>OY720641.1:6230849-7632849 GCA_963169105.1 Ceriagrion tenellum | reverse complement strand
GTGGGAAAATAAACATAAGTAGATCACTGCGTTACTTGTGCATTCTGTAAAATTAGGTCAGTCTCTATATTGAAGCATAGTATGTTATTTTCTGATGTGCTATAATTTTTCCGTCACTAAAGTTGCAGGAACGACACATATCTATTCTATAAAGTGATGGGACCCATTATACCATGGAAACCACTCAATAAGTGTTGCAGAGACATCGAATAAATTTATTGCTCTCATAAATTATGGAATGGAGTTTTGAATTCCATTAGTAGCCAAGATGGCGGATGTGCAATGAACCGCTTGGAGACCTAATTACTAGATTAAAAGAGTTGTTTTAAGACAAATGACCAGTATGTTTACTCTTACTGACTAATTATAATGTGCATTAGAAATTATTAACCGGCTAAAGTTTCATAAATTTTATCCGCCAGAAAAAATTGGATCCACTAATAGAAGCAATTAACTATTGGTTAATAAGTTATGTAACTAGTAGACTGTTACTTTTTACGGGATTCATTCCGCGATGTATGTTTTTTTAAACAACAATATTTCGCTGGTCCTCCTGCCAGATTCATCAGGTTAACTGAACTGATTTCTTTGTCTCGCTCGTCTTTATATATAAGTCTGGACTCCCATTGTTGCCGGAATATGAATTTGAAAAAATTCGTTTTAGACTGTTACTCAACTTGTAACCGTCAACCGAGAAGACGGTTACAAGTTGAGTAACAGTCTAAAACGATTTTTTTCAAATTCATATTCCGGCAACAATGGGAGTCCAGACTTATATATAAAGACGAGCGAGACAAATAAAGCAGTTCAGTTAACCTGATGAATCTGGCAGGAGGACCAGCGAAATATTGTTGTTTAAAAAAACATACATCGCGGAATGAATCCCGTAAAAAGTAACAGTCAACACTGCATCTGCGGAAGCCTACGAGCTAATTCTATGTAACTAGTAGTTGTGTTCCTGCAACCAAAATGTATCTATGGGACCTATAACTTTATGGATCTCATAACTATGAAAGCCATAACTAAATGTTCTTGCAACTGGCCATTAGTGGTGTTGAATATTTCCCTGTTTCTTCAACCCAAAGAAAGCAATCGTTATTGTTCCCACAAATATTGAATTTAATATGTCTGTTACTTCAGCGCAGAAACGAGTGCTGTTATAGACTCTTAATTTTTTCGGGGATACTTATACTCACGTCTTCACAAATTGTGTTTACTGCAATAAACATAATTTATCGGCAATATAGAGATTGATTTATTTTTATATGACTTTTTTTGACTATTCAAGTTAAATTACGGAACCAATTGTAGAAAAAGTTTTGGCCCTCAGTATCTACTACCAGAAATCATAATCTTGCTGAAAAAATGTGAAAAGTTTGTATACGTGTACTGCTAGTTCAGAAATATCTCTATTCGTATTTTAGTCACCGTCAGGGAACAGGCCTTTCAGGCGAGCTTGAATGTTTACAGGAATAGAAGTCATCACTCAAAACCTACTGAAGTGCAGTTATAACTGCAGACTGTATATTAACGATTTTTATCCCTCACACATCAATTTTTGCTACTTAAAGATTAGCACTGAAATCAGCCCAGCAATAGATAGGAATTTTGTTTTTATGACCTTAGTTTGATATTTAATGAGGGATTCATTATTTACACTTGAGGATCAATTGGAACTATGAGAATAGCAGTGTATTTAAGTATGGGTAATTTTTAATCTCAATCAGCCAATGCTCCTTTAATTACTTCAACATATCATCCATAGTACCGGTTCTTAGAAAGAATTCTTTCAACATCTATAACGATTTGAATATTCCTCCCGTGGAATTTCAGAAGGCACATTGTCTATCGAAACGATACATTCATGTGCTTATGGTATTAGAGCAGAGTAATGTAAGATCAAAATATTCCAGTTTCAGTCATGGTAATTGGAAATAAAATATGCAAACCACGATGGCACTTTCCCTGTTGAAAGAAGGCACCGCTTCTTTGGTAGTAACATTCGTTTCCCGGAAACTTTTACCTTGATGATGACCCCAACTAATGAAATAACCTCTTTGCATAACTTTGCGGATCGTGAGCCCATTACTTACTCTCCTCTTCAAAGGCCCTTTTTCTGTGGTGATTGGAATTCATAAGCACGTTAAAGATCGGAGCAAGTCGTGTGATCCTTGCTTTTCGCCAACTGTTTGCCCCGAAATCCGTGATCCCCTCTCGCGGAAGCCCGGATTAAAGGCGGGCCTCGGGAAAATTTCACATCTTGCGGAGGTTGCGGTGTGATTAATCATTGGCCCAATGCCATCAGAGGGAGGAGGAGACGGGGAAGAACCAGAGAAAGGGTTTGGGGTGCTCTGTGGTGGCGTGGGTGTGTGTGAGTGCTGTGAGTACGGCCGAGTTGGAGAAATTGAGAGAACGGAGTAGGTTGGCCAAGAGATTCCAGAAGGAGAACTGGGTGTGGGTCAGGGATTAGCTATGGAATGTCTGAGACAACGATCGATTTTTACATCAATTGATTTTCGAGTCGAATCTAATAATCGATAAGCGAACAAAATCGTTTGTCTTGCTCAATAGTCCACTTTTGAAATAAATCTTTTCAAGAGGAGCGTGGAACAAGAAGGTAATGGAAAGAAAAGGCTGGATAATGGACATAAAAATGGCTCTTTGGGTTATAGGAAACCTCATTTTTTTTTAGCAATATCTAGTTACGTCTAATTATGTCAAGCCACTTTGGCACATTTTCATTAGCGTTGGAATGGTACTACTCTCCGATGAATTTATCCAGTGAAAATGGGTTGACCCTCGTTAATAATGTCATTCCCTGAACTCAAGGCTCGCTATATATTTTTAAGTTTTTAGAAAAATTCCTCCCGAGAGAGCGGGATATAGTTTTTCAAAATTATAGATATGTTTTCGAATTGGTACAGAGGCTACCGCGGTGATTTATTGAGTTCAGTTCATTCGGGTTTTTCCCGCGTTCAGGACCTGACGACGCGAGCTGACGACGTTGGCGAGCGTAACTGTTGTCCGTTAAAATGAAGCAACGCGGGAAAAATCCGAATAAACTGAACTCATATTTTCGAATTGTTACCTGAGCCTGTTTTCATTCATTGTTTGGGTTTTTTGTGGTGATTAATGTATTTTTTTATATTAAATGAGATAAAGTGATCCCAATTTCTTCAAATATTTTTCTTATCATTATTTCTTTCCTATTACTTCAATTTTTAGACTTTAAATTTTATTAACTATTATTTTTATTAATTAAATAAAATTTTAATATTTTCGGCTAAACTTTTTGTAGTGTCCTTTTTATTTATAACCATTGCAAACAAGGGTTATTTATAATAAGCTATCCGCCAGTAAGGGTACCTTCAGACTTGGAGTAGAGTTACCTGCTCTTGTCTAATAACGCTGTAGGCTCTTGTCATCATGCATTTAGTACTTATTTCAATCTTTATTTCTTTCTCCTTCTTTCTTCATTACTGTTCACCTCATCCAATTATTTTTCTTCGCCTCCCTCACTTTTGCGTGAGGGCTCTCCTCAAGCATCCCATCGCTTATCATTGCCGGTCGTCAACACAATCTTTTAATTTCCTTAAATATCTCTCAATTTCCCCCTCTTTGCCCACCATGCCCAGCTTTTTCTCGTTTGTCCTCCATCTCCAGCATCGCACCTAGTCTTCCACACCCACATCTCAAACGCAACATACTTAATAAATTCAACAGATCATTCGTCTGTAATTCTACTTCATGCTGCCTTATACAATTCCACTTTAGACTCTTCTCGATTCGATTTCTGTACTCTCTCTCTCTCTCACACAGCGTACAATCCAATAACTATTTCATATTTGTCAACGCCTCCTGTTTTTACACCGTTCTTTTTCTATATTATGTTTACTAACTCGCCATTTTCCTACCGCAGTCGGCTAAGATAATTGAAATATTTTATTTCCCCCCGACAATTTTCAATTAATATTAAGCCTCGCTTTCTTTGTTCAAAAAAATCAAGTATTACCCATTACAAAATAACGATTTTTTGGGATATAAAGGTCATTGATTCCAAAATATCGATGTATCGGGATCAAGGGTTGATGATGAATTATAATCCCAGTAGATGTCGCCATTCTTGCAAGTGAATGGAAAGAGAAGTTGTATGGGGAAAAGTTTTGAGATTAAAGCATTGAAACCGCGGTGGCGGGCATTGGGGAGAAAGGAGGAAAAATTGCCACGACGATGTGTCCCCGAGGAACGGACTTTCAATGGTAGTGACCGGGAAATAGGTGTCGCAGATGTGTTGGCGGGATGTGGTGGTTTCCTACGGCTGTGGTGAGCGATGTCAGAAAGTGAGAAAAAGGGCGCTGGGTGAAGCCTTCAACGACTTTCCAAAGGGAAATAAGTGGTTGCGGGGTTTTTGGCGTGATGGAGGGAAGAGGGGAGTGTCGGATGAAAAATGCCGGGGAAATTAGATTGAGCGAGAAGGGGAGATGGAAATCTTGGGAAGAGTGATGCTAAGAAAGGCGATGAGTGAAAGGGATAGGTGTGGAAAGGACAAAGAAGTCGCTTCGGGGCTGTGTTGAAGGGATTAAAAGCGGTAGGATAGTTTAGACAGGGTTAAATTTGGTAGGATAGGATGATGCTTCACGAAGTGGAAGAAAAAGTCATCTTTAGTGATGCTTCATGGAGCACCATAGCATTTTCTCACAGGATAATTTATTTAAACCTTTTTTCTTATCTCCTAGGAGATATATCTCATCATTGGTTTGCTATGAGGACTTCATTGTCTGTGCGAGGAAGGACGGAACGAAAAATCGATTTATGAATGAGGAATTTAATTTTAAAATTATCTTCATCCGTACATTTTGGCTAATGATGTATCCATGTGGTTATGTGAAGTTAAATTTTTAAAGATGTCCAGGGAATTTAAATAAAAAATACATATTTGGAGAAATTCCCTCTGTCAACAATGAGAGATGTCCAGCAACCGTAAGAAACTTAATGCTTACTTCTCACTATCAAATTTATGTGGGTAATTAGAATAATCAAACGTGTATGTTATGTGAAGAGTGGCTGAGTGAAATTTTCTAATGCTGCATTTAATGTTGGTACAATTTTTATGGATTGCTGTTAAAGTTGAGCAATTTTTTAAGGCTCTAAAGTCATGTCGGTAAGACGTGTATGTAATGTGAAGGGTTGAGTGAAATTTTCTAATTTTGCATTTAATGTCGGTGAAATTTTTATTGATTTATTTTGCTTTTAAATTTGAGCAATTTTTAAGTCTGTAAAGTCGTGTCGGTGAGAAAATTTATCCTACAAAAATGAAATTTTTTATCAGAGGGCTATGAAACAATGCCTTTGGCATCATTACATTCCTGTTTTAACTTTGTAGGAATAGAGAATAAAAGTGAAACTCAACATGACAACTATTTAAAAAGAAACTGTTCATGTTTATGTAGAGCAAAAAATGTTCTAAAGCTTTTATTGTAAAATACATTCTGTCGGAAATGTATAGTTTGTAATTAGTGAAAGTAATTTATCCACGTAAGTTTACTATTGAAATGTTAATTACATCTCCGTATGAAGTTAACTAATCACAAATCTCCAAAAATATGTGAAATTACCAAATAATATTTTTACATGGGAAAAGCTGTAATTGAAGTCTTCTATCTTGAAATCCGGAGTATTCATCATTCTTCATTCAATGAGATATTAGGAAGGATTTTCCGGAGGCGGAAGAGATTGGAAGTAACTGAAAGAAGCATCAGCTTGCTACTAAGGCAGAAAAATAGAGGGTAGGTAATTGTCGAAGGAAATTACATATTAAAAGATATTCAGACATCTGACACTTTCCTTAGAAAACCCTAAAAAACTTCCGTGGAATTGCTTATATGGAGCCATAGCAAGGATCAAAAGGAAATTTTAGACGCAAAATATTATTTAAAAGGTCATTATACTGGCCTTATGATTGACGTACAGTTTATCCTTGGTGTAATATATCGTAAGGATTTTCATTTTGAGATATCTAAGATGGGAAAATAGTAGCAACTTTTCATGACTAAATGTTTTGTAGCTTTGCTGAATGCCTCTAGCCACAACAAAGTGGCAAAGTCACCGCCAGGAATTCATATCAAGAGTATTAGGCTTTGTACAATCACTTGTTTGCAAACGTTTAGTCCTGAATGAGTCTTAGGTAGACGATTCACATTTTGAAGAAATCATGTCGAGTTAAATTAATGAATCCTACAGCTTTACGAGTTATTGATTTTCATATAGCTTTAATTAGAAATGATAATAGCAGACTTTCTATATTATAAATGTTACTACTCTTAAATTTTTATCCGTTTATAATATTTTCAATGACTTTTCACCTTTAGTTTTTTTGCCATTGTCTTCATTGAGTATGCTAAACACTAAAACTGTATTACTTAACACTTCATACCAAAATAAGCTTGATCTTAGATTGTGTTTTGACCGACTCATTTCGAAGACAACTAATTTAAAATTTACAGCTAAAAGTCCTGAAAATATGAAGACATTAGTGAAGTCTAAGAGTAAAAGAAGGGTTGGGATTTAATCGGAATATTTTTAACAAGCAGTTGATTAGTAAAGTGAGATATAAGTTTAAAAGGACCAGGTTAATGATGATTTGAGGAACTCTCTAGTCATCGCTGGCCTATTTGTGAGGCTTTTTATATGTGGCGTGTTGGTAAGTTGAGTGAGATGTTTATAAAAGCTGCAGAAATTTAAACGTAGCTATGGAATATCATTGTGTACGAAGCCTGCATCAATGATGGGCTTTGAGCAAAGAGTTCATGATACAACTTCCTATAGATCTTTAGCTGAAATTGCCTTCATAGAAGGCATACCGGTCAGTTTGATGACTAATTAGACAAATGCGTAATCATTGAAGTTAGCTTAAAACTGTGACAAGGCTTAGTTATTAGTCAATATTGTTTCGGTTACACTAAAAACCTTGTACGGTTTACAATATTCTTTTTCTATTTATCATAGATACCACGTTAGATTACCATATAAAACTAAAGGCAGTTTTGATGAGCACAGATAACAAGTAGAAACAATTTTTAGTAATTATTATTTCATTCTTATTTTATTTGGAAAAATTTGCATCTACGCCCTACGCAGTAAACGCATGCACAGCAGACGAAGACCGTACGATTACGTGAGAAAACCTAATTGTTGGATTAAAAATGTCATTATTTTAAATTGATAAAACACATTTGATATAAGTGTAAAAATACTTTTACACTGTCTTTCTATAAGAACTTTGTACGTTTAAATGAAATCTCGTAGGAGAGCGTAGGAGTATTTATCATTAGAAATAGCTTTTATTATTTGGAAACATATGTCCTAAAGCAGGTGAATAAGTGAAAAATGTTTTTAATATCCTTAAAAATTGAAATGGATGTTTTTTTAGAATATTATGTGGACAGATAATTCGCTCAAACCTTCTTTAAAATTTGTGGATCGAAACTGAGTATTGGTCAATATTTTTCGTCGCCAAACCCAATTTACAGTATGCAAGAAGATCTCCACTAATGTGCGATATCTAATAGAGGGTGAAAATGTAAGATAAAATTTTCTGATTAGGTTTTTAAATGTGAGATTATCATTTTGCAAGTAATCTCTGAAAAGTGAAAATAGAACAAGTCAGCTGGCGACTTTGGGGGTAAAACCGGCCGTGGTCCAACCAACACGCCACATGATGGAAGGGGTGTCAATGTGACGGTGGACGGACTACTCCTTTCTCTCTTCAGCCTTAGCGCTGTCATTCTGCCCGTCACTTTGACAGTCTAACCGCTCGCTGATTGGATTTTGTTTTTAAAACTTGGAAGCCAAATTGCTGAAAGACTATCGCGTCCTTACAAAATTTTATAAGGAAAATTCGTGTCATTGAGGTGTGTGTTGGGTATATATCGCATCAAATCTTATTGCTGCCGACGTTTCAACAGTCGAGTCACCCACCATTATTACAGTAGACATAAAAAATCTGCCATTTCTGGGTAGAGTATCAAAACTGGACTGCGACATCTAGTGAACCGAGATAAAAATTCTTTGCTCCACTGAGTCTACTACTGGGAAAGTCTAACGAAGAAGCCACTGAAATTTCGCCGGAGGAAAAGAATTCCAATCAAGACTGGGGATACTCTCTCGGAGATCTTATTGATGAGAGGCCGAGGGTTTAGAAAGAGCCAAAATACAGATAATAAATCAGGCGCTCCTTGATCCAGCTACTATTTATACAAAAAGGCAAAATGAAAAATTCTCTGTCTAGCACAAATATGTCATTGCTACGGCATTGGCTATTGGCAATGCAAGAATTTTTAGTATTGTTTTGCTTTTGTGTTGCATTACTGCGTCCCGTTTGCGTCGGGTTTGGCGACGACTGTCACCTTTACCTGCTTGCCCCACGGAGAAGGGGCATCTTAGCGGTCGGCCAGTCACTTTTCCCGTACCCTCCAACAAAAAGCCTCAAACCCTTTTGAAGTGAGAACTCTTTGGCGGTTAATGAAACGTTTACTGAGGGCTCTGAGTGACCCTTTGTCACTCAGAGCTTTGACCCTCTGGAATGAGTGACGCTTGGTTTTTTTAATCAGCTTGCCTTGAGAGCCTGGAGTGAATGGCCGTGGTTTAAATCGTATCACCGGTCTACTTGCAATAAATTGGACATTTCGTGAAATTTGTGCTCGCCTATTCATTTACCATCATTTGAGGCGACGAGGAACTACGCGCCCATTTTTTATTTTCATTTCTGCGGGCTGACTCAATTGTTGGCACATGCATGTATAAAAAAACATGAGTAGTATTTTAGCTTGATCATTCTTATTTACATATTTTTCTCTAAAGAATTTGGACACACGCATGATGTGTTGATCTTGCCGAAAAGGATAAACTGCATTTGTCATAAAATTCTTCGTTTTGGTCGGATTATTGCCCTACCTCAAGATTAGAAATACTGTATTAAAAATAAATTCAACCCTGGGAGAAAAGAGGAAAAGTCGATTTCATCTGCCTACGAGATCATGGCCAGAGTTTTCTGGGATGGAAATCCATTGTTTTACTAGTTATCTAAAAAAAGGTTATAAGAGTAATTATTTTAGTCTGCCATAATAGTCGGACGCGAATATATAAATCATGAGGCCTGGATTAGAAAAGAAAAATACGCAAAATTGTAGTTGAAGGAATTGGGAAAAAATACGCATAATTTAATTGAAGGAATTGGGCCTGAAATCGCAAAACAATGAACTTATATCAGTGCAATGCACCTGTAAATGAAGATGCTTCACCCATAAAAATGAACCTGGAGATTTAATAATCGAAACACTGGAATATACACTGAAGTCATGAGATTTTGCTTCCTTCGAATGTCACGTATTGAATAATATTAAGAAAATTGTCGCTTTATAACGTTTAGACAGCATAACGCTAAAGATAGCAGTCGTAGGTGTTTATTTTGCGTACCTATTCAAGATTACACTCAAGGGATGGAATCAGTTCATTGGAAATAATGTTGAAACAAATGTATAGCTTGCATGATGATTTTGTGAAAAATGAATTCAGTTTGAGCGGAAAAAAATCTCTTCATTTATTACTATCTTCCAAGCCTTTTTCTGTCAATCTGGGAACACTTTAACCATGTGCTCGACCATCAACCAACGCGACTTTCAGCCCCGAAAGTGAATAGTGACTCATTTATCAAAAAAAACGTCGACAGCAATGCAGAACTTCACCCGGTGTAGATTCCAAATGGACCGCAGTAACAGCACACGCCGGGAGTCTCAGAAAATTCGTACTAGATTTTTCTCGCACTACCCAGTGAGAAGGATATGTCGCATACCTTATAATCTATGACTAGAGAGACAATCAGAGCGAGTGTGGACGTCATTCGAGGTTGAAGGTTAAATAAAGAGGCAGAAACTTCGGGCCGGTGGCGACGATGGGAATTCCCACCATGGGATGCGGGCTTTGGAAATGGGCCTCGTAAGAGTGAGTGGGCCCGGCGTGGGTGATTTTTTTCACCCTGTGCCATCCCTTTTATTTCTTTTTAAGGGAGGAAGGTCGTTCACTCAAGCTTCCATCCCACTGGCTCGGGGAGGGGGACGAGCCGCAGCCGCCGAATCCACGACCCCAGCCTCGGTGAGCCACGATCGCAAGGTTTTACGGGTTGATGATGATGAGGATGAGGGTGAAGGTGGAATGAGGCGGCCCTTATTCGAGCAATTCCTCCCCGCCACGCCAAAGCAGGCGTCCACGCCTAAACCACCCCAAAGGCCAACCAACTCCTTCTCGCGTCGAAGGTCCTTCTCCGTTCTATCACTCTCCTTTCTTCTTCTCCTCCCCCGCCTTTCCACTCTCACCCCCGTACACCCTCCCTCTCGCATTTTTTTTCGAATCACCCCAAAACCCACCCTCGCTCCACTAATTAAGCCACCCATCAGTCACTCCGAAGCTCTACCCCTCACCAACCATCCTCCATCTTTCTCTCGCTCTCCACTGTCGAGAAAAATATTTCAGTCGGAGATATTTTCGGATGGACGAGTCCTCAGTGCTGGAAGAGGAGAAAAAACCACTTCCTCCTCTCTCTGCATTTTCTCCTCTTCTTATTCTCCACTCATCTGTCTCACTTCTGTTTTTTTTTCTCTCTCTCTCCTACCCCCGTGACTGAAAGGGAGGATCAGTGGCTAATAACCTTGAGGATCGGATGAAGATCAGTTGCGGTGGGGGCGGGGAGGGGGCGGGGAAGAGAGAGCAAAAAGAGTGTGGAATGATAAATCAGGCGTCCGCGCTCATTCGTTTATTTATTAAAGATGACCTTTTAACTGTCAGACCTAAACTTTTTCCCAAAATTAAACCCCTTTCTTCAAATCTCAATGCGTAATTGGCACTGGACTTCTTTGTGGAGAGTATTAAGGCGACTTATTGAATGATCTTAAGCAGCTTCCGAAATATTATGGTATAAATATATCGTGTCCATTCAGTTGCCCGAGAATCCTCAATTCAGAAACTACTCTCAAAAAAATTCCTCTCTCCTTATTTGGCTCTGCCAAATCACCATGAGGAAAACTTTAACAAATCTTTCTTGAGGAAAAATTGTGGAAATTGTGAAACATACCACCAAATAATAGTAATACCTAAAATTTGTATATAAACGTATACCCTAAACAAACTGTTTCAAATGCCCGAATAAAAATGAAAATTTATTTTGATTACTAGATGACACTTTTAAGGGTATCTATTATACATAACTGGACAACTGTAATGCATAAATTATTGATGTATGTTCGAAGCAAACGAGTACACTGTGAAAGCTTATAAATATGAAGTCCTCATACTTCTTCTTCAGGTATGCTTCCTAATTATACTTTTTTACTTAAATCATCCTACCAATTTGACCACTAGTAGTTGAGTAGTATCGCTTATTGATAATGCTCTGTTTTTCATTTTCATGTTTCTTCTGAGAATTTAAATAGTTCCAGAAATTGGTTGGCCATTATCTTAATATCACAAGGACAGAGCCGATGAGGCTCTATTTTCAATTTTAGGAGTGTTGTGCCATATAAGATGATGGTTAAAAGAAAGATTTACGTTATTTTGGCGAGTAGCTGATGGAAACTATTCTCGGGCTTCACACTCGGCCTTCAATGGCGACCGACAATTCGAAAGATGATTTTCCCATTGTCATTAAATATTAGTTCAGTCGACGATGGGATGTCTTTCTTCGAAATTTCGGCCACCATGGAAGTAACCAACACCTGACGTAGTGTGAAGCGTGGGAACAATTCGAGTAATTGTCACATTTTGATGTTCGCGTAGCTTAAGTTTGTACTAGTAGAGTTACGAAAGAAAAAACTCCTTTTTCGAATAACTTACTGTTCACCATTTATTATTATGGTTTTCTATTCTGTTTTCTTAACATATTTCACTTTGACCCCAACGACCTACTCAAGTTTGATACCGAGGAAAATATACATTTTCTGATTCTGATTTAAAAGACTGATTTAAAAGATTGTGATTTAAAAGAAAAGGGGGTTCTTTGTAGATGCCCTATAATATTTAAGATCATAATTTCCGGTTTTAGTAGATTTTTTCCTCAAAAAACCATATGTGCAAGATATATGATTCTAATTTTGTTTGAAGTCAGTCGTGTTGTTATTATTGCCTCCTGCGCATGGTGCTGATTCTATCATAGATATTTATAGCATCTCTATGCTTACAAAAGTATGATACATTCTACGGATACACAGTGCTAATATTTTGAGTGATTGGCTCCTACCGCTTGAAGCGCTTTCTAGTTGCTGCGGCAGGTCGGACCATTCTATAGCGTTGACGGCTTCTTACTTGACGCTGTCAATTGAGGATAACATGATCATATTAAAAAAACGAATTTCAAACAGAAACGTAGCTTGAATGCTTCTAAATTAGTATCGGAAAAATATGAGAGATAACTCGTGATAATTTATTGGGAAACGTACTCGTAACTTGATTTTTAGAGGTGTAATGAATTGGTAACCGCTTTCCTAAGTTTCATATTACTCTTGTCCTTCAATTTCAATAAATAAATTATTCTTGAAGGCACTGTTGGAAAAATATGGTGTCCACCGTTTAAAAATAATGCATTCAGATACCAGTTCAAAAATGAGCAAAAATATTTTAGCATTGATGAAGTTGGAAATGTCGTCACCAGTAGCCATTAATTCAAAATTGGTTTGCATTATCTCTTCAATCCCCTTTCCTTGAAAACCGCTACCTGGACGCTACAACGCGCTCCGTGTATACCGTTTTGGTGCTTTTCTGCTTTTGTAGTTTGATCATAGGTTTGCTTGTAACGCTACTAATCTGTTGGAAAATTATAACGGAAAACATGATTGTGACAGAATGATTATTACACAAATTATGAATCTCGCAGAGTTTTCTGTTGAACTTGATTATTACTCAAGTATTGTTACAATCCCTATTCCATAAATTTTTTTACTTCATATAGTGTTCAAACTAAATGAGCTGGATAAGTGAAAGTGAAGTGAATTTTTACGTTATCTCAAACTCGGTCAGATGGTAGTAAAACTTTTGGAAATTACTTTGAATTTCAAGCAAACATACAGCTGAATGGGACCCTTGGTATTTACTACGAAAGCAAATGTTTTCGAGAAACTACGCATGAGAAGTATTCCTCGCATTTACGACACTTAGACCGCCGCGTTCACAATCTCCGGTCGAACGAAAGTCAACTCCGGCCTAGAATGTCCTAAAACACTCCCAGTCGTAAGAAGGAAGGTTTCCTGGACCATAAAAAAGGCCATATTCTATCCCCCATTCTTCTGAGGGCACAAACTCAGCTTAATTCAACGATAAAAGGGCTCAAGAAATGTGGGTCGGAAAAGGAACCATCTGGTTTCGTTTTCGATCCGCCCTTAAAGAATAGGATTATAGGGTTCCGTATCTCACAGGTGCGACGAAAGGGGTTGAATGGCAATAAGGTTTGGAATCCGGCTCCACTCGAATCCACACTTCCGTTTTACTCCTCCTCTGCATTTCCTCTCGTTCTAGCCTATCGTCGCAGTATCATTCACGCCTTCCTTTCCTTCCATCGTTTTACGGATGAGTGGCTTCGTTTTACCTCCTTTCAAATTTTTCTCTATTTCCATCGAATTTATTTCATTTATTCCTTTCCAAAAAAACAGCTGGAGTACCCCAACTGTTGGAAAAGTCTCCTAAGTGTTGTTATTCAGTGAACTCATCGTCAAAGGAAGCTATAGAAGCTAGCCCTTGGGATCTAGCGGGCGTTGATCTAAAAGTACTTTAACCATTTAGAAAGAAATAGTTTTAACTTAGCGGGAAGGTGAAAATAAATATTAAGAATCGTTGAATATCCTTCATGTATGAAATGCGAGTACAAAAATCATTATTCCCAAGAAGTGCAAGGTAGCTTATCTAAAATATCGCTGTAGTCTCTTTATTGATCACTATGTTAAGCCAAAATTTCCTTTGTAATATGTTTCACCTCCAAGCAAATTGAAGAAAAGAATTCTATGTTTCGGATATAAAGTTAGAAGAATGCTACTAAGTCGTTTAGTAAAATTATCAAAAATATATGAAAATCTCATTCTTAGGGATGCCCTAAACCCTAAAGCCCTCTACCTTAACTTTACTTAGAGCGCAATAAAAATACAGTACCAAAGATAATGCTTTTCCTGTGGAAGATAAAATAGACACGGATGTGGTAAGAATAAAACCCTTTGAATATTTTTCATAATTTTTATCATTTTTCCGTTGTGTTTTAGCCATCTCCTACGTTAATTATACAAAATTTTGACGTTGAAGCTCACATGTACATGAAAAGACCTTGATTATATTGAAATTGAAAGCCATTAGTGGAATAGTAATGTACATTTTTTCACAGGAAATACTTCAGTTTAAAATTTAAAAAATAAGTTAAATACTCACACTCATCGGAGGTACTTGGAATGAATGCCTCCTCATATTCGAGAGGAAATGAGCCCTCAACAATAATATGGCTCGCAGTACAAAATGCAATCTGTGTCTTGCAACTCTAATGTAGACTCTCGATTGAAGTCATGCGTATAATTTATAATACGTTAATTGATATTGTTGAGTAGTGTGAATTCAGTGTATTTGTAAGTTTTGTTGCTGTGCGCAACAATATATGTACTTAATGACTGAAACCTAGATGTATGCTTCTTTACAGCTTTCTGTATGGAAACTGTTAACAAATATGAAATTTTTTATTCTTGGTTCATTATGAATATTTAAATTGACTTGCAGTGGGTGAGCACTTGAGAAAAATTTTAATTCATATGGCAGCGTGACGTTCATTTATTTTTCAGATGATTGTTCCAAATTGCCGTAAATAGCGGTATATCAATGAAGCTTTTCTTATTTTTAGGCCAGCAATGGAGGGAGATTTCGACATGTGAATACTTAAGAAATCGAGCGAAACCAAAATTTTAGCATAAAGTTAACTTGTCTCATTTTGCCTTTTTATAGTCAATTCAGCGACCAGAATTTTCGGCCCTGTTATGGAATTCTAAGCTCACAGTTATTCGTTAATGGGCTAATTGTCCTCTTTATCCCTTTACTACTTCTCAATTAAGTGTCGATAATTCTGTGTAGACCGGTTCCCGCTCCTTTATTCAAATAAACATATTTTAGTCCGATTAGAACTTGAAAGAATTTCTGTTCACTCGGAATGCTTCCTTCCCTGTCTATGAGTGGCAGCCACTAGAAATACTATAAATTATGAGATTACCCATCTTTTAAAAGTTCCATTGAAGCAAAACTCCACTCCTGCTTTATATGGGTTGCCAAATAATGAAATCTCGCTTAAAGAACTATGAATGAACAAACTTTTCAAACATAATCGGAAGGAAACTACCGTAATATAATTGTCCATTGTTTTCCACGTGGTGTAATCGGAATAGGTTGGGTTTCAAACATTGGAATACCAACCCTAGTCTTCCCGGTTTAATCATGATACGTAAAAATAGATATTTTCCAGTGTTAAAAGTCACAGTTATTGTTTGTACACTTAGATAATTACATTGTCTCTCCTAGCGATGTCGTTTCAGTAAGATCGTAGTTTGCAAAAACTTATTGAGATTGTTCCACCGTGGTCTCTAAGTCAGCCTGAGCCTCTGTGACCAGGCATAACCTCATTTCTAAGCATAACATCGCTTTCGTGACAGGACCCTCCGCAAGCCGCCACTATGGCGACCCTTGAGGTTTAAGCTGTTGATTCTCGGATTTGCGTTGAGCAGGCTATCTGTCATCCTCCCCGTGAGCAAGTAGAAGGGGGACTTAGGCAAAATCACCATCCAGTTTGCAAATCTGCGACGTCTCAAAAAGTGCTTGCGGTGGATACATACTCTCAAATGTTGACGGCTGACTTTACTAACGAATGTAAATTCTTTATATGAGACGAAAAATACAAATTTTCTCAGCATTTCTGTCTAGTAACTCAAACGAATTAAATTCCTAGTTTAGTTGCAATTATTGCACTATGTGAATTGCTTCGATTTTTACCATGGCAGAAAACAATGTATCTTGTGTGAACTTTATTCGAACTTAGGATATAGTTCGCGCATTAATGAGGAATTATCGTTAGGCACTAACCCGACATAATTCTTTACTAAAATATATAATATCGTTTTGTAGCTTTGCTGTTAATTGGCCTGGATTCTTTGTTCGTTATTCACCAATACTTGACTACGGACTTAAAAATGAGCGTATCAGTAACTTAGTTTCCCCTGTTGATTTTCTGCTATCAAGATCCTTGTGCTGGAGTCTTTATGCTATCAGCTTCCTACGATTCTATTGATGTTTGGGGCTTCCATTTAAAATGATTTAATAAGAATCAAAAGGATATTTCCACTAGGAGATAATATGTTCCGGTCACATAGAAGCCGATGAAATAGTAACATTTGCATTTTCATTGAGAATATAAGTATGGACATTGGATAAGATATTTTGAAAATGACAGGTATGCAAACAGCATTAACTTCTTTTTATCGAGAAGAAAATCTTTTGAATTAACTAAAAACAGCATTGAACTAACTAAAAGCCACGGAATTTCATTCACTTTACGTAATGCATGAAATATTTATGAATTACAATTGTAAACCATTTAACCTGGGTGGTAATGAAAAGTCTAAGCTAAAAAATACACTCTCCCTCAGTCATTAGTAAAAATAAAACCATTTAATGTTGCCTCTAAACCATTTTAATTGTCTGTGTAACTGAGGAGTATCGAGATTTGATACAGTTTTCAACTCACACAAACATATCAACTGGTCAGAAATACGTATGCTATGTAATTGCTGACAGAGGATGAAGCCCCATTTATTAAGGCCCTAACGAGAGGTAATAATGTATTATATTAGCCGTTGGTTTAAAAATGATAAACTTGTTATGCTGATATTTTAGTGCATGGAGTCGTGTTGACATTGCTTAACAAATGAACCAGAAAAATAAATACGATGAATCATCAAATCACGAGTTTGGTTGAATATGAAAACGTAGTGGATACACCGAGAAAATGTGAACCACGTATGTAACATAGATTGAGTAAATCGACTAGACGAGATCGTTGGGGAAAATCAAATAGACGAGGTAGTAAGTAAAATTACGATGAATTATTATTAAAATTCTAATCCATTTACATGTTCTGAGTGAAACAGGTATTGATTAGTAGAAGTGTTTTTGCTTCAAAAACTGAAATATAGTATTTATCAACCGCTTATGTTCTTAGGTAGCGTTGTGATCTCGGCCCCTGACGCTACACTTTCGGCTGATTTAAATTATATGTTTTTCATTGCTCTTAAAAACTTTTCCAGCTCATACAACAATTAATGGTTGCTTTTTTCTTAGCACCTTTGATAGCTAAGAATACTAAAATACCAGCTTGATCGTGCATTCATCCAGCATACCTCCTGTCTCTCATTGAAGATGAATGAGTTGCCCCGCGGGGAGAAATTCCCTATGCGTCAATGAATTGAATTACGCATCTGCGGAAATTTCTCTGGGGGCGTTGATTACGAATTAATCCCTTTCCCTCGTCAGCTTTCGTGTAGCCTCATTTTGTCTCAGGGGGGAGCTATGTCATTGGAATCAGACAACAAAGTTGACTCGCTTGGAAAACATAGTCCTCTTCTAATTAACTCTTGTTGCTAGATTTTAACGACTCGGTGATATGTATGACAAATTGAACCTTTCAGCCACGATCTGTGTGACAGGTTAGCATCATACTTCCTTAAAAATCTTTTTCATAAGTTTTACCCGTTTGCTTTGCGATACATTCTTTCGAAATTTGCTTTGCGAAAAATACACATTTTAAAGATACCTGTTCACCATCCCTATTAGGTCACCAGCCCCAAGGTCTGCTGAAATTAATTAATTTATTTGTAAATGACGATTGATTGGACGTAAATTAATCTTGAGCCAATTACGGTCTCCAAGTTGATCGGATGCCCAGCAAATTATAGACTAAATGAATCAAAATCTTTTTGATGTAACATGAATCGGCACTCCGCCTATGTCTTTAGGTCTAGGAGAGCAGTATACTCTTTGAAGAGACTTATCATTACTGCAGTATAAACTAATGAAAAGTACTACTATTACGTAATAATTGATCTGCAAATGTAACTCAAAGTATCTGGCAATCATGAATCTATAACACGCTCCAACACATCTGTACCGTGTGATGAACTGTCAGTTATATTAGATACGTCACCGCTTTGCCGTTGCTCTAAGGTCCCTCGGCACATTCCCGTTTAACATGTTAGGAGGTACCGATTGAAATCCGGACTATTTCTATAAAAGCCATTTCTATGCAGTAAAATATTAAATTGGTCGAAGTTTGAGAATAATTCTTTATTCTTATTCGAACTCATTGAGAACGGAACAATTTTGGTCTAATAACTTCTCCCTCTAATGCATTTTTGAATAATTTTTTCCGCTGATGTCTTTTTAGAAGAGACTCATTTAAGTTGAGTGTACAAGTTTG
Source organism: Ceriagrion tenellum (assembly GCA_963169105.1). NCBI lineage: Eukaryota > Metazoa > Arthropoda > Insecta > Odonata > Coenagrionidae > Ceriagrion > Ceriagrion tenellum. Next base: position 7,614,320 of record OY720641.1, on the reverse strand, counting down.
CTTTAATCTCTCTTTTTACTATAAATATATGAATGTTTTTATTCATTCAACAAATTAAGTGAAATTTTTAAATTTTCGTTATGACAACTCTAGATTATCTGCCAGTATTTGAGTACCTAGTATCTAAAATGTTAAATTTCCATTTCCTATGAAGTCTATCACACGTAAATAGTTATGAATTTGCATAAACACCCGGAATTCCCTTTCTTTGTATCGCCTTATTCGGTATTAGCATTAGTGATGGTTTATTTTTACTAAGAACAGCTCAATTTCAAAATTTTCTCGGCCTGGAATTTCTGTTAACGCAATTCTTTCATTTTTACCGTATATTCAAATATATTATCATTGATATCAGCCAAATATTCCAAAATGAATGAAAGAAAACCACTTAAATTAGTATTTAACACACCTCATGGCTGATTTAGACATCCAATTACGAGATATGGTCAAGTGAAATGATTTATTTTTGGCAAACTTCATCTTTTTTTGTGTTTCACCACCCAAAGTTTTTTTAATAAATGTATTTTATTCAAATATTTATGCAACAAAAGTTTTGGATGTATTAGATGACAAAATTACCTGAAAACTGCACAAAAAGATATGTAAAAGGGACATTATCTGACCAATAAATGTTGTCATTATGCTCTCACGTTACCTTCAATAATCGTTTTGATTTTGCACAGTCATCTCATGCATGTCAAAGGTCATCCCGCAAGGGGAGCATGCATGCCATGAAACAAGGTGACGTGTTATGTACTCAGCTTTGTCAATATTATCGTGTGGGAAACTATCGTCGACCTTTCCCGTGTCGAGAGAATTCCTCGTTCCTTTATCCGAGTCAATATCATTAGCCACGGACAAAAGAGGCAGTCGCCGAGGCCTTGAATGGAAGAGCTGAAGGAGTGGTCGAAGAACACGCGCTCCTTGCTTAGGAAGCACACTTTTTCCTTCGAGACTGACGCCCACGAGGAGCGCTTCATCAGAAGAGCTGTGAAATATAGAAAAAAAAGGGCAGTCGGTGGCCGGAAAAACAGAATACACCTACGCCTTTCCTCCCGTAAGAAAAAGTAGAACACATGGCTTCATAAGAATACATCGGTCGTAAGTCAGTGCCTCTCGTTTTGGCAAGGCGATAAATTGAAAAAATATCGCCTTTCTCCCGGGCGACACACACCATGCTTGAGTGAGCAGTACACCGGCCTCGTCTGGATACACAATATTTGGAGATGCTGAGCTTCGGAAGCCAAAACTCACTTCCACCCGAGTTGGAACTTTTAAAGCAGTGTATGCGTAGCTATTTATTTATAAAAAAAAACTTGAAATCATGATGAGGATTGAATAAGGATCACGCAAAATGTAAGTTTCTGTGGTGTATAAGGCGAAATAATGTCATTATATTATAAAGAAAATCGCTAAAATGGCAGATACCAGCGGAACGAGATACGCATGGCAATATAATTCACACCATTTCTTTGTGGCATGCCCCGCGGACGGGTGATGCGAATTCAGCTTTCACGGCGAAGAACTCAGGGTACGAGTTATTGGCGCCACGAACCGATTGAGGGCAGCGTAGTTGAAATAAATCTTAAACTGGAAATTACACCAATGATGCACGGAGGAAACTTTTACCCGTTTTCGAGTTCTGGACATCACCTTGTTTCTGATAATGATCTCAAGAAATATTGATCTACATTGATCTAAATGTGATGACCTACATCCCATTCACAACCATCTAGAAAAGTAAAAACTCCAACGAAACTATTAATACACAATATAGTTATATTATATTATATACATATAATATGTAATACACAAAATATCAATAAACAAAAATGAAACTATTGATAAACAAAGTTAATAATGTACAGGGTGTTTCAGGAGGAAAGTTTGAAATTTCTGGAGGATGTAGGGGAGGTGATTTTAAGCACCTTTTGTCATAACAGCGTTAGGTGGCAACTCCTTAATTACCAAGCTATGGCAATTCATGGCAATGGCATCATTTTTTTCAGAAGTATTCTGAAATTACAATGAAAACACTGAATTTCAATGATTAATATCGGTTGACGAGATTTGAAACTTTTTACAGTTATGTGTAAGATATGTATTGTTCTTGTTCTGCTATCATCAATATTAACGGTATCTTATTTTCAAGATGGCTCTCGAATATTCGTTGATTGACTATGAATATTATGGAATTAACTAGGAGAGATAATTCAACCGGAGACATGGGCTGCAAAAATGGGAACGGAAGTTGATTGGCTATTTTAGAATGATGACTAAAGGGACTAAGCGGAGTACCAGGTCCAAGGAAAATATTCAATTGAAGGAAGGCTATAAATTTAAAGTGTTCAGTTCAGAGTGCATCAGGCATATAAGAATGCTTTATCATTTCTATGAGTTAGATCTATAAGCAGAATAATAGAGAAGCATGGAAGGAATGGAAATGTGGTTAATATTGTTTACTAATGAGAATCAAATGAGCTGAGAGAATATACTAATAGTCACATGAGTAGCGTAGAAGAAAATATTTGACTGTAACTCAATGTAGATTTTTTATAGAACACATTCTGAGATATTTTAGTCTCCTGAAATCAATTTACAGAGGAGAAAAGAATGGGAAAAATCGTCGAAGGTGGCCAAGGGCGAACCACATAAAAATTACGAGGGACTTCCCTCCTCAATTTACGTGAAAACTCTTGAGAAGTTTATGTAGATAATTGGTGGTCAAGCTGAATGGACAGCTACCGCAATCGAATACTCATATTAATGATGATTTGAACATTATCTCATGATATTCAAATCATTTACAAGTTAACCTCATTTTGTAATCGGCGAAGTATGAGATATTTGCTTGGTACTTTTCTGCCTAAGCCCTAATGTTTTGTCAGGGAACAGTAATAAATGAACGATGATTAAACTTTCTGCTCTACGCTGTTTCGTCAATGCATTCTTTATATATTTTCAGTGGAGTGAGCACTTAGTTTTACGTTTGTGTTGAAGGCTTCAATTAGTCTTTTCCTAAATAGAATTCCTTCTTTGCCTGTAATATATGTCGGCAATGTTTTATAACTTCTTTCATCACTGGTGATCCTTCGAAGTAAAAAAAGTGTCCTTAATCTCTTGTTAATCTTTCTTGGTCTTAGTTGAATGGTGATATGTGCTTCTTAAATTTTTCCTAACACCCATTTGTTCGTACTGTTTGCATAAATTTTCAAAGTCGCTTGCATTAAAAAAAATAATAAAGTAAAATACAAAAGGCAAATTTAAATAATACAATAGAAAATATAAATTATTCAAATGGTAAATTATATAAATAAAAATATCCATTTGATCATAATGGTTGAACTAATTAAGTTCTGCGAAGCCATCCTTGTTTTGTCAGTAGCGGCCCATCTAAACTCAACATTTGTGAGCTTACATATTTATAGTTTTTGGGAAAACTATTCTTTGGTCCTTCTTTTAATTTCCCGTACGGTATTCAGATTTTTATACCATATTCGAATTGTCGAATAGTTTTTGGAGATAGGTACTTAATTGTCTATGGCCATTTTAAGTAAAGTGTCTGGGTACTTAGCATTCCCTAATTATCCTCAGTTGTATATTCTGATGGTGCAACATTCTCTTTTTGTTTTTATCACTGAAATTGTCGTCAGTGACAATTATGTTGCGCAGTAATTTGTTTGTAGGCAGAGCGTTGAATTCTGCAAAAGATTCATCATCTCCTGTAAACTCTCCATTACATCACATTCATGCAAGACGTATTATTTCTCTGTGCTTAGTCCATGCTATGCTTATTTTTCTCCAGATTAAATTATTTCTAAATCATATTGGTGAAGTGATTACCAAACCATAGAATTCTGTTTGCCTTTTAATGTTGTGTTCATTATCTTTAAATGTATGTATGTTTAAACGATAATTTTAAACAGCAGGTGCAATATTACAAGCTTTTAAATAGATTTTAAACGTCGTACGTGAAGTATTTAAAATTATCACTGCAGAATAATGAGGGTCTTGCGTTAAAAGTACATTTTATCGCCGGAGTCTCCTTCACTCGTGCCTCCCAGCATCCCTGGTACAATATGCTTCTGGATCACTCCTTTCGATGGCTCTTAGATCGATGAATATTCAAAATGAGGGAGGCAAGACCTCTTTCGTGTCCCCTTAATGCATGACACGATTCCTTAATAGCGGGTGAGGAGAGGTCGAGGATCAAAAGATTAGTAGAAGACTTCTTCCAATTTTAAGGGTAGATGCAATGTTCTCTTAATGATGACGCGGCGATCAAAAACGTAGTCTCGCCATTCTGAAGTCGCGTTTAAAGCCGTTCAATCTTTTAGAACCTTTTTTCTAAGATTAGTCTCTTCTAAGATTAGCGCATCTGCTTCTTTTCGTCTTAAGCCGTGGATTAAACGCGTAAAATAACCCTTTTTCATCGCCGTTACACTACGAATGTCCTCTTAGTCTCGGTTCATTTATGTCTTTGAGGACGTGGGGATATAATAAAAAAATCTGGATTGAGATTGAATAAATTTCCATTACTAATACATTTAAGGAACTAAAATTTAGATTTTTGAGCCAAAAAAAATGGAGAGAAAGAAATAGCATTGGAGTACTTTTGTAGAACAAAGGGCAGTGATATTTATTTTTATAAATAGTTTAATAAAGTATTATGAATGCATTGTTACAAGAAATATTTTTGATGCTGCCTCTTTATCATAATAACTTATAGCATATTTACACCGCAATACGATTTTCAATTTCCCCGACTAAATTCAAGAAAGGACCATACATGATTCTTAGTTTCTCATCCAAAGTCGTGAATTTTTGATCACCCATAACTCATTTTGGGGTGATTAAATGGTGTGCCCTTAATTTAAATCAAGGCGATTATTATCATAGAATTGACTTTTAGCTCGTAGTTTACTGTGAAACCCTGCACCATTCTTAAAAAAAATGAAGATGCAATAAAATCCGATCCTTTGATAGTATTTGTTGAAATTTTTTTTCTCCCCTCTGGAATGCATTTACAGAATACATTTCTTATTTTTAAATACGATTAATTGTAAAATACACCGTAATAAATTCCGCGTTACTTCCAAAAAATATGTAGATAGTATAATAAATGTGCTGGGGTAACTTTCCACTGTATTTTTTAATAAATAATTTTTTGTTCCTTTCCCTTCTTTATTTTGACCCTAAAACCTATTTTTTGATGCGGAACTTTCTTTTTATTTCAAGAGAAAAATTATGTTTATTGACACATCTTACTCTTTTTTTATATTTCATTTGCTTTGGTAATTAATGCATTGCTTTCATTATCCCACAGTCATTGCTAGCATGTTTTGGTGGTTATCCGCGACCCTCCCCAATGTTTTCATCGGAGCATATAGAGGTGAATGACCGTATCTCTGTAAAATAAACTCCTCTCATGGAAGCCAGATAAATTGGGAACACCGCGTTGATATATTTCCACTTGACTACTACTCTTCGACCCAAAACAGATGACCGATTCTCGGCGTTCGATTTAATTATTATTTTAAGTCAATCCTTTAGTCGGAATGATTAATTTACTGCCAAGATTTTCCATCCATTATCTTTTTTTACAATACTATTTCCTCAGAGATACCTATATAAGCAAATCTCATCTTTCAATAAGCATGACAATCGAAAAAGTATTTTCATATGAGTGAATTTCCTGGACCTTGGACTTCTTGCTTCTACAAGCTTGCAACCATGGCGAGAATACTTGTTTATGGTTAGTTTTGAATGGACGAACTCACAGTAGTCGCCTAGTTGGTAATGCGCTTTCTACTTTTGTTTAACCTAAATTCGAAGGCTCTATGTATTTCTATGAGAATTCGATCAAGCACTTAAAGTTGTTTAACCGAGGTATTTGATCATTAAACAGTACGTAATTATCTGACAGGAGAAATTTCTTTATTTCTTTGGGAATTCTTAGCAAACGTAGCTTTATGTACACATTTATAGCCTTAATATGAACATGGTGCATTAATTTACAATTTTATGTAACCATATCACGTTAGTGAGGGCTAGATGAGTGTTATAATTTTGATTTGATACTAAGCTTATCAGCCCATTCCGAAAACTAATTAATCCATATTCTTTTCGCGTTGCTATGCACAATTTTCATGGTGTTATTTATCCTAAGGGATCGGATTCCTTTAAACTAATTCTCCATAAATGTTTCTTCCTCTCCGTAGCCCTAACTGCTTCCTTCCTTTCCCCTTCACAGTCCCCTGTTCTCCGTTGGTTAGTCCTCTCTTTCTTCGTGGAAACTCCTCTATGTCGCGTTCCAATCCCTTCCGTATCCTCTACACAGCGATTCAAGCGGCAACGCAGGCTTTCTGCTCCCAATTTAACTCCAATAAAGTCGATTATCTGTTTTGTCGCATCTCGACTACCTCTCTCGCCCGACCTCGATCGTCTTCCCGGCCTTAGGCGGCCTTCCCTCCGACAACTCCCAGCGGGACTCGGTGAAGATCACCGCCAGCACGTATCGCTATGGACGCACTTACATTTTGACGTTCGGCCTTCGACTTGGCGATAGTTAAATGAGTGAATTTCTCTGGTTTCTACGGAATTTGGCTGAGTGGATTGTATTTGAGAAAGCTGTTGCTGTCACTGCTCAACTGAAAGATTGGAAATGGATTCCGATATAGGATATGAGGCTTGGTACTAAAATGTATCTGAAAGTTAATAATTACAGTAATATTCTTACATATTAGGCTATTTTTTTAAAGCAAATCTCTACGGTGTTGTTATCATTTTGTGTTTTTCATTCTTTGACACTGCCACAATTTAAATCACGTTTAGACCACAATGCTACGTTCCTTGTAATACCTCCTGGATTACATAAAACTACTTTGTATGCAAAACTGCATTTTCAATAATGCTAGAGAAATGTGAAAACGTAGTAAAATCTATTGTGATATCCTGAGAGGAGTAAAGTCATTTACATAGAAAATCCGATACAGCCTTGAAACATGAATTATCATAAATACAATTCAATTCCTAGTGAGACGATTCCTTTCCCATTATTGTTGGTATTAAAAGGTGGCCGCGGTATAACTGATCACTGAAATGAATTCCTAAGAGCTATTGAACGCTCCGATGAAATGACCAATGTCACTGCACTCTAAGAGAAAATTGCTCATTGTTGTATCTTGATAAAATTTTCATTACCTATTCCTTGTTTCATTAGTGTTTCATTACCATTTCACAGCTCAGATCGACGAGTTATGACAAAATGATTTCGTGGAGTAGTGGGTTCTTTAGTTTGGACGCAAAAGAGTACACATTTTAAATTGGATTTAATATTTTCTTTTTCATTAGAGTTTCTAAGTTTCACCTATTTCATGCAATTACTAAATAATATTACTTCGAATTATTTTTACTTACTAATGTATAAAACGGCAAGCAATCGTATTGTGAATGCGCATAAATTATGTCAACTATATTTTCAGAATATCAATAGCTATAATTTTAATTTCCTTGAGGGCACTGATAGAATCCATCAGCAGATATTGAAATTTAAAAAAAGAGAAAACAGGCGTGAGAGAGTTGTAAATCTCAGTTGTTAAGTTCTTATTTTTCTAAATCAAAGTCCCACTCTAAGTCATAACCGCAGCATTTCAATGGCGCAAATACGTGTATAAAACTGGAGAAGTTAGAGCTCGTTCCTCTCATTATCCGCGATGACGTGTAGACACTGGTTGTAAAAAATTTAATTAAAGCTTGGCAACCGTTACGGCGGGCAATCACCATGGCGCTCGTCCTATCTTTGAATCTCTTTCTTGTTCGCGAGGCCTCGCTCACTAATTAAGAAGAAGGATCTCCGATTCTTTCGGATTTGCTCCCTCAAGGAACCCTGGATTTATTCACCATCTGAGGAATTTATTTGGGTCATCTATTTGAAATCTATCCTTTAAAATAAAGCTGAAACGAGGTGGATTTTCCTTTTTAAAGGCGCGTGATCATCTCTGAATTGGATCCGGAGTCTCTTTTTTATCGCACCATCTCTGCCAATTTCCCCTTAAAAACCGTCTTGGCAGCCGCATGATGGTTTTGGGGCAGTTGGCGTAAAAAACCGCATGACCATTAGTCCATTGCTTCCGTAAGCGGTTATCCATCTCTGTTATTTGCATTGCAGAAGCTGCACCCATTCTTATCTTATAAAATTCCAACAGTCCCTACAGCTCAGAGCGACTCGGTAGCGATCTTACCTCCTCTACGTTCCAACCATCATCGTAGTTCATGCCTCTCCTTCAAGCGAAGCCATCTTTCCTGCAAGCAACTCCGTATTACATCTTCCGGAAGCCGTCAGAATGCACCGTTGCATATTTAACCGATTTATCACGTGTCGGCGCTAGTCTGCAAGGGAATTCGACGCCCCATAAAGCATTCATAAAGGAGACTAAAACGCCAGTCAGGAAGATAAAACATGCACTTTGGGTTCCGGCTTCATCTCACTAACACATATCCTCGAGCGGAGGGTCTGGAAGGTTAAGTTCATTTTGCCTCTGCCTTGGTCTCCGAGGCCACGTTGTGTTAGGTGGCGGGCAAACCGCGGGGCGCACAGACGAGACAAAATTAGAGTCATATTCCAAGCCAATGACAAAAACATGTCCGTCCTGAATTTATGCACGCAATCCCTACGTATATCTAGGAGGTTTATTATGGCCTTGCAGTTAGGATGAGGGAGGAAATATTATTTTCACGGAATATTCACTTTAGAGTTTCAATTAAGCATTTCACGATCCTCGGGCTAATTTTTTAAAAGAAATTCGAGTTCAAATTAGGTTTTATATAGAGATCCAATGTCTCTGGAGTGCTATGAGCTTGTTGTATTTATCTTTCTTAATTAGTGAAAAAGAAATAAGGTTATACTCATGAGGCCTGAGGCGGTGCTATTTGAATATGAATTGAAACGACGAAATTAACGACAATTCCCTACACCACCTCAATATTGAATTGTGTCATAATTTTTTAAAATTTGAAATATTCCCTTGAGAGTGTCATGAATTTGTACCGCTGTTATCAGATTTTATGGTGATTAATCGTCCCAATAACCCGATATTAACTGATTTTTTCTTGTTTTTGTTTGCAAAATATATCTCTTACTGAGTGCTTTTTGTTCTTGTTTTATGAAAAAATTGCCAATCCTTTTGCCGAATGAGAACAGATAATGACCTGCTTTTTAGAGCATCTTTTCATTAGAAAACATCTCCATTTAAATTTCATAGTTTACTAAAAACATGCCACTGATTGGAGTTAGGTCATATTGTGTGATTAGGCAACTTATTTAAAGCATGATATTTTCTTTAAAAAGAATACCCGATATTTTATGCAATATCTGAGGAAAATTTTGCGAAACGATTTTCTTGAACCAACGGTTCCTAAGATGTAAAAACTCCTCGTTAATAGTTTTTCTGCGAAGATACGAAAGGAAGTCAAGTGGATGGAAAAAAGTGTACTTAAAGATGCTCCAGACAGCTTCTCAGAGTTGCACTTATGTGAAACATTTTTCAAGGGTGGTTGAAGGTTCCTTTACATGTCTTATGTTTTTATTTTGATACGTGCAGAATATATTACGTAATTTGAATTACGTAATTAAACCATTGCCGTTATTTTAACTTTTTGAGATTTCCTGTGTCACCGGGAAGACAGACTTTAATTTAAGATTAAGACAAAGAAAAAAGAAAAAAAAAACAAAAGACTTAAAGTCCTAGTATTATCTGCGCGGTCCATAAGAAAAGGTTTTAATTTCACGTCTCCTTCAGCATTTGCACCTAGAGGGGAGGGTGATCCTTCGGTGCTCTGAATCCAGGAGCAGTCCCCTTCTCTTTGTAATGTGTGTTCGCGCTGCCATTCACTTCCACTATAGACCCGTCACTTCGAATTATATTTTTGAGGTGAGGTATATCTCACGGCAGGTTCTTACTTCCGTAAGGCGATTTGTTCTATTATTTCGAGGATTTGTTCTGGCAGTTCTGCTTCAGCAGTGTCTGCACTCGCTGCCTCTCCAGCAAGATGAAATTGGGAATGAGAGAAAGATAGAAAAATGAAAGAAAAATAAGATCTCTTTGCACTTTCCAAACTGTTTCAGTACTTTAGACCGTGGTTTCGACAAAATTGTGTCATTGTCAAGGCATTATTTCTTTCTCTTATTGTCCGTATGTATGTAGACACTAATGGTGGGTGGGGAGAGACGAGGGGTGGAAAAGGTCAATCGTAATAAAAAATTTTCTTCTTCACTTTAACAGATAACTTTTTGTAACCACATGAGTGATGTTAAACAGGAAATTCTACATGTACAGTGTAAAGGGAAAATGATATATCTCCTAGAACATTGCTATATCTCGATTAACTATCTCTCTTTTGACTCACGTGCACTGCTGATGTCAAAATTAATGTTGATGTTATTTTCGTCATGCCATATGCGATGTTTGGCTTGCGTCATTATGTTTCTCTCTCTCTCTTCTCTCCACTGTCTCGCCTTTTTTCACTGAAATACACCAATCTTCCCAAATATAGGCATGGCCATCCTCTTCTTCTCATTCCTCCTTCCACTTATTTTGAAACACGCTTCCCTTTTCTCTCGCCCAACCTCTCTCCCTCGATTCCTCCACCCACCCTCAGTGTGTATATATGGACAATGAAAGAAGGAAATAATGACATTATGTTGTTAAAACCGTGGTCGGTGGTCATAAAATAGAGTGGAAAGTACAAAGCTCAATTTTAATCCATGTATCACTTTCCCTCAAAGTTAATCCGAAAACTCAAGCATGTAAAATTGTGTTGTTTCGCACGGCGCTGAAAATGTGTAAGCCATCCTTGACATGCATTTTAGGTACATTCATTCCCTTCCTCCTCTTCTCTTTGTGATCTTATATTACTCTTTCTTTTTCTCTTAAGTCTTTCCACATTGATCTTTCCTTCTCTTTAATAACCTCCAGACTTATTGTGATCACCATCATACAGCCCTCCACCCATCCCTGTCTAATACTAGCTCCCTTACCTCCTCGTATCTTTTACTATGTGCTTTCCTCTTTATTTGGTCCAATAACTTATTCCTGGGTCTTCCTCTCGGGACTTTCCCGTCTAATTTGCCCTCAATTATGTTCTTCACCAACCTATTGTCTCAGGGTGTGTCCAAATCATCTGGTTCTTCTTTTATGCATGGTGTTCCTTTCATCTTCTACTCTTCTGTGCACTTAATCATTTCTTATTTTGTCCGTCCATTTGATCCTTTCCTATCTGATGCTAGGTCCCTCACCTCCAGGTGTCTTTCTTTATGTAATATCTTTATAATTTAGTCCATTAACTAATGGACTGAGGTTTCCACTGGAGACTTTTCCCTCTATTTTGTCTTCAATTGTGTTCTTTCCAAACCCATTGTATCTCTGGGTATAGCCAATCCATCTGGTTCCTCTCTCATGTATCGTATTTCATAGATTCCTTACCTCTTCTACTCTTCTGTACACTTCATTATTTCTTGTTTCCGTCCATTTTATCTTCATCATCCTCCTCCAGTACCAGGTTTCGAAGGCTTCTATTCTATTCTGGTCAGCTTTTCCAATGGTCCATGCTTCCGATCCATAGAGTGCCACGCTCCACACAAATGTTCTAGTGAATGTAGTAGGTACTATGTTTTTTGAGCATAGCGGGTGTCTTTTTCCCATGAACGCCGTATTAGTTCGGGCTAATCTCCGCTTAATGTCCGTTTTACTTCTTTCGTCTCATGTGATGACACTTCCGAGATAGGTGGAGGAATCCACTTGCTCCAATTTCTCTCCTCTCAGTGTGACGTCTACATTCTCTCTTCCGCATGCTAGGATTTCTGTCTACGTCTTATTTATTTTCACGTTGTCTTATTGTGATAGATTACTGATTTAGGTTTTCGATCCATATCATGAGAAGGGCCTATGTAAGTATATTAAATCTGCACGTAATATATAAGTATCGTTTGCGTGTAAATCCTTGGCATCACACTTTCTTCAGCGATATATACTTTTAGTGGATTTTCTCCCCAGTGTCAGGTGGAAAGTCGTGCATGCGAGCAACATCAGCTCCTCGTGCTCCGCTTCCAAAACGGCCTTGTACCTCCTTTTTCACATTTAAATTGATTGCTTTTCGGGGCCTCTTTGTTGAAGCACACCCCTAAGGTTAACTACTCATATTTTTGGATAGCCAGGCCAGAGTCCTGCAAATGGATGATGGATCGGAGAACCAGTTTTTAGATTTAAAAATCACTTTTTTATGTATCAACTCAGCTTTGCTATGAGAACGCAGAGTTCTATGCATCACGCAAACTTCAGGGAGGTTATGTTTGAAACCACTTGGATTGACGTCGAACACCTTACTTAAGAATTATTGGGTACTATCACGAAGGATTCACGATATTTATATATTCTATCCTCTCATATAATTCTCACCCAGGCCTCCTGATGGATTTTTTCTCGCCCGAATATAGTTGATGAGCTGCATATCGTGATACGAGACTCAATAGACCTTAATTCAGACACTAAGTTGTACATTAGTGGTGGTGAAATGTATCAAAATCTCTAACCGGGCGTTAATGTACCGCATGGATCCTTAGTTAGGTGCGGGGCAACTTTCCGAGATATTTCAAACAAGAATAAAGTGAGAAACCCGACTAATTTATTTCTGGCTTCAGCAATATATTTAGTGATGACCAGGGAAAATGGTAATGGAATGATATAAAAATAATTATACTTTATTAAAAATCCTTACCTCATAGGCTAAGGGAGTAGGGGAGCACACGGGAAGTTTGTTGGCCGAAACGCCAAGCTGCCTGTATCTAAATCACACTAATTTTCAAGACCATACAATGTTTTTCCTGCCATCTTTTGAATCTGTGTAGCAAATGAAATCAGCCACTGGTACTTTCGGCTATATTTCCTTAGAAATGCCATATGTAGCTTGCTCGGAAGGATGGACATCGCTTGTCATCAATATATAGTAGGGATGGGTGCTATGGCTGTACATAGGGGGTAATGGCATTGCAGGTTGCAGCGTTGGTAGCGCACCTATAGTGTGGTGCTTGTTGGTGAAAGTTATTGCTACATTATTGTGCATTGTAGTGATAGTTCACTTTCTACCACTCACCCATGAGGTGGCTTGTAGGATTGTATGTATGTGTAGACTGGGGCGTAGCCAGGACGATGTGTTGGGGGGGGGGGAGCACGACCCGAGGGGCTAGGGGGGTGGAACCCCCCTCTGGGGAAAATATGAACATTTTTATCTCTAGAAATCACATTTTATACTATTTTGGCACTTAAAATTACACAATTGATGGGTCGTCGGGAAGCTGTTTTGCTAAAACATACTAGGCTATAAAATACATTTTTCAAAAATGAGCTTTTTTAGAAATCTAATCACTATAATTAATAACTTTTACTCAAAGAACAAACTTAACTTTTACTCAAAGAAAAGAATAATGGAATATAAATAAATCACTCTTGCTTTATGAAAGATACAGTATTTATTTGTTTAAAGTGTTCTAAGTTCTTTGTATTATCCTAAATACAAATTCAACAAATCTATGAAATTATTTATTGTCCATTGGTCTAGGGAAAAGAAATATAGGCCTATCTTAAATTACCAAATCCATTCTTCTCTTGGAACAGTTTTAAAATCGCTTCACTACTTCTTCAGCACTAAGCGGCACCTGCCAGTGAATGTTGAGTAGGGCTAAGCCGTTGAGTCTACCACCAGATGTGGTGGATCGTATCCACGTTTTAAGTCTACGAAGGGTAGAAAAGGAGCGTTCACCTTCAGCAACAGTGACAGGAATTACACTTAGTGTTTTAAGCACTTTCTTCATATTTGGGAATTAATCATTGTCACAGAACGGTAAAGTATGAAAAGGAAATGATGGGATATTACCAACTTCCTTTTCTTCTATTTCCCATTTCTTCTCCCAAATTTCAATTTCATGTTGAAGCATTAGGGTGTCAACATCTGGAAAGTTGATTTCTTTCAAAGACTGTTTGGCGATGTCCATTTTTACACACTCGAGAGAATACAATCATTTCAACAAATATGTGTATCACAAGACTACACTCACACCGTCGCCATAATGACACATCGACTAGACAGACACGACGCAAAGCTGTGGTTCGTAGTGTCGCTTCACAAAAATAATAGTCAATATTAGTTTTGCTTCCTAGTATTGGTGGAGTAGAATAAATTTGTTTTATAGGTTAATATTCTTCTGCTAAAACTAATTGGTTGGGGGGGGGGCACGTGCCCCCTCCTGGCTACGCCACTGTGTGTAGATGATTAACCTACATTTTAATGAAAGAGGAGCAATTGAATGTTGTTAATACTGCCAAAGATGCGATCATGAGGGATGTCAGTCTTCAATCTTCAATTTCTAGAATTTTTTGCGTGGTCTATGAGAAAGGGTTTTAAATTTTTCATCACCCTCAGACTTGTACCTCGGAGGTTGAGGTGATCCTTGGGTACATTGAATCAAGGAGCAGTCCTCTCTTCTTTTGCAATGTATGTTTGCGCTGCCATTCTCTTCCTGTATTGGCCCGTTTGCGACGCGTGTGATACTTGATACTTTTAAAAATTTCCTTGAAAAACTTTTTTTCACCCGAAAAACTTTTCCGACGTCTCGTGCTAACATGGGCTCAACTTGAAATTAGGCGTAAATCGAAACAAAGTTAATCGAGGACTTACATATTTTCAGTTAATATACGCATAAATTGTGTTAATACTTTTCCCTAATGTAACAGCTAATATAATCTTGAGTAACCAGTTACAACAATGTGCCTCATAGCTGATTTGAAGATAGTCCGGCCTCCGTGTAATGCTCCTACGCTGTTCTCTTTCCGTAGCAAAAACGTGATCGATATACATCACTTCTTAATTATAGCCTGATTGAGCGGGGAGCTAAGAGATGTGAACGGGCCTTTCTACGATTGTAAATTCAACGTTAAATCTGCATTTCCTACGTATTGATTCCTTTAGTGAGTCGTGCGTTTCTGTGCCTGACATTTATTTTGATCCAGTCTTTCCCCAGCGCTGAGTAATTCACATTCAGTAAGGCTAAAGTCTTGGCAAAAGGGCAATTACCATTGATGCCCGGAAGCAACTAGTGCCGGCACTAATGGATGATTGCACATTTATGTGTGGGGGGGGGGGAATTTTGGGCCTGAGGTTTCGTGAGAATGTACGCGCTCTGCGATCGACACTCGGAACCGATTTCTTGAGCGTGTGAGGGGGAGAGGGAGGGGGAATAATAGGAGATGCTGTGACGACACGATGTAATCAAAGTCCATTCAATCTGCTTGCATTGGTACAGTTTCCGTTCTCCTTCCTCGTCTCAAGACTTCCCGCTCATTCATTCGGTCCGCTTAAGGCTTTTCCTTTCGCTTCCCTGCACCCTTTCTCCTCCAAGAGATATCTGTCATCCACCCTCTCCACCCTCCAGAATCGCTTAATTCCATCGTCTCCGGGTGAGCTCGGTTCGCTTGGATGGAGATGCTGCCATCTTTAGATTAGTCAACCTCTTCCTCTTCTTCTTAGAGTGGCCCTGGATTCGTCCGGAGATTGTCTGTATGCTCGACGCGCTTCCTCAAATGTATTGCTGCTTTTGAGAAGACACCAGAAGTATTTTGTGGTCTTTCTATAATGCTACCTCATCCCTCATGAAGTCCTTCTTCCTTCGTCAAATTTAAAGACTGCTTCTGCGTCCTAAATGCGTCGTGGCTCTAAGTTGTCTCGTTGTCTTACATTTTGTGCCGATTAAATAATTTTTCGGTGTAAATGATCGGAGGGTTAATAATGACATTACCACCTTTATTTCAATCCACAGATTTTTATTTATTAGTAAAACTAGTTTCAACGCCATTTTCAGGTACGTAGTAGTGTTGTACTAGTAAAAAATCTCTGTAGATTGAAAACATAGTTGGTATTGCCATTTATAATTAATTAATAATGGACTTCCAAAAGGTTATGCCTGAAAGGATTGAATTCATCATTGAAGGGATCCACATTATTCCCTTTCATAGTATTAAGTTGGCTCGGCCAACACCACTGGCATGGAAATTTGCGTGAAAAATACATACCTCAATACTCTGTTGAACAAATTTGTCATAATTAAATTCTGCTCTGGCAAATGTGATCATTTTGTATTTATGAATGATTAGGCTGTTTGCTCCAATTCCAAATGCAAATCGAGAGTTACGTTATCTTCCTTTTGATATATTATCCAATGTAGAGGTAGAATTTCTTTACAGCTGTTGAATTATTTACAGCAGTTTTTCTTATTTTAAATACAAACTGCATCGAACTACCAGGAGACATTGGGATTAATCGACGTTTCGAGCGAGAAGATTCCTCAGCGACATCTTTTGTACTGTAACATGGTTTAGCAATAATTCCAGAATCGTTACATCTTACTTTGATGCAAAATCCCTTATGTTGTTCCAATTTTTTGTTTATTTAGTCCAGTGTATGCATTAAAAACCTTAGTTACTGAAGTAAGTTTTGCTGTACCTAGCAATTACAGCCAGATTTTTTAACCATAATTATGATACACGACTTTACGTTCACCATAGGTGTTACCTCGTTGCTTTTTTGTGGCTATTTTACGGCCTATTCTCAAATTAATATAGGTTTTAGGAATACCAGTTACCGGGTTTTAGCATCGTTATCTTGTACCTCAACTTCTAATTAACCAGAAACTTTGTTCTTTATACTGTAATAAAGCATTAAAAAATTTAAGGCTGATACATCGACCAAGTTATAGGCCATTCTCAAATGATAAAGAGCTATATATTGATTTTGAAATATCTACCGTTTGTCTAACAATTACTAACTTCGATTATGTTTCATATTATTTAACGTAAAATGTCTTGGTGGAAATTTCGGAAACAGTATGTTTCCATGAAAGAAGATACTCATTAACTCCAAAATATTCTCCGGCATTTCACCTGGACATCTACTTACTGTGATGACAATGGACGAGTCGTCCGTTTAAACGTCTTTACCTTTCCCTCTGGAATTTCTGAGACATTTTTTCTCAAAGTATGTTTCCATGTCAATCATAGCAAAAAGTACTCCCGAATCAAGAGAGCTAGGGACCTCCATTGCATAACTTTTAGGATCCGAATTAAGACCCTGCTATTTCGATTTATACGTTTGCCGTACTTATTGCCTCATTATCTTGTAATGTGAGCATTTTTAATCACCAATTTTCAGTGTTTAAAAATGGAAAATATGCAAAATTGGTATAATTCTACAAATGGAAATGACCTCCTGTTATCTTGGTAATTATACCAAGGTAGAAAACCTAATTATAACATACGGTAATGGTCCAAGGACGAAATTTTATTCATTCTATACTTGCATTATATTACTTGAATTCTCCCTTATTAAAACTGATTTTACAAATCGAAGTTGAGTGGGAGAGTAATGGCGACCTTCCTGGCCTGATGCAAGCTATTGAGCTGAATATCACTGCCGCCGATAATTTTGTAGATAGATTGGGAATACGTCTATGTTCTGTCTCAATGGATAGATTTCCTTGTTTATTCAGCTCCGGCCAACTTTTCCCATTCACACACCTCTTGCGCACATATTATCCGTATTAGCGATTATCCAACGCCATTACTGGCTCAACTGCGTTAGGCAATGCACGTGCATGAACTCTATGATAATTTGGCATAAAAATATCATTTTTTCCTTAGCAGGCTTAAACGAATGATTACTAAATACATGTCGCTGCTACCTCAGGAAAATGAATGAAAAGTAAAATTCTTGTGATATTGAGAGAGGAACCTGCGATAAAATGAGCTAGTTAGGTTTTTTATTGAATAATTGGATGTGAATTGTGGGATATGGATAAAGTGATAATTGTGGTAATGAATAAATATAAAAAAGTACTCTTATTAACGCTTCAGGGATAGTGCTGTCGTTTATTTTATTCCGCAAACTTCGAAAGTCTTGAGTAAACATTTTCACTTCCATCACACAAGTAAATATTAAGCTCATTATTGATTGAGTGAGATCCTGAAATGCGCGTTCCCCTTGTTTTTTCTGAGAAAAAAACGACTAATATATTTGAATTACAGGTTTATTGTTTGGAAATATATTTCACTAGTATGAGGTTTACCTTTTAGAATTATATTAAAAAATTATTTTAAAAATCACGCAAGAATAAATAATATATACTGATAACGCTGGCGTCAGTGGGGAATTCCAACGTGATAAGTATGCTGTGCTTATGTTAATGGCCTAGATTTTACTTTTCTCGGAGAACGTTTTTCAATTTTAGTTATACATTTGTAGGCAACGTTATGTGAGGCATGAGGGCTTAAAGTTTGCCAAAAAGGGAATAGAAAAAGGGAAAAAACTCATTTATCTTCACCTTATTTGGGTTAAATCTTCGGCCCAAAGCTCTTCTTCCTACAAAAGACCTTAATTGGGAGAAATTTTCATTATGTAAGTGTAATGGCCCTCAACACATCCTGTCGATAAAGTGAACCAAAACAGTTGGAACTGTAACCTTTGCCATTTATGTTGAATAGGAAACACAGTGTAATAAAATATGTCATTTCAATTCCTTCGGTGAGTAACTATTTGACGTTGCATCATATAATTAAGCGAATAGAAAGCAGAATGAATTTAAAAAATTGTTATTAATTAAAACTGATAAAGAATTTGATCATAGTAATGATGCATAGTTTATATAATTTTGTACAAAAAGTTTTCCAACCTTTGGTGCTCATATCAAATGCTTTTGTTCATTGTTCTTATTACCATTGTTCATTATTTTTTCGTTACAAAAATTCTTGTTATTTATTTTTTCTTTATTACACTTAGATTAATTAATCACCAGCATTCACTCTTTAATTTCGAAATATCTTCCGGCAACGAGCAGAATACCTTTGGTTTTTAATACTGGTGATAGAGTCGACTTCACCACGAGGTGAAACTTACCACTGGATATGGGATTGCAAAATGTTTCCAGGAAAGTTACTAGAACTGGAAGCACGCGAACTTGTCCCAATGAGGTTGGCCGACGATAAGGTATCAGGAGACGGAAAATGGAATGAGAGAATATGGATGGCGCAGATCGCAACAACGACAGTTGCGAAGAGGAGGCTGTGAGGATAATAACTACGGTGCCGTCTCCGCGGATGCAGCGTCTCTTTCATCAGCGGCTCCTGCACAAAAAGCGATGCGCCGGTCGGGATGTTTAAGCGGGAGTGAAGGAATGCTATCCCAGGAATATAGGGAGGCAACAGGAGAGAATGGAGGAGAAATACGGGGAGGCTTGAAATTTGAGCCACAGTTTGGGCTAGCGAACGAGGAGACATAGAGAGGGTTAGATAGGCATTGGCTGGCTGAAAGCGAAGAACATGCCGAAACCTTCCGTAGGGACCTTCCAATTTTCTGGCTTTCGGCTCACAAACTCCCACTTGCCAGAGAGTCATCCCCCGTCCAACACTGAAGAAATGCGAGCGAACTATCTCCACTCCAAGTGGCAGGAATGAGACTACGAACGGTTGAGGAGCTAGGGGAGGTTGTAGGGGGGTACTATATATGGGGTTTGTTGGGCTGAAATGGACGTGCGGTCTTTCCCGAAACGTTTCAATTGTTGTCTGGGCCCTGGCGCCATGCATCACTCGGCCAGTTAATGAATTTCCTTCTCGTAGAAAAGGGATTTTCCGTGTCTCTCGCTCTCTGCGAACAGCGGTCGCGCGGTAACTTGCCCTGGGGTAACTTGGCCTCGGCAGACGTTTTTGGAAAGCTATCTGAGGTGGCGAAGATTGAGAAGAGCCTCGTGGCCGGTCTTGAAAGGCTGCGTCTCATTTTTGTCGTCGAGAGGAAGAAAAATGTCCTTTTCCACGGCTGTTCTACGGGTAGACCGCTTGAGGTTATCGTACGGGATCCTGGTGAAGGAAAAAATTAAATGCTTGACGGTGGTTTGCCTCTGAAATAAAACAGATCGTTGCTGAGTCTGGAGACGACACTCCAATCCGCGGAAACGTCTTTTGGTGTTACGTTCAGTGAAATTGGATGAAACTTAAGAGCCCTTGAACCTGAATGCTCCTTTCGCATTTTTCCTGAATTTCCCTGACTCCATGACTAGTTGCTCTTTCTCATTCCTCTGCATAAGGTCTTGATAAAGAGTACCATAGATCTCTGCTGATAATAATGGAATAATCGTTAGCATTCGTCGAACTGAATATTTTACTAATGAGTCACTCCATCCATTCATTTTCGTCGAATGCAATGTACATAAAATTAATATTTTACTGTATTGTTTTCCTAGTGAAATGTGGAGAAGATGAAATGACGTGGGTATGCTAGGAAAAAAATTGATTTTTATTATAAAATTATTTTTAAATTTTTCATCTTCGACTTCAATGTTGCTCAGTCCAAATATCCGAGACTTTAATATAATATATTTTGAGGAAAAATTTTTCACGTTTATCTCGGTTAACGTTGGATTTCATTTAAAATAACACCAGCAATCGCTCTTTTGCGGATTAAAGCAAAGTTTATACCTATCCTATGACCAATTCTTGATGCAAAATTTACTACCCAGAAATTCATATACTCTCAATAAATTTTGAACCTTGGCGATTTAGATTTCTTTATGAAAGTAAAAATAGTAATTTCTCTGAACATACTTATTAATAACATTAGTTGCGTAACGATTACCAATATTTTTCCCCGTAATATTTGAGACATTACTTTGATCCTTAATAACTCTGACAACATTTGATCTTACAGTTTTTAAAGTTGGAAAACGTAATTAACAATACAGATATATTTATCCTCAAGCCGTCTAAATTCTTTTTAGGTGATACATTTCTAAGCTGCACTATCTTGACGTTTTATTAGTTATTTTTGTATATTGATTGTTATTGCCTGTCCTGTAGAGTAGGCCATACGCGTGAAGGAAGCGGAATGTATAAAGAATTTTCATAATTGAATGGAATAAAAACGCAATATTTTATAAGTAATCAGCGTCTTTCTTCTTTATTATGACGGATACGTACGATGTATTGTTTTCTTCCCATGCTTGTCTTTATATCCCTCCTTTCCAATTAAGCACATCCTGCCCTGGCACCTTCATTTATTCGCGTGACTCCAAATTTATATTTTATTCTAGGTTTGATTCACCAATAGTTAGTCTTCTATATCATTGAAGTTACTACATGATATGACAGTAAATAGTATCAACCAATTACCTGCCCTTTTCTGTGACATCAATATATAATCCAACCTAATAAGTGAAGCTAAAATGAACCGGTTACTTTTCTCACCTGTGAAGTTGGGTGTTTCATGAATGCAAATAGAGTGTAAAAAGAGTGATTTTACTTTACACCTTTGAGATGTACGCAGTCCGATTTTGTGTCAAAAAAAGAAAAACTTGTTATCGTAGCCAATTTTGATCTAGATTGAGGAAGTGAACTTCATTAATGTAGTTACCGTTGACTATTCTACTTATCAACAACGTCGCATAAGTGTTAGATTATCTGCACCAGCAGTCGGTGCTTTATATATTTATATGTGAGTGTTTGCCGCTGAGTGGTCTGAGTGAATGAACGAACGATTTTATATATATATATATATATATATATATATATATATATATATATATATATATATATATATATATATATATATATATATATATATATATATAACTTCAAGGGGCTACGTGGTATATTATGGCCTAGAAAATAGCCTCTGTAGATGATGGTATAGTTCGCTCAAACGTATGATTGCGCATATCTTTAATGGTTTCCGAGCTTATTTTTTGGAATTTTGACACATTGAGATGAAATAAAATCACTTTGTATAATCCACAAAAACTTTATTCGGTATAAACCCGACCGGTTTCAACACTTCCGAGTTATTCTCTTCTTCTTCGTCTATTCTCTTCTCTCCGTGTCTTTCTCCGTGCATTATCCCCCTTGAGAATGACACTGAAGTGTTGAAACCGGTCGGGTATATACCGATTAAAGTTTGTATGGTTTATACAAAGTGATTATATTTCATCTCAGCATGATTGCGCCCTTTTTGACTTCATATTCCCTTTTTCCGGCGGCTTCAAATGCGCTGCTGCCGAATTGAGGTAGGTTTTCACTTTTAAGTCGTAGACCTTAATTCTATGCACATCGACTCATCCAATGATCATTGCTTTTCAGCTCATGAAGTGATTCCAGCTATTAAACATCCAAACGATTATCACCAATTTTATACTTTTTGCAGAGCTCTCATAAAATTCCTTTGTCGTTTAAAAATCATCCTCAGTTCTGTATATGTGCATTGATAATTTGCGCTTGTAACCAAACATTAATACGTGTAATTTTTTATTGAGCGATGCCGTATTCGTGGTTGTGTACTGAAATCCATACTCTTATCCAATTTTATTACCATATGGACGTGATGATTATAATCAAGGTATATTTTCAAACTTTTTTCCCATTCTGGGCTTTAAAAATAGGTTTAACAGGCATTTTTGTGAAATGTGCAAATAATTTTCATCCCAAAAGTAAAACATTGAACTTGGTTGCAGATTATGATGAAATAAACGACTCGATGTACATTGAATATGATCTAAACTCCTTCAAAACACACGTCTCAACGGTTGGCTAGTTTTCCTTCAACTTTTGCTAAGAGGTCTCCTTGGATGCCATTCACATTCTCGTGATAATTAAGAATTCTGTTTGGCTAGTATGGATATTTTTATGCATGAAACAGTAACCATGGATAGATTTGTGGTCCAAAGATTTGCATCTCGTCTCTTGTCACTTTAAGTTCGTCAATATTTGGACCGAACGACCCAAAAACAAGACATCCCCTATTTGGCAAAGCGACGCCGCTTTGGTGGTCGCGGTCTGAATACCTCCGCTTTCCCAGCCCAAGTCTTTTCATCCTTAAGTGCGCACCTTAAAATTGTGTACTCTTGAAATCTAGGCACTCCACATAAGGATAAATCTCGACATATTTTCCTCGCAGCCCACGACAGTCTCACTCTCGTAGTACAATCAACGTCCCAAAGCCTCACGTAGCTCGTTTAAAAACCCACTTATTTCGTCTCAACCCCTCAACCGGGTGACCCCCGTCTACCAAACCCCCCCCCCTCCAAGGTAGATCCCCTCTTTATAAATCCGCCCTCTCTCTTGTCTCTTCTCTCACACCCTCTCTTAGCCCTTCATCTTTCTCCAAAAACTCCTCATCGCCCCCCACCCCCCGACCTCTCTCTCTTCTCTTCTTTCTCCTCTCCCCCAGATCTCGTCTTCAACACTCCTTTGTTTACGCACAACGGCGCCATCTTCTGTCCTCCTTCCACCACACCCTGCCCGCAAACCCATATAATGAGAGGAGGACGGAGAGAGACAGAGGAGGTGGGAGGGGGGGGGAGACGTCGTCCTTTAACGAGGAACGTCTTCCTTTATACGAAGTCGAGTCGCACACAGTAGTGCCTCTCCTTCCCATCCTGCCTTGAGCACCCCCCCCCCTTCCTCTCATTTCGAGAAGGAGACGGCGTTAAAGAACGTGAGTCTTCAGCCTTTCCCCGCAGTCGTCACGAATGAATTATCGAAGACGCTCCGTCATAATGAGCACTTGTAAATGATTTTGCGTTGGGAGTGGATGAGGGGGGGGGGCGATAGGGTGAAGGGCTGTTGTTGGAGGGAAGGGAATAGCCCGGGGGAAAAGGGTTGAGGGTTTTATACTAAAGATATGAGAACTTATTTTGACAAAGCTTACTTATATAAAAAGAGCAAGCAAGCTTTTGAACTGCTATTATAAGTGTGAAAATCACCCCTCGAAACAGACGTATTTTTGCTCATTTGAGGCTTATCTTCATTCATTTGTTCAGGAATTTAGAGGTGAAGTATCACGGAGATACCTGGTGCGGTTTTCGTGAACTAAACCACCGTCATATTTAAAATCAGAAAGTTTTTGAATGAGAAGGAGTCGCTTTAGCCTTATGGCGAATTAAGCATACAATCCATGAACCGGAGTTCAAGACCTGGTATTGTCGGAAATGGTTGGATGTAATGTGGAATGAATCTCAGTCTCCTCTGTCCATGTAGTGATGGGATTTGGAGCATAATACTCTATAATGCCTTTTGCTTACTACTCAAATGCTGACTCCTGTATTCTCTCCATTTCCACATTCCCAAGAATTAAAATTACTCAACCTACCTACTAGCATAAATGCCAGATTTGTGTATCGGCCGTTCCCCCAAAAACTTTGCCAACCAACGGAATAGTGAAAAAAAATTGAAAACCTTGAGTGCTTTCGGCCTACCTCTTCCCGTCACAACCCATCACCCCTTATGCACCACAATGAGCTCTTCTAAGTGACTGTGTGTTGAGGAAGCTGAGTAGTTGACGTTTGGAATTGGAGGTCATATTTGTGGAGGCTCGACTTAAACCTTTCGTATAAAAAAAAGGGCGAGAGTTATTTTGTCTCGCGAGCAAAGGTTGGAAATTAACCCCTGAAAGAAATGTATTTTTTTTAGTTTTTGTTCGTCTTAGTTAAATTTTACGAATTTTTAGCTGAGGACGTAGAATTTAGCTCGATCTTTTCGCTTAAAAACACCTTGAACTTTGAATTTAGTAAGTTTAAGCATACATTTATTGAATACTTATTCATAATTTAATTATCTTCTGCATATGAAAGCCATTTGGATTTTATTGACATAATTTTTATATATTACTTTCTATCGTGATTTTTAAACTCAGAATACTTCGTAGCTACCTGAAGAATCT
This sequence comes from Ceriagrion tenellum, assembly GCA_963169105.1. Classification (NCBI taxonomy): domain Eukaryota; kingdom Metazoa; phylum Arthropoda; class Insecta; order Odonata; family Coenagrionidae; genus Ceriagrion; species Ceriagrion tenellum. The sequence continues at coordinate 7,589,519 of OY720641.1, read as the reverse complement.
TTGCATATGAGCGCTTTAAGTTAAAAACCAAGATCTGAATTTAACAATGTTTGCCAGTGCACGCGAACGTTGATTAATGGAATGATGTACGCAGGTGAAGAGGTTGTGGGATTCTAGACCGTAACATGTGGGTCTTGAATAGTCAGGGCTGATTATATTGTGAATAGTAAATGAATCCGTTGAAACCACGCGTTAAAAAGGTTTGTATGTTGTTGGAGCTGCGAACTTTATTTTATCCGTAATTGAATCTCTGAAAATCTTTGCGAAAATAATAATAGCGGAAGCAATCATCCACACTATTTTCTCTGGCACTACTTCACCTATGCTCCAGATTTTAATTAAGTACGCTGCCTGGTATGCAGCGTATCTAATGAACAAAAGGCTAATGCGCGGTTTAAGCACGTTTCGAAGTGAGCGGCTCAAGTAGAGGGAATGCAATTGAACCCCAAGTCTGTTCTAAGACGTCTCCCTTTATCCTCATAATTCCCTTTTTCACATAATGCTTCCTACCAAAACGGCCGACGTATTCCATCCTCCTTCCATTGTTTGCTGTAAGCTCGTCTGACACCTTATGACTTGCATGTTAATTTTTTCCACCATGTTGGGTTCTCATTTATTGTTCATAATTCCCGTCAATAGCAACATCTCCGTCCTCTTTCGCACGCACCCTCATCACGGTCTATTGTAAATCTACTCTCAGCCTCCCTTCTCATAGTCTACGCCTTGCTAGAATGTAGCTCTATGATCAGTAAATATCCTCTCTGGATTTTTCTTGACATCTTTAGCTGAAGTTGCTGTCATTCTGACGTGCGGAAAAATTGGATCCGCACGTTAATTTCGCATATCTTAACCTTAGTCCAAACGTATTGGTAGCGAATTTAGCTTTTATCCTTGTAGGTTTTGAAACCTGTAAATTAATTAAATTGAGGTCGACGTGATTTCAAATGCCCTGCACGACATACCACCAAATTAATGAATACATTATTCGCGTCTGTTGCAACTTTTCTTATTGCTATTATAAAGTTACTTATCTTATTTTACTATTTTTCTACTTCGTTAGCGGCGCATGTCAGTTTGAAAGGAATACTTATGGTATATAATTTAAGTTTTAATATTTATAACTCCTACAAAATTAAACACGCTTAGTGAAACTTCCTTTATAAAACCTCAACAGAAATAAATATTCGCCCCTTCCTATGAAGCTGGTTCAATTATTCTCTGAAAAAGTGCAGTAGCTCCTCGTTTATAATGCTCTTCATAAAGGAAAAAGCCTTTCTCCATTTGCCTATCAACTTCCTGCTTGGTGTTTGGTCTTGCGGTCATTATATGCCTTTTTCTGCAACATCTGGTGATTAATTTTGGCATAGTCCCTCACTTTTGGCATCGTTTCTCTGAGGTATGGCCAGCAATTGAGGATTTTGTAAGCTGAACTTTATTTATGGTGGCAGGCTCTGAAATTTGGCAAATGAGTTCGATTTAGGAAAACTCAGTTTTTGGGCAAATTCCAGGGTTTTAAAAAAATCCATCTCGTGACTCGCTTGCTTTTTACGCTGATTGGGAGCCCTTTTTACTGTGTATTGAGCACGTGTCAATGCCTCATCAGAACAATCGCCCACAAAGCGCCTTTATCCTTTTAGTAGTCTTGGTCTTTTCTTGTTTATAGCAAAACTCATTAAAGAAATTAAATGGAAAATAGCTTGCAGCAACTTTCTCTGGAATTGATAAATCTTACATTCGAGAATAAAAGTGAAGTTTCTACGTTAATGTAGTATTTATTTTCTTTTAAAAAGAATTATGAGGCGTGGTTTTAATTAAAAAATATGGTTTAAATTGCATCAAAACCGTATTTTCATATTTATGCGACGCGCTCATTCCACAAACACGCGAAGATACCCCTTTGCGACTTTTAGGGTCTGCTTTAATATTATATTTTTTCGACATACACAGTTGATATCTTCGTAATACGAATTTTACTGCAGAATATAAGGGAAATGAGTGCGACGGCATTTCGGGTCATGCAATGTTGCCAGGTTTTTTCGGAATTTTTTAAAAGACAGGTACGTTTTAACGAGTTTAGGTAGCCTTATGTGAAGAGCTGTATTTAAAACAGAATTTAAGGGCAATTGAAAGGGTATTTATTTTGTCTTTTAAACCTTTGGTGGAAAATTTGGTGCGTCTATCAGTTAATGTGTGGGATGTTTGTTAGATGCTTTAATTTGGGGCATCAATAATCGTGAATTATATTGGAGAGATATCCTGATCAGTGGAGTGCCTTCTTTAGTTTATTCACGAGACTCATAGACTTCATTTTATGGCAAGAAATTTAGTTTTAGAGTAAAGGACATTGGACACGGGTGGTAGTGTAATTCGAAGAAGCTGAAAAATATTTTGGCTCCCATAAAGGTTGTAAAGGTGTTTCAGGGAAAGAATAAACTTAAGAGTGCGGTTGGTGAAATGATGAATTTAAATTGTCATTGAACATATCGTATTCCTTAAGTTTGTTTGATGGTAATCTTAATGTGCCATTCAATACAATTATCTCACCGTAAGGGTCTTATTAGTTACAAAATGGAGGAGTATCAGTGGAGGATGTATTTACTCTACCTGTCCAGGCTTTTTTCCAGTAGTGTTTCCATTCATTGTTTACTTGAAGATGATTGGTTTTTTTAAATGAAGCCTTTCATGAACCAAAAGACCATTGTCTCTTTAAAAAAATATCCAGTTTCATAAACTTTTCCCAGCAGCCTATTCCATATTTCATTTATTAAAGCTTCATTTGCGGTAATTACTTCGGAAAAACTAGTTAAAAATGCTACGGTTATTGCTTCCAGTTTTTTTCTGAAGTTTAGCTACTGGGGATAAACTTCAGCCGGGGATGCTTACTCTCTTTAACTTTTATTACAGCACTATGCGTACATAAACTTATATCTAACAAGATTTTCTCTTTTGTGACAGATTAAGATTCAATAAATTTTCTTTATACTGAACTTTAAAACAAATGTCAACTTTACAAAATGTTATTATTGTCCCACCCGTGGCTATTGATTTTGGCATCTTAACCTCCTAGTTCTCATTTGTTCCCTTAATTTACGTAAAACAGTCATTTCAATTTGTCTTATCCATTAATTTTTATAATATTATTAAATTATTTAATTTAAAATATTAATTCATAAATATATTCGTACCGCAGTGTTGTATATATTGAAAGGAAAATATTGCAGCATCATTCCGGTACACTCTTTTAGTATGTGATATACTGTGGTGTTAGTGTACTAGGTGAATCTTGGGTATGAGGAGGTTAAATATTTTGTATCAATTTAAATATCTCATTGGCTTTAAACAAGGATGCGTGATTGATGCTTCCCTTTTTATTTTTATCTCCTGTCGTCTTTATATCTTTTCTAGCATAAATGCGTAGCAACCTTACTTGCCCACCACTTCTAGGATTTTCTAATGGAACGCAAATGGTTTCCCTTCACCTTGAGGAACGGAAACTGGATTTGTGCTTGCTCGCCTGTGCTTTTACAAATATCCCCGGATCTTTCAGGTCTTCTGTCGTTTCTTGTAATCCCCTTCCCAATGGCATTGGATGCCTCGGGGAAGAGGGACCGCAGCGTGCTGTGTCCCTAGTCCCTAGGGTTTACTGAGCTTCTCCGAGGTATCATTTCTAATTGCCTGTGTCCTTATTGGGTCAAAAACGGCAAAGCCTTGCGTGAAGACACTGGTGGTCTTAAGGAACATTTTAACAACCAATCAATGCGTAGAAAAAACACATTTGTCACTTTTTCAAACGTACCTTGAAAGTATCAACACCGTTATTGCTACTCTTATCATTTAATTGTTGTGAAGTATTGGATTATCAGTGGTAATTTTTTAATATCAATGTGCTTCTTAGATTTAAAAATCGCGTTCCTTACATTTTAAGAGCCGTTAATAAATAGATAAACCTTCATGGATTTTATATTCAAATTCAATTTACAACTGTTCTTTTGTGAGAATAATGTCAACGATCTATTTTTTTGCTCTATAATACTTTTTATTGGAGCAAAAAATTGACTTCAAAATGAAATTGTAATGGTAAGTGTTACACACTTGTATTGTTACACTCACTTATTTATGGATCCATGAGCCGGTCGCGGAAGTTTATAATGGCATCAGAGGAACCTCTAGGGCATAATTTAGGTAATATACATGTATCTTGGCCGTAAAAATTGGGAAAAACACATAATATACGTAATTAATTAAACACATACGTAATTCATTGTTAAAATGGCGAGGGTTGTTTTAAACAGCTATGAATGGATCGTTTTTTTTGTCTGAGACAAATAAAATGGAATTTTACAGTTGAAGTTTATCTGAACATTTTAACTTTACTACAAAGTAATTTTCATTAAATGTACGAAGCTTAAGTACTTGTGCGGAGTGACGTTTGACCCAGTCAATTTAATTACGAACCTTAGTTAAATTTGAGAATGGTTAACGCTGAAAGACTTCAGTAGAAAGCCAGCTTATATAGTTCCGAAAGAGCGGTCAAACGTTATTCGAAGTAAACTGGATATGTAGACTCCGTTTCTCTCGTATTGATCCTAAGTGGCAACGTTTCACGCTTCGCTCCTGAGTGAAAAAGTCACTTCTCTTATTTATATCTCAAAACTTTCCTTGATTATCTTCCATAGTACATTTTAAAAAATTTCCTTCTTAATTATTTTCCCTCCGTTTTGTGGAATTCTATTTTTGTTAAATGGGGCAGAATTGTGGATCTTCAGAAAGGAGGACGGGAATTGGCATTGGAGATGTGGGTGTGGAGAAGGACGGAGAATGTGAGGTGGACGGAGAGGAAGATTAACAAGGAAGTGCTTGATATGGTGGGCGAGGAAAGGAAACTTCTGAATGAAATTCGAGATCGGCAGAGTAGGTGGCTGGAGGATATAATAAGGGTTGCTCTACAATGGGTTGCTCTACAATGTAATAGAGGGAAGGATGTTGGGCAAGCGGGGAAGGGGAAGGAAGAGAATAGGTTTCTTGAGAAGTCTGAAGAGGGTAGATTGTATGCTGAGGCAAAAAAGGATATATACTAATGGGAGATGCCCCTCCAAGTTTAGAAAACCGAGTGGAGATTTAACAAAACCTACTTCAACCGTTAGAATATTTTTTTTTATTTTTGGTGTTATGTGACCACATTTATTCGTCTTATTTTAATTTTTTCGACTTTATTATTCGTTTAGCTTTTAACAGCGGATACTTTTCCTGCCAAATTGTTGTAAGTTATATGCTGAAAAATATTTCAAAATCACTTAAAACTGCTTCTTACCTCCGAGTAGTCACCAGAATGAGCTAAGCGAAAATCAGGTATGAAATGACTATGCATAAGAATTATCACAATCAAGTTAATTAGCATTAAATTAATCTGAACCCTCTCTTTACATGAAAATCAGAGATGCTGCCACGCTAATTTACGTTGCAATTAAAATCGGCTCTCTCTCTCGCGAAATCTTGTTCCCAGTTTCGCTCATATCCCCTGCCAGAAAACTGATCATTTATCTCCACGAACGCAATTAAATCTTTCCTGTTTCGCGATACACCCGCTTAAGTGGTGAATCAAAAATTGAGGTGAAGAGGGGAGAAGGGCGAAGCGGGATAGTGTGTCCTGTTTCATTACAAATGGAAAGGAAATTTTTTTCATTTCCTCGGTTGTAGCTTCGACGAAGAGAGAATGCGAGGAAAAAAGAGACTTGCAGGGTAATAGTGGACATTATTTGACCTTAGTTGGGTTGGCTCGTGGCTTGGGCAGGAGACCAACGACTGACGTTATCTATGTTGTTGAGGACTGCTTAATTAGTTGGCAAATAAATGTTTCTTTGGGAATATAGAGCAGGATGGGAAAAATCCTAGGCGTCGAGTTTAACCTTCTCGTAGCAGAAGGCGCCTAGAGATCCCCAGGAAAATTACCCCAGATGCCAATTTGGATACAACACTTTAATTTCTCTGCACATATCTTTATAGTAGGAATTGAAATTTTCCTGGAGCTTATAGGTAAACAGTTAATGCTGTTTTTGTATACATATTTTCCCCATCTATTTATTTCAAAAAAATTATGTAATTATTTGTTGTTTTATCGTTTTCCAGTCTACGCTAATCAAAGTGACACGTGATGGCGCAGAAATTCCAGAGAACACCCCGAAAAATGGCGGAAGTTATGTTTCTATATTAAGAGGGGTCCGACTGTTCTATGTTGATCAGCGTGCTTTCAAGAGATATAGATGAGTAATAGATGCAAAAGTCAAAATAGGGTTGTAACCACTCGTTAAGTGAAAGTATGATTATAAACTTCAATTTAATCATAAGTATTAATATACCTCTGAAGAAATCAAAATGGATATTGGAGTAGATGAAAGATATTCTCTTTACTTTAAAATCATCCTCATATACTGCGTCTTAGGCCTTAATGTTTAATTACATAACTATTTGCTACAGACGAATGCATGCCCCTGGAAGATGAATCGAACCAGCAATACAAAACCACGCGAATAAAGAAAAAAGAATAGAATGAAGATAACTCGAAGTTAAGTTGTGAATAACATTGACAGAGGTTAATCCTTGGAGGTCACACAAGCCACCTTCCATGTATAGGTATGGAGCGTTCCACATTTAGTTGCACGGGCCATATGGAAAGCACGTTGCGAAACTTAGGTACCGTGAATTCACTCATAGGTTACCGAGAAAACAACTTCTACGTCTACCTTAAATATAAACGATATATAATAGAATACCGGAAGAGTCATTGATGTGCAGTTACTATATTGAAATGCTAGATATAAAATTCCCTGTTGCTTTTGGCAACATTGCACCTCCAGCCTTATGAATTTTGACACAGGAAACGAATAATTATTAGAGCATGTAATGTCAATTAAATGTGGAACGTTCTGTAGGAGACTCTGGATGGTTGAAAGATTCATAGCGGGAATAGGAGCCTGAAATTCCCCTCCCCTCAACAACGACACATAACAAACGACGTAGCCTCCCTCTCCACCTTGTTCCCCTCCCCCTAACCCGCCCCACCCATTGCTGCAGTTTTTCCATTTCGCCCGCCCGCATGCAAGCGCACACGAGTCGAGTAATGCGAGCCATTGATTAAGCGCGTTCCAATTAATCACTTTAAGCGAATCAAATCGTTAAAATGCTTTCTCTCTCTCTCTCTCTCTTCGATGCGTGGAGCAGAGTGGGTGAGTGGGGAGGAGATAGTGGAAAGGAATTATGGGCCGGGGGTGGTAGGGAGTGAGGTTGGGGGTGGGAGGAGGAGGGGGTTGGAGCAAACGTGCTTTTTGGCGGAATCGGATATCACGAACAGGATCTCATCAACAGGTGGAGAGTGCGGAGAGTGAGAAGGGAAGGGAAGGGAGGGTAGAAGTGGGTTTTCCGAGACATAGGAAGGTGGGATGAGAGGAAGTGTTGGGAGGAGTGAGTGGTTGGAGGAAGAGAAGTAGAGGGTGGATGAGTAAAGAGTAACCCTCCATACCTCTGCCTGTCCGTGGGTGTGAAGGAAGGGAGGTTTGTGTCGGCTGGATGCTATCGTCCTCGCTGGAGCAAACTTTCAAGGCAATCAGTTTCATCAGTTTATCCGTTATGAGGAATAAAAAAAGGCAACCAAATATGCTTACGGTGTTCAATTTACAGCGTGCTTTATTTTATATATTTCTTCCTTTCGAATACCACTGATATGTAGACTAAGTTATCACTATCAATCGAACAACATGCTTACGGTGTTGAATTTTCGAGCTTTTAGTGATTTCTTTAGCATTTGTAGCATACTAAGGAGGGAGTTGCGATATCCAAATGCATAGTTACTCTTCTCTAACTGAAAGTTTCTGCCATAGCGTAAATAAAGCTGCACGTTAATATACTTTACACACATCAAAATTCCAATTTTCGTTGTAAAAACTACCTTCAAGTAAGTTCGATCACGATGGTGTGGAAGAATTTCCAAGGTGTGCCGTCTATAATTTAGTTAGTCCAGACAAGATTTTATTGTCAGGTTATTCTTATTTGTGCGTGACCATTTATTCAAACTATTGTGATTGCGTGGGAGAGGCTGTTTAATGTCCGTTTATGGGCACCAGTGCGTCGGAACAGGGTGATCTATCGCTTATACCGCAGGGCGATCACTTATTACCATTGACAGGGGAGTGTTGATTCATTGAGGAGGAAGTTGATAATGATATATTGTTACCGTGGCTCGTACTCTTTTTTGTAAATTATAGTCGTTGATCAAATATGTTCTCGATAATACCCTGACAGTCGAAAAACTTGAAGTTATTCCATTTATAAGGTAAATTTTGACTGCGGCCAAAATCAATAGATGACTTATAATGAAATTTTGAATTAGGTAAGCCATCGTCACGTATTTATTGAACAATGGTAGTTTTTTCCTTAAAAAAGCGTGAATTATCGAATAATTTTACTCGGGAAATTTACACTGCCGCCAAAATGAAAATATAACCTATAATAAAATATTAAAATAGGTAAGTCTTAATCACATGTTTACGATAACAATAAATGCTTTTTGTCTTAGAATACTTGCAATATTTTACAGTTTTTCTCTGATAGCCTCATGATACATATTTTGGAGAAGTTTACGTTAAAGAAGTGCCTGAATCTTGGAACGGAGGGAAGAGCGACATTTCCAGGGTCGGTGTTTGGTGGTTGGTTTGGGCCAGAGCGTAGGGTTGATTGCGGAAGGCAGGGATATGGGTAAAGAGAAGAGCGTTTGAGCTGGGAGTGGGGAAAGGTAGAGCGCGAAAGTGGCGTGCAAACTTACAGGGGCGAATGAATTAGTGATGCGATGGAGGAACCTCGATGACGGCCGAAGAGGAAGGCGGGGAAACGTGGACCTGAAACTCGACGATGTTCTCGATCGTTTAGCACGCACGAGTGGAGAGAGACGGCGTCAGAATTTAAGGGAATACCTTTCACCTCTGTCCGGCTCTTGTGAAAAGATTTTGCCACTGTCGTCACTACTGAGGTATATGGAGAGGGAATGGGGCTATAAAAATTTAACTTCACTACCGATATATTATTTGCTTCCTGCATACAGCTGTCCCCTGTTCTTTCATTACTTGTCTTTTGGTACTCCGGACAAGTTTTCGCATTCAACGCGGATAATAAAATATGAATATGTACTTTTTGTTTAAAATTTAGGGAAAGTAACTCCAAAAACATACATATGTTACTTGGGACTATTGATTCTATTTTATTTTATTGCATTGTTGCTGAAAATACGGCTTAGTAGTAATTTTAATACATTAAAATGCATTTGAAGAATATAAGTCAAAGAAGTATGAAAATAATTGCTGATTTTAAGTGATATAGCGATGGGAATGTATGTGAAAATATTTGTGTGGAGCGTGGCGCTCCAAGGAAGCATGGACCATTTGAAAGCTGACTCTAAAAGAATAGAAGTATTCAAATCCTGGTACTGGAGGAGAATGCTGATGATAAAATGGACGGATAAAATAAGAAATGATGAAGTGCACAGAAGAGTAGAAGAGGAAAGGACCATATGGAACACTAAATAGAAGCAAAGAACAAGATGGATTGGACACACTCTGAGACACAATGGGTTTGTGAAGAACATAATTTTAGGCGAAATAGAGAGGTGTCCCTAGAGGAAGACCCGGGGATAAATTCATGGACCAAATAAAGAGGAATTTACATAGGAAGAGATACCAGGAGGTAAGGGAAATAGCATTAGATTGGAAAGGTTGGAGGGCTGCAGTCAACCAATCTCAGGATTTAACAACCAATGAGAGCGATGGGAAGTATGGTAAAATTGAAGAGTTAGTGCATTGGCTACACACTGGCACAGTAAGGGCTAATGTAACTATGAAGGAATTCAGGCATTGAACGCCATAATAAGCTCGCTCTCCGTCCTTCACGGGTCCTCGCACCTTAGCCCCGTTCGTTTTGCCGGTTCATGTCGTGCTTGATGCCGTTAGAGAGTGGCGGTGATCTGGCCTTCACAAAGAATTCAGGCTTGGATGAGTAGAGCGGACGGAAAAAAGGCGGTTCAGATTGACAGAAAGGGAATTCTTCGAAGGACAGAAAGGAAAGAGGAAATAAGATGATTTCGACCATATAGTTTTCTTTTAAATTGCGAGAGTCAGGGGTGAGACCACGGTAACTTCTGTTGCGTGGTCACCGTAGTTATTCAGGGCGCAAACCGCTCTATAAAGTAAATACAGTAACTGTCCTAAGTATGTACTCCATTCATCATAGTCATGTCACCATAGTTATTCAGGGCGCAAACCGCTCTAGAAAGTAAATACAGTAACTGTCCTAAGTATGTACTCCATTCATCATAGCTGGTGATCCAAGGCACCTAAAATATGTGAATATTGGTTATCATGTTATCGCTCTCATGGGCGTAATTTAGGAATGAGTATAACACGAGCGTATGCGTAATTCAGAACCATGATCGTCCTTCAGGCCTCACTTGGTGGAGGAATTGGATATTCACGATATCACGTAAGCAACGATAGATATAAGCGATAAAAGAGACAATTTGTAGTTTTTATGGAATATATTTTACTGGCACATCCCGTCTTTGCGCATACTCATTGTGTCTGTTTTGTTCAATATGACACAGCGTAGCATGTCAGGAGTTAAATGGACTTTTATTATACAATAGAGTGCGATGCAATAGCTTTTTTATGTTTGTCAAGCAAAAGTCAGTTGCGCTCTTAATCAATACTGAAGTCAGTCAATACCGTCGTTGTTTAAATATAATATGTTGCTCGCTAGAATGTAATTTTATGCGAGGATTTTAGAGAATAAATAAGCTCTGTCAACGCATTACTCAGCGTATAAATATATGCTATAATTCCCTTACCATCGATTAATTCATCCGACTTGAAATTCAACCCAGTTTATATTTCTGCTCTTGATCTCCTTGGATTTGAGTAAAATGTCGTATTTGGCGAAGTTAATACAGATACAACACTAATCAAAACCTTTATAGAGGAGTGCTCTTATTTTACATATGGTGGCCTGAACTAATCATGGCTCTTCGCTATATTCCCACGTAGGCAGGTGAAACTACTAAGGCTCACACAGTGCTTCGGCCTCGGTGGTGAATGAAATTCAAGCAAGATGCGGAGCCCCTTCGTTAGGTCTGTTCAATGAGCGGCCTAGGTTTGCGATGTTAGTTTGACAACGGAGTATCAAATAATCGCTTGCTAGCTCGCTCATCAATTTGCCCGACGTGAGTTTACGTAAGACGTCCAGAAGCATCACGTGGATTTGAACTCTGTGTACCGTTATAATAGACACTCTCACATTAAGTCTGACACGCTGCCTATCCTAGTATACATGCTGGAAGAGGCTGATGAATTTTGAAATCATGAAATAATAAATCTGAGCACATTCTACCATTTAATGGCGATATGTATCCATAATTGTTGCTGTAAAATAGGCTTTAAAGTTACATTTTTCATGAGAAAATTACAATTTCTGCTCCGTCAATTTAAAGTCACCAGTTGTGAATTGGAATCGAATATTTGTAACAGCCACTTTGATTTTTGTGCCAAGCTAATTTAGCTCTTTCTTGTTTTTATCAGAATTAAAGATATAATTTGGGTCAAAATAATGTCCTCCGAAGCCGAAAATCACATGATCTGAATGATAAAAGTATTTAAGTGTAGCCTCTGGGTTTATTACGGCTTCAAACCAAGTTCTGCATATAGCTGTGTAATAGTTTGTCTTTACTTAGTTCTGTTTTTAAATAAATGTGTTCAATATAGGTATTCGAGATGAAGCAAACCAAATTTAGATAGCATCGTTGTTTCACGTTTATTTCCAGGACCTTAGTTTAATTGTCTTGATCAGTGGTTCCCAAAGTGGGGGCTACCGCCCCATGGAGGGCGATGCTTTCATCTTAATGGGGCTCCAAGGGGGACCCTGGAGGCTGGGACCTTAACCGAACGTATAGTACCATACGTAAAAACCTAGCGATACGTGTCCGGGAATGAGTAAACTATCTCCATTGGATTTGAAATAAACAAAAGTTTTATCACAATTGTTTTAGCTTTATTTTTATATACATCTTGCTTTGATCATGTAGTCCCTAATTTTAAAGCTTGTGATAGGGGACACTACGTAGAGATTTGTGAGCAAAAGGGGGCGGTGCCTCGAAATAGTTTGGAAAACACTTGCGTAGATAAACAATATTTATTTTATATAAAACAGTCCAATAATGTTTCATTTGTGTGCCTCCCGTGCTGGGTCTGAAGTTTCGGTTATTCCAAAATATGACTCAATCCTTTAAATTTAATCTTCCTAATTAACAGATATGCAGATTGTGTATTTTTTCTCATAAGGAGTGTGCTTCATCATTTTACATGGATCTTGGGTCTAGAGCTTCCATTCTATGCACCGTGAATTTACGTCGCTAAGGTCCAATGTGAGAACTTTATAGTCCTAAACCGTGTAAATGTCTCAGTAGGTAGCCACATTGTCTGCAAACTCTAATATTTGTTCCCAGTTTAAGATGTATTCAATGTTTTAAGTAATCAATTAGAAGTTGGCTTGATGGAATGAGTGAAGGGATAGTGTTGAAGCCAAAAATAAGGAACATTATTTGAAGTTGGGTTTAAATTGTAAAAAAATACAAAAATTCAGTTTTTAGGGATTTACTACGCCGTCATCCACAATATACTATTAAATCAACTACATTTTTATATTTTGCTAGTGAAGTCTTTAATTTTTGATGTAACGAAGATTTCACCAGACACTTGACGAATTCCATCAAGGTCAAAAGTATTACTCTCAAAGGATTTAAACGCTAAACTCTTGACTACCTGGTTTTACTAATTATTCTATCTACTAAGGAGCGAGGTCATACTGCGGACAGGATCATCCATCGGATATGAAGTAACTTTATCGAACTAAATATGATGTTCAAGCAGATAAATACAGACGCGTGCTATCACCTTTATGATATTAATGTTTGCTCCGATGAAGTGGGAAAATCAAGGTTTGATATCTTTAACAAAATAATCCCAATAAATCATTTTAAGGATAATCAAGTTTTCAAGTTCATAGTAAACATTGATCCATTTTCTTCTCGGACAACATATAATTCAATCAAGTTGAGTTAATAAAGAAGTAGTTTTCCCGAACAAGTAGTAGAGTAATAAAGAAGTAGTTTTCTCGCGGTGATGTAAGTTAACTTGTAGCTGCGTGAGTCGAAGGCAATGCGTTGCCCGCGTCTTTCTTGAATGTCTCTCAGAAAAATAGCGCATACCTGTCTCCACGATTTAAGCGTCTGATACATTATAGCAAAGCTTTTTAACATACTGATTACGTCTCAAAGTAATATTTTGTATTTATCCTCTATATGCTATAGATACTAGAGATAGACCTCTTAAAGTGTAGAAAATCGGGGGTAGGTTTTCTGACATTCAACAAAACCTACTTTTACCGGTAGAATCTTTAAATAATAATGATAATTCATCTTCACTTTGGTCTCATTAATTCTATGGAGAAACGAAACGGTTTGTCATTTATAACTAATAAATTCAGTCTTCACTTTGTGGAACCTCTCCATATCGGAAATCAAAAACTTTCAAGTTATGGCCCACTAATATTTTTATTGTTTACGACCCGATGATTTTTATTGTTTACGACCCGGCCCTTCAGATGTCATCACGTGACGAAAGCCGGGTCGTAAACAATAAAAATATTAGTGGACCATTACTAGAAAGTTTTTGATTTCCGGTTTGTCATTTGTTCGTCCTCTGTTACACTTATTGCTCGGTTTCCTAGTTATACGAGTATCTTCATTCATACCAATTTTGTGTAAGCACAGATAGTCTACTTTCTCTCTGTTATCCAGCCTCTCAATTTTAGTTACAGCTCTAATAATATTGGTTTGGATACAATGTTGTGCAATCCTAAACAAATGGAAGAACGAATTTAATTCGGTGAATAATTTTCTGTGAAGAAACTGACCGGAGGCGATCTTATTCGACATTCACCAGATATTCAATTTTTTCTCTCTAAAAATTACTGTAAAAACTTTAAAATAATCCGTCTTGTCAATTAATTGTTATTTGTTTCGTAGGTTCATGTTTTAAAACCAAAATTTGTGCAGTTTTGTTGTATTTGTTCGAGGTTGTCAAATCATGTTTCTATTAAATGGTCGCTTGTCTTTTCTCGGAAAGCCAAGCCAGGGGATCAAGTTCGGGCTCCTAGGTGTGTGGCCAACCTCTCATGTTGGTTGTGTCCAAGAATCGATTACGATGCGGCGGAAACTTATCACCGAGTGCATCTCAGGCTTCAAGTGTGTGTTATTTTCAAAAGACTTCCAGTGAGACGCATAGCCTGTTCGTTCGGGCGATAAATTATGTGGTTCTTGGTACTAAAATGGGTGGTGGGTCGAGGCCGAAGTCGGACTTTTTTTCAACCTTCCCTTCGTGACCGTGATCCTCCATTGGCCTAATTACCTGCATGCCCCGCCGCTAAAGGTGCGAACGGCCCCAAGCCCTTAAGAGTCCATTCTTGAGTAAAACTGCGGCAAAGAACGCTCTAGATAGGACTTGGGTATCACGTGAAGAAGCATGGAAGGCTTTTATAACTACCCTTCCACCATGAATAGAAAGTTAACGACTCGTTGGCCTGACTATAATTGAACCTAGGTTTCATCATACTGGTAAATTTAAGGATGATGATATTATTCAAGCATATTTGGAGCACTCAAAGAGTCAAAACTATTTCGCAGTAATTTTATGCACAAATAAGGGTTATTTGTAAAGGCGTCATAAATCCTCGTTGAGAGATATTGATGATGACTGAATGCATTTTTTCCTGAGGATGATATTAGAATAAAATTGTTACACTTATAAATTTATAAAACCCCATAAATTTTAACTTTGTTTATTTATATTTCACTCATGTCTATGAAATCCCATTAACTGCGGCACATAGTTTTCAAACACCTTCCATCTAGCTTAGATTTTTCATAAAAATTGGCGGGAAATATGCGGTTTTAACGACTTAAATCGTTATCACCAGCAATGTTGCTCGATATATATTTAAAAATAACTCATTTTACATTTTCCCATTTAGTCTCTGAGATAAAGTGCAAAATATGTTATATAGTTCGGTTTTATTGCATAATAAGAACTTAGTCTCCCAGCAAAGTCGATAGAGGGACATGTATTTCCTTTAATGCCACGACCATCCCAATTTCTGCCATAATCATCAGCGTATTATGTGGATAGATAACAATTTACCCATTTGGCTGAATTCCCGGGCGAGTTTTGGATTGAGCCCCACGTTTCTACTGGTGAGATAACTTTTTTGATGTAATAGAAAAAAGGTAGCAGGAATATTTTATGTCCCTGGTAACATAAAAATCTGCTTCACACACCGTCACATTTACCGTTTAATCATTTTGCTAGTAATCTGGCGGTTGTAGACGCTACAGAAGTTTTCATAATCATACTTTGTTCCTTAAAATATTTCTTCATTCACCCAAATTTTTTAAATGCTTACATTTTCCTGCGATGTTGTAACTTATTATTAAAACTCTGCTTCCTATTCATCGATTTGCTGGGTTGTTTAAAATATATATATGTTAGGCTCTGGTCCGTGTAATGTCTGTTGGGATCTAGTTCGGATAGCTCTGATTGGCTGAGGAGTCGGACTGTCTTGGATTGCTGAAAATCCGTTTAAAAGTGGAGGAGAGCGGATAGTAATCTTCCCTGTTGATGTTTTTTGGATTCTTAGCGGATTCGATCGCTTCCCGTATCAGCCGAGGGAAGTACTTATTTTCCTTGACGATGATCTTACTTCCAAACGGATTTCTCATGGATTTTCAACAACCTAAGATCGTCCAATTCCTCAGCCAATTAGAGCGCTCCGTACCAGATCCCAACGGGCATGTAACTGGCCACAGCCCTATCAATCGTGGCAGATAATGCTCCTGTTCATCAAGACCTGATGATGCCGTCTGGAATTCCGGCGAAACGGTCGTCCACAAAAATGAGCGCAGAGCGCACAAGAATGAACTCAGGGAGAAAAATATCAATAGAGGAAAAACCACGGAAGCCTTCGTAACCAGGTTATTGCTCTATTGCTTCATCCCTATCCTAAATATGTATGTCAATTATATAACTTTTCAATTTTAAGAGGAGTTTCGGCGAGGCGGGCTTGTAATATTCACTGCTTTAACAGGTGAGTTGCTACTCGTAATTTATCCAAAGGATAGAGAAAATACTGTTTTTTCCTCCAGTTTTTATTTATCGCAAATTTAATGGTTATCTGAGATTGTTTGGATTTCATATCAAAAGTATGAGTACCCAGTTTTTCCTTTGTATACATGACCGGTCGTTTCCAATTATACTCCTACGTGACTTCCTATTCTGTTTTACATTTTATTCCCTGTTTCTCTGTCGTTGCATAAATTTCCTTCATTAGCACTCTTCAGTGTAATCTCGTTTGCATACAGCCAGTCAATGGGTACATTTAGTGAAGAAAGTCGCCAATGACATCCGATCCACAATGTTTTCAGTTCCTCTGAAAATCCTATAAAATTTTGAGCCCTTCCCTATAACTGCGTTTTAATTACTTCTCATCAATACCTTCGGTTCATCACCCTCTGTCAAGAGCCCAAGAGGAGTCGAGGATTTATAATTCTGGGAGTGAAATGTACGTGGGGCAAGAGGAGTGAATAACGGCAATAAACCACATGGCTTTCCCGTCTGTAAATACGCACTCTGATTTTTCCACACAATTTTCCAATTACAGTTGGAGTTGGAATTCGTGGAAAATTAGCTGGTGGAAATATGCAACCAACTCTGTTGTGGTAAATGAACATAAGGCATAAAAATTATCATTAACCTCAATAAATCAGATTGAATTCGAACTCCATTGTTAATTAAAAATTAGTTTCCATACACCACAAATGGTAACTGGACTTCAGATAAAGGAATTTTGGTATGGTAATGAATACTTTGAGCAATATCCAGAATAAAATTAAAATTGATGGAAAAACTTCAGTTGACGCTGCGGCGTAGCAAGGGAACGCAAGCTACCGCAATATAATAGCCCCGCTTTGATAAAAAATGTAATATAGATTTGTATTAAAAGTAAATAAGATTTTTGGAAAAATAAAATTAGGATACCGGATTATATTCTCAAAGTTGCACATAAAATACAAGTACTCAATGAGAATATTTAGCACACAAATCCGGATTAGGGGCGCACAACTTTCATGCTTCCCAGTGATAATGAAATTATGGGCATAGCCACCCGAAAAGCTAACTAAACCTTAGAATAGAAGTATGAGACGCTATCGAGTAGAACCAGTGTTTGTACATGTAGCAATATTTTAGCCTCAGACAAATATTTTAGCTTACTTTTTCCAATTTAATTAGTAAATGGATAAGCAACTTCACAGAATTTTTTTAAAATTTCGATTTCTGGATAAGAATCATAAATAGATGTTACTAAGGTATGGTGGTAAAGAGAAGGTAAATTGGCGGACATAACAGACATATCTTAATATTTTTCTGCCACGTGATTTGAGAGTTCCTCTAAGATAC
Organism: Ceriagrion tenellum; assembly: GCA_963169105.1. Classification (NCBI taxonomy): domain Eukaryota; kingdom Metazoa; phylum Arthropoda; class Insecta; order Odonata; family Coenagrionidae; genus Ceriagrion; species Ceriagrion tenellum. The sequence goes on along the minus strand of OY720641.1, from coordinate 7,571,919 downwards.
GAGGTACTCAAAGGCGCGGGACCTGGGGGATTTGCCACGCTTGTCCATTCCAGAGGGCGGTACTGAGTAATGCTGTGGTTTCTGGATCACTGAACCTAATAAATGATTTAGTATTTTCCCGGCGAATATTATGTGTGAAAGCCTGATCCTGATAAATCCGCCGTGGCGGAGCATAGCCTAAAGGAGGACCATCTCATCTACTTTAGTGATGTGAAATTCATATGCAAGGCCAATGGTTATTGGGAAAGGCTATATAAGTAAGTTATAGAAATGCACCTTCAGCCCAATAACTTAAATCTGGACTAGGGGTACTCGATGAATCAAGGGTGGAAACCATTAATTTCAAAAATAATAACGGAAAGAAGTAACAACAATTGTCAGACCTAACCGTCCAAGACCCTATATAAGGGAGAACACCAGCTGCCGGGTACCAGGGCATAATTACCCTGGATGATGATGGAAATGTTATCCATCGAAACGTTGGCAGTAGCAAAAACTTTAACCCGGTGTGAATCCCGGGAGAATTTCACACACTGAATCTAAGTTTACAAATATGGCCCAGAGGGATTCCACGAATTTAAATATCCCTACTGTCTCCCACTAGTTATTCTATTTTCACCTATTCACCCAGAGTTACTATTTTTGTATTTAATTGCCCAACTCTGCATGATGCTACAATTTTTACTCACATTTTAGCTAGTGAATTTTACGATTTATTCCAAAAATATTTGACTCGGTAGGCTTCATTAGATCCTCTAATTTTATTTTTCAAAGATCTGAATATATTTGCCATGACATTTCCACCTACTTCAATGCCGGTTATCTAATTTATTCCGCTCCCCATATAATGCCGAGTGCTTTCCTCTGGGTCATTTATCTTTTTATTTTTCTAACCTAATATTGTAATTACTGTTTTAACGTTATCATGGTTTTAATTTAAGCCGATATTGGGTGATAAGTTTGGGTTTAAATAGATATCCTTATCCTGAATATCAGTTGAATTCAGGAATACAGGAGAAATTGCTTACTCTTTGTTACAAGCAAATTCATTCTTGGCTCATGCAGTTCACACTCTTCAAAAGTCAGTCATGTTTTCATGTTCAGAAATAAATATTGTCCTGGAGATGAATAGCCCACACTGTTTTATCAACTTCCTTGAAATATTGTAGTTTCCATGAAGTGATTTGGATTTTAGATTTTATTCCATTTTACTTTAGTAATGCTGTTTTTAAAAATTATGAATCATATTACATTGATGCAACTCTGCTACCTACACCTAATCACGTCTTATTTTTCAGTCATTATTGTTTTGGGTCTTCATCTTTTGATAATTTTAAACGCGGCTTAAGTTTTCGAAAGCAACCTTTTTCCAGTTAGATATTTTGGTTAAAGTTTTTCCTTGTTATTACTTGATCATTTTTTTATTATTTGAAGAAAGACTTGAGTAGTATAGTAGAAGTATTGGAACGAACAAATAATTAGAAGAAATTGCCCACTATATATCCCTTAAAAAGGTCCGGTCGTTCTTGTCTGTGTTTTTTGAAATCTTGTAAGCTAACGATATTCACCGTACTATCTAAAACTTAAGAGAATGGTTCCCCTCTGAAGGAATTCAATTCTAGGTGAATCGTTCTTTTTTCACCTGGCGCAAGCTTTATGCTTTTGTGGCTTATGGATACAAGCTTTTTAAAGACATCTGTTCCTGCTGGGCACAGTCTTTTGCCTTTTTCTTTTTAAGAGTACTAAAGACAGTTGTCTACGGAATACATGTTTTTATTAGTTTTCGTGTGTGCTTGATAGCCGTTCTTATCGCCAATCTAACAGAAGTTCGGAATGAAGGGTATGTTTTTAGCTCATTGGTCTTTTTTTATCTCCGCTGACGGAGGTCGGAGAAGTTTGACGACCAACAAGAGTCCGATTGTACATTAATGTACATGCTGTGTAATCCCTCAGCTTCTTTCCTCAAGGTAAAAGAGCCACAGGAATCTCTCTCTCTCCATATTAGTATGATGGAGCATTACTTGAAAGTGCTTTAGATTTGAAATTTCTCAGAAATGTGAGAAGTCAATTAGTTAAAGTATTTCCCACCTACGACTTCTTGTCGCATCCGTGTCAAACCTCTCATTTGTGCTTACGACCAATTGTTAAAAATATTTCTCTAAAAAGTAACATCCGAAAAATGATCATGGCCTTGAAATTCTGAAAAAACGTAATGACTCCTTTCTTGATATTGGGCCAAGATTGGAAAGTTGCCAAGATCATTCTCAGTCCCAGCATTATCCTCACACTTAAACTTATCTTGAGATAGCGTAAGTGAAGTTCACCTAACCACGAATATTCCCTAATGCGTATAAATATCGCATGAACTGTTTTTTTCTTTTAAAATACTTTACTACGAATTTTACTATGAACACTTTTTCTTAAAATCCCTATTTATATTTTATAATTCTCTTAAAATCTCTAAATCATACCACAAAACAAATTTTGGTATGAATTACATTGGTCAAATAGGCAGAAAATTTAAGGGCAGATGGAAGGAGCATAGGTTAACTTTTATCTATTATGATGATAAATCCTGTTTTGCTAAACACTTGTGTGATTTTAATCATTTTAGTAATTTTGACGAGGCTGTTTTACACCATTTTGGATTTATTGGAGCTATATAAAATTGGTCATGGCCCGGCTATGTTATGCAATGAAGTAGTTTTTAATGACAGGTCGCCTATTTTGAACCTTGTTCTTCCTTGTGTCCGACAACCTCATGTTAATGCTACCTGACCGTCACCATCAGCGGATTTTCTTCGTCTCACTTCCCTCCCCAACCAAATCCCCCATCACTCTCTGACCCATTCCCCCTCCATTTATAGGTATATATGGTGGTGGTTTTTGAAAAATTGTATCTTGATAATGGCTCTAGGTGCTGAAACCATGGTCGGTAATTATTTAAAAATTCTGTGTAAAAAGTTACCATTGTCTTTCATTTTGAAATGGATATCAATATCAATTACTTCCACAAAGTTGAGCCTGATACGCTTTTTTATATAATAATAAAGGGAGTAAAAGGTACGGTGTCAATGCATTGGATGGAGATGGAGACTGAAAAAGCTATATTTATTTCGCTTTTAATTTGAGTCGATAGTGGATGATGAGGGATAAGATTGGATTTGAATAGAGGAGCACGTGAAGATAAATGTGATGGTACGGAGGTTTTCTAAAAGAAAGATATACTTATTAAAGTGGTTGAAGGGGGTGAAATATAAATGATGTAAGAGTGTGTGGAGCACGATTGTGCATTCATTGGAGAGAGACGAATGAGACATCGGTAGAAACATAGTAAAGAAAAACAAATGTAGAAGTTCTCTGGCAAGAAAATATTTTATAAGGGAACAGATTTACTGAGAGGAGCGGTGAGGGTAGGCATGTATAATAGAGGAGGAGAACAAAGAAGTTTAGATAAATACGGAGAAAATGTTTGAACGTGCGAGAGACAAAAGTAAGAAGGTAGCAGAGTTTCGGGGCAGACAGAAAAGGTGAATGCAGGACATGCTGAGATATGAGGATTTATTAAAAATGATGATCGACGGTGAATAACTTCCAAACGAAAATGTTTCAGGCGTTACTTTGTGGAAGTTTTTAATATTCATAATGAAAAGATAAAACTTTGTTTAAAAAATCAGAGAAAAAGAAGGCATTGCGATTATTAACAGTTCACCCGCCAGTAAAATGCAAAAAAAGTGGAATAGTTTCCCTTTCATTCAGAGTGTTACTTAAAAACTGCATAAACTCATATCAGACAAAACACGCGGTGTCACTCCACAACCTTCGCAATATTGGAAAAATACTTGTTAACTCGAAAGACTAATATTCAAGGTTGGACAAAAGTAGAGTGTATAAACTCAAGTATGATGACTGTGGAATTCCATACATCTGTCAAACAGGACGGAAAGTGAAAGACAGAGTGAAAGAACACAGGAACCAATTTGTTAATGGTGGTGGAAATTCAAAGTTTAGCGAACATTTATGTACAGATAGCCATTTTAGTGATTTTGACCCTGAAATTTTTCATGTCACTGACAAGGATTCTAAGTTAAATTTTTTAGAACAATTTGAAATTGTAAATAGCCTGCAGATTTTATGTAATGACTACTGTTCCCCACCCATTCCCCCCTCCTTATCATAAAACTTCCCTCTTTCCACAACAGACAACCGTCCTAGTCATCCAATCTGTTCTTGTTTACCATTTACATTTACCAATTACTCAGTTTGCACCCACTTGTACTCATCCTTTCCGCCACCTTTACGTAAACTCTACCAGTAATACCTCCACGCCCGCCCATTTCTTCTCTTCTCCCCTCTTTTCCTCCCTCTCCCTCCACCTTTACTGCATATGTATATACTCAGCCACTCAAGTCAGTTGTACCTTGAAAATGGCACTCAGTTGCTGAAACCCGGTTTTTAAAAATAAATATGGTGGAATTAACCAAGTTTTATCTTTTCATTATGAGGTTTATAATTTGACTGTAGAGAAGAAAATAGAGGATAGGAATGTTGAAGATGTTAAGAATTAGAGGAATATCAGGAACCTGGGGCAGAATGATTGTCAATGAGGAAGGAAAGAGAACGGACTACGCTGCTTGGGAAGTTGATTGGTATTCTGCCCAAAAACTTACACATGTGCTAGAAAGAGTACCCAGTTCCATTTTTTGGACCTCACATAACGTTATCGAAAAAATGTTATGCATAGGATGTTGATTTATGCCAGCCCCTTTGCCAGATTTTATAAACTGGATTCATTCAGTATCCAGTGTACTTGTGGTAAAAACCAAGATTGCCTCGAATTACAACGCCCTTACATCTGGCCACTCCTTCTTGGGCTCCAAAGAAGGAAAAGATCTTGGGAATGTCCCTTGCATCATATTTCCTCTTTTAAGGATAGGAAAAAGTCCAGGTATCTCTGGAGTTATGCGGCTTAAAAATTCATTTCCTTGGCGAATATTATCTCGTAAGTATATGATCACGTATTTCTTTCTAATTACTTCTGTCTCTTGTATTAATGCAGGAGTTTACTGGGAAAGTATTAATGATAAGGAATTCTAAATTCCTATATCCGCAAAAGATACCTACTCATCCAGCATTTCTCGAATATATCGACACACACACTGATGAAGCTAGAGGTATCGTTATATTTTATTTTCCTTCCACTAAGATGACTGCAGCAAAATCAGGAATAAACTTCTTTAGCATACATTTCACTCCTGCCATTTTACTTGCTCCATAGCTTTTACCTGGCTTATGTCCCAAATAAATTAAAAATTCAACACTCTTCAGTGGGGTACTTTTCCCAGTCATTGTTGAAAATCCACGGCTTCATGTTCTGCATGCTTCATGAGCGAGAGAACATTATGTTGCAACGTACATTTTGCTCACGGCTGACTTGCAGTCGACCGTATCGGCACGTTTTTCCTAGCCCTCAGCTACACTAGCAGCAGCATTCATGCCACCATTATGCAAAGAAATTGTCCTGCCTAGGGAGATGGTGCAGCTCTCGGTGACTTAATCCTCCATAGTGTAAGTCAGCTTCGTGAGGTTAAGTTTGGCTCGCCGTTTGTTCTTGAGGTTGGCATTGTGATAGGAGTCTAATATCCAGTATTAGACTTGATGAGCTGCCTTTTATTCATAGTAGTTTTCCATACTACTGTCATCTTGTGCACCTCCCTTGCTTTAGTTGCATTCATACAGCCATTTTCTTTCATCCGAGCCCTCCTGTTTTTAATATTATGAAGTTGTGTTCAATGTCCCATCAATATCGTGTCCCTTTTTCCACACTTATGAATTGCTTTAAAAGGCTGAGTGCGCAATTAATATTCAGTTGCCTTGTGCCATTACTTAAGACCACAGATATGTGTCACTGAACTACACATGTCCGTATTTTTAAACAGATTAATCAAATACCACATATGATTCTTTTGAATTAACAAAACTTTGTAAGTTTTACATAAAACGTACAAAACCAACGTACCTATTCTACATAAAGCTTACAAATTTTTGTTAATTCCTGAGAATTATGGAAAAGTTTCACAAAGTTACGGCTGAAACTAATGAATCACATATGCTATTTTGGAGCCGAAAAATACTCAATTTCTGTGAACCATTCTGTCAAAGATGGTTGGACCACCCATTCATGTTGTCAAAAATGGCAGTTCCCCAAAAATTAGTTTATATATTGGGATGATACTTCATCATACAAATGCCTCTGGCTCTTTTACCTTGAGGAAAGAAGCTGAAGGATTACACAGCGTGTACATGTATGTAAAATCGGACTCGTGTTGGTCGTCAAACTTCTCCGACCTCCGTCAGCGGAGATCAAAAGCAATTCGTGTGTCCAAGGTGAGGATTCGGCGGTCAAGAGGTGGATTCGGCGCAGAGAGGAGCTTTGATCTGGGTAAGGTTAAGTGGACTGCGGCTGAATTTGCGTCCACAAGAATTGGAGTGAGGTCGCGTCAAAAGTTGACACCACCGTCAGTGAACGCGGTGGATCTTTGACTTTTGAACTGAAAACCCGCAGGTGGGGAACGCCCATAGTGGAATTCCGTTGACTCCTTGTCGCTTCTGATTTCACTGAATCTCTCGGAAACATGACCTGATATTCACGTATTTAAGATGACAGACGGCTGATCATCATGGAAATACGTATACAATTGCAGTAATTCGAAGTACCGTCCATAATTGTTACCTGCTACAATTGAAAGAGAGTTTAAAATAAGGGAAACTGCTGACACATTTGCTAAATACCATCAAAAAGATGGTTAGTGAACGTGCATGCCACCATATTAGGATGAGATAAGATTTATTTACTCTGGGGAGCGCCCTTGGAGGACAAAAAAGGTACTGGCTACTGCTCTTTAAAGTATTAACGTATTGGGCAGTTTATTCATAAGAATGAGAAAAACAAAGATTATAAGGCGTAATTTATATTATATACAACAGGAATTAAATATACAGTATAAAAATTCAACAACTGAAGCTAAATTCGTTTCAAAATAATGTATTAAACGGGAATATGCTATAGGTGAACAATAAACAATGAAGTGTCACCAATAAATGGGAAAACTATTGACGAACTATGATCTAAAATATTACTCGATTTGAACATTTAGGAGGTATTTGAAATATTTATTTTTGAAAGCTTTTGGTGTATATTTTAATAATTTGGTAAAGTATTCCAGAGATTGGAACCGGATATAAGGAATGAATTTGCTCGATTAAATGCTATGAATATTGCTCACTTTTCCGTTCTCAATAAATGGGAACCCCCAATTCACTTTTTATCGCCTTGAAGTCATTACATTTGTCAGGACGGTTTTCCTTAGGTGCCAGCCAAATGTACTCGGACCTATGTTCTCTTCTAGTCTACAATAATGCACATGAGACATTCTTGACAACTTTTTTAAGAATCATGGGGTCAGAAATAAATATTAGAAAGGCCAAATGACATTCGAAAATTATAATATTGAGATTAATTCCTGTGAAATTTCTTCCCATTAAAGGTTCTTTGGTGTGAAAAATAATGTCAATCTGAGTATACTACTCTGTATATCACTTGCTTTAGTCTTCGACCCCTATGACCTTGGTGGATCTCATGTTGTAAAATAATTGTTACCATCATAAAATGTGTAAAGTAGCTACCAACTAAAAATATATGGAGTAGCTACGTACAAATAAATAAAAGTTTAGATATCGAGTCAGTTCTACAGAGACTTTAATCACAGGCGATTGGATACAGAATTTATATTGTTTTTTGTGAATTACAATTTGCGTGGAAACGACACAACGTGTTGCAACTCCGTTTAGCTAAGTATTGGAGATTTTTTTGTTCTCCCGAGTTTATTTTTTTGCGTCAACTTTCCATATTAGCGCACAAACTCCCGCTCAACCTGCTGCATGCCGCCGCTTGGACCGAAATATAATTTTCGGGCATCTCACGTGAATACCGAGGAGGATAGGGAACGGCAGGCAAAACATTGGAAACTGACTCATTAGTCCCGCCCTGTTCCTTAAGCGAAACGTGTACGGGGGCAAAAAAGAGGCGTCTGGCAAGAGGACAAAAGCTTAATTAACAATCCACCCACGTAGCCTAGGGAGGAGAATGACCTCATATCTCCCACCCAAAGGGCATGCAGTCGCGGCGTCGAAACTGGATGTCGCTTCGAATCCAGTTTTTCTCTGGATAATGCGGCAGTGTTGCCGTGTGTCATCACATTATCCATCACCGCCTGCATGCGGACGCATCACCATCAAAAATATGACGTAGGAGCGTTTAAAAAACTAATGCTGGGAATAAGAGTCTATACTCATCCTACTCTTCAGGTTCTTTAAGTTCTCACTTTATTGGGAATGTTTCATAATTTATAGTATGCGATTCTCGTTGATTATGTGAAGATTTGAAAGTTAAAATGTTTTGGTTTTGCGTATTTCATAGAGATTTGGTAATTGGTCCTGGGTGTTGGTCTTTCGATAGAAGAACCTTTTAGCCCTCTTGGCATAACTTCCCTATGATCTCTCTTTCATAAACACTTAATTGGACCAATGTCCTTCACTTAAGTTATTTGAACGGACATTTGACACATTTCAATACACATCAGAGTGTCTTGCAAAACCTTTACGATTTTTTTCTCAATCGCGTAGCATACCAGTTTTAATCCACTAAACCATATAAAAAATGTATTTTACAATTTAATTAATGCATATATGCCTTTTTTAAAAAGTATTGATATTATAATATTTATGTGCTTTTTTTAATTGATTTTTTTTGTCTAGCCACAACTTTTTGATTTTTCAGTTTGTTCGTTCGATCATAATTTTGCGAAACAAATTTTTTTCTCACTTAAGGTTTTCGTCGGTTTCTTTCACCATCTACTCATGTGGTTTTTTTTGCTGTAAAGGTTTTCTTTAGCATAAATTTAAGACTAGTAACCCCTAAGTTTTTCTCTTGTGTCTGGATACCTTTTTTAGACTTAGTAGTCATATTGAGTCCCATTATAATGTATATTTTCCATGATGTATGTGAAAGTTTTTTTCTCTGTGGCCTTTATTATTTGTTCACGCTTAGCTAAAAGCTTCTCAATTAAATTGTATTTTGTGTATCCTTCGAAGAAGGTGTAAATGTTAGCGGAAACTTAATAGCCTCAACATCACCATAATAGGGCCGAGATATTTTAATAGCAACAGTTATAAATAGAAAATTGATCACGCTTCCGAACTAATAGATAACTAAAGTCCCTTATTTTCGCGCGCTAATTGGAATGACTACGAAAAACTATTCCAAGCTTAGATGTAGACTCTTGGAAAGTTCTGAAACTAACATTACCCTTTTCTTGGACGTCATTTCACTTTCTCTCATTAATTGTTCATATTTTGGCTTTTCATAAGTTATTTATACCTTCTGCAAAACTTCCACATATTGTCCTAAACTCCTATCTTCCTTTCTTCCTCTCAATACTTTCTCAGCGCTCTCCCATCCATGTCAAGGCACATTCTCACCTTCTGTAGTTAGAAAATTAAATTCATTCTGCAAATCCAGTTGGTTGTTTATTCCGATCGTTCTCAGATTCTGAGAGTTAGATCCCAGGCAATTTTTCATAGCATATGTAAAGCGGACATCAGGCGGAGAATAGCCCTAGCTAAGAAAGCGTTCGTGAGAAAAAGACACCTGCTGTACTCAAAGAAGATAGGGCTACAAACCAGGAAGCATTATGTGAAAACATTCTTGTAGAGCGTAGCACTCTATGGATCGGAAGCATGAACCATTGGAAGAGGCAACCAGAAAATACCAGAAGCCTTCAAAATCTGGTGCTGGAGGAGGATGCTGAAGATAAAATGGATGGAACAATAAATCATGAAGTGTGCGGAAGAGTAGAAGAGGAAAGGACCATAGGGAACACCATACAGAAAAAAATACAAGATTGATTGGACACACCCTGAGTCACAATGGGTTTTTGAAGAACATAATTGAATGCTTCCGAAACATGGACACTAATCGTAACACAAGAAGAAATGATCAGAAGATGGGAAAGAAAGATTCTCCAAAGAATATACGGTGTCATGATAGATGCAGGAATATGGAGAATAAGGACAAATGCTGAAGTCTATGAACTGTATGGAGAACCAAACATCATATCGATTATGAAGCAAGGAAGACTTCGTTTAGCTGGTCATGTACAACGCATGGAAGAAAGCAGGGAAGTCAAAAAGGTTTTCCTTGGCACTCCAGGAGGGAGGAGAAGGAGAGGATGATCACGAAAGCGGTGGCTTGATGATGTAGAAGGCGACTTGAGAAGGCTGGGGGTCAGGAGATGGAGGCGAAGATAGAGATGAATGGAAGCAGATCGTTCTGGAGGCCAGAGCCCTACAAGGGCTGTAGAGCCAAGGATGATGATGAATTGAAGGCAAAAAAGAGGGACAAGTCCACAGGGGAAGACCCTGGAATACGTTCATGGACAATATAAAGAGGAAAGTATATAGGAAGAGATACCTGGATGAAAGGGAACTAGCATTAGATAAGGAAGGGTGGAGGACTGCAGTCAACCAATCTTAGGATTGAACAATCAATGAATCTCGATCTTTCTCAACTCGGTAAGTAGATTACTCGATAGGCTAAGCAGCTGATAATTTGATTTGCTCCTTTATTCTTGCTTTTATAATGTAGTAGGAACTTAACGTTTCGCCGGATTCTTGCATGACACTTATATTTTTCTATGTATTAACAATATGCATGAATGCAAACTGTTTCAGTGTCAACGGTAGCATACGAGGGTAGCCTTTTAAGTGTCGGGAATCAAGAAAACTATAAGAGGTACAATAACGCAATTTTAAAAATTTTTTTCAAAGTACCCTCCGCGATAGTCAATGCACTTTTTCATACGATGGAACCAGTCGTTATAGCATTTATTCCATTCCGAAGTAGGGGTAGTCAAAATGGCTGTTTTGTAGGCATCGACCGCTTCTTCAGACGTCTGGAAGCGCTTTCCTCGTAGCATATTTCTGATTCTGGGGAATGAGAAAAAATTATTGGGGCTTAAGTCCGGGCTGTATGGAGGATGATCAAGAACTTCGACGTTTTGCTGTTCCAAAAACGACTTTGTGACTCGAGCGGTGTGTGAGCTTGCATTGTCGTGATGGAGTGTAATGCGTCGATTTGGGTTATTTTCCGAAGCTCGGCGATCACTTCTGGCAAGAAAATAGTCGTATACCATTGAGCATTAACTGTTCTTTGATTTTCAAGAGCAATCGTTGCTACATGCCCTGATTTGGCTACGAACGATGCGACCATTTTCTTGGCAACGCTGCGAGAGCGAACAACTTTTGTCGGTTTGAGTTCACTTTGGAAGACCCATACTGAAGATTGGCGTTTTGATTCAGGCTCGTAGCTATAGATCCATGATTTATCACCACTTACGATGTTGTGAACGTGCTTTGATGCTCCTGAGTTGAATCGTTGCAGAGTATATCGACACCATTTGACTCGAGCTGCTTTCTGTTCTTCTGTGAGGAGGTGCGGTATCCAGCGGGAAACCAATTTTTTAACACCTAACTCTTCGTGTAAGATCTTTTGAACTGAGGTCCCTGAGATGTCCAATGATGCCTGAATCTCACGGTATGTAACATGACGATCTTCCAGAACCATGTTACGTACAGCATCCACGTTTTCTTGAGTGACGGCGGTTTTTGGTCGCCCTTCACGCGGTTCGTCACTGAGGCTAGAGCGTCCTCGCTGAAACTCTGCATACCAGCGATAAACGGTTTTCTTTGATGGTGCTTCTTCCCCAAAAACAACAAAAAGTTCTGCAACGCATTCTTGCTGGGTGAGGCTTCGTCGAAAGTTATAGAAAATTATCGTGCGGTACTGTTCATTACTTAATTCCATCTCGTACAGCGACTTGGGAACTTTGACACGCCACCGTTTTAAAACTATCAGGCCGATCTTAATGAAACTTTGCATGGGCATTCACCAACTCAAAAATTTGTTTATAAACACCATTTATAGTTGCTAGATGATAAGGAACGTTCTATTCCCGACACTTAAAAGGCTACCCTCGTACCTAAAGTTGAGTGCATTGTGGTGAAAGTTACTGATATATAGTGTTGATGACAACTCCCCCCCTGCTGCACTCCATTCAGTTGGTTTGCAAGGTTAGATGTGGATTAATATATGTATATTACCGCCCTGAGCAACCTATCATCCTCATAAATCTTTTCAGTTACCTACCCAGCATTCTTCTGAAGGCCGCCCACAAGCCTGCTGTCTGTTCTCGTTGCCTTCTCTCAGGGTCCACGCTTCTATCCCATTGAACATTACATATCATCCCCAGTCCCCTCTTAAAATAATTACCCAAGGTTCCATCAATCGTAAGTTCCACTATTGCCGTACAAAAGTCTCCTCGTTATGGGTTTTTCTAATCTACCCATTTTCTTCCAACCTACTAACCAAGTACTTAAAATGCTCCTCTCGATTCAAACAGGCCATATGATCTAACTTTTAATTTTGTCAATTAATGATTTTAGTGTCTATGTAAGTTTTAATGTGTGCTCTACGAATTGGTTTTATGCTGATTTTTTAGTCTTTTTCTTTTTACGATAGTAACTTGGAGGTGTCGCTAGATATCACATTATTTTGCACCCAAATATCATTGGTAATTTTGAGCGTATTTTTCAATTTCTAAGCTGCAAATAGCATAATTCGAACATTTTAAATGTATATTCACGCAAGTTTTTTTGCATATTCCTATAATCATCTCATTCACAGACAGCAATTAATCGTTGCTTGCGATATGAACCTCCGCAGTGTTGACCTTTCAACGTACTTCACATCCAGAGATGCTATTCAAACATTCGATTAACTAGTGAAGTGATATGATACTGCTTGTATTTACATTGAATACACAATCGAGGAGGAGCACTGAGTTTCTCACGCCGCACCTTGTCGAGTAATCGGCACATCATTTCACATCGGCACATCAAGGGGAAATGTGATTTCATCGATGAACCCCTTTATGCTAGGAGATAGACACGTTAGTGACATGGGCCGAGTATATCTCCTCGCGACGCTCAATTTCAGACCGCCGGCTCAGCATTGGAGCGGTGGCGGGCGAGCGGGATAGTGCGTGGGTCGGAACTTAATGGAAGCCTTGGGACAAAGTAGCGGCTCGAGGTAAAGGCAAGCTTCCCAAGCGAAACTGGTGGCGGGGAGAGTGCGTGGAAGGCATTCTAAAGCCTGCGAGTGTGTGTTTCGACCATTTGGAAGCGTTAACCTAAACCGGAGACTACCTTGTCGGCGGAGTCATTCCGTCGGTAAAGCCTTGGTCACATTAATATTCAATCTTCATGCGGCCCACTTTGATGGTATGGAGGGAGGAGAGTTGGAATTTGGGGTCCCAAGCTTCTGTTTCATTGACGCTGCCCAGTGGCGGAACATGTCTATTATCCGGGAGGCAGAGATCACACCTGAGCGAATGTGACAGCTTAATTAAATCAGTGATGATCCACGAGGGAACACATTGCATCATCCGACGACGGCAGTTCTGACGCCGAGTTTGTCTTCGCTCTTCCAGACTTCAGCCGTGGGGGCTCTCCTTGTCGCCAGGGACCATGCATGTTCTAATGAGGTTTTTCCGTTGTTTTTACTGAGATCAGCTGCTGAAACTGCATGATGTCCAGAACACTGAACCATGTGTTATAACTTCATATCAGAGGCATTTATGTCATCAACAGTTGCTTAAAGAGAGCTCTCAGTATGACCGCCCTTATAACTGGCCATGACGTCATATACTCGTATCCCTGGACAATTCTCACCACGAAAGCTCAATTCGTGTCACTTATCCGTAGGGCCTGACGTTATGGATACGGTAAATGTTGATGTATCTCTCTCTTGTGTTATCCGCGGTATTTGTATTTCTGCGACATCACTATACATTTCACATCAAAGAACACGTTTCACAATCCTCATTCAGTTCAAAAAAGGATGGCAAGGTTTCCTAGAGAGAAAAATATGCCAATGACTAATTATATCCATGTATCTTGACTGAAAAAATATATTTCCTAAATATGTTCGTGGACTCCAGTTTTCTGTTTTTTTAAATCTATATTCATATAGAATCAGCTCTCTTGTATCGTTAATGTGCTCTACTTACTTTGAAATTTAGCATTGCGGTTACTTTACCCTCGCTCAGAAACTAGCCTCTAAGCAGTGAACTTTAATACAGGCTGGAAGCGTTACTAGTTTTAATGGATTGGTTTGGGAAGAAGTATCATTGTTAATACGCCTACTGCCCGTCAAGGAAGGTTTAAATTGACGTAAGTCAGTACAAATCCTCCACATTTTCACATGTGAAGGGCATTGTCTATTTATATATCTTTATTCATCTCAGTCGTCTTCCTACCTGTCTTTTCCCCGTCCATATAACCTATTCTCTTTCTTCCCCTCCCTCCTCAAACGTAACATCCTCCCCTCTTTTACTCCCATTACTAATCCTTCGCCCTTCAATTATCCTTGCAACCACCAAACTTGCCTCCTCCTAATGACATCCAGATGTTTTCATTCCTCACCATACCAATCAGGAGAATAGAATTCCAAAAGTTACATCCAGTTTTTGCTGCTTTTGTGAAGATTCATTCTTAGAGGATACTTGAGTACTCATAAAAACTTATTGGTGGAAAGCTATACGCGAAACTGATTCTGAGGTATAAGTTTCGTATACCGTCATTAAACATGAAGATGAATTTGCATTAATGCAGGTGTTTAAATAGGTTTTGCTGCGTTACAATTCATTAGGGCATATGCATATTTACTCTTGCGAAATCTAAACCCTTCTTTATTGATATTTTAGATATTTATTCCCGTTAATTAAGCCGTTCATCCTTACAAGATTTGATAAATTTCGTGCACTAAATGTCGAGCGCAGGAAATATGATAATGTTAATGAAGTTAACCTCGTAAAAAGTGCTCAACTTTTTACTTGTGTTGCTATGATAATTTCAAGGTGATTTCCTCGAAACTTTCAAGTGACCTCCAAATTTCCTACAATTGAACAGATACTAGGAAAATGGGTACTCATTATATCATTTTTTACTCTAGCTCCTCAGTATGTTTTCAGAAACTAATACATCGCGAAATTGCATGCCCAAAAATACGCAGAAGTAGATTATTGGTCAACTTTTATTTATTCCTACATTTTAATATTTTTGGCGAATATAAAGCATGAAACTGTATGGATCGGAGACGTGGTATTGGTGAAGGGAGGATGCATATATGTAGAAGTAGACCTGAGGCCTTTGAGATGTTGGTGACGCGAAGGACGGAGAAGGTGAGCTGGCTGACGAGAAGAACGGACAAGGAGGTTTTGGATATGGTTGGAGAGGAGAGGAAGGTGGTGGCGGAGGTTCGGATGAGTCATAAGGGATGGATGGAGGATGCTATGAACGGAGAGGGAATGATGTAGAGAGTAGGTGAGAGGAGAACACTCAGGAAGAGAGGAGGAGGAAGAAATAGGATTGGAATTCTAGACCAAATATGAATAGGAAGGCGATATGAGGTTTTATAGAGAGATATATTGGAGGTCCATCTGTAGTAGTGAAAAATAATTACGATAGGTTCTTTCCAAAACCTGCCAATAAGCTGGTAGACAATAAAAATAAAGGTTAATGTTTTTCTAGTTGAGTTATACTAGGAGAGCCACTGTTTAATATATTGATGTTACCAGGATTAACTTTTGTTATGATAAGCAGGTAATCATGGGAACAGAAAGTCTGGGTAACTAAAACACTCTCATTTGTTAAATGGAAGAGACTTAAAGATTTTGCTTAGGCGAGCGCTCTCATTTCTCCCTGCGATGAAGATTTTTTTCTAAAGATGAATATTGCTTAATAGTGCAAGTCTACTCAAGTGAAGTTTATGTTGATTCAATGAGATGTCATATTACTGACAATTATCTCCAGGGCAATATCGTATGCATTATTTTGCTGGAATATTGTATATATTTGGGCTTTGAAAGTTGGTACCATTTTTGTTTCATGCAAAACTTTATCGCTCAAATAGAATATTATTAACTTACACTAGAGTGTACTCCAGATTCGATAAAAATCGCTTTTATTATAGAATATAGCATCAGCTAATATTTCGCAGCAAATAATATATCGTTTATTTTATTGTAGTAAATACTTATACATCTGTAACGCTTTTAGCGGTTTAGAGAGTGAACATTTTGCAGAAAATTTACATGATTCAAAGCACAAAGCTTAAGGAAAAATCTTACCCTGTATAAGATGTTCTATCAAAGTAGAAGATGACGACATTCGATTTAAGCCTGATAGATTATTTCTTATCCAGATGGATTCTATCTGGAAATATTGGATTTTTCAGGACAAAAGGAATGTATTATTAGGAAGAATGGGGGACCTCATCAGAGTTCTTTAAGAAAGAAGTCAGAGAGACAGGAAATTGAAGACATAAAGGAGAGAAATTCACGCGCTAGAATGACCGGAGGAGACATTTGCGATAAAAGAAGAGATATAAAGAGTCCCCTTAAAAACGAAGGCGATCGATGTCGGTGAGACACAGGGAGCGGAGATTCATCCATTGGCCGTAAAGAAGCGATCGTTGGCGCATTACGGGTCATAAGGTCGGCGACTTCGGTTTCGTTTTTTAGTGAAGGCAAAGATGTGATTTTGGACCTAGCATCGTCTTTGAGGATTAGATTGGCAAAAACCTTAAACTCTTGAAAATAGCTCACAGTGAGGTATAAGGCACGTATGTAGCTGCAGCAATAAATCACCAAGTCGTAAAAGGCAATGATTTTGGTATCATTGTGAAGATTAATCGTAGTAAATTACGTTAGCTTTTATGGCACAACTTTGTGAGATACTTTTTTCAATAGAAATAGAGCAAAGTTTTCATGACCCTTGCCAGGTGGCTGCGTACTTCTGAGGGATATCATTTCAAAATTTGTATTTTTTTTTGTTTAAAGTTTATATATTTTCTTACCATAAAACAAAAAAACGCAACTAAACTTCCTTTAAGTATATAAATATAACCATTAAAATTTGAGTCGTGAATTATCAAATTAAGCGCCATTAATGTTATGTGTACATCATAATTCTTGTTATCTCTATCATTTACATATAAATTTCGAAAATCATCACTATTATGACTGGGAAAAATATCGCTATAATTACTCGAAGTTGCTTTAGGATCGTAAACTAACTAATTATCTCGTCATTGGTTCGGATAAGACTCTAAAGATAATTTCTCTAATTTAATTTATCTCGTTTGAAATTAGTGCATAATCTTCATAAGGGGCCATTTAAGTATTACATAAGACGTTTTTGGGGGTTGAGGGGGATTGAAATTCCTTCAATTGTCTTATGTAGGAGGGGCAGGGGGTCAGTAGCCTATTGACGTAAGACTTTTGTCAGTTTTGAAATATTGTATCGTTTCCGAATGAAATTTAACTGTGACATCGACCGTTTGCTCGTTAATGGTGTATTTTCCTTAATCTCGCCGCTACAACAATGCTCCTATTCTGTCGCCTGTCTGGCTAGCTACACAATCTCCATTCTCAACCATAGCGAGCATTAAACGAAGAGTAGATTCAGATATCTAACGTCTTACGTAAGACTGAGAGGGAGTAGAGGGGGGGGGCGTTGGAAAAATCTTACATTGTCTTACATTGGGGGAGAGGGTGGGGTTAAAAATGGCATAAATCGTCTTACGTAAAACTTGAACGACCCCTAAGGTCTGGAAATGAATTCTCCCCAGGAATCATAATTAACGAGAGGTGACTTATGATTTGTTATATCGAACGATGCCCGGGTTCGAAACCCAGCATTTTCGCCAAATTCTATGCGGAATTTCAATACTAGCTTGAGTTCCACATGGAACGACATTAAAACGCATTATTTCGTTCATCTGATTGGATACTAACAAAATACAGCTCCTTCTGTGTCTTCTTTTAAAGTTGGCGTATTTTGACACCGGGTTTCTCTATAACCTTCCTACTTTCCTCATCCTTTTATCCCAACCATCCTATCCACCTATCTCTTTAAGCTTATCTGACCTCACTTGCTGGTCTCCACCTAAAGAATCGACTCTCATTTCATTTTCTCATTCGAATAATCAATATTCTTTCACGTATCAACTTGAATTTTTGTGGCTTGGAAAGCAAAAAAATCTACTCAATTTAAATCTCATCTCTGGTTTTAAATGTGGTGTTGGAATTAATTCCAGTTAATTTTCCTATTGGTGGGAATACAATTAGTGAGGCTCGAATTGGCGCTATACCCACTGACCCGTAGTGTCCATAATAAACGATTGTAAGCCATAAGTAGGGCGCCGAATAAAAAATGGAAAAGTTGTGCTGGATTTATTTTTAAATCCGAAGCGTTTCTAATGTGATACCGTTGTCAACGTTACTCTCTTTGCCTGTAGGTGGTGTTATATTTGCTCTTTATTCTTCAGTGTAGTTACGACCTCTCCTATAATATGACGTCATATAAAATGAAATCTATTCCGCATTCAGCCAACGAAACATATTAATTTACTTTTGCGAATTGCGATCTGTCTAAACAACTAATTCCTTTATTCGTGGAAAATTAACTAGAGAGAAGATTAAAAACATATGAAAATCTAAAATGGGTTTCGAGTTCTTGCAAATGATATCATTATTCTTAGCTTCGCTTATTTGTGTCTACATTATCTGAGAGAGATTAATTTACTAAGCGTTGGGCTTTGCTGTAATCAATACTTTAAACGATTCATTTTTTCTCCTAACTGCCATTGACGATGTATTAATAGTGATTCTTCCCAGTTGTTTGAATGCAAGGCTGAGTCATTCCTGTGGAACGAGGAAATATATGGATCTGAAGCACGAACCATTGCAATAACAGCCCAGATATAATTTTATGCTTTCGATATCCAGTGCTGGAGGAGAATGACGAATATACTGACCACAACTAAGTATTAGTAGTTATTACGTTAGTGGAAACATTACCTACTTCAATTTCATCATTATCCAGATAATAGGTGGAATACTGCCACGGAGTGAAATACTGCAATGAAAAAGTTTGACTAATAACTTGCTTACTAATCATCTTGCATATTTTTACGATGATTCGGAATAAGGCTAATACTGCAATTCAATGCTAACATTTTAGATGACATTAATTCTGTCTTGCTAAGCTAATAGAAAGTAATATTTCTTTGTTGTTTCTGAGTTATTGCTTGCTAAAGTTTTCACCTTCAAGCCTTCGATCTTCATCTAGTCCATCTTCGAAGAGATAACAATTTAGTTGATGCTTAGATTATCGGTGTGCAATGAAGATAAAATTATTGAGATTCTCTGGGTGATAGACAAGTAGTTACTGTTATATGGCCTAGAAAACTGAAACTTATGTTGTTGATATATGATGAAAGATGAACGTGATATCTAGCAAACCGCTACAGATATGGAGTTTTCCTTTAATTTCTTGAAATCCTTAAGGTTGAAAATAATATAATCATTTCTAAGCTCAGAATGTGTAATTTTATCAGTTTCCGTCTTATGGCTTAGTAGGGCAGAATTATACTCAATAATGGTTATTTCAGGGTACTTTCATCAATTCTACATGTAATAATAAATATTCTTCACCCTTAAGATTTCCCACGTTTAAACTCATGATCGTATTTGACGGCGAGGCTTTTATATATTTTTCATTGTTAAATCGTTATACTTGCATCAAACATGATAGTTTGGGAACGAGAAGTCTTCAAATACTGCTTTGTAATTGAATTATTATTTTTTTCCATCTAGTATGATACTTAGCACTTCTCGTGGAATCAGTTTGGTGAAATAAACGGCAAAAATGTAGGTTTTATTTTTATCATGATATGATTTATCGACATGTGCACTTCCCCTGT
Organism: Ceriagrion tenellum; assembly: GCA_963169105.1. Lineage (NCBI taxonomy): Eukaryota > Metazoa > Arthropoda > Insecta > Odonata > Coenagrionidae > Ceriagrion > Ceriagrion tenellum. The sequence goes on along the minus strand of OY720641.1, from coordinate 7,551,974 downwards.
TTTTTTAATCCTAAAATTGAATCCTTTCAGGATCGGTAGTAGCGCTTTCATCAATGCCCAATTAATAGCTAAATTAGCCTCTCGGCCCGGAGATCTGAACGATATTTGAAGTTGGTTATGCTTTTCCTTTTTAAACACGAGAACTGGATGAATATTCCGTGACTGGAATCCAATCAGTTCCACTTGAACGATCTTCTAATCCATTGAACCTAGAATAATCAATTATACATAAATCGTGGGTATTTGATTAAAATGTGGAAAAGTGTTTTCGTCAAGCTTTTTTAGAATATGAATATGCCTGACTCACGGAATTTTTTTCTCAACTTTGCTGCCAGCTTCCTCTGAATAATCATCACACTTCCTCGTATTTATTAGTAGGCTACTGAAATGATATTTTTTGCAGTATATGAGGTAGAATTTGCTTTAAATTCTATTCTATCCTCAATCCTGTATTTGATCTATGCTTGGCAAATTCCCTTCAGCAGGGTACATACACTTTTTGGTAATCATTTTATTTACAATTTTGTGGTTTGACTCAATTCAAATATTATTATTATTGAAATATTACAAAATTATTATTGAGGTTTCCGTTTTAGGTTTGAGTCGAACTTGTTACCTATTTGCAAGCGCTGCCAATAAAATTGAAAAAAATTTTCGATTCAACTGTTATGCGCGTCAGATACGTTCTCTAAGTTAAGAATGATAATGCAATATCAAGGTTGTATAGATTAGGTACCTAAATAGTCAGACGCTCAAATACCTCTTAATGAGAAAGTGACGCCAAATAGAATAAATATAAAACTCTATCGGGATTCCAGTTTTTCTAATGATTCAAAACTATTGGTGCGTTAGTCATTCAACCAGCAACCAATGGGAACCAATGGGAAGAAGTACGGTTATTCTTCGTGATTATCTCCGCGGTTATCTTCCTATCTCTCATTTTCTTCCTTTGCCATTTATATATATAACAAACTGAAGCTTTTTAATATCCATAATGTCAGTCTTATACAAATGGGAATCTAACTTTTCTGCCAATTTCAGTTCATCGTCCAGTATACATCTTCTTTGTATGCCAAGTTCTTCTATTACCTTTCCTACATTATTTGCTCGTTTTCAAAATAGTTAGCCTACTGGGCTGAAGGAAAATTTACTGAGAAAAAAAATTGTACAAGTTTCGCTCCGGTGATACTTAACCAACCTAAAACTAATTACTACTAATCGATTGAATACCATTACTAGAACATGGGAGATAATAATCTCTTAGCAATCTGTGATAAAATCATTCTCATTTTTCCGTGCTTGGAAGAAACTTATCAACCCTCATTATTCCCTGGCCTTATCGTGATCCCCGTATAAGGGCCCTTAAAATATAGTAGATCAACGCCTTACTACATTGTCACCGTAAAATTAGGCCGATAAGAAGAATCACTGAATTGCTTCCAACGTCTATTGATTCACATTCACCAGGAGGAAATTATCATGGTAACGACTGCAATCACACCAAGTATCAGCGATAGTTCGTGATTGTTAGCAATTTATTAAAATACTGGTTTGGAATTGAGGCACGCTTAAGGAAAAATATACTACAGCGAACGATTGCTAAGTTTCTCACCACCATGAAAGAAATTTTTAGTAAAAAACATGGGGGAAAGAAATTTAAAGTAAAAATAAGTCAAACAAATGACAAAATCTTTTCTTAATCGTGAGATCAACATATTTTTACTTTTCATCTAATCTAATTTACGTATGGAATCACGTCATTAATGACATGTCACTGTCATGCTGCTTATTGTTTCTAGTCATAATCTAGAAATGTGTCTAGTCTAATCTAGAATGCTGGTCCTTTGCCTAGTAATTAGGACACATTTCTTAGAACTTATTAGAGATATAGCGAGGATTAAAAAATGTCCATATTTATCTTTAGAAAGGGGCGTTTCCTTGAAATCCTTTTCAGTTCTTTATATTTTTCCCTCAACCCTATGCTTTCTTTCAGAGTCAAGTCACCCCTGCATGTATTATCCTATGTGAGCATTTATTTCTTAATGTTTCATTTTTTAATGCTTGACTGTTCAAAGGCAAGAGTTACTAAAAAAAAGAACGAAGTCCTTCTTAAACTCTACTTCATCTTTTCCGGGGCTGAGGCGTTGACTTTCAAGAATGTGGAACATTAAAACGTGAACGCTTAAAGGAAAAAATAGTAGCGGGACCAAATGTCTTTCTTTCAGGGAGATCCAAAATGGCGATGCCTTAATAATTAGCGCACTGCCTTCATGTTTCAAGTTTTGGGTTTTTGGGTCTTTTTTTACCGCGTGGTATTTCAAATACTAAAAAAGAGAATAATTACCGTGGAGGTTGGGTTTTTTTATTTTCGGAGGCGATTATATACTTTTTCCTTTTCTTTTTCAACTGATAAGACTGAGTGCTCAACGCTAGGAACACTTACAGACACAGCGAGGACTTTGACAAAATCCTGTCAGTTTGCGGAGATGGCAAGGCAAGCGGCTTGAGGATATGAGATGCCAGCGTTTCTTCCATCTTGCGTCAGGACATCGTTCTGGTTGAAGGGACAGAAAGGACTGTAAGTAAAAAGAGAGCCAGAGGAGCAAAGGGATACGAGTGTGGGAAAAGGATTTCAACGAGGCTCGTATTTTGGGCTGATGCGAATTACGTTTCCGACTGAGTATATAGCGGCAATGCGGTTTGGGGAAGGAAGTGGAGCTTTTGAGGTAAAGTTATGCCGTGAGATGTACCTACCCGGCGAAACACGAGTGTTAGATAGCCCTCTCTTTCATCTTGACGATGACATGACTTAGTTTCCTAACCGACTCGTGATTCTGCCAGAAAGGGGTTCCTTTTCCCCTCAAATCTCTAGGCATGCTTTCATTTTCGCCGGCCTCTCTGTACTGTGGGTATAAATGAAGGAGTCCAGCTATAGTGCGTTCTAAGCAATGGAAATATATGTCATGAATATCTCACTGTGAACAATTATGGCATTCGACTAGTTTGCGTTATCAACTTTTGTGTGATCCATTTGTATCCATAATATACTAGTATCTAATATTTTCATTTCGTATCTTGCAGGAATAAACTACTTTTGAGAGAGGTACAATAAGCAATCAGAAGGCTTCATAGTGTGATTTTCAGATTTTTTAAAATTTTCTCCTAACCAACAATGCCTTCAAATGTTTGCCAGAAATGACAATTCCTACGACTAAAATTGCCATCATTTACGCAATATGCCTTCCCATCCTAAAAAGTGATATTGGAGCTGTACAATCTCTGAAAGCTGCACATGTTTACAATATTAGCAATCCCTCATCATAGTATGTACGAGGGCTGTTCAAAAAGTAATGATAAAAGAGACCTTGTGTAAAAATGTGCCGCGAAGGGTAGCAATGCTGCATACCATGGTGTAGGCCAATCAGTTTGCCATCTATAACGACCAAAGTGAAGTCAATCTGTGCAGTGAATGGACGTATGTGACGATTTGCGTAACATGTGTTAGATATTCGCCTACCATGTCCAGCATGGATGACAAGTGAGAGCAACGATGTACCGTGAAATTTTTCGTGAAACTCGGGAAGAACCGAAATGAAGAGTATGGATTATTAACTTCGGTGTCTGGTGAAGATATTACGAACCGGATGACCTTCTACAAGTGATATTAAGCGTTAGAGGATGGTAGAGAGAGCATTCCCGACGAGCTAAGCGAAGGACGCCCTTCAACGTCTCGAACAGAGTTTGTAATGAATACAGCTGCCAATACAGTCCACGAAGAATGACGAATTACCATTAGGGAGCTCGCCACATATATAGATTTCAGTAAGCAGCGCATTTTCGATTCTGCAATATGATTTGGCCATGTGACAGGTCTTGCAGATGGGTGCCGCGCCTGCTAACACCAGAGCAAATTCAAAATTGTGTCTCGGCGTGCGTGCGCGGCCCCACGTCCCTCACACTGAAGTAGATTTCTTGAATGCTATAGGCATCGCAACTGTACTCCACCCACCGCACAGTCCAGATTTGGTTCTTTGCGACTTTTGGCTCCTCCCCGAAGTCAAGTTTCCGCCCAGAGGACGGAAATTCAAGACCAATCATGAGGTTATCACAGCTGTGGAGGCGCAGTGCCAGGAGCTTGAGAAAGATGATCTGACGTTCGTGTTAAAAAGTGGCAGGAACGGTGGCAGAAGTGCATTAGAACAGTTACTCCAAAAAAGAGCGTGTAGATTTGGAAGACTGAATAAATGTTTTTACCCGTGGAGCGTTTTTATCATTACTTTTTGAACAGCCCTCGTATAACCCCGGTAGTTACATTGAGATTATTTTTCCAAGTGTGAAATCGACTCAAAACTGTATATTAAAAAGGAAATAAAACCTATTTTCAAAATATATGTTTTTAGTTGTCACATCGGTGAAATATGATAAAAAGTACCCTTATTCTTTTCTTTTCTTTACTTTTGCCAAAAAGAAATTTTGAACTCGATGGCTCCTTTCGGCGGCTAACTGAATGACTTCTTATTTTGGGTAAAGAAATTTTGAGGGTTTCCACCATGGTTCTGCCTCTACCTAGTATTGAACATTTTATGGTAAAAAATATATTTCTTACCTCAATTAATAAATTTCTGTCTTATGAGTTTTCATTGTTCTTTCTTTCAGAATTGGAATACATGGCAAAGTTTTCATTTGAAAAAACGATAGCGATGGGTACTCCAAAGAAAAATAGGTGAGTTTCAATATTTTTTGAATTGATCTAAACTCAGAGTAAATGGACGTGAAAACACCACGCTTAACTTAGTTGCTTTGCGCATTAATGCGCATAATTATCCTCAAAATCGTTACTATAATGTAAATAAGGCCGCGCAATTATTTTAATAATCGTGCAAGGTACTACGCAAATCTCAGCTTTCTTGCGTTTTTGTATGCTTAATCATCTTTGAAGTCCTTGATACAGTGTAAATGAGGCTACGGCGTGCAATCTGCTTAACCACCATATTTGCTGGTTCAAGGTTTTCATATAGCTGGTTCTCTCATGGATATCGAAATATTAGATAAGAAACCCTGATTACGAAAGTAATGAAATCCCCAGAATTTCGTCTTCAGGTTGATAGAAATTGTGATTTGGTGGAAAACCTGAAAGTCAAATTTATTTAGTAAACTTGGGTTGTAGCCACATTTTTCATTCTATTATACAGTTATTTATTCTGAACTCCAATCAAAACACGGACTCTGGGATATTTAGGCGTGTTTAGGCATACGTATTCTTCAATTATCGAATTTTACTCTTCCCGTTTAGATCTGGGTGAAAACTTAAAATTTACTTGATAGAAACAACTGTTTGCCCTGTTTTAACGCGCATATTAATATGTTTATGCAAACGCTGTCTTTGCATACTTAAACACTGAATACCCTCTCTATGTTTGAACTTACGCCAAGAAAACCGTCTGTCCGATAAGCCTCTAAAAATAATTCAAGAAATCAATACCATTAACTCATAATTTATTGTTTTTGGAAGTTTTCGGCTCCTTATATTATTCATTCCGCCCTGCTCCTCATAATTTATCTCATTATATGATAAATGATCATGCTATTTACCTAAAATGAGTTGAAAATAATGCCCGTCTTGAATTATTTGGTGATATGAAGCCGAAAAGGAGATGGATGAAAGTATAAATGTTTTTTATGCTGTAGCGAGAAAATAAGAGTATGAAAAACATTACTTAAAATGCTTACTTACTTATAATTACCTAATTAAGGAACATTCCAAAATATTGTAAAGATAAGAAGAGAAAAATAGTGTAACTGAGGATAAATGAAGATGAGACACTCGCCAAATGCTACGAAATGACTGTACAAAATGTTGTGCGAAATACGCGTTTGCTCCATCAAGCTATTTCAATTGTTAAACTTTACTCTCAACCCTCTCAGCCGTTTTCTTTATAATGCGAACTCCTGATGTCTTCTGTTGTTGATAACTCTTTAGGGGTTTAAGTGCCTTCAAATTTTACTTGTTGAATACACTGTTTACGAGTGACTTAATTTAAGGGTGAGATTCCTCTTGGAGCGTGACGTATTTCTTTCGGTACTGGAGGTTAGAATACTTTACAGTCATAATGTCAAGAAGACTACGTAGTTCTTAATGTGAAAATTTCAGAAATCGTTTCTTCCTTTTACCTTGAGTTAAACGTGCTTAATTAGAAACTGAAGTATTACAATTCGCGTTCATAAGATAGAACTCGTAATATCCTAAGTCCATTCGTTAGCTTTCCTTATTTTGTTAAAAGTCCTTTACTCCGGTATGATGTCGTAAAATTTTACCGACACTTGCTGTTTACTGTAGATCTCACGTTGTATTTTCACGATTTAATTTGAGAGTATGTCTAAGTAATTGAACGTGACCTAATTCTTTAGCAGAAGAGTGATACGAGATGAGAGGTTCATCTAAGGCCTTAAGCTTATCTTTGTTCCGCTAAGCTTCTCATTTGCCTAATATCTAGCATGTATCCCATCCTTCGTTTTTCGTGGAAGAATGAATCAAGACAAAATTCTTGCCTCGACTTGGAAGAGAAAGTCTGAGGGTCGTACTGTTATTAAGTTTTATTCTACTCTTGTGACAAGTTTTCTTCCATTTAATTTGCACTCCCAGGAAAAAATTAGCTCCGAAAGAAATCGGAAGGTGAAAACAACTATATCTTGTTTCTGTTAGTTTCCTCATATTTTTCTCCTCTTTGTAAGTTGAAAAATATTGCATTGACGATTTAAAGAAGTTTACTCTAGAATTAGTATTGACCTTTGTAAGGAAGTTATAAAAATGCGTCATCCGATGGAAATGATATTTCTGCTAATATTGTCCCCACTATTAATCTGTACTCATTTTAGTCAATCAGGTCATTCAGTTATAGAACTTCCTTTTACATCGTTAATTTTGACAATGCAATAAACTGTTCACTGCATTGTTGACATTATCCATGGTTTCCTTTCCTGTAACCTTCTGCATTAAGATTCCATTTAAAGGTATCAATTGTTGATGCTCAATTATTTCTAGCTTGCCACTTCCTACTTCTACCGCAATTAATATCTTGGAATAAGGAATCAAATGTTTAAATAATTGAAATACGGACTTTTCGTTTGTTATTGCATTGAACTTAAAAGTTTCTCGTTCCGGCAAACTGTTTATTCTTTTTAATAAATCAGGAATTGGTTACTTTTGTTATATCATGGAGGAGGATTTTTTGTTACAATTTCCTCGTTTTTTGAGAAAATTCAAGCCTCTTTTCTAATTATTAAATTCAAATGCTAAGCGCTTGTGTCTTGTCTGATCCTTGAGAACAAGACGCAGAAGAAAATGGAAAGAAACTGAACTATTCCCCTCTTCGGACTGTGACCCTTCAGTGAAACCGGGCACGTGAATATTCTGTGTATCTCGAATATATCCTTTCCCACTTCCGGCTGTTGTTGCTTTAGATACCCCAAAAGAGGAGGGAGAGCAGATGTTCCAGAATTCTCCCTTCTTAGAAACACAAACACTCAAGAGTCCTTAGAGCACACCGACCTTAGATGTTTATTTTTCGCTGCGGTGTTCATAACGGTTCCCGATTGATTCTTAGCCGTCGTTAACCTGCTTCCTCTCAAACCGCAAAGGCGATCAATTTATCAAAAGTACTATTAGGAGGCCTCGGCCACGTGTCCTTTCATCGCTTAACACTCTGAAACGCGTAGCGTCCACGATGTGTAGAGCAGTTCATGTACATCATGTCTCGAGGTATCCGACTCGGGATTCTGTGCAGCTGTTCAAATATTCACGCTTTCAACTGTCTTCTTCCACGATACCATGTGAAATCTGTCTTCGTCATCGGCAGTCTATTACAAAAAAATATTATAAAAATGTCATGCACACTTGTTATGTAAAACTGATGATAATTTCAAACGTATACCTGATTGATTGTCGTACTATTACATATTGTTATTTAATTACACTTTTACTTTGGTGCTTACTGCGATTTAAACGTTTTCGAAATTGTGTCATTTAATTTGTACTCCATCCAAATTTTAAAACCTTTCATATTTTCCTTGGCGGTTAAGTATTCCTATTCGTACCTGAGGTTCACCAATTAGCAGTGCAGTGTAATACTGATAATACATATCAATAAATTATGAAGAAAAACTGATACCAATACCGCGTGACAACTTTCGCAGTCATCGTAAATTAGTGCTATAAATGAATTTTTTTGTGCTTCGCTGCTATTTTCACACTAACCAATATTTCCACTAGTACATCTATCAAAACCTTGGAAGCGTTTTTAGCGTTTAATTTAAATTGCACGACAACGTGCAAAATTGGACATCTTTATTTCATATTGTATTCACGTCAGAGTTTGGGAAGAGTTTTCAGGGACCCAGGTCTCTTAATTTCTAACCTCCGATTCTAATTTACGCCTAGAAGTAGTACTATCATGCCAAAAGCTAACCAGTATATCGCATCTCTTGTATTAATGATATTGTATTATCGACTCTTGTATTAATGGTTCTGTATTTCCAACAGATTATTATGCATAAACGCGGGTAGGAACACAAATTGCAAATGAAAATAATTATATTTGTAACTAATAATAAAATTTTGTAGCTTATTGGCGCCTGTAATTATAAGAAATTTTTTAACTCTTGTTGAGAAAAAAGTTTCAGTTTTCTACAATTTAAAAAAAAGTCTTCTTTCGTTTTGTTCATGCCAGCGGTGTGGAATCATTAGGATTGTCAGCAAATATTTAATTATGTATACATTATAGTGAAATGTATTTATTAAGATCCCTTTTTCTGAAGTTCAAGTCCTCTATATATCAGTATCAGCTTGCAAAAAAACTCCTTTCTTTTTTATTTGCAATAGGTCGGTGACATATTATTTCTTGATTTGATAAGAAATCCTTCTTTTAAATTCATTATATCTTTCGAAATGTGATTCTATTCAATGATGTGATTAAAGGAAGCAATTATGTGTAATTTCAGAAAAACGGTACGTTTAATGGTAAATATTCATATCGCGAAGAGAAAATAATGCAAAACTTAGCGTTTGGAACGAGAAGAATCCTTTGCTTTGTTTTACATTAACTAGGTGATAAAAATGTTAAGGTTGAACATGGATTCAATATTTGTTTAGCTTTCCATTCCTTGTATTATACTTCTCACTACCTCATATTTATCGATATATTAGCTTCCTGAAATGTCCACCTCATCCCCTGGTGCAGTTATGACGCGTAAAACCGTCTCTTGCTAAATAGCCTTGGTTATTCTGATGCGCCAAATTACTGGTATCATAAGGCCCTCTAATCTTGAAATGCCATCTTTATCTTACCTTTGTCAGTCTTTTTGCTACCCAGTTAGGCTCTAAACAAATTTATACTGCGTAAATTACTTAAAAAATATATTTTTATAATCCATTATGACCAGCTTTAATCGAATTGAATATGACCGTTTATTGCGCCTTTTGAATACGGCTGTTCCCGCACTTGAATTTCTTTTGCGCTATAAACTCTCCCCATTGACATGTCTAAACTACAATTTTTTTCTAAGTTAAATTATTGTATTAATATTATTAAAAAATTATGTCGCCTACTTTCTGCACTCATTTTCTAAAAATGTTTGGAAACTATGAGATGCATCACAAATCCAAGTTGACACTCAGCATATGTTCTGACAAAACTGATGGAGAATAATACCAAATTAGGTTTGAGCACAAATTATCATTAATATAGAGTAAATATCAGATCTAGTATATGCTTAAATGTATCTGAACTATATCGAAATACTTTGAATTTACTTTTCTGTGTGAATTAGGAATAACTTCCAAACAGGAAAAATGGAAAAAAACAGCCTTCTATCTGAAATTTTTACCGCCATAAAATTATTCAAAATGAGCCCTTAATTCACAGGTCAAAATCTAAAAGATTTGAAAATAGAATCCTAGGAAAGTTGATTTGCTTCTGCAAATAATTCCTGATGGATCTTTGAGGTTAAGTGACAGGTGGTTGGGAAATGATAGGGCAGTAATTCCTCAGCATCTAATGTTTTATGAAGTAATAAACTGTTAAAAGTTCGCCGTTTGAGCTTATTGCTCCCAGCAGTATTATCGTATTAAGTGCTCGTATTCAATCAATAGCATCTGATCATACGTACATCCTCGTTTGGCGCCTTTGAAAATACATCTCTGTCCACGTATGGACTTTTTGTGGCCGTGCAATTGGTTCGTTTTACACATTAATTTAACTATCTTTTGCTTTCAAAATGATGACACTGACTTGTGTGGAGCGTAGCACTCTTTGATTTGGATGCATGGGCCATTAGAAAAACTGACAAATACAATCACAGACCCCTCGATATCGCGCCAAGCAGTTCAGCTACCCAGACAAGAAGACCTCAAAACCTGGCGCTGGAGGAGGATGCTGAAAACATTATGGATGGTCAGAATAAGAAATGATGAAGTGTACAGAAGAGTAGAAGAGAAAAGGATCACAATAGAGAAAAGAAGGACAAGATGAATTGGACACTCCCTGAGACTCTATGGGTTTGTGAAGAACGTAATTGAAGGCGAAATGAAGGGAAAAGAACCCAGAGGAAGACCCAGAAATAAGCAGTAAATACAGGAAAATACATAGGAAGAAATAACAGGGAGTAAGGGCACTAGCATTTAATAGGGAAAGTTAGAGCGTAGCATTCAACCGACCTTAAGATTGAACAACCAATAATGACGATGGGACTGGTTATTTAAAGTTATTCAGACTTTTGAATAACTCTCAAGTTAAATGCGATGTTTAATCGAAGTAATCTGAAAGATACTTACTATAACATAGGCGTTACTTATTTCCACACCAATCTCTGTAAGTTTACAGTTTGCGAGTTACCGTTAGTCATTCACTAAATTGTAGTTGTTTTCTACATTAGTAGCAAAGCTCCGAACAGCGAAGTAGCGTAGCTATTTTCAGACAAGTAGTGAAACATGAAAAATGACAATTTTAACAAAATGTAAAGTTTTTTACTTTTTTGTTGCCTATTTTTTGTCTTTTATTATACTGAGGGTAATTTAATCGTCCATTGAGCCGCTCTGCCAATGAGTTCGAGAAACCCGATTCATTTCAGATGTTTAAGTATATGTATGAGTTTTGAAAAAAAAGCTTTTCTCCAGAATTCATTTTTAGGGCTGACAACATGGATCAAATGGCGGGTTTTTGCCAGAGCAAACAACCTCATTGAAATAATATTTGCCACAAATGCGTTTCAAGTATTTCTAAAATTTATCTCGAGAAAAATCCTGTTCACTAAACACATCTCTATATCTTTTTGGCAAGGGCAAACACCCGTGGGGCGAAATAATCGAGAGCCAGGCCGCACAATTTGTATGTATCCGGTCTCATTCCCTGTTGGGTTATTATAACTCAGGATATTTGTTTTTATCCGTTATTTAGCGGAAAAAGAATATTATCTTGACTTACGCTGCCTGTGTAATAATTAAATGACTTGAACTAAAATAAACTCACTGAATAATTTTGAAGTAAAACATTGCCTAATTTTACGTCCTATTCACGAAACTCTCCTGTGTGTACAAAACCTTTAATTAAGCCGAAATTTCAATCTACAACTCCATTTGACCAAGTGAATTTTATATATATATATATATATTTTGGCGAGCTTTTATCAAATTTATGTTTTTTGGAGCGCAGAGATACTAATTTATCCTTCCAAAATTCTAATAATTAGCATTTATAGCAGCCGAAACAAAAGTTGGCCAGATGAGATAACAAGTCTCAAAGTTTAGGTGAAATTATAGGGAATACCTATCTGCCAAGTCAAGAACGACCTTGAAAAGACCTCCTCCTCATCTGACCTGTAGCGTCGTATGTTCACGATACTATTTATTTCTGCATTTTACACTCAATTTTGAAGTAAAATATTCTCCTTTCTCCTCATAATTTAATCCCTTATCATATCTTCTTTGCTGGTATTTTTAATTCAAAGAGAAATATTTATTTTTTCCTTTTTGTATCAATGCAAATCAAAAATAATTTCCATCTAAAGTATAACAGTGCCACGGCTATATATTCTGTTACATCACATTACGAGCAGGAAAAAAATTGTTTTTTTGCCAAATTGTTCATCCCCTGAAAATTTATGGCCTTCATGACATATTAAAAGGAGGACAGAAACTCTCATATTTAGTGCCTTGGAGAGCCAGTTAATCTATTCGACCCTTTTCTCGAACCCCTTTGTTTTGCAACTGCAGTGCGTAAGCACCTCGTAAATTGCTTTCCAAACGGCTATGCAACCCTCTGTGGAACAATTGTGCTAACTTGACGAAAAACAGAGCTGCTCAACGAAGAAGTATTTTTCATTGGTTCAGCTAGACCTCGGGAGTTGTCCCTGTTACAAGGTCATTCATTTTATCGGGCAACCTATTTCAAGAAACGATGACTTCGTCATTTGTCAGCATTTTATTTTCTATACCCATCTTGTCATTTGTTCGCGCTTGATACTTGAGAAAATGTGAAACTAAGTACATTATAACTTTTTCCAAATGCTAGGTAGAATATGGTAGGTATTATTTTCAGCTACGATTTATTTTTGTGTTCTTATATCCAATCATATATTTCTGTAAAATACAAAATTCATTTATTACTGATCTTTCACAAATTTCCTTTGGTTTAATCAATGTGTAATCTAATTATACACTGGAAAATGATTTCTATCTTCGCGGTTCAAGTTCTTTTTTGTTTACATTATCCATGTCGACATATCAAAATTTTATAAAAGCAAAAGAGTTTTTCAGGAATCTCCAGTAAGGAAGATAACTGAAGCCATCGGTCAAGTGTTAAGTTTTAACCAATTTATGGCAAAATCATCGAGATTCATTAGTACTCATAGTAACTTGTTTATGGCTCGAAGCTTCAAAGCGCCAGCAAAGAGTCAAAAACGCATGCCACATACAAAACTATCAGCCATTACCGAAGTTCTACCTTTTCATTATTTTTGAATTAATTAGCATCATGTACTCAATATTTCGCCCTTTCTAGTTGCGAAAAAGTATTTAGCAGTCCTGTTAAAACCACCCTTTCTGCTAGAATGCACATAATCAGTTTTCATCTGCATAATCATTTGTTATTTTCTGCCACTCTCAGACTTCCCTAACAAATAATGCTCATTTTACTGATTCTTAATTTTGAAATGATTGCTAACTTGATTGCTTAATTTTACAATTTTACCTCTTTTCGGTTTTCATCATGAATATTTCCTCTTACCGTTGAGATAAATTACCTTCAATGTACTTTTAGCAGCAGTCACTGGAATTGATAGGCTCACATTGTACGCGACCGATGTCGCAGGTAATGGGGCAATTTGGAGCCTTTTTTATCCTATTATGTCGTTTCCTTGAATACAACCTTAACATTTTATTTTCTTAATGATCCCAAAAATATCCTCTTTTTCTCCATTTTTGTATTTCATCATGCCCAACAAATAACCGTTATTTTTTTAAGTTATTCAGTCTTTTTCCGTTTTTCTTCGGCAAATTTCTTTTCCATCAAAATTGCTTATCATTTTCTAGTCCTCCATTCCGCCGTTTCATATAATATCTCAGACGTTACAATTTTTTTATCTTTCTTTTCTTGCTATTTTATATCAGCTTTAATAACCTTTTACATCGTTTTTCTTGTCCACGTTCATTTAAAATCATTCGGGTCTCGAGTTGCGTACAGTTGTTTGGGAATCGCTCGTGGCAACGAAAAACCTTAAGTTTCCTTGCAATCACGTTTCGGCATCATTTTTCCATTGCTTCTTTTGTCTGGTTTTGGTGACGAGAGGAGGTGTGATCGTATATGTACTCCATTATCTCAGGAGACTTCTATTAATCTCGTCGACTCTAGCTTTTCGAAAGCCTCCTTAGAATTTGCTATGCTAACGAAGCTATTCTGAGTTCTGATTAGTGCTACGCCGTCGTAAGATTCGGGTCTCGTCTGAAATACGAGATGTCTTAGCCCAACTTCCATCCGAGTATTTTTCCAACGCTACGTTAATTCACAACACTTACATCTCTGCGTGATGTTCTCCCTATCATGTTTTTTACTCAAATGGTGAAAATCATATAAATGCGAATAGACCTTAAAAATGGTTCCAATATAGAGAGATAAAGAGTATGTAGTCTATTTTGAAGCTCAGTAATGTATCAATTTGTTCTCAAGTGGAATCATTTTCAATAAAATAGTTACCCTAATTTATTTTTCCTATCCGTATCATATTCAGTATTTTGATAAATTTAAAATTCAATTTTGTCTTATACTGAGTTATTTCTTGCATTGGCGATGACTTATTATCTAAGGCACAATACTCCGGGTGTTGTTAGTTTTACAAATCATGGCTTCCATAGTGATTTCCGTTTCACCACATATTTTTTCCTATCAACAAATTATTCCCCCGGATTACTCTCATCTGCCGTGCGTCCTCAGTCTTTGTGTCACCGCAGTGGCATTATGTATTCTATAACGCCCCCCTTTAATTTTTTTCATCTTTCCTTTCATAAATCTCTTTCCGTTCGGTTGATAAATTTCCTTTCTTGTCGCTAAATTAGGCGTCTCTCTTCCTATATATCCTCTTATAAGTGCGTCCACTTTTTCCTTTTCCTGGAATTTCCTGGTATTATCAAATTGATCTTTCCACCTCGTTTCCCGCTCCGGAGCTTTTTAGGCGACTATTTTTCTCCGAACTTCTTGTTCGCGCTCCTGTCTTCCCTTCTCCGTCTCCTTTTTCACACTCTTGTTCCCTCTGAGCCATTGATTACTTATTCCATAAGCGCCTAATTTCGCTCTTTATATCTTTTGGGCTTCAATTTCCTTTTTGAGTTATCTTCTTGTATTTAATCTTCTGTTGTGAGATTCTTTTACTGTGCTAGCTACATGAAGTTTAGCTAATGATTCTTAAAATTTGCCTCTTTTTTTGTATCCCGGACGATCTGTTGGCCCGTATGTCCCTAGAATCTCAATTGGTTGCTAAGCCTGTCATCAGGTTTTCCAGGGACCGGCACAACAGAATGTGACATACATCCGTGCCCTGGGTGGTGAAAAACCTACCGAGGCGGGGCTCGAACCCGCCGCCCTCAGTTTAGCAGGCGAGGACTTTACCCCGCCGCCACTGGGGTCGGCTTAACTCGTTTTTTCGGCATTTAAACTTCCTCATCATGCATTGCTGTTTCAATTTATATCTTATCTATTCTTTTATTTCAGATCATCAGTTGTTCTCGTTAAAAGTAGTCTTAAAAACAAATCTTAACCATGGTTTAAACCGTTGAGTAATAATATTTTACTCCCAAAAAGTTTACAGAGCTATATGCTGTATTTCTATCGTGTCAAATTCTTAGGCTTAAACGAATCGCATAGTATTTCTTTTCGCCTTAAAATTCATCTCCGTATTTCCGCTCTCCCTGATGAATCTTGCTGGTATGTAAAGCTTAGCTTAATGGATGTATACCACGATTGCTATCAATGCTATCATTCTGGTACAATTAAAAACTCACACTGACTAATTCACTAGCTACGAATTTCTTTTTTCTTTTCTTCTACCTAGGGTTAAATTTACTACTACGCATTAATTATCTTCGTTAATAATTCATTATCTTATATTATAATAATAAATATTCCTAAAACAAAGGGTTCCAATAGGGTTCATCAGATTACGAAATATTTTCTGATAAATGGGTAATTTTTTTAGTTCACTATAGCAAGAAAGATTCACGCGGGGTTTTTTTCCCCACCTGTGAATGGAAACCCCTGCGTCGGAATGCAATTTCAATAGGGATAGATCGAATGCCAATTACAGGAGAAGCTCTGTCCCGTTCTTTCTTCTAGCTTTATTTTGAGTGAATGATTTATTTTAGGTGGGTTTTCAGTAGCTAGAAGTATTGATTGATGGTGGTTTGCGTCAATATTTAGTGGTAATCATAGTGCCAGCGTGTAGAGAATGCCAATATGTAATATCTGTTCGCTGGAAAGAAAGTGTGCGCAGAATCTATTACTTTCATACGATAGAAACACTAATCCCTTCCAATACAAACAAAAATTGTAAGCCAGTGCTTCAGCTTAATTTGGTGAATATTTTTGTATCATATTGTATCAATTCAAGGCAAACAAAGCTATCAAAAAGTCCCATCACTTTATGCACTATAAATACTTGAATTTTTCATTTATATTTAAAATAAAGAGACTACATTCGTCGTTTCACTCAGGAGAAATATTAACTATGCATCCAATATCATTTTCATTTACAATATTTTTCTGCTGATATACTCACTTTCCAATTCTGAAACATTTTATCGCCTAAGAGTTAGAGAAAATTAGATTAGAAATCTATTATAGTTCTCATTTTCTCCTAAAATATATCTCTATGTTTGCAATTCCAAGTAGTTGTCATTCACTAATTATTTATTTTCAAATGAAGGAGACATGAATATGGATGTTTTTGATAAGTAACATAGTTCTCATCAAAAGCTGTTTTAACGTTTATGTTTTAGCCAATGTTGTGCCATATTTTTTAATACAAAATAGCAGAAATATTTCAATGCCAAAGTTTTTCATCTTCAGGTATTGTGTAGTATATTGGTGTTATACACTTTTTAGGCGACAAGTTGTTGATCATACATGGATTATTTAGTATTTCTGTGCAGGGAATTTTCTTCCCTGCCTTTAACATTTTCTTGCATTAAACAGACATATTTTCTCTTGGGTTCTGATGGGTTTCTAACTTTTGGCGGGGGTGATTTGATATGATAAGATGGAATTACTGCAATTATTTTGGTACATAACCCAAAAAGCTACTTATTGATACAGCACGACGTATACACAAGTCCTGTAATAAAGTTGAGAACAACATTGGATACAGCGTATTTAAAATAATATTACTAAAGTTATTAGAAACTATTTAAAAAATTGCTCGTGGAACAAAAAATCCTTACTCTTAAATATTTACTCTTAAATGTCATTTGTTATTTTGATTTCTCATATTATGGGGCATTTCGTTTCATGCAGCGGTGGTCTGGACGACGAAATGTTTATGGAACATCGTAGTTCTTTATGGGGAAGTTCTTCTAGTTAACATGGTTATATTTTCAGGAGGATAGTAGGAAAGTTGAAGTAGTTATTTCTGCGTTTTGTTATAGAATAAGGAAAATAGAAAGGGGCAAGGCAGATTTTTTTTAGCCGTGCGGAAATATGCAGCCGGAGGAGTTTTTGCCTGAGAGAGGAAATATGCTCGTCCCGGTGAGGATCAAAAATGAATCGAAGGCAGACATTTAGTGGACACTGCAGTTTATTATTCAATTCCCGCGTCAGGCTCCCTAGGGCTGGTGTGACTCACGCTAATTGAGGAAAAATTTGTATCCTAATCAATAAGTTCCTTGTGATAAATGACGGGATTCTTTTCTTAGTTTTAGGGTGGTAAAGTATTCCATTAGTTCTACGAGTTTACTGCTATATGTGAAGCCAGTTTTTTATTCACAGTATTCATGAGCGTGTCAAATTAATATTTTATTCACCCCTTACGGATAAAATTGGAATAATGATTAACTATATCGATAAGTTTGATACAGAATACTGTTAAGTAATATATTTAGTTGATCAACCTGGCATCATTAAAAATGATTGATATGGTTTTAGTTTTTTTTTACTCATAGGTTTTGTTTCGCCCAGACGGAGATCGCTTCGTCATTGCTTTGAATCTTTGTGAAGGCTTCATTAAGGTCTGTTAATCGGCAGTGGTAATAGATACGGAGGTTATCCGCATTGAGCACTATTTTTTACTCTTTCTGTCATATGTATACAGCTGTATTTAGGCAAAAATATAGGGTCTTAAATAGTCCCTTGAGAAGCGCCTTACTTCATGGTTTGCGATGAGTATAAGTTTCCCTGAAATTTTTTACCGCCTGCCGACGACCATTCAAATTGGTGGCAAACCAATTTAAGTAGGATGCAAAGAGATTAAGAATTTTCATATTATTGAGCGGGTACGCATAGTTAACTTGGTCAAGGGTCTAAGTTAAGTCAAATTTAACGAGAATGGTCACCATGGAATGATCAAAGGCTAAACGGATATCATCTATCACCTTAATGGGAGCGGAGTGAATGCTGAAACTCTTCAGAATACCAGATGGATAGATGTCGAGCTTATTGTTTTCTGTAAGATATTTTTGTTACTTCTGTAACTTTCCCCTCCGAGTCCCCGGCAAACATCGGGTTTCGTTGCCGTCATAAAGGCTGAGAACTCGAGAGGGGCGGTGCAGAGTTCGTAGCTACTTCCGAAGCCCATCGGATCAGTGGCTACGCTGCCTTCGGGTCGTGCTCACGAAGCAGACGGTGCGACCCCAAGAGGACGGCCTTCTGCATGCGGGCTGCAAGTGATTCCGCCTGAGCCACGCAAGCAGGAATACACTTGATGCTCTGTATCAGCGAGCCCTTGATTCCACCCTAAAATTAGATATTATTATTATTATAATTGTTGTTTTTTATCCAGGTTTGGATGAGACAGAACTGTCCCCTCATCCCCCAACCCAGTACATACACGATCAGTGACCTGCTGACGTATAATTATTTTGCAAATTCTCGGAACAGTTCAAAGCACGGATTACTATACAGGATAGGAATGCCAACAATGAAATGCGTCCCGTAGTGTACTGTTTCTTACTTCTCCGCTAGCTGTGGCTAGCATCAAGCGATGTTTTAAGCGTTGTACGGATCTGCAAGAATCTCATACCAATAGTTGCTGATATGAGGATTTGTGTCCCAAGACATTAAAACTCATGCATAGTATACCTCGCTGTATTATGTTATAAATTTATCTGTTTAAAAACGATCATTATAATTAGCCTATAAGTTGATGCGCCAGTTTTGTTACCTAATTAGGCCCGTATGGGGTTTCCCGTATCCCGAACTACTAAATATCAGAGTAAGTTTATCGAAATGGGATGATTTCAACGGATCGACATTTGAATTTCCATAATTGAATTTTACATCACAAAAAGAAATTCTTCACAAACTGTGAGGCACACTCTGTTGTGGCCACTGTGAGGCTGTGAGGAATTTTTTACCCTGAGGAATCTTTTACGAGTAACAGGTTTTTTTATGGAACATAATAGTTTCCTCCCGGTACTAAATTTTGCATCACACTAGAAAAAAACTCTGGAAAAAGTATCAATTAACTCAATAAATT
This sequence comes from Ceriagrion tenellum, assembly GCA_963169105.1. Classification (NCBI taxonomy): domain Eukaryota; kingdom Metazoa; phylum Arthropoda; class Insecta; order Odonata; family Coenagrionidae; genus Ceriagrion; species Ceriagrion tenellum. The sequence continues at coordinate 7,532,747 of OY720641.1, read as the reverse complement.
GTAATTGCCGTAATCCTGGGTAAAGTGCGTAAGCTGGGTGAAGATGGTACTAACGCGAAAATTTCGTATCTTGAAGGAATCGATGGATTCCGTCCGATGACATTGATTATTCCGTGTATTGGAGACTTGTTGGCATAACCGGACAGTATTTAAAATTCGATTCTGAGTTTTACTTCCCGTTTATTACACCATCTTTGTTTTCAGTGCCATCACGTTATGAGAAAAACATCGCCAAAACTCTGTACAGTCCTGGTTAATTATATCGCCGAGTATTTTTCCTCACTCAATAAACTATTTGGTGAGTAATAATGAGCTGAGAAAACGAAAATATGTTTTTAAATTTTTATCTCCTAAAAATGTGAAAAGTGCAGTTAGTGGGGGAATATGTTACACTAAATTTTACTACCTGTTACATGATTTCGTCGTTCTAGTTGTTTTCTGGATTCCACAGGCTTACCAAAGAAACTAACGTTTAACAACTTAGGCAATACATGGTGGAAGTATTGTTAACATTATCATAAAATTAAATATACTTTGTTGATTTCTACGCAGTTTTATTACACCGACCTTGCTTGCGACTAACTTCGGTCCTTTTCCAGTTCATTTTTGCGTTCTGATATGTTAAAATATGATGTTTTGTGCGTATTTGTTCTGTATACATAGTATACAGATATGCATATGTCTCGCAAAACGAATCTCTGTACCTTGAACATGTCATGAATTTGTCGAAACCTAGGTCGGTGTAAAAAGCTGTAGATATTGTCAAAATATCTTTCATTTTGTGATTATGTTAATACCGAAGAAAATTCGGAAAAAGCTGGAAGCTTGAGGAGGCAATTAAGGCAATTACCACCAATAGATGCACTTAAATAAGATTGCAATGGTTTTGAGAAGTGGTTAACATTTTGTTATTGAAAATCGAGGAAGCACAGGGGCTTCTAAGGGGTTACTAAGGGGCTTCTCAAGAGCAGAGTCTGTAGAAAGAGTCGATTTGGATTTGAAATAGAAGCCAACTTATGTGAGTTTTCAACGAAAAATGTTGGTGTGCCACCGTCACCCCGTTTCGGGGGTAAAGGTTGAACAGAGTAAACTTTTTTCGTCTGAGCGTATAGCGTAATATTTCTAATAAGGCCGGATATAGCATATAACCGCCTCTAATTAGTGTATCGGTGGAGATATAATCAACATCTTCTGAGTTTGACCCTGAGCAGCGAATATACCGAGGCAAAACGTCTGGTGCGACGTGCTTCAAAGTAGAAGCTGTTTTCAGTTGTCGGAGCAGAATGATAGACGGAAGAGAAGTGGATTCTGAGTGATGCGGAGTGAGTGATATGCGGAGATATTTACAGGCTAGGTGCTGATGATGTACCGTATTTGTTTGAAGGCGAGCAGGATTTTTGCAAATATTCCATTTATCCTGAAGTGAAGGCTAAATAAAGTCGCAGCAATTCAATGATTTAATTCTTAATTAACAGTATTGGCTTAAAGGCCTACATACAATCTGCTTCATCGAGGCTTTGGTATATTTTGCCCCTCGATTCCGTTTACTGCACGCCCAGCGGTATTGGTGCGTATAAATTTCCTTAGCATTCATGCTTCCGCTACCTTGTACCCGCAGGCTCCCGAATTCCTTTAGCAAGTTGAAGGGGCGGGGGTTGGGGATGATGCTCGCGAACACAGCCTCGAGCCTAAGGACGTCTCTCAGTCGCTTAAATCAAATGAAACCTCATCCGTGGTGCCCGAATATCGAGCGTTGATTTAAATGTTGCCTTCTGGTTGACGATCACGCGAAACAACCCCCTTTTTGCGAACTCCAGTCTCCCTCTGCGCGAACGCCCACCGAAATCGATTAACGGAGACATTATTCAGCATAAGCAATCGTTAGCTTCAAGGACTCTCGACACGCACGCATTTGCGGGGCTTACCACGCTCTACCAGACTCCCCACCCCCCCTCCCTCATGTAGAGGCTCTGAAAGTACCCCTCACCACCCCCATTCCTGCATTCTCTTCTCCTCTCGCCTTCATCGACGCACCCACGCAAAAACTCCCTTTCAAGGGGTATTTCTTTGATCTTCTGGGCACAAAACAGCCTACCGGTTCAAAATCATTCCACCCACACCCCTCATGCCCTCTGAAGCTTCCATCCCCTCTTGTTCACTAAGGGGATTATTTCGAGTGCATAAACATGGCTGGTTATTGAATTCTCCATCCATCTGATTTGCATACTTGTAGCCGATACATGTTTTTAGCCGTTTTTTTTCACCGTTTTTGGTGTATTTTTTTCACGGAATAGGGTGTATTATAGCTCTTAATGTAAAATTAACGTTTCCCCAGGGCATAATTTATCGTCTCTGGCTTCACTTTGTGGAAGTGAGTAATATCCATGATTTAAAACAACTTTGTTTCAATCCACACAATTTATTATAAATACGACCCGGGGAACGTCACGAAGACCTGATGATGGCACGAAGTTGCTGAAACCCGGGTCGTATTTATAATAAATTGTGTGGATTGAAACAAAGTTGTTTTAAATCATGAATTTGCCTCAGGGCCCTAAAATTTCGTCAATCCAACTCATAAACTCTAAAAGGAGCCTTTTCCTGATACTGGCATTTTAGCAATACGCAAAGCATTTTTTCGTGAACATTTTAATATAGTTTATACGTAAACTTTGCATCTTAACCGAGGTCTTAACTATACAAAAGTTTGCGTTTAAACGAGTGCATGATTTTATGCATCTTTGGATTGTAAACAAACGGTTCTATATTACCTATCTTATTAAATAATTAACATACTTCTAAACGTTTTAACGTCTAAGTGAACGATATTTTAATGCATGTGCAAGTAAATTTCACAATGTTACTTGTAGTAATAGGGAAGAGGTCTTGATCTCGTCATATACGGTATCAGCACATCCTCGTTTATGGGCTATCTCACGAGCGAGCTAGAACAAGTAGTGTAGCTTGGGGTGATAGGAAAAATATCCATGAAAATGGAAGACGTAAAGGAGTAGGAAATCGAAGATAAAATAGGTGCGTTAGTTGAATAAGTGCTTACTCAATGTAATAAAATTGATTATGGTAGGTTTCAATTCGCAGAATTTCATCGTGTCCGTTTCCAAAATATAGCTATCAATTAATCGTAGCAGAACGAAGTATTTTTCTCTATTATGTATGTGAACATCACGATCTAATATTTATTCGTGGAATTAAGAGGTGTTCATTTTCCTCGTACTTTATGATATTGCTACATTTTATTCGAGAGCCGTTTTATCAGCAAAACTTCTTGCTTTCTCCTTCGCGTGCACGCGGCGCACTCAATACGTGGTCTAAACAAGGTGTTCAACATCTATCGATCCGTTTTATACCCAAGCATTTTCACCCTATGCGATGCTTTGGGGTGCCCCCCCTTTCTTGTACCGACACAAGCCCCAGGAAACCCCTGTCGCCCTGCCGCATAACCGGTCTCTAAAGGAGCCCGCCGCCCTCAGAAACACTCTAATCCCTTCAATGTCGAAGCTAGTGGCTTCATTTTTTATACACTTTTCCTAAGTTCTTGCTTCTCCGCACATGCTTCTCGCTGCAACACTCTCAGTTTCTCCCGTGCAGGAATTACAGAAAGCCAGCAGCACACTGAACCAAAAGGCAGATTCACATGAACGTATATCGAGTAATTAAAATATAACTGGCTAACTGGCAAGAAAAGCGCCCAACTTACTATCTAGTAGCGTTTCCCCACTCTCGACTTAGAGACACGCATGCGTACAAGACAATGCACAGCTGGTTGCGGCCTGACTGGGTGTACGAAACTGCTCTCATTTCTTGTATTTCAGAATGTAGCTATCCTAAAATTGAGTATTGAGAAAATTGAGTATATTGAGTAGTATGAGAAATGAGAGTAAACCTCATTTCATTCAATTTCTTTTGTCATATTTGGCCTTCTTTAAAACTGCATAATGAAAATTGTGTTTTTGATCCCGAAAAACTGTATTCCAAATTGTGGTTTTCATCCGTTAATTTAATATTATATCATGCACACTTTCCCTTTCAGAACCATTCTTAATATTCCACTACCATTTCTATCCTGCCAATTTCCTTCGAAGTGGCTGGAAAATTTGAAGCATTTGTTACTTTAAATGCGTAGTTTGAAAGACGCCTTTGCGTCGAAGACTTTAATCTCTCCATATTAAATTATATTAATTCCTTCTGATTCATGTCATTCTATTTCATTCTCCGATTTCATTTTCATCTTATTTCTTCAATTTATATGCTGCATGCTATATTTTATGCAGTCTAAGTGAAAATAAATTAAAGTTAGTGTTAGGCATAAAAGGTTTATTACTTTTTAAGAATTTGCTGATGGTTAGGATGAAAATAATTACTTGGGAATCATGAAAAGAGGAGTCTCTTACTCTGAATGGTCTCAGCATTAACCTTTTGCTAAAGTAACGCGTCGGTATGACTACATCTTGGTGAGTACTTTGTCCTTTGAATTAAAAGATGTCATCCCACGGATGATCGTTAGCGATTGATGATCTCTCTGAGCAGCAAGCAGAAGGAACAGAGATACCCCTGGAGAATATTCCTCTCCACCGCGACTCGAACCCACGTCCTTGGGCTTGTGAGCCAGAACTCCAGTCACCACACTTGTTTCATCCTATATATTTTTGGTATTTTGCTTTCACTCTTTAGTATTTTGCCAATTAACAAGTTCTTACATGAGATATGATAATTACTTACATGATAAAAAGTTTCAAATGAAATTTCACAAAAGATAGGTGGGAGATATTTGTCTAGCTTATTCTGAAGCATGGAAGATCTCTATATAAAAGCGATTGTCATGCATTGGTTGTTCAAACCTAAGATTTTTTTAAAACAGCAGCCATCCACCCTTCTCCATCTAATGGTAGTTCTCTTACCTCCTGGTATTTCTTCCTATGTAATTTCCTCTTTACTTGGTCCATAACTTATTCATGGGTCCTCTATTTTGTCTTCAGTTACATTCTTCACAAACCCATCATGTCTGAGGGTGTGTCCAATCCTTCTGGGTCTTCTATTCTCTATGGTGTTCTACTTGCTCCTTTTCTCTCCTACTCTCCTGTACACTTCATTATTTTTATTTTTTCCGTCCATTTTATATTCAGCATCCTATTCCAGCACCAGGTTTTGAATGATTATAGCCTTTTCTGGTCAGATTTTCTAATAGTCCGTGCTTCTAATGCGTAGAGTGTCACGCATCACACAAAAAGCTATGATCAATATAAATTAAGGATTTAAAACTCCGAGGAGTGAATTTACTTTATTCCACCTTTCAATCGATTACAGCCATAATCATTAGAGGGTAGTAGCGTTACCAAACGTAGGTTAAACAGTTATTAAAGTCGAGGTAAAGAATATGAATTGAGTGTAGTATATTTTGTATGACTCAATTCAACTAGTTTAGTTTAGACCTTACTCCTCTAGATGAAAAAAATAAAACTACTTAGGTTCCATCTTGGAATGACGCGAAGTTTCCATTGCGCATCACACGGATACGAGCCTGAGTAATGCCGGCTCAGGACTTAGTGCTGCAAGTTCTCTTCTTCGAAATATGATTTCCTCACAGCCCTGCAGTATCCAAAAACCTGTAGTTTAAAAGCGTGATTCACTTAACGCTCCCGTTATCCCTCATTTTCATTGATAGATGATTAATTTCTAATATAAAATAATTGAAAACACGTATAAAAGAGCAACAAGAGTTTTTCATTAAAGAGAGATTTCGCATTGAAGTTCCATCGTAAAAAGACTTGTTGAGAATTAAAAGTAGTAATTAAAAACTGTAAAGTGATCAGACAGAGTGTCAGACTAAGTGTCAATTGTCGAGTGAGGAACAATTTTAAGTGGTATTTTAGTGGAGGAAATGCTATAAAAATCTCATGAAATGAGGAAAAAAAGAATTTTTAATGCCAAATATACACTTTTTTAGGAATTCAAATACATATTTGTAATCATGAAAAACATTTGGCGGTACGTTATGTATTATTGGTTCTATGTGTGCGACGCATCTTTTGAGCATGGGGATAGCTACCCTTGCAAAAAGAAGTTATGTTTGTCTCCGGCATGTGATTTATATTTAATTTGCATTGCTCAGGTGAATATTACATTTGAATCATGTCAAATTAAATAACTCTTGTTCTAAAGAAAGTTTTGAAACTTCAATACACTTAAATATGCATAAACATTCCATTGAAGAAGTGCCTTAAAACCATCATAAACACGTAACTAGGACGACGGCACCTTTTCATAGTTACAGTCATTTAAAAAAAAAATACTCCACAAAATGAGCAACAACCCCTGGCCGTTAAACCACGACCGAGTTTTTAACTGATCAAAGCATAATCAATTAACTTTAGATCAGCTGTCTTCATCGTCAGTTGCCTCTTCTTTAAAACTTCCTGTAACTCTTTCTGGTTTTTCGCTTCTCTAGATTTCCCCAAAGTCTTGAAAACATATTATTTTCACTCGATTAAAGCCGAGGGATAACAGATTATCAAAATTTTTCCGCGATATATTTAGAGGAACTTCATGGGAGACGCATAAGATCCCTGCGGATAACAGAGACCAAACTGGAGAAAACTAGCGGTATCATCTTCTTGTGGTCCTGCCCTTCCACTTCTTCTGTGTGTCTACGCATTAATGAAAATTAAGTAATAATTAATTATTAAAATCCGATTTCTACTTCCTCATTTATTCGTCTAATTTTCCTTAGTTTTGCTAGATTAATGCCGTTCCTCAAGATCTTATGCATGCGTATGTAACTAAATGAATAAACATTTATTGTCAATATTATTATTTTCTTGATTGAAAATTTTAAGAACAGTTCTTAATGCCATTTGAGGAAATTAATAAGAGGCTTTTATATTTCCTTTTGGGAAAGGCCGTTGATCTGATATATCGTGGGGAACACACATACCGAACATATACGGCGCAGCATTAAAGGAACTAGGTTTTGTTAAGCGTATAATAGGAAGGTCCTCGGATGAAAAAGTAAAAGAGAGATGCTATTTTGCTCTGTTTTGGCTATACCTCGAATACTTTGCGAGTATTTCGTACCCTTGTCATCAAGATTTAACCAAAATAATGAATAAAATAGAATGAAAAGCTGCACGATTCGTTAAAAATTGTTAAGAGCGAACATGTAGCGTCTTTTAACTTTAAAAGGGATTAAGGTGGGAGCCCCTAGTGACTCGAAGGCTACACGCTAGGTTTAGGTTGCTTGAGAAATGAAAAACTAGTGTATTTCAGAGCGAGACTGAGAATATCATCATGACGCCTCACTACATCTCTAGGTCTGACAGAAGCGATTATATAAGAAAGATATATTGCCGAACAGATAGACACAAAAACTCGTTCTTTCCGCTCACAATAAGTGACCACAATAAATTTGAGCTCAACTAATAATAACTCCCATAATACACGTCACCATTTCACCTCTAAAACCTTATGCCTTGCATCGTTACACGGCTGGTGTCCAAACACCCCCTGCCACGTGCCCATACGGCGGCTTGAGGGTAGTATGTAAATCTGACGGCACATTACGAAAGGAAGACCATTCACGAATAGTGATATATTTATAGGAGGCAGCGGATAAGGAATGAAGAGGAAACCATGCGATGGAAATCATGATATGGACATATCAGAAAAAACTTCCTTCGAAAGATTGCCACTCTAGCTAACCGACGGATTTTTGAGTGCTTAAGGTAGTCCGAGCGAGATAGTTCCCTAGTCATAATAGAGACACATGAATTAAATATTGCATTATTAATGATATATTTATATAGTTTTATGCGACAGAAATGGTAAGTAATTATTAAAAATATCTAAATAAGTCGTTAACTTGACTCATTTTTTTCACGCGGTGCGTTTGAAAATCCTTCAAGACGGAAGGTTTTTTTGTGATAACCAAGAACCTACTGCGTTACCAATCTGATTAATTTTCAAAAATAGTTGACAAAACATACAGACTACAAGCTGTTATTTTTTTACATTTAAGCGCTAGAAATACCTCATTTTGTAATTAATGTCTCTCTGGAGTGCATACACGTACCATTTTCCATGTAACAGGGCAGGTATTATTTGGAAAATAACTCCGAAAGTTATGTGGTAAGGAGTTGAATTTTGGTGTAATTAAAATTAGGAGATATTTTTCTTTAAAATGAGACCAAATTCATTGATTTCTTGGTAAAATGATATTTCGCTCAAACTAATTTAATTTAACTCCCTCCGCGACCGAATTTAGTATTTCTTGGCCTTCGTTTCTAGATTGCTTGTAGGTATATTTATCGTTTATATTCTGTAATCCTTCAAAAAATCGTCTTAGTTTGTAGCATATTTTCTTGTTTGCGTAGAGTTGTTATCCTACTGTTGTTTTACTTTTTCAGTCTCTAATTCCAGCTTGTTATGCGTTATAAAAATGAAACAATAATCATCCTATAACAAGCCTGATAAGATATGTTTATTGCTTTAAGAACATGTATTTCCTAGGGTTTTTTATTTTCAGACCTAATTTAATTTTAATCAATTAAAGATTCAAATCAGATTGTTACAATCTAATGTATTCGTCATTCTTCATTTTTGACTGACTAAAAATCATTAGGACATTGCGCTTGAATCATTGCATATTTAATGAAAAAATTTCTAAAGAAAGTCTAAAATTTTGAATACGCTCTACTCTGCATAAACATTCCACAAAGGAAGCGCCTGAAAACTTCCTCTGCAGAGAATATTTATTCACGTATTAATGAAAAATAGTCAATTAATAAACAATTAAGAGAATTAACAGGAAGACCTTCATGGGAGTATCTTACAACATTTTCAGAACTATTTATTTCGTATACTCTCTTAATTATTTTATAAATGTGTTCACTCATTGTCTTAAATCAAGTAAAAAACTGTAAAAATTTACCCAATAATACCTATAATGAGAATAAAAGTGGTAAATACGGTCATTTAAATTTCTTGACGCGGTTTTGATGCCTATCTCATGCCATATGTACTATTATAAATCCACGAAGGTTAAGTTTTGAAATTGTAAAACAATTATGTGTGTAAAAATTGGTACGGAGGCTTCCGCGGTAATTTAATGACCGTATTCTGTCCGGGTTTTTTTCAGCGTCGATCCATTTTTGGGGGACAACAGTTTCGCCTGCCTTCCAGACCTGACGAAGCCAGCTGGAAGGCAGGCGAAACTGTTGTCCCCCAAAAATGGATCGACGCGGCAAAAACCCGGACAGAATACGGTCAATTATGTGTGTATTTCCTTGAGAAAGGAAATTGATCGCGAGATGCATTGCATTTGGAGAGTGGTTCTCAATTCTATAGGATCTGTTTCCTGTTGATCATTTTTCGTTACATTGCTATGCCGCTGACGGAAGCAATCCATTCTGTTAAAATATGGCGCTCAAAATAGCGCTGTGATATGAAGGTAAGGCGCATTTCGAACATGTGTGCCAGCCGTTTCTACTGTTCTACTCTCGGTCTCATTCATTAGTTTTTTAATGATGTTTATGATACCGTAAGGAAAATAGTGTGGTGCTTTCTGTTCTTCAATATGTCACCTAATTTTTAAGTCATAGACTGTCTAAGATCAAAGCTCCAACGCGAGGCTTAACGCTGTGAGCTGATATTTATTGCATCATAAGCGGCATGCATAGCGTCACTGTGCCGCTGTTTTGGCCGTGCCTTGGAGAGTAATAACGAGTAGACAAGTACTTCTTCATCCTCTGTCAGAGCTTCCTCAATTTGCGCGGAACATCACCCGAACTTCCGCCCTGAAACTCCCTAATCTACACCGAAAAGACCGTTTTGTTATGTATAGAGTAGTTTAGTACTCCAAGGATACTATAGGATCTGTTTCGAATAAATATTTCTACGACATCTCTATTTAACCAAAGTTCGGAGAGAGAGATGAGCGCATAGTTTTAGCGAAATAGTCATAATTTTGTCGGTACAATATACGTGACTCATGAAAACAATTTCGTGAAGATCTATTGGCGCCATTGATGATTGTCTTCTAGACGGGGTATTGGGAAAAGAATTTTTAAGTAGACAAGATAACTGTAAGTACTTTATTATAAGAATATAGTACATGTGAAGCTTCTGTAAATAACTCAAAATGAATTTTCATCAATATTGAGAAAGAAAATTTTTAATGAACAATATCTAAATAACGAACGGAATGAATATTTACGGAGACAAAAAAATATGCTCCGCTTCGCAGACGATAACGCGGGAAATCGTAATCATTCTCAAAGGTGACTAAACTTAATATATCAAATTCTCCAGCAATACAACATGAAAATAAATAAGACTAAAATCCTAGTATACGGAAGAAATCTAGCTGAATGAAGAAGTCATTTTGATGGGAGAGAAATCAGAACAATTGGATTCCATCACCTAACTCGGAAGTGCCATCACGTGGGACAAAATATGAACAACGGACACCAAGATGAGAATAGCCCAAGCTAAGATGGCGTTCATGGGAAAAAGAAAACTGCTGTACTCAAAGAAGATAGGAGTGCAAACCAGGATACAGTATGTGAAAACATTGGTGTGGAGCATAGCACTCTATGGATCGGAAGCATGGACCATTGGACAAGCTGACTGGATTGACTTGATGGAAGAACAGACTGGAAGCCTTCAAAAACTGGTACTGGAGGAGGATGCTGGGGATAAAATGTACGGACAAAATGAGAAATTAATATATTATTTTCATATATTTTTATTTTCTCGATTTTTGGCACATATGAAGAATGCAATGAGGAATGACAATTTACCAAATATTAGCCTTCTGTAAATATTTGTCAATGTTATGATACTTTAAATCTAGCAAATTTTCGCAAATAGGCGCTGCAGGTATACTAAAAATAGGAAAAATTTAAGTCCGTAGGAGCTCAGAGTTTAAGTCAAGGGAGCCAAACGTGGATAGAAAACAAATATTAATGTCTTTTAATAATGAAATATCATTATATTCGCAATCCAACCGTTAGATCGACATTTATTCGAGATAGAGTTCGGTACTGCGGAGCGTTTAAATACGAACAGCAGTTAGCAAAATTAAAAGAGTCTCCAATAGCCGTAAAAATGCGATGTTTTTTTACAGCTATTGGGGACTCTTGTAATTTTGCTATGTTGAGAGGCCGTAGAGCTCAATTTCCTTCGATATAACATACTGCAGTGCTGAAAAACAGGTCCCACGAGTAAACATTTTCACATTTGGACGGAATGAAACATCAGCCTTTCCGGAATTCCTAATTATATTCTCATGAATAACAACATCAGTACAAAAGCTAATCCCATAATTGTCTTTAGATTATTAATTTTATAGATGTTTTGTTTACTGGCTGTCATATCAACGGCTGTCTGATAAGGACTCGAGAGCAGAATGCCAGTGAGTACCGGAGCGGAATGTTTGTACATACAATTTGGGTGATGGGCCGCAGGTTGTTCCACTCGTCATTGTCGAAGGTTTAATAAAAAAGAAGTGATGAAGAGTACAGAAGAGTAGAAGAGGAAAGGACCGTTTAATGGAACACCATACAGAATAGAAGAACCAGATGGAATGGATTCACCCTTAGAAACAATGGATTTGTGAAGAACATATTTGGAGATAGAAGGGAGTAGTTCACAAAGGAAGACCAGGAATAAGTTCATGGACCAAATAAAGAGGATAATACATAAGGATATATGCCGAGAAGTTAGGGAACCAGCAGTTGATAGGGAAGGATGGAAGGCTGTAATCAACCAATCTTAGGATTGAACGACCAATGATGGTGATCTAAGCATCTCACAGCAGTTTCTGAACTTACAATAGGTTATTTTAAGTCTTTATATCTCTTTAATAAAACTGATTTTTCTTAAATGTCATTGCTTGAGTTCAAATAGCAATGCCAAATTTTAACTTGGGAGGTCAATTATATTTTATTCTGAAAAGGCACTTATATCATAATTTGAAATCTTCTCAGAGGCTTAAAATGACTGACATTCTGAATGTATATGTTGTATGATAATTATTTCCTGCAAATCTGAGATGTTTCCTTTATAAAGGCGATTATTAGATTTCGTTCCCACTTGAGTGTCGAATTATTTGTTTTTGCACTCGCTTGCCCGGATTATTTTTCCGCTATAAAGCCACGCCTAGTGCACTGTGAAGCAATGTGATTGATGTCTCTCTTGCTGAAAATCCTTCTTTTCCACCGGCGGCGCGGTAGGCATGAAAGATCGAGGCATTGAATTTATGTCGGTGACAATAACTTTTTAGGATGAAGTCACGGCCACTTCGGAAAGAGCGGAGAATCCTTTCATAAGTAGATTTTTTATGCGCGTCAGCCGCTGTCGAAATTCTTTCAATAGCGTTTGACGCATTGCCCTCGGATCGAGGCCGCGCACGAGAGACTCTGTTTGAACTATGTAAGGTGAGAAACATTGAAGGGAAGGCGAGAGCGACGGAGGGATACGGGAGATGGGTCTAGCCTAGTTAATGCTGAAGTGATTATAGAGATTAATCACACCGAGGCCAACACGGTCCTCAGTGTGGGGTGGATTAGCACCCAATACATCAACGTCCCAAAGCACTCTAGCTAAATACTCGCGTATGCCACAGGGGCATGGTGGCGGGGAGGGGGGATCATGTGCGCCCTCGCATCACCGCCTAATCCTTCCTGACAAGCAACAAATATGCCAGATCAGTTATTGAGAGCACAGGGGTGCTTCCCTCTCCAGCCTGTAAGAAAAAAGTTAAGCCCCTCTCAGAATAAAGGAGAGCGTGCCTTCCACCTCACTCATCAACAAAAACGTATTCCCGTCCGTGAGTTATACGAATTGGCGTCATGTCATTTCCCCGTCGCTCTAGCTATGTCACTTCGGAGCCTAGAACTGTTTGGGCGAACATTGCCACCGAGATAGTGTCATTAATTGGTGTTTCCTCAAGAGTACGAATTGCCTTGCGCGATTCGTAATGGAAAGACAGCTTTTCAATTGAAATTTACAGTAATGAGAGTAGTTGGTGACGTTAGAGAGGATGGGTGCTTGAGAAGTCTGAGATTGAGTGTGCTCATTTCCATCAAAAGCGCCTTCGACTTTGGAAGGGAGAAGATTATTGTGATATAGCGAGATCTAAAACCAAATAAGCATTCCTGACTGAGTTTAAAATCAAGAAAGAATATAATGGTTTTCTGTTTTATGTATTCCCTATTCAAACGAAATAAGCGAGTCAACCAATAATTTTTCTACGCTGAATTAACATTTTTCCTCAATGGTTCAATGTCTACGTTTTTTAACCGGATTGGATCCAGATTATGTCTCTATTCCTCAATTTCTGACCCAACTTTCATAAAAAAATCATTCGCCGTTACACGGGGATGTACTTGCCCTTGAATTTAGAAGACTTAATCCTTGAATTTAATTGCAGGACTATTTTTAGGTTACTTATAAATATAGCTTAGTTATTTTGATTTTTTTTTGTTTTCGTATAGTGCTTTTGAAATAAAAAGAGAGAAATTTAAGTCAGAGATAAATCTTTGTGCTATTTTTTAATTATTTAATGCATAGAGCATTCGATTCCGAGTTTTATTACTCGTTCAAGCACTAATATTTTTCACCAACTTTGTATTTTCCCTGAAGTGGTGCAAGTAATTATTTAAGAATTGTAAGTATCTAGTTTTTATTGATATTATTAAAAAGACTTTCTGTAACTTTGGTCTCGGCGTCTTATTTCAGAGGCAGGGCTGTGAAAATACAATCCTACGTTCAGCAGTGCCATACATGTTTTGGGTTCGAATCGAAGGGAAATATTTTTTGCGCATGAGTAAACGTTTAATTTGTATTCAACATCGTAGCATTAAATCGTGGAACTCGTCAAATCATAATTTTCAAACAGGTATGCCCCGGTGCCATTTTATTGGTTTGCCTATTGTTATTTGCGTTGAAGGTGAAAATACTTTATGGAAAACTCTAAGTCAGTTGTGAATTGACTTTATGATACATTTTTAGCGCCCGTACATTTCATAGCTAAGCTTTTAGATACATGAGATGGTATATTTTTTAACTTTATGAACCAAGGAATTTCTATGTGCTCGTTTTCACATTGTCCACTGTTTAGCATTATACTAATGTAAAGAACGAAAAACCTGATCCTTCCTTGGTGCATGCTAGTATTGAAGTCTGTTCGGTTTCTCCACCAGCAGCTCATATTATTGTCGGCGATGACCGAGTTGTGTATTTTCCTAATATCTTGAAATCTCAGGAAGGGAAGTTCAAAAAAGGTGTTAGCACTTTTTTAGCAATTCTCTGTAGCCATACTCAACTAGAGCTGGAGATGGTCTTACGGAGTGATTAAACAAATGCTTATTAGCCTAAAGGAACTTACCTTAGAGTGACAGCTTGGCTGTCACATGGCCACGTTGATGGTAGAGTTTGACCAAGTAGAATACCAAAACAGGATTGCAGCTTTTAGGTCATTCGAGCATTACGTAAAACGTATCATGCGGGAAATTGAGCTTCGTTGACTTCGTTGAGGGTCCTGTGAGTTCAAGATCACTACGCTAGTTCCGCGTATTGCTCGTGAGATCGTGTCCGTTTGTCTTTTGGAATCATTGTTGTACGAAAAATTCTCGTTTGTATAAGTTAAAACATCACGTAATTTTCCTACTCAACGGTTCACCCCCCCCCCCCCACGATATCGCCACTTTAATGCCTCTCACATCCATCACTTTCAACCAGCTGATACAACTTACTTTTACTCAGGTAAAACAAAAACCTTGAATACCTTGTTTTAAATATTCCATTAGTTTGACGACACTAGGCAATGTGAGAGGGAGAAGGGATCATCTACATCTACATACTACCCCGCGAGCCGCTGCATGGGCGTATGGTAGGGGGTGGTAGGTCACTAACCGTGTAAAGATGTAAGATTTGGGAGGTGTAATGTGACATGTATTATGGAAGTGTATTCAAAGGAGCTGAGTTAATATTGTGACGGCATATTGTGCGCGGAAAGAATGGGTATCTGTTAGGCTGTGTATCTCTCTAATTTTATCGGATCAGTCAGGCTTAGAAATGTAGTGAGGCGTATATTTACCACTTGGTTGATCCTTGAGTTGGTGAATTGGAAACTTTAGGGTTTGAGTTGAATGGAGAAAATATGATGGACATGAATAATAGCAAAACCGTAATTGTTTACTATATTTAAGCGGAAGAAAAGGCGCTCGGAAATTAAATCAGAAATCAGCAGATTATTCCTAGATGGAACACACGGTATGGACTCTGTAGGCCGTTTAGTAATGCACAGTGAATGTGAGTATGGGAAAATGGGCAGACTTTCCTTTTGGATGGCTTTCATGGAGGTTGTCAATAACGAATAGAGATTGTCTTAGGAAAGACTGCTGAGTAAATCTACCAAATTGGTAAATAAGTAGGACACACTAAGGAATATTGAGTAAGAGAATTGTGGTAGACAAACTTTTACCTTAATGAGGTTTATCGAACAAAATTTATATTATGCAGGAGTTAAGGGAAAGCGTAAGTGAATTTTTTCTATGATTACTCGTTTTATAGTCGAAAAGTGATGGGCCGGGAGACTTCCTTTAAACCAATTTAATTCTGAAACTGAAGGAAACAAGGACAAGGGAAACGTGACTTTATTTGAGTCCCTCTGGAGTAGCGATAATGATCTCACAATGGCTAGCAAGGGAAAGTTTTGGCTCAAATACTATTTTCAAACAACAAGAATAATGGCATTCTCCATAAATATGATAAAGAAATAAATATAAGAATAAATATGCCTTAAAAATAAAATAGTTAAATAATTATACAAAGTATGTCTATTCAAATACCATGCGATAATTACGTAAGGGACAGAGTTAAATATTAAAAACTGAAACCTAACACTGTGTTAGTAAATAATTTTTTTTAGAAAAGTTGGGTTTAATAATATAAAAGGTGAGCTTTGACAGGGATGAAATATGGTATCGATTTGGTTCTGAAATCCGTGATAATGACTGGCGTAAAAACTTTATATATACTGTATTTGGACTGTGTTACATCAAGGACTCCTAAAATTGAAGTTATAACTATTCCATTCGGAGTTTAGTGGTCTCATTTTGCGTTTGCGATAAGAGCAACAAGATTTTTGGGGATAGGATGTAATGGAATTGGGGATGGATGTAATGATTTCCAAATACTCATTTAAATAGTGCAATAGAATTTCCCACGAAAAAGTTAAACTATTGTTAGGGAAGTGAGAACTGCTGATCTCATCTCTATCTGAATGCCATCGTTAATCCGCAAAAACTAAGATACTACTTTTTGTTAAATCGACGGAAGTATAAATTTCCATATCCACTTAGAAATATTCCACGTCCCTGAAAAGAAACACACACTTCGGTTAAACATCTGATATGTATTTAGTTATGAGTTCAAGCTCCTTTGGTAATTCATTAAATACTGCAGGTTTCATTTTTACTCCTAATAATTCAGTATACATAATACTTGGTAACCGGTGATGTTTACCAAAAAGACTATAGATTTATTTATTGCTAGTCGCTGGGAATAGCGTGAGAAAGGGGAAAGCGTTAAGTAACTCTTCACTTCAGATACGCCAAAAAGAACTTTATTAATGATTGAACTTTCCGTGCTTTTCATACGCCTGGGAAAGAGTAGGTATATGCTTTCTTGCATAAAGTACCCCAATACTGTGTAAATAGAACAAGCCCCATCAAACGTCCGAGATTACTCATAAAGCAGTGGGCGCCTGTCAGGTCTGCAGAGGCAGGGGAAAACTAATTCATTTGCAAAGATTAGATCCTTTGAAGAAAATATTTTGGGGGCATGCCTGCACCTTGCACATTTCGATTGGTGGTATTTCCTTGAGGCTAACTAACTAACAAATTTGTAATCTTCCCCGTCTGTGTCTTTGGAAATTTCCGCTCTACAGATGTAGTTAATTCCCACTTTCTTTTGGATATCATAAGCCTTTCTCGACCTCACAGTGGCGTGAGTAACAATTCATCATGTGGGCTGAACCATGCAATCCGCCTTTGATTTACTCATGCACTTCATTAACCTTTGCATTCCTATTCACGCATTCACGCCCCCTTGTGGAGGAATTCTGCTTCGTCCGTGAGGAATTCATGATTGAAGTCTTTGTGCTGCTCAAGTGCACGTCTCAAGCGAAAGCCAAGCTCAGGAAATTGGATATAGGAAAGAGCAGCTGTTTGGATGGTGATATTCTTTGTTTGCCTCTCCACACTCATGAGTGCTGACGGAGACCTTTTGAAGGAAAATAGTTGGGTGATGTGAAACTAGTCCTCTGTGATGCTACGCTATCCAGTTTGATTGAACTAAATTTCATTCGTTTATTTAATTAAAATTCCAGTTTGATTAAACTTAATTTCATTAGTTTACTTGAGTAAAATTATTTAGTTTATGCATAAATATATTACCAGGTAGTGTAGCAGAGAAACACTAACGTAGAATTCCCATGCAATAGTCACTATCAGAGTACAAATTCGTCAAAAAAGATTATGGGATAATGGGAACCGTCAAAGATAAAGCTTGGAAAGTAAAAAGAGTCGCAAGCCATTTCTTAATAATTTCAATTTATCTTCAGAGCTACGGTAAACTGAAATTTCTAAGGACAAATAATTGAAAGACATACTTCTGAATACCAATCTTCAAGCCAGCGGAGGATGTGTTGTAGGCCTGAGGAGTATGAAAAAGGAGTCGGGAGATAGAAAAGTGAAAAGTGAATTATATTTACAAACTGTTTTAGTGACACGGATTGTCGATGTCATAGACTGGAGCGTCAACAGTCTGTCTCGCATCAGTTTGCCAGTGTATTCCTTTTTCATCCGCTTCTATAGGTTCTAGAGATATGATGTAACGTTAAAATTTTGCCAAAGAACCACGGAACTAGCCGCGCAGTTACTTGAAGGGAGTCACCCGCTAGTGATCACACAATAACATATTGCCTTCTCTGACTAAAATTTGCATTACTGAATTAGCTAGTGAAGAAAGCCTAACTGGTGTACTCCTCCATTAGCTGCGTTACACTTAATGCTTTTTGATTTGACGATATTAACGGTCATCAATACGGGTAATCATAAAAATTGATAAGTTTTATTTACATTTTGTGCCGAGGAAACATATTATAGCTATATCAAATGCAAAATATCTACAAACTTAATATTCTACAATAAATGTATCGTGCCAAAGCGAATCCTTTTTATATCCCTCTGCACTTTTCTTATTATTCTTCTGTAATCAACTTTTATTCATCAGTACTCATACATCTTCCTCTCAGATCTCCAGTCCAACAATCACTTATTTTCTTTTTTGTCATCACTATGAAAATAATGATTAAACATGTTAGCAAACAAAAACAAAATTAAATTCAATATTACAAAAATAAATAAATAAATACATAAAAGTGATTCTAGTTATCAATCAATTAACCATTTTACACTTGACATGCGTCAAATTATGGGATTAGATTCTACTAGATGCTGCTATTTTTGAGAATATTATTATGAATTCCGGAAAAGACTGATGTTTCTGTCAGTCTAAATGCTAAAATATTTATTCGTGGGACGTATTGTTCAGCACAGCTGACAATGAGTATATTTAAACGGATATCTTGTTCTGTTTTGAACTCCTGCCCATCTTAAAGTCTGGTTGCACTATTGGGAACTAGTATCCTCAATATCAGTCAACATACCCTCTCACCCACCCTGAAAAATTAAAAAAAAAATATAAACAACATTTACACCATGACTCCATCTGCCCTGCCGTTTCCTTTTTCACCTCGCCGACAACTCAGAGCAAGCGACACAAATGCGTAAACACTCGCGATCCATCCCTTTTTTTTAAAGGTTTTCTTCGCATTCTGTTTATTTTTTTGTGATCGAGTCGTCGATGAGTGAGCGAGAGGGGTTCGAATGCTTGCATCCGTGCTTGTGTGCGTTCGCCCTGTGGTTCGCGGCGGCAACGGTTCGAGGGTGTCGGGAGGAAGAAGACTGAAAACTTTCTCGTGTGAGGGAGATAAAGAAAGCTGTTGTTTGTGTGCGAGCGGTGTGGGAGGGACGAAAGAGGAAAAAGAAGGGACGCCGACGAAAAATATGGAGAGTGAAATGGGGCGTGAGGGAGCGAGAGATATATGCTGGAGGGCTTTTGCGGCGCCCCCGAAAGGGATGGAAGTGGGTGTGGAGGATTGTGGAGAAGAGGAATGAGAGATTCCCGCCACCCCCTAGAAGGATGAAGGACCGAAACGACGGAGGTTTTGAAGGAAGGCCAATGGAAAAAAAATTACCGCTGGAGTAAGTAGTCAGATTTGAAGAGCTGTCGGGCGCTGAATCGGGTTCAGAATAGCTTTAGACTCTGCTCTTCTGCTTTTTTCACTATAAATAGTTCCGACATAGCTATACATGAAGTAGTAATTCAAGCATATTGAATTTAATTGAAGAGGGTAGAAGATAGCTCACTGCTTTCCTCATCATACTTATTTTTGTTTCATTCTCAGTTCGAAGAGAGGGCAGCTGGAGCAAGGAATCACTAAACAGGAAAATCAATGAATTTTTCTCCCAATTTAAAACTGTATATTTTAAAAAATCTATATCTAAAACTTATTGCACTTATTGTAATCTTTTTTGGCAACATTTGAATCGCCACTTTCCTTGATACTTTGAATGTATGGGCGCGCAAGTGCGGAGTAAATTCAGAATTACAAACCCTAACGCACGCGTATCGTTTTAATTGGCAGTGCGTACGTTTTCCATATAGTGTAGGAAATTAATTTTTTACTCATGCTACTTCTTGTGAAGCATGGAACACCTTCGGTTGCGTAAACGTTTGCAGTGCACTTCATGGAACATATTACCTAAAATACCTCTGAGCACTATACTACATATTTACTTCATGCCTCTTTCAATTGCTTGGTATTAATGAAAGTCCGAGTGTAGTATATGTTATGATTAGGGTGATATTTCGCTCTATAATACCTTAAGTTATATGCCACTAGTGTAAAGACAGACTGATAAATAAAAACCTTGAATTATCTCTAAAATGAATGAAATTATAAGAATAATGCCTACTGACAAGATCCCTGAGTTGAGTCGTAGCAAAAGGTGATTGCCTAATACCGCGTGACATAGTAAGATAATTACCTAATATGTGGTGCTTAATGACATTACTTTATCGAAATTATGTAACTTTTATTATCTATATCTAAAAGTTATCGCACACATTTTAATTTTTGGTATAAAGATGATAGGCGTTTCCCATTTTTTTATTGTGTATATGATATCGCAGGAGTGAAGTAAGTAATTTGAAATTTTGGAACTCACACACAGGTATATTGTTTTAATGGGCAAGAAGATCTGGGCTCTTAAGGGGAAGAGTCGGGTGGGGCAGATGTGGATGTTGAGCAAGATATGAAGTCCATGCTGAATGGAAAGGAACGAAAATGGAAACACTATTGCATTGTTGGAAAGGACAATAAAAGTGCCCCTGGAAATCAAGAGATCAGCATATTATGTAGACTTGGCGTGTTTGATTGTAGAAAGGAATGCTCATCATCGCATTGATTAGTAAAACGCTGTGAAATGAGTTGAGAAGAAGAAAATACATTAAAAGCATTTTTAGGATAGGAACTGTGCGATATAAAAGAAAAGAGAGAGTATTGAAGAAGTACTACGACGCTGGCTACTTTTTTAGGATAAAGCTGTTGTGCATCGATAACCCACACTGAAGAATAGATAGGTAGCTTTTATAATATTTCAATAGGTATAGCAACAAAAAGAAATGACAAAGTAATGTCATTCTTAAGTTAATTTTATGTCCTGATGATTGAACTTACAAAGACTGTTAAGTGTCTCTTTATGCAGTGAAGACAAAATGCGAGCCAGATAGAATGAAAAGTCTCTCAAATGAATGAATTTGAAGGTGAAAAAAGAAATTATTTGAAGGAAAGGAAAATGGGAAAAATTTAAGAAAAAAATAAAGTGCCCAATTGGATGATTTTTGGGTGAAGAATCGGTCCGGGAATATCCTTAGCCTCTGCCATATGGAACGACAACTTCGACTTGAATGGAGAATGGAAGGCCACCCAGCAGTGGAGAGACTTAAGTTCGTTCAAACGGGTTAAAATGAGTTCTCTGACTTGGATGGATAAAGCCATATGAGGGAAGAAGTAGGTTATAAGAAGACTGCATGAAATAGCAGTCGACAGAAGTGAGAGGTTCTTCAGAATCTTGAAACACTGAGTTTTCCCACCATCACAGTGAAGCCTACGATTCTCATGGCGAAGACTCACGTCGACAAATGATGACATTAAGCTTTCTCCTAGAGTCGAGGTGGCTTAGGTTTCACGCGTTTGTGTTTCATTTACGTCTAAAGTACATCTCAATATTATTTCATGGAGTCCGGTTCGTCTTATATTTCCTAATAATTTCATACATCAATCGCATTCTGCGTTGATAGAATTGTTCACTCGACGGGATTGATTGTAACTCCCCGGAAACGGAAGCCATACCCTATTTATTCCTTAAGCAAGAGATGATGTGGATTACATAGTATGCATCAGAAAATCCACGAACGTTTTTTTACTTGTGCTCACAAATTTGTCCATTTTCTAATATTTCAAATTTCCAGATCCATTTTTTTAAATGAGCTATATTTTACGGACTTGCCTTCTGACGTTTTCACCTTTTACTGAGGCTTGTTGCCATTATACTTCAGTTTATTACAGAAATTATTTTTTCTCCAAAACATTTATATAAAAATGTCGACAATTCAGTTCTAATGAATAAAAATGCTATTGGAATAATTAAAAGTGCCGTGATTCTGATGTATAGCATGTGATAATTAGTTTTTTTTAATTTTATTGCAGTTTGTCCTGACGTAGTATGAAAGGGCCATCTATTCCTCCTATCATTTCATCCAAGTTATTCAGAATGCAACGTACAAAAATTGGAGGTAAACTGGCGGAGCTTCTGGTAGAGCCACCCATGCCAGATAGGTCGAAGGTTGGGAAATAGACGAAAGGTAGTCCGCGCAGCATCTGTTCCTTAGTGAGGCGGGTGCAAAAAGCATCTTCCTCCCGTGGAGCGGCTTCTCACGTGATGGTGTCACGGAGAAAATAGCCTTGAGAAGACTACGGAAATCCAACTAAATTCAAAAACCTTTAAATTTTGGACAGTTCTCATCGAAAATCCGTCAAATGTGGTAAGCGTACTATGTGAAATGCATGGGCACATATTTGGAGGATATTTGATATATGAAAGAAGGATTCAGTTGGAGAAAGGAACTATGCAAATGTAGGTACAGCGTAAAAATGGATCCTGGCAAGTATAAGTGCTTGGTAGCAGAGGGAATAAGGCCCCTGCCGTCGTCATTAAACAATATTCATTCTTGTAAGCAGATGCAAATGCTGGATCTGAGGAAAAGTAATTGGAACGCAATATTCGGAATTGGCGCGTGGAAGGTTAGGATCATGCCGTGGGCGGGAAAGATATGGAATACAAAGAAAGAAATGGATAAGGTGGGTGTACTTATCATGGGTCTGAGCGAAATAAGATGGAAAAAAAGCGAAGACTATTGAAGTGACGACTGTAGAGTGATGTATGGTGGAGGGTATCAAAATCAGCATGGGTTTGCATACGCAATGAAAGAGAAACTTGGTTGAAAAGTAGACTGTGCAGAATTAGTGAGTTATAGGATAACAGTCGCTGTGCTGAAGTCAGAACCAACGAACTTAGTTATAATCCAGGTGTATATGCCTACCTCGAAACATAGGAAACTCGAAACATGCCTACCTGGAAACGGTAGATGGGGTTTACTGTCGGGTGGAAGAAATGATTGATAAAATACCTTGGAGGAAGAAGTTGCTAATACTTGGGGATTGGAGCGGTGCATTGGATTATGGAAAAGATGTGCGAGTGGGCGAGTTTAAGTTAGGAAAGAGAAATGAGGTCGCAGCTTACAGCGGCCGTTGTAGGTTTGGAATGGGATGGGAGTACGGGAGGGGTGCCCATTATCGCTGTTACTTTTTAACGTGCTTTCAGGAGAAATGGTTAGGATAGCAAGAGGAGAGGTGGAGGCAGGAATTAAGGTCGGACGGGGTCTGATAAAATCTGTGAGATGTGTGGATAATCAAGCAATGGTTTTTCTGTCAGCCAAGGGGTTACAGTCAATATTGAATGCATTACCGGAGCAGTGCAAAAGTATAGGATGAAGATAAACCATGATTTAATATAAAAGATGAAATTCTCTAGAAGCCAGAAGGCCTGAGAGATAAGTTAGGGAGGGCCTATAATAGGTTAAATTGTGCAGTATTTTGGAGGAGAATGGTCGGGATCAAATATGTCAAATTGCCATGGCTAAAGAAACATGAGTGTGGCACTGTGTAGGTCGGAGACTTGGTAATTCCAATGGATGGACGTACGTATGTTATAGGCGTTTGAGATTTGGGTGTGGAAAAGGAAGGAGAGGGTGAGTTAGAACGCGAGAAAGACGAAGAAGGAGGTATTGAATATGATTGTATAAGAAAGAAAGCTGATGGTGAAGGTTCGTAGGAGGCAAAGGGGATGGATGGAAGACGTTTTAAAAAGAGGAAATATTGGAGAGAGTTATAGAGGGGAGAACACTGGGGAAACTTGGAAGAGAAAGAAATAGTAAGTCTGGACAAATAAGAATGAAGAGCAAGACAGTATGAGTAATTTGAGAGGGGTATTCTGGCGGTTCTGGGGAATATATGCCAGGAATTTGGACGGTCGGATAAGTAAGTGCCGTCCAAAAACATACCAACCAGCTGGTGGAATACTCGAATGATGAAGTGAATACGATAAAACGATATTCAAATATTTGTGAGCGATATGGAAGACTGAGACATTGAAATTGGAGCTAGTAGCGATGTAAGCATAAAATATTTTCTGCGGGTGTGTGGGAAATGTTCTATATTATCCAAATCTAGAGGAAATTCCATTTCTATTCGTTAAGTTTTGATGGATGGGAGCTCGGTGCCACAAGTAGGAAAATGGGATTTTCCTCTTTCCACCATTTTTCATCGAATGGGAATTTTCTCGGTTACAAAATAAGTACATAATGAGGCTTTAAAATAGTTTCAGACTGCCAGGTTATCAGTTACAGACCGAAAGGCTATTAGAAATTTAGCCATTCATTCATTGTTCTGCGTGGAATGTTTGAGTAGGCAGCATAGGAACGTGCCGTTCAAAGCGCGATATAAATGCTAGTAATTTAAAGATGCATGGAAACTTTCAGCTACAGGAATGGTTTGTTGACCGTTGGCAGTTTACCTCTAGAATTTAATGGATTATTTAAAATCATCAAACGTATTCTCAGTATGATTTTTAATATCTTTTCGCGCAAAATATTTTTCGCAATATGAAATTGGGAAGAAATATGAATCGCTTTGATATGTTATGACGACAAATTCCTGTACTCGGTATCGGTGAACTCGTTTAACGGTGGAGAATACTGAAGGATTCATAGCTAAGTATCATTTTCATCTCTTCTGGCAATTGCTCGTGGGTTTTATTTCAACAGTTTTTGCAGCTCACGTTATTGCCGGTTTTTACCTTAGATATTTCAGATTAAAAAAATTCTCATCACAGATAGTTCAGTCCTATGATTGGATGATTGAGCCTGCCGTCATTCTCTGTCTTATCCTAGTTTTCTTACTTCCTTTTAGCTCTTATATATTCTCTTCTTTATTTTCCTATGTATAAATCCTTGGCTTGCCTCTTGGGAGTTTTTCAGGCATTTTACCTTTAATTGCATTCTGCAATCGAAATAAAAAAATACAGACCACAATTCAGACCATGCTATTTAATATTTAAAGTATTAGTTGTTATAAATGCAGCGTATGTATACCGCTTCTAATAGCAAAAATAAAAGAGGAAAAATGGTTTTCAAAAGCTATCCAAACGGTGGCCTTTGAATATGTTCATTCAATTTTTTAAATATAACCTTAATTTTTTCCTTATCGTGGCTTTTATTCATCAAGGATTACTCAAATTGATAAGCATCATTTCCATTACAAGTGGAAAATTACCCCTTTGGGAAAAGAAATAACGAATATTAATGACGTAAACAAAAGACTCTCATATTTCCATAAATAAAATTTTACACCTCCATTAGATTTTGTTATTTGTGAGAATATTTGATATTTTACTTCTGCCCTTGTGGGACAGTTTTATTGCATCATTCCGTAAGCCGTACATTAAAGCGAAAACTCTACAGCGGTCTTTGACGAAATAAACTTCCAACTAATATTGGCGGTGTAGGATATCAATATCATGTACAGTGGCGGAAAAAATTAACGCAAAACTCATTGGCGTCTGAATGCGGCGTACACGGGAACTAATTGAAATCGCTTTTCCTTCGACAACTTGACAACAATGAGACAAGATATGGAAACCGGGAAGATTCAAACTCTCTATGATTACTTATCGATTTTATGTGTCATGTAAATATTCATACTAATAAGGTTTACGTTCGCGAGATCGTCTAGGAGTTATAAACGTGATGAGCTTGCTTCGACCCGCACTCAGTCGAGGTTCCAAATTCGTAGTTGATTATGTAGAGATTATTACCATATTTTTTTAGAGCTTTGGCCCGTGTAAAAAGATTTTCTTGATTGAAACTTAAGAAGCAATACGATGAAAGCATTATTTGTTGGGACATAAAAATTTTTTATTCTCCAGATCAAATTCACTTACAATAAAACGTATTTCCGCGTGCAGGGAAGAGCTGTGGATGAACGTCGTTTTAATAGGCCTCAAACTACTTCCGAGAAATATGATGCATTACAATTAACATTTTGGCGTAATATCCTGTGAATTTCAAGTTAAATAATGGGAAATCTGGTTGAATAGAATGGTTTCCATGTGGAGAAAATTTTTCTTTAAAAGTATTCCCAATAACTTAAAACCCTACGTAAGTTTCCGCCCTCGTGCATACAGGTCGTCTCAAACACTTAAATTTCTAAATTCCTCCTAAGGTAATATTATTTAATGTATGAAAACTACTTTCAACTATACAGAACATTTTATTTGGTCCAGTTTTTAAAGGAAACATTAGAATTCCCTTTTTTCGTTTTGTAGTAAGTATGCCTGGGGTTCAAATCCTGGCGTGGCTTCTTTTAGTGCCTTTATGATTAATCTACGTGATGTGACTTTATTGCAACCAAAACTTCGCAGGAATCCACGGAAGGCCCAGGGAATGGACATTGACCTCAACCATGAGTGTGTAAGTTTTACATATATTCGGGCTTTGCAAAAGAATCAGAGCGGTCTCCTTGGTCGTCGAATGAGATGTTTACTTCCCATTCTCGGGTACTCGGCCCCACTTGATTTCTACGTCCTGTCTGCCGTATGATGCTCATATCCACTCATTCGCCAATTCACCACTCGATGAAAAGCTATTCATGAAGGAGGGAATAGACCGGATCTCTGATTGTGTCAGTTACTCGATTTAGTGAAATTACCTGGTACTACATTCACCTTTAAATTACTTTGGAATGATTTAGTAAAGAGGGCAATTATTTTTATTATGAATTAGAGTTTGGTTCTATCTGCCGAACTTGTAAATACCGATTACTTATCTGAGTGAGAGACCAAACAAGGGTGGAATTTTCTTCAAAATATCTTTAAAACGGTATTTGTAGCTTTTCCAGCATTGTTTTCTAGGTTTGCTAAGAGCAATACATTAAGCGTGTAGTTCAACAGTTCAACTTATAAGATGGAGAATAATACTTAAAGGATAACGTAGATTAATGAATCACTTAAATACCTTTTGACATATTCGCAGTGAAAAATATTTGGCTAAAATTACGGAGTTAAATTTTATGAGGAGCATTTTTTTACCCATGCGTAAGTAATACTACGACAAAAATGCATCGAGTATCTTCCCCAATGAAAGTGATAAAATACTAAAAATCATCTTTTTCATGTGGCAAATAAGCAGTGATTAGATATTTTCCCTATGGTCATTTGTATACTCATAAATCTGCAGAGTAGTCAATGGGGTGCAAATTAGGAATGTTCACCATCAAAGATTATACGATTGCTACGTTCCTAAAGAATCTATTCCTCTTCAAATGTGTCGTAATATTATTGCTTCAATGGAAATTAAAGTTGTGAGGGCCCCCACATGAAGATATTAACAGACTTTTTACAGGGTCATAAATTTCATCTCTTAGTGGAAAAGTATTTTAACGGATGCTGAAAAGGGACACTATAATGCTTTATTTAGAACGAGTGGGAAAAGGTAAAATGTATGTGTAATTCTCTCAATTTGAGTAATGTGCGCACATGATCACAGCAATTGATCATTGAGAAATATGCTGGTATTTACATAAAGAATGTGGATGTTTATTAGCCTTATAATCGATCCATCCCCCTCCATTCTCGATTTCCTAACCAAGTCTCTGTGACATGGAGTTTTACTTTTAAACACCAAATAAAAGTTCAGTGGGTGAAAGTTGACGGCGCAACACCTCTTCGGGTAATTTTTCGACAGATGTTTTTGCCTTTTACAAACCTATCATCCGATTCCTCCGCCTGGGAGAAAAATGAGGCATACTTAAAGGCTAATAAGATCTTTTTTTCCTCCAAGAATTTTGGGAGAGGCCGCTAAAACTTTGAAAAATATCTCGGCTTGCGCTGTCCGCTCTGCTTGTTCGTCTATCGACGCTCGTCTCAATGAAGTAGTCATCAGTAAACCTTGGCCAAGTTCCGGGTGGTGATGGTCGGGGTGGTTTGTTGTTGTGAATAACGCACAGGTTTCAAATACTTGCTGCACCAGAAAGAAAAGGCTCGTCGCGCTTCGAAAAAATTTGAAGTCCCCGTCGAATACTTTTAATGGCGTAAGAGAAGTCAAATACCACTTCTTTCCTGTGAGTTAAACGCCTGGCGTCCGAAACATTATCTATGGCAGAAAAGGTATTTCCCGCAATACAAGGGGAAAGTAAGCTCTCACTAAAGGCACACTATTTCCCAAATCAATATAATGCACCCTTCATACATTCCGATATTGAATGGATTAGTATTGGTGGAGCTTTGTATCGACACGGGGAAACCTCTAGGGATCCTCAAGAGTCCTCCAAAATTGCTCGTTGCTTTAACTCAGACTAAAGGTGGCTGGCCTCCAAACCCATGCATAATGGGAACTAATGGCGTTTGATTGGAATGGTCTGGGCTGATGAGGTGAAATCTGAGAACTACTCCTTTCTGTTTGTATTCCCGGGAGAGTAGTATGATTTTTCCTATCCGTATAGTCATTTTAAACGTTCGTAGACAATACCACCACTCATTTTAAGAGTAACTTAGTCCACAGTAACACATGCGGACGCAAATTAATTCACCGAAAGGTTACGAATCATCATCTTAAATTTGCCTTGACATAAGAAAGCTCAGTAGTTGTTACTGGGTTGCAAACCTGAATCGCAATTATGGTTCTTCATAATAACATTGTTGGAGTACGCTCATGATTTTGAAAACGTGATCATCATCAAGAAAGATCGGGTACTACATAGCAGTGGAGTGCGCTCCCAGGACCTTGTGCATTGCCCTACCAATGCGGCTTGCCATTTGGATGACAATTATGACCATAAGAAGAAAAAACCGTGATCCCACCCCTGGTCAAGACATTTTTGAGTTTTTCATTCAATTTCTGGTCAATTAAAATTATTTTTATTCGGCATATTTTATCTCTTTTGTATTTAAAAAATTACATATTATCAGCCAGTCATTGCTGCTACACATTACATTCATTCATATTAGCAATATGAGAAAATTTATATAAAAGCTCATTTGCATTCATTAAAAATCGAACACGGACCACTCTTTAGCTAGCCAAATACATCTGACAGCTACAACATTAACTTTACCTATTAATGTATTTCATTAATGATATTCTACTCCAAACTGAAGTCTTTTAAAAGGCTTTTTGTTAATTTCATATGTGCGGTGAATTTATAGCTAAGCATGTAAGATATTATGCAATCATACATATGTTATCCATCACTACACCTAATTTGGGCAAACTTTTCTGAATGTTTATTCGTATATTCTGCATTTACTAGATAAAGCGTAACAGTGGACAGCTCGTCACCAAGCTTCCTGTGATAAGATGAAAGAAATATCGGGAAAATATGCCTAGATTATTCAGTATCGATGCGAGCATACATTTATTTTTATTTCGCGAAATTATATTTTACGTATGTTTTCATAGTTTAATCCCATTCTGACGAACTAAAGACGATATTTATATTGGGTCAAGAACGATTCATTAATAAATATCCGTTTTGAATTTAATAAATATCCGTTAAAGGAACCTCGTCAATCTACAAATGAAAAATCGTGACAAATTACATCACGTAGACTATACTTATTTCAATTAAATCTTTTTTGTTTCGACATTTGGTGCGGATAAATCTCGATTTATATCATTTCGGTGCAAGAGACATATGACGCGTCATTCAAAAAGGTCCTCGGAAGGAAAGGACTACAATAAATATCCCTTGGTGGTAGAAGATGAAGATTTTAGCATATTGTATACTGAATT
This sequence comes from Ceriagrion tenellum, assembly GCA_963169105.1. NCBI lineage: Eukaryota > Metazoa > Arthropoda > Insecta > Odonata > Coenagrionidae > Ceriagrion > Ceriagrion tenellum. Next base: position 7,503,131 of record OY720641.1, on the reverse strand, counting down.
GGGTGGGATAGTGAATATGTTTTATAATCAGTCTTTCTGTATAAATGATATCATTCGACGTAATAACCATGCTGAAGCAAACACAGCGATGCACCGTGACTGAATGTGCGAATAATATGAGACGAAAGCTCAAAAATAAGGCAATTGATGACTAAGTTCTAGGCTCCGACAAATGTGAGCTCCATTGCGGATTTCAAATATTTGCGGAAGACGATGTTTTCCTCAGTGTTGCCAGTCTTTGGAGTGTGTACAGCTCCTAGAAGTCCCAAAAAATGCCGCATTCTGGCGCGCGAAAAATTTTGCGTTAATTTTTTCCGCCACTGTACGTTACATCAGAGTTTTCTATGGGACAAATTTCAATGACGCATTTTTTTCCTTTATGGAACATATTATCAAGTAAAATAGCTTATGATTTTTCTGTATATTCTTTTCGTGTTTTTATTAAAGACGAGTCATTGAAGTGCTTGCAGTTTCCAAGCACGCAAGGGCCAAATGCAAATTAGTACATTCTTCAATATTTAAAGTGAAGTCAAAATACTGTTACAGTAATTGGAAATTATTAAATTAGTGCGCAAAATGTTAGGTAAAAAAGTAATATGTTATTCTAACCCGGGTAACTTGGTCCATAATAGATATGTGATTCTTTTTCAGTTGCAAGTAAGTCGTCGTAATATTTCTCCTCCAATAAAAAAGCCACTATACAACAGCGAATAATAATATTTGTGGTCGAAAAATATGATCTAGTTTAATGGTTAAATAAATAAATGAATACAAAAACTACCGCCTGTAATATCAAAAAGCGGTACAAACAATTGTGATTGTAATGATAGAAAAACTCTCGTTATCATCTGCTTCACTTTACTCGCTTTCCTAATCATAGATCTGGAATAAAAATGAGAATATGATATATGGTGGTATAGATAGAGATTGAAGAACTTGATTCCTGAAGTACTCAATATTGAGGGAATATTAACCGCAAAATCGTCAAAAGCTTGAATCACATATCGCGGCAAATATTTTATGTAGAATGTAAACGAAAAAATAATGAAAATTAATAAAATGATAAGCGAGATACTTTTATGAGCAAATTAAAATGACAGGGCTATAAATTTACTAAAATTAACTCCCTTCTCTTATAAAAACAACTAATTCATCGTATCGAAATCACGAAATGTCATAACAAAAGTTTCGCATCGTTTGTGCTTACATAGGACATGGTTTTGTACCGAAAAGGATTCCATTCTTTATATCCAACAGGCTATATTTAGCATGTGAAATAAACTAAAGTAACTATGGAAATGAAAAATACTTCAAAATACGACGAATAACAGCTCAATGAAATGGTCATTCCAATATAACGATGCCTATGCAATGGCGTGCATAATAAAAATGGGTTCCGCTTCTGAGAAATTAATAAATAAACATAGGTCAGGAAACGGAGCAGTACAATATATGTTTAAGAGCTATGGTAAAGGATTTAATTCCAAAGCCCGTTTAGGTGACGATGATAGAATAAACAAATGTAATGGCAGTCAAAAAGATGAAATGTTAAAAGCATATTACAAATAAAAGGCGACAATAGCTCCTACTCATGAACTTTAACAGACCTCTACTAGCAACAAATGAGAACAATGGTGTATTTTCGACCTTGGATTATTTTTTCCATGAGATTGATGTCCGTGTTCCACATACATTAAGTCTAAAATATTTTTTCTCGTACGCAAATGCTATTCATTGTGATTGAAAATTAAATTTTATTTCGGTAGTTAGAAACATTGAATGAACTACACCCAAACAAAACGAAATGTTTTTTACATTTCTTTCCGTTGTTGATGATGTCAATGTACAGGTTTTAAATCAGACTTAACAGCACACCGTGTACAATTTACATCCATTTCTATAAAGTTGTAAATTGGAAATTAATAACATTATCAAAATATCTGTTGAATATCGATGAAATTAGTTATGAAAACATATCATCATACCTTGTATTGACTAATAGCCACTAGTTACCATTTTTAAGTTTGGAAATTTTAATCTACCTTTACCCTTCGTTCATCAAATTGTAAATGATATAATTATGAATATCACTCATTGTTATTCGGCATTCCACTGCCATATATCCCTTTTATAACTGAAATACACGTACTGGTGTTAAATGCGTTATGAAACTTCCTAATGGATATCACAGTACAACCCAGTTCTTCTTTTTTGTTGCCTTTTTTAGCAATTATTTGCCGTTTTTCGCGAAAGGTCAACAAACTTATGCAAAACTGCTAAATAGTTACATAATTTATTCTTAATAGTAAAATGCGCAGGTATTATGTTCTTAATAGTTGTCAAAGTTCGCGTTGTGAAAGTTTTATTCCGATCAATATGAATTCCTTTTTTTCCAGCCCAATTCCATTCTAATTGTAGAGCCAGCATAGCATATTCCTTCCTAGCCTTGATGACAATGCAAAAATTCCCTATCAATGGCGGTTAAAAACGCTTTCAATTTACGTACATTTTCCACTTAGATTTCAAAATATTCAGCTTATCGCTAGTAAGACAAAAAACTACACAGAAATTAATTGTTTAAAAGCTTGGACCTCATGTTCGTGCATAAATCAATCTCCTAACTTTGTTATTTCATATTTTAATGGATGAAAGAAAATTGTTCCACGTTGTTATATTTTGTTTTCCCTGTGTGAGCTGATTGTAAAGCAATATCCTGTCTATGCTTAAACTAAAGACAAAATATCAAGATTTTTGATTTTTCTCTGACTTTGGAAATTGAAATTGTAAAACTTACCTCCTCGCTCGATTATAACTGCTCAAGAAATTGAAGGAAATAATGAAGATGAAGAAAGTAAACAACATCACATAAGAAACCCTTAGCTTAGCAATGTCATGGTTGATTGAAGTCTTGAATCTTTATTATTTGTTTTATGGCTAGCGAACCATTCCTATTAATGATATCTTTCACGAGTTTAATCGTGCGATAATAAAGATTGTAGTTTTTAGCAGTTGTTAAATTAAGCAGTTGCCAGTTGAACGAGGGAAGACTTAAAAAATGATTGTTATTATTCCAAGTTTAAAACGTTTTGCACATGCAAGTCGAACATAACAATCTTTTGTGATAGTTGTAGGGGGATATTGTAAAACTCAAAAAACCTACAAATATTTGCCAGTTTAGGATTTAAAATTGCAGGAATTTTGCGGTACGATACTCCTGTGGCGTAGTTTCTATCAGTTCTTCCTATTCATTGAATGAAGGACGTTGATAATAATTTTCATTAAATTTTACCGATAACTATTCATAACCTCAAAAATAGATGCGAATATTTGATGATACGTCGTTTCCTGCTACAACGTTCCGCTATCCGTTTTCACGTCAAGACTTAAATTTCTAAAATATAGCATGTCGTTAGGATCTTTCCCATTAATCATCTTCCTGAGGTGGATTTTCAGCCCATATTTTGACGCAGTCACGTAATTTACTTTGTCCTATTCCGCCTTATAATATTTTACCTCGTGCGTTCCTTTCTCCAACAGAATCCGTCTTTTATGGACTAAATATCCTCGTGATATACCTGGTGTCCCCATGCTCGCCATATATTACATTTACCACGTATAACGTTCCCGCCGAAGGCAAAATGCTGCTAATAGTCCAGGCACGAACTTGCTGGCGTACACCGTCACGTCTAAAGGTATGCCCAAAATATATTTAAGATCTCTTGCGAGAGCACTATTTTGTGTCTGCTATTCATCCCTTCGGCGAATTTCCTTATTTTTTCCTCCCTTCCAGTCCTTTCTAATTCCTGCGCTCATCTTTCGATCCCCGAGACAGATTTAGGCCAAGCTATGAAATTATTTCATCCAACATTTTCTCTCCTGTGCGCTATCCTGGCTAGAAATCTCGGTGTACGTAAGTAATGGACAGAATAACATCTGCTCCACCGATACTAAAGTATTCAAATTTATGTCTTCCCTTTCCAAATAAATGTGATCCTTATTTTGCATGATGTTGATCAGGTTGGCATGAAGGGTTTGAACAGAAGGCTGCTATAATAATAATAATATTTTGTCTTTTATTTCGAGCGAATTTAGGTCAGTACAGTCCTCTCTTACAATTAACTCAATTATGACGAACACTCACAACCATGCCCAGGGAGGTGTAAATATCCTACCCCGGCGGGACTCGAACCCGCGACCTTCGGTTTGGCAGGCGAGGATTTTTATCCGAGGACTTTACCCCGCCGCCACCGAGGCCGGCTATCAAAGTAAGTACACGGCCATCTTCAAAAAATATCTCTCTTCGGTGCCCTGTTTTCCAAATATGGCTTTGAAACGCTTATGTGCATGTGTGTGCCACCCAACTAGTATTTGTAGATGAACTGGAAAATACTATCATAGCATGCAATTCCTCCACCATTCTCTAATTGCTCTAATTAAATCACGAACCGTCGTTTTGCGGTTTACAACGCATAGTATCATCTGTCCTGAACTCGCGTAAACAATGTCGGTTCCTCTATGATTTCCAAAATACAAGAAAGTTAAATTAGGCCAGTAGACAAATTGTTGGGTAGAAATTCCGCGATTGCGAAAACAACCGTGGCTCTTGTACCTCGTCGATCCAGTGACATCTAACTAACACCTTGAAAAATGTAGCTCATTTTATCAAATGTCAGGTTTAAGGTTTCGACCCTACGTAAATGTCCTTAGTATGTGAGCTTAGATTCTTCTCATCCATATATGCTGTTTTTTACCTATTTTGGATCCACCAATTTGAGCTTAGTTAACAAAAACAGAATTATAAAACAAATGACTGTTAAAATACGGCTAAAAAGAAGTCAGTGGATTTATTGTTACATTATTCATAGTTATTAATATTTTTCTAGATATTTGTTCTGTGAAAAGCATATATTATTATTCCAAATAATCCTAATTGTAATAGCAATTAACGCACTGATATTACAACCACTGCTACCATTTTATTTCCTCAATTAAGTTATTTTTTATGATTATTTTTCTGTACATCTAGCATTTACTGTTTGCTAATTCTTGTGGTTGATTTTAGCTTGTCATAATCGGATATATTTTTCATTTCTATTATATTTCAATTATTTATCAGTACAAACTCACGTGCTCCGATCATCAAGACATGGATTGTGAAATAAATATCCGAGATATCTTAAATGCTTAAATGGGAATGTTTTTCTAGCAGTTAAGTAAGGAGTGTACGACTTTTGTACTTGCCACATAATTAAAGGGAAATGTATTCGCTTGAATGGAAAATCCTTTCCGGAGTTTGCCAATTGTAGCGACTTATCCCCTTCGTCTTTCGATAACTTTCCCGCCGGGATTATTTGGAAAAGTTGTAAGTGCTACATGTTACTCGTTATCCTAAATCGTTAAGAAAGATCCTGCGCTGTTAGTAAATACCTACTATGAAGTATACTATGAAGAAGAATACTATGAAGTATAAATTCTTCTGGGTAAACTATGTTAAAAGTATATTTTAAACCAATGACTTATTGCGGTTTTTTAAGATTTTTCGAAAACTGTAGATGGTAACAAGTTCCATATACCAAAGTCATTTAATTAGCTTTTTATTTTCGAGAGAACTCTCAAGCACTTTAAACGACTATTTTATTTACATTTCGTCAAACATTGATGGCTGCTCATCTAATAATTTCTGTATTCTGATTTAGCATGTAAAAGCATCCCATATTTTCTTTACGTTGCATTTTACGAAAGAGTCATGTAAAATTATTTAAATTAATAGAATTATTCGCGGGTTTTAAATTTCCAGTGAAATTTTACCATGACATGACGTTGCCTTTCACTGATAGTCAAAATTTAGGGACATGTTAGGTTTCTTATTGATCGTAAAATGACATGACATTTTACTTAAACATTATCGCAGGGTATCCGTAGCCTTATAAAATTTTAAGCCACAAAAATGTGAGACTAGGCATGATAAAACTGGACTATAATGTGGAGTATAGAATCCAAAAATAGAATAGTCGCATAATGCTCTATGCGGACTGTAAATTTTATGAAATTTTGCTGAGTAATTGCAGTTGTGACGCGCGTGTATTTCTTGAAAGTGAGGATAAACTATGGTACAGGTTTATCAGCCGCTCGTCTTATCTGCCGCTTGGTCCTAATTACGCATGTAGCATCCAAGTTCTTGAGCGTTGGGCGGAAAGTTGGCCAAGATACCACCAACTGCATACCACACTGAGATGGCGTTGGGAAAAGTCCGTTGTCTCGAGTCTTCGTGATACGGACGAAAACTTAAAACAACTAGAAGCGGGGCGCGCTGGTGGGGAAAGGGAAGGATGGAGATTGGAGGAGGGAAAAGTTTTATAATCTGAGAAAGTGGAGATGGTGTGTAGAAGAAAAGGCGAAGGAAGTGGATGTGAGAGATAAGGGGAAAGTGCCGTGCTTGCTCAAGGATGGATGAAATGTATGCGAGGGGGAAAGAGGGGAGGGTGTGAGAAGGGGGTGACAGGGGTGGCTGCACGGCTCCCTCACACGGGTCAGGGTTAAAATGCAGTCAAATTCATGTTGGAGGGGGTGGGTTGTTGAACGTTGAGTGTGGGGGATTGGATGGGAGAATGAGAGGAGGTTGGGCGGCGTTGGTGACTGACACAGCGAGAGAACACCACGGGATAGGCCCACGCAAAGCTTCGGTGGAAGTTGAAAAATAGGGTGGAAGTTTATCCTGTCAACAGTTTTGATATAAGATGGGAAAACATAGCATGAGGTATTTAGCATGGCACCCGGGTCGCGGCCGGGTTGGAAGACTGAGCACAGGAGTCCGAGAGATGTTGCTGGAGTGATGAATGCGGAAGCATACGATTAAATTTTGATGCTGCTCGCATGCAAAATTACGGATCGCGCTAGGACACTAGGCTCGAGGGAGAGAAACACTGGTGGTCGTACGCACCATGTTCGGCGCTTTTGCCCTTGAAGTGAAATTGTATGAGGCGGGTTTCAAGTGAAACGTCAGTTCCCGGGCAAAGGGAAATACCAGACTCTCATAATCAAAGCGATGCACGTCAGCAGTAGTTTTTTTCTTAACAAGATGGAAGAAGTCTCCGACAGAAAGCCACGTTAAATTCGTAATCTCTGTGACTATTTTTAACAAAAGTGTATATTCTGCCCTACCAAAATATAATGCACGAAGAAGATATTTTCAAAGGGAAAACCTCAATTAAACTCTACGTGATACTTTGTATAGTGGGAGGTTTTGAACGATACTTAATTACTTTACAATAAATTCAGAGAGTCCATTTTAAACTATTGAGTTATAAATTTTCCAGAAATGCCTATTGATTTGAAACACTTCAAGTGCTGGTACGCTTGATTATTTAAAGAATGTCATTTTTATTGATCAAATGGTACTTTGGAGCTGTCTTAATTCTAAAGTGATGTCTGTCTTTTAATAAGTGATTGATAAATAGGTAGTCTATATGGCGTGACAGTAGGCCTAGTGGAAGATCACTTCTCAATGCTGAGAAAGATTATTAATGCACTGAGAGGTTGAGAAGTTTCACCCTTCTTCATCAGAACTCATTATATTATAAATCATCGTCTTTAGAGGATAACCATCGATGACTAACTGAAGTCTGTATTGATGACCAATATCTTTTATGTACCGGTTTTTCCGACTTTTGACGTCACTATTTGATGCATTTGATGGTCAGATGATTAATTCTTTTGACGAAACCTCAAATGTTTTTATTAACGTGAAAGAAGTGATTTCCGGCGTGACTTTGTGAAATTTACTGATCATTGTGAATAAAAAAATATTTATTTGTCTTTATTAGGGAACTCAGTCACCTTAATATGACGTAAAGTCGAAACTATGGTCGTACTACATAAAGTTTGTGTGGAAAAACTAAGAATTACTTTTTCATCCCAAAATCTCTGTGAAAGACACTAAGTTTTTATTCTTACGGCATGAAATTATGATAATTTGAACATAGTATTTTTGTTATTAAGGGGATATGTGCTAAATATCAAACAGGTTCGGTGTATTATGGTAGGCATGAGAGGATAAAAAGGTATGAATGGCATTGGTTACACTGCGGCCGACACTATGGTGCTACACCATCCATCAACACCATAGGCAAGGCTCCTTATCTCTGGGTCATATCCGTTGTCGATATATTTGCGGTTCCCCTTCATCTTTTTTTTTCCTGATCTCAGTCCTTGTGATAAGTGTTTATTCTCCAAGCTCAAAATGTTTTTCAAGAGAAGTCATTTTGGAACTGTTGATAACAACCATGGAAGCTTGACGAAGTATAAAAATGCGATTACGATTGATGGTTTCCAGAACTTCCACCAAGACTGAGAACAGACGCTCCAACGGTACTTAGCTGCTCAAAGGAACTTCTTTGAACGGGATAACATTGATGTGTTGAAAAAATAACAAAGTTGCTTAAATAATAGTTACATAACCTTCCTAACTCTCCTTGTACGTTGTGAGGAGTACGGCGAGGTTTTATTTCTTCATTGGCGTGTTGACATTCCTCCAAATTACTTCAACAATCACCTCGTGAAGCTCAAATACAAATTTTAAATCAACAATTAAAGGAATGATTACGTCACAAAATCGAAAAAGCCGCAAAGTAATTTTCTATCGCCCAGATATGTATTTTAGATATGTAAGCCAATGTATATGATATTTTAAATAAATAGACATTTGTAATATCCGGGTAATTTAACCTACGATAATTTTTTTCTCTCCTAATTATTTTGAATTACACTTTGACGACTAGTTTAAGCATACATAAATGACGTATAGTTATATTGGTGAAAGTTTCTCGGGTTTCACACCGGGTAAGATTATCTAATACTCTCAACGTTTCGATGTCTGACTCAGCCATCGTCATCAGGATAATAGTCCGCGTGGGGATGCTGGCGGTTATATATATCCGATACCCCATTGTTGTGGGAGCCGTTACGATTCCTTTGAATGTCGTTTATAAGCGGTCTCCAGGTCTTACTGAAATTGAAGCCGTTGTCTCTATTGATGTTATTTTCCTTAATTTGAATTAGTATGGCTTCTTTATATATTCTTTCCCAAATTTTTGAAATTTATGCCGTGGATATATCATTTGGTCCCAACGATTGAAATGCAGAAGGTATAAAAGCATCTTAAAATAGCAACAAATTAAAGTTATTTATATTATATGCACAATTAAATAAATTACATAAACACATATATATTTAAAATCACACCCCTAGCTCGCTTTCATTAACTTTCAAAGTGAAAATCTAGCCATGAGGTGTAATTCGACTGATACAATGCAAAACTTTGCCTGTAGAATTATCAAGAGAGTATTTTCTCTCTTCGTAAACCAGCTGAACCGATGCAGTCCTACTAAATTCATTGGGCCAAAGAAGAATGATTTAAGGCTATTGGGTTACTATCATAGGTACTAAGTTTTGCAAACTTTGCCATGGGATGTACGAATATAGGCAGTGTGACCTTGATGAAACTAGAAACTGCGCCGTAATTTTGTAATAACTTCTAGAAATAAATTTTCTTTAATTACAACTACGGCGGTCAGAGACGGATTCCATTATTCTTCAAAACAAAGATCGCACCTCTTGGGAATTATTGTTTTTCATACTTCAGCTGTCAATGATGGAGAACTTTTAGATACAATTTGTAATTATCAGTTGGTATACCTACGTGTAATCCTCATTTTATTCCAATACTCTCTTCTCTTGAGCTATGGTCCCCTTCATAACAAAATTTTAGCATTCTTCTATTCAATTATTTTCATTCATTAATGCTCGGTGGCTAACTCCATAATATTTTCCTCTTGTGTGATTTTTAGCCATGCGTCGATTGATTGAATTCAGATTGTCGCTCGTAAGCGAAAATCAATTGATCTGACTCAGTAAGAATACAGTCAATTACTGCGAATCTATTTTTCCTACTGCATTTCCAGACTTTGAGGTCACAGGCAGAGGTGGCTAGCTCATTGTCTTTCCGCCATTAATGATTTCTTCGAGAGCTAAATTAGGGACTCGGAGATATTGAATCCGGGATTTCGCAAATTCAGGCCACCTATTTTCTCTGTATAAAGACGGTGGTTGAGTGAATCTTCAGTGTCACAGGCTTTTACCACAATTGTATGGGAAAACATTTATGGGCTTTTTAAATTTTTAAGCCACATTTGTATTCTATAATGTGCAATGTATTGAAGAAAAGTTTAATGTTTTAATTGAAAATGAACTCTAATACATTGATTAACTGTAAGGTTACTAGCGGCCTGAAGATGAATTTTTTAATTCTTTGTCTGGGAATTCATATCGTTCTATATTGGTATGGCTCGGTTTACTTAAAATGGGTCATAATTAGCCATGTGTAATTTGTCTTATGGTAGGGTTTAGGGAACATTATATGTTTACCTAAAAATAAATACAGGAATAGAACCATACAGTAATGTATTGTAGGGCTTGGAGAAGAAAAAACTCTAATCGAGGGTGGGCAGAGGATTCAATATTTAAACGACTGAATCGTAATTGACGAATGAATTGGTGAAGTTGATTTAAAAACTCTAATTTTCCCAACTTTTCTATTAACTAAGATGGGTTTCGACGTATGATCACGTCATTCTCATGTACTCCAAATATCAATTTTAGATGCGCGAATGTTGCCGAAAACTTGTGATAAACTCGGAGCTGTTTTACGATACTTCTTAAAATCGTCGGCCAAATGAAATTATATTCTGTCCAAATAGGTATAGAAAATACGTATTAAATAGAACAAATTAGGTTTTCCGGCCAGTGTAAAATTTCTGGCTTGGAGATGATGTAGCATACCCCTTTTTCTTACCTTACCTAGCTACGTTTGTACAGGACACGAAACTCTTCATAAAAATATTGGCAAAAGATGAGATTGCTGGACTAATGAAATGAACGGCCTCTATAGTGATATATATCTGAAATAAAAAGTACAAGTAGATGTCAAAACTAAAACAATTCCTTGAAGAAAATGATGACTCCAGATATTGCATTGAGTTTCTTGTTACTGCAAGTAAAGCGTTTCAAATTATACTTTGTATTTTTTTAAACAAATGCAGTTGATGTTTGAGATATGATCTGGAATATAATATGCCATGGGAAATCGATGCCACCGTTCAGTAAAACTACAATTCTGAGTGGGCAGAGGATTTTTATACTTAAACGGCCGAACCTTAATCGCTGAATAAACTGGTCAAGTTGACAATTGTGTGAAATTTACAGTGGAAAAAATCATTCGCCTGAACTGGGTATTGAACCCAGATCCCTCGATTTGCGTTCGATGCCCAGTCTTGGCGAATTATTCTTCTTCTGTGAATTTCACACAATTGTGGTATCATTATCGGGTGACTCCGTAGGAGTAACTGCGCGGCTAGTTCCGTGGTTCTTTGATAATGGTCAAGTTGATTAAAAAAACTGCAATTTTCCACACTTTTCTATTAACTACGACCGGTTTCGACGTATTACCGCGTCATTTTCATGTTGTACAGATATCAGGTGAAGGTTGGACCGAGATATATACTTTGTGAGGAAGAGGAATGAAGAAGAAATAGGCTGATAGGGATTGGGGAAGAAGAAGAAAGTATAAGGTTGTTGTAATTATTCAAGGAAGTCAAATTTCATGCAACAATCGTGACTGGAAGACTTTGAATAAGACGCAATTATGAAACTTTCCGTAGGATCTAGTTTGCGGCCAGTGTCAAAAACATGCACTTAGGTACACCATCGATCTGCTTTTAAAAGACTGATACATATATCTGAGTATCTAACCTGTAAATTCGGTTCTACATGTTCGACAAGGGTGAACGGGAAGAAAGAGGGTTAGAGAGGGTCAATATTGGTAAGGAGTGACAAGTGAGTTGGTACACTTTAATTTAACAACTGTTGACCGGATGACTTTGAATGAGATAAAATAATTTTTCTACAGAATCTAGTTCACGGCCTGTGTAAAAACAGACAAAATATTGGGGTCAAAATCTGCCTCGTGGACAAATAACATAAGTGTTTATCCAATACAGGTTTATGGTCACAGTTTGAAAATGTAAAAATACGTTCACTATATCTACTAGATTGGCCCAATTACACAATATTGCGTCCAGGAGTGTTACAACGAAGAAAGTAGACTGCAGTCTTTTGTTAGGCATTTACTTTAATATAAAATTAAAGATTACTTTACCTAGGGTTATATTAGCATTTAAACTACGTCAACATCAACAATCAGCTTTAAAGAGGCTGTTGTATAGAATTTAGTATCTTGTCTATTAATTTGGTTTTCATCGATTACCTAGAAATTTATTGCCATAAATCGTGCATGTGACATATACAGGGTGTTTTAAAAAGAATGACCTGATTTTGGACGGTAATAATTATGAAACATGGGACGTGCCGGCAAGGAAATGTATGTTGTCCGAATTGGCGTGGCCTACAGTTTTCGAAAATTTCCGTTTGATATCAGTCAATTCGTCTTCTTAGTTTGTAGTTAGTCAGAAATAAGATGGCGTCCGCTCAACAGAATGCGTTTTGTGAGCTGCAGTTTGCAAAGAGTGAGTCAGCGATTTCGGTCCAGCGTGCTTTTCGTCGGCGTTTTGGCATTGATCCGCGTGCACCCAAAAACATTCGCCGTTGTTAATGCCAATTTGAAGAGACAGGATGCTTGTGCAAATATCAATGTTGCACTTCTGATAAAATGATGGAAAGAATTCGGAAAACGTTTGAGCGGAGTCCACGAAAGTCTTCTCGCCGCACAAGCAGAGAACTGACAATGCCTCATACGACTGTCTGACGAATGTTAAGACGTCGTTTGGTCGATCTTCAAATGCTTAAAAATTTTTCCACAACTTCTGGAGGACTCCGATGACTTCATTTTCCAACAGGATGGAGCTCCGCCACACTGGCAAAACAACGTACGTCAGTTCCTCAATGACACTCTGCCTCAACGCTGGATAGGGCGCACGGGACTCCGAGTCATTGCTTTGCATTCTCGGCCTCCAAAATCGCCAGACATGACCCCATGCACTTTTTTCGTGTTAGGATATGTGAAGAAATGTGTGTTCATTTCCCCTCTTTACCTCGTGACATAGAAGAAGTGAAGATCAGAATAACAGCCGCCATAGCTTCTCTAAACGCAGATACATTGTGTAAGTTTATCACGAATTTAGCCATCGTCTAGATGTTGTTCGCGCTGCTGTTGGTGAACACATAGAGCAAGTGTAATAACATAGCTAAAACTAAATTTTTTTTTTAGTATTATGCAATCCATCCCATTTTTGTAGTATTTTTTATCAATAAATATAGAGATTTAAAGTCCGGTCATTCTTTTTGAAACACCCTGTACATGTAAGTCTTTTCGAGACGTCATAAAAATAACCTTTACTATGATATGATTGGATTCGAGAATAATCAAAATATGAGTACCGCGATGTGGCAATAAATATATTGAAATAAAGTAAATTACTTTATTCTGCTCAAATGATAGTCGGCAGCATCGATTGGGCTAAGCATTATGTAGCTGAACTCTCTTCCTTTAGAGAGAGGAACAAATGTTATTAAATAAATGAAAACTCCTCGTGACAAAATTTCCTTGGAATATTATTTCCTTCCTGCACTTGGGAGGAAAACCACAGAATCACCTGCCTTTACACGTTTCTATTTCGATGATTTACTAAAAAGCGCTCCCTCTGAATTTCTGATACTTCTGGAATCTCTTTTCTGGAATCCTATCTGCCTCATTTTTTAGCCTCAAAATTTTGCTCAGATATATTTAATTACTACATTCTTCATCGCTCCGCATGTTGTAGCCCAAGGCAAAATAATAGTCCACCCACATCATGTAATAATTAATTTTTAATTGCTTACTTCTCCCTGCACTTTCTTAAGGTTGCGTATGGTAATGAACAAGGACTAATACAAAATTTTCATGCGGTTTGTAAAATATTAAACCATCCTTAGTCCACTTTGCTTCCTCAAGGCAAGGATCCGAGGGTTGGAGAAAGAAATTCAGTCCCTTATGAATGGGTAAACAAAGAGAGACGTTATGAAGTTTTTATTTTAGTTATATTGGTATTAGGTGATTAGGTATATCTTCCTGAACGAGGAAGTCAAAATAGAACAGATACGACAGCATGAAAAAAATCCCTTATTTTGGCAAATTTGTACAGCGATAGGTGAGAAGACAAACCCAATACTTTTTCCTGTTTTGGTATAAATCAAATTCGAAGATGCTGTACTACGATTTTCGCCGTTTCTGCCGAAAGATTTAGATCGGATCAGGGTAATTTCTTGAGATTCAATGTAAAGAGTAAAAATTAATTACATACCAATTACGTACTCAATTATCCGTCGCATTCTAAGATTCGTTGATGTTTTGCCTCGAAAAAGGTAATACAATTCCAAAAGTTGCATTATTTGTTGAGAATATCCGAATACTATGAACTTGCACGTATGTGAACGTGTAAAAACTTTTTTACTGAAACAAATGCGCTCATCCTGGAGTATGTTGTTGCAGTACTTTTTGGTATCTTGAAAATGAAAACACTTAGTTCTTTTCCCCCAATATACCAACAACCGTTTATTTTATTAACTGTTTAGGTAATTGCTCTTTGTTTGTAAATCTATACCTTCTTGATTAAACTCTTCGTATATCTGGGAAGAGGGTAGGTTGTAATTTAAAACACAGTTTTGGAAACGTAAAGAGTTGTGGTGCAAGTCCATAATTGGAAACATTTCAAGTCCTGCACATTCTCACAAGTGCTCCGCTCTGCTACGACCCTAGGTTGTTTTTAAGCCTGAGGATAACAGCTGGCAAAAAAGGCAATGATGACTGAAACCGATGAAAAATCGCTTTTATATCACGGAGCAAAGAGGTTAGATTTTGCGCATTTTACGATCGTGTGGACGTTTGTACGATCTTACGTGTTTCCTCTGGAGCGTACGGGTGTGGGTACTTTAAAGAGGAATTGGGAAACTGAATCGGAGGACGAAACTAATAAATGTGTGTTGATTTTATCCGCTGTGTTTGCAACCTATTCATTAGAGATAAGCATAATTGTTTTTTAAGCTGAAAACAGCAATGGCACTAAGGTTGAGCAAGGAATATACTACAGTGAAATTAAACTAATAACATCTGCACTGAAAGTATACTACTCTGCGAGCCGCTGCATGGACGTGTGGTAGGGAGTGTGAGGACACCTGCCGTGTAAAGGATGAGGTTTGGAGTGGTGAAATGGTGAAGTGTATTATGTGAATTATTAATAGAGCTCCGGTTCTATTATGGTCACTTTTTGTGCGTGAAGAGAACGAATTTTTTCTTGTAATTTCGGAAATCTACCTATTTTTGTTTTTATCGATTCTGTTGGACCTAAAAATGCAGTGTAGCGTCAAAATGATATTCTCTCTGTTGCTCTGAATCACACCTGATCTGGCATTCTCACACAAACTAAGACGTGCCTGTAGCTTCTGGGTCTCTGGTGGCTACACACTTAATCCCTCTGGTATCTGTGAAACACGTTATATTCGCTCGTAGCAGTTTTAAACAAAGTGAGCAGCTTTTCATTGTATTTTATTAATTTTTTGGTTGCATCTTTATATCCAGCGTCTCAAATTCTGTCGCTGTATTCGAGGTTCGACCCAAAGTATCACCTCTCTTTTACTTTCTCATTTGAGAACCTTCCAACTATACACTTTATAAATCCCAGTTTCTTTAATGCGGTGCTAGATATGTTTTATGTGTGTCCTCTACGATCTATCTGAAATTAAGGTTATGTGATATTTTATGTCCAAGGTATGTGACAAATTATGAGGGCTCTATGTTTACTCCACCCACAATAATGTGTGAAGACTTTAATGGTGAGGACTTATCATGTTAAAAATTTTATTTACATGCAATGCAATCTGTTGTGTAACCCTAGTGTTTACGGATATTTTGGCAGTTATTCCCGTTACAGATTCCATACTTATTGCGTTACCCCTACTTTTTCCAAATTCTTTCTTCCCAACACCGTAATAATCCTTCTAAATCCCTCTAAAACTGTTATACTCTTGTTAAAAGCGTCTGCCGTGCATCTTTTGTGATCGTCTCGGGGCGGTTTTCTCGAATGCGCGGCGCTGTGAATTTAACGAACCTCTTCGTGTAGACGACATCCTCGCAGTTTTGGGACCATCTCTTCTCTTTTTCCTCCCATTTTTCGTTTCCCTTTTTCCTTCCCCATTCTTGTTTCCATTCCCTCGCATTCCTTTTCCCCGGCCAGCACATCTTTTACACTTTTTTTCCTACTCCATTCCCACGTCCTCGTTTCTCCTCCGATTCACACTGGGTCCACTCTCTTATACCGACCGCGGAGAATTTTTTTCCCTTGCCTCGCTCACCCCCTCTCTCTTTACCAACCTCCCATCCCCCTTTTTCTTCTCACTTTCCTTTCGTCCGACTTTCTTGGCAACCTTATCGCGTTCTTTGTCCCCTCCCTTTTTCACTCCACACACCACCTACTACCTCCGCCCCTCGGCACAGGTCTACCGGAAACCGTTATTCCCTTCCTCCATTATATTATTTCTTTCCATTCCTAAGGCCACGAGAACCTTCTCAATTTGCCCTTCTCAAATGTTCAGTCTTACTAGCGGTGGTAGGAAACTTTACGTTTAGAAAAAACACTCTTTTTTCCCTTAGCAACACCGTAATATTTCCAAAGCTCATAAGTTACTCATATCATATCAGAACTTGGGTTTTTTCCTCGTCTCTCTCATGTATTTTTCTATTAGCGTGTCAACTTGGGCTCTATTTCCGAGCATACATACAATTAAATATTCGGCTTTGTCCAATTATTCGGTTCTACAAGTTTTCTCAATGCTAGCAACAGTAAGGTTTGTCTAGTGTGATTTCTTATATCGACAATAAGTGATTCATGCCTGGGAATTATAAATGTGGAAAGTAACCTCTTCATTTAAAATTTGGAGACCTGGCAAAGCTTCGTTGAGAACGCTCTAGTTTCATGATTTCTCAGATTATTTGCTTGGTATGGCTTTTTTCAACTTGTTGCGTTGATATTATTATCCATATTAAAAGCTGCTGATGTAAGTCACAAAATAGAAATTTTTAATTTTTTATTAAAATAACCTTCTCTTATAATTAATGCATGAGTAAAGGATTTACATGAGAGTTTTTTGAACATTAAGTGGTTATTTAAAGCGGAAAATTTTCAAACTCACTCATTTCTTGCATTTGTGATGAAAGTGATAGTCACTCATAGATCTTGGGAGTATATCACCCACCTAAGTTTTATTCTTTGAAACTAGTGGCTGTGTCGTACTTTTTAAAGAATCCGGGAAACTATATCCGTGATCTCTGGGAAAACTCGATACTTCCTAAGGATCATTCGGAAGACAGTCGAGATTTCAAAATACACGGAGAAATTCAACTGGGAGGACGAATATCACCTCCAAAGCCCAAGTAGAAATTCCCAGCAGAAACGGATGATTCCCGCTCCCGAGGAAAATTGGCACCAAGATGACAAGTGTCACCAAACGATAGTGATCTGACAACCGGTCTATATAGGGCCGTCCATTTTTTGGCATAATCACTTCGACCCAAAGATACATGCTGTAACGCAGGGGAAACTATTGTCTTTAAATAAAATGCGTTGAATCACCCAGATAATAGCAACCTTCAGTGTTGAGAAGCCAATTGTTTATTCTGTTTCAGAAGAGATTAGTTGTGAATAATGACAATAATATGAAGTCTCTCCCAACGCACACTTAAATCCGACTTAAAACTCATTATATCTTTTCTTGCATTGACAGTCCCGAACAATACCTCATTCATCAACATCAGAGTGCCTTCGCGTCGTACCAGATCTAACTCATTATTCCTCATCACAACTCCAAGATTGTCACTAATTAAACGCTCGCTCTTCTTCCGTCCTCTTTCTTCCTCCGTACTTAATAAAATCACTTCCTACTGATTATGATCCCATTTTTCTATCGCCAAAAAACTTCACCAATTTGGCCTCAACCCATCTTTCCTTAAGTAAATAGCGAATCTAGACAGTGACGGACATGGATGTCGTCTCTAGATCGTCTCAGTTAAGTTTTTTGTTGAATATATGTGTATGTCTTTTTGTGTTTGTCACAAGTGCACTTTCAATTGGCAATTTTTCTGAAAGTGGACGACTTAATTTTAATTGATAAAAAATGAATAAATAGTCATCAAGTCAGTAGAGTGATGGAGTATAACTGTACAAAACACTAGACAAAAACTGATTGAGTTTATTTTAAAATATATCAGTCTATTGAAACTAATAATGAAAGGAAATATTAATTATAAAAATACCCTAGAAAAACTAAGGATGGAATGCATAGATGAGGCACTAGGGATGTTAAAATGACTAATGAAGAGTGGAACTGTTCGTCTGTGAGGAGAATATGGGCAGGAGGTACAGCTAACTAACCTTTTGAATCGTTATCTAATAGTTATGATGGCAGTTGAAAAGTGCGTAAGAATGTGCTAACTTTAAAAAAAAATGCTAATGAAATCTTTAAAATGCGTGAGGATATCGCGAAATAACTGGAGGATGGGTAATGGGAGAATATTCTTGAAGGAGAGCGAGATAATTGCGTAGACTGCGAGGAATCCCAAATCCCAAAAATCAAAGAAAGGTGTATCCTCCTTGGCTGTCGCTATAACAAAATTTTTAGCATACCTCAAGCATTAAACCCTGAACCAATGAACAAATTCAAAGGCAAAGAATGAATTTTTTTAGGGTCTCTTGGAGTTTATTATTTTAGAGTATCATTTTTCGGGTGTCCTCCCGCGTCTCCGTTATATTGCGACAATATCACAGCTCCTTTCTTTGCGTTACGTTATTCGTATTAAAATACATAAATCACTTCAGAGGTCATCAGATTCTGTGCTAAGAATGGAGTCCATCTATCGAAACAACTGATTTTATGCAACGGATAAATTTGATGAAATAACGATAACATTTACACTCTCGTGGGCGCAATTATATATTTGCAATAACGGGAGCGCACGTGTTATGGAGAACCTTAATTAATCTGAGGGCATAAAAACTCGTAAGTTGCGATGCTTAGTGAAAGATAGAAAAAGAAAATCTGACAGCTGCTGAGAGATAACTATTGAAGCTGTCTGACATCGTAGCGTATGCTTGGAGGAAACTTGGACAAAATATAACATTTAAAGAGGGTACAATGAATAAATGAGTTACAATTATTCAGCAGGTTGATAAGAGATTTTATGGAGCTAGCAAAGAGTAATAATTGCAACAGATACAAAGGGTAAAGTACCAACTAAAAGGCTAGTACTTTCCACAAGAAAGGCCTTACGTGAGGATTCCTAGCACATTCGCGGATGAATACTGAAACAAAATAACTAGTCTTTCATACATACTACATAATTGGCATGATTGGACTTATTAAAAATTCTGATGGCATTTACGGGAAAAGATAATGCCTCAGATCAAGGAAAACTAATCGGGTATTTGAATGTTCCCATTTTTGTTTTAAGGAAGATCCTTGAACGGTATTAAGTGGTGTTTAAATCGATTAGCGATCTTGGACGTTATTGTTCGTGAAAAGGCATGGCACTCACGTCAAATGTTCACTGCTTACAGTTGCTCATTATGTACATTTTTTATGCTAGTTTTCTTCACAAAATAGGAATTAGGTCCTTTTATAATAAGATATGAAAAATATTTTGGATTATATTTATGGAACTCAGTCACTGTGTATCAGAATAAGTTAACTTACGACTATTTTCCCGAACGTCCATTATTTCTAACTCCTAGGAAAGAGGCTTTTAGACTTGTCCTATCAAATGGCGAATTAGGCTGTACAGAATACTTACATTCATACCAATCGCGCCGTTTCCTTCCGGGGTAGGCACAGTCACAAAGTTTCCCTCACAAACACACATTTGTTCACCTAACTCTGCTTCAATAATTTCCCCCATGCTGATCTGTCCTTGCAAACCTCTTTTGCCTCATTTACCTCCATACGCTGCTTCACGCATGTCCTTCTCCTTTTTATAGTCCTCCTCCTATGAATTTCCTCAAGCACATCCTTCTCGGCCTACCTACGTTAGGAAAATATTTTTTGGAACACATAGATAAATTTTTTCTTTCTTCTAAAACTGCCTCGTCGACCCCAAACATTGAGTTAAGATCACTAACTACAAAGAGAAGAACTATGTGAGGGCACAATTAAAATTATGTGTGAACAGCCATTTCGCAAGCAGCAACATTACTCTGCGTAACTAACTGAGAGAGACAGGACGAGTTAGGTGTGGAAGAAAAAAGATTGATGTTCTACCACACTGCATTTGCCGGAAACGCACATAAAGTGTTCAGGTGCTCTTTAATAAACTATTAATAAATTGAAGATATGATATAATGTTTTATGGCATACTTTATTTCAAGGACCCCATTTTATTTTTTGCCGCTCAGTCTAATTCGTCGTTAAGAAGGATTGAGTTACATAAGTATGCAGTAACCTGCATTATTGGTGTCGGTGGGAAATTCTAAGTAGTCTAGTAACAAGTAATAGTCCGTTTGCTATGGTACAACTTAATGAGGTTTGAAAAGTGAGAGTTACAAAGGACAATAATAAAGAAAGATAACATCTCTTGTGCTTCAAATTATTAAGAATTGCCTGCGTAGATTTTCTGCAACTTGTCTCTGACGTTGTTTATGGGTAATTGGTAGCTATGTGCTTTTCTCTAACTTCATAGCACTGCTTTGATCAGTCTTACTCAATGGTAAACCTGATTTTCACAGTTCCAGTTGGGACTATACCATATCTGCTCCAGCGTGACACCGCAATCTGATCTTCAGTATACCCAGAGCAAGCTTTTGCAAGGGCTTTTCTCTCAGCCCCTTGGATTTATATTCATAGGAAATTCTCGCTCTGGTCTTCTCTAATTTGAATTGCTGGGAAGGCGAAACGCGAATCACGACGGCGGCAAACCCGGAAGATTATCACGGCCAAACGGTGCGGATGTGTCGGGAGTCGTTTGTATGCCCGCTTGTGTGCGCATGTGTGTTGGCGACAAGCGCAGAGATCGTGATCCGGATACACTTTCATACACGTTATTTCTCTCCTTACGAACCTCTCTTGCTCGGAGTCCCCGGTAGGCAGACCCCGGATAGATAGGCGTGAGAAGCCCACGAGGAAAGCCCTAACAAGTTCCCTCCGTTCAAAAGGCAGTATTTTCGAGTGGATGGTCACTGATCCAACTAACGTCCTCTTTTTTTTGCCCTTCTTTCAAGTTCGCGATCATCTAAGTGCTTTTCGGGGCTTCTGCTTTCTCCTCCCCCCATGTATCACATCAATGGCATTCTTTTCCAGTGTTTGCGCCATCAAAACGTATAGATTTAGGAGTATTTCCGCTTTACTTAAAATTATATTATAACCATTACATAAAGCAATTACTTGGACCAAAAAGATTTGTTCATAACTGATTATTGCAGGGAATACGCAACATTGGCAGTTTTTTTGGCAGAGTTTTAATTTTAGCTTTTATATGGCCAATTTTCCCTTTATTTAATAATGCATTATTTATGTCTTTAAATATTTTGTGTGTCATATATTTCTTCCTAAGGAAAGACGAGTGTAATAACCGGTTGAATGAATAGCCATCGTTCAAATCGTTTGTTATGATTACAACTTTATTGCAGGCTGAAAGAATGGGTTGTTAACAGATTCACAATATTGTCTCACACATTCAAGCGGTTATGGTTTTATAACCTTAGAGACAGCTTGGTTCGTCAGTCTCCCTAATTTGGCTTCGGTGAAATCATGGAAATGTCGGCAATTTTTTCTTAACTTGGCTTTAATCATGCGTAGAACATCGAACAGCATCTAAGTTACTTTCATATGATGACACATAAAGGTGAACAAGTTTTCTATTGTACCGTTGTATTTGGTACACTAGTCCATCCCTCATAATATTAATGTTTATCTTTTATTCACTTAAATCCTTGCTGATTAATTTGGAAAATATAGCCCTGCTGTCCTCATGTTAGCATGATTTACTATTTTCTAACCTCTAGGAATAGGGAACACAGTATCTTTACCAATTGTACAGAAGGGTGTGAGCTTTCTCTCTACGTATAGCATTTCATCTACAATTTCTCATCAACATTTGATTTGATATTGCATTCCATAAAATTTATCTGCAGAATTCTAAGGAAAACATTATATACCTTGAATGTTCCAAAATACTTTTTTTTTCCATTTTTGTCTATCTTCACACCAAATTCTTAATTTGAAGTGAAAAAGGAATACGCCGAGACTCAATTTCATGACACACTCCCAAAATAATTTATACATTTTTTTTACAATTTTCTACATTTATTCAGTTTCATACCCCTCAAGGGATAAGTACTTCTACTCCTCTTCTAAGATTAAACGGAAAAGTCTTATATTCTTCTACTGAAGCAAAATTCCTGTCTATCTGTGCACCAATCATTATCCTGGGAAATGCACATCGATAACCTTTGCACCAAAGTGGCAACTGCTGGCTATGTATTAAGAAGGATTAAAGCTCTTACGGATACAAACACTGCTCTGTCAGTCTATCATGCCCATGTTATTAGTCATCTGAAATATGGAATCGTGGTTTGGTGCCACGCGCTCCATGCTAAGAAGTTTTTTAAACTACAAAAATGGGCCATTAGGATTCTAAAAAAACATTCCCGGGAGAAGTAGCTGCCGGACACTTTTTTAATCTGGAGGAATTCTCACGTTGCCGTGCCTGTATATTTTTTTCATTGTTTTATTTGTCTGTCTTGTTTGATATTGAAATTGGTGCTGCCATACATAGTCATAATACCTCTAAAGATTTTTTGATGGTCTCCCACAGTCTTATCCTACTTAGAAAAAATCCTGTTTATGTTGGCATGAGACTGTTTAACTACATGCCACAAAAACTAAGGGAAACTTATCCATATCAAGGTTTAAATATTAACTCTACCAATATCTGATAAGCAATTTATTCTATTCTGTTGATGAATTTTTGTTTTCGTAACGGGGTTACGAAAAAGCTCGGCACCAGCTACGTTAACTGATGCTATATGATAGCATAGAGTCTTCTAATACATTCTCAATATTATACGCAGTTAAATGGAGGAGTAATGAAAATATTTGATTTGTGACGGATTTTTATTAAGTTACAGGTTTGAAAAATGTAAAATCAAACCGCCATTCTACTTTAAATTTCGGTTACCAATTACCTCAAAAGTGGAGCAGAAGTATCTGATATATATTATATAATCTAAATTGTTATCCTTAAATAGGAAGATGCGAATGATTGGTTATCAGTGTTGGTACTTGTGAGTTTTTTTGTTCTCTTGAGTATATAATTGGAGAAAATCATATAAAATATGTTAATAGTTGTCTAAAAAAATCGTAGAGGTTTAATAATGATCAAAATACATTTACGTTTTTTCATCTCGTAGGGTGAGTTGTATTTTATTGCAGCTAAAATGTCAGATTATCAAGTTATACTTCAACATATGTCTAACTGTTGAATTTTGTCACGAAAGAGCTGTAAGAGAATGAATTGCCTCCTCAAATGTGACTATTTTGCGTGAAGGGTTCTTAGAACATTGCTTTGTCTGAGAGAATCCTACAAGCCTTTGCGTATAGTATAGGGGCTCTGTGTCATTTGAAATGGAACCTCTCTGCGTAGCCTATATGTCCACATGCGGGACCATCGTACAGGATTTCTTTCGTTCCCTTATCTCTTGGGAACGCGGCAATCTCTCGGCTGCGCATTGGATCACGGTCTGAGGTCCCGCATGCAGCTAGCTCAATGTCTGTGGAGAAATTTCGACCACAAATCATTTCTCGACGTATCCGTGCCAGGCACACATGAACACAAAATCCATTACGTGCTTTCGTCGTCTTTCGTGAAGTAAGATGAATAGCATCCCTCGCTGCTGTATCTTCGTGAATTTGAAGCCAGCCGGAGTATGATACCTTCTCAATGTGTCGAATTTTTTTTTCAATTCCATGATAACTCCATCGAAATGCTCCAGGGCTATCTTATGAAATATTAATTTCAAGCCGGATGAATTGAATAACATGAGATAATGAGTGAATGATGATAACAAGTCTTCATTTTAATTGTATCGAAGTGACCCGGTGCAAAAAAACAATTTTTTTCAATGATAGATGCGATATAAAGCAATAGTTTTCCATTGAAATAAACAAAATTTGCCTTTTCTCCTAGCTGTTAAAGATTTGTGCCGTCATAATTCTTTGTTACACATTCGTTAAAATGGCCATGCTCTTTTGATCTCTGCGTGTGAATTGGTGTTTATTCAATTAATTTTTTCGTTTTTCTCTCACTGATTCCGTTTGAACATTTTGCTGATTGAAGAATGTAATTACAAATCCGTTATTTGATGATGAAAATTTGATTTAATAATCCATTGGAGTGTTTTAAAATGTGTTGATGAACAATTATTTAATTAATATGCCAAGCATTGATAAGTGGATAACTTTTATTTGCATTAATTTTCATACCAAATGTACAGTCACTGAAATTGGACGATAGTAACATTTTAAGATTCATTTAATTAGTTTCGGCTTCGTAGAATTTTAAATACCTTTTTTAGGTCATTGCAATGGTAAACTGAGACGAAACTTAATAGCGATGTTATTATTTATTATTTGACAAAATAAGTTTGTTACAATCTCAGTCTGAAACATAATTAGAAGCAGTCATATTGAAAAATTGTAACCATTGTTAAATCCCAATAAATTTTGTTCTATTGCATTGAAAGCAATCCGTCGTGGAATTTGTATGTAATGAGAATCAGTCATAGTTGACTAATAAGTTATAATATTTTAATTTATAGTATACAATTCCTTTGCAAAAGTCGAAGTTGAATTATTGTGTGTGGTAATCAAAAATCCTTAGCCAAAATTTGATTTTCGAATTTAGAAATCTTTTTGATGCATCGTGATGTGCCAATGAGTGTTGTATAATCTCCACCATCATGGGAAAAAATAAAACTAACAATAGCAGGTCGGGAATCATTAATTTTGAGATCTTGTTGGCCTCATTTGAGTTATCAGGCTATAAGAACCTGATTGAGTTTTTTAATTAGCTTTTTGGTATTAATTCATTTTCATTTCTCGTTAGAAAAGAAAATATGGGCTGTTTCGGTGTGGCCTCATATTTTGAAAATACTCGAATGAATCGGTAGACGTCTAATCTGAAGAGTGACTAGCAAAAAACCAGTTCATGTGAACAAAAGTTTTATTTATTTTTTTCTCCGCCAATACGAATTTAATGGAAATCCACCTTTAATGGTAATGGACATCTACTTTTGATCCACCAGTTTACTGGGAATCCACCGTTGATGCGTGGTGAAAATAAATGCTACAGGTTGCTTAAAGATAGTGGCACTAATTTCTAATGGAACATAAGTATAAAATGTGTTGCTCTGCGAATGGCATGTGCATACATTGAGAAATAATCTCCGTTGCTAAATTATTAGTTTTCAAACGTGTTAATTAATATTTATTTGCAGAGGGAAATGTAAAAAAAATGGTCACATCAGTCTGTGTTCGCCATTCATGAGAGCGTCCCTTCTCCTTTTTCTCACGTTCTATTTTCCTCATTTTTATCTTTCGATTCATTTTTTGTTTGCATCCTCGTTTTTTTTGCCGGTTAGGAATACAAGATATGAATGTCTGACCTGTCACAACGCGCGTCCATGCTTTTCCTTACACGGAGAAACTTTTGTCAAATTTATATTGTATCCATTTGGGCGCTCTGTAGGATTCTGCATTCCCAATATCAAATAATTTAGTACCGTCTTCTTCAAAAATCAAGCCCTTTCTTCAGAACCAACCCTTAAAAGATGAAACGTTCAATACAAATATTACGTCATTACGTGTATTTTTTAACATTGGAGCATAAATAAGAAGCGAAAGCCTTTGTAAAAAATTTACTATCAGTATCTTTAATTTTAAAAAATGCTAATGAATACAATTTTTTTATTCCTTCTTAAATATGACCATTAAAACTTTCCAGGTAATTTTTCTTAATAGGTTCACAATAAGAATGCCTTAATCGTGCAATAGTCAATTATATATTTCTTTAAGTTAATACTTTCTTTTAGATTCGTTGGTTTTAATTCTATAATATATACTAAATATATATGCAAAATTGATGGTGCCTCATTGAAACACAATTTTATGTCACTGAGTATTTATTCATGGAAAACTTGGTCGTGATTATATTGAACACCTCTGTAGGGATCCTAATTGTAAAAGATTTCTTCTAATTTTTTAACTGTCTTACATATGCTGAAACCAAATTAGTCAATCCAGTGTTCACTAATTTGTGATAAGAATTAGGTAAGTAGAACCTGATAGAATAAAATGATTAGAGTAGCCATAAAAGGATTGATAAAATCAATTCAGATCCATTTTTATCCGTCTATCATTTCCTTATTCCATTCTTGAAGAGTTGATGATGGCTAAGTTAATGCTAAATCCATATTCTTTGCAAAACCTGGCTAATGGGTTTGTTCTTCCCTCCCACACGATTGGCATTTGATATATCTTGTGTCCAAACGACGTTGAGAGCGCCCATCTCGCGATTTCTTTTGAGGGAAGAGTTGAAAATGATCATTTGTTGTCCAGTAAAAATGGATATCGAGATTCATTTCAAGTCACATCACAAGTATCTTTATTTTCTTCTACATCTTCTTCCTCGCCGCCGGATGACGAAAATGATCGCAAAAATGTGTACACAATGCATTTATTCGGACGGTTCCGCTCGACCGGACATGACTGCTCTTCCGCTCAGATGATCGCAAAGTGAGCTCCTGGATGTGTGTCACGAGGCGACGGGAGAGTTCGATGAGCTGTGTAGCAGTCTAGAGTTCGGGAAAGAGATCCGCTTAAAGGGCCTTATACTTGACAGCGACGCGGAGAGGGTGGGCGAGGAAGGTGAAGCAGGACAACTTGAAAGGACGACAAATGGGTCGGACACTGGATAAAAATATTGCAATATCCGGGAAGGAAAATCCCCGGCCGAAAGATGACTCTCTGAAGTAAAGAAAAAGAAGGCAAGGCGATTCGTATATATATCTGCTTCAGGATGTGGGGAAAAAAGCATCTTTTTTTGGTGATATATATCTCCTTTTCTACAGTTCATCGTGCCCGTGAAGAATTCGGGAGAGTCCACAGTGGACCGTTCCTTAAAGTGCGTAACACCACTCGGGGATGCTGGATAAAAAAAGAAGGGGAACTGCTCAAATATGCTTGAAATGGAATGCAGTCTTCCTTCCGCACACCCATCTCTTTCCGGATTCGCTTCCGAATATTGAAAGATTGTCAAAGGGAAAAAATGCCCTATCCATTTTGTGTGTTTGTCAAAAGTCTCGTATTAGAAAGGGAATCTTTGTTTATGTGGTGGTACTCCTGAATTTTTCGTAGATTCTTCTTGTGATATAACTTCTTAGGTAACTAAATCTCTCCAATTCCATCTTCTTCTTTAAATCTGAACTCCAAAATGAAACTCTTAGTCCGATGTAAAGCTCGGTCAGGCGTACTTAAAGATATTACATTGAGCGTATTTAGCGCTAAATTTAAGAAATTTACGAGGCCCTCCTCGAAATAATTATTACGCTTTTAATCAAAATCAACAAGCTCGATGATTATAGCCAGCAAAGTCAGCTTAAGGCATTTTTAAAACTTAATATATTTAAAAGACTTCACTCATTACAACGTGAACGTTGATGTTGGGCGTACTGTTAGGCAATTGAGGATTGCTTTTCAGTGATGATATTGGCTTCCAGGAAGGTGTTTCCGCTGTCACGAATTTTATTGCAAACCATCTCTTTATGCCGTTCTGCAATTTGAATGCTCAGTGATTGAAACATGTAATGAGAACTAAATACTTAAGCTTGAGTTATCACAAAAAAATCAATTAAATAGAAACAACTTCCGGTCCTGCTTGTTGTCCAATTTGCTTAGCTTCAGATTTACACGTATAACGACTACAGACGCCTCAGTGTTAACAGACCAGGGCAAAGAAAAGGGAATGGTAAAAAAATGTAAAACACGCACTAAAATATTGTGTAACGGGCTCACTTTTATTTGGTGTCTGCTCGATGCACTTCGGCAGTTTTATCTCATAATAATCCTGAAAAATAAGTAGATGGAATTGTAATCCCATCAATCACTGCAAATTTGACCTAAAATCACATAATTGTGCATTCAGCCAAAGGCAATGTATTCCCCCCGCTAGGAAATAAATTGGAAAAGTATCAGAGATTTCAAGGTTAATCCTAGCAAATTTATTCGGCATATCTATAGTAAGTATGCCAACTGTATAAATAGATTTCGAAATTCCGGGCTGTTAACATTGTTATGAACAACATGATTTAAAATGCTATCATGAAGTTTTTTCCAAGTTCTTCTGGAATGATATAATTTTAAAGTGACGCGCAATGCAAATTTCACAGTTTGAAAAGTAGATTGCCATTTGACCATGATTTCCATTGCATCTCATTATTTTTAGATTGAGTTATGAAAAACGTTTCCTGCTATGATGCCTATAAGTTCAAATACTCAGTTGTCGGAACCATTAATAGGAAAGTTACACATCTTAGCCATAACTTATAACACTAAATAGGGTAGAATTTACAAGTCGAAGAATATTAGACTCACTTGTTTTTGCTCTTCAAAACTGGGTGTCGCCTGTAAAGACACCATCGTAGCAGGCGGCAGGGAATGAAAATCTGCCATATATTAGACAGGGATCAATTGGAATATGAAACAGCGCTGTATGAATATGCGTGCCTTGTTCATTCAATGTTTTCTTTCGTAAGTGTTGTTATCCTAAATATGATGAAATACTCGTTCTCAACGTGGTGCCCATCATGTTTTGCCTTATTTCTCTTCTGAATACTCGGTGCGTTACTTAATGTTTACCCTCCGTGGAAGCGTAAAGCATAAATTCAGTATACACTAATTGCTTGTTGAAGGTGATAATGGAAGGTGATGTTGGGTAAAGGGGAAATCGACAATGGAATGCATTATACAAATACCGTGTGAGTGAAAAATAATGTTGAAATGAAGCGGATGGCAGATCGCATAGTGGTGAGAAGTGCTGAGGCAAACTAATCTTCTGATTAATGACTTGTTATGATGATAATTTAAGTCCATGTAGAAATTTGTTATGCGTTATTATCGAGAATATCGCAACGGTTTTCCACAATGGAAACATCGTGGAAGCACTTTATAGTGAAGTGTTACTTCAACTATATCATCTATGAGTGAGGTAATCTTAGAGTCATCAGTGTACAAAGCATATAATATATTAAAATTTTTTCATCCTACCCGTTTAATGAATAAACTTTCAAACATGTTTTTTCGGAAAAAATTACTTGTGTTTCACTCAATCCACTGTTTTACTGATGAGAAATTAAATTTTGGTACATTTCTAACATAGCACTTCTCCTAATTGAACATATATCTTTAAATTCAGACATTTTAAGTTGATATTTATCCTGATTAACTTTTCTTTTGATAGTATTCGACCATTTAAAAATTTTCTCTCATTATCCTTCGTTCTTTGAACTTTTTCTTCTTAGAATTAATTTACGGAAGATTTTATTTACCGGGGCACTATTTTGGTCGCATTTTTTCCGTGGATGAGTAATGGAGTTTTGATTCTTAAAGATCAATTGACAGCTAAGTGAAAAACGAGAGGAGGACTCCTCGAGTGATTGATATCGCCCCTTGAGAATACGATAGACACAGAGTTATTTTACCATCACACCGGATTGCGACGTTGGTACATTTCCGATAAATTGTCACACGAAATCGACTATACAAGACATAATCACTAAAATTCTTTTTCTTAACCATGATAAAATTTTCGATGTTATATATATTGTATATTTGCGATACCTAATTTAACAAGGCAATTATTCGTTTTGAACTTCTGTCTTCTTAGATCGGAAAATTGAATTTTAGTTATCCGCAGGTCAGCCCAAATTGCTTCATGCCATTAGCGACAACGTATAGAATAGCGCATGAAAGATGACTTCTTTTATGTTTTCGAAATGTTTAAAGTACTCGTCAGAAAAAGGTCTATTCATTTGTATTGCTAACTTAGAAATTTCAATTTTCTGTTAAACCGATTTTTCACGTTGTCTTTTAGTCCCTTTGATATTCTTGCTCTAACTTCCTTTTTAATGTAGAAATTCCACGAATGAGTAAAGGGTATCATGCGTGACTCAAATTGGCATCATTGTGTTAATGAATTTAGGTTCACAAATCGTTCGATTTTAAACCAAAATACGTATTTTTTCTGGAGTTTAGGTCAAAAAATGCATATTTAGAGGTCGTGAATAATAATCATCCGAAGAAAGAAAATGACTGCACAGTGTGGCGGAATAAATTAAATTTCCTTATTCTAGTACTCATGTAATTCGCTAAATAGGGATTTACTAGTTAATTTTACTACAAAAAATTAATGGATGTAACTATTTTGTTACGTGACGCTGGCATTGATCTGTACTCTAACGGATGGTTCCAAGTTCTGGGCGGTACTTGACAAGAGCTTCTTTCCCCAGACAAAAAGTTTTGCCACAATTTCTTAAATATACTTCTTTTCCCGTTCTTCCGGTCGCGTCTCCTTTTGTACTTGTCGGCGAATACCCTTTCACTCTTCTCCTTTCATGTTTCTCCTTCCTCTCCTTTTGAAGAATGACGGAATGACCCCTTCTTCCGAGCGAGTGTGTGGCAGCTTTTGAAGACGAACAAAGAGGTGGCAAAATATAAAAATTGCCGTTTCCTCTCCGCTATTTCCTTCCATTTCTTTTGTGACAGCTCCTCACCATTCCTCCATTCATTCCTTCCCTCGCACAGCCATCCCTCCAACAACCATTCCTCCCAGCGTATACCCGCTGTTCTAAACCACAGCCAATATTAAGTTGGTATCTTTCCTCTGGGCACAATCTCATTCTACCACGGTACAATTCAAAATCCACTCTAGAACAGGCGTCTAGATGTGTGAATAATATGAGGATTTATATTTTAGAGTAGAAAATTGCTATCTCGCTTCATAAATAAATTTTTATCAAAATATGTTTGGTTCCGTGAGGCCTTGTGAGTAAAAAATGATTACTAAGTAAGGGCCATGGCAATGTGGGTGGAGTATTAGAAAAGGCGTCCATTAGTAAGTACAAAAGTTTCGCTTCTTCTACTGCCACCGCCTTCCAGACGAAATTATTTTGTATATCCCACCTCGCCATTATATTCTCATAAACAGTCCTCTTCGTTAGAATAAGATTCCTGGGTCAATATTTTTACTGCTCTACATCTATAGGAATAATTAAACCATTGTTAGATATCCCAGGCAATACATTACATTTTCGAAAATTTAATGCCTTTTTTTAAAATCCCTGAATACTGCATGCTTTTAACCATAGAAAAAGTAATCATCACATCTGCTAGGCTCAACAATGAGATACAGGTGAGAATTTCGTATTTCAGTTACTAAGATTCAAGCAACGCATATAAGTTTAGAATTTTTACTGATTGCGTACAAATTTTACTATTGAGGGGCCTCGCAATGGAGGTATGAATGTTTTTTTATATGACTAGTAATATGCGTAGAGTATTTTCAGTGGACGATAGTTGACCCAGATTTTTTCCTACAACCTCCTTCCTATATATTAACTGACTTTTGGAGTCTTCTTTTGCATTCATGTGAAGGCATTTAGATTATATATATATATATATATATATATATATATATATATATACAATTAAAGAGGAAACTTACAGGGGGTAAAAAGACGAAAGTAAAGAGAGAGTCTTACTTAGAGACGTTTCGGGTGTTATCCCTTCTTCAGTCACACAGAGAATTCAGTCACACAGATTCTCTGTGTGACTGAAGAAGGGATAACACCCGAAACGTCTCTAAGTAAGACTCTCTCTTTACTTTCGTCTTTTTACCCCCTGTAAGTTTCCTCTTTAATTTTGTTTGTGGCCATTTGGCGAAGTTTTCCATTGTGTATATATATATATATACATATATATATATATATATATATATATATATATATATATATATATATATATATATATATATATAATAAAAAAAACAAATGTCACAGGTGACTACCTACTAATTTCTGACGAAGGCGGTTGTGTCCGCCGAAATATATAAACAAATCTGTGAGTTTTTCTTTTTTGTGTTTTCTCTGTGTCTGCCAGTCACGCCTGTGACATTTGTTTTTTTCTTATTGTGCACTACACGTGTTTTTCGTCGGTTGGATATATATATATATATATATATATATATATATATATATATATGTGTGTGTGTGTGTGTGTGTAATTGTATATATATATATATATATATCTATAGGATATATATATATATATATAAGATAATATATAGAGTAAACAAAATAAGGAAAATAGGAATTTGGTATCGCTGTAGAATAATAAAGATCATATATAGGGACAGAATCACAAACAAGGAAATCCTACGGTAAAAGGTGAAAAGCTAAGAATGTATTGTGGAATTTGGAAGCAAAAAAGAATAGATGAATTTTCTTGGCACATTTTGCAACAGAATAGAACATAGGAAAAATTTGAGGGATATAGAAATGGGGGTACTTATTGGCTCAGGAATGAATGAAGCTTAGGAGCCAGGGATAGGGAGCTACACGAAGCCAATCTTCATTTTGATCTATACTGATCATGATGTAATTTTATGAGGATACATTTTATATTCAGGCCATTGAAACTGCTTCTGCATTTATTGTGAATGCGGCTTAGATTTTAGCTAGGTAGTGACATCTTCCACTTTCTGAGGCGAGATTTTGAAGAACAGCATTTTCAAATGGAACACAAAGGATATCGTACTGTCTACTTTATTTTTAAAAATCAGAATGAGCTTGTTTGTCACTCCCCTATTTTACTCATCATCTTAACTTAACCTTACCTCCTTCCTCCCACATTTTCTCTCACCTCCCTTTTCCTTTATCCTACCTCAGTGTGATGTAGGTCCGGTATGATGACGCATGTTGTTTGGACGAACAAAAGACCCTATCCTAATCATGGTTTTAACCTTCTTCCTCTCCTATCCTTCCTCCAGACTCCCTCCACTTCTTTGATTTGGCAATATATCTATGTGTCTAGATACGTGGAAGATCAGTTGTAGATGATGATAACTGTTAGTCAGTCGAAACACGTGTAGTACGAGTTGAAAATGAAGTAGGCAGTACGATATTCTTTGTGTATCATTAGAGACATCTTGTTGGTAATATAGTATCAAATAACCTAGTATAGTTTTGAAACATCATATCCCAGCATGCTGCAGATAGATTTGTGTGCTATTAGTCCGTAAATTGACGTTATTATACCCACTTAAGCTTGGCTTTTAGCTCTGCTGAATTCAGCGATGGGAACCCATTCTGGTGGAAGGACATAAGCGTGTCCGTGCCTCTCTATTGGTCACGTCGGACACGACCGCACTTTTACTCCCCCACTGCGACTCGGTAGGTGAGTTAAGGGACGTGCTTCGTACGCCCAATGACTTTTTTTCCCGATCGATCGGAGTCATCTGTTCCATTGGCACGCGGGAGTTCGGAGAGCCGCCGTTAAACTGCGCACGATTTCGAAATTTCTTGGAACCAATTTGCGGAATCAAAATTTCGCGTATTCAACTCATCAAAGTTGAGGAAAGACACTCTTTTTTTAATTAAAATTGGAAAACGTTCGTATTTCCTGTTGTACGCGTCCAATTGAACATGGGTTCTGGTTCTGAATTTGTTCTCCATCCCGGGGTATCAGTTTGGAGACACGTGGAGCTGGTATCCACTCGAGGTGAAAGTTGACTCGTGTGATGATGGCTCTCTCTTCTGCCCTGCAAACGTGATGTCATCGCGATGATTGCCTCGAGGGCAAGGATGGATGCGATTGGTTTTGGTATCACCTTGTGGGAGTGTGCGTTTCAAATCATTTTGGCGTTCTATTTCTTGAATTTTTTTCCGGGAAATTCATACGCCTCGGTTTATAATGAATTCATCGTATAAGTTCCCGTTTATGCGTTTCGATCAACGAGAGATACTGATATGTCCTTTACAGGAGGAGCTAATGTTTAAGTTAGCGTTGACGAGAAAATTGGAAATATTAGATATCCAAACCAAACCTCTTCGTACTTGATGTGTTTACTCTTCTGATTTTTTCCGTTTACTTTCATTTTGCAATTAAAAAGTTAGGTGAGTGGGACAATAATCTATTCAAAATCATGATTGCTGTGATCACAATGATGGAGACCGTAAAATATATATTATTGAGGAGGGAAACTCTTCCTTTTAACTAATGGTGAAGGAGGAAAACTGATAAATCTCAAAAGGTGATAAGTAGTGGCGTATATTCGTGCTAGAATCAATCTTGTAGTACCAAAAAACTCTGAAAAATATTGACCTTCTCTACTTTAATACCTTTGACACTGTTACTGCCATTTTACCGCAATTTTTCATTTTAGATGGCTCTGATTTTAGAGGTCTTTGTTTCCGCGTTCATTTTTTACTTAAAGGGAATTAATTGAATGAGAATTTTTAATATAATTTACAAATAATTTACTGGTAAAACTCATAATTTGATCAAATTCTACCACAGATCTCTGAATGGCAACATTTGACGTAGTTTAATGCAAAAGCTTCTACCAAATTTGCGTTAAATAGCGAAGACACACAAGGGTAGTTACGATGTCTACCTTGCGCATAATAGGTACGTTGTAACTCCTAATATCTCAGATATGCTAATTTGCGTATGTTAATAGCTAAAGCCGTCTTTATAGAAATACTTTTGAATATTGTGTCCTCTTTTCTGACCTATCCTACGCAATTGCCTTCTTTGTATCGTAGACTTCAGGTAATATTCGAGAGTAAAATGAATTGATCATCACAGGATAGTATTTTATATCTCTTTTGGTAAAGGTACATCAGGAAATGAGGAACTCAGTTCCACGTACATCCATATGAAGATGAAAAAGTGTCGGCGAACCAATTGTGGTCTCATTCCCTAAGGCGATGTCTCAGAAATATTTTCTTCTTCTACCTTATAGCAACAGAATCGTTTTTATTTGCAGTTTTTAGCAGCTTGAATGAAATTGATTACCTAGATTATGTATATATATATATATATATGTTTTAAAAATTCATTCACTCCCCTTCCGCTATTACCATTCTTATTTCAATGACGCCAATAACGGAAAAATATTCATTATGTATTTATTTCAATGAATTTCCACTTAAGGCTTAAATTAAGGGTTGATACGTGTTTTTCCAAACAAATTGGTATTTTGAGCATATTTCATAGTCTCAGTTTAAATTTGCAAAGTTTACTCCATGACTGTTGTTAATGACTATAAATTTTAATTTCCTTTATTTGGAAATATATCTTCATTATCTGCATAATTCTCTGAGAGTAGCAATAAAAATCATACAATTATAGCAATGCATGCTTCATAATGATTTGTGCACAGTTTACACCTTGGAAGTTATTAAATGCAACCCAAGCTGTTGCACGCGTCGGAACTAGGCAACAGCTGAGCGTAGGAATCTTGAGACGAGCAGGCCAGAAACCAGAAACGCATCGTCCTCCAAAAGCCGTATTTCGGATGGCCCTGGGATAAGAGTGGGCACTTAAATTCCATTCCCTCTTCTACGTTCGGTTCCGATGTCCCTCCAGGCCCTCTTCCTCTTCACTTTCATCCTCTGCCACTTCTCCGGCACTCACTTCTCTCAACTCTCCCTTCATCTACTCCCCTTCTCCTATCCCAAATCCCTTGCTCTCGCTCACTCTCCTTCCGCTCTATCGCCTTATCTCCACCTACTTTATCTGAAGCACATTCACCGACTCCATCAGCTCTTCCCTCCTCACACTTATCCTTCCCTTCTCAGCTTCTTCTTTTTCAACCTCCTATCGAAACTTCTTGCCGTTCCTTGTGCCGTGGCAGCAGATGGACTCCAGGGATGACATGCGTTACCGATGACTAATTTCATTGGAGTATCTGCCAACGTCATTTCATATAGTGATCCTACGAACGTATATTTACTTGAAAATAAGTTCAAACTATGCTTGAATATCGGTTAATTTTATGATCATATAATTTTTTTAGATTTTTTTTTTACTTTGTTAACCCTAGAGTGGTGACGCACTCTAGGACAGTATGAGACCATTCTAGCCTGTGACCGGTCTCACAGATCGACAATATAATCTTTCTGGTGACGCAGGTGAAGTATGAAATGTAGTTGTTAATGCCATTCAGTAGTTTCCTATTTTATATTGCTCCTGCGATATGCGAGTCAAAATATCACTTTGTGGAAGCATATCTCTACATATAGCTACTTTCAGTCCCACAGACCGTGCGTTATCACTCGTCTCCAAATGCTACCTATTTTCTTGTGCTACATGAAATATGATATCTAAAAATATGTGGATAAGTGATTTATGGCAAATTATGGAAATGAATCCTTTTTTATGTACTCATTCCTTGTAACGGTTATTTTTTATGATGAAGAACAATGACCTAGTCCACCCATTATATCGTGTAACAAAGATTGATTACAAGCTGAATTATCTTCTCTTTTTGCTGTTAAAATTGTGAATAAATGTTTTTAAATTCACGTCGGAATGCTGCTATTTGAGGCTATACAAAGTAAACTGAAATCATCTTTTTAAAAACTCCTAAGTCCCAATGAGTCCAGGAGACCGACATCACGACTGTCACGATGTCCCCATAATTCACGTCACTACTGTAGGGTTAAAATAGCGTATGGAAATACGCTATTAACAAATTAAAAATATATTTTCAATTTAACTTACAAAACTTTTAATGTGATTTGGTTGACACAATGTCGCAATCGTTCACAAAAATAAAATTGGAGAGGGAACTGAATCAAATTACGTGAGATTGTTTTAATGACACTTCCTGTGTTAGAAATTCCGGAATTACTAATCACAGTTATTCTTTCACATTCAATTTTTCTGTCCATTTACTTTTACAGTAAAAAAATATCGGCTTTTATATTTTCTATTCCAGAGATGGTAGTAATTATACCTCATTTGTTAAGCATTTTTATTTTAATGTTCAGCAAAGCGAAAGGAGATTGGAAAATTCCGAAGATAATGAATGCTGATTATAAGTCAGCAAGTTTTTGTTAGTCAGGTGTTCAAGTAAGAATGCTAAGTATGACTTGGAAAATATAATGCTCTAGATTACATACATCTCAAACTAGACGTCCCATATCTCGCTCTCAGTCTTTGAACATAACTACTTCTTGCGCAAAAATTTGATGTAATTTAGTTGAGGTCAAGTTGCAACCGTTCAAATAAAATTTACAGGTCGTCAATTGCGTGAGAAATTTAAGAACTGGTGGTGAAATTGCTGAACGGCCGTTATAAGGCAAATTTCTTGCAGTTGTGTGCTGCAGCCATGGCTGTGAGTCATGTCCCGTTATCATTTGCATTTTGGATGCCATTCAGTCGACATAATGTTGAGAAATATTCCGCTTTCATTTGCTCTTCCTTTTATTGCCCTTTAAGATTGTGTGGTGTAGTCCATATAGATAATGCTATTTGTGAACCAATAATGAGATCAATATTTGACGCGTGCGTATCCTGATTGAAGGAAGTCTAATCTACATGTACATGCATGTAAGGCACGACAAGAGCGAGTGGCAGTGGGTGTAAGATCGCCAGCCATGATAAGAGAGGGAATTGAGGAAAGTTAGGGGGAAGAGAAAGGTTGAATTGCATTTTGGCGCTGTTTTCTGTAAGTGTAATATGCATTTTTAGTTATAATCGCCTATGGTGCAAGGAAAAGAGAAATGTTTTAACGATCACTTCAGCAGTGTATCTCTTTCTTTTCATCACTGCTACCAGTTCTGGATAATAACCACAAGCTATACAATACTACCCGCGGAATGGATATAGATGATTATCCATGTATTAAAAACTGGTTGATCTGAACTGTGTTGGAAATAGTTATCTATTTAATTTGTAACATGAAAATTAAGCGCAGTCCTGGTAGTAATGTTTGTTACATTGGATCACCCAAAATAGTTTCTATTTGCATCCATACTCCGTAAATATATTCATCGCCAGCATATACATACGGTAAAAAATACACACTCATACACCAGCTAATTATTTTTAACAACGTTTACGTTTTCTTTTAAATTTATCTATATTACCACTAGGTAATCCCTTATAGACTTATTCAGGTAACTCATTAAACTTGTTAATTCCTCGATTGTGGTGGAAGGAGTTTTTCCTTATGATTAATTTTGTTGCCTAAATTTGAGCCAACATTTTTGGTTCTTCCGTGCTGTATGATTGGATTTTTCGACTCCTGTAGGTTCTCCCAGATTTTTTCATTTGGTATTATGCGAAATACAGCATGTTACCATCGAGTCAGCACAGATTTTTGGAATATTAAAACAGATATTTACTTTGATGACAAAGAGTAAATTTCTCTATCATATTGACCAGTCAATTTGAAAATTACAATTGAAAGTTAGGAAATGACAGTTGAAATTATGATTAGGTACATCGAAATGTAAATGGATATCTGCTTGTTTCTACTTTAGAAGATTTACTTACGTAAAATCAAGTGAAATTAGTTCGTAAGTGCGAAACCAATCCTACCTACCTATGCAAAGAGTGCGATAAATATTCATGCATTTATTATTTACATACATACATACATACTCATCACGCCGTTCCCTTCCGGGGTAGGCACAGTCAAAATGTTTCACTCATTTATACATAATTGTACACCTAACTCTGCTTCAATAATTTCCTCCATACTGACCTATCCTTGCAAACCTCTTTGGCCTCATTTACCCGCATACACTGTTTCATACACGCCCTCCTGTTTTTAAAACTCCTGATATTCCGCCTCCTAAGAATTTCCTCAGCCACATTCAACCACCACTTTCTTGGCCTACCTCTACCTCTCACACCATTCATTATACACTCATATATCTGTTTCGTTATTCGACTCTCATCCATTCTCTCAACATGGCCAAGCCAACGAAGCACACTCATTCACGCACGTCCATTACTGGAGCATTTAACCCACATTCGTTCATGACCCACTCATTCCTGACCCTATCCATCCTACTTTTACCGCAAATACTCCTCAGATAACTCATACCCACGGCGTTTAGTCTACTCTTATGTCTATCCTGACATACCCATGTTTCACTACCATATAGCAAAGTGGGAAGAAGTACACTTTTGTACACGGCGATTTTCGCTTCCTTAGACAAGCACTAATTCCTTGATATGCTCCACATGCTACCTACTACTTTCCATCCAGGATTCACACGTCTCTTTATTTCCTCATCTATTTTTCCATCTTTCGCATACATCTTACCTAATACACAAAATCATCCACCTGTTCAATTACTTCACCATTCGCCCTCATTATACAGTTATTCTCCCCATTCTCCTTACCAAAAACTTAGAGATTGATATTCCTTTTATATTGCAGGGTGTGTAGTGTAAGGGAGCGCCCCTAAGTGGAGAGACAGGAGGATCTGGAAATTGGGTTTGTGTGGGTTTGTAGGCCGAGTGAGAGGATCAGGGTGGAGCAAGCGGGGAAGATGGCTTAGGGGCAGGAGGGGGGGCTGGTATGGTGGGATGGGGTTGTTACAAGGAGGGGGTCGGGCAGTGGCGGGGGGGAAAGGGGCCAGGGTTACGGCTCCTTGCTCCCAAGCGAGTTCCAGATGTCACGCCAATAAAGGGATTGCGTCTTGAGATAAAGGATCCGTGGGATGGGGAGGAGGAGAGCGTGTTGGAAGGAAAGGACGAGGGATAGGAGAGAGAGAGAGAGAGGGAGAGGATTTCTTGCGGGGTGATGCGGGGAATAGGGCGGGGAGGAGTTTCAGAGTCGGGGGAAAAGGAAGAGGTTTTGGGGGTTTATGTCCCTAAAATGTGTGTGCGGCCGTAGTCTGGGCGTTGCGTGAAATGGCGTCTTGAGAGTGTTAAGCTTGCAGCGCAATTGAATGCCTTTACCTACCCGAGAGGAGACGAGACACGTTCCGTGGAGCCCCAGCCTACCGCCTAAGAGAATGGGTGAGAAAGTGTCCTTAGGATCGTTTCACGGGAAAGCCTCCAGGATTTTCATCCCGTGATTCAAAGGACTTAGGGCTCCGTATGACGATATCGAGACATGGGGAAAGAGCCGTCGTCGTACATTCATGTTTAAGGCTGAAAATTGAAAGAGAGGAACCTTTTCAACGCATCAAAGTCTAAAAAGCAAGCGATGATTCTCAATTGCATTGTACAATGATATTAATTTCTCGGGCAAATTTAGACGTTAGAATTAGCCAAGGGTTTTAATAAAAAATATAAATAAGGCTAACAGCATAAAGAAGCGAAATAAGAATTTTTACGCCCGCAAAACCCAGCATTCAGCAACGATTCTCGATTCCATTGCATGATGTCTTCGCTTCCGGAGGCGTATCACAGTTAAATTACAAACCTTTTGTTGAGAGGTATTCGGGATATTTAAAATAGATTAATATTTACTTAGGTTACAAAGAGACCATTCCTAGTCAATTTGAATATCAAAACTAAAATGTAGACAATAACATTTAAAGTCCTGATTAGATAAAACGTGTATAAAATGGATGTGTTTGTGTCTACATTAGAAGCTTTGACCTATGTCAATATTACGGAAATGAGTTTGATTTGGTAAGGAAAATTTATGGCAGTTGAGTAGCACTAAATATACTTTGTTTACTAATCAATCATACACTAAAAATGGTGATTGTTGTTAATTATAGCAATGATCGATGTTACTGAAAATGCTCAAACTCGACTGTTATTCTCTCCTTCTGTCCGATATAATCTCACAGTGAGAGTTACCTGAATACGTTTACTGAAGGTATTTCTTGTAGAAACTGTTGGGAAACAAGAACTAGTCAAAATTCATTTCTCTAAAAAGACCAAGTTTTAATCCGCAATCATAAATCAGTGTGATCTGGTAATTTAAGGAAATCGTTGTGTCGAATTAAAATATCTGATTGGGCTTTTTTTCATGGCTAATATATTCCATATGCCAGTAAAACTAATTCAGGCTGAATTACTGCACCATTGAGACTCCGTAATCAGCGGCGACTTAGTGTTAAAACAGCGTAAAATCCACCTAAGATTGAACTTGGACTTTGAGCACTGACGTGAAATTCGCGAAATTTAATTCCTGCAAAATTTTCACCCATTCTCTGATGTTTCGTATCGTCAAAATAGTTTTTACTGGACGAGCATCATTTTCATCATCATGAAAGAATCATCTTACATTTTACTTGGTTTAATATATAAGACGAAGAATCCGCAATTATTAAGATCCATTTTAAATGTTCCCTATGCTCATTTTAAGGGGAATACTCCTTCCTTTTTTCCCTTCACGTACTCTATGTAAAGCTATCATACTACATACATAATACTACTACATACTAATACATAAATCGTTTTTAATACGGTTCTTGTGATGGAATTTCCTTATACGCTAAGTGTACATGAGAATTTTAACATGAATCTTGTAGGTAGTCTTATGGTAATTTGGATAGCCTAATTACCATTATTTTTGTTTTACTTCAATAAAGACTACGGGGTATTATTCATAGATTCATAGATAAAGTGCTGTTCATAGATTGAAGCACTACCCCGTAGTCTTGAACAATAGACTGCGCAGTAGTGCTTCAATCTATGAATAGTACTTTAAAATAAAAGCGGCTTGTTGAAATGTTAAACGTAACATATAAAGCAGATATCAAGGTTATTCAGCAGTGTCTTTAGTTGATAGATCTAGGAGTATCGCCTGTGTACCAAATTCGGCTTTCTAAATCTGAAGTTACTCCGCGACCCTTATAAATCAGAACACCAAATTTACCTAAAATTTCCGAGCGCGTA
Organism: Ceriagrion tenellum; assembly: GCA_963169105.1. Lineage (NCBI taxonomy): Eukaryota > Metazoa > Arthropoda > Insecta > Odonata > Coenagrionidae > Ceriagrion > Ceriagrion tenellum. The sequence goes on along the minus strand of OY720641.1, from coordinate 7,461,107 downwards.
TGTTTTTTCGTAATCATTTACTAGCCTGTAAACTACCATATATTTGGATAGTTCCTTCTATGATTATTGCGCATTTGCTCAGGTATGAGCCTCTGGAATTAGTCCGATCGCCTCAATTTTTCAAGCCACGCAGCGTGGGTGACAATCCCAGGTCGCCACAGTCGGTCCTCTCTGCATTGCACCAGTACCCCTTGCAGTTAGTATTATGCATTAATGTATGAACACACCGGATGGCGAAGCAGTCCTCTAAGTGGATTCCCCTTCGGCTTAGATGCAGTGAGGGCGCCTAAGTTGAAAATCCCCCACCGCAAAATGGAAGCACAGATCTGTTCGAGAAATTCCAGTGCATTAACCCGGGAGGATATTGGAGGGGGGCGAGGATTCGACCTACACGCGCCTGCTTTTCCTATTGGTCCCTTGTTCGAGGTACACTAGAATCACTGTGGGATTTTGCTCCTGTTTACAAAATGCAGCTAGTTTATCAATGCAGAAACGCATATATGTTTGAGTTGAGGATATGTTTGGGCTAAGGATAAGGAAGAAGAAGAAGGTCTGTGAGCCTTTAATTTTTCGTCACTCGGAAGATGTCATTATTCATCTTTAATATATGTTATTCGGTTTAGTCTATTATGAGATAATGTTCCGTTACGCGAGAGTGTATAACATAAATAAGCTTCAGACTAATCTTCTGATCTTTGTTTTCTGCCTCATCTGTTCTACTCCATGTTTGATTTAAGGACATTGACTATTTCTCGTGTTCTTTTCCTTCTGATGTTTATCATCGTGTTTTATTTCAATTTTATCCTAAACTGCTTCTATTAGCCTTCATGCTCCTGCCTTTCACTACCCTTTTTGACCTCAATTCGGGAATATAGTCACTTATTGACGTGGTAATGATTCGTAAATTAACCCTTAAATGGTCAACGCTGATGTGAGGGGCGCTGTCAAGGATTGTTAGAATTGCTACCGTCGCTCCAGGGCGATCTTTTTCCGTTGCCTATAACTGTAAATAGCGATTGAATCATTCATTTCATTTCCATTTTCATGAGCCCCTAGATTAATATTTTAGTACAGATTTTTCTCATATATATACAATTTTAGAATATTCACAATTATTCGCTTTCTGCCATTTCAATTTATAACCCTGGCAGTTTTGGCTCTCGAGTTTTAATTAATTATGAATGGCGCTCAAAGGGTTTATGTAAACGTCAGCATATTAAATTGTCAAAATATAACCCGTTGCCTCGTTTTCTTTTTCTCTACATCCATAGGCCAGTCACTTACCGAATGTCTCCTAGCTCAAGTATCTGCATTTATTAGATTTGATCATGCTAAGTCGTGCCTGAATATACTATTCATTAAGTTATTACGGGTGGTCAAGTTGAATTGTGCTCCAATTACCTCGTCTATACTAAGCCAATATTTTCTGACCTAGTATAAAGGTCAACATTTCTTTCCTGCTTGGGGGATTCTTCTTAACCTTTGACATTTGAATGCCTGCGACTTGCTTTATTCAACCGGTCAATTCAAATCAATGGATATATTCATATTATCATAAGTTCATTAGGCGAGTTTATCTAAAAACTTGTACTTTCCTAGCAACTCATCATACACTCTGCCAAGTAACTACTATTTTTCCTAATGCTACTTGTATACTTTTATTTTGCATTTCTCTGACTAGTTAAATTAAGTGAGAATGTGTCTATGCTGAAAAGTGCCTACTTGTTACTTGTAAAACCTTTCTAAATCTAAGGAAATTCTATTACTTTGTGTGTTTTTTGTCATTTTATTCTACCTTTCTGTACTTAGATCCAAGCGCAGCGTTCAAAACAGCATGGAACTATGCATATCTTTTTTTACTCTTGGCAATCTTTCAAATATTTCTATTAATATGAGTGTACCCTCTGTTACCTGTTCACCTCCTTCATATGTTCTTCATTAATCTGAATTTTAAGAGCTCCGTACTTCATTTAAGTGAGAATTATTTATTAGAAAGGTTATATTCTACCGTATATAAATGGTAATTTACCCATTAAGTGTAGACATAAAATTACATGCTTTTTAAGAAAATTTTTAGCATTTGTATAGCGGCATCATTTCATGAGAAGGATTGGAATGGCGAGTGTTTCATGAAAACTGTTGACTATGATGATGAAAATTCAGACCAGAGATAAGTACTAAGTCGGTAGTATTCCAAAGACTTTATATTTAAGGGAATTTAAATTTGTCATTCGGACAATTCGTACGCTTAAATAAAAGGAATTTGAATTATCCCTTTTTTCAAGAACGATTAATAAATGTTTAATTTGATTTAATATTCTAGTTATTTCTATTCGTACGAGGATTCTATATTTCATTTTAGACTTTTTAGAAAGTGTAAAGTCTCAGATTTTTTTGCGGTTCAATCGCCGCAATGGGTGGTGAAGTCCTTTGCACCCATCCCGAGGGCAACGGCACGGTTGTACGGAGTCTAAATGTGTGCAAAATGAAGGAGAAGTGCAGTAATATTCGGAATTTGGGGAGGGAATAAAGTGTTTTGGTCGTGAATGGTTGCTTTGATCGGCCCTAGCCGCAGGAGACTGAACGTTGGGAGACGCTTCAGCGCGCCTAGGCGGCGGCGAGGCAGTAAGTAGGTGGAGGATGTTGCGCTGGGTGAAAGCGTGGGTGGATTTATAGGGGTTGTTTGTGGGCGGTTAGGGGGGTGGGTAGGGAGGAAGGGGTGAACGACGCGGAGAGTGAGGCCGATGTGGATGGTTTTGGCTCCCAATGCTTTACGCGCACAACTGGTTTTCATCTCCTGTGCCACTCCATGACACTCCTCGCGACTCCGGAAGAGTTACCGCCCTTCGAGAGTTCTTTGTTATTTTTTCTCCGCTGGAAGAAGAGTGGCGCCAAGCGCTCTGTGCGCTCAAAAATAGCTCTTGGGATGTTATTTTCAAGTCTTTTGGTAGGCAGTCTTTGTTTATTTGACACCTCTTCGTGAATGAAGTGGAGATGAGGAGTGAAATTACATCATTGGCTGCAGCGGTTGTGTCACAGAATTAATCTGTGTCGCTTTAAGCTTCTGTGTATCTTTGTACTCTTGTTTTTATCAATGTGCTTTTGAAGATTATTCACAAAAAGTCTTTGCCAATCTGCATATTTTATGTTTCCGGGCTTTATATGCCTATTGGCGGAATACAAGAGAGACTGCTGACGCCGTATTTATATGAAGTAGTTATGTCCTCATACCTATGATGCTTCTGGATTGTGCAAACTGTTTGAGAGTGAGTTAGTAAGATAATTGTGCTAAAATAAAAATCTAGGAAGACGTAGACAAGGCAAAAGGCAGCATTCTATCCATATCGGTATGTGAAGCCAATTTGGAGTCATTTCCAGTCGTATTTTGTATATATTTTATTGACCTTTCCAATGAAAGCCTGAGTCTGAGAATTGCCGGGTGGAATGGATAACAAATTTCCGGGTGGATCAAATGGCAGTCAAAAATGCCAGAAATTGAGGGAGAATTCTATTTCACACATCAGAAAATACAAATTTGAGTGCCATCAGGAAATTCTAATTAAATTTTTTTTACGAACAGATACCCATTTTTGTGTCTTTACATATGTAAGCCACATTTTATTTGTCTTTTTTAGTCTTTCTATATACCAAGTTTTTATTGCAATGTACGCAAAAGTTGAGGAGGAAATTCATATTCATTGGGTCAAAATATTTAGCTGTTACGTTGAATGGTTGACTTTCATAGAAATTTTTCGAAGCCAATTATTTTTGGTCGTCGTGAACGTACTCTTTATTTATTCACGCAAAGTATGCTTCGTAAACTTTCAAAGAACAAAGAGAAATCATTGATTTGAGTTTTCAAAAGGGAGGAAATAATGCGAAGCATTGCACACATAACAGAAATATGTGAACAAGAATACTTTTTGTCAGTAAATTTGGTAGATTTGGCGGTTTGACTGCCGCATTCATTTTCTGTCGTCTCTGGCTCCGATCCCGTCAGTGGCGGAGATTTTTCAGCATTATTCCTAACCCTAATTGATTGCTATTGGAGAATACGTCGAGAGAAATACTCTTCTCTTCATTAGAGAAGCTGAACTATTGACTCTTGGGCGTCTTTGGTGAAGTGCTGGCTGGTGCTGACACTGGTTTTCTCTTCTCAATATCTATATTGTCCAAGTATGCCTCTCCCTACCACGCTTCCTCAAGGAAGTGTGATTGGCCCTCTTTTATTCATTATTTATATTAGTGACCTAAGTTCTCAAATTAGCAATAAATAAAGATTTTATCCAGACGATACAATTATCTACTGTGAAATAAGCGAAGACACGGACTTTGAAGTTCTGTCATCGGACCTTAACAACATTCATTCGTGACGCCAGAAGTTGGGATTAGAACTAAATATTAGCAAATGCACCACAATCCACTTCCTGCAAAATTCATCACTCAAAATCCTACACCGTGGGTGGAATAAACAAAAAACATTCAGATACAGTAAAATATTTTGGAATTACCTTAAGTTCAGATATATCGTGGGGAACACACATACGAAACATTTGCAGCACAGCATTAAAGAAACTAGGTTTTGTTAAGCGTAAAATACAAAGGTCTTTGGATGAAAAAGTAAAAGAGAGATGCTAATTCACTCTAGGTAGCTCACTCCTCGAATACGCTGTGAGCATTTGGGGCCCTGGTCATAAAGACTTAACAAAAAAAATAACAAAATACAAAGAAAAGCAGCACGCTTCGTTATAAAATGCTACAAGCGAACATATAGTGTTACACAACTGTTAGAAGGATTAAGGTGGGAGCCCCTAGAGACTCGTAGGCTGCACGCTAGGCTTAGGCTGCTTGAGATTATCAGAACTGGTGTGTTTCAGAGTGAAACACATAATACTATCATGACTCCTCACTACATCTCTACGTCTGACAGATGCGATGAAATGAGAGAGATACTCTGCCGAACAGATAGGTACAAAAACTCGTTCTTTCCGCACACATTAAGGGACCACAATAAAAACTGATCTCCTCTAAATACACTCTCAAAACACATGTCACCATTGCCTCCAATAATTTTACATCTTTACACGGCTGGTGACCTACCACCCCTGCCACATGCCTATGCGGCGGCTCGCGGGGTAGTATGTAGGTGTAGATGTAGAATATTAATGACTTGATTAATGACTTGATATTAATGAATTGATTTTCTGTGGTCTCCTCAAAAACAAACATCCAACATATCATGATGCTCAGGAGAAATATTTTGGGACGTCGACGGTTTTAATGCGTCCAACATACCGTCACCCGTTTTCTGTTGGTCGTTTCTATTGGTTGAGGAGCAACATCCGCCGATAGAGTAGATGGGGTAGAGTACTGCACTCCAACAGTGGTTGCGTCCTTGCTAGAGTATTATTGTAATCGTGGAAATATAAGCCACATAAAACTTTTCTGTTTATACACCTAGTAATTCAGAAAATTTTCGATATTAGCATTGCTGTTTGAAGATATCGTCTTTACTTGTTTTGATCTTCCATACCGGAAGCAACAAACGCTGAGTCAACAAATTTGCTTAGGAATGCATCTCTTTAGGCCACAAGCACTAGAATTTAAATTGGGCGACTCATAAGTTGATTCGTATGAAGCTTAGTAAATATTTGGTGCTAAAGATTCTGCATTACGTTTGAAAAGTTTGCAATTAGGACTTAAAATAACATGATACTTTACTACATGTAATGGTAGGTACCATATAACTTTTTACTTTATCTTTTACTACGCTTGTAAATCCAAGACGTATGATAATTTTGTCATTCACTAAATATGTGGTAAGCACCAATTTTCTTCAGCATAGATAGATATGTTCAGTGGAAACATAAAGTTTCTGAATATTTAACGAAATACATGAATTTAACGCAAATAAACTTTTTTCATTCATATTTCGTTTTATTTATGTAGGCGTAAGTGAGGCATATCTGTATCTGTTAAATCATGGCGAGGTTTTACATTCCATTTTTCAAGAAATTAGGGATGAGTTGATAAGTTAATCCTATAAAATCATTCATATTAGGATATTTTCTTCGATTAAATTGTGTATTCCTCCCCGGCGGAAGATGCTCGTAAAATATTCTAAAATGGTATATTACAAATGTAAAATCTAACTAGACAATGACGATGAATTTTTTCAATGTTCATTGCACGTTTTATGTCGAAGAAATTTACTGATTATTCTCCAAAATTTTCTAACAGCTGGTCTTTTTTCATTGTTTCATGAGAGAAGCATAAATTTTGCTAGAATTTATCCGGTGAATGATGCTTTCGCTCGAATCTATCCTTTTGTAATGTTTAAAAGAAGTTGGTGGTTTCCGGTGATACTTTGTGAAGTTTGCTAAACATTTTGAATTAATAGGGAAAAATGTGTTATTCCACAATGAATTTAATGTCTTACGACCATGGTTTCGACAGTTAACGTCTTCATCACCTCATCGTCGAAACCATGGTCGTAAGTCATTAAATTTATTATGGTAAAACAAAGTTAACAAAACGTATAAAAGAATTAAATTATTCATTTTCGTTTTCTTCAATAACAATAAAAATCAAGTCGGTTTTGTCTCTAATATCCAATCACGTTTCTAAATTGTAGGTGCTATTGATGGACCGCAATTGTTTTCCTCCCAAAAAAAACCCAATGTCATGCAGGTTAATCTCTCTGTTGTTTCATTCTGCTAATTCACCATTTCTTGATCATTATTATTTACACAAATACTGCAAAAATACCTCAACTACAGCTTGATTGGTATTGCTGAAAGCTTAAACTCGTAGGAATGAAATGTCTCTTTCCATCATAATTTATGCCGTGGCCTCAAATATGAATCATCGGAACTTAAAAAGTTTCGATTCTTCAACGAAAATCACATTTGCTCCTATTCCCGAAATAATAGAATTTCTGGGAAATTAACGTGTATTTAATATTAGGGCAGGTTTGTAAAAAAAAGTGGGTAGTTAGTAAAAAAATTATTCGCTTTTTAAGTAAACAAACTATTTTATTTGCTTCTTTTAAGGTACCATAATTGCTCTAGTGTGCTTTGAAGGGATGTTTTTATGCCCTCTATGCATATTTCTTTACTATTTATTCCAGCACGCGAAGTAGTGGCTGCATCTTGTAATGAGCTCTAAATGTAAATGCGAGTGACTCCAGCTATTGTAAGCTGTCTGAATATCTTTTCACGATAACAAACGCCATTTATTCCAAGAGCAGATTTAGGCATTTTCCTTCTGTCCAAGTTAAATTTTTTTGTCTTTGTTCTCATTGGCCGTGGCGGGACCGACACCGTCGCCGAGCCGTCAGGGTGGAGGGCGTGGGAGAGAATAAGGGCGAGAAAGAAAAAAAGAGTGCAGCGTTGAGGGAATTCCTGAACCCGAAGCAAACAATTTCTTTTTGAAATAGAAACCCCTTAATTGGGCCCCGGCGTCGATTCGGTCCCATAGTGAACGTTTTAAAGTGGTTCAAAGCAACCTGGCTACTCTACTCGGAACCCTTAATGCCGTGTGGATCCAGCCAAACGGAAACACTTTTGTAAAACCAAGGGCAGCGGTCGAGAGATTTCCTGCTTCCCCGACTTAAATTTTCCCCCTTTCGCTCACCCGTGCTTCAAATTTCTCCCCATTCTGAAACCACTAGGGAAAAGAATTTTTTCGACCTTTTCTATTTTTTTGAGTCGCTGAAACGGCGTTCATTTATTAAAATTCTTAGATTTGCGAGGTCTTTGCCGTTAAAACTGCTGCCCTTCCCTTTTTATGAAGATTAACAATGGCGAGAATGCGGCTTATTCAAAACCTTGCATGCATAGGCTGGAATGTTGAAATTACCTTCAAAACTCAAACGCTGACTGTCAGACCTTTCGTTTTATTAAAGTTGCCTCGAATATGAGTACCTTTACCTGTTTTAAATCCACTTTTACGTTCATTGTACTCTTTGACTTTTGCGTATCTGTTTTACTATCTGTATTCGTTTGGCAATGAGTGTCCAAAGGCCAAAGAGTGTAGTTGTTTGATATAACTAATAGCTGAGTACTGACTTTCATAACCCATATGATCAAAGCTTTAACGTGTTTGATAGTTTTAGATCCCCATTGTTCTAGCTCTCTCATTGTAAATCAGACATAAGTATTTATTCGGAATTTTTCGAACGATTCTTTTTAAGCATGTAAAATTCACCCGAATATTTACTCATCAAAAATTCTCCTTTTACTGTGGTTCATCAGCAGAAACCGATTCGACAAATATCATTGCCTATTGAGCCAGAGAAAAAATACGTTTAAATAAATATTTTTGATTGTTGTTAGCAGTTATTCACGCAAATTGCTTGTATTAAATGAATAGTATTGCACATTTGCCAAAAATCAACAGTAATCTTATCTAAATATACCTGTTTGTATTAGAAAGGATCATTATATTGTTTATTCTGTATCATATTTTATTCAAATTCAAATTCTTTTGCATAAAATAACCAAACTCCCGTCGTACATTAATCCTAAAGTATTTTTATCAGCAATTTTAGAAAAAATTCTAGTATCAATCCACTTAGAGTAATATAAACCCAAGTTGAAATAGCACGACACTTCACAGACCAATGCATTATTAAACAATCTTCTTCATGATATATTCATTAAATTATTCTTGTTGTAAATGAACTTTATGAGCTGTTAATATTCAGAATGCTGGAAATCTCTTCTCTAAATTTGGTTTTTAAAATTCGAGTGCTATTGGTTTTGATTACGTACGAAGAGGCAAACCAACTAAGTTGAGTGTGTACTTAAATAAAATGCGTTAAATATTGAAATAAATGACAAATTGGCTCGTCAAACCGTGTCATTAATAATTCCACTGTCAGAGATCGTTCGCATTTATTATTTCTGATACTTTTGTTTTTAGTTTTACCCAGTGAAACAATTATTAATGAGCAATGGTAGCGGGCGTGACTTCATGGAAATCCTTCATAGTAGGAGCGTCTGAAGAAATTACAACTTGGCTGTTTCCACATGAGGTTCCTCATGTGGAAACCTCATGTGGAAACAGCCAAGTTGTAATTTCTTTAGACGCTCCTACAATTATTAATGAATAAAACTGAAATCTGAATTTAAAATGAAATTGAAACTGAATTTAAAATGAAAAAATGTGTAAATCAGTAAGCACCATCCAACATTATAATGATTATTAATGTGGAAACTGCGGAGAGTGACCCTCGACCTCAGAAATTGGTTGATCCGATTGGTCATTTGAAGAATCGACATTGAATTGCTGGGGCTGAAGCTTAGGCCTGAACACTATTGGGAATAGTTGGGTGGAGCAGCAAGGAACGTTCTGCAAAGAGGAGAAGACAGAATAGAGAGAAAACCCATATCGTCAGAAGCGGATCACTCCCGGATTTCACTCAAAAATCTCATTCATAACCACGATTTGAACTTTGCAGGAGCATTGGAATGGGTAGCCACAAGGACAGTGCTACCCTACTGGACCCATTCACTATAATACGAGGTTTTACCTAAATGTTACCACATATTACATAGAAGGTGCGGCGTGACAGAAACGTGAAATTACTTGAAAGTTACCACATCATAACGTTCCATGGATTGACGATAGGGCAGTTGTTCTTTCATCTTCTTCATACTTCCAGAAACTCTGCGTAAACGACCAGCTTATCAGCTTCAAATTTTTTTTGTTCATGATGAACAGTAAACCTTTTTCTATTTTTTTCCTTTTTTTATTCACCGACCAGGTTTTATTGCAGTGTTATTATCAAGGTCCTATAATGACACTCTTTGATGAAATCTGGTTGGTGAGTAATAAAAAAATGGTGAAAATAGTAAAAGTTTCAATGCTCATCATGAACTTAACAAATTTTTCCAAAGTGACGCCTGATGTTACCTCTTGATTTATGTTACCTCTTTATATTTTTGTTCAATTTTGAAACCTTGTCACTGATTTTCATCGTAAAACAAACCCTACTGATCAATCTTAAAGTCGAAATATTGACATTTGGGTGGTTTAACGCACTAAAGAAGAATGCTTGGTGATGAACAACCATTTTAGCATTTTGATTGATTTTTTTCGTTGGTATTTGAATCATCGCACATATGCAGTTTCTTTAGCTGGTTTAAAAGCCTCGGGGCAGTTTTGATGTATTTTATTCAAACGGTTTAGGGAAAGCTTGAATTGCAATTGGCTGGAGTATACGTAATTGGTGTCCGAGTGAAGAAAACGCGCCGCCCACTCCGATCATGGACCGGTAATTTTCAGCTCTTAATTTAGACGTTTATATAAAACTGATATGCCCTTACTTATCAGCTCTTGCAGCATGAGAATTTTTTACGTTTACAAAAGAGAAACTCTAGCTAATGGGACAGTTTTTACTTCGCAGAAGAGATGAATGGGAAATCACCGGGGTTTTTCGAATGCCGTCAAGTCATGGGAATGAGATGTGAATTTATACGCGAAAAAACATAATTCAAGCGATTGTTCCCACTTCTCCTGAATTGGTGTCGCGATTTTATAATAATCCTCTCTTTATATTGCTTTGCTACTAAATGATGATTTTGATAACAATAGATATTGCTATAGTAATTACATTTTTATAAATTCCTTTGATGAGGGATTTAAAAATAGTGTCGATTGAGAATGGCAGTCCTTAATTCAGCTGACAATCAGCTTAGAGGAGTCGTGAAAATTGCTGAATAAATCCGGAAGATGACTTTTTCATGGCTACAATGTTAGTTAATATTAGAATAGCAGATTTATCAATGCTAGTATAATTTTGAAATTATTGGTTTGCACCTCATAATTCCGCACAATGGGAGGTCGCTTGTTAAGGCACTCGAACTGTGGTCTTCTATGTGGAAATTTATTTAACTGTAGGGCAGTATCATAGCCTACCTAATTTATTCCCCACTGTACTCTCAAAATAATTATCAATTCAATAGATGAATTCATGAATTCTTAGTGCCCACCTAGGGCATTAAGTCAATCATTTGTAAAGATTATTTATAAGGGAAGGGCGACCTTAGTACTGCAGGACGTGCGTGGGGTGGTCTTAGATGTGTGCTGGTCGTTGGTTTGGAGCGGTACTAATTGGATACGGCCCTGGGTTCCCTTTAATTCCTTTTACTTTTCCCCTAATTTGGTCGGAATTGGCGGTGAGGACGACTCAAAAAGGCTTCTTCTTTAAAGGGGAACGACAAACGCCCGCCAGGGAGCGTGCATGACTCCGCCATCCGCCGCCGGCACATTCCCGGCCGGGCGAAAGGGGACCACTCCCCAATCCAATCGAGAGGCTAGAGTTTCCGCAAATCGATATGGACGCGGTCGAGGGAGAGGTTTGAGGGAGGGGGGATGAGACAGAACAATTGAGGGAAACTAAACTCCGCGGAATTTGCGTAAACTTGAATCACATTTGATAACACCAGGAAACATATATGGCCACAGTAGGCTCCACAAACCACCAAAATGTTCCACAGTTTGAAATTAATGCTAATATTATTTCCATTTCTCTTACAAAATATGCATACTATCGTATTATCCTTCCATCACGATCTTGCAGCGGCTTGAAAGGTGTTTCGTACATACCGACGGTCTTTATATGTATAAAAGAGAAGGAGCGTCTGATTTTTTATAATGAGTGGGTATCTCATCAGCAATAAGTTTAGGGTTGTAGTCTTTAATAACCGATTCCGTTCTCGAGGAGTAACCATCATCAATTTTATAGTACTTGTAGTAATTTCATTTTTAAGGAGGTGTAATGTGGATTGCTGGCCTGATTTCCTTTCTTTTACTCATTTTGCGTATCACAGTTTATATCAAATTTCGCGCTTAAAAATAGGTGGTCTTTGGGATAGATGGGCAGAAAATTTACAAATATTATAACCTTACTGACTGGTAGTTTGGGAGGTACATTTCTTGTAGTTATTTACTCCCACGATGGCGCAGGTAATAAATGAAGTTTACTGTCATAAGTTCGATTTTTTTCCAACTCAATATGTGCAATAACCGACCAAAACTACTTTTCCCTTCGAACGTAACTGTGTCCGGCGAGACGTAGTGGAAGGATATCATAATTAAACGCTAAAATATATAGCACTTTTTCCACAGGTTTCATTTGTAAGGTACAACGCGTTGACAGCTGAAATGCATTGTACCTTCAAAATTAAACCTGTGGAAGAAGTGCTAAATATTTTAGTGTTTCACTTTTCCCTTCCTTCGGCATGTGTTCATTTATCAAACCCTACCACTTTTTTCATCCACGCTTCCTTTTTGATTAAAATTTATCATTTTGTATGATCGGATTCTCTCATTCATAACGGCTAGTGAGAAGATGTAAACCTAGAAAAGTAGCTAGCCCTTTTAATTCACAGTAAGTCCTCGTTGTACTTCGTTTCGATTGACGTCTGATTCTATGTGGCGACCATCCTGACTAGGGTCGTCGGAAAATGTTTCCCCGTTTAATGCTAATAAAATAGACCGTATGTGGATATTCTTGCGTTTTTTGATAAATGAGACATAATCATTAGGGTGTTTCATTTTTTAATGCAAAAAATAAAATGTAAAATTTTTGCAGAGAACGCTTACGCACCGAGTCTTAGTGATGTAAAAGTTATATATACAATTTCAACAAGATTGGACAATATTTAGAGGCTGCACACTTTGATCACTTGTGTAAAAGTGAGCAAAAGTACGAATTTTCAATGTTGATTACTTTTATTGAGAAAAATATAAATCACAATCTTAAAATTATGTTAAAACTAGGCACTAATAGTGTAATAAGCAACACATGTGTTATATTAATCAACTTTGAATGATGCAATCCCGTCTTTTGTTCTCTTGGTGACAACTTTTCTGTGATGCTCGACTACCCTCAACAAGAATTGTTTTTGTTGTTCGTCCCTGACCGACTCGTTAAAATTTTTTATCAGAGCAATTCCTCTTTCTGCGGTATCATTGACCACCTTAAGAGCGTTCACATTGCTTCTTAGAATCACTGCAGTACTCTGTCACGTTGTGGATCTCAAACAATTCAAAGAACGTCTTTGTTTTATTAGTAACAATATGGCTCAGGTCTTTTCCTTCAAAAACTAGGTTTTTACCCTCTAATAGTTTCATTTTTTTCTATTTCACTTTTTCTTTGCGGGTTTGGTTTCTAAATTTTTAGCCATATTTTCTTTCTCAGTCTGAGTAATACGTTCGTCCAAAAATGCCAATCTTACGTTTGCTTCTGACAGATACCAAAGGTGTCTCTTAGCAACTCTGAGAGCACTGTTTTTGAAGTCTGCATCTGAGTAAATGCTCAGAAGCTGTAGCATATCCAAATCATTCTTTGGAGCCCATCGACTTACAGTTGCCTCATACCAAAAGCGAACATATATGAGGCTGGCAAAAAGTGCAACCCGTTTTATTCCTTTCAATTCTCCTTGAGGAATATTCAACTGTTTTGTGAAGAGGACAATTTTAAGTGCATATATTGCCTTTACCATCCACCTTGCTGGATGCAGAGCTCCTGGGATCCTGAAAACGAACTCATTTTTAGACCAACCTCCTAAGTACAGGAGTGAGAGTTGTAATAATTCTTTGTAGTTTTCTCTAGGATGACTTCCGTCTTTTAGGACATTTTTGAGGTAGTTATCTATTATCACTCGTTGTTCTTCTAGAAAGCCTTGAAGGGGACTTTCTTTATCCAGCATTGTCGTACGTGACTTTTTATCAAGTAAAGCCCACAGACTTTGGAACTTCCGAAATATCTGGATGTCAGGACCACTTGATGGCATGGCACAACACTTTTCAAACACTCCTTTCAATATTAATTCATGGGTGTGATGATGGCAAGCCAACTACAACAATTTTTGTCTGAATTCCCTTTCATTTTTGGTACATGCCCCTTGGATCAGTCCCGTATTAGATGCCGGTGGTATCAAAAGACATATCGATGATATTGTTACGTAACCCAAATCGATCCACTTCCTGAATAACTAATTCAGCCATTTGCTTACCAGTGCCTTTGAGGGCAATAGGTACGCCAAGAAAATGCTCAAAATCTTTCCCAGTCACTAGAACTGCAACTCTATCTTCCAAAGTTTTGACACCTGCATGGGCAACTGAGGTCTACAGCTTACTATCCCAATGTAAGATCAAATGAGGAGGATTTTTAAAGAGTGACTCTTCGATTTTCTTAGCTATTTTACTTATATTCATCGCCCAATCTCGGTTGCTATAAATGAAGTACTTGCTTTTCGAATAGAGAGCTGTTCTCGATCCCAAGTAGACGTGAGTGTCTGATCAAGAGGTTTTAATCTAGGACTTGAGCATATTCTTTTCATTGCTGGAGGCAAAAACTCGGCCTCTTCGTCGCTAGGTGCTGATGATGATGAAGACGAATCTTCCAGCATAACTTTCCTATTGATTTCAGTGATAGATTTGTAATGTTAATTTTTATATGAATATTTTTTTCTTCTTTTGTACATTTAGTTCTTACTTTCCAGGCGAAAACTTTGTCTACTCCACTCATTGACAAACTCATACGATCTTCCCTTTGTGACCTAAGAAATTATTTATTTTCTTGTGATACGCTAGTCATGCCCATTACATTTTGTCGGAAAATGCCAAATAACTCGATGAGATCACCTTTCCAAATCTGTCGTTTCATATTTGCTTTACCCTTGTTTCTCGATTTATCTTTACCCAGATTTTGGTATTATTTGAGCAGCATCTGTATATTAGCACGACTATTATTCTCCGCCTTAACAGGGATATTTGCTTTCCGCCGCACTTCCGTAGTTTAGCACTGGTAGATTTAGCAGAATCCGAAAATGTTTCTTTCATTTCCTTGTGATGGTATAAAAAACTCAAAGTACTTGTTCCTTTGAAGGGAGACGGGCTCCTAAATACTCACCACTAGGCACCTTTTCTAGGAACCAAATTCCTCTTTTGGTTCCCATTTTAAAGTTCAACTACCTGCAAAAGAAAAAATGCTTGAGAATCCCGTTAGTTCAAAGCACTTTTAGTACAAAACCAGTTAGTACAATTTTGGAAGTTTGAGATAAAAGTGATCAAAGTGTGCAACCTCAAAATATTATCCAATCTTATTGAAATTTGGTATATATACCTTTTATATCACTGAGACTCGGGGCGTAAGCGTTTTCATATGATAATCACATCTTTTGGAAAAATGAATCACCCTAATAATCATCCTATCTGAAATAGGTAATTCATCTTGGCTGAAGGCAAAAAACGATTATTGAAATTAAAGCCTTGATTTATCTTGGGATTAAAGTGGTCTCGAATACCTGGATCCGTTTTACGTTTTTTCGACTTAGTCGCTCTTCTTCAACACGCATCTTTGGCGTAAATTGAGGAATTACTGTGCTTAGTTCTTCTTTCATGACTGGATTGTTTTTAGATGCCAATAAAGCCCTCTGAATACTTGTAATGGTGCTTTTCTTCCTTATTATCGTAAAAGAATGAGTGATTTGCGGAATTGTCGCATCAAAAAACCATAGCTGTCTTATGACACTCGCGCAATGCATGATGCTCATCAATTATTCTTTCATACTCGGTATAGGAGGAAGTACCTTGAGAAAAAATCAAGTAAAGATAGATACTTTTAGAAATATCCTTCTCAGATATCACAAGTGTCTTTCATTCTCAACCGTGGAATGTTCAACTTTGGAGTTCATTGCTTTACTGTAATGTTTATAAAACATTTTTTACAGTACTCTCGAGGAATAAAAATAATATTTCAAGCTTGAGGAAACATTCATTGCTAATGGTTCTTTTCATAAAAATGTACCACTAAACCAGATCTTTTTCATCATAGTTAAAAAATTATTAGTTATCTTTCTCAGATTTATTTAAATGACAGGAAACGTTTCACCACACTGTGACATATCCATGTGGGATGTTCGTCGGTTGCGGTTGATGATACATAGACCCCGACCATAGTCGAAGAACGTTGCACCTTAATATGCTACCGTGTTGGGAGCCGCGCCATGCCATTAAAAAAGTCTATGGAAGAATACCAAGTTTTTTATTCATCATTAATTTCTACAACTTCCGCCAAGTCAGGCCTGATTCGGTCACATTTAAGCTTCTTTGTCTCTTACACCTTCCCTGCATTTCATCATTGGTCTGTTTTTCCGTCCATTGCAACTACTTTCACATCCATTGCACTAATGTCTCAATTTCCTGCAACCTATTTCCATCTCATATTCTCAGAATTGACCCTCCTGCATCGTACAGTGTATTACCTCCATCCCTGATAATACTGACATTAGTTTTATGGAAACCTCATTAGGTGTTCCCGCTTGAATCATATTTTATTGTATACCTTCCTCGCTAATGTATCCTACTTTATTTATTATCGTGGATTTCAAATCTATTACACTAAAAGATAATTTCACTTAAATGTACTCTACTCAAACAGAAGGTCCTGATTATCGAATCTCGTCAATTTGTATCGCCTTCTCCAATTATGACTTTCTTTCTATTATCCGTTAGATAATGTCTGTTTTTATGGAATTATGCGACACCTATCCTGCATAGGAAATTGAACCAATTCCTATAGCCTCCAATTTTTCAGTGACAATTATTGTTTTATATCCCGCTAGTTTCGGTACAGAAAATGTCAATACACATAATGTATCTAATGGTTTCCATGGCGTGTCATGTGGTTATAGAATTCTCTGGCTCACTCATGGGTAGGAAACACCGTTCTTGAGGATTTTTGGTGAAACTACTATAGATCAAGAGGGAGTCAATCTACAAAATTTCCGCAGGTACGGAGCTCATGACCCTTGGCTATTTACACTGCTAATTTTAAGCCTGTATCGTGATTCTGCACCACTTCAAAGAGTGTAATTCACTATAACATCATTTAAATACGCAATTGGGACCGTTTGATTCAGAACGCCATACTAATCCGACTGGAAAAGAAAAATCTCAAACGGGACAGCGGTTTCAAGCTAAGTCAGACATGGAAACCCATTCTGAAGTCAATAGAGGCAACCCGAGAACAAGCCAATCAGAAGAAAGCGCGGGAAAATGGCTTGGTTCCTGCCCTCCTGTGACAGCTATATCTTCGAAACAATCAACTCATCGGCATCTCATCACCCTGAGAACGGCTGCAGAGAGAGCGGCCCAAACGTTGGTCATGGACCTTCCCACCCGGTTGGAATCCAGGGAAGCCTTTCTGCATTCTATTCACCAGGAAAGCCTGAAACCTTTTGTCGTCATTAAAAGAGTCCTCTATAATAGCTTTACGATTTTGATGGGATCGATTTTTAATGATTTGACTTAGTCACAAGATAATTGCTTGAATTCAGGCTTGACTTCCTAGATGTGACTGATACCCATTTTTATGAAAAAATACTTTGTATTATTCCACCCGTGATGACCATCTGCAGCTGCTTTCTTCAAGCTGAAACTCAGATAACAATGATTAGTGTAAAAGTAAAGAGTTTTGTTTTTAAATCGGGTATTAGTCGAAAGCGTCGAAAGTATCCAATTCTCCCCCAATTGGCGAGAAAACATGCAAGTGGTGGCTAAAGGAAAACACACGAGCAAGTATACCTGTTACTTAAATTCGATGTGCACGTGATTCTGGATAAAAACTGAGGTAAACAAAATGTTAAATGCGGAGACGGCAGATACGCGTGAAAATGTTGAGATGAGTTGAAGCATAAAAGTAAAGAGTGTAGATAGCACCGGATACATTTTTCATTTATGATAAAATCGAATATTCAATTTTTTGTGTATTTTGGTAATTGTTCCATGATTTAACGTTGGTGAATTATTGATGAACGAAATGGTAACGGTAATGGAATCGGAAACGTTGGTAAATTAGATGGTAATGGTGGTAATAATGAATCAATGCTATACATTTTTTAAATTATTTTTTTCTTCAAGTGTATCTCAGTATAATTACAACTCTAGAAAAAGGTATTATATTAGTTATTAATAAGGCATGGAAAAGATTTCACTTCTTTTTTGTTGTGTCAATGGTGCAAATATGGCAGCCAAAGTTTATATCCTAATTTTGAGACCTAAAACTTTCACTTTCACCTTGTTGAAGGAGTATGATTTATATTAATTAGAAGCTTAATAAAATAATGTGTACTTTGATCAAACCAATTTTGAATAACCTATTTGTTGTTTACATTAATCATTAATAATAAGTTACTAGCTACTTACGCTCCTTATTTATATTAAATCAAGTGAAGACTATTGGACAGATGTTTGAACCTTTGGATGAAACATATGCCTTAAAACCTCTTCATCATAATTACAAAATACAGTCGAAAGTTACTCACAGAACTTTACTTCGGATCAATGGAGAGGATTACTAATTTCTCTTGACTGATATCATGAAATTTTGTTAGCTTTTTAAATTTTGCCTTAAATGCTGTATGCTTCATCTACCTCAAAGGTTTTTGGCTCATTCTTGTATGCAAAAGGAACCAATAAGCACATATTATTCTTCAGCGTGAACCTAGCTTTTTAACTTCTCATTTTTGATGCCGTGATTGAGTCTGTAAAAGTTTCGAGTGTTTTCGGTGAATGAAATTGCAAAATGATTGACTATTTTATGGTTGCATTCTATGTGGCTACAGATCGTTGCTTATAATTCGCTGAGGGATTGCTATCGATTCTACCACAATGTGTTGTAGCCGAAAGTTTCCATCCCAGCAAGCTTTGAGGTGAGATAAACAAAACACATGGGCAAAAGGATACGACCGAGCTGCGATACACGCTCAACCCTGGATTGGTGATGAGGGTGAAGGAGGAAGTGGGTGAAGAGGCGTGGGATAGGGGCGCAGAATGGCGGAACACGAGGGCAAGGGGTAGAAACCTTACACGACCATTACCCTGTCCTTAACGGCAGGCGGAGAGGGAAGCTAAGGGTAAGAGCTCGTAGGGTGAAGGAGGAAGGGACCCGTGAAGATGAGGAGCCCAAGGAGGGAGAGATGGAGGGTGTAAGGGTCAGAGGGCTCGAGGCTGTCCTTTCTCTCCACACACGCCCTCTATCGACAAAGGGCGGGCCGAATGTCGCATTCTCCCGTCCTGACGCGATGCTGCTCAGTAATTCCCGATCGCTGATCCGCCCAACTTCCTCCCTCCGATTTCAACCCTCTGCTCCAACCCTCTCGCAAATTATAGTGTTTGTGTAGAGGAAGCTTAACGCCGCTGAGTGGGAACAGGAGGAAATCGTTCGGATAATCGGAAGAGTAAACGCTGTAATGAATAGTAATAAAAAATAAATATGTACATTTAATTTATTTAATACAAATAATTAATAAATAAAAAATAGTGAATTGGATGAGGGACTTACTCAGTAATTGAAAACAAAAAGAAGTTATTAATGGTTTTAGCTCTGATTTCGTCGTGGTCACATCCGGTGTTCCTCAAGGAAGCGTGCTTGGCCCTCATTTATTCATGGTTTATATAAATGAGCTAAGTTCTCGAGTAATCAGTAAATTAAGATTATTTGCAGGCGATAAAGTTATCTACTGTGAAATAAGACGCGAAGAGAATAAGCGAAGACGCGGAATTTGCAGTTCAGTCATCGAACCTTGACAACGTTCATTTGTGGTGCCAGGACTGAGGGTTAGAATTACATATCAACAAATGCAGCACAAGTCACTTCCTGCAAAAGTCATGACAAAATTGCCATACTTATACTCTGGGTGGAGTAAACATAAAATCTTCAGATACAGTAAAATATCTTGGAAATTCTTTAACTTCTGATATAGCGTGGAGAACACACATACGAAACATGCGGCGCTACATTAAAAAAAAGTAGGTTTTGTGTATCCTATTATAGGAAGTTCCTCGGAAAAAAAAATAAACGGGAGATGGTACTTCGCTCTGGTTCGGCTACCTCTCGAATGCACTGCGAGCATTTGGGTCCCTGGCCGTAAAGATTTAAATCCAATAATTAATAAGATACAAAGGAAAGCAGCACGCTTCGTTAAAAACTGCTACGAGCGTACATATAGTGTTTCTGCACGCTAGGCTTAGACTGCTTGGGAAATTCATAACTCGAGTGTTTCAGAGCAACATGGAAAATATTATCATTGCTCCTCACTACATTTCTAGATCTGACAGATGTGATAAGATAACAGAAATACACTGACAAATAGATAGGTACAAAAACTCGTTCTTTCCGCGTACAATAGGTGACCACAATATAAACTGAGCTCCAATAAATACACTCCTATAGTACATGTCACCATTTCATCTCTAAAAAACGTACACCTTTACACGGCCGGTGACCTAACACCCCCTGCCACACGCCCGTGCGGCGGCTCGCAGGGTTAGTCTGCAGATGTAGATAGCCTTTTAGTAGTAAACATACTCGGGTACACGCCAGTTTTCAAGGCGTACGGTAGTCCCTTCTTTCGTCCAATCTCATCCAAGATGGTGTAAATAGTATGGAAGGATAAAATTGTACCTGATCTATGTAAAAGAGGAAGAGCATCTTTTTTGAATGTGTGGGTACCTCATCAGCACTAAGTTTAGAGATGTAGTCTTCTATAACCGATTCAGTTCTCGAGGAGTTTCCACAATTATTTATTAAAGTACATTTAGATATTTAATTGTTGAGGAGGTGTCATCATCAACAGATGAGAGGGAAAAGGGATGAGGAAATATATATACATGGGAGTATCACTGAAAAGACTCAATGTGCTCAAGATGTGGATGTGGATGAGGACAGAGGAGGTGAAAGGAAAGCATGCGAGCGAGCAAGTGCATGGCTGAATGGCTGGCGATGGTAAGAGATAACGAGGCGACAGAATAGGTGGTTGGAACCGGTGATCGCGGGGAAAATGTTGGATCCGCTTGAAAGAGAAAGGAAAATCCTAGGTTTTAAGAACGGGCTTATAATTGACAGGCTACATGTTTCCACATCTACATTCACATTATACCCTGCGAGCCGGCAAATGGGCGTGTGGCAGGGGGTGTTAGGTCACCATTCGTGTAAAGATGTAAGGGATAAGGGTTTTGGAGGTGCAATAATGACGTGTATTATGGGAGTGTATTTAGTGGAGCTCATTTTTTACTGTGCGCGGAAAGAACAAGTTTTCGCGTCGATCTATTCGGCAATGTAATTCTCTTATTTTATCGCTTCTGCCAAATCTAGATCTGTGGAGATATTCTGAATTTCTCGAGCAACCTAAGCCTAGCGTGTAGCCTGCGAGTCTCCCGCTTTAATCCCTCTAAAAGTTGTGAGACACTGTATGTTCGCTCGTAGTAGTTTTAACGAAGCATGCTGCTTTTATATGTATTTAACTATTTTTTGGTTAACTCTTTATGACCAGGGTCCCAAATGCTCGCGGCGTATTCGAGGTGTGCCCAAACAAGAGCTAAGCACCATCTTTTACTTTTTCATCCGAGGACCTACCTATTATACGTTTAACAAATACTAGTTTCTTTAATGCTATGACGTATATATTAACTTAATTTTATATATTTTATATCAGTTTTCAGCTAGAATTTCTGCTTTTATCAGGCTTTTTTTCCCACGAAACTTTAAATAAAATGCTTATTCTGATGCAAAAACAGTTAAAAAGACAAAAATTAAGAAATGAAATGCAATTTGCAATATAAGGTGCGACTCCTGTTACATCTTCAAGGAATTACATGACAAGCCTACATTGTGTTTGCTTTGATGCATACCGATTAGCCTAATGGTGAATTTTTATCGATGAAAACTAGATTTTCTATGGTTGTATTGAGCTTCTATTTTTTATATCAAATCATTTTCAACTAGTCTAACTCTCCTGATCATTTTAATACTCTTTCTGCAGATGTAATAAATCCATCCCGGAAATTTCCTATCAATGCACGTCGCTATGTAGCTACATAAACACACAAGCTCTGAGGATAATGCCTCCCGCAGTTTACCGTAAACTTCTCAGACCTAGCTTTACGTTGTAATGTGCATTCACGTACCCGGGATTCTCAAGGCTCCCGAGAATAATTGTATGATGACGATACTGTTTCCGCGCATTGAGGAGTTTTTAATGATATCGGCCCCGGTGGCGGCGGGGTAAAGTCCCTGCCTGCTAACCCGAGGGTCGCGGGTTCGAGTCCCGCCTGGGTAGAAAGTTATCTGCCCAGGACATGGGTGTTTGTGAAATGAGTTATATGGAAGAGAGGACTGTATTGGCCTAATGTTGCTTAAATAAATAAAGACGACATTATTATTATTATTTGAATTCTTCACTTCTCAGCCTTTTTAAGGGCTGGGAAACATTCACCTATCCCGGGTGCAAGGCACCAAAGGGATTAGGCTCAAGTACTATTTTAATGTTCATTTAAAAATCTTCGTACTATGGAGCACGTGTTAATTATTGCGGTTTTTTGAATTTTCATGTACAAATGATTTTCTATTCCTATTATTTCCAAGCTTTTGTGCAAGCTTTTTGGTATTACACCAGTCGCGGATATTATTATTGGTACAATTTTAACTGTTTTTTGGTTCCATATTTCTTTTATTTCTTCAGCCAGAGGAATATATTTCTGTATTTTTTCATTGTATTTAGCCTCTAAATTTTCTGTATTTGGAATGGATACATCTATTAAGTATGTTCTTCGGTCTTGTTTTAATTGAAGAGTTATATCCGGTCTATTGTTTGGGCGAGGGCGGTCCGTTATAATACTTCTATTGTAATATATTTTGACAGCTTCATTTTCTATTACAGGCAGTGGAGTCATTAGGTACCATGGTTTAGTTTCATGGGATACATTGTACTTATTAACTAATGCAAGATATATTTGTTTGCATATATTATCATGTCGTTGCGTGTATTCCACGCTTGCTAGTACACTGCATCCACTTGTGATGTGTTCTATTGTTTCTGACTTGCTATTGCATTTTCGGCATTTGTCATTCACGTTGGGTTCTTTAATTATGAATTTACTGTAGTTTTTTGTTTTAATTATTCTATCTTGTATGGCAATCATAAATCCTTCTGTTTCTGCAAAGATATCTGATGTTAACCATTTATTTGATGCCTTTTTGTCAATGTGTGGTTGCAGAAGATGGTTAGCATGCGTCCCATGTAGCGTTTTGGCTCTCCACCTCTCAAGCTTCGAACTGTCAGAATCTTTTTGTATCACTGTATTTCTTTTGCTTAGTTGTAAGGGAGAGTTATCTATTTGTATTAATACTTTATGCATTTGGGATTCTTTTTCTCTCGAGTAGAAGTAATTTCTTAAATTTTCTATTTGCGATTGGTGTGAGTTTTTTATGTCGATAAAACCTCTTCCTCCTTCTTTTCTGGGCAGCATAAACCTTTCTATTGCAGAGTGTTGATGGTGCTTCCTATATTTAGAGGCTACTGTTCTCATTAGTGTATTGAGAGAGTTGAGTTCCGTATCCGTCCATTTAATAATGCCAAATGAGTAGGTTAGAAGTGGTACTGCAAATGTGTTTATAGCCATTGTAGTATTACGTCCATTGAGCTCTGTTTTTAAGACTTTTGTTAATCTGGTTTTGAATTCACATTTTATTTCTTCTTTTATCTTCTTGTGAGCAGTTATTGGATTTTGAATGAACCCGAGGTATCTGTAGTATTCATCTACCTTCATAGGGTCTATTACCTTTTCACTCTCAGTAGCATATTCTTCATGTTCTTTTACCTTTCCTCTTATGATACAACATGTTTTGCATTTTTCCACTCCAAAACTCATGCGGATATCATTGCTGAAGATTTCTGTGATCTTAAGAGCATTTTCCAATCCTACTTTTGAATCTGCATATAATTTTAAGTCATCCATATAAAAAAGGTGATTGATTCTATAGCGGCATCCGTCTTTCATTATCGTATATCCATTACCAGACCTGTTTAACATGTTTGAAAGAGGGTTTAGGCTCATACAGAACCATAGGGCACTTAAACAGTCACCTTGAAAAATACCATTCCTTATTTGTATATTTCGACTTAGGTAAATCTTACTAAGGGTTTTGAGTTGGAGCCTAGTTGTCCATGTGTTCATAGTTCTTGTAAGGAATTCGATTAAGGTAGGGTCCACCTTATATATTTTAAGTACTTCAATTAACCAAGGATGAGGGACGCTATCAAAAGCTTTTTGGTAATCAATATATGCACTATACAGATTTGTTTTATTAGCTTTGGCATGGTTGATGATGTTTTGGTCTATTATCAGTTGCTCTTTGCATCCTCGACTTCCTTTTTTGCATCCTTTCTGTTCTTCCGTCATTACTTTATTTACCCTCAAGTGTTCGTCTATTTTTGATGCTATGACAGATGTCATTATTTTGTATATTGATGGTAAACAAGAAATGGGTCTATATTTAGAAGGATCGGTGGTATTTGCATCTTTTGGTATCAAGTATGTTAAACCCTGAGTGAAAAAAGTTGGTAAACTCTGTGGATTATTGATTGCATTATTGATTAATTGTGCTATTTTTTGGTGAGTGGCAGGTAAACTTTTATACCAGTAATTCTGTATTTTATCAATCCCCGGTGCTTTCCAATTCAGAAATGTGTTGATAGCCTCGCTGACATTTTTCTGGTCAATGGTATCTTTTGTCATTGGGGTAATATTTAGCATGTTGTCATGCTCCGACTTTATCCATGTAGCTTCGGAGTTATGTTTCTTTGGGCTAGACCATGTGTTTGACCAGAAGTTTTCCATGTCATGAAGTACTGGTGCTTTTTGAATTTCTATTCTGCCTGTTCTAAGTGAGTTGTAGAACTTCTTGGGGTTGTTACTGAATTGTATATTTTGATTTTTTCTATTGAAACTTTGTTTGTATCTTTTTAACCTATTGGAATATGCCAAGAGCTTTTGTTTTAGTGTATCTAATACAACTACTAGATCATCCTCATTGTGAGACTTGATGATAAGTTCTATTTGTTTCTCAATCTTTTGTTTTTTAATTTTTCCATTTATTTTTTGTGTGATTTTACCTATTTGTTCTCTTAATAAGCTAATTTTCAATTCTAATCTTCGCTGCCAGGCTGGTTCTCGTTTGCTTTTACTTTTGCTTTCATCATCATCACAGACACTCTCTTGTTTTATTTTCTGATTTTATTATTATTATTATTATTATTATTCCTAGTGAATAAGAGATTGAAATAGCTATATTGAATATTGAAATAGAATTGTATAATATGATTGCTTTGGTCTTCTCTAAATGTAGTATTTCTTTATTATTGCTATTGTAGCATTAGTAGGCTATTTTTTCTGCGCACAACTCTTAACACTTTAAATTTCGCGTTCGAGAGGAGTATACAATTAACTGTTAAAAAAATGTCATCCGCATAACAATTAAAAATACTCATGGAGCCATATTGGCTCTCCGTGTACAGTAGTGACAGAAACACCTTTTGTTTGCCTTGAGAAATATGGTAAATTAAATATCCCGTTTTTTAATTAATGGTGGAGTATGGTGTGATATGTGTTTTTCACTAGATTATTAAACTCTTTTTGATGTACAGGCAGTTAGCAATATAATTATAGCTGATATTTTAATCGCTTTATTTACTTGAAATTAATGTGTCCTGCGATGTTTCTCAGGAGTGAGTAATTAACTACAAAAAGAGATCTAGTTAGCGATAAAGGTGAATCATAAATTTTTCATAAAGTACACTAGATGCAGCCGCATTGATTCTCAGATGCTGTTTGGATTCTTTTAATTTTCGTTGCATTGATGATACAGAGTTATTTGACATTTCAGGGCGCATGTTGAGTAGTAAATTTTGTCTCAGGAACATATGAAGTTTTTGAATTCATATTAGGTATTACATATTTGGAATTCATATTTGGAAATCATATTTAGGAATTGCTAATTTTGGAAAAAATGCATCTGGGCGTCCACAATATTGTAAGAAAAAACCATATCCGTAATTTTTAATCACCTAGATTTTTCGCGTTTTTCTATGTATTAAAAATGTAGCTTTCATGCTGTTTATTGTCTTGTCAAATATTTTTTGGGAAGCACCTCATAGGAGTGTCATTTTCGTAAGGCCTTTGCCACTACAGTATCCGAGTATGCTAAATGAAGAAAATGACCACCACTTTGAGTGTATTTTCCTGATGTTGCAGGACTGGAGGTCATTGCTGATCATTTCACGACATTACACTTCTAAAGTACATGTGTGTTACTCCTGTCCCCATTCACTGTTATGTCTGTATCCTTAAACCCCAGCTATGCCATCGTCTCTTGATGGGCTATCCAGAGTCCGTAGGCGAGTAATTTGGGAATCAGGGAAATGATAATAAATGGAGGAAGATATTCTCTGCGTCCTCGTCTCGCTACGATGATTACAAATCCCTCCTTAGGCCTCAGGGCACATTATGACGGCGCATGAGTACACCCAGCGTCAAAGGATGAAGCATTGGGTGGTACTTAAGCAAGATGAAGCTTGAATGACTGCCTCGTTCCTGCGGACCAAGTTATATGTTTAGACCCACAAGTTTGGAATTCATTGTTTGCGAATTCTTTTCGCGTATTTGTATCATTATTGAATGAGACGAGTGACTTTACCGTGGGTATAAATAGGTACTGGCTCGTATCGATCTAAAAAAGAAAGAATTAATTGTATCTCTACTCGATAGTTCATTTAAGTGTAATTTATGTTTTATTTATTATTTTATTTAAAGAAAGAAAACCACTTACAGCTATGGTGCCATTTTATAGTGGCCATGTAACAATACACAATCTTAAGTACATATACAAGCAAACTTAATTTACTGTGTAAACATGAAGTGGGCAAAGTATTAGATAATTATGACACTTTTACGCTACAAGACTTCAGTATTCAAAGATAGAGACGAATTATGCCCTTACATTTGAAATATAAAATTCTAGCATTCAGCGTCAAAATGCAATATTGACTTGCAATCGTTTGTATGGACGGGCAATCAGTTTTGGTGACCCATGATATTGCTTTGTGAATCATTATAGAATATTTCATATAAATAATGAGATGCAATAGGCAAGTCAAATGATTGATTGCCTTTACTCGAGCCGTATGTTTGGGCCTTATGAACATGGATTTCGCCTTGTTATTTCGTATATATATTTTTGATGAAATTTTTACATGGTGCCTCAAACTATGTTACATGTATCTCTTTGTACTCTTCCAGGTCCAGACTCACATAAATTTGCATTATGTCACTCGTGGAAACGCGTGTTTTTTCCAAGTTTTTAAAACTTAGTTGAACGGTACAGCTGTTTTACACAGCAGAAGACAAAGATCCAAAACTACAATTTCTACGCGCTGTAAGCATTAGCATGAGGTGAGTACGAGCTTATTTAAGCAAACAAAATACTTTATGGACTGCAAAATAATATGTCGATTTTTACATTTACCCTCGGAATTGCATGAATACATAAATCATTCACTCCAGAGGATTTGATACTTTGACTGATCCAGCTTGATACATGTCTTATACGCTGATGTGTTAACAAATAAGCTGCGGATTTAGAATTACTCCTCAGAATGATTTGTTGCGCCTGTAATGGCGCTTCTGTCCTTAGCCCTACGTTGCGGCACGACCGTTATTTTTGGAGAATATAGCGATCAAAGACTTTTATTTACTTTACTTCTTGAATATTTGGCCTACTCTATCTTTTCGTCTCACGAAATAGAAGATGAACTTAAGCAACTAATCACATGCCTTTGTGACTTAAACTCTAGATTGTTATATAACGCCGAAAATAATTACCCTCAGGTAATTCAGTTTTCATGAGGAACCACGATCATAGCTCCCCATTTTCTGGTAATCTTCACCTTTCTCGGGAATAAAATTTGAATTTTGTGAGAGCACGCTCATAACCTCACATGTCCTCAGTCACGCAGCCTCTCTCCTCGCTCCCGGGATAGGATGGCAAGGTAAAAGTTATCTCCATTAAAGAAAACGGCCCTAGGAACTATTCCCGTAATTAACGAGCTACTTATTTCACTCCTGAATCCTCGAGATTTCCGCCGCTCTCGACTTCTATGACGAGCGCCGTTCAGGTTCCCACTCTTCTCGAAACGCCCTCACGCCCTCCACGACCTCGCCCGCCCCCCTCTGCCCCGCGCAAACCCATCTTTTTACTGCCTCCGTTCCATTCCCCCGCCGAAACCATCCCCTCGCCCCCATCTCAAATAAATCCCACACACATGCCTACACCCCATTTACGCCCAACCCCTCGCTCGCACTTCTCCACTCTTGTGTTCGCTGGGGATTAAAGCCGTATGGGGCCTTATCACCTTGGAGACCGCTTTCATGGGGCCCAGGGGCAAGGCCATTGGGACTTCCTTTAACGGCTGCTAACGAGTAGGAGAGGCGTGCGTGAGGTATGTGGGTGAGAAGGGAAGGATAGTTAACGGGTCGAAACAGGAAGGAAATGCGGGAGTGAAGATGGTTTCAGAGTGTTGAGACGAGGGCGTGGGACAGCGCGAATCCGAATGTCAGCATCGTATTCAGCGATATTGATTTGTCATCGCAAGGACGTATTTTTACGCGATTCGCTGGTTGACACAAATTACAAAAATTGGGATAAATGGGATATGGCTAGAAGTACGGAAAGTTGATCGTTGGATACTGGTATACCCTAATATAAGCCTTTTTTCCGTTTGGAGAACTTTTTCAAATTAATTAATTAAATAAGTGAATACATTAATTACATTAGTTTAGAAAATGTGATATAAATATGGAAGTCATGATGGCCGAGCAATGCATAGACGCTAGTATTCCACTTATGCAAATTTTTAATCTCAAAAACATGATATCGCGCCTACATCTGAATGTTACGAATGGAATGGAATTGTGGTAAAAAAATATTGTTATCAGAGAGGATTAGATAGCAGCGCGAGATATCCTTTGGTCAGCATTGCATTCAGAGATAATTTTTTTTGCGAATTACAAAACGTTTGGTAGTTTCGCAATTTAATTGTTGGTTCACATTGCGTGGTGCCTGAAATAGCATGTAATTGCACATTAATTTTAACCGCGACCGTACAGACGTATGGAATCTACAATGTGCAATCGTATCACTCTTCTAATTTTTGTAGAATTATATTCACGCTTTATAGTCTTTGGAGCTCACTGGGCTTTGAGCAGAGGCATATTTACTAATGTTTTTCCTGGTTTTCATGACTTCCGTATTTCAATCGTATTTCTAAACTAATGCAAATTATGTATTCATCATATTAAAATTGAATGTAACAGGCAGCTTTACAACGCCACCGCAAATGATAGTAACTTGCTTCTTAAAATGATATCACTAAAACATCGGATCTCAAATGCAAGAAGAATATGTCATATTGCACTCCTTTGTACCCCTTTCGAATTTGATACATTTGCAAACTGATACCAAACGATAGATTTCTTATAATAACGTATAATTGTGGTAATTTATTGGTAACAAATTTCAAATAGTACTGAAATTTTGTACACAATGGATGTCAAATATCAGCCAAACCCTAACTCGCGTTCAAGTTAAGTGGTAGTATAAAAAAATGTCATCAACCGTTAATTTTATTTCTGTGTCCTTAAAAGAATGTCGGGTGAGGCTAATTCGGCGCAAAATGTCATAGAAATACGGGACTGGCGGCGCAATAATTTAAACGGAGTCACCTTGTAGTGATTATACGATTGTGCGAAATTACCAGTGAAAAATCTGTTCTATAGTGGGATTCCAACCCAGACCGTTCGGTACTGCGCCAAATGCTCTAATTAGGCGTCCTCTGCCAACAATTTCATCTAAGAGGCTTTTGAGAAAGGCGTCCTAATTTCCTTCCGCGCCTATTCGCCACTCATAAAATTCCATTAAATTCACTTACAAAGACTACTGGTTAGACGCAAAATCAAGGGTTCTTGGTCGAAATCCAAGTCCAGTCGAATGATTTTTTTCTCTGTTTTTTTTAAATAAATAATACGAAAACCTATATTGTATATATTAATTCATGGTCCTTCTAAGCCACCTGGCTTGTCAAACGGTTCCATAATATTCATCCAGAGCTCCATGTTACTAATTCAGCATTTTTGAAGTAGAATTGTTATATTACAGTTTATGTATTTTTGATTGTAAGACAATAAAAATCAAAATATTGACATTGAAAAATTTACCAAATCTGTAAAACGAAAATAAGGAAAAATATATCTTTGCCATTACTATAAAAGATTATTGTAAGAGATTGCAAATTCATAATTTTGCTAATATACCTTTCTTTGGCCTTTTTTATTTTTTACCAAACCTTTTAGATTACGTAGTTGCTTAGGCTAACAATTAAAGGTATTTGGTATAATATATTTGGCCAACCTTTTGCCATATAAATTATAATAACCATACGTTTTCAACATAGGAGTCTGTCGTTAAAGCATACAATGAGTATTGTAACAAAGAATTTTACTCTTTTGCACATAGTGATTTCAGGCCAATATTACTACATAGTATCCGTCTACATCAATCAATTTCAATATTCTCTTTTCGCTTCTAATTACTGTTTTTAACGGGGTTTTAGACATAATTCTCCAAACTGTAATTCCATATCTCAATGTAATCACAACCATAGTAAATTACATCATTATCAATTCGCACATTTGTTTCGAAAATCATAATAGCGTTTGCGTAATTGAGCACGCATTGTTTGAGGCAAACTTGGGCAGATTCCCGCGTAGTCTACCTTCCTTCATAGAACCACACCCTGCGCATTCGTATTCCATTCTCATCCGGTATCGTATATCGCTTTCCACGCATCGCAATATCGCTTAGGTTCTTGTCCGAATGAGAGAGAAAGCTGTAGAAGGAGAGAGAGAGAGGAAGCTATTCGCTAGGAGAAGAGAGGAAGTTGAAGGAGAGGAAAGAGGATGAGAAGGAGACACGTTAGGTGGAGAGTTGAAGTCGATGGGGAGCGTAAGAGACGGATGAGGAGGGGGAGGGGGTTGAAGGAGGGAGGGAATTAGAGGATGTGGGAGGGGTGAGGGTCGAAGGCTCCTTTCTCCGAGGGTGGGCGTAGGGTGAAGGAGGGGAGAGGGGTAAGGATCCCTGAAGGGGGTCGCGGAGTAGGAGAAGAAAGGGGCGGGGATCTCACGCGGGGAGCACTTTGGATTCAAAGAGGGGCGTGGCACCGTCACAAGACGTTTTGGGCCTTTGGTTCTTCAGCTTCATCTCTGATGGACCCATGAGACCCTCTCTCCCTCCTCACACACACTCTTTCTCTGTGCGTGACGCTATGGTCTCCCTTTTTGTTGCTAGAGTAAAAAAATTAAGGGTTACTCATAGATTCTCTTTAAAGGCGATCGAACGGGACCAAAAAATGATGCACGGAGGTCTGGGATTACTTTGAGAATTGGACCGCGTTTGGGACGGGCTGTGTTCTATCCAATCTGCAAAAACAATTGATTAGGGGAACATGCAAAGGTCAGTCATCAGCCTTGGATTCCTCCAAAAATGTTCCAAAAAAGTTATTTTTTTGCTGACCACTGTTCAGAATATTTTGAAAATAAGATATCGAACTAGGTTATCATTTATTATAGAATATGCGAGCGTAGTTTTTCATCGTAAGGGTTTCAATATTAATAAATATGAAAATATTAGGAAATTACCGTTAAAATTAGTGTCATAAACTTTTAAAGTAAAAAAGCTAGTGCCTTCCGACTGACTACCCACATATATTCAACTTAATCTTACCATTATATTGTAAAATTTTTTACCATTGACTCTCTCATTTCTTTTCGTAGGGCGAAATGACTATGAGTCGTCACCGTGAGATAGGTATTATTCATATAACCTCGGTAAATATTAAACATTTATTTTTAATGTTTATTGGCTATTTTAAAACACCTAAAGCTTACCTGTTTGCCACTATAATATTCTTCCATTTCTACGCATGCCGTTGTTAAATGGAATCTTTTATAAATATATCCTGAAAGCCATTGTAATCGGGTTTAATATTATATGGTGCAAGAGTAAACTGGCGAACTCTATTTGACCAAAGAAGGTGGCTAATCAATTTATACGCGTCATTGTGAGAATTGCAGTCTTGGAATTCTAAAACATTAGCTTGGGTTTATTACCGCTAGAAGTGACTAACAAAAAAACTAAACTAGGAAAAGAATATTTTTTTCTGGCATGAGGAAAAAATCGCATGTAATCAAATTGTTATCAAAGGAAAAGGTAATTCAAAGGTTCCACGTGAAGCATTATATTGCCTCATATCACCAGTGGTCTTTCGGAAAAGATTGGAAATTGGATTGAGGGCTTAAGAGTCGACAGATTAAACTAGGGTCGAAGACATAATTTACCTGGAAATAACCACGTCAACTTCCTTCTTAAAAGGGAAGGAGCGAGTGGATGCTTGACATTTGTTACGTAAATTTTTCACACAAAGAAGATTAAGAGAAAGTTTATATTGTAGGTCGAAGCCACGCTTGCTGGTACAAATTTCAAGTTTAATAGAAGTCTGTATGTGACTTCAAGCGTTGGAATACTCTACCCATAAACTGCAGTGTTTGCCTGCTCGGGATGACTAATTGTAAACCAATCTATGCGTCAATTTTCATTTATACGTATTCTGCTTTAAAACACAATTGCATGACACTA
This sequence comes from Ceriagrion tenellum, assembly GCA_963169105.1. NCBI lineage: Eukaryota > Metazoa > Arthropoda > Insecta > Odonata > Coenagrionidae > Ceriagrion > Ceriagrion tenellum. The sequence continues at coordinate 7,428,505 of OY720641.1, read as the reverse complement.
CAATGGCAAGAATATGCTAAATTCAAACAATACTGGAACTTTATAATTGGACGACCATATGTTGGTATGGCTCTTAAATGAAAAATGACTGAAATAATATTTACCAAGCTCAATACCGATGTTACTTTGTGCCTGAGAACTACGCGACCATAATTATACAAGCAAAATTTAAGTTTCTGGTCAAAATGAGTAGAGACGGAAAGTGGAATTCCAATTAGAGAGATTGCTTTTAATTTCGATTCCTGGATCAGCGCCGAGATTATGTGTGTGCTCGTATTAAGGGAGTGTGTAGCCCGTTATTAAGAAGAGGAGGCATAGTGCAATATCCTTCTGATGGTTTGGTAGCATTCGCATATGTGCGTACCCCTCTCTATGCGAGCCCAGTTAACGCACGGACAGCGAACAGTGGCGGAACCGGAGGCTAGGAGTCGAGGCGCGCTGGCTCGGAACTGTCTCGGCGCTTAAGTCAATGGCCATAAATTTGCATTTACATTTACCATTACCGTTGGACCCGGGCCGAGCAAATGGCGTGTGGCACGGCTTGGTTGCCGCGAGAGCAGGGTGCGAAATGTAATTGAATCAGCCCGCCCCGGGACCTCCCGGCGTTTGCTTCTTCACTCCGAATCTTCAGAAACGAGCTTCATCAGTGGGGTCGTGAGGAAAAAAAATTGACAGACAATTTCGATCAAACGTGCAAACTACCTTTTACTTCAATCGTTCTTCATTAATGAAAAATTTCTTATGAATATAAATGAATTATAACTTTCATAAAATCTATCTAATTATAATTTATTTTATTTCACCACAAGTTTTAATGCCTTTAATCCCAGTATTAATGCAAACGATTTGTGGTAGAACTGGAAACATATTGGAACTTGTAAAGTAAATAACGATCAAAATACCAATGTAATTCCATAAAAAATTAGAGAACTTTATGGTCTTTTCCTTTATAATTTCCTTCATACCGTACATTGATTGCTTAATACTAGTACTATCTCTTTGAATACTTTTATTGGCCCTAAATGAACATATTTTTGTGGAGTAACGACATTTCTTAAACCCATCATATATTTTAATCCCTAAGACGGAAACAATTAAAGTTTATATGCTTTCTTTACATATTTTATGGGATAGCTTAGAGATTCAATAGCAAATGTCTTTTTAATATTTTCTCTTCGGCATGAATTACACTGCATGGAAATGCGGCGCTAAGATGTGCTCCAAAACCTTTTGCTTATAATTCTTAAACAAACACAAATATTAAACTGAGTTTATAAAATGAGAGAAACCCAAATAACAGCGACTACCTAATAGGTTCTAAGTGGTTTCGAGCATTCTGTTTACTAAAGTTCGAGTTACCTTATCGTATTATGAAGTTGCTGTGAGGTATTTTTCTAAAAACTACTGTCACTGTAAGATATAACAATGGATTAATACATATCAATATGATATGGAATTAATATATTTATTCCATATTCATTCCTATTGTTTATTGTTATCACGTTGATTATATTTTTCCCGGGAAATGAAATACTTCCATAATTACTCCAAAAGATATCTGAAGTTCATATTTTTTTTAGTTATTACCTGTGGCTGATTAAATGGGATTCTAGTACGGAATACACTAATTCAAATCACAATCTTAAATAAACATGAATTCAATATCTGCATGGTTTCATTTAAAACAAAATTGCCAGTTCATTTGAATCTCATGTATATTTTTCGATTACGTTATTTTTTAATCTAGTCAGTTCAGCAATATAAACTCCAAATATTCCATTGTTGTAATAAATTATGTTACACCAAGGTAATCTTTAGATTTCAAACTAATAAACTATATTTAATATTTTCTTATTGAGAGATTGCATGTACCAATATATATTTGTGAACAACCTTCATCAAATGAGCTATTTGAGAATTAATAGAAATCTTCAATTTTAAAACTATTGCTTGCGATTGTATTTTTATGAAAATATTTCATTTTAAACAATATTTATGTTTTGCAGCCAAAATATTGGGTATGATAAGTTAAACGCGCTTAAGGAGCAGAAATAGAATAGGTAAGTTTATTCCGCGTAGTGAAAATTGTTTGACATTGTATTAGTAATTTTAAATGCGTTGAACAAATCCAAATTACCTTGGTGGAAGAACTCAAGGTTAGAAACGCAGCCACTCGCTGGTGTTTAACATTATCTCATTGGTCTCTTTATACCGAAATATTTGTCGCTATTTTCACTAGTCATATTTAATGGTAACTTTTACTAAACTACAAAAAACACACGCAAAAACACGAACCAGGTTTCAATACATAAGTATCATCATATATAACTATGGAAACATATCACTAAGTTAACAAAGATACTGTTTTATTTGCTATTTTTACTACGAAATATTGCACTGAAAAGTAGAATTTTGGACTCTAAGTTGCAAATAATAGCGTAGTTTCTTTGAAAATCTTAATTGTACATTTGATAAGTGAAATTCATTTAATTATCGACGTGAAATATCCGTTCTGATTTTAGAGTTAATTCAACAAACTTGTCTAATCAGAACTCCAAATTAAATTGAAAAAGCATAATTTCTTCTTTAAGCAACATGCTCAGTGATCTATTCGATAAATTACTGAGAGATTTGTGACAGCAGAGAAAGAAATTTTAGAAAAGTTTGCGTAAAGTCTTTATTTTTTTTATATTTCCCTCTCAGCGAGAAAGAATTTAATCAGCTTTCTGGACAGCTTTTCCGCACATTGAGCACGGTGAATATTGCAAGAAAAGGACACAGTTTTTGCAAGTTGAACCGAAAGATAAATCACGGCGATGTTTTTATCTTCTCTTCGTCTCTTTATGAGAAATACCCTTTTAGAACCCTGAGGAGTACATTAAAGGTTATCTTTATTTTTTAATTCTGCCAGAATACCCAGGAACACTTTTCCTTGTTCCCACAACAAAAATTAACCGGCTTCGTTCTCAAAGGAGAAAACCGACTCATCCTGAATAGACCGCTGTGGCGACAATGAAATTTAAAAAAAAAAGAATCCAAGTGGAACACAAAAATAATACCCATTCGAGACGTAAATTTTGCATTTACATTCCCCGATGCTTTGGAAGAGGGAACTTAATTTCAACGCGAGTGAGACTGAAAGATATCGCTTACGTGTAAGGAATTATGGCAGAGGCCTTCTCTTTCCCCCATCCTCCTCTCAATACCGAAAAGGCTCGTACCGTAAAGCCCCGAGACGAGCAATTATAGATTAAATTAAAGATGACAATATATTAAAGCTGTGTATATTGGAGCGACGAGGGAAGAAGATAGAGAGTCCTCATTGAGAGTGGGTGCTTGAAACGGTGCGCCAACGTGGGAGGCGTCTCTTAACGAGTTGATTAATGAAGGACGGGGTGGGGGGGGAGGGAGGGGGAGGCTTTCCAGGACAAAAAGGGCTGCGGAGGAGAGCGAGGGGGGAGCGAAGGAGAGACGAATGAAGAGGGAGGGAAGTTAGAGGGATGAGAGAAGGGAAGAGTTCGCTCGTCCTACAGGGTGAAAGGAAGGAGGCGAGATTGATGGTTAGATAAAAGTCTTTATTCTCTCCCAGGGTGGAGGAAAAGGAGGAGAAAAGGAGGGTTGGCGAAACTGGGTGGGATGTGGACATGGTGTGGCGAGGAGGGAAATGGAAAAAAGGACAATGGGGGTGGAAGTTGTGAGTAAGGGGAGTATAGAAGCTTAAAGAGGGAGGGGTGGAAAGATATACCAGTAAGGAAGGGGCGGAAATGAGGAAAACAGGAAGAGAAACGGGGGGTTTTGGGGAAAGGGAAGTGGGGTTGTCCGTTCGGGGCGGAGATGGGGCCGGGGGTTGTTGTGCTGGCGGTGCAGGTGAAGAACTCACCTCCTCTTTCCACCCCCTCGTCCACCCCTCCTTCTCCCACACACTCTCTCTTCTTCTCTTCTATTGAGAGTTTTTAGTCGAGCGTCGGGAGTGACGTGTTTTTCCCAGTCGGTTCGGTTGATGGCGAAATCGTGAAGCGTGAAGGGACAGAATAACTGTCCGTAGAATGTAAGAGAGAGCGTTGTGAAGACAAAAAAAAACAACAACCCTAGGATCGAAATAAATATTTGACGGGAAAATGCTCGGAGATGTTTTAGAAAACGTATTGATTTGTCGAGAAAGTTAACGTTAATAGATGTATGAGATTTTATAATTGGAAACGAAATTATTATATTTATTTCTGTCTAGCTAGTTCATCCAAGAAATAAATACCAAAATTACTAGAGTGCAGGTTTACTTTCCACAACTTTTCCAAATATATTTCATATTAAATGATATCATAAACTGAGGATTTGAAAATTAGGGATCCGTTCAGGGAACCAGAATTAACTTCGTGGCGGCAGAAAATTTACGTTAACAGAGATAGCTTTTCCAGTCAAAATATCGTCCCCTTTAGTGTAATATTTTGAATTCCCCCTCAATATTATATCTTTAATTTGAAGATGAATGAATCTATTGCAAGTGGAGCGTTTTTTTTTCATCGCCTGGACTAATTACACATGCTGGTGGTTTCATATAAACTGTTTCATTGGTGTCTTTAGAATGTGTAAACATCCGGGTGTATAGAACGCTTCCAGAAAATTCTATAAGAAGAACAACTAATTCAAGAGACATTTGATTCATCAAATCTCCAAAAGAAATTACTTGTTCGCTCTTACTTTAAGGTACCAACTCCTCCTTAGTTTTCAAATTATTCTGTTTTATAGGAAAATAACTAGTAATCTGTAACTTTATTAGAGATTTAGCAGATATGTTCGACTTTTATTCGCCTAAAATTTGAGATTTTCGCTTCAAATTAAAATATTGTGAGATATTACTTTCTTGATTGAGTTTCTATTTGCTTATTCGGCACCTTCACAAGATATGCATTCTTATCTCACTTTAGGCAAAATTCCTGAAATTGATACTTATGGAATTTGAGTTTTTATTGAATTTCACTGCTTTCTGGGTGGAAATTATATTCCATGGTAAGCGCGATAGAAATATAAATTCCTCTTTAAATCTAAAGCAACGTGTTAAGTCAAGAAAGAAATTTTCTCAGAAGGCAGTAATTTACGAGCTGTTTCTGTAAGGACGGGAAAAAGGGCTTTCTTAATCAGAAACTGTAAACATTATTTGTATATCTCTTGTGCATATACGGTGTTAAGATGAGATTTAAGAGAACCCATGTCATCATTTCTGAAGTTGATTTTACGGTCAAGGACATATGCCAGCCCAAGGTAAGCCGCCAAAAATCACACATTCAGGGAAGGATGGGCAAGCATCCTATCCCCGAGCTGGCCATGGTTTCTGAGGCATAATTGGTTTCCAGAAACCCGCAAATCCTGGGTTTAGCTGCGGATTTGACCCGCAGCTTCAATACCAGTGCTCGAATTCCCTTTTGTATTCCGCGCCACTCAAATTACAACTAAGCAAACACCAGTTGTTTTATGATTTCATACAATATGGCCTTAAAAGGTTCGAAATCGTTAATGAAAACATAATGAGGCGAGACAAATTTTTAGTAATTATATAATATAATAAGATATTTTTTTGGGAGTGCGAGGCATAAATTTGGTTGAGAACCACTGACCTAGGTGAATGTTTTTTGGAGGAGAAGCAAAAGGTTATTTCGCTGCGAATACGTTATATATTTGATTGGAGCATTCTTAAATTTCCGGGAGGTGAGAATTTTTGTATCAGTTTTAGAAAGTATGGTGCCTTTCACTGCAGAAATAAAAAAATTGTCAGCAGTCATCTATCAAAAGTTAAATAGGCTGCGAAAAAATTTCTATTCCCATCCCAGCGGATAACTTAGTGGAAATACTTGAGTAATGAACTCGGGGAGTTCTTAGAAAGAAGAATCTTTTACTCGTAGTCCGAAGATTGCCGCAACTTCCTTGTTACAAAATTCCACATTTACATTTTAAAATGTTTCTTCGTCGCGTTCTAACCATCCAATTCCAATCATCACTCTTAACGTTAAGTTTTGCTTAATGTGTACTTTTTTCTGCGTTCACGATGAGTAGTGAAAGCCGGTCCCTTTATCTAAGTCTTTTGCGGGAAATGATAAGTACAATTAATCTCAATGTATTTGATCTTAGTAGCCGAGAGATTTCATTTATTATGTAACGGCAGGGTGAAACATGTTTGGACTTTCTCAAAAGCTTCCCTTTAATTTAATTTTTTGTGCTATTTTTTATCTAGAGGCGTTGGCATATTTGACCACCAATGCTTTCGAAGCCTCCTCTGTCGGTTTCCAAGCCATTCCTCATTCAGGTAGTTTGGTATTAATACCGCATCGGTCTCTCCCAATTTGCCTCCTTTGCACGAACAAAAAAGAACTATTATTTCTTGCCTCAGGGATCTGCAGACATGATGAAATAACTCGTGAGGCCCGCAGTTTGCGATGAAGGTTGCGGGCGTTGACGTTGGGAGAGACAGAGAGATGCCGACTCAAAGAAAGGCGTCTCGGACGCAGGACGGACTTTGCCCTCGCAAAAAACACGGTCGGTTGGTGAAAGGGCGATGACTAATTAACTCAGGTGCGGGGTACGCGAGTGTTATGAGTGTATCCCTCTCTAACGCAAGCACCTATTTTCATTAGCTCTGAGCATAATTCGTGTGAATCCTTATACGTAGAAATCATCAATATCTCAAGTACGTACTTCTAAAAAAAATTCACTACAGCAGCTTTAATTACAAGTTATTATTTCAGGCTTGGTTTTATGGAAAAGCATGGAATATAATCTCGGTTTGTACTTTCCTATCTGGTTTATTAATTCCGACCATGGTTTCGACTAATGATGTCATAAATGTACCTTGTGTTGTGCACGCCGCGCGGAGTCTACGCCCGTTGGAAGACGATGACGCACGAGGACACGCGGTACACTTCGAAAGAGTGGGTTCTTGCCCTTGGTGTTGAGGATCGAACAATCACATAGAGGTTTTGAAAGGAAAATGACAGTTCATTTCACATTCCAGTGCTCCCTTGGGATACCATGGTATCCCAAGGTCATACATTTTAGAATATTTGCTTTGTAATACAATTTAGCCCTCTCATCATTTCAATACATTTCAATTAAAGCTTTCTTAATCACCCACTGTCGTTTCAACCCTGATACTTGGTACATGCTGCCAGTGTCTTGCAACAAAGTCGTTTGGGACAAATCAGTGTCCCACGGGACGTCTTACGTGGCAGTTTTGAACAGACAACTTGAAGCCTTTCTATTCGCTGGTATTAGGTAAGTTTGCTGTGTATTGTTTTTATCCTGATGATTAATTTTGTCAACCATATATGCCATCAATTACTGATAAATTTTCAATGTTTATCTCATTTTATTTATTTTGTTCTAACAGTTATCTCTTAGCAAACGCATAAAGCACCTGAGTACCATAAACGATGTTTTTTCACGGACCTCTTACACCACAAAGACTCATTATTACCAGATTTGTGCATGGCATTCTTTTATTGATTCAATAGATTTTACATCAAATTTACTCGTTATTATTGGATTGAAATTGGTCGACCTCCATCACATTGCACATTACATTTTTTATTTATATAATGGCTGCAAATAGAAAACCTGTGCAGTGGCAGGAATGGCTGAAAAAAATGTAAGAGGATTATAATGACGAAGAACTATTCATGAATTAACACGATTCGGAAGCAGAACAGGATGTCAGTTCTAACACTAAAGACGATTATTATGAGAAAGAGGAAAGCGCGCGAGCAGTTGAGTGTTAAACCAAGTATTCGATTGCATTATTAAATGAATCAAATGGTGCGTCTCGAAAAGTCAAACAACAATATGACGATGTCTCGGGAAGGAGAGAAGTTGCGGTCAAAGGCACGGATGGGTGGCGCAATGACTACTGGTTCACGGACCTCATGGCCCGCACCTCAGCTCTTCGGATTCGACTAAACGACTATCCGTAGAATGACAAATAACCGAAAACAACCGCCTGACTCGAAAGGGCCCTCCTGACCCCTTCCGCGTCTCTCCGCGCCTTCACATAGGAGATCCGAGACAGTAATGTTTTCGGCCAGGTGACAACGTATGGGATAGGGATATAAGAAGACACTGACGTCAAGAAAAGTGAAAGTTTACACTTCCGAGACAGTTACACTTGGCTATTCTGAACTTTGAAAAATGATATTACAGACATATACAAAGAGAAATCAAGGGAATGGATACTTCAAAATAAGGAAATACAACTACTTCTGTCTGAAAGAGATGGGATATTGACCCCAATATCCAAGTCACAACACCATGACACCACTTGTGGAATGATGTTCGAAATTTTAAAAGCGGAATGCATAATTCGAGATTTTATTTCATATATCAGCTTTTACGAAGAGAATGTATAAACCGAGTGCTTTAGCTGGAATCGTTTTGCCATTAGCAATGTTAACCAGCTTATTAAAGCTTCTAAAGCAACCAGTACGAAATGAACAACTAATGTGCTTTCATAAATATGCTACACAGATACAAATGTAATGTTGAAACCTTCCATATAATTTTCCAGAGTTCAGTTCCAAAGTTCGATTCCAAAGTTCGGTTCCTGCGTCGTACATTGACACTCCGCTTGTTTAAGAATGAGGGTTTTTATTAGACGGTGCAATATTTCAAAGAAGTTGGGACACCTAATGAAAATTATCTTCTGTGAGAGGTCAAATGAAGAAAAATAGACAAACCCTAACTCGAACCTCGTGATCGCAATTTATGAGGTCGCGTCTAAAAGTAAAAATGGCTTTTTTTGCCGAACTTTCGTAATTCGGCTACCACCGGAGCTATTATCAGGATTCACATGTTCAAGTCACAGGAACATCAACTACCGTTTGCTATGTACCTAAAGTCCATACTTCTAAATTCCGAACTATCTTAGATATGTTTTCTTTAATCTCATTGTAGTACAGGATGCGTCAGGAAATCGTGATTCCCCCTACTCGGTTTTTTTGTGATTTTCACCTTATTTCTACTTTCTTAGATTTGTTAAGTCAAATTCCACGTTCTAATAGATTCTGACCATATAAAGACGAATATTAGTAATATAGACCGCAAATTTTGTTTTTACATTAGTCGAATGTTGCACCTATCATTTGATGCAAAAACATTTACTTGTGTACGTCTAATTATTGTTCCATATTACATCTGAAAATGATTTTTGCGGAAACCCTGACTAACCTGAATGTTTTAAGGACATTTATAGAAAAAGAAAGAAAAGAAAAATCTTTTTTCCAATAGCAGTAATAAACTTCCTTTATAACAGCTTTTAAGGCTGTTATTTTTATATAATTTTTTCACTGGAATCATTTTTAAAATTGTAGCCAAAATTGTATGCATTGTGATTTTAAAACACATCAAAAAAGACCGAAGTTTGAGAAACGTGTCGCTATAAATATCGTTAAAAATATCGTTTTATCGCCAATGGTAATAGCACGGCGCAGATCATCATAAGATGCTATTTTTTTCCTAGCTCGCTTTGTCGCCGTTGTCGCCATAAAGGAGACGACATCTGAAACCTCGGGGTATTTTTTACGATTAAATGTTAATTTTTATTGTACTTTTAATTTTAATCACTTTTTTCCTCCAAAAAAATTCATATTGTCAAGTTAAAAAAACTTAATTTAAGAATGATTGTCCTATACATTAAGTAGAATTTAATAATTTTTCTCTTTAAAATAAAGTGTGAAAAAAATGTTTGGCGAACATTTTTTACGAGGGCGTTCATAATTTTTTTTGCATTTTCCAGCTGTAGAAAAAGAGTTTATGATTAATTTAATTGCATCAGCAGCGCTCTGAAGAGGAATTTTAATTGGAACCTAAGCTTCAATTCGGAAATGCATCCTTTCAGTTACTGCTGAAATTTCTTAATATGTAAATTAAGTTTCTTGAACTATAGACGACTGGACCTCAGTACCAGATAATTACATTACTAATGCAACATAAGATCTATCAATGCTCTACTTTCTATTTGTTTACTTAAATCTAACAGTTCACTAGAAACCTCTTCGTTAGGGATATTAGGAATTTGTGATAATCTAAGTACCAGTATATTCTGCCGTTGTTTTCATTGGTGACCAATTATTCCTACTGAAATCAAACTTTTCATGCCGCTTGCCTATTGGGCCTTGAAGACATAAAGAAAAGTAGTAAAACTGCTACTGCAGATAAATACGCAATTTCCTTTGTCACCTTCATGGGTCATTGGCACCACGGTTCAGTGAGCAAAAATAGCCGTTTTTCTGAGACCAAGAATTTTATGTAGCGCAACGATAAAAAGAGATAGTAGCTTGAGGAGGCTGGGATAGGAAATAGAAGGGTTGAACAGAATGAAAGCTCAACAGAATGAAAGGATCGAAGAAGAAATGCTGAGATCAGACGCACCGCTGTCGATTCAGGCAATGTATGCGAACGCCAATCGGTGAAATTTCTTTATATATCCTCAGGGAAAATTCGGAGTGTAATAAAAGTGTGCTTATCCCATCATCTTTTTGGCTCTTTGCGAAGAGTTTCGGTTCCTCATGAATTTAAAATATCCTGTGCTCTCTAAATTTTGCATTTTGTTCATTCACATTTTATCCTAGAGAAAAAACAACCGTATTTATCTGTCATTACTACGTTCTATTTTTTTGCCATCTCTCCAGCATAAAAGAGGCCAAGTTTTCTGTCCAAAGAGAAGTAATTCATCTTCATCTAGTGAATGCCTTCATCTTATTTAGCAAATTAGTTTCTCAATAATACATTTAACTTCATCGTTTATTCATAACATAAAAGGCTTGATGCAATAAGTGTGGGGTACATGTAGAGTACTGAAAAATATGGGATCAAAGCTTAAAAATACCGAGTCGTTAAGTAGTGCTTTTCTGCGTAATATAGGTGCTTATTACACCCGTTTACAATCCCTTTTCACCCGCCTATCACTTTATCTTTCTCTTAATTAGATGGAACAAAGGTGTGCATAAATTAAACGAAGTAAGTGTTATGCCATCTTGCCACTCTCTTTCTATGATTTAATGCGTCTTTTTAATATAATTCCCAAATTATTATGAATAGTGCTCTAGATGAAGGGCTTGTTTCTACCTGTTCTGGAGCGATAGTGAACATACTACTACATTTTTTACATTAGTTATTACAAACCCAAACGAAAATTCATTTCCCATGAATATGATCCGTCGAAATGAAAAGAACAAAATGACCAATTAGGCTTCTCCAACTAATTACCAGGTTACTCGAAAATGATCTCCCAATAGCGACCTAAGCTTAAAAAAAATTTTAAATCACAGCATAAATCACTCAGTCCAGTACATTGTCGTGTTGCATGATCAACATCCGTATTATACAGGGAGAATAAAAATACAATTCAAATTATTATTTTATGAAATTATTGCAATTAACCAATGAAAACTGATAATTCCAGATTCTCCAAGGTTTAAACCAGCAAATTCCAGTTAATTCGTTAAGAAAACTATATGAATTTGTGTGGAAATGTGTCCTTCTCGTAATTAAGTAGCCAAAAAGGGTACATTTATTCTCAGGAATAAATTTTGGAGGGAGAATCGGAAATTTTTATGGGAACTAAGTTCCTAAGCAGTAAGGTACCTTTTCATAATCAAATGTTTGGATGAATAGTTGCAGTGAAAAATCTTAGCATAAAATGAACTCCGAAAGCATTGTCATTCATCAAATAATTTAACCCTATCATCAACTTTTATAAAATAATGCTGATTGCCGCAGTTGATCATTATTAATAATAAAAATTCTCTTTAACGTAGTTTTTAAAGGAATTCAGTAAAATTTCTCTCGTATTTTTCATTTACTGTTCCTTATGTTCAATATTTTTGTTAAATCTTAACAAAATCCTTGTTGACTTCGTCCGTATTGCGTCTTCTCGTATTTCATATCCATATTAAAACAATTCTTGTACTTTTCTACTAATATTAGTATAAGTAAATATGACTTGAAGTAAAAAATTCTTCCACGAAGTAACGCCTGAGTGTGTAAATTTTATTCTCGCATTCCCTCTATTACGGCGATTAGTTACCATTCGTATCTCGTTACTTTTTACAGCCACCTGCTTTGCCTTCTCCTTATGTCATTATAAGGTTTTCTGTTCTCAACCACCACATCGACCACTTCCTCGTTTATTTTCCTAAACGTCCACTATATCTTCCCCATCCAGTTCTACGCCCGCTTCTAGAACATTTATAACATATTTTTGTCTTTAGTTATCATTCTGAGAATGAAAGTGCTTCATATTTCTGAATCATGCAAGACTACACACCACATCATGCACTTCTGCAGCCTTAACTATATATCTTTATCAAACGTCCACGATCTCAGCTCGCATTAATTGCTGAACACGTCTTTCAATTGCGCAATTTTTCTCCTATTTTCTTCCTCAAAAGATGCCCAGGCATGTAGTATGTTGCTTGTACATATATTTTCCATAACGTAAACTGTAGTGCAGTATCCATGGGTTGAGGAAATAATATGGTATTCATGCATAGAATTGATGAAAATTGGTGCTGAAGTACGACGAGTGAAGTGAAAGTTATTTGAGTAACTAATAATTAAAATGATATTTCTTCGATGGTCACCGTAGAGAAAAGTCGATCAATAAAGCTTAGAAAAAATATTCTGGAAAGGTCGTGGGTTGCCTCTTACCGTGCTGCTGTTTCAAGAATGTGAGCTAATGGGTATTTTAGGCTACGACCTATTGTGGTTCGTTAATAGATAATTCAAAGCCTGCCTCAGATTGATTGCCACATTGAGTGTCAATTTAAACCACGTAGGAAATTATTTGATATGCATGTCCTTGGATCCCAGGATTTTATATTCGGCACGCAAAACATACGATTTATTGCATGATTTATAAGAAGGCTACTTTGGAACGTACAGAAATGAGTGAGGATCGCTTGGAATTTGGAAGCGGAGGTAGATCTGGAACAAATGCGAGATAAAATTGATAAAATTCATCATTCCATGAAATCCGAATTCTGATTTAAAACAGTGGTTCATTTATGACTTATGACAAAAGTCTTTGAATTATTCTCTTTAAACTGAAATGCCCTTTGTATGTACACTACCGAAAATGCTTCGTTCATATACATATATTTGATCGCGGCAAATACTAATTTCTTCATGGAAACGTTTTCTCATTTACCAAAGAAGAGATTAAGCACTAATGAATCTGTACGATTATTTATGGTTTTTTGTACACCTTGATAATCATTGGATTGTACAACTCTCCTATTCCATCAGACATTGAAAGTTCAAGGTTGATCCTCTCACTTGTGATTGTAAACGTTCTAAGAGCAAAAGCAACTATTCAAAGTACCTGAGAGAATCTATGACAGAATGATTTTTTTCTAATAGAAATTATAGAAAAAGTTCTAAATTACCTTGTCATCAATTAGTCGCAAACATAAAGAATAATCTTCATGCCGTAATGCTAAGTATATTCTTTCTTACTCTGGGTAAATCGTCGGTTTCGAATGTAACTATCCTGCGGTCAAATATATGTTTATTTGAATTATTATATAATCAGCTCATCTAATGTACGGTACAAAGGAAGGCGAGCATTTTTAAAGGTGGGTCAGGTCCTCTTGAAAGGCCAATTGCAATTCTAGATGATTTTTATGATTTAAATAAAACTCTCCGCTTTAATTCTCGTTTGGGCTGCACCGAGAGAATAGCCTGGGTTAAAACTTAGAATATTTATTTAAATAATAAATGATTTCTTTAACCCAACTTAAACGCAACGCTTTAGAGTTATCTTTAACTTTAGAGTCAACTTTAGAGTTATCATGGTATGTTTACTATTTTTCATTTGGAAGTGTCACCATTGGTCATGCAATACTAAGATTTTTTGAATGCAGCCATCCACCATTCCCTCTCTAATGCTAGGTCTCATTCTTTCTGGTTGTTCTTCCTATGTACTCTTTTCTGTATTTAATCAATGAGCTGTATTCTGGGTCTTTCTCTGTGGACTTGTCCCTCTGTGTTACCTTCGATTGTGTTCTTCATAAACCCATTGTGTCTCAGGATGGGTTCAATCCATCTGGTTCTTTTTTCTGTATGGTGCTTCATATGGTCCTTTCCTCTTCTACTCTTTTGAATACTTGATCATTTCTTACTTTGCCTGTCAATTTTACCCTCAATATCCTCCTCCAGCTTCAGGTTTTGAAGGTTTCTTTTCTTTTCTGGTCAGCTTTTCCAATGGTTCATGCCTCCGATCCACAGATTGCCTCACTCCGTACGAATGTTTTCCCATACTCTTTCCTGGTTTATAGTCCATTCTTCTTTGGACGCTGCAGTTGTCCTTTTCCCATAAACGTCTTCTTAGCTTGGTCTGTTCTCCGTTCGATGTCCGTTGTACTTCTTCCATCCCACGTGATGGTACTTCCGAGATAGGTGAAGGAATCCACTTGCTCTAATTTCTTTCCTCTTAGGGTGACTTCTGCATTCATCTTCTCTCTTCCGCATACTAGGATTTTAGTCCTCGTCTTATTTATTTTCATATTCAATTCTTTGAGAACTTGGTCCATTACGTTTAGTTATTTTTTTAAGTTAATCGCGATTTCCAGCCTCGATTGCGATATCATCTGCTAAGCGGAGCATATTTATTTCTTTTCCGTTTATCTTTATTCCGCTCAGTCCAATTTCTTGTGCTTCTCTTATGGCCTGATCTAAGTACATGTTGAATAGTACAGAAGAGAGGTTGCATCCTGGTCTTACTCCTTTGCTAATTATATTGAAGGGTGTTGACATTTTATTTGGCTATTTGAAAGGAAAGTTACTAATGAGGTTTTCGGCGTTGTGAAGTTAATTCACTTTATTGTAAATGGAAGGGTTATTTTTGGAAATGAGGATGAGTGAACAGAAACCCGACGTTGACATTATCCTAATATTAACGATTGGTGTCAAATGGACATTAGTTTTACTTACCTTTTGGACGGACGGAGTATTACACTTGAAGCTCCCTCCATAAGGCAACCAAGAAGACGTAGAAATTTCTGTGAAAAATCTCCACAATGAAAGGAATTTGAACCAAAGCCTTACGTTGGAAAGCAGGTACTCTACCATTACATTAAAGGGTACCCCAAAATCATTTTTAAATAGAAAATAGACGTCTTTGATGCATGATTTACAAACATGAAGGAACCTACGACATTGGGATTGGATTTCATCCCAAATGAACCTGTATATTGAGTCGTTTACATTTTTCAGTCCCTTTAATGGAGAGCTCCACATTTTGTTGGCGGTATGGACCTTAGGGAGGAAATACTTGCCATATTTGCGCACCTCCTAGTTAGATCACCCCAAATCCATAAGAGAGTGTCATTTTCCCACACGGCATTAAAGTTAATTAAGTTTCACGAGAGAGTAATATTTTATGCACGCATAAATTGTTGGCGTTCGTAGGAGATAACTCGCCGAGAAAGTAATTAGATCACATCTCGAGTGCACTTCAAGAATTCTCGGCCGTGTCTTGAATGATTCAAAATAATTTGTATAATTTAGTTAAATGTGCTGAAATGGTTTCTGCTTCATTTATAACTGATTGGGGAGGACTCATGGGGAGTTTTGACTGAAAAATTTACAAACTTATATCTTACTATTACTCTGGAATATTTATTATTATACGTTATATAAATATGTCTGGAGAATGAGTCCCTAAAATAAGCCTAAGTCTTGGTTTTCAAGTGAATTAAAATTTTTCTATGCTTTACATTATATTCATAAATTTACTCAAGAGCCAATATCACTATTTTTGAAAGGAAAAGATTGTCCTCGAAAATTTAATCAAACAAATTGATGCTCAATTCTCTCAGTCATGCGATAGCAAACCTTTTAAGCCTATATTATGAGTGCTTGTAATTGAAAATTTAAACCCATTTCAGTGTTTCTCTTATGGAAGTTAAAGCTCGTTAAAAAAGATCTCCAGACGGTTCCTGAGCTTTTCTAATATGGCCTATTATAACTTACAGCTCCTGAGGAGCATGTGTGCTAAATATTTTTAACTCTTCAATGATTTTGGAAGTCTGTAGGTTTCCAGTAACCGGAAGATCAGTTTTATAGATACCTATTGTCAGACTTGTAGTAAATTAAGATGCTTATTTTTATGCTGATTTTGGTAACGGTGCACATCCAGCCTTAATGAAAAACTGATAAAAGAATACCCAAACGCTCATGGTTAAAGTCATCTGACCTTGAGAGACCTGGGAGTTCATGATATTCACGACACCTGGCTATGTATAATTTTTCAATTATTAAATATAATTATTTAAATTGTCAATTTTTGAAAAAGTTTAAAAAGCCTTTTTACTCTTAGTTCACACCCTGAATTACATGAGTTTACAGCGATGCATACTAGTTTTTTGCGTGTAAAATATTAAAAAATTTACTATAATATAATTACCCTCATTAATAGTCGGATTTTTATATAAAAATTCGGATGGTATGGGAAGAACACAACAATCGTAAGTGCGTCAGTGCCTCCTTCCCTCCTTCCCCTCCTTCGTCGAACAAGGAAAGACGTTGGTGGTGGAAGGAAAAGCAAAGCGGTAGAGTTTTGGAAATTTCATTAAGAAATTAATCTCTTGGAGCCCTAGACCCGGTGCGACCTTTGGCCCACCTCTCTTTGTATGAATAAACCCTTCTCACGCCTAACTTTACCTCTATCGACTTCTCCTCTTGCGCCCAATATCTCAAACTTTCTCCCTGCGTTCGAATTTTGAGACAGGCAGGCAACGTTTGGAGAAGGAGTTTATATATATGCACGTCCAGCCTGTTCCGCTTGGGTCTGTGTCGCAGGTCAGAATAAAGTATTGAAATAGGTATACAAAAATAGGAAGGAAAGGCGGGGAGTTGCAGAGATGCGCGGCATCGGCAGTTATTTATCCACGTTTCTTTTTCGCGTTATTACTTTTGCTGTTTGATAGCGCTTATCACCTTACGAGACACATTTAAGACTGTATGAAATGTATCGCTGAAAATGATGGCCTGGCTAGAGAACTTTCCATCAAAATGATGGCGTGGGAATGTTGTGTTATGAAAAATCTACCTCAATATGTCGCAGGGAAAATCTTCAATAATTAAAATCTGAACTTAACCATAACTATAACCCTTAACCATAAAAAAAAACTTTTACTCAGGCTGCAAAGGAAAATAACTTTTTGGATGACAGTCACCTTACCCGCTAATTTAGTCCGTCCAAAAGGCTTATCCTTCAAACTTCCTATGTGAGGTAAAGTACCTACTGATTTATAATAAAGATTAATTTTGCACCCCAACGAAATCTGGTAAGGGCGCATACTCTGCTGACAAGATCGTTTGCAGATTTTCGCTGTGTTTGAGTTTAGTCAGCAAACTGCTTTTGAGCATTTTTTCGCACAATGCTGTCCTTTATTAGAAACAGTGGTTTTAGTTATTCTAATAGTGTATTTGTCTACTAGTGTCTCTACTAGGTGTAAAGTCTTGATGCATGCATTTGTTCCGTTTTAAGTAGAGATGGATTAGCTGTCGACTAATTTTAGCTCACTATACTGAATGCGTCCTAATAAATTTTAGTACTAATTAATTATATGATTAAGTTATTAGATTCATAATACTGCATTCTGCTAATTAATAATTCTTTCTAATTCCTGATTTGTCGAAAAAGCAAATTATAATAGGAAGTACATTAAGTGTATTGCCTATTATGCCCCACAATAAAATTTTTGGGTTCTTTGTTGTTGTTTTTTATATATCTTGCTTATATTAAAACATTTCTTGCTCGGGACAAAAATGAATTGATATATACTCCCTCCCATTTACCCCCTTTTGATCGTAAAACTTACATGTCTTTGTTCTATTTTGTATTTTTTCAAGTAGGGTGATTTAATCACGTCAAAAAACCTAGTATGTATTTTATATCGGGAGATAGTGTCAACGCACGTTTTCATGTGAGTTTCAAGTACTGTAAATAGTTATTTACAGTACTTGAATATATATATATGTATGTATATATATATATATATATATATATAAATACGTTGATGGATTGGAGTCAGCCATGCGGCGATGAACACACGATGTGGATAGGATGGAGGAGATAGACACACAAAAAAAGAGACGATCACACTTACATCGCTAGCTTTCGGAACTAGTCCGTCTTCAAGGCGTATCACGGAACAAATGTCGATGTGTGTGTATATATATATATATATATATATATATATATATATATATATATATATATAAATGTATGCAAAAATATGCATATCGCATAATGCCAGGAATAGTGACACACGATACGTTATAGGCATCAATAGGCATCAACTATTTCGTTGGACCAAAACAATTACTTTTGTTTACCTTTCACGGATTTAAGTCAATGTGCATCCGAATGGAGTTCATGACGTTCAGGAACTAGCAAAATCTTTTAGTAAATTCTACGTAAAACTTAGGAATGTTTGTTAAATCAAGATTACTATGGAAAAGTTGTCCAAAGTTAAGGCTGAAACTATTGAATTTGAGGTCTATGGAATTTCTAACCCAGAATTTAACTTCTAAGATACTATTTCTAAAGACCGAGGGTTTATCTCAGAGATAAATCCCGCATTAATGGCAAACATTTCAAATCAATACCTACGGAATGAATGACTTGTCAATGCATAGTAGTCTAGAGTCAACGCAACCTCGGACTAAAATCAGTTGTTTTCTAGGGCCCTCTAACTAATAATTACTTTTTGATGTTGGAACTGGTGAAACTTATTTTCACACTGTGGTGACGAGCACAAGAGGCTGTCGTAGACGAACGGTTAGTGGAATTCGTCCAGGTGACCGTTGATATCTGGTCTAAGGGATGCATTTTCATTCTCGAATGCTCTCCGTATTTTCTTCAAGTTAAGAACGGATCACCGATGAAAAGGGTCTCCCACGGAAGGGATTTAAACCTTACCCCTCTGGGAAGCTAGTAGTCTCGTTATTAGACAATCCGACCTTTCCTTGAGGAATCTTATTTTAAATTAATAATTTTATATAATCCGCTTGGCGATTTTACAGTTTTCTCTAAATTTGATACGGTTTTCGAAATGATTCCTACAAATCCCTAGTAGGCATGATTTCATTGTAAATTTGTTAAGTAGTAAGGATTCCACGCTTAGTTTGCAAATTGCTTTCTAACGTTCTGCTCAATTAAATTCCTATGTATCGCGGTATTATGGAATGCTAAATATAACTATAACATTAAGGTTAGTTCGTAGGCTTCCGCGGATGCAGTGTTGACTTTCTTTTTTCGGGATTCATTCTGAATGCGTCCTAATAAATTTTAGTACTAATTAATTATATGATTAAGTTATTAGATTCATAATACTCCATTCTGCTAATTAATAATTCTTTCTAATTCCTGATTTGTCGAAAAAGCAAATTATAATAGGAAGTACATTAAGTGTACTTCCTATTATAATTTGCTTTCATCTTTCATCTTTCATTCCAGCTTCATCAGGTTAACTGAACTCAGTTCAGTTAACCTGATGAAGCTGGCAGGAGGACCAGCGAAATATTGTTGTTTAAAAAAACATACATCGCGGAATGAATTTTGAAAAAAGGAATAGATAACATTAAGGTAATAGCAATGAAACCCACGGAAGGGCATAAGCAAATAAGCATATTCGCTAAGTTTTCTAAACTTTTTCTGAAATGTGAGATAACTCGCTCACGAATACTGGTAAAGTTAGCAAAGATTTTTCACGGGTTTCTTTATCCTACCGAAATTACTTTTACGGAATATAAGCTGGGCGCTTGTAATCCGTGCAAATACTCAAAAAACGAAATGTTGCTACAGAAAGCACGGCAATTTCTCCAGAGTTCCGTATGCTTGCTGCGGAGTTTGTGCGAATTGTTTTTAGCACGGCAGGTCTAGGCCACGTGGACTCGGGTCGTGTGGAAGCAGGAAAAACCAACCGAGCTCGATTTCAAAAATTTCACAAGGGAATCTCTTGGAGCCTTCGACCCTGTACCTGCTAAGAGGTCCTCGCTGCTGAAAGGCAGCCTCTATTCAGAGATTGCTTTATGATGGAAGATTTTCCTCTGTGTCCAAATTTTTGTTATTCATCTATTCTGGGCTTCCCGTACTTCCTATTCACTAAACCCCCCTCGGGTGTCTTATATTTGTCATTATCTCGTATTTTGTTTTTCTCCAGGATGTTCTGTCTTCGTAGGCTACTGTTCTCAAGTTTCTTAAAATAGTCTTTTGCTTGCTTTGTTATTTCAGTATTTAAATCAATTAGTCCAATTATTGGGAACAGATTTTTGTTCCTTGGATGTCGATATAAAATTAAATATTGATCTGAGTACCTTTCTCTCTGTTATTTCAGTTTTTTCTCTCGCTCCTTTACCGAGAAATCCATCCCAGGCCGGTACAACATAAATCAGTTTTTGTTTAAAATAGGCATATTATAATAATATAATATATTAGCTTTTTGACTGTATGTAGTGTTGCGTGGCTCATTTAAATCGGTGGGAGACCAGCTATTTCTCCCATCGTTTGTCCAATTATATGTTTAAGGTGGTCTTTGAGTTGTTGTCTATGATTACTCCTAAGTATTTGGCCGATTCCTGCCCCTTTATTAGTTGTTGGCTAATTCTTATGCA
Organism: Ceriagrion tenellum; assembly: GCA_963169105.1. NCBI lineage: Eukaryota > Metazoa > Arthropoda > Insecta > Odonata > Coenagrionidae > Ceriagrion > Ceriagrion tenellum. The sequence continues at coordinate 7,407,841 of OY720641.1, read as the reverse complement.
GGAGCAATTTTGTGTTTATGTGTATTAGTGTAAGTGATTCATTTGTACGTATTCAGCAGCTAATTTCATCTTCCTACTCCTTGATAATGTAGTGATCGCAAAACCAGGTGCTTGCAATTGCAATACGAAGTCGGGTGTGAGCGTCGGAAGCATCGAAATGGGTGGCTGGAGGCAATTGAGACGAGCTCTCACCGTAGAATCCGCCATGTAGGAATTTTTTCGGGGGTAAATATATTATGGGGAAAACACCGTGACCTGGAATGTCCGTCATACGGACGCCGAACTTTCCTTTTATTTCCTAATTCGGGTACCCGTAAGCTCCTCTTGTGAACAAGAGGGGAGTGGGATAAAACGGGATGTAAGTCGTAAATGAACTGTCGGTAAGAAAAGCCGTCGCACGTGTGTTTGGGGGTAGTGTTTAGAGAACGTTACGCTGCCGGATTGGGTAGCGAATAGTTGCAAGGAAGGGTAGTATTGTTCCGCTAAGCTCAATTGTCCATCTCTGTCCGGCGATCTTTCACTACGATCCTAATAGTTCGATTGGTCGACTCTAATTACTACAAGCTCGTCGTCACCCGGCGCCACGCTACTAGCCGTCCGCACGCCGACTTCCTAACTCGCACCGGCCCGAGACATCGAAACAGGTATAGTGCCTTTCCATTTTATTTGCCTAAAAATGTAGCTTGTAATCAGTCATTGAATTATGACAACCAAGGGCAAGGGCCCACGTGTTAAAGCCGAGTTCGAGTCCCGCCTCGCATACGGGGCCCGGCCGTAACAATAGGGTAGGATAAGACCCTGCACCACCTTCCAGCCAGCACCTTATATATGTATGCACTCCTCTCGCCGAACCTTATCACTGCCCCTCTTCCCCGCTCTCCCAACCTCGCACCCAATACGTCAAACGTACCCATTCTTTCTCTCTTTTTCTCTCGCGAGCGAAGTAGAGGGCAGGACGGCAGCGTCAGAGGCCCCGAGCCGAATATATGTATATATATATATATATATATATATATATATATATATATATATATATATATATATGTGGGCGTGTGAGAGGAGATTCTGTGCGGAAACACCCCTCCAACTGGGATCCCCTCCCTCTCTCTCTCTCTCCCTCCCCCTCTCTCCCTCTCTCACCCCTCTCTCTCTCTCTCTTTCTCTCACGGAAAAACCCGAAGCCTCACGGAGTCTTACGAAGCCGTCGGGGGGGCACGGTGGTGGTGGGGGGGAGGAGTGCCTCGGACTCGGACCGCGAGCGGCGCTGGCGTCCACGGACCGTGCAGTTTGGCTCGTCACACGGTCCCGACCGCTCCGCCCCGAAGTGCTTTTCGTCTCTCGCACCTCCCACTCTTCTTCTCGCCTTCCCTTCGTCTTTCTCTCTCTCTCCGCTTGGAATTCGCGATCTCCGGGGCGTGGGAGGAGGTGGAGAGGGGGTCGGAGGTCTGTCGGAGGAGGGAGTGGGGAGTCTCATTCCCTCTCTCTTATCCCGTCTTCTCATCTCTACGCTGCGCTCAGTCGAGGCCCGGGAGAGTGCGGTGGTGATCGAGACAATTGCGGAAGAGGGTGGAAGTGATCTCTATTTCGTTTGACCCCCCTTTCTCCCTCCACCCCCCCACACAACCCTTCTCGGTCCATAAAACCCTCTTTAATCTTCTTCTTCGATGCGAGAAGAAGAGGGAGAAAACAATCATAGATTGGATTAGGAAAATATCTACGCGATTCGGGATGAGGGAAAAAAATCATGAACGTGCACATATGAGGTGGTAAATGTACGTATTCAGGGGAAAACTTTAGTGCGTGCGCCGATTAGTGTGTTACCCAATATACATAATTTTTCCACCGGATCTTCTTCATCAACGCACTTTGCCAGCGTTGTGGGAATGTGACAATACCGGCTGTCGTCGGAGGAGAGGTTCTCCGTCGCAATTGTTCCGGTTGAAGACGTCCCGGAGTCATTTCCTTCGCCGCGGGATTCTAATGTATTCGTCGTCTCCCCAGTGAGGACTTCGTCCAGAAGTGTTCTTCTCCCCTAAAGAGTTCGTTTCTATCAGTTCTTTCCCTCCTTTTGTCCCTCGAGAAATTTGTGTTCAGTGTTGTTGTTCAGTTTGGGGACGGATGTGACGCTTTGGGAAAGAATTCCCTTACCCCCCACACTAACATCACGAGGAGTCTTCTTTTCCTCTTTTCCGGAAGTTTTTTATTGTGCGCTTCCTCCCGCAGAAAAACGATTCTCAAACGTATGTATGTTATCCATGGATCCTCATTGACTCGTCATCCCGAAGGATTGTGATTCTCTTGTGACTGAAGTGAAAACGTATTCTCCATCGAAGGGCAATCGTTTTTTTCCACCTCGCCAAGAAAGGATACCCTATCGGGAATTTGCTGTCGAGGATAACTCCGTTACAAAAGGTGAGGCTGTGCTTCAAGATGCTTTTCATAAAGTATTTCATTCGAGTGTTATCCTCTACCCAGTGTCACTCATAACTTATTTATAGTCACAACCTGGGCATGTGTTTTTGTGCGTTGATGGGTGTGGCAAGCAACTTAATCATCCCAACGTTTTCTCTTGACTTGAGAGAAACTACCATGACAAAGTCGCCTCAGGGTATTTTCCGGTCGCCGATACAATTTTTCCTTCCTTCTAAACGCAGGAGACATCATTTCTTACTGAAGTTTTTCTCATCATCTCCGGAAGGAATACGAGCCATTGGAAATTCAAAAATGAAATATATCCGAACCCAGCCCCGAAATTTCTCTCCTGTAAAAAAATGAAATATTCTCTCATCTTATCTGACTTGAGAAAATCAAGACGGATTCCTCGCTCCCAACGTTTCGTGTGATTTGATGGAATTCTTAATGCGTCCCCTCCATAATTTGACGCGTTGAAATTTCGTTCCGCGCATTCCCGTCATCTCCAATGTATATCCTCACGTGAGTCTGGTTTATGTGCTGGGTAGATTACTATTTTTCTATCCATATGGCCTTGGTTTGAAACCCGGAAGAGGCGTAAATTGTACAATGCATTACCTATCTTTACTTATGTATCAAGTGTGGCACTCCGTCCGATAGATTGGGCGAAAAACTACGAAGGCCCATCCCAATGAAGAGTATATTTACACCTTTCCACTATACAAGGGATATTGCAGTTGAGAGCCAATCTTGGGATGCGTGTAGATGGAAGACGGAAATGTTTTAGGCTTTTCTCAACGGGACTGATTCATACGGAACGAGTTGTCAAATTGTGGACATGAGAGGTGACTTGAGGCGTCACATAGTGAACATTTCTAACGCTCACGATTAGCTTTTACATGTTTATCCCATTTTCACGCTAATTGTTACTTTTGCAATATATTTTTAAATTTAGAGAAAAAAATAGGCAAAACACTTGACTAATTATACATCGTTTATTCCACACTTTTTTATATTCGCCGACTATGGATTCGACATCTATATTGTCGTTATCATCCATTTTTATCTTATTATACTCTTAGATGTCAGATAAATATTCTGGGAAATTAAATAGTGTTGAATAGAAAAAGACACATATCATTCAATATAGAGAGAACTTAATGAATAATATTCCATTTTTGGAATTGGAGACATAACTGAGAACCATTTTACATCTCTCATTGAGAGTAAGCAAACTTCAATGCCGAGTTTCTCTCCACTCTGTCACCGTTCCAGAAATTTTTCGAAGGTTTCCAGACCTTAGACATTCACTTGAGAGCATCTGGTGCAACATAACGTTCGTCGGTGGAAACATTAAATTGTGAACCCTTTGGGTGTCATTGCTAATGGTTGGCTGTTACCAATGAAAGGTTTGTCTCTCTCTAACCTCCATCTCTCATGCAATCCTTTTCTCAGCCTCCGGTCTATGTAATCTAAATGACCGATATTATTCTTGGTTATCGGTCTCTTCTCCAGATCCGAGTTTGCAACATCTAATTTGCTCTCGCTGTTCCCCGCACTCGCCTGGCCACCGCTGCTGTTCGCCCGCCCGGCACATCATTCGCTTCTCCCGATAACACGAATTCTCACCCGCGGGCACAGAGTGAAGATGGTCTTCCTTCTTACGCAGCGCAGCGTACCATTTGCCACTGAAGGGATAACAAAGGCGTGTCAAAGTGAAGGTTGCGTGGAAAACTTAGATAGAAGGGCAACTTCGTAAAAAAAAGGAGACTAGGGCTCCGAAATCCCCAATACCTTTGATTAACGGGAACCGCTTAAAGCCCTTGTTTCTGGGGAAAGCGCGCTGATCAAAGTGTTCTCCTCGTTAAGATCGGCGTAAAACTTGAGAACGCACGGCGTTTAGTCCTTATCTCCCACGCCGATCGCTCTCTCCATGTTCCTTCCTCAGTCCCAGTTGGGTTCCTCGGGAAGTTTTGATGACGGAAAGGGATAAAAAAAGACAAGGGCTCATTCGAGAGAAGGTTTAACCCAAGTGGTTTGAGCACCCTTCGCCTCTTTTTGTGGATTTAGCCTTTTTTCTCCGCTTGACAGTCGATCTTCCATTCGGAATCATTATTCTGAAAATCCGCATTCCATAATTCTCACCATCTTTACTTCTATTTTCCCTCCAAATGTCTTTGTCGATTTATCATATTTAATCAAATGTCCTTGGGAAGCAAATTTGAACAAAAAATTGCTTGAACAAAAATGCTTAATGTTAAAACCTGAAGGAGTCTTAAATATATTAATATTGGAAAATGTTAAAAAATTATTGACCCATAATTATTATCCATTTTTTCTCCAAGTGATGTGAGTATTGGAAAAAGTAAATTCAGACTATTAATATGACGAATTAAAATGACTGTTAATAAACTGTGTCCAAAGTATGCTTTATTATTTTTATATACAATAATGTGGCAACTAATTAGCTGGAAAGTTCTGCACCAGTATTTAGCTTAGCGTATGCGCCGTTATATTAATTTTTAAAAATCAGGCATATTTTAAGGATCTTCCGGGGTATGTTATTATCTCATAGCTACTACTTACTTGACTAATGAGTGAATAATAAACACTCCATGAACTAACATTACGGGGAAAATTATGGCCTCCCAGACAAAACTCATATCCAATAACCCCGAGTTGACCGGCGAGGATCTTACTCTGCCGTCACAAGGATGTCAATCATGGTGGAGATACTTAAGGGGCGTATTCTGCGGAAGGAAGGGGCGTACATAACAGTAAAATGTATACCTCCAAAGAATAATTACGTGAAGTGATGCAGAATGTCTATTTCTAGATCCAATTAAAATTGATGACATTATATTTTTGTCTATGTTTTGTTTTGAAAATTCCCATAATGACATGAATCAATTGCGTCAATGTATATGAATATGCACTTCCATTCATCAAATTAAAAGCAAGATATGTACTAGCAAAGACTCGTGTGCGGTCCATGTTTCTATTAACTTGGCACCTGCTTTGAAAAATACCCGCTTCGCAGGTCTCTTTTTGTGTCGAACGCCCTAGAAATCGGATTCCGGACCAATTCACCCCCCGGATAGAAAAAAATGCATTGCTACGGAATATTGCCACACATACAGTTTCACGAGAATTGAGGAAAGTGTATCTGACAGGCGAAGGGATAACATTGTTGATGGCCAAGCCCTGTCCCTTTGCAACCGTCCGCAAAAACCTTTCCATTTCCACCTCCCATGCAAATCAAGAACGACCGCGGAAAGTGCCCTCCCTGTGATTTTTTCCCTTCCCTGTAATAATAACACCATCCCGGCGTTATACATACATATAAATCTGTACGTTTCCTCCTCCTGGCCACTTTGGAAAGAAAAGTATACTCACATGCATGTATGTGCGTAAGTATACCATAACCGTTCCCATACGTCTTGTTTTTCGTTATTTTTTTGATCACTCTTATTTCGTTCGGGGGGAAAGTGTCGTTCGGAGGAGACCCAGCGGTGAGAAAACCACACGGACGCGCAGAGCTCTGCAGATTGGGACAGGATTGGGAAGAGAGCTCCAGCGAGGAAACGAGGGTGATGCTGCTGAAATAATTTTATTGTTATGTTCGGGATCGCTCTGCTCTCGGAGGCAACAGGACGCATTTTTATTTCCCGAGAAAAGGAAAATATGAAAGAACGAGAGGAGGAGAAGGAGAGTTTGATTGATGTGTTTGTTTCGGGTTGTGTGCGCTTGAGAGAGTATAGGGGGTAAAAATGGAGAGCGTAAGAGAGAAAGAGGACCATGAGGAAGAAAATAGGGAAGGCGTGAAGTTAACGATGCCGCAGCGAGGACGCGAAATCACAGGGAGCAGAGGAGAGAACGGGGAGAGGAAGAGATGACGGCGGAGGAAAGGGTCCGAAAAAAGGACGAAGAAAGGGAGGAGCGGAGGGAGATAAAGAGTTGGAGAGAGGAGACTGTAAATTGGAAGAGAAAGCGGAAAGAGGCGGGTGGGGTAAAAGTGTTGGTTTGTGCCGGACGGGGAGAGATGGCAAAGGTCCGCAGTGAGGCACATACATGGCCAAAGAGGAGGTGAGGGCTTCGGGATGGATGGTGGCAATAACAAGGGCGGAGGTTTGAAAGGGTGAGAATGAAAGCAGGGGCCAAATTGAGGGTGAAATATGATGGATACAGTCAGGATCACACTGGTGAGATACTGTTGATAATTCAGTTGCTGAGGGCAGCAAGTCTGCGTGGATAGATCGTTTGATAAACTAGGATGTGAGTTCCTACAATGACGAGAGGGCATGCTTGGTTAATACACTTAGAAAACCACAAGATACGCGATATGGCGTTTGACGCTGGGAAATCTGTAAGGATCCCGCACCACGCTGGCGCTATTCTCTTCATTTGGTCGTTCAATCCTAAGATTGGTTGACTGCAGACCTCCACCCTTCCCTATCTAATGCTAGTTCCCTTACTTCCTGCTATCTCTTCCTATGTACCTTCCTATTTATGTGGTCCATGAACTTATTCCTTGGTCTTCCTCTGTGCACTTTTCCCTCTATTTTGCCTTCAAGTATGTTCTTCACAAATCCATTGTGTCTCAGGGTGTGTCCAATTCATCTTGTCCTTCTCTTCTCTATGGTGTCCCATTAAATGGTCGTTTCCTCTTCTACACTTCTGCTCATTTCATCATTTCTTATTTTGTTCGTTCATTTTATCTTCAGCATCCTCCTCCAGCCCCAGATTTCGAAGTCTTCAATTCTTTTCTGCTCAGCTTTTCCAATGGTCCATGCTTCGAATACGTAGAGTGCTACGCTCCACATGAATGTTTTCACATACTGTTTCCTGGATTTTAGTCATATCTTCTTTGAGCACAGCAGTTGTCTTTTTCTCATGAACGCCTACTTAGCTGCCACTCTTGGCTAAGCAATATACTTTAAATCGGTATAAACTCTGTGAGTCCAGGCGTAACTTCGTGTAAATTTAACATGATGCAAAGAGAGCACTTGATATTTCTCCACAGTTGATTCTATACGATACAACTAATTTCAACGCAAAGGCATTGACTCAGCTGAAAGTACCTTTGCGCCGAAACTAGTTGTACCGTTGAAAATAAACTGTTGAAAGAGTAACAATTGTTCTCTTTGATCTTGAATTGGAATATTGATAGCTTTGATAGATGCACTGATTACATACTCTCATTCCTTTTTTGCTAGGACCTGGATTCAATCAATTAATGATGCTTTCTGCTTCTGGATTCTATGTCTTTGTGCTTTCCTGGAGATCAGATTGCATGATGAAGATGTTAGTGTGATGGGAGTCGGAAGCAGTCCAATTAAAAACCCCTCCGTGAAATGAGATATTTTTAACGCATTGTAAATTTTCCTTTTATCATATCTCATTGTAATGCAGGAAATATATTTTTAATGGAAAAAAATCATTAATTTGTCAATGGCATGGTGTAGTGGTGCATGAAGTCTACTGTAGCATCATTCGTGTATTGTCGAAGAGTTCCCATTCCAGTGATACATGCATTTTAGTTCCTGTGCTCATTGGAATTGTTTAAGCAAATCGCATGGGAGGCCCTATTTGTACTTTTTGCATAGAAAATTTTCATAGTCAAAGGTTTTTTCTTCAATGAATTTTTTTCCGATTACTGACATTTAATATGGCTCTGTGTATATAAGCAATTAAGTTCGCTATTACTGTGAGTATAATCTCTTAATGGCTGATTTTGATCATTTGTTATTTAGATGAGTACTACGCCGAACAAAATGACGAATGGAACCATAAATAAACCGAGTTTAAATAGTGTGCTGGAGAATAGAATTGGGTGACTGTGGAGTTAAAAATATTCCCCGAGTTGGTTTGCGTCGTCTTTGCTCAATGGAATATTAAATAAAGGGCATACATTTTTGAATGGATTTTATGAACTTCAGATACATAACTCGTAGCATGAATAAATTAACTGGAAATTTTAAAAGGGGTTCACTATAAGTCTGTTTAGGCTTCACTTTAAATCATTTTGTTATAATACGGCAACCCGTTTTTATTTAATTTGGGTTGTGATATGGTGTGTACAGTGCTATAGATTCTTCTCCCGATGAATCCTAAGAAAAGGTCTTCGTCAAACGAAATCATGAAAAAATTATTCATTTTCCCTTAAATTTTACGTGAATGAAAAGTTTGCAAAAATCCTTATTACAAAACAATCTGCTCCATTTCCATTCAATTTTATCTCATTACTCGAGGTATTAGATTATTACTATCGAAAAAATGTACGCCTTTTGTATTTTATTAGTAGAGAAGCAAGTATAAAAACTTTCAAAGCGGAAATCTGGAGCACAAAATCAGTCGTGTTGAACGTCACTGTCATTGCATAATGTTCTAAATTACTTTCGGTCGTTTTTATGTAATCGCTTTAATTTGATTGGCACCTCATCAATCACCTTTATTCCGAATTCAAGTGCTGATACATCGGAATGATAGCGAGCATGTTGTGGCGGCTGGAAAATAAAAACAAATGAAACCATTGGGAGAAAATGTATAAGTCAGGCGGAATTTTGATTTTCCAACGGATGAATTACAGCCAGACGACCTGTCGTTTCCCTCTGTTTGGGGAAAATTTTCATTTTTAAACCGTGCTACACCGATGGTACATGTGTTTTATTTTCATTATTTAAACCTACCAACAAGCGTTATTCGTTTCCCCCAGATTTCTGTATTATGTTTTTATCATACCATGTTTTTTGCAGTCAAGTCTATAACGGTTGCCTCGCTACGTCCGATGATGTGTGACGCTGCAGCCATTCAGATCTTAACTGACTACACCACTTATCCCTCTTCTCAAATGCGAATTGAAGAGAATTTCCGGCCTAAATATAAAACCTAATTGCTGATATATCTTGATGGATTGATGGCCCTCGGCTGAAGACTGGCCCCTTTATTCTCCGTGTCATCGCTGTCATCCCCATTATCTCTGAAATATCAGCCCTCATTTTTCACGTATCATCGCGGGAAAAGGCCATCCTCTTGCGGGTTGCTAAAAAGAGCAGTCTTGGGAACTTTAATTCTACAGCTGTTCACACTTCACCTACAATTTGATCGCTAATCTTTTTAGCGACATACTTATTGAGTGGCTTGGTGGTTTTACCATTTTTACGTGCACTATTCCCACTTTATGACCCATTTTATAAGAATTGAAGCGTTTTCAGCGATGAAAAAATGACTCAATATGTGTTATCCTGAGAGTAACGGATTTTAGGCTAATTATAGCCAGAAATTTTCAGCGGTATAGTTTTGATTCAGGTTATCCTTCTCTTAATGTGGTACTTTTGTGGTAGATGGCCTTTTTAAACCGTGAAGCATTGAGCAATCTTTGACCATTTACCAAAAACTATAACAGTATCTCAAAGCGGACGCATCGCCAGTCGGAAAGGGCGTTGCCCCATGAAACTAGTTGATGCTATGGAGAAGACATTTGTAGTTTTGTATTTCCGGGATTCTGGAAATAAAATCCAACGTGTGTGTATTGCCTATTTATTATATGAATTTCTGAAAGACATCCTCAATGAACTCGTCGAACCATTTTTCTTTAAATGCGCCTGTTATCTGATGATTGACTTTTCAAAAGAAGTGAATTTATTGGTATAATAATTAACTTGCACGAGTCTTCATCCTGTCTTCATATCTATTATAGCCATTTCAATAACAGATTTATCATACACGTGAGCATTTAAAATAATATGATTCTAGTTCATTTTTTTATTGTGTATGATAATTTGAGACCAAAATTACTTTTGAACTTTTGTTTTAGTTTTGTTTCATCTGTCCTACTCCTCTCAAATTTGTTCAAGCTAAACGTTTCCTAGAGATTCTTGGTGATTTTAAATTTTTATTAACGACTGTGTGGTTAACAAAAGTGTTTAATTTGACTTTTCATTACTTTAGACTAGATAGGAGAGAGATACTTGAACCTTTTTACAAATTTACATGAAGATATAATGTAAAAAAAGATAATCGGTCTCCATCTGTGCAATCTTCTCCTTCTTTCAAAACTTTCGGCTTTCACTGTTCAGTTTTCATTCGCTGCATGTTCTGAAGCGATCCCGGGTCAGCATTCTTGGATGTTACCCATACGATCAGCGCTTCATGCACGATTTGAAAACTCGGATTCGTCAATACTCATTGTATTTCTTTTCGTACTATGCCTACAAATTTAAGAACGCAGGATTGAAGTGGTAGGAGCGAATTTGGCATATGTATTGACTTTCATATAACTTTGCGTTGGAGTACTTATTAGTTATGTGAATAGATAAGAGTGAAAAATAGCATTTTTCCGAATAGATTTATTACCAATTCAATGCTTTTTTTTATTCGTAGCCTAATAGTATGTGACATATTTTACGAAATAATTCGATTACTTTTGCACAGGCTCACCTCTAAATGCGGAACAAATCGTTTCATATCATTTCAATTGTTTCATCAATAAAAGTATCAAACCGCGTAAATGCAGAATTTACCATATTTTTGCTTAAATTTCGGGTTCCGGGACATAAAACCTCCTTTGAAAAAAATTCAAATTTCAATTTTTGCATCGGTCACATTACTGCATTTATTGTAAAATCCACAATATATAAAATATGTACTTAAGTGTGATCCAAGGATATTTAACAATTTTTTTTTTTAAGTTCATAAGTTGTGCTCTCAATAACCCCATTCACCTTAACTATCTTAGTATCTTAAGTATCTTAGTTACACAATGGGTTAACTCAATGCCAACGAGGCATGTATGCGATCTTTCTTCGCTTGCGGTAATGTATCCGCTCTTTCTATCAATTCAGATTTTTAAAATTTCCTTTAGGTCCCAGTCGCCAGCCACTCCAAGACTAATGCTTTCTACGTAAGGATCTAAATAACTGCTCGTCATAAATGCATGACTTTCGTATATATTCTCATAGTTCTATTATTAAAACTGTTTCCCTATTTCTGACAATTGCTTTCTCTAAACATATCTTTTTCCAACACATTTCATTATACATTTTTTAATATCTGAATGATTTTGGCTATTTTACTCTGCTCCAGAATTCCGTGAGAACAACCGCACGTATGAAGTTTATTTCATTGATCAAGTCTCCTTGTCTAGTTTAAATGTCCATTTTCAGAAGCTCACCATATTCATTTGAGAATTTTGCTCCAAATGAAGTGCACCAGTTTTCTATCACTCGGGAAAGATAGCATATCTCATATGCCATGAACCATGAAAGCAATTACAATATTTGCGCATATTTAACATCTCAGTGAATGGTAGTATCTAACGTTTGATTTACAGGTTGATTAAGAGCGCTCGTTGTATGATGTTATCCATGTTTACTTGTTTGTACGTGATTGTAAATGTTTTTCGGGCAAAAGTGATGCTGTTGGTTACAAAAAATGGTCACTAACATCATAAGTTATGCATTCTGCCAATGAGTTTTGGAGCCTGAAACAAAAATATATTTTATAAATATGAGTTCTGGGAATTGAAAAATTTTGATTGGGTCCAAAAAAAGGGAAAGTCCCCTTGAAGTTTCATTCATCAATAGCTAAAATTTTAATTGTCTATGAAAATATGTTTACAGTATTTTCCATTAAGTGCGAAACAGCATATTTTATGCCCAGTCTTTAAACTTGCTTGACTTTGTTGCTGAGTTTGTCTAAATTTCCACGGCATTGGTCAATCATTTTTTATTTGACTATTCATATCCATCGTGATGGCTTACATGTGGCTGTTAATGAGCTGCATTCTCCAGTTAATTAACATATCCTCATAAGTATTGGTTTAAGAAACATATTGCTACTTCTGGGATGGTGAAAAAAACACGAGGCGTCAGGACTGAATTCCGGAGTAAATTGATTGAGAATACTAAAGGCCTTAGCAAGAGAAACCTAAGAAGAAAAAACTAGGAACTGCCACGATTAATTACAATGGCTAAGAACCTCTATTGCCGAAATTACGAGTAAATTTCATGAAAAGAGAATTAAATTGCCTTTGCGAGGCTTGAAAAACTAATCCAAGAGCTGATAGCCCATGCTGAATTGAAAAAAAGTGAACCTGAGGTGTATGTTTCCTTTGGGGGCTTGATGAGAAAGGCACGTGCCTCTGTCGTAATGAAAATTTGTTGTGCAAAGTGGAGGACGGGGAGAATGGACGTATGATTAAGGCAACTTAAAATGATTCCCCCCGAAAATATTCGCTTAAATGCTGGGATGAAGAAAAAGGAGATGACAGATAGGCGGTTGGTGAGCAGAAACATAGGAGTGGAAAAAGAGAATGCCGTAACTGGGAAAGGAAGGGGAAAGACTTGGTAGAAAATGAAAGAGAAAAGTGAAGGGTTTTGATGGAGAATCACAAAAAATATCCGAGAGTAGAGTAAGAAAAAAATACGGATTGAAATTTTTTTCTTTTTTTTAATTCCAACCCAAGCCGAAACAATTTCAACACTCCAACCCGATAATCCACGCCGGGCGGAAGCGTGACGTGAAAATTAATCTCCCGAAAAACAGTTTGGGCCACGATTCCGATCATGTCATGAAAGGGGGAATCATTTTATGGTTTCACGGTAGAAGGGATACGAAACTGAGTGTCCAAGGGTGAAGGTAATGGAATACGGACAGGATGCAAGAGGGTCGTTGGCCGATGGATAGAGAGATTAAGAAGAATCCCTTGCGGTTTTTTTTGGGATAAACAAATAAGGAGAGGGAGGCAAATTGATTTAGTTTAAAGCAGTGCTTTCACAGCTTGCTTACTGGAAATATGGACAAAAAACTGATATTAACCTTAAATTTATTTTTCACAAGGAGAATAGACGAAAAATATACAGTTTTAACGGTATATATTGTAACTGAACGATGTCAATTTTGTCTTGCTTGAGAGACGTGAATGCAGTGGAACAAAATCTGCCTTTCTAGCTCACTGCTAATAATTCATATTGAAACTAAACAGAACGCTTTTTGATTCCATTTGCAGCCGTTAATTCATGGTCGTCATTAGTTGGTAGCAATCTATCCTAAAACTGTTTTACTGTACTGTCTATTCTTTTTCCAGCGAACCTCTCAATTCATCAAACTTCCTCATGTAAACACCCTGCCTAATTTGCTTCATGTATTCCATCATTGATTTTCCTTGCAGTCTTCCACATTGTTGCTCCTTCAATTAAAATTTCATCCGTGAGGCTAATGTGTCTTACAATGAATTGAGTTCATTGAAAGTTAAATGTGGGAGTTTATTTTTTCTAAATAGAGTTTTAATCGAGATCGAAATAACTCGGTCCGTTAATTTTTGTTAATCATAAGATTTCCTGGGAAAAGACGCTTTTGATGTTTTTTTTTTCGAGAGAAATCGCCTTGCTCGGCTATTGAAATGTGTTTCATTTTTTCTACCTTTTGTATTTTACGTTCCATGATCTTGGTTTTATATGCTTATATTTTGCCGTATATTGTGTGGAAATGCTAGATTTTCTCGTTTTCTCTCTGGGGAGACATTTCTTCTATCATAACATGGATGATAAGGTCGTGTCATTTTGCGATGGAACTTTCTTTATTAGAGATCAACATCTGTGTATAATACTGCAAGCCACTGTAGGCGGTGTGGCAGGGGGTGTTAGCACATTTGCCATGAAAATGGTTGGGAATTGGCAAAGAAATTGGAAGAGGGAAATAGTGAACTCTACTGTAATGGAGTTTCCCCAAGTCTCGCTGATTATCTTGTTGTCATAGTCTACAACGGGAAGAGAAAAAAAGGAATTTTGAGTATAGTCCTTACCAGTATGTATCCTTATTATAATGCTTGTTTAGTTCTAGAGAGCCAGTGCGGTTTTGAAATAATATTCTCAGTGTAAATTTCAAACTTGACCCGCTATTTTTAAGTCGCGTAGCCTGAAGTATCCGAGTACTTTATGGCTCCCAAAATCATCCTTTCATTATCTATGTGACCTCATTTGTGGGTATACTTTTAGAAAATTTAATAGAAAAGCGGTACTGGAGAATAGGATTGAAAATCGGGAGTTAAAACTTCAAAGGTTTTCTGTGAAACACGACCCCTAACACATAAGTCTACGTTTTCACCTGCACGGGCAAAAGTTGTCCTTCCGGGCGTTTCTGTCTGAGAAGCCCACCAATCCCCAACGATCGCCAGGAGCCGTCACCTAACCCTCCCGTGGCTGCTCATACACCCAGAGGCACCGTGCTTACCCCGCGAGTGTGGCGACTTCCCAAATCGTCCTCCGATCCATAGGTGTGTCGATAATTTCATCGGGAAACTGTTCTCTCCCAGGGGACAGGATTAGCTGGCGAAGTGAGGGTTCGTTTTAGCTGGACTTCCACCAGTGCTCAGAGTTTGAGCTCTGCTCCACCGTTCAAGCATTACATTACCTCTCAAACCAGCGCAGTAGACCCGGGGACGCAGTGCTTTGGCACTGGGAACTGATATACCTTAGCGGAAGAAAGGAATTGTTTAGATATCCGAAAGAATGACGGCAGCTAATTAGTTATTCAAGCAATTAGTTTCTGCGGTGCAATCGTTCAAATGGGATCCCGCGACTGATTCATTTTTCCAAATGTGGTGACTATCTTATCTAGCGAGTGGTCTGATAACCATGGGAATTTGAGTTCGGAAGAAAGTACCCCACTAACCTTCGGCATGACTTGTGGACTGTTCCCTAAAGCATTGGTGGATTTAATATCCTCTTCCGTGTAATTTTCCTCTAAATCGCCTTCATTTGCAGCAACTGCTGGTTCGTTTTGAAAGCATGCTTAGTGACTCTTTCCACTGGAAAGAATTGCAATTTTGTGTTCAGGTGAAGATTCCTTCGGAAACTTTTAAAGAAAATTAAGCCTAGATTATCATAGTCAACTACGTAGAATAGCTTCGAAAATTAAAGAATTACTGATAGACGCAGTTGATTTCATAAAATAAGTATCGCAGTTGAAATGATTAAGCACTGGGTGGTCAACATACTAGTACTAGTTCAAAGCATAGAAAAAAACCTTTTCCTTCCTAGAATTAATAGATATTTTACATTTCTCGTAAATATCATTCTTACTTCCTGTCTCCTCTGCCTCTACTTAAGTTGTTTTAAACTATTCATTCTCTAGTATATGTTTGCTCTATGCTATGCATTATTTGCGTTTTTTGCATGTTCCCACCGATAATTTGAGTTATTTTGCTGATGAATTTAAATAGCTTAGTCACAGGGATCTAATATCGGACCATCCAAAGGAGTGGAAATGGATTAGGACAAGTACTGTCCAGAAACATGCCACTCACCTGCTAGAATACTTAAAATAGGTTATAACTGAGTTAAATGTCTTTTTATTTTAAGGATTATATCTCGCAGTCTCGTTCCCGTTAATTTGATACGACGAATAATTCGAAGTAGTCCTATTCTGTTAGCATGAGTGGTTACCTAACCCAAGTAAGACAAGTTTTTTAAATTTTTTTCATGGTTGAATGTGTGCTGTGCTCCAACCTTAGGTTGAAAATATAAGATCAAGGCCCAAGCAACATATTTCTGTACTTATGGTAGCTTTTTTCTCTTTGTCATCTATATAATTTCTTTTTCATAAATTCTAATGTGATACCTAATCTTTCAAGGTTGATTAGGAATATAGTATACTGGTACTTAGTATATTCACCCCTGAGCATTATTCTTCTAAAATCCTACGAATTGAGAGTCATTGTTTTGCCATTCTTAGAAATTAATCATAATGAAATTCGCATTATTCATGCTATAGTTATCCGGATTTTATCCGAAGATCAGAACCACTCTCTTGAAGAGGGGTGCTGGAGGAATATTTTACTCGTGAAGGAATATTTTTAAATGCCACTCATTTAGAAATATTTCATTTTCAGGTGAACACATTTACGCCGAAATTTAAATGAAAGAAATCTAGCATTGATCGTGGTTGAATTATTTTAAATCTTAAATAAACTTTTGAACATCAAAACAATGGTGAAACTGGAAATATGTAGATTCTTATGAGTAATGTATTCGGCTTTTAGCATTTTGTAAACGCTTTCCCGTGTTAATCCCATAGGGTATTCAAAATCTGGCTAATAATTGCTGCAGTTTTCGTTATTTTATTCAATCTAATAAGCACTTTTGAATACTTTTGGAATAATTCTAGGTTATTCTCAACGGTTAATTCACTATGGAAGGGAAATTTTGGAATTTACTGAACATTTCCATGATTTTTGAATTTTAATGTTAATCATGATAGCAGGTTTAAAATAGGAGGTATAATATTTATGATAGCAGGTATTGCCGCATTCATTTTGTTGTATTTACACATGATTTGTGCAAGTAATTAAGCATAAGGACTCGCTAGGCGAGGGTGTGTGGTTCATATTTAATTTGCGTTTTTGTCGAGTGAAATTTATCTATAAATGAAATAATAAATTTCGATAGTATTCATTTACATACATACCGATCGCAACCGTAGATTATTAATTTGGGAAAATGAACCATAAAATTTTAGATTTTAGAAAATTCTACTAACCTGCATTGTTTTACATTCTTAATTTATTATTTTATAATAACTCCATGAAATGACGTTATATCTAGGGAAATACTTACCAATTTACGTTGAAAGTTCAATCATCGCAACTTCATCACAACTTTTTCTGCATTCTTCATTAATCTTTCAAATGCTCCTTTTTAAAGTTTCAAACATTTTATTCCAAGTAGTCATGCGTTTTAATTGTGATTGAATGAATCTTCTATTTGAAAATTTTGGGCGACTGTTAAATATCTAAACAGTTGAGTTGAATTCGCAGGTGTTTGAGAGTGGTCTAATTTGTCGGGTAATCAGGGCGTTAAATCTCCAATCATTCCTCTGAAGTAAATGTTTCCGATATTATAGGATTATTATGATGATCTGGACCGGCTTTAAGTTTCTATGGCTTAAACTCTTAAAACTAATAAAAATGCTCGTTGCGTTCATTTATGGAGTCCATTTTAACTAATACTTCCTTTTTCTCAGAAAATAGCTCGCGGTACAGTATATGGTGAACATTCTTTCCTATTGTGATGCTGATAGGCCCTGTTCTAATTCTTTTATGAAAATTTAATGCGCAAGGATTAGAATTACAGAAGAGATTACACGAAACCAAATATGCTCACTATTGTTGATTATATTCAGATACCACTCAACCATCCATTCTTATTTAAGAGTGTATAAAAGCGTTTTGTTGCCATATTCGTTGGTTTCCAAATGCTTTCTAAAGGTTCTACAGGTTATATTTTTGTAATATTATCCCTTGTCTATCCAAGTTCTTGGTATATTCATAGATTTAAAAAAAAATAATTTTCAAATTGTCTATTGAGCTTACAAGGAATTAAATTGCAAGAAAGTTCGGGAGGTACAAGAAATAATGGTGGATTGTATAAAAAATCGCAGTATTGCATGAGTATAGCCTCTAAACCCTTAGTTGAGGTGATTTACAAGGATTGTAGACCATACTTAAACTTCCCAGTGGACGTCAATCCGCTGCGCAATCAACGAGTCAGTTTGGAATACAAGCGGTTTTGGCACTTTTCACGCTATGAATCCTCTGGAAACTGAAGCCAGATATTATAGATACTATCCATGTGACCGTAGATTAATGACTCTCTTTGTTTGAAAGGAATGATTTTTTTCGATCGGGGTCCCCAAGCATAACTTTCACGCTCAGTTGTTCCTGGTTGGAAGTGATTGCGTTCGTATACTGAAGTGCGTTCTTCTGAATCTCTTCTGAATCGACAGTGATAGCCGACGGTTGTGCTGGCTGACGAGAAAGTCGATCATGGCTGCGTTGGAAGGGCAATTTTTGGCGTGTGGTGGCTCATTACAATAAAGAATGAATGAGGTACCCAAATCGTTTGAGTGGGACTGCCATTATTCAATTCCGATTCCTCGATTTCGCGGATTGCCTGCGACTGTTATTTCGCCAATTTGTCAGCTTTTTGCGAAACTCCAATTCCAATTTACAGCTCCTCAAAGATAATTATACCTGAAAAAGTCTCACATCTATAGATTTTGCTGTCTACAATGATGATCTTCATGAAGTCTAAGTAGTTTTATTACTTTATTGAGCCTTACTTTGTAGTAATTTATTTAGTAAATTCTAAGGTTATAACAAATGATTCCCTGATCATTGAAATAAACCAAACTTTAATATTACCAATAGAGATGTATCCTCTATACTAAATTGTTTTCACATGTTCATGATTTAATGGCGACTATTCGCCGAATAACTATAATCTTAGCTGGATCTTGATATATAATTGGTCCTGTTTTGAAAGATATATTTCTTGAACTCATTGCTCCAAGCAGCAATGTATTAAAATTTACATTTAGCTTTATTAAATATGTAATAGATGTAATATTAAACGAAATTGTAATCCTTGTGTTGTCCTTAAATCTCATTTCAAACGTGGCAAGATAAAATGTGTGGTAGCAAAAGATCATTAAAAAAGGTGATTACTGGCAGCAAAGCCTTTTTCTAGATTTATGACTTAGCTTTGACTTTCACATCGCATGATGATCTTCATGTAGAGTACATCCGAAGTGGGAATCATTTAACCGTAGTGATTATCTTCTTGAGTAACTCTGATATCATATACGCTATTAATGATAATGGCGGCCTCAAATGTTTTATGCGTGTCCATAATTATGATAAACGAGATTGATTCTACGGCTAACCCTTTGATTGTTATTACTCAAAGGAATGCTCTCATTGTTTGGCAATGGAATTTATACTACCTTCAATTATTATCCACTTGCGATAAATTTATACCCAGCAGTCTTCATAATTCATCCTTTCAGTCTTCAGAGTCTCTTTAGTAATTTGTGAGCGTCAAGGTATTTAGGATGTACTGAAGTTGGAATGACCATTTTTCAAGCATTACTCAATCCGGCGAACTCAGCGAAGCCCTTATGATGGCAGTATTCAGTAGATTATGCGCGGTCATTTTTTGGGACATTGGATATTCTCTGATGGAGTAAAATTACGACACCCTTCTAAAAATATATAGATTGATTATAGAAATAATATTCACATAAATTTTGCGCATGCCTAGAAGATTCTCTGCTTATAGCTGTGAGTTTAGTGAGTTAATAATATACTCTCCCCCATACACTAACATAGTCATGGGCGTCTATTCTGTTTGTTGCCGGGAGAGCGAATTTATCCCGACCAGCGAAACCGAGGTTGCGTTCGCTGCGTATTCAGTTTCTCCGTGATCCCGGCCGTGATAAGCTTTGTTCGCGAGTCCGTGACGTCATGCCCCTCACGTCATCATTTTTCACCAATACAATGCTTCCGGAAGAAGCTGAAGGGAACCAAAGCAAACATTCGGGGAGATGAGAAATGAATATTTGTCTTTTTGTTTATTTTGTGACCCGATCCGAGAGAAAATGCTGAAACTATATTTTTAAAAGTATATTCATTTATAGTTCACTCACTGTACTCCTTTTAGCTTAGTTACTACTCTTATTATCCTTTGAATATTTTTTTTCGCAAACGAATGTCTTACTCAATGTAAACACTACGAAAATTTTGCTGAAATAATGCAATATGGTCTTATGGAGGATTTTTATTGTGTCATTAATTCAAGGTTAGTCAATTGCCGAAGGTTTGTTCAATCACAATTTATTAGGTTTCGTGGAACTTATAACTTAAATACGCGCATACAAGTTAGCCGCCGGGTTTCAATGAAGTGTTGGAAGAATAATGTGACTTTAATTTTATACATTAAACCTTGAATGATGCTACCGGTTGGTTAAATCACCTAATTAATCCACTTATTTTCCATCGCGGTAATTAGTTATCCCTCGGTGGTGATTTTTTATTGGATGTGTGAAAGAACTTCGAATGACATTTAGAGTATCTTCGGTGTTATATTCTAAAACTTGATTTGCATACCTTATGGTGAGTACTGTAGTGCCTTTTGCATTTGTTTTCATTTCTGTGGCTGGGGAAATAAAATGTATTGCAGTAAACCACGTTACATGAGCGTTCATGTAATTTGATCTAATAAGCATTAGACACATTACACGAGCAAACTGCAGCAAAATAGGCTATATCAGAAGCACCGTGATAATAAAGAAATTACGATATAAATAACCAGCGAACATAAAAGTTCGTTTCTTCTCGGAATTTCAAAAGAACACAAGAGGACAGAGCAAAACATACTTCAAGAGGTGTTTCTGATGACACGCCATAGTCCGCAGGCATGTTGGAACTAACTAAAACTGAACTTTTCACAAATAACGAATCTCCATTCTCAGAGCATATGATTATAAAACTCATACGTACATTTTATTCAAAGACATCGCACGAAAGAAAAGAATTATCCACGAAGTATTTCCGGGGAACATAGACACACGGCTGTCGCGCAACATTTCACTAATATCTCCCGCCATAAACCTCGGATTCGCTTCACTTTTGGTGCAGACATTGTGCCATTGTTGTGAATTCTGTATCACTTCTTACATGCTTCCTCGCCACTTTTTCTTCATTGAATGAACTTCAAAAACTTAAAACTGGTCATTATCTCACATGTAAACATAAACACAATACATAGTAACCAACCTCTCTCACGACTCTTCGGCCGGGGACAGAGCCCGTGAGACGTAACCGAGGTTGAAACCGAAGTCCCGAAGAAACAGCATACACTGTTGCTCCCTGATTGGTGGAGCGAAACCTCTCCCCGGAACTCAACTCCCCGTTACGTCACGTGAGACAAATAGAATGCAACCCGGGATAAACAGGCGAGTTAGGTCGGTTAGCGGCCTAGTTACAAGAAGTAGAATTGAAACCATGGTTTAGAAGCTGTAACGTTACATATACAGTGTTTGAATGGATGTTATGCGTAATAGCGTAAAGTCTTCCCTTAATTATAAAAATTTGTTCAGCTAAATTTTTATGTACACGTTTCCATAATTTTTAATTTTCATTGACTAAGTATGATATAATCTCTTCGACTACTTGAAATAGATAACATGGATTTCATGATGTGATTTTCATAATAGTGTCGGAATTGGCGTTTCTGTGAGTAAAACAATGACATCGGATGAAAGAGCTGCATATGTTCCAGAATAAGTTCAACCTGCTCCGTAGATTGCTTTAATTAATAACAAAATATTCCTCTCAGCTCGTTGAGCTACCATTTGAATGTCATTTTTTAGAGAAATTAAAGGAAAACTGAACTTGAAGAAGTAGGGCTTAACCATACGGAGCAAACATTAGCAATGTCGGAAAAATATATGAATTCGAATATGTACTATTTGAACTTTTTCCCTCGAATGAATTTTTACTATACCGTTCTTTGCTGTAAATCCAATCACAAAAAAATTCAAATGGAAGAAATTCACTATTGGATCACCTCTTTTACGTTATCTCTGTGATTTTTGGAGGCACGTAAATTGCGCAAGCATTTTTAGGTTTATAAAACTATAAATTGAAATTTATTTCGGAGTTTTTTGCATTTTTCACTGCAGGTAATGCATTCAAAAGAATTTTAGGTTAAATTTGGATCTAATTTCAGGATAATATCTAAATAAAATTGGTCAAACCGATACCCTGAGACTCTTAAGTTCTAAATAAACAATTACTATGCATTTCATTTGTGTTTTCTTGGCGTGATGTGGCTTTATGTACAAAAGTGATTAACTGTTATGTTAACCCGTTATAGCAGTTTAACATGTCGCAGATATGGGATGTATATTAGAAGATAAATTTGATGCAAAAGAGTTTATTCGACCAAGATTGTATGTATTAGTTGAAATTTTCGTAGATTTAAGTGATAATTGGTGTTGAATCAATCAGGAGAATATTTTCATTGAATGCCAAGACATTGTAAATCAACTCCTGAAAAAAATTTCTCTGACTTTCTGGAGACGTTCTTATCTATAATACTCACATATTCTGCGCCAATCCGCTGCTTTTCAGGGTGAATTTTGCTCCCTGGATTCTTCTCGTAAGGAAAAATATCAGATTAGGAAATGGATTTAGTGGAACGGAGTGAATTCCGACGGCCAAAATTGAAAAAAAAACAAGGATGAGTAATTGCTCATTTCAGGATAATTTGTGCCCACGGCAGCAAATGTGAACATCGCGTAGCAAATAATAGAAGGGAGGTCGTGAGTTATCTCATCTCCTGTAGGAAGATTCATGACGATCCGGTAGGTAGGGACCCACACCAGTGTTTCCATCGCCGTCCAACTGTTCACCGCCCAAGTCTCGTTCCTGCTCAGTAGGCCGGTTAGTTCTCCGAATGCGATGATTTATACGTTATCGATTGACAGCCGCGATCCTCGGCGCTCTAGAATTCTGTGTCCCGATTTCCTCTCCCTAACTCTCCTAGTGTAACTCTCATATTCATTCCTCATATCTCCCTCACTTCCTCCCATCCCAGTGTCTCTCCTGACCCCTTTCCATAAGTTCACTAAGGGTGTGTTACATCAGAATCAACAATGAAGTGTCAATTCGGCCTCGGTTGCCCAGGCGAGGACCGGAGAGGTGTCAAATCTCGTGCTGTCACGCGTCTGCACTGAGTGGCGATGGTTCATTGGATATGAACAATGGTTGATGACCACTTAATGTCTTTCGGAGATCGGCAAGTGTCTTTAGACCAGTCAGAGTTTTTTATTCAGTTTATCCAGCCTCCAGGCCGGTTTTTATGTAGAAAATCAAGTTACTGTAATAGCTCCAGGTTTAATGGAATAAGTTTTTATTTCATTTTTACATCTCTTAATGTTAAGCTTTGAATCAGCATATTACCTGATATGTCGTTGGCAACTATTTCATATGTGCATTGTATTTAGTTTATACTGCATTTGATTCTTTATTTTTCTAATATTAATTTTATGAAACATGCTTTGAATTTTTTAATGAAACCATTTTGGTTAATGTCCACATCCGTCACGCCAACACATGTTTTGTTGGAAAGCCTCCATATGTGATGAAACTGACAATGATGCCAGAGAGTAGCATAAGAAATCCGCAATAAGAATATGTGACCAGTCTCCGTGTAACGTGAATTTTTAGTGATTCAAGCGTTCGAAAATGACTAACTTTGTGATTTTTGCGTGAGGTGTTGCTATAATTATTCCATATTTACCGGAGGTCCGGTAAATGTTTTCTAAATTTAATGGTCTTAATAAATAATGTTTTAAAGTTCTTAGTTGCAAATGAGAATAATGCAAAGACAGATATAATGAGCACTGATCTTTTCGGATGCAAGTGTCAATGAAACAATTAAACCTATTGGAAGAACTTTAATGGCTTCGGTAAACAATGACCAAGGTTTTAAAAATATGATAACATCATTTTTTGGACCTTTTCGAATCAGGGCATCCATTGCATGAAATTAAATCAAACTGAGTCCTGCAAAATGTCCTTTAAGCGTTATGATTTTAACAGTAAAATTTTCACAAAACTAGTAACGTGAAACCCAGGATTCTCCCATCGTGAATTTCTAATCCTAAAACATAGAGTTGATCATTTCTAGCGGCAATGCGTTTTGCAATCAAGGAGAATTTTGATGAAATGGTGATGAAAGCGTTCCAGAGATCAAGTGCTGGCATTATGACATACCGGAAAAGATTTTTTAACTCGTGTCTCCCACAGATTGATCTGACGCAATGACAGTGAAGGAATCTCCTTTTAGGAACAAAATTCTGCAATTGTAATTTTATCAATATCTATACTTGATTCGTTTCGGGCTCGGCAGAGTTGTCTTTTCGCTGTGTTATCACAAAGTAAAGTTATATTCTACCATTAACTCAAAAATAAAAAAACACATCGCGTCGAACTCTTTTGTATTCATGATTAAAGTAGGTCAGGAAGTGATGACGTTTATATTTTTTCCGCCGAGTATGCTACCCGGGAGATATCTCGATTGTCTCACATTCCCTTGACCTGCTATTTTATTCCATGCTACATTTTAGTGAGCTATATTTTTATGTCACCGCTACGAACCTAGCACTAAATCTTCCGTACATTATGATAATACAGTAATCGATAATTCGATTAAAGTAACTAATATTTTTTCTCTACATCACCCAATCAAATTCTTAATTTAGAGGACTAATTTCTGTGACTCTTGTGGGTATGGTCATCTGTTATAGCTCAAATTGATAAAGTAAGTTAAATAAAATACGCTTGTAGTTTTATCTTCGATCGGCAACTTTGAACTTAACTTCTATATAATGTCAAAGTCTACTAAGACTTATCGCGTTGGCAACGTCAGGAAAACTTGTCTTTCCATATATGTTAATTTTTTTAAACTTCAAATGGCGATTTTTAGTTGTTTAGCTATAACAGAACACAAATACAGCTAAATTTTTCAACTTTCTGACAAAGTTCTGCGCAGGAAGAACATAAAGTTAACTTTTTTATACTAAAACTTCCACACGCTACAGAAAACCCTGAAAATGCTTCCTAGTGGTAATACTGTCTGATAATAGTCTGCGGTGAAAGTAAGAGAAAAATGGTGAAGAATGAGTGAAAAAATGTGGAGTGAATGCCCCAGCAATGGATGTATATGTGAGGATAGCGTTATTTGATGGTTTTTTAATGTTGAAAAAATAGATGAGAATTAAATAACAACAGATTCATCATATGCAAGGGATTGGCGTGAGAGGAAGGAGTATATGGAGGAACCCGTGGGTGAATGAAGTGGAAGTTATTCTAACTTTGAGGAATATTGAGTGAATTAGATCGGGCATAAAGTAAAGTTTGAATGTGACAGACGGGAAGGAGGTCTACTGGAGGAAGCTGTGTGGAGGTAATGATTTAAACGGAGCCTATTTTCTTGGCCGAGTATTGAGATCTTTTGACATTGCCTAACCCAAATAAAATAGGAGTTATTGGTATCCATGAATAAATGTAAAATTAAAACTCGTGTCAAAAAATTACCTGGCCTATCACAATATCACAATTCTTATTTACAAACATAGTGCAAACTATTACATTTGGATTGGATATTTGGTGAGGCGACCGACGGCTAAGGTCATTAGCGCTTTCGGTGACAGGTAAGGGAAGAAGGGTGGATAGAAACCCGGCGTCGGCATTAGCTTGCTCTTAACGAAAGGCGCCAAGGGGACCAAGGTTTAACGTCTCATCCGACAGACAGAGTACAAGAGTTGAAATGCCTTCCACAAGACATTGAAGTAGGGATCGGGTTCCCTCTGAAAAACATCCTCCTCTGCAGGGATTTGAACCTTGGCCACCCGTATGGTTAGCCAGTACTCTAGCCACCACACCAACCCGATCCCCGGTAAATATAACAAAAATTATCAAATGCAAATAAAATGCAATATATCACAAAAAGTGTAATTGACAACTGACATTGCTTTTGGAATAGAAAAAATTGAATGAGCGTTATTGTGATCAGTAGAGGAGTGTGCAAAAAATAAATTCCAGTGGAAAATGATGAGCAATTTTTTTCTGCCAGTGTTATTTTATCCTAATGTACCGCGTATAAAGAAAGTGAAAAACCATTTTTATATTACAATAGAAAGTCAGTGGGAAATTAGCGGCGGAACGGGTATAACATCGGCGAAATAAAACTGGAACGCGTTTGCGAAACCACTTGTAAAGAATTCTCGAGTGCTCGAAAATACAGCTGCCATGTTCAGCCTTTTTTATTGTTTAGGCGTTGCGTCGGAGTCCCGCGGAATTTCGCACCGGCGTAAAAAATCTGAGCCCTGGAATATATATTTCGTTCATCGTTTGTTTTTTTTTCTTTCTTCTTTATTTCTTTTTTCCGAGGTGCGAGAGGAGGGAACATTGCGACCTCCCGTGACGCTTATTACCCCGCCGGCGAGAACCATCTCGTAAGATATTCGTTCAACTATTCACGGAACCTTTATTTGAAGGGAAAAGAGGAAAGGGGGCATATTCATGGCGCATGCGCGGACGCTTCTGGTTGGCAGTGAGGGCTAGGGCGACATGGTGTCGGCAAACAGACTCTCCCCTAAATACAGAGAAGATAAATATTTTGGGTCATTCTCAGTAATTGGGCAGATTTCAGAGTTTCTTTCTGAAATCCTACAGGAAAAATAGATGTTATTTCGATTACAGGTGACTGAAATTTGCCTTGGCAGAATAATGCTGATTTTCTGAGTACTCATGAGCTTATCTTATACAGCTGGTTCGATTAATAGGATAAATAATTTGTATAGGATAGTATTTAAGTAATTGTGTTTGTTAAAAATTTACATGTACAAAAATAGAGGGCAGAATATTTAAATGGGAGCAGAATTGAAAAAAGGTTTTCACAAACTTTACTTTCACAAATTCATACTTGAGTCAACAAACCCACGATTATTTGAACATAAACTATAGATTAATTGGTGCTTGGTGGAACTATTCTATAGTTACAAAACCAATACAGTTGGAGTTTTTTTGTAAAAATGGATAAAAATGTCTTGGCTAGATGTGATGACATCATTTAAAGTTGAATTAAAACCTGAAGTCGATGTAACACCAGGGCGGAAATAAGAAAAAATAAACTAGTCCTATTAAATCATTTACTGACAAATAACTAGAAGTATTTTTCATCGGCCGTTATTAGAGTATAAATGTGCACTGTATCGAATAGGTGAACGGATAGAATGGATTAATTTTGCCAGTGGTTCTAAGTCCAAGAAGATGCAGGCCAGTTGATTATAATTATTAATGAGTTACACTTTAGATATGTTCAAAGTAGACCGATGATTAAAAGTGAGCATATTCTTTAAAATTACTGACAGGAGCAGAGATGTTTAGGGTTTTTTGTCTCTTGGTATCTACGTTTTATCATCCGTAATGTTCGGCTGGGATAAAATGTAAATTTTTTTACTGCTGTTTTAGATATGAGCGCATATATGGATAAGAGATGCATCAAAGTTTTATGGCCTTGAGGTTGAGGGCTCTCAGTTTGAGTGCCATATGTTGCACGACAAATATCGAAACGGTCGTCTACTCCTATACTTTGAAAATATAACGACCTCCCAGGATTTGAATCCTTTGCTTTAAAGTACCTAACATCTTTACAGAATGTTTTGGAACTTTTGATTGATGTTTTTTAATTCTTTGTCTATATTCTATTGTTGTATGGGTTATGTTTTTAAGGTTATTTTTTGATGCTTTTATTTTCAGTAACAAATGGCTCTGCATTCCACCTTGGTCACATTCTAGGTTGCAAATGTTGACGATCTTTTGTAGAAAATACTACATTTTACAAATCAAACGGAAGAAGAGTTCTCGTTTTATGGATTTTGAGAATGAATTATTGTAGCATAAGAATAATGTGATCTGATGCAAATCTCAGAACAGTTTTACATTTTTAGCCACACACGAATCATTTGGCCACTATCGCTTGTATTTCTAGCCTCGTAGACATGGACTTTTTCTTAGTCTACATTGAAGTTTTACGATTGGTATCAAAACTTTCCTCTCCCACTAAGTGATGTGCAAATGCTAATGCCACTTTATTTCAAGAATTCACGTCGGTTAAATTATAGTAAAATGTAGGAAAACGATAGCATATTTCCTTTGTTATTTTGAAATTGCTCTGGAATCGCGGAATAAAATTTCTCAAGAACGAGGCATGAAAAAGATAACATGTAATTGATAACTTGCAGTTGTGTGCTCTAGTTTCAAGCAACATCAACTTCTCGAAAAATATCAAAGTGATTGACATTTATTGGCACACGCGAATCATTGAGCATCGTAGGTGCAAAATGATATTGCTTTTGTGCTGTTAAATGAAAATTGTACTCATTCTTTTGGTAAACATTTCAGAATCGACCATGTACTGAGAGTACAGAGTATTGTTTTATATTCCGTCTGTACTCATTTCTTTGACCACTTCTTGGGCAGTTCAGAAGATACTTGTAGTAATCTTCCAACTCCCTGTTACATTAAAGCTTCGTCTTATTGCTTACTGCATTTTTCGCGGAAAATTTTATTCATGCACGATGCTAGGAAAAATATTAATATCTTCATTCCATCTAAGATGTACAAATATTTTTGAAAGGGCAAAGTGTGTTTATGAGGCTAAGTTCAACGTTATTTATTTTTATTTTGAACAGATAATAATCTCTTTTTGAGTGGATATACCGTAGCAATAAATCGAATTTCACTGTATTACTTTGGCTTAAAATCAAGTCCCAAATTATAGATTTCATAGACTCAGGGTTTGGCTGATCTCGTTGCCTTTTCTCTTCCGTCTGTGCCTTCCTGGCGTATTTCCTTTTGATTACACTTGATGCGTCATGGAGTCTTTATTTGGGTCCCATTCGACGGTCCTTTCGCGGTCCAAATCCTTACCCCATTCCAATCGTTCCTCCCCAGTATTCCTCTATCTGGGTCTCCCTACGGTTCTCAGCGCTGGATCCTTTGGGAAAATGGCGCAGAGGGTGCCTCTCCTGTAGCCTCCTCTTCTCTTTCTATTGCCCCTTTTTCCTCTCTCGAGTCTGGAGGGAGCTGGGGAAAAAATATGAAGATCCCTGTGCGGTATGGATCTCTGTTTGCATCTGTTGCTCATAAGGGAAAGAGTATGGCGGAGAGCTGTGGCTCACACATCAACAGGCGGTGGCATGGTGAAGGGGGCGCGAGTTGTTATGCAGAGGTTGGGTGGGTGGGGGGAGGGGGGGGAGGGGGTTGGATGCGGAAGGAAAACTGAGGCAGCGGGGCACGAAAGCACCTCCAGAAGAGGACTTGGTCGTGTAAATGAGTTCACGTGAAACTGTGTTAGTTCTGTCTCTTGCACATCCCGCGAAGCTAAACTCTTCTTCTTTCCTCACTCTTTGACTTTCGTGTTTATTTTTAATTTTGTTCACAGATGCTCCGAAATAGAGGAAGAGTTGAAAACAGAGGTGAATGTGCAAGTAAAGCGAAAACGCGTGAAACCTTTACTGATGACATTGAAATTCTGACTGAGATGTTGGAATATCTGACTAGAACTACATATTACTACTAATAGGGAAACTCTGAATGAATGCAGGTTGAGGATATATACGAATGATGCTAAATATTCAGAATAAATGGAAGGAAACTCGCACAAGGAAGACCTTGAGTGAATACGTGGGTCAGGTGAAATTAGATAGGAAACAAAAGTTGAAGGTACATAATGAAAGAGGGGATATGATAGAATGCAGGTCTGTAGCCAAGGAGCATTTCCTGAAATGACCGATGGTGATAAAGATGACAGAAGTACGGAGTATGGAGTGAAGCAGAAAAAATATCTCCCTCACCTGAGGTAAATAGACAACTGGAACAAATGCAAGAACTTTTCTCAGAGTAACCGGTGATAACTAATAGATAAAAGGTCTCTAAGTGCTAACTTATAGTAAAAGAGTGTTCATAATTTTTAATATACTAGCATTTAAAGGAACAAATGAAATTATATGGCAATTCAGTTTCAATATGAGAGCGCAATACGTAAAAAATAGGGTAAAATGAAATATGGTATTGTAAAAGAATGATGAAAATCAATGCAACGGTGAGATTAACTCTTTTTCTTCTGAAGATAGGGGAGAAAATACACCAAATGATCTTTAAGAAACAGAAAAGTTTAACTTAATGGTAGTACCATAAAACTTTTTTTTTAAAAAGAGTATTTTTAAAAAGTAATGGAAATAGCGACGAGGAGAAAGGGTAACTTACGAAGGTCAAGATAATATTACATGTTTTTACGGAGGTCTCTCATAAAGTGTGAAAACATGGGGTTGAGAAGTAATAGCATGATATTCTCACGCAAAAATAGATTGTGGTGCTGGAACAACTTCATTTTGTGGTTTTCTGCCTACCAATGATGAACCAATGATCTTCCTCTCAACTTCCTTCTTCTTCCGCTGCTCTTTCCCTTTCGTGTCCTTTGCATGGAAGCGTGCGGAACGACCTGGATCTGCGAATCCAAGAGACCACTTGCCACCGACTTCTGGGAGCTCGTGAGTTCACCGCTCCGATGAAATCTGCTTTTTCGAGAGAGCGGCATATAAAACCGCGCCCGCATTATGCCTGGAACAACCCCCGCACACCAGCCCGCCGCCAACAGCAGTTCCCTTGGAGTTCGAAAATTCAAAAGTCGGGAGATAAAGCCGATCGGTTGGGCAATAAATCTAGCGAGGCTTGTCTTTTTTATTTTATGCATGCCCCATGGCTTGTTACGCGGGTTCCCACGGATGTTGGAAGCAGAGTTGAAAGGGAAAAAAGTGCGAATTTATTTTATATCCCCAATATTTTTTTACGAGTGTATATTTATTTAAGTATTGATAGTCCTTTGGAAAGGCCTACATCGATAGAAACACTCGGTAGTCAAAAGAACTTTATTTTATCGTGCTGTTGAAAGACCTCCGGGAATTTTCACGTAAACAGTTTTCTGTATTACTCGACGCTGTTGTGAATCGATATGGGGGGGAAGTAATTATCTAATTATGCTTTGATGGCTGGATTCTGACCTCGGGTAATAGCGACGCTTTAAATAATTGGTTCTAAATAGCTAGCTTTTTATAATGAATACTGCAGATTGATGGCATATTAATTGATAAGAAGCTTTGTTTAACAAACGGTTTTTAAAATATTAAATGAAAATTAAATTAAAATAGATGAGAAGCTTTCATTGACTATTAATATTTTCATTGGACGTTTTTGTTGACTCTTATGCGTCTTTATGAAGTCCTATTTTGGAAAATACTCGACTGATAAAAAGATGACAGGAACCCTTGACATGAAATTATCTTGCTTTTCAGAGACCTATATATTTAGTGAATATGTTATGCAAATTTTCATCCTCAACACGAATTGTTAAAGCACTTCGGATTTTTTAATGAACGAGGAATAATTTTTCATAAAAACGTCTGTTGAAGCTAACCCTTCAACGCATTTTTAATTTAATATTAATAAGAATAAAGTGCATTTTTATTTACCGTAAACTTTGTCTTTGTAAAGGGCGAGAGAAGTATCACATGTCTTTGTACTTTTTGATCTCAGAAAGAACAAAGACATGAATGAATTTTAGATAGTCTTGGAAAAATATAAACAGGGCTTCCTACTATTAACTGGAATTCAAAATAATATGGGTAAGCCAGTACACCTATCAGCTTTAATGCTTATAAGGGTTTTTTTATCGGGAAAAATGTATTATTAATTTGATTTTTATTAATTTATTATTGTACTTGGCGTTCTAAATTCTTTCTTCATCTTAATTGTAATATATTCATCACTTAATTTTCCCTTGTTCTGTCTTATCTTAAAACTCATGAAAGTTAGCACGGTACCAGTGAATGGAGACCGTCATCTCATTAATTCAATCCAGACTTCAAGCAGTAAAATCTCTGGAGGGTTGAAGTGGATCGATAACATCTTTTGCCTTTCACTGCCCAATTAATAATGAGAAATTTATCACTCCATTACAGCTGTTCTTTCGCTTGCATGAGAGCCTGGTCGAGTTTACGTTATTTCTGGTAAACACATTCAACTTCATGTCAGAAGAAGGAACTTTTACTATTCTCTTCCCGGTAGTATATATCTCAAAGTTTTCTCATTTTCCTCCTCATATCGCTAAGGCATCAAAATGTTCACGCTCAAGTATAGATGAAAGTTCTGATATAATCAGACGGAGGGCTCTCATGCGTTGACTTCGTATCTCTTACTTTTCTTTCTCTAATGATAAAGTTCAGCGCAAAATGAAATGCTTGAAAATTTGAAAACTCCGAATCTTGTAAACAATTTGTCTAAAATAATACACGTTTCCTATTTAGCCTTAGTTATGGGGAGTTCTATGCATTCAAGCCTACGGCTCCGTCTAGCAAACTTTAGATTTGCAAAATATTGACTAATTTTTAATTTACCTCACGCTGAATTTTCCAGTATTCCCTATTTCTAATTAAAATAAACTCTACTTCCATGCTTAATATTCCTATCAGCCCTATATTACCAGTAATGTTCACTCCATTCCAGTTTAGTCGTTTCCTTCTACATTTACCTCTATTATCACAGTAACAGCCTGTTACTCATTAACATTGTTTCATAAACTATTCTGCGCATTACAATTGGATGCATATGGAATTTCAATTGACCATTTCTAGTGATTCCTGTTTTATGGAGAATATTTCAGTTTTTTCTGCTACAACTCACTAGGAATTCTAATACTCTTGTATTACGAGGATTTACTTCCATTCAAGAGATATATAATAGCATGCAAGTGTCAAGTATGCCTACAATATATACATTACTAGTTTAATGATGAGGAATGGTGGCTATTAGTGAGGGCAACTAAACCATGAAGGTTCTCTGGGATCTACGCCTGCAACTCTTGACTGTCCTAGTGACTCTGACATAAGTCAATTTTCCACTTCAGTATATTTTGAAGGTTTTGAGCTTCCTAAATTTCTCAGCAATACTACGTACATTCCTACTAACTTCATACTAACTATCATATTTTACATACTAACTATCGATACTAACTATCGATATTTTATCGAAAGTAAACCTATATTTGTTTTAAATTCAAATTATGTAATGGTTAACTTTCAAACAAAGCATCAGGTTCTATCGAGAGAAAACTGTCCAATAGAAAATCTCATATACCACTTGATTAAACTTAATATAAATATCGACAAATTCTTCACGTAGTATATAAAAATCAAAATGCCCTCGTCACTTTTTTGAAAAATTAACCTAAAGTGAAATTATCTCGTTTATGATAAAATTCCTTCTATAATTAAATATCAATAAAACCTTAAATATTTCGTACTCTTTGTAATGGCATACACCCATTTAAAAAGTTTAAAGAGTTTACAGATGTGAAAGAAATGTATCGAGGCTTACTACTGGAAAAGATTTTTTGAATCCTCCGGGAATGTTTTCAGAGGGGAAAAACTCGTCAGAATGCGTTCGTTGGCAGAGGATTATTCGGGCGGTGCGATTGCTTTTTTTTTGGTTTCCTTGTCTTTTCTTCTCGTTATTTTTCTCTCCTCCTCTTAGCTTTTTTTTCCTTTCGGAAGTGCAGCATCTTGAAGGACTCTTTCATCCTGCGGCGAGGACTTGACTCCGAGAGGGAAATCTCACTTTAATAAGCGGATGCACGGTCGCATCCCGGTGGATTGCGCCTACACTCGGATTGGGCCAACTCTATCACTCGGAGATGCACTTTGGTCGTCCTTCCAAACGCTTGCAATTCCCTCCTGCCCTTCTCCCCATCACAACCCTCCCTCAAAAGCAACCCACCCCGTGCTCTTGCATAGACGGTCAACTCTCCCTCACCCAACGTGACGCGCTCGAGGGAATTCTTGAGGTCTGTCCGGATTTGAGACGGTCACCAGTCCAGAGGAGGATGATCGTCTTCCTGTTACGGAGGGTTTAAGCTCGGATTCGAGGCTGGAGGTCATCAGGTTCTCTCCTACGGAATGTCCAGCGTGGAGGAGGACGCTGGGTAGGAAGCGAACTCTGACCCACCCTTATCCCCTCGGTACGCAGTCATGACAACCATCTCCCCGATCCTTCTCCGTTAGACCCGCCCGCTCGCTTCCGTCTGCCCCTTCCGTTCGGAACTCCGCACGTGTTGTATATGCATGTGTTCTTGCGCGTCTGCATGCGTCAGTCCGGCCTGGGAGCGCGGGCGGGGTGATATTGAACCCGAGCCAGAGCTAGTCGTGCGTCGGAACTCATCCATTTTCAGCCACCGCCCACTTTCTCTCCCTTCCCCACCGACTCATATATCCATCCCTCTTGTCGCCTGACGTCTAGGCTGGTACATAAATGGTCGATATCCTAGAAATATTAAAACTCAAAAGCGTTTTAGCCTACAGCAGAGTTTACCAGCCCTTTTATTGAGTAATTAAATGCAATATTGGTAATAATTTTAAGAATAAAATTTATGGTGATCAAAACAAATTCGTATAATCAAGTTATAGAGTAGTACCATCTTATGGGAAACATAGTGTCAGATCATATTTGTCATGGAAAATCTCTTTCAATTGAAGATGAAAAAAACATCCCCATATTTGATTTGGCTTTCAATAATCGATTTTTATATTTTTTAGTACAGACGAAAGTTCCCATATTGTAATAAAAAGTATAAAATAATTTTTCCTTTAAAAGTTAATATTCATAACCTCATATTCTAATTGCCCTTAAACTTGGTGTTGTTGAATTTTTAAAGGAATATAAATGATAGTAAAATTTTAAACAAAAAACGTGGGGTGCATGCAATTGATAATTTATGTATAAATATACACCAACAATTATATTGCAATGCATTTGATTTGAAATATCACTTGAGTTTTTGCTACCATAGTTACTAACTATAATACTTACTGTTGCATCGATGCAACAATTATCTATATATATTACATACTCCCCACGGTTTTTGTTCTGAATTTTACAAGCATTTTAATTTCTGTATAAATTCAGCAACACCACGTTTAAGGACAATTAGTATATGGGATTATGAATATTAATTTTTAAAGGAGAAATAATTATATACTTTTTAGTCCCTTTTAAAGATGTTTTTTATTATTTAAATAGTTCATATTTAAACTATGCACACCCAAATTTAATCTGACCCAATATTATTGCAATGTCATCCGGTTCTGAGCTATGTTCACAATTTCAAGTTTCTATACCATCAGGAAGTTAGTTTAAAATCGATTACAAAATTTGTCTGTGAACCCGCCAAAGCGAGTAAAGAAAAATGGATGCAGTCTCACAACTCTAGTTGGAAAAAATTCGTCTCAATAGTATTTATATATGGTAGGTGAATATACTTTGTGGAATCATCGCATAGTTAATGATTATATCACTTTTCAATTTCCCTCATTTTTTTAATGCAACTGACTTGTTCTGGTGTTAAAGCATTATCGTCTAAGCTCGGATAACATCACGTAGCATGGAAACTAAACATCAACAAAATGTGATTAATTACATATTTATTCTGTAACGAAAACATACTAATGTAAAAACAGATCCAGGCGTGATATTGTGGAATTGTTACCTAATAACTAACAGTTGCTCTCTTCCTCGTGTAAAAGTTGTAACTTCAATTAGTTCCGATGTCAGTACATCATTGTCATTTCTGAAGTAATGATAAAGTTTAGTGGATTCATCAAAATGAGTTATAACCAAAGCTTTAATCAGATGAAAACTACAGCTGTTTTATTCCTGTAATGAGAAGATGTAAGCAGATGTGACGGTTTATCACACGCCTTTACTCAAATAACTGCTCAAAATTCACCCTCTAGCAGTCCATGCGGAAATAATCCCCGACGTTAATTACTGTGTTCAAATTTTGCCCTAGGCGGTAAATACTATCCAGATTTATTCCAAAATGTTATTATTCTCATTAAGTATGCTGATAATTTTGCTGTCATAACGGGTTATAATCACTACCGGTTAGTGGGTTGATATATATCGTTTCTTATGTTGTATCGAAGAAAATATCATAGAGTACCTTGACTGGTGGAGTACAAGATAACAAGAAAAATAATGAAGGTCTTCTAGCTTGGTAGTGATGCTTTTTTACAATGTTGTATCTCTTAGAATGCCGCACTTTGTCAATACTATATATTTTTTCTCGACACATCCAAATACAATGGGGTATCGTATATAATACGACTTCAAATACGAAATCTTAGAATCAATAATTGAAAATAATTTATCTCCATTGCTTGTAAGTACCAAAATTCGCTTTATTTTTTCTTGACATAATTTATACATGTTATGAGTCAATGTCTTCTCTTCAACTTCCTCTTCTAGCCCTTCCTAGCCCTTCAGATTTCACAGCATTGGGGAGTCATTGTCTTCGACTACTGATACGGTCGTGTATTTGTTTCCCTCACTCTGTCCTAAGATTCTTTGCTATAGAGAAAGTAGGCGATGAGTTGGTTGTTGATTTTTCGGATGAATGACAAGCTCACTTTATGAGTTAACAATAAAGCAGTTAGAGCTAGTATTTTTACACTTTAATGTTTTTCTTTTCAGTTTTCAGTTTAGCATTTCAGTTTAGCATTCTGAAACCAAATGTTTCGTCTATCGGGTTACATTACTCAAGCGTTGTTTAGCCTCGCTATTAACTGTAATCATTCCGTCGCTCACCAATCCATGTTAATTTCAGCGTAATTACTTATTTCCGCAAGTTTTCCATAAGAATTGCTCCAAGTTTCCTTAATCCATCGTAATCTGCTTTGTCAAATCCGCCTGTCTTCGTCCTCGGTAATTTTTACTCTTCAGTGTTCATTTAAGTTTTAAGCAGCTTGTTAAGTCTTTGAAAGTAACTAATAAGTTTCACTCATCTTCTTAGTGAGGTTTTCATTCAATATCTTTTATCCTGAGATGTTCATAGGGCTTCTACAATTATATTCTACATTTATTTTCGTTATTCTTTTCCAACAGCATATTCCCCAGGTTTCTAATCTTTCTTGTCTCGACGTCGTGAAATTCCAATATTCCGACGCCAATATTCCACACGATTGTTCAAATTTCGTTGTTCAAAGCTTCCTCTCTCACGTTTCTATTTTTGGCTGCATCTTATTGTCCAGTTGAGAATGGTGGCGTTCTGTTCGTTCGTTTTTATAAGGCTCCTTGCTCCAGATTATACGTCTCATGTGATTTGTAAAAGCCTTTGACATCAAGATGTGTCATATAAACTATATTTTTGGTTTATTTAAACTCTTTTCTCCAAGTTATCCATTTTTTCATTCTTGACTACAATTTTATCAATTGGTACAAGCTCTCTTCATCAATTCACCCTTTTCTCTCCTTTTCTGATCATGGGGAGATAAAACAACGGTAAATCAATGATTGCTTTGTTTACGCCTTCAGGATACTGTCCTGAACATCGAGAGATACTAGATACTTTTACAGATAAAATGGGACATAAAACCGAACCAGCGTATAGTAATTAGTGGTGAACGGTGATAATTGGAGGGCTACAGTCAGCGAGAACAGGGTGACTTACGATGATGAGATCGTCACTCAGCTGCTCATTGCTAGAAATGAGGGACCCATGGCATCGTGGAAATACGCCTTTTACCTTATCCTGCACGACTGTCCTAAAATTCAAGAAACATATCTTAGCAATTTTTTTGCTCAGCTTCATTCTAAAAGTGGCATTACCTTGGGGTGCTAAACTGCCAACAGCGGCAAATGAAGCTTTTTTTAACTTACACTACGATCATACGGAGAATATAACACAAGCCAAAATCGTTCGTCACATAGCATATGAAAATACTCCTCGTTTTAGGCGTTGGATCAGGTTATCATTTACTTTATCCGTAATTTACGCACAGGTACGCTAATGGTATTTTCAAATCCTTCTTCAGAGTTCTTACTTCGACAGCACCTTTGAATTTACTTTTCAAATATTTTGTCTTTTAATTTTAAAAGCCCTAAAGTGCGATTTTAATATTTTAGAAATTATGAGGCTTACATGTTTACATTATGCGCTCATGTGACCTCAGAGATGAAGCTTTTCCATAAATTCAATATTTACCATCTTCAGTTTTGCTGATTTTGATTTGAATATTCAATTCGGTTCCCATGCAATTAGCTGTTTTAGGTGTTAAAAAAAGAATTGTTGGACTGTTTTATGAAATTAATTCCAAAATAATTCAAATGCAATAATGCTAAGTTTTCGCCACATGTGGGCCATGTCCACGGCAGTAGTTAACGATTTGACGTAAACGCTTGTTACATAGAGTGCATTGCAATCTATTGTTGAAGGTCAATATTTTTAAATTGTCGGTATTGTGCCCTCAATACCCAGTTATTGCCAATTACCGCGATATTATTTTTATTTGTCAAAACCGATCGACTGAAACTCCACGTCCTAGGGTAAACTTTGTTTTTCCACAGTCAATTTTAACGAAAAAAACAAGTTTTTGAAGAAAAAAAACAAAATTTTTGAACAGAAAAACAAAGTTTTTTCTACAATGAATTTTAATTTTAAAAAACAAACATTGTGGAAAAACAAAGTACACCCTATTGATTCCAAATGTTTAGCAAATTTCACAAAGTGTCGCCGAAAACCACCAACGTCACGCCATAGTTCATGGAGTGGGGCTAAAAATTCAACCAAATCCTAATGGCGGGTCACAGGTTGATCTAATGTACTAGCGAAGAGTGGCATATTTCATATGAAATCATAATACAGTGTAATCTCATTTAAATCACGTTCTTACCCTTTTTCCTCTCCGCGGAGTCCGTTGAGGGATTAGGATCCACTATTTCTCTATTAATTTTATGCTACGTTGGTAAATTAGGTTAGGCCCCGGTGGCGACGGGGTAAAGTCCTCTCCAGCTAAACTGATGGCCGCGGGTTCGAGTCCCACCTAGGTGGGATTTTCACCACCCAGGGCATGGATGTATGTCAAGTTCTGTTGGTCCGGTCCCTGGAAAACCTGATGACAGGCTTAGCGGCCTATCGGAATTACAGGGATATGCGGGCCAACAGAATCATCAGGCTAACAAAAAAGATGTGACGTTCTTATTTTTAATTATTACTCTGATTCCTTATCACATTAAAAAAATAATTTTTTATTTCACTTCACTGCATATGAATGCTTTAGAATTATTAATTTGGTGTCCAATTGATAAATCTTAAATATAAGTCACTTCAACTATTGTAAATATGTATATTGACATCAGTTATGAAATATCCAGTTATGAACTCCAGACACATGACAAAATTATGACACCTATGCCAGTTTGATTGGCAGTGAAAACAATTAGATTTTACCAATTTGGTTGGGCGTCCCCCAAATTCCTTGCTCTAAATTCTTAACCAGATCAAATTTGAAATGATTAAATGGGGAATACAATATTTGAAAAATGGAAATCAATGATTAAAAATAAAAGGTAAAAAAAAAAAAAAATCTTTCCTGGCTGTGTGGTCCATGTTGTTACGGCCGACTCACGGATGTCACGTTTCTACAGTGCACCATATGATGACTGCGAGGCAGTATTATTCACTAATCAAAAAAGACTTTCGAGTATACCACGGAGCAGCTTAACTCAGCGTGTGTCCCCGTCAAACATTTCATTAACTGTCCTCCAACACGTCTCTGCTTCCACTTCCTTTGGTCAAAACCTCTCCTACTTCTATTGTTAGAACGTCGTTCTCCAAACTTCTCCCCAGTCCCCAAGCGTGACTTATATTGTTTAACCCGCGTCAGAGCCATACTGCACGTGATCAATAATACTCAAGTTTTTTTATGTTATCGTATTAAAACTATTGTTGTCTGCTGCTCGATTAAGGTTATTTCCAGGTTTTACAACTTTGCCTATGAAAAATACGAGTACCAAATATGACACATAAAAACTGGGACAAGTGCTAATTGTGAATACATTACAACAGGAGCTTATATATGGATCAAAATATGGCAGAAAGGAGATTATGGTGAGCCTAAAAATCATTTGAAATCTTTTGAGAGCATGCGAAACTCACAAATGATACGGGAAAGCATAGAGCTTTTTTTCATTAGGCATTTAAATTCTTTGTCCGTATGGGAAGACTGTATATTTATTTTTCATCGAATAGTTTTAGGTTTTCCTTCCTCATTAACGTATTTAGAGTACTTTTTGGCCCCAGTCTTAATCCAATTTGCATTGATACTTCTAAAAAAATGTAAAATTTTGCTTTTTCGTAAAAAGTCCTATTTTAACGCCTTTTGCGCTGACCATGACACATATCATGTTAATGTTTTTGTTTTAAGTTTATATGCATAATATTAGAGGTGTGTCTGTTGGCATCCATTCTGTCTACGGTGACGAGGATTTTTTTAGTATCGAAAATATGTTTTTTCTTGAAAATGAAATCTTTTAGGCTCCAATGCTCATGCTAAATATACTATTTCCCAGACTGAATACTTCACATCATTCACCATTCCCATACAAGCAAGGCAACTTTATAGACATACCCGTTTTTTATTTTTATTTATTTATGTTCACTATCCTGAATACAGCACAATGGGCCAATTTACGTCGGGTGGATAACAATTATAATGGAGGAGACACAAACACCCATGTCCTGGGCTTATAATATTCTACCCAGGCGGGACTCGAACCCGCAACCCTCGGGTTAGCAGGCGAGGGGCCGATCTGTTTTCGTCCCACCCTACTGTGGAGGGACGTCCTAGAGCTATACTACGCCAGCAATGGACAGTTCCATTCCAAACTCTCGTGATGGGTACCAAGCTCTAACTTTTTTTTCATCCCGCGGAACGATTATGATGGACGGGTGTCGACCCTGCTGTACGACCCAACTCCTTCCTTCTCATCGCAAATATTCTTTTTTTAATAATGTGCCCTCTGTCCAGTCTCCCATCGTTAATCGCCGGTTTGAATCGGAAGTTCACCCGGCGATCGTGGTTCTCGCGTAATTTTCTCCCAGGGCTCGCGGTGCGGACGCGGAATTGAAAGGAAGTCGGATCAGCAAGGGAAATAAAATGCTTTCGGCTCTGTGGGCCATTTGAAAGAGAGGGAAATACATAGAGAGTGTGCTGGTAAAAATAATCATTGAAATAGTAATTGTGTTGGTTTTTGTATAAATTGAGAGGCAGAAAGATAAATGTTGTTTAGAGACCATTATAAAATCCTTGGTGAAAGAATTTCTAATCCAAAATAGCAATATTATAAATAACATGTTTTTCTTCAGAAAAAAATGTCCCTGCAGCTTGTATAACATGATTCACTAATGTCAGTATCACGTTCCTTACTTAAGTCAACCGGGGAATCAGTAAAAAATCACAATCGCTCGCATACAAGGAACTTTTTCTCTTATTATTGCTGATTTAATTACTTATTGTGAGAAAAAAATCATTTGTTCACAGTTTTTTTACGATTAAAGCATTCCATACTTAGAGTAAGATTTTGGTAAAATTCATATCACAACGCTGTATCTTAAATACAGTCTCCAGCATAAATTACATCACTATGATGTGTTTCTCCATTCATTTGAATATGTTGACAAAAGGACGGATTTTTTTGCACTTTAGAAACATTTTTTCATCACTACTGAAAATGACTGAAATTAATTAAAACATTTTTGCGAATTTCATTTTATATTTTAAAATCTATCGCTGCAATTTCTGTCACTTTGAAAGGATGCGTCCGTTACAGTTAGCACATGAATTATGATATAGAGGTTATTTCTAACATTTTGTACACGCAAGACGGCTTATGAGCGATGACTTTCAGTCTTGGTCTGCATTTCTTTAATTCGCATTTAATTTCGTATCTGAACTCTAAGTTTTTAATTTATTGCTCGCGAAGTTATAACGCTGCGCCATTTTTTAAGTTTCATGAACATTCTGAATACTAGAACGCTTCTATGATATACTACTAACGCCGTTTATTAGTAAATCCAACGTCATTTGCTATTAATATGCAATGTTAAGTAAGCAATATACCCTGGTCAGAATTTTAAATGTATCAATATTCATGTGTTTACCTCATTTCTGAAGTTATATCGTCCAGTAATTGTTCTCTGCCCATAACTCACTGCTAATGACATGTAAATGTCACCATGAATAATGCATCAGGTAACGGGAACTGTAGTTTTTTTCGACTATTTAATACGGCCACATTTATCAGCTAGAAATATTGTGCAAACATATCGAGATTCATGTTTCATTTTTGAGTGGAGAGAATAAAAAAATAAATGATTCGGGAAAGAGCACACCTATACCTCTTGGGTTACTCCCTTGGTTGTTTATTTCCGAATCACGTCCCCGCCTCTCCAGGGGGGGGGGTAGGATGGAGGGTGATCGAAATGTGTCCCCTATACCCAAAAACTCTGAAAACACAGCAAACGGGGAAGGGGTGAGGGCAGACCAAAAAAAGAAAGAATGAACGAAGTTCCATCTGCATGCAAATGTAATACACACGTGCTCGTTCTCCTATTTTCAATCCGGGGATGAAAGTGTCGACTCACACTGCGCCCACCCACCGCATCCGACCGCATTCCGTACAGCCGACGCCTCACACCTCCACATTGTCAAAAAATCCTCCCTCTAACCCCACACCACCAACAATCTCTGACGTCACAATGGACTCCACCCCTCTCTCCTCCCGCCTCTTCACCCTTCCCTCCCCTCCAAACCTATCCCATCGTCCCTCAGTCTCTCCTCTAATTCCTGCACCGAAATCTCTGCCGGAATAGCTCCCAATATGGCTCCATTTTCCTCCTCCAGCTCCTCGTCCAGCACCCAGCGTTCCCCTGGTCATATCCCCTATTCTCCACTGCGATCGTCTCTCTCGTCTTACTTAACTGGCGCCGAGCACGCGAGCTTCCCATTCCGAACACAACCAGTTCCCGAACGGCCGGGCCCTTCCCTTAATGCGACGAAGGTGGTCGTGGTTGAGGAGAGGAATGGGGTACGCCCACCGCATCTACATATTACCGTCACAAGAGCTTGTGGCATGGGATGTCGAGAAGGATTTGGTGCTTTCTCCTGCTGGTCTACTCTGTTAGTGAATTCCTCGAGGATTTTCTGCCGGATCAGGAGTTCGATTGCCGAGATGGCGATGTCTAGACACTGGATATAAAGGAAAGATGGCGCAGCAAAATGTAAAAGTGGAAAGATTAAGGACGAGAATTGAAGAAAGCTTGGATACATAGTGTCTCACTGATTTTTTAAAAATAAACTAGTTGGTGTGTGAAGAATATATTTTTTTAAAGTTCTCTATTCGATGTTTTCTGACTTGAAGTCATCGTATTTTCCGTTCTTGGCGAAGTGCGCTATAAATTTAAAGGAATTTGGTATAAATACGATGGATATAAAAATGTGCAAAAGTTTTTATGACCTTTTCTACAGCAATAAAACAATAGTGATTTTATTTTCATCAGAATGGAATACAAGGACGAATTGTCTGCTCAAATGAATGGTGACACATTAGGCCGGAGCTAGACTCTATATGCCACGGGATTCACATGCATTCACCACAATGTTGACGTCACTGATACTATGAATTCATTTATTGTAATTAAACGTGACTAAGTTGCAGAATGACTCGCATATTGCACTAAAAAATGTATATCTAAGTTTGACTTTCGTACGAAATCAGAACTCCTTGGAACTCTCATCCGAGCCCGTTTGACAGCTGCTGGATGATTTTTTAAAGCTCTTGTCAGTATAGGGGAAGAAGGCATCTATCTCAAAATCCTTTAGTACTTATTTGCAAGTAAAGAAACCTTACTTGATACTTTAAATAAGTAAAAAGGGAAAACATATCCTCTGTGAGAGCTTAATACTGGTGTCACAAAAATTTTAAATGTGATCATAGACCTCTCTCGAATGTGATCTCTTCCGAAAATCAGATTTCTTTCTACTCGGTTCTCCAATTATATGTCTGACTTTTTTCCGTATATAACGTTTCTATGTTTTTGCTGTTGCGCATTTAATCTCTCTGGATCTCAAGTGCTTGTGGTGCACTTGAGTTGAGAGGCCTAACCAGAGAGGGCAACGGGTGGATGCAGTTAATGCCTCTCCTGCTACGTGCCAACCCGAGAGGATTGGAACTGGTGCCATCAGAACGTTCATAGTGAACAGCCCAAATGCCCCTTCCTTCCTTCATTGATCTTCCCTTTAATTGGTTCCAACGGTATACCATTTCTAAGGCCTGTTTTTGCAGTTTCCTTTCTTCTAGAGCCCTTATGACCTTCATCCTTATTTCTATAACGTTTTCTCCTCTCTA
Organism: Ceriagrion tenellum; assembly: GCA_963169105.1. Lineage (NCBI taxonomy): Eukaryota > Metazoa > Arthropoda > Insecta > Odonata > Coenagrionidae > Ceriagrion > Ceriagrion tenellum. The sequence goes on along the minus strand of OY720641.1, from coordinate 7,363,722 downwards.
TGTATTTTGTGCTTCGATTCCCTGCGATTTTCTAGCTCATATTTTGAATAAAAAGAGATTTATGGCGCTCCTATGATGATGACATGATGAAGTCCAATCGTGACTGAAATTGCCACTCAGATTCCAATGCTATCCTGCTGGCATCTTAAGATAAGTCACCTAGCTTAAAGACGCCTGCGTGATTCCTGGTGAACCTGTTTCCAAAAATCTAGACATATACGCGGAAGAACGTCCAATAGCCGCCAATTTGTGCCTAAGACGCTCATTAAAGTAAAAATGATATAGACGACGAAAAAAGCTGAGAAAGAAAGTATTGGAATTGATTGAAAAGACTTTTGACAAGCCCAAGCGAAAACAAAGATAACGTGTGGACTTTGAATGAACGGCATCATACTAGTGAGGAATACGTTTTTATTCCTTCACTTATTATTATGGAAAAAGAGACGAATAAAAACACTGCACAAATGATATGTGAAAGAATTTCTACTCCACTGATAACATTACGGATAAAATAGGACGTGAAGTGTGACCCTAACCCATCATAATTCAACAAATTATACTCCCCTCTCTCCTCCGATGACTTTTCCGTCCTCCCACTCCTATTCAGATCGATGTGTCCATTGCCACCCACCCCACCCTTGCCTCATGGTTTCCAGGGTAGCACGTAGATGTAGATGTGTAGATTGGAAGCGACGTCGTTAGAATTTCCTCAGCGAGCATCCAGTGAGACTATTCCCTCAACCCTTCCCCCAAAAACCTCTCCTCACAATTGCTCCCTCGATGTGAATTATGCCAGGCTCCTCCGGAAGCTTCTTTCTTTCCGGTGGGAATTAACGTAATTGAATTACGTGGTCATTTGGGGTGGACGTAGACCCACCCGGGGTTCGCCGAGGGGAGATGAGGAGAAGGCTGGAACAACTTTTTGCGACGCAAGGCAATCCCGGAGGCACTCTAAATGTCTCTTCGAATTGAGACGAAATGGCAAATGGAGACAATTAAACACCGTATACGGCAATAACATATTATCGCAATCTCCCGGATACTGTTTCATATTGCGCTGAATGTTATGAAAGCTTAGTAACTAATTGGTTAATGAACACTTTAGGGTGATAATAGTAATTTTCTATCAAATGTACACGTTTTATTAAGACCTAATGATAGGTTTCGACGTCAATCTTATATGTATAAGGCTTGATACGCACTTGTGAAATAGTACAGCACTGACGGGGTAGATGGTAGGAATAAAACACAACAGCGGGAAAGTAGAGTTGTAAAATTCTATTCTCTTTTCTTTTCCTGTTGGTATATATTATTTTTCCTGCATGTGTCGCGGTATGAATATAACACCTGATACTATTATAATAACAGAATAACTTTAATATATCTATTGTAATGCAAACCTTAAGGCTCATGCCCCCTCCAGGAAAGGATAATATAATGTTAAATGAGATTTATTCCGATGGGTACTTTTTTAATCGATAAAAAATCGTATATGAAAACTGTAACATATATAAGTATATATGTATTATTTTTATAGATTAGGTAAAAAAGATTGCAGTGGCCTTTTAAGTTCCTTGTACTTTACCGGTAAGACGGATATGTTAACAGCAAATGTCTATTTCAGTTATAAATCTTCAAATTTTTTAACTTCTCTTAAATTGTAACTCATCGTCCTCTTTCATTGCAATTAAGTCATGCGCCTGTTTGAATATATTGTAAGAATAAGTCAGTAATCTTGGTTGAAATGATTTTTAAATAAATATTTCTCTGTTGGTTTTCAAAATAGGTGGAAAGCACCAATTCTGTTTCGCACATTCCTCAGAGCGTGCATGTTCAATTCCCTCATTCTGCAGCCTTGAAATTCTTCCCAAGATCCAACTGCGGCCTAGCTGAAAGGATGACGGGGAGAGGGAGGGGTTAAAAATGTTTTCCATGCATTCCAACACGTTTTGTGCTACTGAGGGCAGCGAATCTAATGGCCCCATTAAAGGTCTTTATGCGGAAGGAATTAATTATGACAGGAGAAGATGAGAGCCTTTGTAAGCAACTTCCACGCCGGTTTTCAGGCCGGAGTCTCCGTATCCCCCCCGTGCTTTCAGGCTCTTGAGTGATTACCGTTATGCTTAGGCGAGGAAAAGGAATATTTACTGCTCGTTTGAGGCGAGAAGGGAAGACGAGGAACCTTAGGTAGGACGGCAAATGCCAAAAAGGGCGCTGAGGGAAAGGGAGAAGGTGGCGATCTATGTGTGGAAGACATCGTAATGAAAGCAAACAATAAGGGTAAGTTACGCATGCCTAGTGTTCGCTTGAAGAAAGGCTGGTTCACATGAACACGAAAATCAAAGTCTAAAGCGAGGTTTAAGGCAGTTCAGCTAAGTAATATAGAGGGTGTCCGCGTCACGCCTTGATAACATACAGCAAAATATATTCATTTTTTTACACTTTGTTTAAAGTTAGCCAATCAAGGAGATGAACTGCATAATTATCTGTTAAACAGTTTCATTAGTTGGTAAACATGCCCCAAAGAGTAGAGGAAAAGTTACCTTTCTTAGTAACGAGGAAGTTTAAACGTGATAATTCTACAAGCTAATTGAATGGATTTCTCACTAACTAAATTTCTGATAGACAGGTCGCAAGTGACCATATTTGTACTTCGGAATAAGTGGCAATTATTGAACTTGGAGCCGATCATAAACAGTATAGAAGAAATGAATCTGAAAAATTAGGAAAAAATATATATTTTTATGGGCTGAATCTATGATACACAAGTTAACCTTAAATATTACGTAAGGCGAATCAAAAACTTTTGAACGGAGAACAAGTTGAAACGAACGATGAGGTGAGGTTATCTACATCTACGTACCACCCTGCGAGCCGCAGCATGGGCGTGTGGCAGGGGAGGCACCAGCCGTGTAATGATGTATGGTTTTGGGAGGTGAAATGGAGACGTGTATTATGGGAGTATATTTAGTGGAGCTCAGTTTTATTGTGGTCGCTTATTGTACACGGAAATAGCGATTTTTGTACTTATCTGCTTGGAAATTTATTTCTCCAATTTTATCGCTTCTATCAGACCTGGAGATGTAGTGAGGAGTCATGGTAATATTCTCTATGTCGATCTGAAAAATATCAGTTCTGAATATCTCAAGCAGCCTAAGCCTAGCGTGCAGCTCTCTAGGGGCTCCCACCTTAATCCCTCTAAAAGTTGTGAAACACTATATGTACGCTCGTAGCAGTTTTTAACGAAGCGTGCTGCTTTCCTTCGTATTTTATTAATTTTTTGGTTGAATCTTTATGACCAGGGTTTCAAATGCTCGCGGCATATTCGAGGTGTGGCCTAACCAGAGCGAAGTAGCTTCACTCTTTGACTTTTTCATTCGAGGACCTTCCTATTATACGTTTAACAAAACCTACTTTCCTTAATGCTGCGCCACATATGTTCTGTATTTCCCCAAGATATGATTGAAGTTTCGGTAATTCCAAATATTTTACCTTATCTGAAGATTTTATGTTTATTCCACCCACAGTATAGGCACGGCATTTGTGTGGTGACTTTTGCAGGAAGTAAACTGTGGTGCATATACGAAGATTTATTTATGCTTCGAAGTTATGAAATAGACCTAGCAGTGGATGGCAAGACCAAGAGCGACGAGAGCAAAACAAGTATGGCTTGTGTTGTCAGGAGCGATAGCAGTTGCAGGGAGAATGGACTGCTAAAAGGCCTGAGATAGGGAGGGACAGAGCTTTACTCTCCGTTTTCCTTAGCTTCCCCATCCTCGCAGAATCCCTCCCTCCCTCACCAACACTTTCACCTCTCGGCGCCTCCCTCCACAACTCAACTCCCACGCTGTTACGTGAGACACGGCGTATATGGCCAAAAGGGATGGCGTCATCTCGTTGGTTGGTGCCGGCGCCGGAAGGTAGCGTTCCGGGCGTGACACGAATTCTGGAAATGGCGTAGATTACCCCTCACGCGTCTAATCATCCCGCCTCAAACGAGATATACTATAGGCCAGCGCTGCATGCTTTGAGATTAATGTTATATTTACTCGCCCCCCATCGTTTACGCTTCGAATTATTCCTTTCGTACTTTTTTTCTCTCATATATTTTATCCTTCTTATTTCCATCACCTTATCCTTCATAATGGTAAATTATCATCAAAATTTTCACTTTGGTGTAATCGAATCCCTTATTCATCCAATGGGCTTTTCGTTCTGCTCAGAAAGGTTATCACATTGCCTCCTAAGCCCCCGGGTATATTTTTCGAACGGGACCATTTACTATTATTTGTTCACTCTCAACACATAAAAGTTGTATAATTTTAGGCAAGTGAGGAAATGCTTTCAGGAATGTCACAACATGAGAAACTAATGGCTCATCTCTTCATCATTTTATGTTGGTGTATAATATAATTTTTGTCAAGAGATACCTTTTAAAATGTTGCCGAACTACAAGAGAATAGAAGTAAATCATTGGGCCGCGTGTTTCATATTCCTCGTACATTTCTTCATATATTCTACTACTCGTGAATCCACCCTCTCAATTCTACCATTATCATTCCGTTCATGAGCCTCAACAAGTGCGCTATGACTTTTGTTGGCAGTTTTTTACCCAATTATTTGCAAGAAAAAACACATGTACGTATTTTTTTAACCTTTGTACCTAGAAAAACACGCTTTAGTCATACTACTGACGGTAAAGGTAAAGCGCCCAAGTAATTGAGAAGCATATGATGGTAGCTAGCCATTTACCTTTATAGCGTTGAAATTTCCTTAAATATATCAAATACTCTAGTTTTTGAGGGCATTTTTATTTATGGGCACTTTAAATATAAATTTTTAATACTGGTTTCCAGTTCCCTCTGTTCAACTTCACGACCTCCTCTATTTTACTTTTTTGCAAGAGGATTTCATTGCATTGCAAAAACTTCAACTCTGATAATCTTGATGTCAAGCTAAGTTTTGCAGACATTTTACAGAGTGGTTCAACAAATTTGACTAAAATGAAAGATTTTATCGGAGATATTGCTCAAAGCTTTCTTAACATTCAGTATCTAGAATTCTTTTGACATATTTCCTTCCATGTTCATGATTTACGAAGGCGTCCACGTAACTATTTAGCATCCTCTTGCGATCAGAGCGGAAAATTATTTTCATAATTTTACTCGGCACTCTGATTCGTGGTTACTGCTCCGTTGAGCACTTCGCTGGTAGTCGCGCCAACGACTGTTGTTTTGGATGAAATGTCGCTTCTCGATTCTCAGTTGTCATCTATGACCGTAATATCCTCGTGCTAGGTTCGACTAATTACAAAATTTCCCGTTGCGCCTAACCTACTCAAGCGTCGTCGGCGTGTTAGCCGCCAATGAGAAGTCGCGACGTCAACAGTCACAAATGGAAGTTTCCAGGCCAGAGTTTAACTCCACCGGCTGTATGCTACCGTCTCGATTCTGGGTCAATGCTAAAACCTTCTGAAAGGTGCCGAGAGGAATTTTTAAAGGTCGTGGAAACAGTGCCGAAATGCTGAGGACCTGCATATCTGGAATAATTACTTCACGGAAACGCTTTTCATTCCTTAAGCCCTTCATTACCACTTCGATAATTATCTCTTGAAAGCTAAAAGGATCGATTAAACCGAGGGCGTCTCCTAAGTAGACCAGTATGAAGGTGAATTTACGCACCACTTCGCTTGACTTATCAATGATTATTGCAAGCCACGGGAATGCTTCATCATTTTAGTTGAGTGCATCTGCAAGAAGTTTTAGCATTTTGATCCTAGCTAGAAATACTTGGTTTAGTAAGAAATTGTTAACTTTTACCGTCCCAGCAGGAAAGGTAGCCTATATAATGCGAACTCCGAGAGTATTTAACCTTTTTTTAAGTCGTCACTGGATTTGCTTTCTGTTTCATGTAGACTTGAATGACGTGACGTTTGTTTTATTCATCCTTAATGAGTTTTCATTGAAGGCATCAACTTTCTAACTTATTAGTCGGAAAATGTCGCAAACAATGCATGATTACGCTGTAAGACATTAATTACTTGTAAGACATTAATTACTTGTAAGACATTAATTACTTAGATTGGGTAACTAGCAATGAACATTTTCACTCATCGACATATTAAATTTATCAATTCCTTTTTATTGCGTTATCATAAACATTTCAAAAGGTGATGGCATTTTCTATACACGCTGATGTTATACGTAAATCGAATTCATCTCTTCAACGAGGCATAATTTGCATATCAGCGACACATATTCACAGCACTCGGCTATTCTTGTCATTACGGCACATGACATCGATCAGTGCATGTTAATTTTTAAAAGACTCTCCATTCTCAAGTCGCTGTTTTCTATTTATTCTAATTTCTTTACCGGAAATTTAATTGGGCCTTGGTTTCATGGCGTAAAGGGAATTTTCTAATGGAATACCTTCTCAAGCGCTATTCTCATAGAGCTGCTGATGACTCGACTTATCGCACTTAAGTGTTATTTACCTACAAAGGTGGAATTTGCTTGTGGTGACTTCCAATCCTGCAAGTAAAACTACTTAAAATTGCTTTGAACGTTACTCATTGTGCTTTTACCGAGGAGCTGGAAAAGCTTGGTGTTAAAAGAAATATGCAACTTCTGCTGTGCTTTATAATTATCTCAAGCGGGATTTTGTGATACTATATGGGTTTAAATTATAGATCTTCCTCCTTATCGAGTCATATCATTTTTATATTGTTTTTATGCGTCTATTGTGATCTCAAATGAAACATTTTGCATAAACCATTTTGCGCAAAGTCACAGTAGAAGGATTGCTCATTGAAGTTCTCCACGTGCAATTCAAACGATTGAATTTATAGAATATGTACTCAAAGTTAAGCATTCGCCGGTGGTGTTAGTCAATGATTTTCAATGTATAAAAAATACATTCAATGTAATCGCCAGGATGGAGTCGGATAACTTTTGAATTATTGACACATAAATGGTTCGACATGAAACGTGATTATAGAGTTTGATTCATATGAAATGACGCTCTATAAAAGATACCGCATGCGTCAGTGTCATAAGATATCCTTCGGTTCCAGATATGCTTCTTACGAAAGGTCCACTCCTGTTTTCTTTCTTGGACGAGATATATTCTAATAACCCTTAATAAACGCTTGCCTGAATGACTATTATCGGCTGTAACTATGACAATAAGAGAATTTATGAACTTAACGAAAAAAAGGAGTAGGTTAAGTCAAAAGGTATCGATACCCAAGGAGTTTATTATACAGAAGCCTGACTTTTGATTCGGGAAATAACTAATTGAATGCTGTGTATTGAGTGACATTACGAATGGCGAAACGTGGACCATGGGAAAGAGGGAGCGAGATAGGATTGAGGAATTTGAGATATGAACATGAAGAAGGTTGGAGAAGAAACGTTGAACAGATAGATTAAGAAATGAGGATGTGCTAAACAGGGTTAGATAGGAGAGAGATCTATTGAACACTATTAGGAAGAGTTCAGAAAAATGGTTTGGGTATGTGCTATGACGTAAGAGGATTTAAACAACAGCTATGAAAGGATTGGTAGACGGGATAGAGAGAAAGTACAGAGCTGAAAGTGATAAATTATATGAGCAGAGAAGGATATAATGAGACGGAGAAACTGACTCGGGATAGAAGAGGATGAAGACAATGAAGACGGTGGGTGGGACCTATGACTCGGCAGATTGTAAGATGATGATGATGATAAATAGGTATCTTCTTATTGATTTTGAACTCGACTACAAAGCAGTACTTTCCTTTACCTAATTTCAAGCTATTTTGATTCCAAGCGTTTCAACAAAATATAATTTAGGTATTTTGATACAAATCGCCGTAGGAATAATTTATGACACCTCCTGATTTCCTTTCATGGCCTTTGAAAGAGTTTTAATCAAAACTTCTTCCACATATCGGATTAAATCATTCTTAGCATCATTAATTTTCTCTGTAAAAGGTATTGGCTGATAGCTTGTCTAACAAGGTTACAGAAAATCATTTATTTCGACAAACTTCATCTGAATATTAACAGGCTTTCATTTTCTGTAATAATGTAGGGTCATTCAGTCTTAAATTTCTTTCCCCGCGTGTCTGGAGGGGTTAAGAATTCTCTATTTTGTCGAGCTCCTAATGATTCGGAGGAAAGATAGAAAATTTACATAATTGAGATAAAGGTCCGTCTATTTCCAAGAGATACGCCACATTAAAAAAATATTATTTCAGCCAGGGCAGAATGGGCAGGAGTTTGAGAAAACTTTGTTCGGGTTTAATTATTCATAAATCTACGCAACGCGTATTACAATTTCCAATGTGAACTCAATCTATTGCCAAGGGCTGCGTTTAGTAACTGAGACAACGTTTTAGTCTGAGTAACATCTTTATCTTCGTCGCAGTGGCAACCATTAACCATAGGCGTTCATTCAAGGTCTGGTAATCATTTCGCAAATTACATCTAAATCCACATACTACCCTGCGAGCTGCCGTATGGGCTTGTGGCATGGGGTGTTAGGACACCAGCCGTGTAAAGATATAAGAAATAAGGTTTTGGGAGGTGTAATGGGAGTGTATTAAGTGGGGCTCTATTTTTATTAAAGCCCCTTATTATGCGTGGAAAGAACGACCTTTTGTACCTATTTGTTTGGAAAAGGATTTGTCTTATTTTATCTCTTCTTTTAGACCATGAAATTTAAAGTTCCGTCAAAAAAATATATTCTCTGCCACTCAGAAACACACCAGTTTTGAATTTCTCAAGGAAACTAAGCGTAGCGTGTAGTCTCCGAGTCTCTAGTGACTCCCAACCGCATTTCTCTAAAAGCTTAGAAACACATTACGCTCGATCTTAGCATTTTTTAGCGAAGCGCGCTGCTTTTACGTGTATTTTATTATATTTTTTGATCAAAACCTTCTGTTCATGGTCTCAAATGCTCGCAGTGTATCCGGGGTGTGGCCTAACTAGAACGAAGTAACACCTCTCTTTTACTTTTTGATCCAATTCCTTTCAGGCTTGGCAAATCCTAGTTTCGCTATGAATGTGCCGCATTTATTTTGTATATTTTTTTAAATACAACCGATGTCAGCCCTTTCACCATATTCTGGCAATGTTGTAAATTTTGGATTGCAATTTCAGCGCAGTTGGTAGGAAGGGTGGAGATAAAGATCTGTTGCGGAAAAAACCAGTTGTGCATTGATTTGTCGATTTTATTTATTCCATTTAATCCTCTTTTATGCCCAGTTGGCTTGATTCGTAAATAATTTCTTATATTTGAATTGAATTAAAGAAAGATGAAAATCCAGCATAGACATTTGAATGCCCTTAACGGAAGAGGTCGTTGGGTCCACGGCTTAGAATACTGTTGCACTTGCAGGAATCGTACGGCAGGTGGTGTATTTTAAATATTTCCCATTTAAGGATTGGGATATCGACGCTAAGCTCCTCTATCACTCCCGGGACTCGATTTTAATAACTCAGCATTGAAAGACAGTACTCCACCTAATTGCTGTCCTAGCTGTATTTTTATTACATCCCACAAGATTACGCACCGCAAGGAATGTTATTACGAAGTAAGTGGAAAATAGGAAATAATTCAGAATTAGAACTCGCCTCCAACCTCTGCCTTTTCACAGTGTCAAATGGACCAAATGGATTTACACTTCATTCAGTTTTAGTATTTGTTTGGTACATCTAAAAATGGCCTAGAAAGCCACCCTCCAGGGTGTGTCAATAGTTGAATCCACACGAGATAAGTAATAGCCGTTACCTCTAAAGGCTTCGAATGTTCTCGTGGTCGCTAAGCCTGGACCAAAAGGTAGCAAGGAGAACAATATGCTGAACCTTAGTTTAAACAAAGCTTTGTGTACGTTACTGAATGAGCTTACGTGCTATGTACCTAAGGGTAAATTCATTAATGGTGATTGAAAAAGTTACTTATTCATGCTGCAAACCAATTTTTTCAGTGCAGTGAGGTGTAATTGATGTCAATAAGCTATTACTTATCCCAAGTACAAAGTAAAGTCTTCCTACTATGAGTAGTAATTTTATTTTCTATACCAATCCTAACTACTCCAGGTCGTGTATCTATATGGAAATTACATTTAAAATTATACGTTGCACAGATAATGACCTCAAATTTTAAAATGCTTCAAGGTAAAGTAATAATTTATACCTTTTTGTATTGATTCACCTGAATATAAATCTGAGCTAGGGGTCAACGGGAATTTTTTAGGTTTTCTTCTCCTTGATAATGGCCATAATCTTTTGAAACCTATATAAAGCCTTTATTAAAATGGATTGGCGTGTAATAGGTGGATTATCTGCAGAGTTTTTCAGAGGACAAATAATTCGCCTCATCTGAAATAAGTTTACCTCTGCGGTATTTTGCACTTATGTACACTTGCGGGAGACTCTGTAATGGAAAAACCGTGGTTAGTCCCGGCATCCTAATAAAAACGTTTGCTTTTTTCCTTATTTCATTGTAAATATCTAGTCTATATTTTATTTTAATTCATATAATTTTTCTTAATGATCATTTCTTTAACAACAATCGATTCTGTTGTAAGTGTAAAGGTAAAACCCACTTTAAAATCATATAGGTCAATGAAGATATGTCAGTATATCCTCAATTTCACTTCCGCATGTGAGACTACGCTTCCATTCTCATTTCCTCTTCCATCTTCATCTTAGACATGCCTTTCGGACACCCCTTCTGCTTTCCCCAGTTGTTCTTCTTCTCCACACCATCCTCTTTGGTCCACCTCTCCATTCTTTTTCCATCTCCGTCCGTTCCCTCCCTCTCTCCATTCCCGCCTCCATTCTCCTAACCTTGACGCTCCACCGGATGTATTCCACCGCTTGGCTTTCGCTAGGATGGATGGATGGACGGCCGCTGCCGGCTCATCCTCAGGCGCAGGAAAGTACACACACACATATGCCAAATCTCTTTCCTTCTCCGTGTGTAGTAACCGGAGCGTTTACGAACGGCCTACATCGATATCAAACTTTGCCTTTTCGCTCGGAGATCTTCCCCGGACGCGGTGCGAAAGAAGCTTTTCAGGTCGCTGAAAATGACGGGCCCGCGCGTTTCCTGTTTAATCTCTTATATTTACGGTAGAGTAGAGGATGCATTAAAATCGTGGTATATCGCGGATTTTACTTGAAATATCCGGAAACAGGTAGCGTATGCTTGAAAAGAAGCAGACATTAGCTTGTGCTATCGATCCAGTCTTTTCCTGTGAAAGCATGAAAAATTCCATTGTATACCGTGCCTGAAAATATTCGAGAATATAAATTTATAATGGGTGCTATCATGGATGCATATATAAGAATCGAAGATAGTTTTTATATTTCAATTGCAAGTTTCATGTGCTTTCTCCATAATTTCTATTACTTGAGTAACTTCGCATGGATATGTATTATTTTCCTTACGACACTCTGCTCTTGGTGTATTCTGTCTAATTAAATAGTCCCTGTGTATTGTTGGCCCATTATAACTTACAGAACATTTTACTGACCAATTGTAACCGTTTTTGGTACATCAGGTTGAACATGATGGGTATCAAAATTCCCTTTTCCTGGAATATGACATTAAGTTAATATAGTAGATAGGTACTTAAATAGCTTTGACAATCCCTCGTATTCAAGATTTGAAAATTTCATATCATTCATGGGAAATAAATTTACTCTTACCAAGGCAGGCTTCTTTTATGTTCATCAATTTTATGTCACACTATCTCTAAAACAAGGATTTTTTGCCTGATGACGAGCAAGACTGCAAAGAGGCATATTACATAAAGCTCACTCATAGCACCGCATAAAACAACACGTTGGGATAGAAGGCAGAGGAAATAATTAAAATATTGTTACTGGGATTGAACTTTAAGCATTTGTAATGAATTTTGTAACCTTATTTATTTATTTATAGTTCCCCTTGTTTAATTCTACTTAATCGTCAATAGTCGTTGGATTCACTGGAAGCCATAACCCTCTTTTATATAATTTTTTATTTATTGAAGTAATTGCCAAAAATGTGTAGTATAAATCGCTCTTTTTCCCGACAACATGAACTATTGTTTGAAAGTTATTTCATTTTCATTTTGACAGTCAATTGTTTTGTGATAGTATGTATTATGCATCTATGTAAGAGATACATTATCACCGTTTCTGACGCATCGAAAAATGCAAAGCATACATTGTTGGGAAAGAGAAAATGGATGTAATTGTGTACATTGCGTATTATTCAAGCTGTATAGATCATGTTTGGTAAATATTAACCCTCACTTCTATGATTAAAGCTGCATTCTGCGTTATTTATTTATTTTTTTGAGCCCAGCATCCATCATTTTTATGCTCATCATCAACGAACCATTTGCATTTCTCTCCTTTAAAACCAGACATCTCTGCCATAATTTCCTAAGGAATAATTGCAGCTGCATTCATGAATACTGAAAGCCAAATTAATCTTCACCATGGAGTCAGAAAGGAAGGGTAGCGGAGACGAGAGCGTCGACTAGTGTTTGCCCTTGACTCTTGAGCACTCAAAATGCTCCGGGTTCGCCTTAGGGCCGACTAACCCACCCGCTCATTCAAAAAAAGGGAAATAATACACGAGCGGCGAAATAAATGCCCACGTGAAAAGGCAGATATAGGGGCAGGATTTGCGGTATGAATAAAACAGAAATTAATTCCAACCGCAAACGTTTTTGAAAATGGAGAAAACCATGTGGAGCAAATATTATGGGGTTGTGTGGTTGGTATTAAGTGGTTGAAAAAAAAGCATTTTATTATTGTATCTCGGTTGTCGTGAAACGCATTCATAGCCTCTAGGCTTAAGGTAGATCATTGCATTTCTACCCCGAAATTGAATTTGCGTCAACAGTAAAAAAAGTTAATATTTCTATTTACTCTCGTCGTTTGATTCAAGCTTAGTTTAGTGATGTCAGTAGCTTCAGGCTCAACTTTATGGAAACTCATGATGAATAACGAAAAAGAAAAAGCTATCTGAAAATAACGCCAATGTGTCGAAACCAGTCGTGCCTTAAAATAAATTGGTGGAATCAAACAAAGTTTTATTTTTTTCTTATTATTAGTCAAGTGCTCTGCTCCCAATTGAGAATAAATGAAGAATTTATGTCCATAACGAAGAGCAAGTCATGAAACCATTATCCATAAAACGTTTTTGTACGCGATGAAAACATAATTATGAAAAAAGTGAAGAAGTGTATTACAGGCTATTTTGTTTTCTGACCCATAACTGACACAATCTTACTAAGTGCTTGTGTCTTGCCTGAATTATTATAAGCGTGTTGATATGAAAGTGACATGAGGATACGTTATATTGATGAACTTGATTTTTTATGATTTCATCCTCGACAATCATAATACATGAATTATTTAAAATGCATTGACTGATTTTTGAAAATCATTCCTTTATGAAATCAAACTCTGCTTTTAACTCCATCAGAGCAATATCAAATGCTTGACTTTATTTCTAATTTTGAAGAATTATATTCTCCTCGGCATAACTAAATACTCAAAATGCCTTCCATAGATGTTCAAAAGTGGCCAAACGCCCAAAATAATAACACTTTCTCGAGAGAAATGAACTAATTATGATTGCAGAAGCAATTAATCTGTTGTGTTTAACGTTCAAAAGTGATTTTTGACCGTGCGCTCGTTAAAAGAGAAAATGAGAATGCAGCTCCTTCAGAATTTCCTCCACTCTCCGCTTGAACGGAAAAATTCTCGCCAGCTACTCGAGCAAAAAGTGCTTCGTGCCCGATTCTCTAGCACCAAAATAGCTTGAGATACGGTGCGCGTGAGGTGAGCGAGGATTTTAATCCCCAGAAATGGTTCTGGAGTGGAAGAGAGAGGGAGAGAGATATAAAAATAAAAAAATTAAATTCACAGGAAGTACGTGATTGCAATTATGATAATTGCAGCGGTGATCGTGCTCCGGGAAATATTCAGTGGCGCCACTTTCTCGAGGCGGATAGAGTTTGAGGGTAGCGGGGGTGGGGGAGAGAAGGAAGAAGATGGGGATTAAGCCGTGGTTGCGTCCGAAATCTCTCGCTCTGCCTCAACGCCTTCATCCAGTCACCGTACAGTATGTAAACCACACCATGGAATATATACGTCAGATGAAGCTTTCTAAATATGTACGTTGTTCGGTTTTGTAAGGCAGTTTCACCGACGTATTATTTAATCTAAAATCAGGATTGGTTGTATTGAATTTTGGGGAGGCAACCGACAGCTAAGGTCATTTGCACCGTAGGGGATCGGTAAGGGAGGAAGAGTGGATAGAAACCCGGCTTCGGCATTAGCCTGCTCTTAACGAAAGGTGCCATGGAAACCACGGTTTAACGTCTCGTCCAACAGAGTGCTTGAAGTGACCTCCACAAGGCACTCAAATATGAATCGGGTTTCCTCTGAAAAAATTCTCCTCTGTAGGGATTTGTACCCAGGCCGCCCGCATGGTTAGCCAGTACTTTAGCCACCACCCCAACCCTATTCCCTGTAAATTCATCCGCGGCTTCCGCGTTCCGCGCGTTACTTCGAAGCCTGACATTTTCTTTTGGTAAATTCTTAGGGTTTAGCATCAAGTTTTCCTGAAAACTTCTATAAAAGTTAAGGGCTCTTCTTGTAAAAGTTACTTCTTAGATTACTTCTTATAAAAATTGAGGAGTGTGATTAATTCTGAGCATTGGCCTGGCAAGTCAATGAATCATTGTTTCGTTCCTTAGTTTAGTTGGATTTTTTCCGGGGTCAGTTTCTTAGTATTTATTTGAACGCACGCATATATATATTCTACGTGCATAACTTGATGAAGAGGGATAGGGGGCGTGGTCATGTGCTTTCACTCTTACTTCTCCTCACGTTCTAATCTCCACGCTTCCTTCGCCTTCAACCCCTCCTCTCTTCTTCCCGAACGACCGCCTTCTCCCGTTGCGGAGTTTTGCCCTAATTCTCATTCAGTTCCCATACCGGGAGGCTCCTCCCCCTCCGTGAAACCCTTAACCCCCGACGCTCAGTCTTCCCGCCCGCCCGCCCTCTGGACCCCTTCTCCCGCCGACACTTTCACTCCACCCCTTCTCACTTCCGCCTCAAAATTCCCTTTCTTCCCTCCTCTCTCTCTAGGATGATTAGCGTTCCTTTTTCCCTGTAGCGTTCGCGATATTATATAGATCTTGATATCTTTATTACCTCAGAACGAGAACTTTTGAATGGTGATGAACAATGAAACAATCAAGATTGAAAGTGTAAATCAGCGAAGAAAATATTGGCCTGATCATTTTGAATGCATTAATATTCCACTTCCAACCGTTTTAAATAGCAGTGAAACCTGAGCGTATATATCTTGAAAAGGAGACGAGGCTTTATGGAATGGAGATGGGGAGTCGCGGATGTATTAATGGTGGAAGTCGGATGGAAAGTGTTAAAAACGTGTGAGTAAGGAAATATTTTATGCTGGATGATCCAATAATCGACGTATATGAACGGTGCGTGCTTTCTCAATTCAGACATGTCATTGAGGTAAATGGAGAGGGTGCTTGCCCTGGTAACCAACCCTAGGACCTGTAACTTGGGCATATGCCTTATTTGTTAACCCCTCTTTTCCTTCAGCGTTACGGACTGATGCACTAATTTCACATTTTTTAAGTGTTTTCTGTCGATAACGCACAATAAATCAGCATGCATTAACTGTTAACATGTACTTATACTCCTTATATAAATTTTTATTATATATATGTTTAAAATAATGATATTCCGCATTCCTAGAGTAAAAATTGTTAAAACCGAGTAGAATGGTAGAATCGAGATACGGATGCACGGCTGCAGGATGAATGGTGTGAAGCGAAATGGTATATATTAAAAATCTTGGGAAAATGTGGTACAAGAGGAGGAATATTTGGTGTGCTAATAGACGAGCCTGTGATAAAAAAAATCATGAGAATGAGAAAAGCAGAGTAGGTATGCAAGGATAGGGAATCATGTAGCTAACTTTTAGATGATAAATTGTTTTCTAGCCCTAACAGCAAGAACTTAGTTCTTTGACTTTGATTTACCCGATATGGTATGACGTATTGAGTATGAATGTCTTTTATGACATAAATACGCATGTGTCTCTTTACCACCATATACTCTTTACGTTTCCCTTCTTGGGTGCTTCATACTTCATTAGGGTGATTGTGTAACTTTGATAGGGATCGTTCTTTAGATAATGGTAGGTACTTTTGGCTCCGTCATACGGAATGCTCAAATCATTCAGTTTTATATCTTTTTTTAAATTTTTTTTCATATTTTGTACTTGAAATAACGCAAACCAGTTCTATATCATATGAAGTGCATTTTCTACTCCGATTAGAAAATATTACAAAATAACTCCTAGGAGATGTGCTCACTTTCCTAATTACATCTGTTTAGTGGTGTAATCTCGACCAAATTCTCGAGCCTGACATCTAGGTTGTTTACATTCATAACTTAGGAAATTTGAATAGTGAATAAGTTATGAATTTTTTTCAATTGAATACCAATTTTTTATTTTAGTTGTAGCTATGTTACACTGTTTTCCTATTCCCAGGCAGCATTTTTGTAGATTTGATCCAGATTATTGAAATAATGATTATGTAAGTTAGTGATTTTAATGATTTTTTTCATATATTCACCTTTCATATGTTTGTTAAAAGTGCCACTTATTTATTTTGACAATCAGTGTAAAAACACGCAAAATCCACAAACTTTTTAATGCGAGTAAGTTCAAAATGGCATTCTCACCGAAGCAATGATACTCAATAGAAGGAGATTCTGTCATTTGCGTAATGTGCAACCATTTCCAAGCTCCATTTCAGTAATACTGAACGTAGGAGACCAACGTTGAGTCCCGTGAGTCGTTTGAATGACTCATTGACCCCTTCGGTCTAATCTAGGCCCAGGTCAACGAACATGTGCCATGCTGGGAGACCCTCATTCCAGCCGTCTCCTCTTCCACCACGGATTTAATTTCCTCGGCATCTCGCAAGTTATCTCCGTCTACACTTGAGTTCATTGCGCTTTTAAGCACATCCGATTGTCTGATTTATCTTGTTGAACTCTTTATTCGTCCATTGATTGCTTGAAAGTAGGAATTCGTACATTGCTCGCTGTGAATGGAATATGTAACAATTTATCCGGTTAAATTAACATAAAATTGAAGTTGCCAAGTATTTAAGCATTAAAAGTTTTAAATTCAAAGCGTTAAACGGAGAAAAGATACAGTTTGGCCGTCTTAAGATGGAATCCTCGAAGGAAACTCGTTTACTTAAGCTGTAATTGCGCTTACCCTCAGGCGCTTGTTAATGAGAATTGCAAAAAACAGGTATTCAACCTTAAATAACGTAAAAATACTTAGCGAATTTCATACTATGGGTAGTTTGCAAACACTTATGAATGTCACATTTGCTAAGTGTACTAAATTTATGCTCACTATTTTCCTTTCGGTAAATAATTTTTGTTACTATTCTGTAACCACGCATAACCAACGAGATTATATCAGAATGCCCGTCTGTTTCCTTGTTCTTGTGTTCATTAGTGATATTTTCTGTTTCACAGAATCATATTCGTTTATGATATCAGGTTTGTCAAATTTAACCCATTCTTAGTAGTAGGGCTCGCTTATTCCATGACAACGGAATCACACCATAGCATTTGATCTTTTATCATTGAGATTCATAGTATGGAAATAACATGCCAAACAACCGACGATCAGTATTCGAATCTTCTCTTCCGACCACTATCTCCTCTTTTTCTTTCCTCCATTCACTTCTCATGGGTGACCTTTTCGATTCTTTCATTGCAGAAATTCGTTCTTTATTCTCTTACCCGTCTGCAAAATCCGTTTAATTTTCTCTTCACCTTCGTCCATAACGTAGAATGGCTTATGCCGTTGGTGTGTTTCCGCGCGTATCAATAACGCGCAGTCCGGACGTTCAATGAAATTTGATAATATTGCTTTTTCGATGATGAAATTTTGATCATATGCCAAAGGTTTTGCATTTGTATTTCCAAAAAGGTGTATGTATTCCAATATTTTAAATGGACTTTTATAATTTTATTATGAATTAGCTAAACATGTAAAATGGTTATTTTAATTTCATTTATATAACGTCAAGGAAATGTAGATGATGGTAGTTATTTGTTCTTGTAATAGACTTTATTCTGAGAGATTCTGAGAGAGTTCTTTATTTTGAGAGATTATATCATTTTGCAAAAAAATAACTAAAGTCTGCGTTACACGGTACATTTTCTTGTACAAACGAATGTATCATAGAATGTACAAGAAACTGAATGGAATTAGACAGGTTTTATTTCCCGTTAAGTCATCCAGACAATCGTACAATTTGCTGCTTTACACGGTTCAACCTCCTTCATGAAGGAATTCGTACACTCCTTTGTACAAAAAAATGTACCGTGTAAAGTGGCCTTAAGAATATTGGGACAAAATTTGATGCCTCAAAATTATTATCAATCAAAGCTCAGCCATTTGGTCTTTCCTAAAGACGTCAACTCACTCCTTAAATGATGTGGGTGAATAGCCACTCTTTGTAACGCAATTTGAGCCATTGAAAATACGTGTAATGGCCAAAAATCTGCGCTAATTTGGAAAAAAATTACGTTACAAACCGTTTTCAGGGTTACGATCGAACTGTTTCGGCGACCACTGCCATGAGCTTCCAGGCGTTTGTTTATAGTGTCGTTCTCACGGCTTCAATAACTCGGGGTAGTCATTGCGGAGGTACACGTGAAAAACGTCCTCAACTTAATGGCGGCATTGGCAGCTAAAGTTGTCGTTTTCGCTCTCGCAGTCCGAAGCGGAATGAATAGCGTTCAATGGCCACCCCTACTTTTGTATACCCCGCTCCACATTCCATATACCCATCCCCCAGCAGACTTGGTGTCGCCGTGCCAGATCACATCCGTAGGCAAGTTGCTGTAGATAACAGACCCAGTAAACTCAAGGAGCGTATAAGGTCACCGTAAACGAAAGAATACCTCACCAAATTGGTCATTGATCCCTTGTATTAGCGATAAGTTTTGCATTTTTGAAGAAGTATACCACTTTATTCTCAATTTTTGCTGAACGAATGTTAATTTCTCTAAGAAAATCACAGTATATGTCAGTTGCCATAGTTATCTTGTTAACGGTAGGCTTTCCGCAGTTTTACACCCCATTTTGGATAGTTTCTGAGATAAATCAACCATAATTACCTTGATATAGGTATTCTATATTCTTGTACTCTCTCGACATTCATCTGGATTCATTTTTTCTTTCAGCCATTTCTTCTAGATGGTCTGATTCAAAATATATTTTTTCACCAGTTCGTATGTTTCCATATAATATATTTCGTCATAAATTTTGAGAAATTCTTCATTAGTGATTCAATTATACTAGATGATCTTCACCATCCTTTCCTTATTCCAAATTTTTATTTCTTTATTCGTAAAAAACTTATAACAAGGCATTGAGCGTTTTCACTAGAAAGTCATTCAATCATTCGCTTTGTAGCGCGGTTATATACTTACACTAGATAATTCGTATTAAGGCCCTTAAATATTGCCTGTTTGAAGATAACGTATATGCTCGCTTTCAGTAATATTTTTCATCAGTTATAGCATAGCAGAGACATAATTCCCCCATTGGATCTTCGGGTGACTAAGACTAATGGGCGGGGTAGATCAGTCAGGAAGGACAAGAACAGGATAGGAAGACGGACCGTGAGATCTTATTTAGGGGCGAGTGGGAAGCTGGAGAACTTGAAGATAGAAATGATGAGACTAGGAGAGAATATTTTGGGAGTCAGTGAGAACAAGTGGTTGGGGGAATACGGCTGCTGGAGCGACGGAAATCAAGTGATATAATTGGGAGACAGCAGGTGTAGGCATGTAACTGAAAAAGAAAAGGGCGGAAAAGTAAAGTCGGGCAGTTCAGCAAGAGAATTTTGATGGTGAAACTGGAAGGAGAGCAGACAGACATTGTCATAGTGCAGATCTACATGCCGATGTAAAGTCATACCGATGAAGAAATAGAAGAGTAGAGTAGGAGAGTAGTGAAGAGGTAAGAGACTGGATACGCAGTGGTCGGAGATGAAGAAGAGTGTTACAGGGTTGGTACTTTCTGACTGAGAAAATCTAATACCAAAAGATAAAGACAAGTTGAGTTATGTTATGAGAAAAATATGGTAGTAGATAGTCTTTTATCATCGTGGGCGTCCGAGGCACTCATGAAAGATGACAGAAGATATTGCCAGATACCAAATGGACTACGTACATGTTAGTTTCAGATTCAAGAACCAAGCGAAGAAGATTTAGAGGAGTTCTGGTGCTGATATAAATGATTTATACAACCTAGTAATGATAGAGAGCCTCCTTTGGTACAAGAAAAAAAAGAAGATGAAACATGAAACGAGATGAAACCTGACAATTTCGATGGAAAAAACAAGAACAAATGATTCGTCGTAGTCAGGAAACTGGACAATTGAGGAGAAATGGACACGGAAAAAATATGGGAGGAGCTGAAGTAGAGAATAGCAGAACTAGCAGATGAGCATCTAGTCAACAAGAGAGCGGACACTAAGGATATGTCCTTATGGGTTTATGGATTACGGTGGAGACTAGGACACTGATCGAATAAATAAGGGAAAACAAGAATCTTTGAAATGTAGGTGAAGAAACGCTCAATAAGCTTAGAAATGTAAGAGGCTAGGGAGAACCGGATAAAAAGCTGCTACTAGGAATCCAAGGTTTACATGATAAAGAGGAGCACCGAAACATTATACGGGCTAGAGATACCGGAGAGAGGTAAGCGAAAAACAACAACATAAAGGATGCGAACGTGAGGATACTGATAGAGGGGTGAAGATATTGGGAACATATGAAAGAGGCCGAGGCCGCTGGAAGAAAATCTAATGAAAGCGAGAGCGAGATTGACGAGGCAGACCGGGACCCACGCATACTGAGTAACAAACTCGATAGAGAAGTAAAAGATCTAAAGGAAAACAAAGCACCTGAAGCAGACAACATCAACTAACAAAAAATCAAAGCACTCGGAAGTAAGGCCCAGGACAACGAGTACGAAATAGTTAAACATAGCAACCAATGTGGAAGACTTGGAATTTCAAAGAAGTGTGATGATTGCAATCCAAAGAAGAGTAGGGCTGATAAATGTGAGCACCCAACCTTCAGTCTTCTTTCACGTGCATCAACAAATATGTACGCGGATTATAAGTCGAAGAATAGAAAGAAAAATTTAAGATTACCTCACCGAAAACCAATTTTTATTTACGAAGAATAGAAGTACCAGAGAGGGCGTACCCTGCCTGAGAATTATGGTAGAGAATACAATGCAACATTCGAGATCGCGTGGAAAAAGATGCTCTGGTTTTTGGCAAAACTCGGAAAGGATTATTACAAAAGATGAATAATCTATCAAATATACAAGAAGCAAGTCATCTCTATGTCAATGCAAGACTGTATGCTAATGATAGCCAATAATACCAAAGGAGTAAGGCAAGAATTCGCATTCTCACCTACAATATTCATCATATACTTGAAGGAAGCAATAAGAAAAACTAAAGACATGGGGTCGAACGAAACTAAGATTTACGGAAAAGAAATAAACGTGTTCCGCAACGCATACGATCGGAGTTATACTGGAAATCACAATGATATTCAAAAGTCTCTTAACACAATGGACCAAGGTCTTAAAGAATGCAACATGAAAATAAATAAGACGAAGTCTAAAATCCCTAGTATGTGATGTGGAAGAGTGAAGCTAAATTAAGAAGTCACTCTGAAAGTAGGGGTGACTAGGGAGGTTTAACCCAGGTTTGAATTTCCCACAATTTTTAAAGGATGGTAACTGCCATCTGGTGTTTTATTTAGCTACTGCTTAGCCGAGAAAGCGATCTTTGTTTGGTGCTTCTTGACCAGCTATTTGGAGCAGCAGTCAACATTGTGTGTTTCGGCATAAAAAAGTAAGTTTTCAGTATTTGTTTTGTAAGAATATTCAAGTATTGCTAAACACTTTGGAAAATATATCCTAACACCTAAATATTCATTAAGCTACACTCTTAGTATGAACCTTTGTCTGGATTATGAGCCACACACTTGTAACATGTGAGTTGAATTTCAAAACCAAAACACCTCATGGGGAGGTTTGACCATTGGGTCATAAGCCACCAAAAAAAAAGAGGGGGCAGGAGGCTCGGGAAAACTAGAGTAGTTACTGATACCCCAATTAAGGCCCGAGTTGATGCAGAATATGGCAAACGGAACAAAGGTAAAGGCAATGAATGCAATGTTAAACTGAAAAAAGTAAAAAGAACTCTACTGAAGAGTGACTCGAGTGAAGATGAAGAGTTAATGAGATTAGCAGTAAATGGCGGTCATTGTGAAGGGAAGGGAAGAACTAAGTCAACATTAGGGATTGCTTTGCTTGATAAAGACTTTGTCTTAGTTAAATTTGCTACTAAAACTTGTTTCTGCCACTTTGTCGGTCGGATAATGCAAATACAAGAAAATGGAGAGTATTTAGTCAACTTTTTGCGAAGAGCAGAACCAGGATCAAATTTATTTGTGTATCCACCAGAGGAAGGCATTGCTCCTGTATCTAATGATGGTATGATTAAACTCCCAAACCCTGTGGCAAGTGGAGCCACTGGGCGATTAGCATCAAAGATTGGTTTTGATTTTGATTTTTCTTGTTATAAATGCATTCGTTAGTGATTAAATGTTTTATAGTAGTGATGCATGCCTTACCTTATAAAATGTTTTATTTATATATACACTGTATAAATATTCACAATGAAAAGAACATGAAAGAATATAAGTATTTTGTTTTCCTTGTGAAGCGGATAATTGGTCATACCTCCCTTAGTATTGGTCAAACCTCCCTTACTCAAGGAGGTTTGACCCGTCAGACATGGGGACATAAATTTGTAATTATTTTGTCAGAAATGTCATTTAAAAAAAATAAAAATCTTTTTAATGGGGAGAAGGGTGTAACTTATTAATACTAAAAATAATTAATTCAAAAATATTATTAATTAGGGAGATATATGTAAATTACTGAAAACCGGGTCAAACCTACCAAGTCTCCCCTAGAGATATTAGAGCTATCCTTTCCTTCACCAGCCTCGAAAGCACATTCCTGTTGGGCGAAAGATGCACAACGGACATAGCGAAGAAAATTCCAAACTAAGAATGTGTTCGTGTTGATAAAATAACTGCTAAGTTCAACGATGTTAGATCTAGAAAGCAGTTTAGGTATGCATTCGTGTGAAGGGTGTCTATACAGATTGGAAGTATGGACCATTGGAAAATCCTACTGGAAAAGATCAGAAGCTTTGAAAACAGGTGGAGGAGGAGAATGTCAAATGAAGCGGACGGACAAAATAAGTAATGATGAGCCAAATCCTTTATAAATGACGTTTGTTGAGGGGTAGACGAGGAAAGGACCATACAGAAAGGTAGAGCCAGATGATTGGACTCACCCTGAGGCGCAATGAGTTTGTGAAGAACATAATTTATGGAAAAATATTGGACAAAATCCTCAGAGGAAGACCCAAGAATAATTACAAAGACCACATAAATAGGGAAATACATAGGATGAGCTACCATGGGGTAAGAGGCATAGCTATTGACAGAAATGGTTGAAGTACGGCTCTCAACTAAGCTCATGAATGCGCGACGATGATGAAGGAAAGACACCTGACGTGATATATATTTATGAATGCATAGTTAGAACACGCCAATAAAGCTTAATGTGGTGAAGACCTAACGTTCTCAGGGGAATTACCGATGTTGTTTACCTTGGAGTTTAGCTTGGACACTCTGTTGCTAATGTTTTCCGCGACTTGCTGTTAGGTTTATGTACCAGTTTCTGGAACGTGGTCTACTTTGAGAAACTTGGTGAGTTTCTGGATCATATGCGTTCAGGAAATTAGTTCTCACGATTTCGTTGATGAGCCCGAGATTGTTTTTTGCTCGGGAGGAAGTTCAAAATTAAAATTAATACAGTTTAACTCCTTTTTCTTTGTGCATTAATAATATTTGGTTAATTTCAAATATTCGTCTCCTCAATTCCGGAATTTTTTTTTCTTTAGATCACTCAGCGTTAGTGAAATCTATCCGTTAAATGAACTCAGATATCTCATCAGTTTTTAAGAGTATGAATTAGGTGATGCTTAATTGCAGGAAAATAATAGGTTATGCAGCGATATAAACTTAATACTTAAATATTGTTGATTTAAAAAATAATCAATGTTATGATTGAGGAAAAGTCATTTTCCGGAGATACATAAAATTGGGGATTAAAGCTAAAAAAAAAGAATCTTCCGTAGAGTTCTTTCTATCACCAAGTCGCGTATTTGGATGACGGCATGAAATATTTTTTTTGTGTGCGGTATTCACAAGCGTGAAAAAAATATCTGGGGGCCACATTTTGGACTTTCTTGCATTCAAAATAGTTTTTAACCGCTATTTTACAAAAGTAAAGTCAAAATTTAAAAAATATATATCTCAGTAATTCAATCCGTAGGGCTTGATAGATGACGACAAGAATATCTTATTCGGTATCTTGAGACAGTTTTAACTGGGTTAAAAAGAGAGAAATGAAGCTTCCATTAATATTATGCTCGGCCTAATTATAATGCAGTTTGATATTCATAAGCATCGATGAAATAAGTTTTTAAGGATCTCGAATAAAACAAAAATTTTGAATGACATTGGAAATATATCTAAGTATAATTATGCTTGAATATTTTTCTATTACCCTAAAAGGAAGAAGTAAATGGAAAACCACATAATTAGGTTACTCAAATCCATTTATACTATGTAAAAATAACCCTAGAACTTTTCAACCTTTTCCTCCAAAAAAAAGTTTGTCACGATAAAAGCTCAAATCATTTTGTCATATTTTTTCTAGATTTTTCTTAATGGGAGACTATAAATTTTTTTAGTGATAAGAGGACATTTTTGTCAATGTAAAAATAAAATCCAATAACACCCTATCGCCCATGAATTTACGTATTTGAAGTGATATACAACATGTTTTTCGATTAAATATATATTACATAATTACATTATTGGAAAAGGATACAACTCAATGAACTTCTTGCGCTACACAGGGGGTATTGAAGTAGTATTGCAATAGCATTTGAAAGGTGACTGTGGTGCAATTGAATTTAAAGGAAAACTTCTTTTACCTAGCCCTCGCTTAAATGATGTGATTTTTATAAACCGTAGCACAGTGTGGTTTATTTCCAAATAAGATTACTTACAAACTTTTCAACGAAGAAGACCATGGTATCAGCAAGCACACGGTTTTCCTAATAATGTCGCAAATATATTTCTGTGGTATTATTGCGGATTAGGACTAAGCTACCATACTAGTAAAATATTGGAATTTTGAGTAAGATAAGAATTATTTTTACGCAACCAAACTCGAGTCAACTCGGAGAGAAACCGAAAATCCTCCTCGAACGTGCAGAAGCCCACCTTCACCTTATTTTTGAAGTTCCCTTTCTGCAAAGCTCTCTCCAGCTTTACCTCATTCTCTTCCATCCCGTTTCCGTCTCCGCCTTTCCTTTTGCACTTCTCTCACCCTCTCTATCGCTTGTTCCGCATTCTCCGTTGGTTTTCCCTCTCAATTCTCTCTCCCTTCTCCATTTCTACGCATCTTCCTCCATCCCACCGACACACTCACGCACTTTTCCCTTCATTCCTCACTTTTTCGCCTTCCCGACGCTCAACGGAGCCTCCCCCTCCTCTTGCTCTTGCGTTGGCACGTCCGAGCGACACCCATAGGGTAGAGAATTTTGGAGAAGAATGAGCGTGGGTTTTTTCCGTGTGCTGGTTCGAGAAAGAGAGAGAGATGGAGGCACAGCGAGAGAGAGGAGTGAGAGATATAGCTGGCGTGGAGGCTCACGGGAAGGGGTCTTTTTTCCTTTCCTGGAAGGAGAGAAGTAAGGAATGGTGCGGCTGTAGGAGTTCTCCATTCTCGTTCTACTTTTTTCTTTTATCTTTCCTTTTTTTAAAGAGGGAAGAAATGGTGGACGGTTTTCTTATTTTTGGGAGATAGAAGGGTGTAGAGAGAGAGATGGAACGTTCGAAATACGTTCGTATCTTTGGCAAGGGGATTGATGCGTTGATGATAGTGGGGAAGGGTTAGGAAAAGAGTGTTTGGCTAACCACGTAGTGAAAAGAACTTCAACCCTCAGCATTAATGTGACATATATATTATTGACAGTAAGAGAAAGGATGAAGAAATAGTTCGTGAATTTTTGTCTCACCGTGAGGACTCGGTTTCGAATATAATCTGCGGAAAAGATTTTTCAGTCTATTTCCGATCTCAACTTGGGTGTGTGGGGAAAGTCCGTCAGGTGCTGCAACCCGTCCGCTGTATGAGGCACTGACCTGCTATCCTCAAGGCATTCTAGAGAAAATGAGCACATTCCGTTGTGGATGGTGCCATGCAGGTGTGACAAGTGCATGGAGCTAGTTCAGTCCTCATTATGGCTATAAACTCAATACCAAGACCGTTTGCTGCTAATCACATGTCATGTGTACCTTTTTTTAAATACTTTATAGGAAAACTCATCATTTGTTGTAAATATGACGATAGGTCCATGCTAACTGCCCATTTTATTTGCATATCATAAGTTCTTAGTGGAAATAGAGTTGTAAGGTAATGTAAGGAAAAATATAATTTCGTGTTACTTTTAGTAATATACATTGCCCCATTACGAAGCTAATGCTAATATGTCGATCTTCCTATTTTTTTGAATAACCTAAACGAACGTTAAACTCCCACATGCATTGATACTCGTTGTATATAATATCATATACTTTAATGCGTGATAATTTACTTTTAAAAATGTACTCTGGGTTTTCGGTAGCATTAAACACTGCTCTACCACTATACCTAGTGGTGATATTAATGCAATGCTGTTTTATCATTATTGACATGCTAACTCGTTTTCTTCAGCTGGAAACGTTATAAAGCTTCCTTCTACTCTTATGAGTAGTATTTCAGGTTTTATTCGTTTTTCCACTCTTTTTATGCAATATATTCCTTGTCAGACTCGTATGTACTAAATGCTACAAATAATATAACTTTTCGGCCGCTATTTACAAGTAACCAACCAACTTATTTCCTCTGAGTGAGGCAGATAATAAGCAGAACTAGATATTAAGGTTCCCAATATGGAACTAAAGTGTTAATAGCTACGAAAGGGTTTCTTTGGGAGGGATACGAAAGAAATAGTGTGGGGAGGAAAGTATTAAGATGCGATAGGTTAGATTTGTAGCTCAGGTGAAAGAATTTTGTCCTCAAAACCTTCCTTTTGGAGGAAAAGTGACTTAGATACGAGAAATAAATTTCAGTGAAATGTGTTATGAAATTCCAAACAGTTATACAATTTTATGTCCCGTGATCCGCGTTTGCCGTGTCTCGTGATCGGCGGTGGGGATCAATGACAGACTCACGTTCGTAATGGTAAACTTAAGCGTATTTTATAGGACTTGGAGAAATTCCATCATCATAATATAAAAAATTCAAATTTATAATTTTCTTTTATATTAGAGAGTGGTGCTGTGTTAGACATTTTGGACACTTTTCTCATTTTTAATTAAGAAAACTCAACGACATTTCTTAAATTTTGACTCTGTTACGTATACAATATTTTTAGTGAAAGCTATTAATTGGTATTCATTCAGCATAAGGAGACTTATAAAAGTGTATGAGGTGAATTCTTAAATACGAGGCATATCCAGAAAGTTAGTCCACTACATTTTTGTAGGCTACAAAAATTTATTTAAAAAAATTTTTTTACAGAATAACATCAGTATATAAGATAACTATTTTTCCACGTAGTTATCATCCCTCTCGTTGCGCGTAGCGTGACCAGAGATTAATTTTTTGATGTCTTGGTCACTCTCCCGCCACCTCTTTCATCCACTTCTTCACCTCCTCTTTCACTTCCTGGTCGGTTGTAAATCTTTTTACATCCATGTGCATCTTCAGGGAGATAAAGAGATGATAATATGACGGCACCAGGTCAGGGGGAGGGGGGGTGGTTCAAAACATCCCATCCAAACAAGTCGAGAAGTTCCTTCGTGACGCAGGCCGTGTGGGGCCTGGAGTTTCCGCGCAGTAGGCAAACTCCCTTCTGCAGAATTCCCCTCCTTTTTTTTAAATCGCCCTCCGCAATATTTTTAGGGTCTCACAATACCGTGAAAGCATTTATGGTTTCACCCTGAGGTAAAACATTGATCAAAATTTGTGGTCCTAAAACACGGATATAATTTTTTTGGCTGAAATTGTAGATTTGAATGTTTCCAGGAGGGTGATGAGGTGCTGAACGTCAGTACGGTCGCTTTTAAATTCAAGACACCATTTAAACACACGAATCATAACTTCTTCTCTGTAAACAGTTTTAATCTCATTAAAAACTTTGGACGGCGATTTTCCCTTCAAAACGAGATAGCGGATGACGCTTCCAATTTCGCACCTGACATGACGGAAGCAATGACATTTTTTACGCAAAATGATGCCACGTCGACAGTTCTGAACGTACTGACACCCATGTGGTTTTGCTGGAAAGGGGAGGAGCTAACCTACACGGTAGTGTGACCAATATACAAAATCAAATTTCCTCTGCCCGTAAGAACCCAAGTACACTTACTTTCTGGATATGCCTCGTACAATAACATCATCATATTTCTTTCTCTTAGGGTGAATCGAATTTTTTGTCCAAATCCATGAAAGAATTCTTTCCATGACAACTAAATGCTAAAAAAATATGAACTCGCTCCATGAGATTTTTGCCACTCCAAATTTTTATGCCAATTATTTTTTTTAAGCACCTCCTATTCTTCGGCTCTTAATCTACAGATATGGATATTACTTTCACGAAAACTCTGTAATAAAATCTCCTTTCGCATCTCCGTGGATTACTTGCAGGGATTCAAAGAGGGGGAAGGTCTGCGTGGATCATTTTTCTTGCCTTCGCGTCGAAACAAAGGGAGGGCAGTTGAGGGTCATGTGGCTTCCAGTTTCCCACGGACCTGTGCGGAGCATGCTCGCAATTTGGTTCGTTGGCCTCGAGGCATGTGAGGATAAAATGAAGCTGCTTTTGGCGAAGTGAGTATGCCTGGTGAGGCTTTTCCTTGGAACCCATCAAGCAGATGAGTAAATTGTAATAAAAAAAAGAAAAATGCTACGATTCAATTTGCAATTTTTTTAAGTTTTCGATTTGAATTCTGACATTAACTTTTTCCATCAACACTTATTGCCTAATTGTCGTATTTCCATCTATTACGCATTGTTTTATCAAGTATTCTAAATTATTTCAACCACATGTTTCAGTATATAAATTATTAATCAATTGTTTATATAAAAGAACAACATTTTGAACAATTGCAATAGGGTTTCTTGCTTCGAAACAATATTTAGCGAGGTTTTGATTATATTCATTTAAGTTACTCACTAAACAAGATATGCATGATTAGGAAAAAGTCAGTTACTCGTAAAGTTAACTCAGAGTTAGACAGCACTCAACTCCACTGCAGCTATAATTTAAAAGGCGATAGTTCTGGAGCATAATTTTCAGGCGACTTCATTAATAATATACAATACAGATGAGATTTCTTTTATTTTGTCCGCATATCCTTTGGTCATGATAATGTTGCATTCTCTCCATTTATTCTTGGAACATCCACATGCATTATGAATAGAGGTACTGGTATTTATGTTACTCTACTATTGAATATGTTTTCGTTTTTAAGGTTTGTCATCACTTACTGACTAGAAAGACGTCTAAGGGTCATTACACTTGTTTATATATTTCATCTCATTTAAAAGTTATCACATTTGTTTTAAAGAATTCCAGGAGGTCGTTTTTTTAGGTCTGGAGTAAGCAACATTTTTTCCCTCGATAATAAGATGCATGAATTGGAAAATGAGGTTAAATGCATGATTGATTGATTTTAAGGTACATTGCGACAAAACACCCAAAATTGTGTGCATGGGGAGTGACACATGTACCTTTAATTGTTCCTCCTAAACAATCATTTTATTTTAGCTTGGAAATAAGGTACATTCTTTTTTTTGAAGTCTGAAGTTAAACGTAATACTGTGAATATAGTTATAGAAACTACTGTGGCCTGAAAATATAAAAAAACAAGAGGCAAAAGAAGAGATGTATTGTTTTTTTCAAGCTGACAGAGAAAATTGAGATAGAATAAATGGAGTAATTGTATTTATCACGTCATTTTTAAATGTAATTGACCCATTGAACTTCATGAGCGAGCTAACAATAGTCAACTGAAAAGCAGAGAGTAAAATTATGTCTTTTTGGATTTAATGAATCCCGATTAAAAACCCTCTATATAAAAACATTGAAATTTTTTTCCTAATTGCTACAAACAATTTCAATGCTTAAAATTGTTTATGTAAATACCTTTTTATCTCGGCCATTTCCACCACCTTCCCACCTCCGCGCTCATATTAGCCTAAAGTGAAATTAATTTAGTTAGCAAGTAGAGGATGGTTTGATTTCTCTCAACATTAGACTATCAGCTCATACTCATCATGCATTATACAGCTTAGAGTATCTGATACTCTTTCTTCATTAGCTGTGTGAAAATACGTCTTATCTAATGCATATATTTCAATTTATCTTTTGGTATTTCGCAGGGATTTATGGGCTATAACAGTGATTTGGATAGGATTTATAAGCGATTTGGAATCTCATATTAAAAAGGGTCGGTTCATTAAATCGCTAATTCATTTAAATCCTACTGGGAATATCCAGCTTTAACCACTGCAATTTGTCATGAAATTGTTTTAATTTTCATTGCTCGTTTGGAATTCACTTTGGTATTCCATAAATCTATCAAAAAAAATTATTAATTAACACGCTGAAATAGGTTTTTCAAAAAATGTTGAGTCGGATCACTTGAAATGAGCAATTCCCATAAATTATGCCACCAAGCTCAATCACTTGGTCAAGGTGATATAGCCTCCATTTGCCGGTATGTATTCATCATCGCTTGACATTATTGCGGTCTTACCCTCAAAAATTTTATTTTCATCTAAATGTGTACAAACTTGGAAATAATTTATAATGCACAATCATTGATTACAGGGACTGTTTGAAAAAGAAACCTCTAAGTAAAGAATCATTTTCAACAAATTTTAAATGGTGTTCCACTACCGTTAATGATTTCACGTATTAATTATGTCGTTTCAGTTAGTCAAGTCAGTCGAGTAGAAAAATCAGTAACACTTACGCTTTTTTCGATTGTAAAGACTGAATGCATTTAATCCTTTACCAACCAACCAATTTCTTTCTCATGAGTGGATCAAATTTAATGAATTATTTAAAAGGAGTTGGTAATGAAAAAATTCGAGGTATTGTTTAGTTGACTGACTTGCTCTCTGTCAAGGCGTTCTCTGACTGTGATTTACTGCTTCCTAGGCTGCTATTCTGAATGAGATAACGTTAACACTATTTCATTCAGAATTGCAGCCCAAAACTTTTAATGTTGGGTGATACAGCCTACAGAGCTAAGTTAGGGACTAGAATTTTTCGAAGTCATTGCCTTCAACATAGTTAAATACGAGATTAATATAAAACTGAATGCCTTAATGGCATAAAAAAGTAATAATTAATTCCTGCTTGTTGCATTTTTGTGGTATAAATCTATTGACCATAATTTAGGGAAATATTATGCTTAACATCCCGTATTCTGTTAATATGCAGAAATAGTCTGTGAGAGTGGCAGATTGTTTAGTTTATGTACAGTATTTCAAGAGTAGGCCTTGATAATTTTACTATTTTTCCTGGAATCTCGTACATTG
Source organism: Ceriagrion tenellum (assembly GCA_963169105.1). Taxonomy (NCBI): domain Eukaryota; kingdom Metazoa; phylum Arthropoda; class Insecta; order Odonata; family Coenagrionidae; genus Ceriagrion; species Ceriagrion tenellum. The sequence continues at coordinate 7,331,811 of OY720641.1, read as the reverse complement.
AAAGTATAGTTCTCTGCTTTTTTGTTGTTCCATTTCGTCTCACTTGCGTTTCCACTTTTATTACAATTATCTCGCGGAAATTTGAGAGAACGTGCCCACCAGAATATATGGCTAACTTGCCCACATTTTTGGCATATCTTTTCCCAGGGATGCTAATTTTGTTCAACATATTTCAAATTTATAGTCTGTGACAGTCCTCAATTTTTGCGGCTGGCCTATTGAAATTGGTTGAGGCGAGATTCAACTGGAATTGCATGAGTGCACTATCCAATTTGTTAGCCGTGCAAATTAATTTCGATTCGAATGTCGCTCTTTGTTTTCCACCTCTCATGCGATAATTGCAACCCAGAAAATCACCTCCGGCTTATTTTCATTTGCAATCTCATTAGACTGGGCTCAGGATTTATCAGCATTCACCTTTCGCTCATTGCGGATTAACCCACGTCGGGGTCATTCCTTCCGCCAATATTGCATGGCTGTTTAAAGTGGGGGGGAGATGGCACTTGGTTTAAAAAGTCAATCGGTTGTCTCTCGCTCTTCGGCACTTGGCGAACGTATATCGAGCGAAATGCCACTCTGGCCCTTGTTACACCTACCGACTAGTAGCAAACTACGTGGAAGGATGGTAATTGGTTGGACTAATGGCCGCCCTCCCCTTACTCAAGCCACTCTTGTATCCTTCCTTCCTCTCTCTCCCTCTCCACCCCTCTTAATCTCCCCTCCCCTCCCCCCCAAGTGTCGCTCCCCCAAAGGCCAGAAACCTGTGTCTGCATCCCGTTCGGTCCCGCTCGCACCACCCCTCCCGCTTTTGTTAACCCTCACACTCCCCCAGATCCATGCGGTAAATCACTCGGCTTGTCCCGTGCCCGCTTCCCATGTCCTCTCCTACGTACTCCGGCTCCACCTCTCAGACCATTGTCTCCTCTCGCCGTGGCCCACATACACAGATGTTTTCTACCACGACAGAGTCCGGAGAGCTTTGAAAAAAGGTGGTCACCTTGAAAAAAAGTAAGTTTGTAAAATAAATGGATAGAATCAGGAACGTGCATAAAATGTGTTGCGCCTTTCTGTTTGGGGGTAGGTGAATTGAATTCTAAACGATGGGATTGTGGAGGTGACTGCTGTAAAATATTTCTTTAATCATCATAAACAATCTTTTCATTCCTATTTTGCATATGTTACTCTCGAATACATACTCTACTATCCCTGAGACTTCCATGCTCTTAGTGTTAAAGAGTGACTTCCGCAACTTCGCCGTCTCGAAATATCCCCTATTTGCAAGCAGATCTCTCCTCAATCAATGATTGGGGATAATCATGATGAGTTAAAAACGCTTATTGCGATTCTGGGGGAGCTTTTATTAAAAATGTTGCTTTGGGCGTAACGGAAAGGAGAAAATCCAAGCAGCGGAAAGGAAGACGATCGAGAAAGTGATTAATTTGCAGGGATAAGACTGAAAAGGGGTTATTGGGTTCGAAGAGAAACCAAAGGCCGCGATAGAGGAAGGGAAAGGCGGAGAGGAGAAGGGAAGGGATAGGTTTTGTGCACCGGGATATGATATGTAAGACGTTGTCGTAATTGAAGGAAGAAATTATATGAGGAGCTGGGTCAGCTTATGAAAATAATGGAGGATCTTGTTACATATACGCCTCTTTTGCCGTTTGACCTCCCAGAATATGATGCCTTGTCAATAATGCCGTAATTCTCAAAATCTTTCAGGTCGGTAATAAAATATCGATATCGTGAAAATATCCATATCGTAAACATATTAGTGTGGAAGTGCTTTCATATCACAATAGTGTTTCTTTAACTCAATACAGCCTAACTCAAACACTGATTACTACTGCAAACGTTTTGATGCTCCAAAATTTAAAATTTTCAAATTCAAATTATGTTAACCTGCATGTATTATTTTTGCCAAACGGTTTTATTTAATTAAAGTTCTTAAAGCTAACGGATTAACTCCCTGGTAACTTCTTTAACGACACATTTTTATATTGAGTTGGATGTGACTCTCATATTGACCGACCAGCGTATTGCAACGGTTACTTAAACAATTGAAAATGACCGTCAGGACTTTCTCAATAGACAGTGGCAGTCTTGGATATGTAGAATATATTCCTGTATATAAATAAATGCTTGCTTTACGGATTTTAATTGCATGGCCTACTGTAACGTGCATGTACTCTCCTACATAAGTGGTTATTTATTAATATTTTTCATTAAAAGAATGTTTACTTGCGTGTTAATGAGCGCGAATGTTTTTTTTCTGACACTATCCGTATAAATATTATCGATATTGCCGTACAGATTTTTATTGCATGCCTTCGGTGACATGTATGTACATTCCTACATCACTATTAACTGATTAATTATTTTTTATTCGAAGAATTTTGCCTGCGTGCTAAGTAAAGGTGAATGTTTTTCTTTCTGACATTTACTGTGGCATTCTAATTGATACACTGTGGCCGAGATTCACCATACTACATCCGCCACTGCAGAGTACCGGTGACATCTCTTTTGTTACGTCCTCTTTCTGCGACACAGCAATTTGCCAGGCGAAATTTTCCATTGCGGTCTTCGTGTTCATTTGCACTCCGGAGATATGCTAATGCGCTTCCCGTTCGGTACAAGTCGGCACATGCCATTTGAAGATCGTCGATAATTCGATTTCAGGCTTATCCCGCCGGACCGGTGGTTAACGCGGTCGTTAGTGGAGCGCCGAGTGTCGCAGGAGCTTTAATCTCGCCCCGGGCGTGGAGTTTGTGATATCGAGGTGGGAATATCTTGCAGTAAACTTTATGGTTCAGGTTGCTGCAGTACTTTTAAACCTCATTCTGACTACATTTTCAATCAATCAATCAGTCTTTTTGGTCGAGTCAAAAAATAATTGAAGAATAAAAATGGCCAATCTGGAGGCAAAAAGCTACTACCAGCCACGTTAGATGTAACCTAGATATAGCTAATGACAAACTTTACCTTTGTCAGCGTTTAAAAACTATTGTCAGGTGGAGCGTGAGGCATTGATATTGATCCTTACTCTTAAAATAGAAATACTAATGTGCTAAAGTAATGAAAAACAAATATATATTCACATCTTCTAACACATCACATTTAAAGGCAAAATATTTCATAAGGTATAAATTGTTTACATGCCATCATTGATTGCTCAATTCTTAGTTGGTTGCATTTATCCCACTTTCCTTCCCTATCCAATGCTGGTATCCTTACGTTCTTGTTGCTCTTCTTGTGTACATTTTTACTCATTTGTGTCTCAGTTTTCAGCATCAGTTTTACTCATTTTACTCATGTATTTATCAATCCACCTTCCTCATGGGACATTTTCCTGTGTTACCACCACTTATTCTCTTCACAAATCCATTTTGCCTAAGGGTGTGTCCAACACCTCTCTTTCTCATTCACCGTGTTTGTAGCATTCCATAGTGTCCTAACTTTGCTATTATTCTGCATACCTTATTTATTAGTTTATCCATCCATTTGTTCTTCAACATCCTCCTACTACACTAGGTTTCGAAAGCTTATAGCTCTTTCTGGTTTTATTTTCAAATAATTTATTGAGTTCTCTACTCCATACTTTTTTATATAATGTTTCCTCGTTGCATTCCCATCTTTTTATAGCTCAGTAGATGCCTTTGTAATGAGCACTTTCTTCATTTTGTCTGTTTTTTGCTTGATTTACAATGTATTTCTATTGTTATTCCGCATATAAAAAACCTTTAGAGATATATTCCAGATTTAAGGTAGGCTCTCTTTGGTATAATTTGAGCCACATTAATGTGTCATTAAACAATTGGTATGTGTTTTTTTCACGATGGAATACCATCTGAAACAAAAGGTGAAGGCAGAGAGTAATAAATCGTTCATATATCACACAAAATTCTCCACGTTTTGGAATGTATATGTCCAACATATTTATTTATTAAAAGTAAGAAAAAATTCAACTTCCCAATTTGCGAATAACCGTTTAATCATTGACATCCGTATTTTTTTAGAAACCTTTATTTTATTTTATAAAAAATTTATATTTTATATATAGAAGAAAATTTTATATTTTTAGAAACCAGAAACCTGTGATAATTGGGAGTGCTCTATTGGGACTCTATTTTGGTGATAAATAAATCCCTATTGGCATTAAAAGGCAATTTTATACTGCTTGGAAAATTTTGTTGCACAGTATTATTGATTTTTTGCTGCGGCTATTGAAAACCCTCTTTCCATATTAATTTATCGGAAACTATTGGAACCACGCATGTACTATTGATTGCTTGCTGCGCTTATTGAAAACCCTCTTTCCGTATTAATTTATCGGAGACTTTTGGAACCACGCATGTACCACAGCATCTAATTTCTCTAAAACTCTTTTGTAATACCAAATCAACATCTCCTATGAGAACTAATCAGTACAAATAACTTACCAGTGGACATTTTTGTGACAGCATTGGATGCAGTTGTAGCTATTTTATTTAATAGACATATAAATTGATCTTAACCTCTGGACTTCTTTTATGTAAGGGTAAACGTTTAGTATGAAATTTTGATTTACCTAGCCATTTTGTACGTCGTACAACCATTTTATTGTTTTAATTCATGTGTTTACACATAATATTTTCTTGTCTCTTATTCTTTTCCTACATCATTACCTAAAATGTTCTCTTCGTGATATTTGGTTCGTTTTAATTTTCCAGCAGTATATCTGACTTATTGCTTTCTCCTTTTCAATTGAACATAATATATTTTGTTGAACTACTTTTTGTCTCCTATCCGCCGTATAGTGGCTGCTTTTCCTTTCACCTCCTTTTAAATGACTTTTTAAGGCAAAGTGGTAATTCTTTTTCCGTTGTTTTTAATTTAATTTTTATTTTTTCGTCCCGAAATCAATTGGTAATTGACCTTGTGGTAATCTTCTTATGGTGTTTTCTTGTGTTGTTTTAAATTAATAAACCTAATAAGCTATATTTTCTGCAACCTTTGGGTGTGTTTTGTTAAGGTTAGATTTTCGCTCAGTTATTACAGTTTTTTCCTCGTTTCTGCCTTCGTAGTGCTCCACTTTTCAAATTGATTTTTACTTATATCTTATGCTGCTTCCGTAAATGATTAAATCGTTAAAACACGTAATCGGTAAAAAAATCGATTTTTTGCCTTTACTCACCGTCTTTCGTAGGAAGGATATTAGGATTCCCCGCTTTCCTTCCTCTCTATAATTTCAAAGGGTATTAGCTATGCCTAACAGCTTCTGCATGAGTTTGGTTTTTTCGGCATGGATCTCGTACTTGTAACTAATTGACGCCAAAGTGGACCGAGCATACATTTCTGGAATGTGGTTGTCATTCTTGCGGAAATATACGCATTTTTATTAGAGATTAGGCTAATATAGCGTTGCAGTAAATGAAATTTGAAAATGCGACGCTTTTGAAACCTAATGAGTCGATAAAAACTGTCATCATTCGATGTTTAATGTTTTTAGAAATCATCCTATGTCATTTGTGCTTCGTGACGCGTGCTTTGACTTGGTCGCATTTTGGAATGTTTTAGCCACGTGCTCAATACTGCTTTGTCGTTTATGTGAATGAAACTTATTTATTTTTTGTCAGCGTTACGTGATTTGGTTATGAGAAACAAGTCTTTTTTAAAAAAATGTTCGAGACCCTAATTTTCAGACTTCTCCAATGCTCTTGTCATATTTTAATCCCCGTACTATTTATGTGCAAACCTTGCTTCAAAAATTTACATCAATACAAATCAATATGTTGTTTATGACCTGCTCATAGGCTTTTTACTATACTTAATTATGGATAAATTGTACATCTGGGAAGACACGGGGCAACGCTGTATCATTATGCAGTCGCTATAAAGAGTTTTCTATACATACACTTCCTGTTGCTCTACAAATCATGCATATTTGTTAGATAATCACATTATACTAAATTAGAAATATTCTGTGTAAATGGCTATTATCGGTTCCATCAGAAAATATTTTATTTCTCGTACCTAAGATTTACCTTATGAAATATACTTTGTATCCCTGTAGATACCATCTGTTTGATAGGTGTACTGTGTAAGGAAAATTATTTTCATAGCAAAAAAACTTAACGTGTTTGCTTGATGAATTTTCACAATTCATTCTTTGAAATCTTCAAGTAGTCATACCGTGGAGACATCTTCAACGGCACCGCGGACGAATCTTTTACCTTTTTTATATTTTAAATTGAGAAAAAAAGTTTATACTGCTGGATGCGTTTGGAAACCTTTTAAACGATCTTAAATAGTGATGTTTTAAATCAATCTTCCCATTTTAATCCGCGATGAATATGTCGCGTTTTTCATTATAAACGATTTCCTCGTATTGTTATCCATGTTAGGCCAGATATGAATATTTTCAATATATGAGTACGCGGCCAGGATATGCGCAGCCATTATGTTCTCCAACTAATTTGGAGACTCATCATTCCAACTGTGGAAAAAAGTAGCAGCAGAAGTTTTTAATTATTTACTGGTACATTATAATATTTCTTTATAATCTGGACGAGTCAGTAACGAATTTTTATGAACGGTGCAAAATCATGAAAGGGAATTTTTCATTTGAAATACCTTTGAAATGATTCGCGAAGCCTTTTGTCTGCTTTTCGTTGGTATATTATTTTATACAATGCCTCGATTTCCATTGTCTACATGTTCTCTTGGTTAAACGAAATTCTCCACTTTTTTACCTTAACATTAAATCTTATTGAATATTCCTTCACACATAGGTGGCTGTTTTTTATTGTTCCATATTTCATGAGTAACACTTTATTTTAAATTTTCACAAAATCGTGACGTTATACTATCGCTGTTGTTCTGAATGAGCTTTAGATAGCGATTTTTATTTTTTTGGATTAAATAAAAAGGCCAAATAGTGAATTATGAGGAATAATAACCGCACAATATTTGATCATGCTCACGATAATATGTGTTGCTTACTTATCCTTTATTTAATTTCCGCAAAAAATAATATCACCATGTTTTCTCTAAGTTTTCTACTTCATTTTTGACATGTCATTGCAATGCAGTTACTTAATATTCAAATCTCGAGGCATGCCGCCGTCATTCTATTGGAGAACTATGCCGAACTAGGCCATAGAGACTACTACACTTATATGCCATTCATATAATTAGGCTCAAATCGCCGTATTGTAACAAAGTTCCAATTAAAATTTTTTTTCGAATGGAACTCTCAGAGTTGAAAAGAATTGACTGAAATTAGGATTATTGATACTCTTTGATTTATGGAAGAATAGTTTTACACTATTTGCAAAATTTATTTCGCAGAGGAAATTTTAATGCGTAATACCAGCCAGGAGGCTCGCGTTGTCCATTAAAAAAAGATATGTTTAGTCCAGTACCTTCCCAGTGTTATAAGTCATAAAATTTAAAGTTGACATATTTTGTATTGGCAATATTGAAAAACAATTGAACAACAATCTAGATGTGTTATACTGATACTCAAGATAACTTGAAAATATCCTCTTTTAATATACTGCCACAGTCCAAAAAAAACCTACCTCTATCATTGTGAATCATGAGTAACGGTATTTAAGCTCTGCGCAGGTTTAAGGTTTTGATGGCTTTTTTTGGCAACATTTCTCATGGAATGCCTCTGATCATTGAAGTCTGGTTCATAAGGGTATTTATGCTCTACGAGGAATAATTTACAAGCCCCCGCTGCTCCATTATTGTTTATTTTTTAAGTCTACATTGCATTATCATGAGTAAGATACGCCAATAGGCAACGTTTGTTTGACCTCCTTCTCAGGAATAAGAGTAGTCATTTTAGATGAGTTTAAATTGGATGCAACATCATATTTCCTGGACGCACCAACGATTTTAAGTTATGCGGACAGTATAGGGTTTGCGTGGGTGAAGGTGGGGGGTGATGGGAGGTGTAAAATATAACTAGTCAATTTAAGCAAAATATGGTTAAGAAATTGAATTAATTTTCCCATTTCCAAATTGCCCTCTAATTTGCATGACATACTTAGGAAATCAATGAAAAAAAAACAGGTTATGCTTTTAAATGCCATGATAAAATCAGTTGATCTCTTTTGGTATATCATCCTGGTCACAACGAAATCTTAGTACTAAACACTATGATTGTTATAAATTTCACTTACACAAAATACTGCGTGTGCTACTATCACGTACACTCATATTTTCATGACTAGGTTGGTAGACGCATAATGGTGATAAATCTTGATTTCTATCTCATAGTATGACTTAATTTAAATTTTTAAATTACTTTCTGAGTAACTATTTCGTACTGGTGAATATTTTTACTATTGATCTCGTAGTACATGATTTATGTAGTGCCGCGTAATACGCCATGATACGTATTTTCAGAGCCCTTTTAATGACTGATGTATCTTATTTATCAAAGAATTTTACATATAGTTTAAAATATATTGTTATGTAGGATAATTTTTAATTCAGCGATGAATTTAGATGATGTTAGTTGAATTAAATCAAAAGCTATATGTACTCTCAAATCTCGTCGTCCGAGTGGCGAAATTGGATGATATTTGCAGGGGATGACAAAGCCTGTCCATTCGTCACTAAGCCTACGGTCATTACTGCTCAAACACATGTTTAATCGGTACTTTCCTGAAGCGCTGTTATGCAGTTGTATCCCAAAAGAGACTTTATTTGGCCAGAGAATTGCGAGTGCGCGATCAAACGGGGAAGCTAATTTTAACTTAATCTCCGCGAGAGGAAACCGGTCGCTAGGGGTGCGATTGGTGACCCCGTCGTAATGAGATATATACATCATTTCCCTCCGGGAGCCCGAAGGTGATAGTTGCTCTCCTTATCCTATTTCCAGAGTCCACTTAAACCCATCTCCGCTTCCTCTGCGAGGCGTCATTTGAGTAAATTTCCCCGACTTCCCTCACGCTGCAGCCTTAATTCTCGGTGTATCTTGTGTAACCTTCCAACATCCACGATAGAGCATATCACCCTTCTAACCAAATGAGGTTTCGAAAAGACCCTCAACTATTCTTCATCTAAGTAAGATAAGGCTCCCTCGACTTTCCTATTTTTCTCTCCTGGTCTCACCGCCAGGCTTGTTTTTGTAGTTAATCCTCCCGCAATTTGTTTTCGTGCCCAATATTCTTACTCTTATCTTAATTATGCCTCCAAGATAATGTTGCGGTTGGAAGAAGACTCATCATCAAGCGGTCTGACGAAAAACACTAACTGTGGGAATAACGGTTATTGCAACTTACCAGCTACCTTTTGGTAGAAGGATTTTCACGTTTTCTTAACGTAATGTCCTCCAACGTCGTAATCTTAAATGATCCTTTTTGTTCCTTGATTCCTGCATATCACATTCTTGGAAATGTGGTATTATCTCAATTTTTAGCCGATTTCAAGGTAAACAAGAGTTCTGTTAGCTTGCTTGAGGTAGTTGCATAACTTTCGGATTCTCTATTGAACTAAATGTAATGTAGACATAAAATTTTACAATACAGGATGATGACCTACATAGAAGTCCTTTACGTTCGCTTAAATGTACGAACTGAATGATTTTACGCGTGATTTACATTTCCCAACAATTTTACTGGGAAATATGTCTTTAGAACGCGTTGAAGTCATAAGATAGCTTCACATTTACGTTTTAAATAAGTTTTGAAATTTTAATTGCATTTATTCAATACATATTTGTTCAACATCTATCGTCAGCAGTCCCTTTCCGTGGACTACAACTTGGTGGAAGGGCTTGCGCGTTCCAATGACCCCTAGAGCTGGACTGGCGGGAGCAATACAAATTGCTCCCGGTAGGGCCACCCATGCCAGATAGGTCGAAGGGTAGGAGCCAGACGAAAGGTAGTCCCGTGATAGTGTCACGTGAAATACACTGTTGGAAAGCGGGAGTGGGAGTCTCCTCTCGACTATTATACTACCCAGAAATATGAATTTCGCTCAAAGAGAATTGATTCCTGGTAACTACGGAACGCCGCCCAATGGGGTGGGAGTCGGGCCCGGCATCGAAGGAGGCAAGGCCCACGAGGTCGTCATCACACGAAATCGTTGCACAACACAGTCATCACAGGATACAAGGACCAAGGAAGATAAGAAGAAAAAGAAGGTGCCGATAAAAATAGGAACTTGGAACGTTAGGACAATGATGAGGGCTGGGAAGCTGGAAGATACTAAACGGGAAATGGATAGAGGGAAAATGGATGCCTTGGGGCTGTGCGAGGTGAGACGGAAGGACAGAGGGGACTACTGGAGTGATAGTTACAGGGTAATCTATAGTGGTGGGGTAGAGAGTTAACGTGGGGTAGCCATAGTATTGAGCGCACAATTGGGGAGGAGGGTAGTAAATATTGAAAAGGGGGGCGACAGTATACTAGTGGTAGAAATAAAAGCACGCCCTACAAATTTTGTATTGGTCCAGGTGTACATGCCTACAAGCAATCATAGGGAGGAAGAGGTGGACGAGGTGTATGAACAGATAGAGGATATAATCAGAAGTGCCGGGCAAGAAAAATCCAATAGTAATATGCGAATGGAACGCAGGAGTAGGGGAAGGGAGAGATGGGTATGAAGTGGGAGGGTTTGGAATAGGAACGAGAAATGATCGCGGAGAGAAGGCAGTGGAATTTTGTAGAAGAAATAAATTAATAGTTACAAACACTTGGTTTAAACACCATTACAGGAGGAGATACACGTGGAAAATGCCAGGAGGCACTGGGAGATACCAAATTGACTATATCATGGTTAGACAAAGATTTTGGAACAGTGAAGAACTCGCGGAGTTATCCGGGGGCTGATGCAGACTCGGATCATAATTTAGTGATAATGAATTGTGAGGTTGGATTCAAAAAGCTAAATAAAAGTAGGAGGATGAAGAGATGGAACCTGGAAGCGTTGAATGGGGAGAAAAGTAGGGAATACCAAGAGATAGTGAATGAGAACATAGGAGAAGCCAAAGAAGCAGGAACAATCGAGGAAAAGTGGGAATACATAAAAACAAGCATTGTAAGAGCGGCTGAGAAAACAATAGGAGCAGCGGAATTGACGAGGGTAAAGAAGCAGTGGGTTACGGAAGAAATGATTATGAAAATGGAGGAGAGAAGGAATTGGAAAAATGTCAACACTGACCAGGGTGTGGCGAAATACAAGGAGTTAAATAATCAACTACCGCGAATAACCAATCGGGGGAAGGAAAATTGGGGGAGAAGGCAATGCGAGGAAAGGAAGAAACTGCAAAAGGAAGGGGAAGTGGGTGCATTATACGCTAGGGTAAAATTGCTATATGGAGGTAAGAGAGAGTAAACGGTACCAAAGATTAAGGACAAGAGAGGTAGAATGTTAACCGAGCAGGAATATATCCTAGAAAGATGGCGAGAATACGTGGATGAGCTATATGATAGCGATAGCAGACCAACTAGTTTAGATGTAGAGGATGAGGGAAACCTAGATGAAGATAACCTCTGCCCAAAAATTCTCGACAGTGAAATAGAGAAAGCTTTGAAAGAGATGAAGGCAAGAAAAGCTGTAGGAGTAGGTAACATACCCTCGGAATTATTAAAGAGTCTAGGAAGTAAAGGTAGGCAAGGTTTTTTCGAACTCATACGCAGGATCTACGAAGAAGGAGTATGGCCAGAGGACTTTGTAAAAACAGTATTTATTCCTATTTAGAAAAAGAAGAATGCATCAGAATGCGAGGAATACAGAACAATTAGTTTAATTTCACACGCAGCCAAAGTTTTACTTCGAATTATCAGTGGAAGGCTGGAGAATAAGGCCTAAAACTGCATAGGCGATGACCAGTTTGGGTTCAGGAAGGGAAGGTCAACTCGGGATGCGATAGCGGTGATAAGAACACTTACAGAATGAAACATAGAGTATAATCAGGACGTTTTCGCATGCTTTATTGATTTTGAAAAGGCTTTCAATAGAGTAAATTGGAATAAACTAACGGAGATACTAGAGAAAATGGGAATAGATTGGCAAGAAGGGAGACTAATTCGAAACTTATATATGAGGCAAATGGCGCAGGTGAGGGTGGCTGATGGTGAATCAGGGTGGGCCACTCTAGGTCGCAGGGTAAGGCAAGGGTGTCCGTTGCTTTTCAATATTCATGCTGAGGAAATGGTAAGACAGGTATGGGAAGAACTTGAGGATGGAGTCAAAGTGGGAGGGTATCTTTTAAAATCGGTTAGACTCGCGGATGATCAGGCATTGGTTAGTGGATCTACGAAGAGACTACAAGCTTTGGTAGATGCTTTAGATATGCAAGGCGGGATATTCGGAATGAAGATAAATCATGAGAAAACCAAAGTTATGAGATTCTGTGGGACGAAGAAGGCGAAGCTTGTGATTAAAGTTGAAGGACACAAACTAGAGCAAGTAGACCAGTTTAATTACTTAGGTAGCACGCTAGAGGAAAATGGGCAAAGTAGTAAAGACATACGGAAGAGAATAGCGCTCCCTAAGGAGGCATTTAGTAATAGAAGGGAGCTGATGACGGGACACTGGGTAAGGATGTGAAGAAGAGGCTGGTGAAGAGTTTGATATGGATTGTTGTGTTGTATGGGGCAGAAACGTGGACCCATGTGGGTGTGGAGAAGAATGGAGAAGGTTAGATGGACGGAAAGGAAGACTAACGAGGAAGTGCTGGAGATGGTGGGCGGGGAAAGGAATCTTTTGAATAAAATCCGGGAAAGGCAGGGTAGATGGCTGAAGGATGTAATAAAGAGTGATGGGTTGCTGAAGAGTGTGATAAAGGGAAGGATGTTGGGCAAGCGGGGAAGGGGAGGTAAAAGAGAATAGGTTTCATGGACGGGATGAAGAAGGGCAGATTTTATGCAGAGGCGAAAAAGGATATATTAGAGGGAGATAGGACCCGGAATGTGTATAAGACCGGGAGGAGATTCTCTGACATTCAACAACCCCTACCTTTACCTGTAGAATACCTAATAAATTGAATAAATTGTCAGCAGTGGAGATAAAAATTAATTGTTATGTAGATATTTGTACGTATATTGAGTATTATCGAAAATAGATGACTGCCGTAAAAATTTCTGCATGAAGTCTCTTTGTTGAGAAACAAATTATCTAGCTTAGAATTTTTCATATTACTTATTATTCGGGTTGCACTCCCTGCATGTGACCAATTAGAAGCATATCTATAATAAGTTGTAGTACATTATATTGAAAATATAAAATTTTACAAATCTTCTCGTCCAGTTACCGATATTTGGCATGCTATATTCTTGAACGTATTTGTGTTATATCTCCCTGTGCTTTAAATTGACCTAACCTTCTGAAACACTGATAAAATCTCGGTAAAAGTATATTATCTATTATATATTTTATCATAATTATTGCAATGTTTCGAAAATATCTATTTTATCTAGAGATATACGTCAAATATTAGTAAGTATACTATTTATCTCTCCCCAATGTTTCACAAATTCATTTATGCCTCTTCAAGGCTAAATATTTACATTGTTGATAATACAGCGTAGAGCAGCAAATCCAGCCCTGGAACTAATAGTGAATAAACTTAAACTTGAACAGTAAAGTTATCGTTCTGGTACAAAACATATTTTATGGATATGGCCTTTATTTCTTAGAAGAGAAATTTAATTTGTTTGTAAGTCGGTTCATGATAATTTTATTGATTCGTATCATGCTAACGCAGTCAAATTCAATTGCTGATTAAAATAACGTTTTCTGCTCATAGCCATTATTAAAATGAGTTGTATTTTTGAAGTTAATGGGTTAAATTTATGATTATGCTACTAAAATGTTAAAACATTTCTGAATAATACAATTTTATTATGTAAATAATATAACCTGATTTCTTATTTTTGCACTTTAACGCTTTAAAGTGTTGACTGTGAATCTGCTTTTTTCCAGCTTTACATCTTTGAAATTTATTTTAATAGTTATTCAACTTTGACCTTCAAGTATTTGGATGTAGTACATATTTCTATTTTAAACATAATGATATAACATAATGTTTCATAGTTATTTCATTTACTGCTTCAATGAGAGAAAGTATGCTCTAATATCAAATGTAGCACTTATGCTTCAAATTTATACCGATGGATTTGTATCTTTTTGCATATCTGACCAATGAGAAGCTTCATCATATCTAAGGTGTACCACATTTTATGGAAAATATATTCTTTTACAAATCTTCTCGTCCAGAGCTAATTAATTACATTATTGATAGAGCACAGCAGCCAATCCAGCATTGTAACCAATACAAAATAAACTTTAACGTGAATAGTAGAGTTATCGTAAATGATAAGACTGCAATCTGTGAGAAGAGGCCATATGGTTCTAAATAAAGAATCACCGGTTAAAATGAATTTAATTGTAACTAGGTTGATTTTTATATCAGCGTACCATTCTAGAAACACTTTGCAGCTTCCACGAGTTCTATCTCCTGAGCAGCTTGGAAACTTAAAGCCTTAAGCGCTTTCCTTCCGGCCGTAAGACTTAAATTTCGAATCGGAGGTCTCGCCGTTAATGAAATGCCGCCTTCGCGTTTAATTGTCCTGACTTCGGAGCACAGTGGAGCCATTTGGCGAGCCCCGGCCATTGGGTAAAAGGGGAAAAGTGGAAGAGGACTAGCACATTTGAGGACGTAAGCGGAGGCGACATGACCTAAACTAGAATGAGAAAACCCTTCTTATTACTCCCGTTCCCAGTGGAAATCGCGAGGAATCAAGCACCACAGTCAGACGGACGGATCCCTTTGACCCTTTGACCCCTCGGGGCGAAGTTGACAACCGACTTAATTCCCAAGGGCTCGCTCTTAAAGGGGTCTTCCTTTTTCTAACCCCTTTTCTTTCCCTCGTTTTCCTCCTTTCATCCCTCTGCCATTCCCTTAGCCCGTAACCCATCTCCAAACTTCACTTTGAAAGGCTCTCCATTCAGCATAGTGGCCATTATTATCCTCCCTGACCGCCCGACTCCTCCTCATTCTCCCCACACCTTCGACCTATCCATTCTCTCGAGAAACTCGCTACAGTCTCGCCCAAGAACTCTCAAGGGTCCTCGAACTGCCCCTCGGACCATAACACTGCAGCAGAAGGTGGGTCCGGGGAGTATCGCTGGAAGGAGCATTAATTTCGTAGTTGCTAATTGTCGCCGTTAATTGTTGCGTCGTGCCGCTAGCCGGAGGTTGCTGGCCAATAAAGTGTCATCAGCTTTCCGCTTCCTTCCCTTCCTTTAGCATCCCTATCTCAAGTCGAGTGTAGTTTGTGCGGGCGACTAATGTGAGAGCCCTGGAAATTGGTTCCGTCACTGACCGAAGTTTACGGTGCGGGAGTTTAAAAAAATTGAACCAACGGCTGCTTCATAACTCGCGCCAGTTAAGCCATTTACATAGTGGTCCCAGAAACACCCGGGTAATTTTCTTGAAGCACTAGCTTGGAAGGTTTGTAATATTTTTTACGTACGGCCTTCTCGTTTAGGAGTTATGATCCTCGACCATGGTCGCCTCATATAAAACGAATGGATTCAATTAAAGCCTTTATTGTCCAACGTATTGGCGATATCCATTTATCGCATACTGAATTTATATTGTCAGTCAAAATGTAAATTTAACAATATTTTTTGGAAACGACGTCTCGCGACTAATGCTGGCCACATCTTCAGAACAAGCCTGCCCGCACTACAACGCTGCGAAATCTTCATGCAGAAATTTAATAATAAATCTTTTTACTCAAAATAAAATGAAAAAAATATTCTGGCATTATTTTTAAGCAAAAATGGGTGCAATTAAGTGGGTGGTCCGGAGTGTTGAAATTAAGTTATATTTCTATTTAAGGTGCTACAATTAATGAACTCTCTAAGCCATGGATTGCGACACAAAGATGATTGAATATATCAATGGTTATTGATTTTATTTTGATGAATAGATATTTGCACCCTTTACAGTAAGTTTCCGATTAACGTCGGAGATGTGTGTTGAAGAAGAGTGACGTAAGTCGAAACAACGTATAACGGATCCAGATACTCGAGACCACTCTTACTTTATGAGCATGGAATAGCGAAAAATTATCCGACGACCCTTGTCAGCATGGATGTGACATCGTATGAGACGTTTACCGTGGACGTGCTGTACTTACGTTATAGTTAATCTAAAATATATCAAACGCCATCTGTCATGGGAGGCGTGTACCTAAAGTGTTTCATATTGTTCTGGTAAAAATTCGGGAGGGCTTGGCTAATCTTACATTCTAGTAGCTGTTTCATTATGTAGTTATTGTGAAACGAAACTTTTTTCCTTGAAGTGATACGGAATAAATTCGCTCTTTCATGAGGAATGTACGGTTTTGGGGTCAGCATCTAGTGAAAATGTGAAGCATCCTCAAATCGGAAGGGATGATATCCCGTTGAAATTGGCCCTGAGGGAAATGTCGGTTTATTATCCGGTTGGTTTTATATTCGGTCTATGCGCTTAACTGATAACTTTTTCCGGTCGACTGAATGTACGATTCTCAACCTCTACTTCTTCTTTAGCAGTTTCCTTCACCACCACTTCACTCCACTCTCTACCCCCCCCCCCTAATCACCCCTGCGGCGAACTTGCCTCAACAATGACGAGTGGTAACCAGCACGCTTATCTATCCCACGCCTCATTGCCCGCGCTGCTGTAATCACCAATTGGTCGTCCTAGAAACTCCACGATACTGTAACTCCTGGCCCCGATTCCACGGCCCATCTGCCATTAGCCCTCATTTCTCCCGACGAGAGAAACTTATTATTTTTTACTCTTATTTCTGCCTCCGTGTTCCAACTTCCTACCCTTCCTCCCTTCCTTACAGCCTCCCATTTTTTTTACCCGCCATATCTCTCTCCTGCGGCAATAACGCCCTCTTATGGTCTCTCACACATTGCATCGTTGATATATCCCTCGGTTATCTCGATGAACTACTGCGGCCATGGAAGAAATAACTCAAATATTCAGTGCGATAATGCCGTGCAATCTTACGTATATAGCTGCGGGTTATATCTCATAAGGAAAGTATGGGCCTTCATTTATTTTTTACGCATCTGGTAGTGGGTAGATTTTTCATAGATAACACTTAGAGTTCGGGAATTTTCGAGGTCGTATATTATACCTGACTATTATCAAATCCGCTTCCTTGAGAAATGATTACTCCTTTTACTAATCGGATGACATTTATTTTGACTAAATAGTGTTTGATCAAAATTTTGTCCATTGAAAACTTTCCGTCTAAAAACCCTGATTTAAGCAATGTATTGTTGGAGCAATTGTTAAGTTGATTTTTTAGCGTATTTTATATAATTTAATGCTCTCGACTCCAAAATCTTTACATGATATTTCATGACTGTCTTATTCCAAACTTAATTTATTCAACTTCTATTTTTTAAAGTGAGCTTAGCAGCTGATACCTTAAGGGATTGAAAATTATTATTGAAAACCGTAATCTACTTTGAAAAGGAGTGGTTCAAATATTATCGAAAACCGTAATCTACTTTGAAAAGGAGTGGTTCAAATATTGAATGAATGAAATATTATAATATTATGCTTAAAAAACACGAAATAGTGTAATTTTGCGTTCGTAAGTTTGTCACAACATTAACCTTTAATTGTGAATTTCGGATTTCAATTCTAAAGTAGCGAAAATTGCGGTTCCGTTACGTTTGATTCTCCCAACTTTGTTAAATAGCAAAAAAACCTTGGTATGTTAAGATAGACATGTACATAGGCCAAATTTATCGATATTAGTGAACCTGGATGGCGTTTTTGTCAAAAGTAGAATGGAGTAGGATCGTGTGTGTGAAGAAATGATTCAGTAATGCCGTCAAATATGGTGGTCGCCCGTAATCAGTATCTTGCTTTTTGTCTCATCTTTAAGTAGATTACTTCGGTTGTATAGTCATGT
Source organism: Ceriagrion tenellum (assembly GCA_963169105.1). Taxonomy (NCBI): domain Eukaryota; kingdom Metazoa; phylum Arthropoda; class Insecta; order Odonata; family Coenagrionidae; genus Ceriagrion; species Ceriagrion tenellum. The sequence goes on along the minus strand of OY720641.1, from coordinate 7,313,878 downwards.
AGAGAAATTTAATGAGAGTCAAATAACGAACAATATTAATGAAGCGTAGAGGGAATCGAGCGAGAGGAATTTTTGGCCTGTAAATCATGGATGAATTCGGTTGAATGTACTCTAAAATGGTTGAATATTAGGGGTCTTAAGAATAATTGAGCGTGTATGAAGCAATGCAAGAGTATGTGAGATGCGTAAGAGATGTGAGGATAGGGTATAATATAGACAATTTCTGTTAAGGGAGCCAGTTTTCTAGGCCCAAAAACAATGCGTAATGTATGTCCTTTTGCTTTGTTTTCCCGAAAAGGCAGCGACGTGTTAATGTTTGTATTAATATACGAAAAAACACCTTTAAGCCTTTTGATGTCTTGTAAGAAAGAGTGAAATTATAATTTCAGTTACATAATCTGACGACTATTTAGTTAAATTGTGTAAACGTTTTAATAATTGTAACATTTTAATAATTATAAAGATTCAAATCAGAAATAAACAGTTTTTACTGCCTCTATAGAATAAATGTGGCTCGTGGCATAAGACGAACACGTCCATAGTGCGATAACTTTATTTTAACCTGCGTGGATGCTATCTTGTTTCGATACAAATACACCGATTGTTTTCATGATGAACGTTATGTCATTGAAGCGTTATTCATTTCATCATATTCAAATTTCGCGATGTAGATGTGTTACAAATATGATCAATTAAGGCCCATATTAATATTTAATTTCAATTTTCATTCAAATTTAGATTAAATTTCCCGTGTAAAAACTAAATGAATTAAAATTATTTTATATACATCAATACCAATCTAATACCGTGAACCAGGATGAAGCCGATGCAGTTTTTTGGGGTGTTTAGGTCCCCTGTGCCTACCATTCCTTTTCTCTGCAGTAAAAGTCGTATTGAGGAAACTTGATCTTTCAACTAATTGTTTTATGATTGAATTTTTGCTATGTAGTGGAAGAATTGAAATGCACTTTAAGCTCATTAAAAAAAGAGTAAACTTTGTGCCCAACTGGATGGCGCTCCATTTTTCGTTGAAAAATCGTACCATTGGCTCGTAATTGAACTTGACCATATACGTTTCATGCCTCAACTCCTTCTTAAAAAAATATGAGGAAATTTAAAAAAAGTATACTTTATTTTGTGATAAGTGTAAGCAATGCTTCATTTTCAGAAGAAGTCGGCTGATACGATAAACTTTGCTTTCTTTGGTCATTTCGTGGAATTCAGAAAAACAACAACTTAGACGACGGAAACGTGTGAAAAGTATAGTACTTTGATGTCCGATATTCACCTCTCTATTTCAGTTGTTAGGCATATTACAAAATGAGAAATTTGTAAAACGTGTAATTTTGTTTTCTTAACGGGTTATTACCCTCATACTTTTTCTTGTACTAGAAAAGATACTTACTCACCAAAGTTATTAACCATCATGGCAAAATGTCAGAGGTTTGCCGATGTTGCATTGAAAATGTGATAACGATGAATACTTAGAAGATATAACAAACTGGGTGTGGAACTCGAAAACGCCGTTTTAGCACTGTTTCCCATATTAGTAATGCCAGCAAGTATCCATGAACCGACCATCGTTATCTACTACCCTCATTCGGCATTCCGCCAATTCCTTCCAGATTCTAAAAATTTCTGTTTCTAACATCTTCATCCCGCTAACCCCGCTAATTGGTTCAAGGTAATGGCTTAAATTTCTCATTTTTGTTCCTTGTTAAGAGAATAGGCTTGCTCATATAGTGATATATTAAGTGAACTATCATGTGTGTAACATATGTGGAGGATTATTGATGGCATAACTTTTCAACTCGCTATTTCGTTCGTTTCCATTAGTTAAATAATATTACTGCTAATTATGTGTTACACTTCAGAATAATGGTGTCTACTATTTCTTTCACAACGATGTTTATGAAATGATCTTAATATTCAACGAAACTATTAATGAAATATCATTTTCCTATTAATATTGATTTTCAATTTACCAACCATTCCGGAACGTAGGGGAGTATTCTGCATGGACACTTTTATTCTATTTATTTTAGCGTTGTGATACGTCTTCCACTACTTATTTGGAACTTTTACTTTGAGGTAAAAAATTTTGTGCGGAGCGACTAATCAATATATTGCATCCATCCATACCGTTCATTCCTTTGCTATGGCTAACATTTTACTGCAAAGATTCATTTTTATTTCAGGTAGTGCAAATTTGGTACCCTTTTGATCAATGTGGTACTTGCTTATGTTGCTGCTCCTCGGTAGCAATGGAAAATCAATAGGTTTTCTTTCTCTTCCGGCGTTGAATTATCATGATCGTCATCGTACTTGAATGAATTAAGGAAACGATTTCAAAATGTAATAAATGGGCACTTAATTTAATCGGAGTTTATTTTTAGCAATGAAAAATTCTAAGGTGTCTAGATAGTTTAAATGAATGACTATATAAATTGTCCTCTTTGCGCAGACTGGAAATATGCTTGCAACATGGGTTGAATACAACAATGATTAAATGATTAAAAAGTGTGAAAGAAAAAGGTCGCTGATATTTTAGCTCTGGCATTATATTTTTACTAGGTTGGTAGCGGAAATTTAAGGAAAACAAATGTTGTAGCTAAGTACAGTGAAACTGTAAGTATTGTAAGTTTTTTGATGAACTATTGTTCTACTTTGTACCCACATTTCCTATGAAGTTTTTATCAAAATATTTTATTTAAAAATATTTATTCAATTTTGTGTAAGGCACAAATTTTTTAATTGAAATTATAAGTTATCATGCTGGCACATCAATTAAAATGAATTAGTATATTATTAAATAGAGACATAGGGATTTGTTAAACTGGTTTAATCATTTATGGTGCTTAGTGTAAGTAAGACAGTGTACAACTTCGAAGTTAGGCGTTAAAATTTTATTTAGGCAAGTTTTTTGATATTCTCTGACGGCCAAATGAAGGCAACTCTTGAGTATGGGTACCTACTTTAAAATGAAATATTATTATTTTAAAAGTTACATAAAAACTAGACCTATTCACGCAGAGGGTGCTTCTCACCATATCACTACATTGATGTAACTATAAACTCTCCATGATTGCAATATTTTTTGCATTTTTTTATGTTTTATGATAGAATGTAATCAAGTTAACTGTTTAACTATCTTTTTTAGCCTGGTTGCTTTATCATTGAAGAAAAATTTCCGGAAGTTCTACTCAATTGGCTTTTATCTTATTCTTGACATATATTATGAAATGTTTACTGATGTCTATTTTTAATAATTTGCTGATGACGCATGCCTGAACTATGCGTTGTAAATTGGCTATCTGACGATATTTATGATAAGTTTATGATATTTCTCGCCTAATGAACGTTTAATTTTGCCCCTTTGTCTTAAAACGATGACCGGGGTTAACGAGAAATCTTAAGCGATCCTTCCATCCCTCCGCCGTTGATGGAGTATTAAGGCTGAATTACGCCGAGTGATATGAATTTACTGAGACTCTGCGGAAAGGTTGCTGTGTTGGAACAAAACCATACCCACCAATTTCACCTTCGGCGTATTTCACGGTCTTTTCTCTTTGGTGTTAGGTTTTACGCATCAATGAATTTCATTATGTACCCTCTCTCTCATCTACTTCCTATGAAATGTCTCATCTCACAGTTTTCCTCCTACCAAATCTCCTCCAAATATGCCATATTCCTCTTGAAGGACCACGAAGCCAATCCGAGCCGAGGTGATTACTCGTGGTCTATAGAGGAAAAAACAAGCACTGGATACACGCTCTTGCTTTTCCATCCGTGTACTTCCTCCTCCACTTCGAAGGCTTTCGCTTCCCCCTCCCCATTAGTACCCACGCTTTTCATACAAGCCGCTTGCTTCGAGCGTGGTGGTCAATGTCCGTTCCATGCTTTTGATGTGGAATTTATGCTCCGAAGGTTTCACCGAAACCCAATTGTAGTGCGACGCCGAGCAAATTCAGGGGGTCGCAACCGTAGTAGTGCATGGCGTGTCGAGACAAATTTTGTCCTGGGTAGTCCAACGGGGAACTTTTCGTCGCCCTCACCCGGCCATTTTCACTTAAATACGCCCTCCCCTCCTCCCAGTTTTCCAGATCCCTATTCCATCCTTTTCCTGGTACACCACCTCGGTTCGAGCGGAAGGAACAAAATTCATTGTGTCGCAGGGTAAGTGTATTAGTGGACTTGTGAACATAGTGTTGTGACAGTTCAGTGGTTTGATACGCAGTCTCCAACTGAAGAAGGAGCAACAGCGGAGTTGAATCAAAGTAGCTGCTCATCATTTTTAATAATCGTTTTAAGGATAAGTATGTATAGTCAAATTCTACTGGACACATTCACCGATGATGTGGTTCATTTACTTCGGATGAACATCTATATTAAAATTTACGACGAATGTATAACTATTTGAGGGTAATATAAGCGAGATAAAACTGCAAAGAGTAAAAACTGGTTTATTTGGCGCGAATGAAATTTTGTCGTGATCTATTTCGGTTAAATTCAACATCAGTCATTCGTACAATACCAGCCCTTCGCTTTAACCGGTCCCCTGCTAATTTCTGTATTTCTTTGAAGCTCTTAAGTTAAAGATTTCATTTACTTCCTCGAAGCCCTTAAGTTATAGATGCCGATTTAAATGGCCTAAATTTTTTTGCCACTTAGCCTTATTCCTTGAGATTTCCTTTTTGTTTTTTCTTCTCTCTTCTTCAACTCGTGCTTCGAACTTAGTGCCTCGACATATACATGTGGGCTTTTTCTTCCTGATATGTCCTACTAATGCATTTTTTAATCAATTTTTCTTGCTCTTCATTGATATTATTCCGCTTCAGCATTCGCCCTTATCATCAAGTTTAGGCATCATATATTCTGTTCAATTTCTGCTTTCTAATTCCCTATGGCTCTGCGAAACATGCCATAAAAATCCACGCAGACTTTTTTGCCTTCATTGTTAATCGATGTCAATGTCAGTACTAAATTGGTTTACGAGACCTTCTTTTAATTTAAAATAATTTTCTCGGGTAGATTGGTCGTGTATATGACATACGTGTATTATTTCGGTCATCAAAAGTGTCAAGTCTTCGAGGAGGTTATCGTTGATGTATTGTATAGTATGCCCTATTCGGTCTTTTTGCCACAATTTTATCGGAACGAATGTAATATACGGAAAGAGTAGCCCACTCATATGATTCATCCTCTGACTAAAATTCTATGAATGGATATGGCACAAGATCAACCTTAACCCAGTTTTTCTCTCAAAAACTTTCTCATTTACGTTTTTCGTGCTCTTGAATTTTTAATTTTTGTTGCACATATGGATTACGCGATTTTTCGGTCTGTATCATATCTGAAACAAAATTTAAAAATAATCTATTTTTCAAATTGCACTTGGAATTAATATATTTTATTGATAATGGTAATATCTGGCCAAGCATGCACAAAAATCTACTTTTTCCAATTTTTGGGATCTTATGGTGTTAAATGCCTAATTTATAGTATATTTATTCATTAAAATTGATTTTAAAAATTCTGATGGCATTCTGTGAATGTATTTTCAAAATTTGATAATTTATATTTGCATTAATTTCACGCTTCCAGATATTCTCGCCAAATTAAATCGAAAACTTTTTACTGTAACAAATTGTTCATGTAATCATAAAAATATATTGATTTCATATTTAATTATTTCCTTGATCAGCTAAATTATTTTCTAGCGTAATAAATGGTACGCACTAATATTGTAGTCGACATTTATTAGTTACGGACAGAAGGAAAATCTTTTCCTCATCCTCTACTAGAACATATTTTATTAAACCTACTCCTGTTTTTCACTTTCCCATATTCTAACATCAACCACCTTTTCTTCTGTATCTACGGTATGAGATCTTGAATAACGTTAAGATATCTTTCTTAGACAGTGTGAGCAGCCACGCAATGTACCCATCTAGATGTGCAGCCTTGAATTGGAGAAATCAGATGTATGAAATTCACCCTCCATTCTACATTACAAAAACATGAGTGTGAGATTTTTTTACTCCTGACAAAGATATCACTCTGATATTTCCTGAGTACGCTTTTATTTATAGCTGTGTTCAATTTTGACATCTTATGGTAAATTGAATGACTAACTTTGGCTGTAAGACATATATTTTACTTTGTTTAAAAAATACGATTGGCATATGTATACTTTATATTTATTACCGGTTTCGATCCATTTTGGGCTGTTTTTATTTTTTTAACTTATTTATCAATGCTGCACTTCCATTCTTATCGGTAATTGTTACTTGGTGCATTTATCTCTTCTCTTTTTACGGCTTAGAATAATGGAGTGAGGAAATATAAACTCTAATATTATTCCAAACTCTGGGACTATGTCGGGTGTTTTTATTCTTTTTTTCTTACACTCAATGGCAATAACTTGTAGATTCATTCATTGAATATATTTTTTCTCTGTTACAACAGCGAATGCTCTCGACCGCCAGGTTTCTTATGAGCTATTGATATTATTTCATCTCTTTTCAAGATATATTGTGGAAATTTATTGATGTCCCACTTAGCGCAAGTAATTTTCTGAGGTTAATTCTGAAACGGTCCCGGTCACCCGGATACAAAAAAAAACAAAGACCGGGAGGACGTGTACACTAGAGACTCTCCCGCTGGAGACATACGCACCCAATCTGCGTCACTTGTTTTACCAGAAAGAAAAAGGGCTAGCATACGCCAAGCCAATGCGGGGGGGTCCCCGACCTCGTTTAAGCTTCGCGAAATTCTGCTACCGAAATGTGAAGTTCTCGGATAAAATGCCGGGAGTAAATAAAAGGGTTTCCCACTTGCAGGCTTACGGGATGAGAGGGGTAAATTTCAATCACACCATCTAAAAGTTTTATTAAAAACATATATTCAACTTAGATTGAGTCAAGGTTACGTACATGAAACCAAAGAATGATAATTCTGTGTAATACGCACCAAAAACCTCTTGAAACAAAAAAACACTCGAACCTTAAGAACTAAATGAGGATGGCAGTGAAGAAGGAGATAGCACTTCGATGGATCAGATATTTGCATGTGAGAGATGAACATAAGATACAAGCGATAGGTGATATGAGGTATAACAAAGGCAAATAATATGCAAACAACAGGCAAAATAAGATTTAACACATGGCTTCTTTTTAAACTTTGGTTACAAGGGAGGTAATCATAAGTTCTTTTCTCTTTCGCAATTTCTTTGATTTTCGTGACTGATTGTGCTTGACACTCGGGTTCACAACACCGAAGGGTAATGCGCGGGCTCCGGGGCTGTCACTGGGAGCTGGGAGTGTGATTGCGGGAATTGTGGGGGCGGCGACACTCTTACGTGGCCGTTGGAATCGGACTTTCTGCGAGCGGGAAGGGCTGTCTTGTGTCCGACACAGAAATACCCAAAATCCAGGATACGGCAGCAGACACCAGCTCATCAACCAAGGCTCTAGGTGAAGTCCTGTCAAATCCAAGAAAAAGTTGGTCCTCCACGGGACGATATGTAGAACCAGATCATAACTCCCAGGCGTCTGTTCTGCAGCTCGCCGAGCAGTGCTTCCGCGTGTCTCTCGATTTCCAAATAATAGTCATCTTACATTTTTCGGGCTCATAAATGCCCAGTCACTTGGGCGGGGTTTTGAGAGGGAATAAGGGGAAACACAGAGGGGGAAATGCCTTTGCTCAGTCATGTAGCCCCACCAAGTCGGGCACTGCCTTCTTTGACTTTCCGTTCACTTTCCTTGACCGCACTTGAATGCCTCTCACACCACTTAGAAACTAACACACTAACACCTTATTTACTCTCTGACTCATTCCTGCCTTCTTCACCTCCACAAACCATTTAGTAGGAGATCATTGGAAGGGAGGTGGGGGAAATAACAGGCAACGGAGCCGATCCGTAACAATACAATGGGTTAATCAATGGCTATTGGTATACTGTATACTTTCTATTAAAAAACCAAGGAAATTTTCAAGTAAATAGTTACAAAGCATATAGCATACAATCAATTATAACCTGTAGATATTTTTTTCCTCCCATGTCGTTTTCAAAACATGGTGTTTTGCTAATTGAGAATTTTTCAGCACACTTTCCGCAAATATATTTCGTGTTTCGTCAACGTATGGTTAAATTTACTTCCCATCAATCAAATTATAAGATGAAGCAATTGCCACATTGTAGTGTGTAAGCACCATTTATATACCAAAATGAAAATCAAAAGCTATGGTAGCGTCCTCTGCATTTGAATTTCGCCGATTCACGGAGCCAAATTAGGTACAAATATCGTATATTCTCTTCACGGATATTTATGTTGGATATTGTTCCGCCACATTTCACCGGATACTGTTGATTAGCGTCGCAAAATACCTCGCAAAGGAAAAAAATGGGAGTGATTCTTGTTCTAAAAATATTCCGTGTTCTGAAAATAAGAGATGTATGACTGACTGATTGTGGTTGTCAAAGCGAGGATTATTTCCATAAATAATGTCGCCAAAAAGTTTTGGGCAGAACTTTTATTTCTTCGGGTAATAAGTTGGATCTTTTTATTGTCACTATAACCTATCAATATACATTATAATATGCATTTCTATCAATATTCATTCATTTCATAATATCCTATCATTTGTTAAGAACGCCATTTTAATATCTACTTCATCTTTCTTTGTATATTTGTGTAATATATCAATTTCCGTACATTTTATTTGTAATCACAGTTGTAAAGAGCATTCTGTTTTTTTGTAACTAATGCAAAAAGTTTAAATCTGGTGACTCCGGCGACAGCTGATTGAACTAGAGACACTTGATTAATCATAGCTCATGTACGCTCTGCGTAACTGATCTGCATGGGGAAACTTTGATGTCACAGGCAAAGGCCGAGGTCCCCTTAGCACCGAATCCGTGATGAATGCGCCCCGGATGGCTAACTGACGAACTGACCTTTGCCTTCTATGTCTTTCCTGTTAGACCCACTATCGGGTTGATGAACTTGTTACGAAGTAATTTGGGAAATAGAAAATGATGATGAGGAGTGAAGAATCCAGTTTTCCAGGCAGTCAACTCTTGTCGAAGTGGTCTACTCTCGTTGGCAGTTTAATTGATCAATCCAACGAATGATTATGCAAGCAAAATGTCCTTCCATTTGGTCTAATGAGGGACTAAATGCATTGTCGAAATCGGAAACAGGTCTGTCTCCGCCTCTAGTCAAACTTTTGACTTCCAGAGAAACTAGTTAGCGTGAAACTACCGCAGAAAATGTCTGCCGATTGGGTATTCGGGAAATCAGTGTGATAGATATGCCATACGGATTATTGAACCGGTTTATTTTTGTGATTATACGACCTGAGATTGATGGAAATGAGATCTTTTTATCCTTAACTCAAGAATTTTATTTAATATAAATTTATAATGATAAAAATCAAAAACGCTTTCTTATGCTTTGAAAAATGCTAGAAAGACTGCGCTCTAATGTGGATACATTTTTCAGTTCCTTATTGTTATTCATTTTTTTCTATTTCTAAGATCTTTCCACTGAGAAAATGCGTCGGTTGCAATATATCTACAAAATCGGATTTCTTTTGTTGATGAACGGAAATCTATACCGTAGTTAATTTTCGTTTATCCCTCAAATGAAGTAAAGTTGAGAATACGGAATAATTTAGTGGTCTGCGCATTATTTATGAATTCAAAATGGCCTAAATTTCGAATCCCTGTTTCGAAGTCCTGTTAATCCTAATTCATTCCATATTATAACAGAAACAAATGGCAACTTTTTATCCGAGAGCTTAATGAGTACGATGCATTTCAGCTCGCAGAGCCATCATCAGGTACTAGACAAATTCAATCCTATTTTATATTACTATTTCTCTAAAAATTATCCAGAACATTTTTTGCCGTTCATTACATGGCATCAAACATTGCGCTATCATAGGTTGATTCCATTATATTTGTTGCCGTTTTTGGTTAGAAACCAGATATTACATCATGTATCGTAAGAGTTAAGATTTTGTTCTCTCCCGTTGGTTTTTTTAAAAGTCATGTTGATAGTAATTATCTCCATTGGTTAAATTCCACTGGTAGTTAGGGTGTTTCAGATGTCGAATTTAATACCCGCATCGTGGTGCGAGTTTCCAAGGGCACGGGCAATCAGTGCTCAGAACTTTTAGCAGCGGAGGAGGATGGCTAATTATCCCTTTTACCGCCAATTGAATCCGCCCATTTTATCGAATCCCCCGAGCCCATGATATATCGTTCACTGATTGCTCACCAGTGGGGAAATTTCCCTGCCCTTATTGAGCGTGTATTCAATTAAGACTCCTGTTAGGAGAAACCCTTCGCGATCAGCATGCTTTGCGATGTAATTTCACAAGACTACGTATTATATTAAGCTGGGTATAGGAACTATTTTCGTTTGTTTATTATCATCTTTCAGTACCGATATGGCAGATATTGATTGCTTTCTTAAATTTCAACATGAATTTTATCCGGTTTTTAGATTTGGTTTTTGTTGTCCTTAGCAATGTATATTTGAATTGTAACTTATATCATCGAAGTCTAAATGTATTTAGAAGCATTAAAATTAAAATCATGTGAAAACTTAAAAGAAACTCTGCTTATTACCTGCATAACCTTTCTGTGCACCCGAATCATAAATGTTATTGTTTGATGCTCTAAATAATTACCAAACATTACGTGAAAAAGTATTCATAATTCATAAGTAAGATGTGATATTTCTTGGCAGTCTTTGGATCTCAAGTCACGATACAACATGTGAGTGAAAGTTTGACGTGTTTTCATACGTGTTGACGTCTCATCCGACAGACTGAGTAGTTTATTTGTAATGCCCTCCACAAGATACTTAAGTAGGGATTGAGTTTCCGCTGAAAAACATGGATTTGATCCCCGGCCGTCCATATGGTTAGCCAGTACTCAAGCCACCACACCGACCCGATCCTCCCCGCTGGCAGCGGGGTTAAGTCCTCGCCTGCTAACTAGAGGGTCGCGGGTTCGAGTCCCGCCTGGGTAGAATATTATCTGCCCAGGACATGGGTGTTTGTGTCGCGTCCGTTGTTACTTTTATTCACCCGACGTAAATTGGCCCATTGGGCTGTATTCGGGATAGTGAAAATAAATAAAATAAAAAATAAAATAAAAATAACATATTTATTGAATTTCTGATACCATTGAAGCTTTTTATTTCAAAATTAAGGGTTCATGATAACAATAAATATGGACCTTACATATGTAATGACGAGTAAGCGTGATATCTAAGATTTCATTGTAACCCGGACCCTGATATCCATTAAGCTTTAAGAATTTCTTAGCAAGCGTTCTAAATATAATACCTTGTAGCAAATCCCATCATGAGAAAGATTATAATCGTGTTGAATCAGGCATAATAATGAATAAAAACATGATTTTTTGGCACTTGTAACATGTAATCATGAGCTTATTATTTCTTTCTAAGATTGGAAGTTTTACCGTATCACTTAAGCGAGTATTTCATATCGAATTTATATAAAATGCTCGATTTCGCTCGGATAGTGCGAGGATCGGGTCGGTGTGGTGGCTTGAGTACTGGCTAACCATATGGACGGCCGGGGTTCAAATCCATATTTTTCAGCGGAAACTCAATTCCTACTTAAGTATCTTGTGGAGGAAACTACAAATAAACTACTCAGTCTGTCGGATGAGACGTTAAACCGTGGTCTCCTTGGCGCATTTCGTTCAGAGTAGGCTAATTCCGACGCCGGCTTTTCATCCCTTATCAATCCCTTATGGCGTAAATAACCTTAGCTGTCGGTCACCTTTCTAACAATCCAATACAATGCAATCGGCTTTGAATGGCCAATTTATGACTACAGTCATCAATGGTAAGCCTAAATAAAGGATTGAGATCATTTCGAAGACTTTCCGAGAGAATAATGTTCCTTTTCAAAGTAAAAGAGGCAGGCAATCTCTCCAGTGATCGCTTTCTTTGTGCCACAGGGCAGGGAAGGGTGAGGGGAAAGAGGGGAAATAATGCCCAGTGACACGTGGTCCTCTGATTCTTTTTTGTGACCTTAGTCACGTGATGTACGCCCCTCCGGAGGGAGGAGTTAGAGCGAGTGAGAGAGAGAGAGAAGAAAGAAAGAGACTTTTTTGTCTTAATTCTTCGGAAAGGAGTTCTTTTCCTCCTTGTGCCTCGGAATTGAATCTCCTGCCTCTGCAGAGGGAGAAAATGAATCCAACATCGTCGCCCTAGGCTTCCCTAAACCACCCTAGAGCACCACTTTTTTTTCTCTTCTTGACCGAGTCCCTTATCTTACTTTTTCTTTTCGGTTTTCCAATCTTTTTGGGGAGTATTCTCTGTGAAGGATGCCCAAACGTAAAATCTAATAGGTATTTCATATATCTACCTATCTGGAAATGTGAGGCAAATATATTAGCCATTACGTCTCGGCTGCATGAATGAGGTTTCATATTTAAATATTTACTTTATACTCATATTTTTATTTCTATCCACTGTTGTTTAATATTTGGCCTCACATAATTGTAAGAATTTTTCATTTAAATTTCAAAGATTTAATAAATTATTTCAACTGCTAACATTGCCCTATTGATATAATTATTTTTCACCTGAATTGTATATTTTTGTTTATTAAATTGAATTTATTATTCAACTCTTGAATCTTACTTATCATTGAATTTAACAGGTTTGTATAAGAATCGTTGTAAACATGGAGCAGGAATAAATGCTTCACTTGCTGCAATTTTTTTGGAATGACATCGTTTACTGTAAAATCAAATTACTCTATTGCTTTGTATATATGTGCTATACTTTCTATATTTCAATCTTTTTGTAGTGAATACTTTCTCCTATTTCTTGATGTTTATTTTAAGAATGAATTTAATGGATTAGTTAGGAAAGATGCGTTTTTTTTACAAGCAATCTTTTATTGCCTCCAGCCTTAATTTTAGGGTATATATGTTAAGGGATGGCGAATAAACAAAGATTGAAAATCGTTCATGAAGAGGACTTTTTTATTTGAATGACACGATTGGAAGAAGTTATTAATGTTATTTTATGATCAGTTCTCGTTCTCTTCTCCCCCTTTCCCCTTTCTTTTCCCTCCACCCCTCATCCTTTTTTCACTGAATCCAACCTCGAGTCCTTCCCTCTTTCATTGCACTCACTACTCTTCTTGTCCCCTTCCAGCAAGTTTTTCCACCCCCTCTCCCCGCTACCTAAAAGATTTTTCTCGATGAGAGAAAGAAGTGAATAGAAGAAAAAATTGTGCTCCATCTCAGTTTAGCTATTCCTCTTCGATTTTGCCTCAGGATATATCCAATGGAATCTCTCCGGGAATAAGGACGATTTATCCCACGGCGGGTCCCGGGTAAAAGCGGAAGACAAATTGACCGCTGCCTACAGTTCCATCATTTTATTTTTTCTCATCCTACCTCAGGAGAATTTTTTTGGTGCCGATACTAGGTTTCGTAACTATATGCAATTTACGGTGCACTATAAATGAAGCATCCTCTGAGAAGCTAGCCCGGGCAACTTGGCTTCAGCTTGGGATCCTGGAGTTTATATTATACGTTAATCATTACAGTATGTGTAATTACATATGTACAAGGATAATAGAGTTCATCAGGATTGAACACAATAAAATCATTTGAAATGCCCCATCGTTACATCTTTTTTTTGGCTATTTTGACGATTACGTTTAACGATTTTTTCTCAGCAAAAGTTAATTTTTATGAAACTGTATTGTATAATGTTGATCTATCCCTTATAACTTTCAATTTAATATTTGTCTTAAAAATGGTGTAATAAACCAAAGCTGACATTTTAATTAACCGTGATAATCATACCAAGGAAATAGGCTGAATAATAATGTACACAGCAATTTTTAATGAGTTACGTAAGTATATTCAAGGTTAAACTTTATGTAGAGTGTGAAAACATCGTTTTTCAGGCCAGTGGTGAAGGAAAGTTTTGTATATGTTTGAAAAGCGACTCAAAGAATATTTTCATGACGTCTCAGTACATTTTCAGGACTGACAGAAGCGATAAAGTAAGATAGATACACTGCCGAACAGATAGGTACAAAAATACGCTCTTTCCGCGCACAATAAGTGACCTCAATAAACACTGATCTCCTCTAAATACACTCACATAATACACGTCACCATTTCCCTCCCAAAACCGTATCCCTTACATTTTTACACGGCTGGTGCCCTAGTACCCCGTGCCACACGCCCATGCGGCAGCTCGCAGGGTATTATGTAGATGTAGAACCCTTCCCATAGTTTTTTATGAATCATTATATCAAATCAAATGCCATAACCGGCCAAAAATCGATGGATATTGGAGTAAGTATAATTACTGAGTTTTTGTAGCAAGGTAAAATAATCGATTTTACGCTGTTCTATAAGATTTCACAAAAGGGGTATGTAAATTAATAAGAGTGTTAGAGAGTAGTGTTTTGGTATTGTGTGAGTGTGTTCCATTCTTGTATTCAATAAAAACAGATCTCCTCTAAATACAATACGGTTCATATCAAAATTAAAAATAAATTAAGTTTTAATTAAAGTATTTCCTTGGCTTTAATTTTTTTATTCTGTGCAAATCGTAGGACTGGATAATGTTAAAACAATTTCATTCATTAACAACAAAAGGTGCGCTTTTTAAAATTTCGCTTGCCATTTTGTATCTTTATCATCTCTCGCAAGCCTTGGTGAGAAGTAAATGCTGTAGATTTCGCAGTTTTTCCCAGGCTGTTACAAATTCATGAAGTTGACAAAACTGCTAAGTTTAGGTAGTCCGGTGTCGATTATTGCAGTAACGTGTCTCCATTTTTGTTGTATTATATAATGAGAAATAATGTTTAATTAAAATAAAATTGTCTAAAAATTTGTGTAAAAAGTATTGCAATAGCATTTACACGGACCAAGATATAAATTCTCAAAATATAGCAGCACATCATTTTAACGCCGACCCTCGTGGCGAACGAGGGCGTAGTCCAATCTTTGAAGTTAAATATCTCCGTTTTTTATGAACTGCCCACGACAAAATTTGTTTTTCACATAAGACAAAAAACTATCGTGTCAAACTAGAAAAAAAATTCAAATTTTAAAATGGCTGCATTTTTGTTGTTCAAATTAAAACATTTAAAATTTAAACAATGTAAATAAAGTTAAGTCAATTTAGTTAATTTACTAATATGATAACACAATGTTGCTGTACATTCTTTTTCAAATAAAATAAAATGTCAACCGTTTCTCTAGCTATTTTTGTTTAGGAGATATAGCAAAGAGAACAAAGGTCTAAGCGCAAAATGTTCGAAACTTTGATTGTCTCTAGATCTGCCAAATATTTCTTTTCCAAAAACGTTTCTACACTTTTTTATTTAACGCCAGATGAAACCCACACACAAATTTTGGTTCGAATCGGAGACACCAAGGGTCAAGTCACTGCTGATCTGACATGGAATGACCTCTATATATATATATATATATGTTTTTTTAATGCCTGCCAGATGATTTAAAGTCTAATATTTAGAGTACTGAAGTATGAATTGGCTTTTTAAGTCAGGTCAATGGGGCTTTCTCGTAGCGTACTATTCATAAGTAATGGTCATTTCTATTTAATTTTCAAAAATTCATCTAAAGTGGAAGGGCCGTTTTCATTTAGTAGGCATATTGGTAAAGGGATTTAGAGTGCTTTGTAAAGGATATGCGTCTCAGGATAGCATTTGCATCTCATCCACTCCTAAGGGAGACTTTTCGCCCGAAATCTGAGGTGCGGAGATCAGCTTTGGGTCACCCTACTGGCCTTTTGGCGTAATCTCATGATCCTATCTGTTTTGTGTGAGCCTGTCTTGGGGTTTGCAGTCTCCGGTTTCCCGAGAGTTTTCTCATAGGTGGCGTCTCCCTTAGCTGCATTAATGCTTCTCTTTAATTCAAGGGGCAAATTCATGCGTATGGAAGGTGATGTATCGAAGCATATTTTATTATTCAGATGATATGCATTGACATTTTTGCGATATTTTACGGCATCTTGCTAAAATAGAATTTTGTTTTTCTATCTAGGGCATGGTTAAAATGTCCTATTATTACCATTGAACTTGTTTCGTACCTTATAGACATCGAGATATTCTAGGTTGCTTGTGGTTATTACCGTCATTGAGTATGAGACATTTTTCTTTTGAAATTGGATACATAAATAGGTATTTATTTTAAACTTATCATAATTTAATAATATGGTGATACAACATGTTTGCTTTCGTCATTAATGATAATTTTTATTTTTATGTTATTAACATACATCAAATGCACAACTAATTTAGTGTCCCTTTTTATGCTATGGATTCTGTTTATGTGTATGGGTTATTATATAGATATTGAAGTTAACAGTTATAATTTAGAAATGTTTTCCTGAAGAGGTTTTTTCTTTGGGAAGATACGTCAATCTACGACTTGAATTTGAAATTATATCTTCTGAGTGGGATAGTGTAACCGGGGTGTAGTAGAGATATTTAGAGAAATAGGATAACAATTGTATATCGTATTCAATCATGTTAATTTTTTAAGATGAAACAAAATGAGATATCTCGCAGAGGTACATTTATTTGTAAGCTCAAAGATATGTTTTTATATTATTTACAGAAATTGAAATTGTTAAAGTAAAGTATTCATGGAGCTCACTAGTTTTTCAGGCGTTAAAATTCTCAGCCTAAACTTAGAAATAATCCATAAGTTTATGGGTCACCTAAAACAATTCTATCCTCCTTTGGTAGAATCGTATTCTTTATCCCATATCTTCTCTGCCCCCATTGAACCACATATGTGACCCTAGCGGGTTAAGGGCCTATACCAAACGGGTCGAGCGGGAAGGGAAAAATTATGTGCGGGCGAGAGCGGAGGGCGGATATCCGTGGAAAAAGGAACGGAGAGGGAGATATGTTGAAAAACACCTCCATCAAAATGGGTGCCTGGGGTGAAATAAATCCTCAGCCCCATCTCACCAACACGGAAGAGGCTAATTTACAGGTAGCGTACGGTATCTCCCGTTATTATAAATGTTAACGCGTCAAAAGAGACCTGTTCTGGATATATTTTCTGGTAATATTGTAGGTAGCGTTTGGAATCGAATCCACCAGAGGTTTTTCATGGGAAAATATAAGTTAGTCCTAGTCAAATGTTTTCCATTGGTAATTCATGCATGACTATTTTGAACGGGATTTATAAATCCCATCAAAATTACAAGCGCATTAAATTTTTTTAAATATTGTACCTTTTTTCTCATTTTAATGTTTCCACTAACCATATTTGTATTGCATTAACTTTTTCAATCTCGATGTAACTGAACATCAAATTTGTTATCTATTTTTAAATTTCTTTGCCTATGTGACTGCCCTACCTATCAAGTCCTTTTTGTCATGAACGGTCTATAGAAACATTTTGTTCAAACTCCCATAGCTCATTTGGGTGCTTGCTTGTATGTCTCATTACTTATCCCCTTGTTCTCTAAAATTCTCACAAATCACTCATTTCTATTATTTCCGGGTCCACAAATACGTCCTCTGCTGCATTACTATTCCGGCGTTTTGTCGAGTAATCATAACACTTCAAATTCTTATTTTATCCCTGCTCTTCTAGATGTTTCCTTTCTCTATTAGAGGTCTACGTAATTTGACGTATTTGGCGTGCAATTTTACTGTGTAATGTTGGTTAGATTAAACTGACAAAATAATGCGTTGACATACCGTACTTCGGCCATTATAAAATTATTTTCCCTCTTTTGTACTTAATATATTATGTATATATCTTGCTAGGTACATCGAACAATATCTTTAACTCGTTTCTAAAGTAAGATATAGTGTGTTGAGTTTTGTTGTATGAGCAAAGAGTTGAGTTTGAGCAGCTCCATGAATACCATTGATGAGTGGTTAAATGTAGTCGTGGAAGTCTCCTGCCCTTTAGGTAACACTACAAATGACCTGAACGTGAAGTGTGGGCTTATTTATTTAAAAATTCCTTTGTTGAGTGATTTACCGAATGCATTTAGTGGCACAAAGGAGTTGGAAAAAATGCTGAAATATATGAATATGATACGGAGAAGTAATTCATATGGAGATAAATATGATTCGGATTCTTATTGACTAGATACTGATTAGATTGATATTATTAGATATTATAATTATCTTTGTTCTAACGAAAATTTACATATTTATTCACTCCGGGAGAATAAAAATACTGGCAAATATTTCCCATGGATTTCAATATTTTGACACAGTTCTATAAACCTGGCTAATTTGACTTACTTAATTTGAGTTTCTTTTTTATACCTAAATTGATTATTTTATCATTTTTTATCGTTTATAAGAAGTAGCTTATTACTATGATTACCATACCAATTTACCTCCAATTACCAATTTATCTCCATGTTAGTTGCACCATACTTAGTTATCCTCTACAAGGAATTCAGAAATCTCTGTTTCCTTGGAGTACTCGTCCCCGCCCAGTGCATACTTTTCCATGCTTCTACAGCACGGTCTATGTTTCTTAACGAACACATGAAAGGATCATATATATTGTATGGAACAGTTTTTAAGCAAATGTTCAGCTCAAAATTTTCTGTTATCTTTTTAGATTTATTTTAGAAATAGAAACATATACTTGCAATACATGTTGTCAATCATAATTGTTTGTTATCTTCCAACCCTCTATCCATAGATGTACTATACTTAAGTAATTTAAAACTCACTTATTTGACGAGATGCCTGGACGCATTTCTATTACAACAACTATCTACAGCAACTCTCTTTGCTGGCTGCTATAACTTTATGGAGCTCGGGTTTAGACATAAACATATTTATAAACGTGTCTAGGGACGAAAACTATCCTCAACACTGACTACAAATGAAGTCTAATATTTGGAACAAACTGTCATGTTTCACTTTTTAACCCATATATCAATTGCGTGGCATATCCATGGGTTACGGGTGAGCGATATTTTTTGTGT
Organism: Ceriagrion tenellum; assembly: GCA_963169105.1. Classification (NCBI taxonomy): domain Eukaryota; kingdom Metazoa; phylum Arthropoda; class Insecta; order Odonata; family Coenagrionidae; genus Ceriagrion; species Ceriagrion tenellum. The sequence continues at coordinate 7,294,847 of OY720641.1, read as the reverse complement.
TTAAATGACGGTAATGCCTTTTCCCGATCCTGGTGTTCATGGTCGCTCATAACGTTAATTACCTACAAAAATATAAACCCAGCCACCTGCATTCTTTTTGCACTACTTTATCCTAGCTTATGTCAAACACTTATGAATAAAAAGTCCATGGGCTTCATAATACGTTGCGAGTTCAAGTGTTTATCCATTTACAAAGGAAATGGTTCCTGGCTTGACTTTGTGGGTTTTATCCATAGTAGATTAAATAAAGCTAACTTCGTATACTCCACTAGAGGAGTTTATTACTGCACACAAAGTATGACTCTTTCCCCTCCCCACTCCCTTACCCTTTCCCACCTCCAAGCATTTCCCCATCCCCCACCACGCCCGACTTCCGCACCCGCTTATGCTCCCATCTCCCAGATTCCTTTCCCTCCGCTTGGCTTGTATATATACAGTGACTAATTTTGTATTAGCACCTGAAGATGACACGAGGTGTCGAAACCCGGGTCATGTTAATAAACCTCTAGTGGAGTATACAAAAAGCTAGCTTTATTTAATCTAATTTATCCATTTACTTCTTGAGATCTCGTATTGATGAGGCTGGGAAATTTTCATTTTAAAGTTCCTTCATGGCCGTGGGCTAAAGAAATGATTTGCTCTGAGCGTCGCGTTTTTGCTTTGCCTTATGTATTCTTACCATGAAATGCATGAGATCGTCATCTGTGTTACTGTAATTGTGGACTTACGCAGGAGATTGAAGCTGTGAGGGCAACATGACTCTTGTATGTGTGTTGGATTGTAAGGCTCAAGGTACCTCAAGAGTTGCTCAAGGAAGGTATTATAGCGTTTTAAGGTGGATTTTTCCTAGAATAACTTGTATCAGATTTCAAATAACCAAAGAGAACGATTTCAGCGGCTGCATAAAACCTGTAGAAAAACTTACTCTTTTGAAAATCGATATGAAATTTCCTGGGTCTGAGGTCACTTATTACTCTAATTCCGTCCTTCGTCACCAGGGTGACATTCTTAGTAATGTGTGTCTAGGTAAAGTTTTGTGTCTTTATCGCATCAAAATTATTTGGTAATCTCCCATTCAGTCGTAAATGTGATCAAGTAAGTTATGTATAGTGAGTGTTCGTGCTCGCTGCTACTTTTCCGGTAAAGTTATTCTTTAAATATAATTACCATATATACTTGCTGTTGCTGTAGCCACTCATATAATATGCTACTTATCCATTAAAAAGGAACCATTTTTTCTGGGGCGAGTCTTGAATGAGTACTGTTAATAAAATAACAGAAATTTATTCGTTCTTATATCCTTCAAAGTTCCTTTCATTTCTTTAGGTACAATAATTCCAGCGGTGTTATCACATCTCCATACGGTTCTAAAATGCTTACCTATGTGTCACCTACACCTACCGCGGCAAACTAACTTTGATGTCATTAATACTGCCAATAAAATTTCCTTGAAGCTCTAATTTTAATTTGGAATACAAAAAAAGTACCCCATGTACAGAAGAGGAGTGCACAAAGGCTGCAGGAGGAGAGTCATTTTATTTCTGGCCCAATTATCATGAGTTAATAAGGCTAAGTGGCGGGCGCAATGTTGACATATGTTAAACCATAGTTACTTGGAAGGTAGTGGATAATGCAGCGCCCCCAACCAAATGTCGCAACAATTGTCTAGCATTATAAAAAAGTCTCGCTATTTTTTAGTGGATTTCGCATAAAGTATCCTAAAGCGAAGTCGAGGGATCTTGGTTTGAGTCATGATCAAGGCAAATGATTTTTTCCTTTGTGGATTTGTGGACATGCGCAGTTGTATATAGCATCATCTTACTTTCTTTGAAGTTCATTCTCATTCTTCGCTTAGTATCGTTGTAATGTTTTACTTGCATGTCACCTCAAAGGCATTACAATGAAACCTATGTTAAGTTGTCACCACCATGGGATGATGGCCGCTTAAGTAGGTGACAGCTGAAGGAAAGGAAGGTTTATATTGCGTCTATGTATGGGAAATTCATTCCGTTCCAGTAGAAAATCGGCTGTTCAAAGAGGTGGCCACTTGGGGGAGGTGGCCGCGGAGGCATGATTTATTATATCAATTTAATCAAGTAAGACTATTAAGTCATTTAATCTCATAGTTAGTATGATGCAGCTCTCCTTCCTTGTCCCCTGCTAAGTTCTTCATATCATGAAGTTGCTTATAGTTTATGTCTTATTGCCTCTGGTGAGCGTATTCCCATGGTATATCTTAGGTTAAAATGATTTCTTATCAATTTTCCCTTTCTTGGTATTCCTCACTAGTTTGATTGCGACTTAAGAGTTGTCCAAAACGTCTTAATGTTGACTTTCTACGCCTCTGCCGTTATTTTCTCCGCATTTTATCATAATATTTCTTTTTTCTGATTTTATTCTTCCACTTGCTCGTCATGGAGTCCCAAGTGTGTTTTTATTTGAGCATAATGGTGAATTGAATGACGATGATTTTCTCGCTTTGAATCGCCATTATTGGCAAAAATATTTCTTGTCCATGATTTTATGTCATATATTGCTGGAAAATTTTCAATGCAACCCTCGGGTGGTGACCTCTTTAGTAAGTGTTTGGGGCAGAAGTCTCCATAACAGCAAAAGGAATGCATTTCCGTCCTTTTACTCGAATCCTCGCGGAGTCTTAAGTATATCACCAGGTGTAAGCAGAATAATCTTTGAAGTGAAATGCAACGTTCTTCTCTCGGTAATAATTTTACCTTCAGTAGTAGGCTTACCTACAACAACTAAAAAATATTTAAAATTTAAGGAATTGTATTCCCATTTGGCACTGTGAAAAATGATTAATTACTAGCGTGCTTAATTTTGGCTTTAATCTTCGTGAAATGTGATGCCATTAATCATTTCCACGAAAAAAGCGTCATTATTTACCGAAAAAAGGTTTTCCTATTCACAGTTAGACGAAACGCAAAACTTTTGACCAGTTGGTCTAAAAAAAACCACGCTATGTTATCAAAAATTACCATTTGAGTCCCTTGCAATATTTTTTGAACTTTAAAGAGGCACAAAAAAACTGTACTCAAACGACCGTCTCCGCTTTTGACCGAAGGTATATTTACGGAACTCTGTGTCCCTAATGCTAATGCGTATAAATATCGCTTTTTAAAATAACAGGTGAATGGATCGGTAGCTGGCAAAAAAACGAAATGGTGGGAAATTCGAATAAATTCCGTGGGAGCTCTAAGCCGGGGATTTTTTTGTCTACCTCGATTTAATGAGAGAAGACCTTCCGAGTGATTACGAACAATGCAAACTCGTCCCCAAAAGACCTCGTTTACGGGATTATGCGCCAGAAGTTGGAATTATTCCCATTTTCAACAACGTTGGGACTATCCAGGGTATTTAGGGCCTTGATTTGTGCCTACGTGCGTATGTAATGCAGTGGGAACTGAGGAAAAATGAAATTTCCGTATAATGCGTCCTCTTTTCCCGTCCGATCTTCATAAATCGGTGGTTTAGCTCATCTTTGGCGGACGAAATAGGCCATCGTAATTTAAAAAACTTGAATTCTCCTCTTTCTAATGCTCGCACCGTCCGTAAATTATGCTGTCCTTTCTGAAGCCCATAGCGAGGATGAAATTTCAAACAACGGTTTTGCTGTTATGTACTAATATCACATCTTTTTAATCACCTTTATTGCTGAAAATATGTAATGGCAACAGACAATAGCCACAAACTGATAATTTGGCTTCTCAGAAAACTTATACCAGACTATGTATTAAACATAGTCATTTGAGATTAAGAATTAACTACTTGTAGGAGTATTTGCTCTTAATTGAAATCTCTTTGAAGAAATATCACTCCGAATACAGCAGTGTTACGTATGTAAATGATATTTTTTTGTGGGTTGATTCTTAAAAAGCAGATATTTTATCGCTAATCAAATCTAAATTGATGAAATTAGGTGAAAAATTCATCTACAGAATTATGTTAGTTGGATAACATTCTATTTTCTTCAAAAGCAACTGTCAACGTTAATTCTTAGGCTTCATCACTTTGCGCTAGCGCTGACAACATTTAATTCAGTCTTAAAACAAATTGCTCTATCTCATGCAAATGACTGGACAGTCTTAGCGGAAATCTGACCAAAGCTCTGCTAAATCATCTCTCGATAGTAACTTAAAATAATTTCTCCGTGCAATCCCTCAAATCATCGCAGTAAAAGTGTTATTAGTCGAAATCGATGATAAATTATAAAGTTGAGTCGTGTGGCCAATGCAAAGTTTTCCCGGATAATCCTCAATCGCTCTTATATAACACAAATGTATCCGACAATGCGTGTGTGTACAGACTTTATTAATTATCATCCCGTTACTTAAAGAAACCATGTACCTCCTGACTATCTGAAAATTTTATAAATATTTATTTACTCCATGTGGTCCATGGCCTTCGAAATTTACTGATTATTAACCTTCTGCCACTCGTGTTAGCTCCAGGTACGAGGATACTCATACGCTGTACAATTGCACTTTTCTTTGCACTATTCTTGCTATAGTACAACTTTTTGAATTTGCAATTAGCCAAACTAAATTCTCAATAGTTTGACGATTAAAATATTAGGTTATCGCGATAAAATAAAAATGGAAGTGACGATGTAAATAAATATAATGGTAAATTTTATTTGTATATCAGATGAAAATGTTTTGAAAATCTAAACTACCCACAAGTAACATGATATTACGCAAAGAATAAATTATTACAATCTTTTGCGGTTTAAGTCTGTCCATCTCTTGCGTGGATTTTGTGGCTGCGGATGATTTGATGGTCCATCCCACGGACGGAGAGGACGGTGATAAATCTCCTATTTCGACGGTAGCCGAATCTGGCTCCTGGGATGTACCAGTAATTTATACCAACTTAGCAAATTTAGTCTCTAACATTGTAATTAACCTCATAATGAAGGAAATTGGGGAATAGGATCGTGTGTTATAGATTTATTAATAAAAGGAGCTAATATGACTTACCCAAGTGCATAATTACTGAGAAAAATAGATTGAATGCTAAAAATGAGGGCTACACGATGAAAATCAAGAGGCCAAATACATAGGCTATTGGAGGGGAAAGCAATTATTGAGTTAGCATTGGAGGAATTAAGGGCAGCAAATGCCAATCTTTGGATTTGAAAGCCGATGATGTCACTGGTGTAATTGAGACTAGAAGAGCCCACAGTGGCCGACTAGAGAGAGGTTGGAAAAGTTCTCACTTATCAATCATCTATCTCAAGCTCACCCTCGTTTTTCGATCATTTCCCTCTCGGTAACGAGAACCGAAATGATGACCAATGTCTTTCGATTAATATCCCACCTTTGAAAAGTGTTGGGGGCATGCTTTGCATCTCACACTACCGGAACGTATTACCATGAACAGTGGAGCTTGTGGGCGAACGAAAGCCCACTGACATGCCCCCATAATGCTCTCTGCTCACATATGTACCATTGTGTGCTTGTTAGACTCGTTTTGGCTTGGTCCTAATTTTCAGCTGATTTTAGGAGCACGTGTTTCCTCAAGCGCAAGAAATATCACGGCATCTCTACGTCTCTCTTCCTGCTTCTATATAGCGTAGCCATCCCACGAGGCGCTTCCGGGCACGACGAGAATTGTAGACAAGTAAACGTAAACTCCCCACAAATTTTGAATCCGTGTACTCAGTCTCCTTTCACCTGGAGACGCTTTTTCTTGACGTTTAACCTTTATCTTTTCCAAGAATTGGTCACGCCTCAGTCCTCGTATTTTATTTTAACTCATTCGGGAAATATAAAATAAATAATACGAAGACCTCATTGTACGAGAGCCGATGTTGAAATTTAAACAGAAAAACAAGAAACTGAAAACAGAGTTCGGTGATATCAAATAAGGTTTTGATCTTGAATTCAGCTGATGAAAGACACGCTAAAAACGAGAAAAATACAATTGTTCAAGAAGAAAATTATGAGGAATTCAAACCTTGTATGGATATTCAATGTTACCATAGCGTTAAATGCTTAAGTTAAAATCGGTACAATGAATAACATATCCTTGCGAAAGAGCAAGGGTAAACGCTCTTGATACTCAAAAAGATAATATATTGAATTGAATTGAATATTTATTGATTGTTCTGGAGACATGATCCTTAAGAGCAAAAAATATATATACATAGTGAAGCGAGACAGCAAAGAAATAAGGAAAAAATAAAGATTATAAATTGGCAACGACGAATTGTGTTCCATAACATTTTTACGTAGAAATTATACAGTACAAATAAGACCCAGTTAACAAGTATGAAAAGTAAACTGCGGAGTGTTACATATAAAGAATTCAAAATTCAGCAAACAAGTTTAAGATATAAGGATAGAACAACAGCATTAAGAATCATAAAATAATACATTATAATAATTTATTTTGAAAGTTGAGATAGAGGGACTATTTTTTATATGTACAGGTAGATTATTCCGCAAATGACACGTAGTTACGATAAAAGTACTTTGAAAGTTAGTCGACTTGTGACTAGGCAAATTTAAAAATTCAGAATTACATATGTCACACATGTAACTTGTGGATAGCTTAGCAACAAATTGGTCAAACAGATATTCTGGGGATTTTTCGTTGAATATAGGGTACCAAATATACCTACTGATTGGGAAGAAAATAATCAAAGTAGGAAGGCATGCAAAAGAAATATTTGTGACACGAAGAGGCCTGAGCAGATAAGTGAAAGAAAAGGGTATTATACTATAGAGGGGTAACCTTGGCTACTGGCCTCCGAGAAAGTTAGTACATTGACAAAAATGAAGATTAAAAAAATCTGTGGGAGTATGTCACATACTCTCACAATAACTGAAGTATTTACGTAATATTTAGTATGATTTAGGAATGTGTGATAAATATAATATGTGTGATGAATGAACATTAACAATTTTTCATGTTTATAATGATTTGGCCTTTTATATACATTCAAATGTTTTATGACTGAATACGACTAAACCCTTAAATTAAGATTATTTGCAGACGATACAGTTATCAACCGTGGAATAAGACAAGACACGGACTTTGAAGCTCTGTCATCGGACCTTAACAACGTTCATTCGTGGTGCCAGGAGTGGGGGTTTGAATTAAGTCTTAAGTAATGCACCACAGTTCACTTCTTGCAAAAGTCATCTCACAAATGCCATACCTATACTGTGGGTGGAGTAAACATAAAACCTTCAGATACAGTAAAATATCTTGGAATTACCATAACTTCTGATATATCGTGGGGATTTCACATACAGAGCATATGTGGCGCAGCATAAAGAAACTAGGTTTTGCTAAACGTATAATAGGAAGGTCCTCGGTTGAAATAGTTAAAGAGAGATGCTACTTCACTTTGGTTAGGCAATACCTCGAATACACCAAAATCATTTGGGACCCTGGTCATAAATATTCAACCAAAACAAATAACAAAATACAAAGGAAAGCAGCTCGCTTCGTTGAAAACTGCTACGAGCGTACACTTAGTGTCTCACAACTTTTAGGGGGATTAAAGTGGGAGCCCCTAGAGACTCGGAGGCTACACCGTAGGCATAGATTGCTTGAGAAATTCAGAACTGGTGTGTTTCAGAGCGACACAGAGAATATTATCATGATGCATCACTACATCTCTAGGTCTGACAGGCGCAATATAATATGAGAGCTACTCTGCCGAGCAAATAGGTACAAAAACTCGTTCATTCCTTGCACAATAAGCGACCACAATTAAAACTGAGCTCCTCTAAATACACTCCCACAGTACATGTCACCATTTCACTTCCCAAAATCTTACATTTTTCGCAGCTGATGACCTAACACTCCCTGCCAGACGCTCATGCGGTGGCTCGCAGGGTAGTTTGTAGATGTAGGCCTTATATATACATTCAAAAGTTTATGGCTGTATACAATTAAACCCTTCCCACAGTTTGTTATAAATCATTGTAACAAATCTTGCTAAAAAGCGATGTATGTTGGAGTTAGTATTATTACCGGCTTTTGTAGCAAGGTAAATGAACGTTGAACTTCTTTTTAACGTTTTGTTCTATAATACTTTTTGAAAGGGGTATGAAAATTAATAAAGGTCAGTGATACGCTAGCCGGTTGAGTGTTAGAGAACAGTGTGTAGGTGTTGTGTGAGTGTGAGTCATTCTTGTATTGTGAATCAAAGGCACGGGTTTTTTGCGCCGTAAATCTCTTAATCACTACTCCCTTCTCCCCTAATTTTTGTCCCTGAAAAGTTTTTGTTTACGACTATTGGTGTTTCATCCTAATTATTGTATGCATGCTGTAAGAGCTCTTATTATTGGGTTTGTACATGAAATTTGTAACTATAAAAGGTAGTGATTAGCTTAAGCTATCTCATTACGGCAAATTTTATGTAACGTATAAAACAGCGCTTCAAAACGCATAAATCCTCCGTAAAGGTGGGGATTTTTTAAATTACTCACAGAATATACGAGGAAGAAGAATAGCGAATGGCTTCATCAAAACTGCTTTAATACCCAGAAAAATGAGCAAAAGTCGTCAGAATTAAAAGAATGAGCTGTTGGTTCTGTTTCAGCAGCGGGCAAATATAAGAAAGTAGTAAATTAAATAGGTACGAGGGTTGATGAGTAATTAACTGACGAATAAAAGGGTTTTGGAAGGCCATTTAAGATGAAATTGCGTTGAGAACAATCAGAGAGAGGAGAATCGAGTGTTATTAAGACGGTGAGCCCTTTGGAGTGGATTCCAAAATTACTAATTACTCGGAGTGTATTGGGAAATATTTATGGAGATAAATATGAAAATAAGTATCTGAAATGGGAGTCTGATCAAAAGATTAAATATAATCCAAATGGCACAGGTGAGGGATGATGGAGATTTAGGGTAGATTTTTATTGTAAAAAAATGCGTTTGTTGCTCTCTATCCTCTTTGGATGTATCGTGTTTGTCGAAAAATTATAGAAGCAGCTAAGGGAAAAAGTCATTTATTTTAAATATAGGCTCAATATAGCTGATGAGGTCAACTGAATTTGATGAGGAACAGAAAGTGGCTAGAAAGTCAGCCAGGGGATTCCAGTAAAGGGCAGATGTATTAAAACAATCACTATGAGAAGTGCAATGCAGTAAATTAATAAAACTCTGATGTTTTCTTAGCTATGAAAGCGAATATAACCATTAAGATACAATGGCTCAATATAATTAAGCAATCAATCGGAAATGAATATTTCATCTGTCATGGGAATTTATGGGGTAAGTGCACCATATCAGATGTAAGAGGTGCATTTCTCAGAAAATAGAAAAAACTAAATCACGAGGTTAGCGCGTTGTAGATAAATAGGCAGAGAAGTAAAGAAATGAGGAGGAGAAAAGCGTTACGAAAAGGCGTTTGCAAAGGAAGGAGAATTAATATCCTTAATCTTGGGTAAGATTGTCAAGAATAAATTGAGAGCCTTATGCATAATATTGTCTTATGCATGTAAACAACGTGTATATAATGTATGATTTTACACCTTCCCTTCGACAGCTCCTTTCAACAGCTCCGTTACGTCCGAAGTGTTTCCTCAGATACGAGGATGACACGTTTATTATATGGCCTCATGGACCGGACGCTCTTAAAATATTTTTAGACCATATGAACAACCAACATCCCAACATACAGTTCACTATGGAGATGGAGAAAAATAATAGAATCGCATTCCTCGACGTCCTTATCACCCGAAAAGAAAATGGCAAACTGGGGCATAGCGTTTATCGGAAGGCGACACATACAGATTTGTACCTGAATGGCCTTAGTCACCATCACCCCTCTCAACGCAGTGCTGTCCTCTCCACTCTCATACATCGTGCGAGATCAATATCTGACGCAGAGAGTCTTCCTGTGGAATTGGACCACCTTCGGAAAACCTTCCGGCAGAATGGTTACGGAGAGCGGCAAATTTCGATGGCCTTCAAAAAGTCCCGTGAAAATTCACAAACATCGGATTTGGAGGTTGACCAGCCTAAACCTACAACCAGGGCCTTTTTGCCCTACGTATCTACCATATCAGGGAGAATTTCGAGGGTTCTGAAGAGGTACAATATCGAGAGCATCCATAGACCTATGGCCAATTTAAGAGACCGCCTTGTGAGGGCTAAGGACCCAGTTGGCCTCATGACTCCGGGGGTATATAAAATCCCATGTGAATGTGGTGAAGTCTACGTGGGAGAGACTGGGCGAACTATATCCACTCGTCTGAAGGAACACCGTAGGCATTTCCGGCTTGTTCAACCGGAAAAATCAGCAGTAGTTGAGCATAGCCTGAGTCGGGACCATAAGATCATTTGGGATGACACGACTGTTCTTTGGCGATCCGGCCAATTTTGGGATCGCTTAACCAAAGAGGCGATAGAGATAAGGTTGGAGAGGAAGAATTTCAACCGGGATACTGGTTATACGATCAGCAGCTCTTGGAATAGAATTCTGAGAAGAATTCAGAACACCAGAGCTAAGTCCCCGCTGGTCAACGGTCCTCCAATACAACAATCGGGGCTCGACCAATCCCGCCCCGCCTAGCGCCAAATTAAACAATCTTTTTAAACAAGCATCATTAGCCTTGAGAATGGGTGACGAGTCGGAACCCGAAACGTCGGCTGTCTATAAAAATCTTACCCGGTGGCGAGCCCGAGAAATTTACACTAACGTGTATATAGGTGAACATAATAATAAAAAATGACTGGTACATATAATTTATAATATAATCCAAGACATATAATTAACGAAATAATGTCATCTCAGTTCCTGCCAAAGTATTTACTTAGTGGTATTATTTTTTTATAAAATAAAAATGGTTTCCCCTCTGAGTGGCTGAAAACCTACGGGCTACTTAAAATTATTTACGTTTTTCGATCACAGTTTTCCCTTGGATATCAGCTGTAAGCTCATAAAAGCATTTTCTCTCCTATTGGAGGCCATCTCTTGACAACCTTCTGTAAATTGTTGATGCGATCTCTATCTTCTCTTTCTTCTACGTTGCGTGAGTCGCTTACTTTGAAAGCGATTTTAAGGGCTCATTTCTTTGACGAAATTCGTATGCTAATCACCGAATATGCGTCATGGCGAAGTTCTTTTTTCAGCTGAGACTTTATTGAACGATATTATCTTCCGGTACCCAACACCACTTAAGCAGTATTTAATTATCTCAAGACGACAACACATGCGTGATCAGACGGAAAGTGTTTCTTGCGTGATTAAAACGCTCCTTTCCCCAAATCCTCTTCTCTTATCTATAGGAGGTGAGTTGAGCAAGCTATAGAGTGGACGTTTTCCGAGCGACATTGTCACGTGTTATAGGTGTAGGTAAACCTGGTTGTTTTATGTGGAAAAATTGTATTTTATAATCTACCAGGAACGGTGGACTGCACGCAAGGCTTCGATCTCATGTGCTTATAAATAGATTACGATTGTGGAATTCATGGACATGCTATATCTTAATCATGGATGAACAATGCCTTTTTTTATTCTTTTTCACGCAAATAATTACTGAATGCTTGAAGCTACAAGAGTCAAATTTCACGGATAAATTGCGGGACAAATGCCGAGAGTTAAAAATAAGGATTGATTTATTAGGGAAATATTTAATGTGGATAGTGGCAATAATTGTCTCAGAAATCTAAGGTTTGTGTTTGGTCCGTAAATTAGAGGAGTTGAAGAAAATGAAATGGTGGAAATCACTGCTCACAAGTCCATGAAGATCAGAATGCTCCTAAAACGTGCCAAGTAAACGTGCGACGAAGAGACTACTCAAACCCAATAAAAGATGCTCTTTATTTTGCTAGGAAATATGTTCATAGGAAGAAGTATGAGATGCGTAAAAAATGAAAAAGGGCATTATAGTTTTTTTATACATCAGGGTATAAAGTTTTGCATACCTAGGAATGAAAATTAACATTAACTGTATAAGCGTACATTAACTGTTTACTCATTAGACAATATATCTACAATTATCTGTAATTTTGATACTTTATTTATCATTAATTTAACCCAAATATTCAATACTTTCTTATTTTGATATTTCCTGTTATCCCTACTGATACAATGGTGGCATTGAACGCTATTTATAATCTCTCTCTTTAATGACTCAGTGAAAGTTGTCTATAGTAATTTTCTTCTTCATATATGCTTTTTGATTCAAACGAAGTATATTTATGGGGAGTGTCACAATCCGTATTCAGTGCTTTCTTTTTTCTGTTTATATTATCCATCTATTGGCTGCAGTGGAACTGTAGTCTCCGGGTATTGGTGTTTTGAGCGTCGTTCTTCATTCTGTTTGTTCCTCTTAATATTTCAGTCAGTGACCAAATCTCTTCCTTCCTCTTCCTCTCTTTCCGTTTATCTTTCTTTCCATGGTGACTTTTTGCTATTAATCTCTCCGTAATATGTGGTCTATCCAATTTGCTTTTTTATTCTTTACACTCTTTTCTATACAGTTTGCTTCGCTCCAATCTTTCTCCGCATCTCCTCGTTTGAAAAATTATCTATCAATCTTATCTTGATCATCTTTCATCAACAACACTTCTAAAAGCTAACTGAATATTTTTCTTCCGTTTTCCTTATTTTTTGTGATTCCGATCCGTGAAAAACTACACTTCACGAAAAAAAACTTTAGGAATCTTTTCCTTAAATCCTTGTCGCCCGTAGTTGTCGAGAGTTACCTAACTTTTCCAAATGCTATTTTTCTTTGCCACCCTTTACTAATTTCTTGTGTACTGGAGTTCCCTAGTACTTCAATGACCTCAATTGCTAGATTGTCTACAAATTGATTTTTACTTCTCGGTCTTCTTTGGAGATCCTCATTACCTTCGAAATATCAAAATCAATTTTTTTTATGCTTTTGTCCTTTCCTTTTCATCTCTTCAACCATTCCCTGTAGATTCTCTTTGCTTTCTGCTATCTCAATCCGCTCCTCTGCATATTTGATGGTCTTCAGATGATTTACTCCATCCATTCTCCAACAAATTCTCTTTTAAAGCTTTTGACAGCATTTTTCCCCATGTATGCTGAAAAAAAGTGGGCAAATGCAACATCCCTATCTCACTCCTCTTCCTAGAGTAAGCTCATGAGTCTTTACCTCTTCGATCAGCACCACTACCCTTTGATCCATGCATGGCTGTTTTATTAACTTTCTATCTCTCCATTCTACTCCAAAATCTTTCAGGATATTTATTAGTTCTTCCCTTTTTAAGCGATCAAATGTCCTCTCATAGACATTAAATCAGATATACATCTCCTTCTTCACCCAAAGCACTCTTTGTGTCAGTATTGTTACGCAACAATTGAATCTCTTGTTCCTCTTACTCATTGATATTCAAAGTGGTCCTCTCTCAAGTGTTCTTTTCTCTTCCGCAAAATCCTCTTTGTTATTATTCTGAATTTTACCATTTATGCATGGGCTAATTGCTCAGAAAGCCTTTTTCTTTCACAAGGGCACCGCTATTGTCCTTAAGAAATCATCTAGCCATTTCTTTATATATTTTATTGATTTGATCAGTGAAGAGTTCTATTCCTTATTAGTCCTATCCTCCTCACATGACTGTTCATTATCCAGCTCTATTATTCCGTTATGTTTTAACTCGCACATTATAATTGTCCTTTTCCATGTAATCTTCATCTCCTCCTTATCTGTTGTTAGTTTCCCCTTCTCATAATTAATTTTCATCTAACAAATCTTTCTTGATTACTTCGTATTCTTAAACAACTTCCATTTTCCATAACTTCCCTAAATCGCCCTTTCTTGACTCCGCTTCTTCATTCAGTCCTCAGGAGCTCTATTTGCCTTCCTCTTTAGTTCATTGTTGAGCTCCATGTACCGCCTTCGTTCATAGTCTTAGCCACCTTTCTTCTGCTATGATCTGTCTTTCATCTTCTCCATCCTTCTTCGAATGGCCATTTCTTTCTCATTTTTGCTCTCTCTTTTCCCATCTTTTGCTCCAGGACACCTATAATACTCTAGCATGCCTTCCCAATCTTTCCTGACTCTTATTTCCTAAATGAGACTCGCAATTTTTTCTAATTTCTTAATGGAGTAGTAATTCGCCGTATTTTTCGCAACCATAGCCGCAGTATGAATTGGTTGAATTATTCCAATCATTGTAGTCAATTTTAAATCTATATCTGGTAATAATAGAGAAAATATTTGAAGAATCCGCTCATACAGTTGTTGGAGGCGAATATGCTTTTCAAAATAGGTCGCGGTCTATCGATAAAATATATGTATGCACCTAAGAGCTTAGAGTAGGTATAATGTATACGCTTAGGAGCTTAAGGGTATTTTGCTTCTTCAATGCCATCTAAGTTAGTAGTGGAGGATTTTCTGATATGAGTGCACACACATTTTTTCCCTTAAGCATCATACGTTTTTCTGCATCGTGGATGACGCTCAAGTTTTTCCCAGCCTTCAATATTCTCCATGAATAGGCTTGGGATTTTTCTTTTCTAACATCCCAAATTGATTTGCTCATTTCCCTAGGTCCTCTTCGTCACTAAATACACCGGACTTCAGTGGTGGTAGGAAAAAGTTTTTAATGGACAAGAGGGACACATAAAGGGAAAAGGAACACGGGGATGGTGTCCTGGAACGAAAGGAATGAAAAAGAGATTGGGAGAGGGTTTTGGATTGAAGGTCGACCGTCAGAAAAAGAAGGAAGAGAGAATAAAGGGAAAGGAATCGAGACCAGGGAGATGAATAGAAGAGAAAAGGGCGGCCGAAGAAATGGAAGGGAGGAAGGAAGCCTTGTTCCCTCCGGGCATTTGGGAGTTTTGTCGTTTGTGGGAGAGAGGAGTTTCCTGCAGGAAAAAATGAGAGCAAGGGAGCTCCACAATCGCGGGAGATAAAAAGGGCCCGGATGAGTTGCGAGTCCTTAAAGAAAGGACTGCAGAGATGGAAAGGTTGTGGGTGAGACCGGAAGATAAAAGGTTGCGATGGGATACAAGGAGATTGAAGGAAGCCTTAAATGGTGGAGAGGAAGGAGATGAATGAGAAGGAGACAGATGATGTTGATGAAAGAAGAAAGAAATGATTGTTTTTATGATGGAAAAAAGAGAAAATGGAGAAAAGTGAGTGGAAATATGAGATACGAGGTTAATAGCGATGAAAAATAGCCGACTTGCAATTGTTTTAATCCATTTGGATTCCCAGTTGGACAGTGAGACGACCTCCGACCCTTTTAAGTTAACAATTATCATATAAGGTACTGTGTCAAATGAATGGAATGCCCTTGTTCAGTCTAATCTTCACTTTTATATATCTTTGTAGTCACTTTCAACGCTCCCGCTAAATATTTTGCTTTAATTTTCCTATTTTTAATCCCTTTAAAGTCATCATGAAATTTTGCTTCCCAAAAGCCGTCCGAACTTTTCATTGATCTTTGCTAGCATAAATGTTTTCCCTCAATCACCATATTTCGTGTGCTAACTTTTTGTTCTAGCTTCCTCATTTATCTCCTATCTAATTGTATTTCACACTATTTCTTGTCAACTTACCTTTTGCCCTCTACATTCAACCTCCTCAACTCATTCTGTTAAACTGCCCCATCCACAAAGCCGCGGTTCAACGGTAATTCTCCATCTGGAATGTCGAAATTTCAAAATACACGTTTTGCTTATATACTGGAAATATAAATCCAAGTGATTTTGGAATGAAAAATTAAAACTTTTTAGCAAAAAATCACTGTGAGGAGATATTAATGCCACGCGTTATTGTTTCATATGCTGTACATACACTACATTTAGGACTTCAATAGTTAATACCGCTAGCGGCTACCTAATATATCATTTGAGATTAGTATGACTAATAATTATTCAATATGTATTTATAGTTTTTGAAAAAGACCAGTTTGTGTTTAATCTCTACCGCTCTAAATAATTTTCTAAAAAAGAGCTTTTTTTCTTATTAAGGCATGATTTATATGTACATGGCATAAACCTTTTTTTAAGTTGTTTTAGCATTGAATTGGATACATGCAAGGTATTTTTATAAATTTCGTATTCTGTGTTGTTAAAGTAAGCCATAAGTGTGAGGTGGTTTTTACCAATTTCCGCCCACCGTAGACAAATGGCTACACCCTCATTTGCTGAGTGTATGAAGCTCTGCAGGAGGAACCGCAAACTTTGTCGAAATCAACTGGTCAACACTGTGTAATTTAATGTCACGATCACGAAAATACTTTGCGTGAGTACTTTAGGTGACCAAATGAGTTAAACCAAAAATTTTTCCAAATCACAAACAAAACTTTTTCTGGGCGGAAATGGGTTAAATGAACAAAAACTAAGAGTTCAATGGGCACAATACGCAAATTTGAGAAACTGTCAATTTAATCTAGTGTTATGTTTTAATTTATTAATGTAATTTAAATGTAATAAAATAATTTAACTTGTAATGTAAAAATAGTTGCAATCTCACTTCATGGAAATACCCATTTTAAAAAGATCAGAGTGAAGAAACCCGAATGATGAAGTGCATCACGTAACAAATACACAGTAATTTTAGCTTATGAATGACAATGTGAGGTAAACAATGATGGAAAAAATGTTAATATTGCATTATTAATTTGTAGATACATATTCTCCGAAACAACTCACCAATAATCAAACTATGTGATTGGCTTATTTGAAAATACATTGAACATATTTCCTTTCTATTGAGAATAAAAAAAAATCTCCAATAAGCTGAAGCAGGAATGGTGGTGTACAAATTTAATACAAAACTATCTGAAATGTCAATTTTTAGTACCAATTAAGATAAACTTTGTGCCCAATCCTTAAGCATTATATGGAACTAAATAATTTGTTTGATTTATCGATATGTCGTATTGAGAGATGGCGGTATTTCGTACGACTTGGTGGCTTAACACGCAAGTCAAGCTGAGGAAATTTGGAAGATATTGAGAACGTCTATTGGTAAACATGGACGCAGAGTGGAAAATAAAAGGACGCCAGCGGCGAGGAGGAGGCTAGGAGTAAAATGGCGACTTGAGAGAATGAAAACGGCGCGGATATGTAATTTAGGGACGTGGAATGCATTAAAGCGAGATGAGGCCATTTCGGATGGCTATGTGAAAGGTTGGGAACTGTGAAGGGCGCCCATCAGTGAAGGCCTCATGAGAGGGAGTTTATGTTTCCTTAAGGTTCTTTATGGTTCCTTACGGTCGTCCTACTCATGGAAAAAGTCATACTTTTCAATTTAAGTATGTAATTGACTATTTTTCTAGTAATGAATCACATATCTAGTTTTATGATCATCATTTACGAAAAGTTATTAAGGTATGAAATCATCATGAAAGCTGTTTTAGACAAAATGAAACTTATTATTAACCTTTAGGTATCCATTAGAAACTCTGTCACTGTGAATGTATTCCAAAATAATTTCTTACTCATACAGTAATTTAATATTGCAATATATTTATATATATTGTGAAATTATATTGTCATTTGTGGCTGGTAGTTTTATGTATTTTTTCCATCACGGAGGGGTATGGTTATGAAAGATATAATATCGTATGAATAAAAAATTAAATAAAATTTTGTCAACTAGGAGATTTTTACTACATTAGCCACATTATCACCAGGCATAGGGACTAGAAAGAAATTTCGAACCAGCACTGAAAAAGTAAATCTTTAAGGATACTACAACTGATTTTTATGGATTAGTGCGAAAAAATACAAGTATATACAGGAAAACATGTAAGAATGTTGAAAGCACTTTTCCGTCATTGGCATTGTAACATACATTGATATCTATATTTACTCATTCAGGTGTTCATAGATGGATATCGTTTAAAACATCATGATCAGAATCGATGGCTTTGGACAAGATAAGTCGGATTCCGTCACAGCGTTGTAGAGAGGTCACTCGATTCCAAAAATCAAGCCACACCAAGAGGCTTAATCATTGAATGTTATGCAAAACTCTCCTCAGCTCGGGGACCTGCGGCAGCTAAAGTAATGCGAAATGCTCTAGAAACCCCTTGACCGAAAAACTGAAACTAATTTCTTTTGAAAAAGCCTTCAGTGGCGTCCCGGCGTTAAACTCGTCGCACTGGATCAGCGCGCGCACAGAGGGGCCTTTGAAGTTTTTGAAAGGCCTACGTGCCGGCGCCACCCGGGATAAAGAGGGTTGGATGCCCACCCTCAACGGCCCTGTTATAAAAGGAGTCCGGGAGAGGGAGGAGCTGCATGTGTGTGTCCCGGGCTAGAGGCAGTTGCAACGACGGAGGGCCGAGGTCAAAGCGATGCGATTATAATTTTTATAACCGAATGCTTTCACGTGTCTCCATGCCTCTTTTAAAGCCCTCTCCTCTTCACGAGACCCGCATGCAAATTTCAGTTTGAGGGGAATAGCATGCCTAGCCCTGGGTGAGACCTCCCTCTCAACTATTTTCTCTGACCTCCCTTAACTTGGACAGCCTTTTATTTTATATATGATAATGTTTTGGTGATTTCTGCGGGTGTGAATACTATATCTCATGCTTCACGAGTGTGCCAATCTATTGATAAAGAGACGTGATTACTTTGATTTCAACAGATTTAGGGGAGATATTGTGGAAGTTAGCCATTGTGTAACAGAAACAATAATTGCACTTTTCCACAGGATGTCTTAAGGTGCACGACGCATTTCAGCTCCATCTTCAGAGCCATCATCAGGTAAGAGACTTGCCACAGGTACAAGATCTCGAACCGGTCGATGGCTACGTGAACTAAATCACGTCTTACTCAATAAAATATCCTGTGGAAAAGTTCTGTTGTTGTTTCTGCTGTAATAGACGTAATTACGTTAAATATTTCTGAGGCATAGCCCTCTTTTACAGCGAGAGGCTCTATATCATTTTCAGCTACATTTGTTTAGGACCTCTCGATGAAGAGAATGGTGGTGTCACCAAAATATTTAATGCCACATATACTTTTACCAGAGTAATTTTAGTTCCAATACCCTATACTAATAGCAATGGACACTCTAAAATTAATCTTAAATAAGTGAATTTTACCCAAGATGTGTCATTAATACGTAGATCGGTTCATTGGATACTATGATGAATACGGTGATGTTATATCAAATGCAGGGTGAACTACTCCGAAAGTATTTAGTGATTTTTATTATTCTACTTAGTCAATTTTCTAAGAATTAACGAGTACTAGAAACGAGTAGTGAAATTTGAAAGTATAGGAAACTCGTAAGACAGATGAATAGGTCAAATAAATTGGTAGAGGAGAAATTGTACATGGCACCGGAAGTTAGAGTGAGGCAACACCAATATATACAGATATGTATATAGATTGAAGGGGAAGGTATGTTGAAGATGTGAACGAAGGATGAATGCTGGTCACTTTGGGAAAAAAAGGAAAAGAAATGGATTCCGGTCTACATGAGGGGAGGGAAAAGGTATCGTGAACTTAATACCTTTATTGGCCTCCCGATATTGGAGAGAATTATTGCTAGGCCAATGTATACACGTGCTAAGAAGTGACAGAAATTTACTGATGATTCCTCAGATATATTTATAAATGTTATCAATAAATTACCCTACGCTCTATTCTATTGGTTGGGGGAAGAGAGGGTGGTATGTCCTCATCAAGCCTAGGATAAGGAAACACGAGTTCTCCATAAACTCATACTCGGCTCAATGTTAACTATTTCGATCATGACGAGAGAATTTTTCAGACTACTGGTCGAGTATTTTTTTCATTGCTCTTCTGTAGTTCCCTTAATCTAAATCATTTATCGTTAATCTGAAGATCGGTTATGCTATAGATTAATTCTCACCGTCAGTTCTCTATGCAGGTGTTCCATTAATTCCGTTGGGTCATTCCACGTCAGATCAGCAGTGAGTTGACCCTTGATGTCTCCCATTCGAACCAAAATTTTTGTTTGGGTTCTATCTGGTGTTAATTGAAAAAGTATTGAAGCGTTTATGGAAAAAAATTTTTGGCAGATCTAAAGACGATCAAAGTTTCGGCCATTTTGCGCTTAGACCTTTTGTCTTTTTGCTATATATCCTAAACAAAAATAGCTAGAGAAACAGTTGACATTTTATTTGTTTTGCAAAAAAATGTACAGCAAAAGTGTATTATCAGTTTTTTAAATAAACAATGTTTGGTTGAAATTGTTTAAATTTAATGTTTTCATTTTAACAACAAAAATACAGGCATTATTAATTTTGTTTTCTAGTTTGACTCGGTAGTCTTAGGGCTTTTCAAATCTATATCATGCTTCATTAAAACTTGTACTAATGTTTAATAACTTTCATAGTTCTGATTCCGCTATTGTTAAATCGTAAGTTTCAGAGCTTTTTAAAATTCTGATCGATGCGTACACCTCAATGAAAAGATTCTTATAAGCATGAATTCCGGGTAATTGGGTTACATACATAAAAATAATTCCTTATCATTCTTTAATGAATTTCAACCATGGACTATGTATAGTTATAAAATGAATTAACTGCTATAAAATCGTTTATCTAAGTATGGCCATGAATTTATAAAGTTCAGATATCCCTTCAAAACTATCTTTAGCAGAATTGTTTTTTCTTTGGAAGATGTTTTTTATTAGAAAATTATAGGTTCTCTGTCCGTGGAAGTCTTTAAAATTTTACCTCACAATATGTTGGACTGATGTTTGTTTTCTTCTTTTCGGAAACTAAATACCATGCTTTTGAAGCGGCGTCATAGAAAATATTGATATTGCTGGAGGAATCTGGTGGTAAATTAAGCTCATATTCACTCGATATTTCATCTGGATGATTTTAGCCATGGTCTTAAACACATTGAAGAGATAATTAATAATTGTCCCCTGAAATAATTTCCAAGAAAAACTTCATGAAGTCTAATATCATCAGTCAAAAATTGTTATCTTGCTCTGAAGAAGTAAATATATGCACCGATGAGTCCTGTGAGAGATGAATGATCGAATACAATTCATTCTTATGTATATATAATTCTTTGTATATTTTGTTCCCACTCTTTAGGAATGTCATTGCAGACATGACCCCGAATATGATGATGAAGGAATTTCAGATAAGCATTTACGTGGGGAAGTTTAGATTTATAAAAGTTTCAACTGATAGAGTTATAATTGGATTGGATATTTGGGGAGGCGACCGAGAGCTAAGGTCATTTGCGCCATAGGGGATAGTTAAGGGAGGAAGGGTGGATAGAAACCCGGCGTAGCCATTAGCTTGCTCTTAACGAAAGGCGCCAAGGGGACCACGGTTTAACGTCTCATCCGACAGACGGAGTACTATACTCGAAGTGCCCTCCACAAGAGACTCAAGTAGGGATCGGGTTTCCTCTGAAAAACATCCTCCTCCGCCGGGATTTGAACCCTGGCCACCCGTGTGGTTAGCCAGTACCAGAGCCACCACACCAACCCGATCCCCCTAGAGTTATTGCATCCTTATTTAAAGCATTATCATTTTTTAGTACCTCTTCATTGTCTGATAAAATATTTCATTTGTATAAGTTACTTTCTTCTGTGACACTTGTGGCGGTGGAAAATCCTTTTTACTCGAGAATACGGGAGTAGTTTAACGAGGGTGTTGATGGGAAAAGTAGTGAGTAATGGGTGTTGGCTGTTGGGAGGACGAGCGAGAAGGAGGTGAGAGACGCAAGAAAAGGAAATGGAGGTCATGACGCGGGAAGCGGAGTGGGGGAAGATGGGATTTAATGAAGGAGGAGACGAGCGCATGGCATCCCCGAAAGAAACTCAACTACAGCGCGCCGGCGAAATAGGTCGTGGAGTCTTAAATGGACGGGAGAAGGAGTGAGCTGAACGGAGATGAGAAATACGATGAAAAATACGATGTCACGCCGTCCAGAAAGAGTTGGATGAGAGGAAAATATGAACTGATATGCGAAGCCCGCACTTAGTATTGCATTATCAAGACTGCAATTTAGCGTTTTTAATACTTTCCACTGCTTCTTACTGGATTACCTTTACTTTAATCCTAATATATATCGCTCGACTCTCAGAAGCTAGTGTTACTGGTGTCTCGCATCACGTAAGATTCTGGGTAATTCTGAAAAAAATGTTTTGTCCTCCTGGTAAACGTAATACGATAGAAAATTTAAGTAAGATACTATTTCAAGCTGGTGGATAAGACAGCATTTTCATCCCATGCATCATTATGGCCAATAAAGTTGCCATAGCTTCTCAAAATGAAATGAAAGTTCACTTTGAGAATCTATGGTTACTACTAAGGGACGAAAGTGAAATGGAAACTGCTTCCATTTCACTTTTCTTCCCTTCCCTCTGTACAGCTTCTTTTCTTATGTCTTCTCCTGTTATAGCTGTACGCCATATTTACAATGATGATTTGTAGAGATGAATATAAGTGCGTGTGGAGATTTACTAACTTTAATAATTCTCCTCCAGTTGCAGGTATCTTGAAAACATTGATATACGAAAAGGGAAACCTCGGGTTTTTTATCTGTTTCTAAAGTAGAACCAAGAGATACATTTCCAGGTGTGATATTGTGTGTAAAAATTCTTGTAATCATTGTTTTTGGTTGTTTCATGAAGAATTTACCGTAGTTTACAATGAATTTATCAAATTTATGCAAAAACACAAATAGATTCCCCGCTAAAATAAATAACAATACCTAATGCGATTTTTAGAATGCTTTACAGAATGATTTGGGATAATTTAAATGGTGAACTTCGAATCATTTTACATTGAATACTTGATTATCAAATGCCAGTATTTTTTATGGAGAAAATTATCTATGAGTAATAAAAATCATGAATATGAATATTGGAAAAATTATTCATTAACATTCATTCCGTCCTTCAACCTCAATCCCTTATCGCCCAACCTCGTCGTTTTGTTCGCTCCCTGCCTTGTCTTGTCACTCGAGATGGGGAGCGGAGAGGATGTCTGAGCGAAATAAAATGGAACTTAATGAAAAAAATAACACGTTCGCATTTTACGCCCAGGAGAATGGGGGGATCTTGTGTAAACGACGGAGCCTGCGACATTTTAATGAATGACGTCATTCATTCGACGGGCAGAGAGGAAGGAACGGATTGAACAAAAGAAAGGCGCAGTGGGTGGATTTTTCCTCGAAAGCAGAACGCGAGACTCCTCGACTGCGACCATTCAACAAAAAAATAAATAACAATCATAAAAGTTAAAAGCCAAACATCGAAAAAGCATGTAACTACCCTTCTGGCGCGTTAATGAGTCATCCTGTTTCATTTATGGAATGAAATGCGACGATGTCTTCTTTTCTTAAAGGCATAATGGTACCACTAATTCGTTGACGCTGTGGGAAATTTATCCGGCAAAAATACTCAGCACCGACTTCAAGCTCCATTTCTATGGCATAATGGCACCGATTCCTTGTTTGCCTGATAGACATGTCTGGCTAAATAAAGCATCAGTTTTATTCAGATCTTATTGATTCAGGCCATTTATACTGGCCAAATAGACTAATGGTGTGTACAGAAGGACGCAAATCAGTCCACAGCTTATTTTGAATTCAAATGAGCTGTGAAGTTGTTTGTTAGTTTTGCTACGATAATAATCTTAATGTTTCATGTGTACGCTTAATGTCTAACTTGAGTAAACCTGCTAAATTATGTTCCTTTGCCGTTTTGTAATCATAGGTTTGTTCCGCCGAGTTTCTAAATCCAGTATAAACTATTTAAATCAGCTCTAAATTGATTTTACGACCGTCATCTGTTTATTTTTTTGTTTTTGCTATTTCCTTGGCTTAAATTCGCATTTCTTCGTGCTTGTAGATATATAAAAGTTTTATATCTATGCTCTAAGTCAGGCTCACGTTGAAGTTTTTTCCCTTCTTTTCCTTTTCTTTCGTCAACGTATCGAGGCTCAAACATTGTGTCAATCACTTCTTGTGACGTTTCGTGAACAATGCTTGATGCTAATTTTTTTTACTTCTTACATGCATTCATTTCTTTTCTTCTAAAGAATCCGTAAGTATATTTGACTGTAACGAGCATTTGTGCTTCCACCAATCTATTTTCCCAACTTCTTCCTTCCTTCCCCTAATTGTAGGGCTCTTTTTAATGAATGACATTTATTATGCAAGCACCTTACTATGATGTTAGTTTTAGTATCCCTTAAGGCTTTCAATTTTTCCTTGTATCATCATTCCTTTTCCACACGCGGTTAATCTAGCTCTCAAAAATTGAAAAATAAACTCATCCACTTCCTCCCAGGTATATTTCTATTTCTTTGTATTCACTTTCCTCATATTGTAGAATCCTGTTGAAAGGTTTTATTGCTATTTTTCATTTCAATACTGCATTGCCAGGCCTCTTCAACCTAACAAGAGATTTCTTGAGAAATTTCATTTCAACCACCACGTCCCGTATTTTACCGCAATTTAATGGATATTTAAGATATTAATTGAGTCCTTGATTCTAGTTTAGAGGAGTTTTCTCCTTCTCTTTGTTCGGTAATTCGAATTATAATGTTACTGTATAATCTAAGCTTACCAACTCCTCATGAATTGGTATCAATGCCACCTTTTTGCATGGTTCATCATGATTAAGAAATGATGCCGAAAATTACAAGCTAGATATTGCTTCCTGAGCTCGATTTGCTGCAATAGCTCAACTTATATCGCTGTGAAAGATCGCTAACATATATTCAATCATCATTAGCTGTGTCATTACTAAAGCCGTTTTTGGTATACGTTTTTAAATCAAAATTCCATAAAGTTAAATACCTTTTAAAAAAATTATCATCTCAAAATGCTTAAGCACATCTTTAGTTTTAAGTGAGTCGTATACCTATACAGTCGTAGTGATGATATTGGCAAAAAGAGAATGATAGGATTCCTGAAAATTATCATCTCAAAATGTTTACATTTTTAGTTTTTAGTGAATAGTATATCTATACGGTAGGAGGACATAAAGTCCAAACCAAAAAGTCCAAACCGAAAAGTCCAAATCTATTAGATCCAAAAATATTTTTAGAAAATCTATTATTTTTAGAACTATTTAAACTATTTAAAATATCCCTAGCAACGCTTTAATATTTTCGCAACCTACTTCATTGTTTATAAATATCCCCAGCAACAAATTTTTAAAATGGATTTACCAGTACTCGAAATTATTCGTAAAGGTAAAATAACTTACGGGCATTACAATGGTTTTCTGTATTTAACCTCGTCCGTTAATGGCGATGTAAAATATTGGAAGTGCCGAAGGAAAAGTGAGTGCACTGCGCGATTGACAACAGTAAATACGGGCCGCAATTTACTCATACGTAAAGGAGGTGGACATGCTTCTCACAATCATGCACCAAATCCTGAAGAAGTGGAAGCTTTACGCATACTTGGTGCTATTAAAACGGAAGTTAACGAACATCCTGACCGTCCACCAGCGGCAGTGATGAGGGTCGCAGTCAATGCAAGTGCTGCAGTGCAAGCGCATTTACCAGACAAATATAATTTAAGAAAAGTTATTCAGCGGGAACGTACAAAGCAGTTACCGGCGAATCCTACTTCTATTGAAGACCTTGAAAGCGTACCTGACAGGTTTACAAATACCATTACTGGCGACAAATTTCTTATATACGATTCTTACGAAGATGACGATTACAACTTAAATTGTGGCAGGATTTTGGTTTTTTCTACACGTGAGAATCTCAGAATACTTTTCAAATCAAGTATTTGGCACTTATATGGCACGTTTAAAATCACTCCTCTATTTTTTTTCAACTTTTTTCTATAATGGGAACAATTTTGCAAAAAAGAGGAGAGAAAGAGACATTGATTGCAATGCCTTTGGTTCACGCACTTTTGGAAACAAAGGAAGAGCAGGCGTATACAAAGGTTATTGACGTTACATAGTCGTACGCATTGAACGCGGGTATTGCAATCCAACATCCTCAGACGGTTATGAGTGACTTTGAGTTGGCAATAATTAATTCCGTGGCAACTCACTTTGGTGAAGACGTCGTAAGATTATGTTTATTTCACCTTTGCCAAAGCGTTTATCGCAAAATTCAAGCTGAAGGGTTGCAGCAGCAATACTACGATGATGCTAACATTCGTGATGCGATGCATACAATGTGCGCCTTAGCCTTCGTTCCATATGATGATGTTGAACGCGTCTTCGATCTTTTCTATGATGAGATGCCTGACCAGTTTGCAGTTATTGCCGATTATTTCGAAAAAAACCTACGTTCGTGGCGTTCCTGCTCGAGGAAGACGAAGAGCGGTGCAGCCCAGGTATAATCCAAAAAAGTGGAATCAATATACAGCGGTTATTCAAGGCACAGCAAGAACCAACAACGCTTCAGAAGGCTGGCATAATCGTTTAAATAAATTAGTCCGTAAAAGCCACCCTAGTTTCTACAAGAATTACAGAAAGAACAGGCAGACGTCGAATACATTATTCGTGAGATAAGTCTTGGAAAAAAAGTGAAGAAATTAAAACCGGGAAACCTTCAGCAGGTAGAAGAACGCATCGAAAACATTGTCAGCATCTACGGAGACTACTCTAACGATGGAAGAGAATATGAATATATTAAAGCGATAGGCCATAACTTGCATAGCGCTAATGCCATATAAAATTAACTTTTAATGTTCAGAAATTTTGAATATAATTTTTAAAATAAAATTATTTTGCACTTTTTGGCTTGGACATTTACTGTTTGGACTTTTTAGTCTTTGGACTTTTTGGGTTGGACTTTTTAGTCTTTGGACTTTTTGGTTTGGACTTTTTGGTTTGGACATTTTGGGTTGGACTTTTTGGTTTGGACTTTATGTCGTACAATCATCTATACAATTGTAGCAATGATATCTGTAAAAACAGAATGATAGGATTCCTGTGGGAAGGTCTAGTCATCTACCTACTATCTTGATTTTCAGCTTCCTGGGAAAAACTAGATTATTATTGCATACCCCGGTTGTGGCGCTATTACACACTCTTGTAAAGTTATACCGCCTGTTTACTGACTGTGTCGCGATTCTCGAAGTAAGTACTTGTGGAATTTTAAAATATAGAGGCAAACTAATTTATAAGAAAATTATTTCTTCTGGCATCATAGTTATAAATATGTACAAATTAATGCATGGGTCCATTTAATTCAAGCAATCATCATTATCTTATGGTATTTCAACGCCTTCAATTACAAGCTACTCACTTTGGGAGCTTATCAGTCAATACCAAAATCTCCTTGGATGATTTTTTTAGGATTTTGGTTGAGCTTTCTTTTAAAAATTAGTCCAAGTATAATATTAAACGCTTTCCTAGTGAACATATAAGATGTAGAGCTCTTGGGTGTCCAATCGGGTGATGACTTTGAGCTGCAGTTCACAAAATGTCTCATTTATTTTCATTTTCCGTCGTGCATTACTTTGTATTTGTGAATTAAATATACTGTTCTGACAAAAATTAATTTGATATATTTATCTATGGAAGAGATTTTAAAATAACTTTTGTATAATGTAAACTAGTTTTCATCACGTCTTGCATCTTTAGGGAATCGCCGTGATAAATATTGTAAAATGCTCCTTTCTCAGTTAATGGGCAAAAAAAGACGATTTATTTCAATGAATTCGTTAATTGTCAATTTCAGGAACATTTTCAATAAACAGTTTTATTAAGCTCGATATAAATTAAAATTAGGTGGCATTGGGGAAACAAAGCGGTCAAGGTAGACATATATGCACGCGTAGCCCTTCCATTGAATCAAAACATGCCTTAATGGGTGAAAACTGTATGCTTGTACAAACTTCTTTGAAACGAGTAATTAATTGTATTGTGTCCATGATTCACTGCGAGTGAAAGGGCAGAATTTCTCGAGTGACTGGAGAGGATATGGAGCCGATGTGGTTTTGACTAAATAAAGGGAATTCTCTCCTCGTCGAAGCAAGAAATATTTGAATGCATGCCTTAGTGGCACCGCGCCTACCTCCGGGACCCTCAAGATTCGAGATATCGGATTTTGCGGAGATGGTGGGAAAGGTTATTTTCCTCTCAAAACTCTCTCTTTCTCTCTCCCTGGGACATACCTGAGCGTTAATTATCTCACTTGCATATTTAAGCATTGATCAAATTATTTTTGGTTGCTCATCATCGAGAAATTAATGGATAATGGTGAAGAGTAAATTATTTCAAAATGCAAAATGAGAATAAAGAAGGAAAATCCCCACAGAAAGCTTTGAGGATCTAATACCTTCACCAAATAAAACGGGACCCGCTTTGTCCGCACAGTAGAGTTTCAAGGGCGTATAAATGTGAGAATGGGACAGGGTTGAGTTGGAGGGCTGCAATCAATCAAACTTTGGATTTAATGACAAGTGAGGGGTACAAAAGCAACAAATATGATTTGCAAGCAGCCCTGAAAGTTTATCCTAGTATTTTCACAGTTTGAATTCGGATTTCCCTCTTGTCCATCTAGTGAATTGTCCATTGTTTTTCTTAGAGTAGACAATCTCATCTACCAACTGCATTGTAGCGCGGTGGTGTGGTCTTGCTTGCTAAGTAACGATTGTAGTAGGGTAAGCACAAATTCATTGATAGCGTCCTATCTACTACACAATAATACAATCTGTTTTGTGCATTTTGCATCCATATGGGTAAATAAATTGTTAATAATTTTGTGGAACTGCACCAAGCGGCACCTAGTGTCCCCCTTAGTTCTCCGAGGTAGATAATATTTTCCAAATTTTAGAATTCATATTCACCAATTTCGTGTTTAGCCCTTATGTTATAAAACCAACTCTTGTACCATTTCTTGCTGTGAATTTTAACTGCGAGATTGACAAGAATCAGATTCAAATACCAATTCAGAAATTATGCGATTTAAGACCAATCAGCTGTTTCCGTGGGATGAAACTAAAAGAACTTCTCATCATACTTCTGTGTTTTCAAGTTTCAAGTAGCTCATACAAACCGATATTTCAAATGAAAAGTGTTTCAAACGTTTTACTAAAAAAGTTAGCGTTTTTCTTTTTTCAGCACATGCATGAGTGTAGCATTGACAGCTTAACGTCCACAGATTTTATAATAAATTAGAACTCTCATGTTTTTCTCTCTCTTCCTCTCAACTTTCATTAACGTCAATTCTCCATCCTCTCATATATTTGGTTAATCGAACATCATAATATTTGCTGATATTCATCTCGTATGCGGTCAACTCGTTTGTATTTTATGGACGCAAGAAATTTTGACGGAGGTACGATATTATATTTGATGACTGAGAAATTTTTGTAAATACAATGCTTAATAAAACGAAAATACAAACGTTTTATACTGTCAAATGCTAAAAAAGAGAAATTGAAAAGAAATACAATTACTTTATGATAACGTGGTGCTTACTTTAATCTCATATGGTTTAAAATCTGTCCACTTTTGTTAAGGAAAACATAGTCGTTCGGAAATCAATTCAGAGTTCCATCGCAAGGATATCAAACTGCTAAGAAGGGGTTAAGTATATTTTTTCGTTTCTATGCTAAATGCATAAATTCAGGCATACATTTCCTTAGACAGTTAAAAAATTAGCGTAATAAAGGTAATATGTTCTGTGTAGGAGAAAATTATTTTTTCAGACCACGCATGGTGTTTAATTTTCGACCATTGACAGCATACGACATTAATACCATATAAATGCTTCATCTTGTGATGATTAAGCTTTACAGAGCGTTATAAACCTGGCAATTGAATCTGGTAGGCTTAGCTGACAAGGTTCATATTGCAAACTCCTGCTCTAAAGATGGTTGGTCTTGAAGAAGAAGTTGGTTTGGCTTCTGATGAGAGAAGGATAAGGTTGCCGAGTTGCGAAGGAGATCCAGGGAATGGAAACGATCTCGGAATGGCGGATGGAATGCGACGCCTTCCGTCTGTTAGAGAGAGAGGGGCAGTCTGATGAAGACAGACGGAGAGAGAAGGAGAGGCGGGGAAGTTGGAGCGGGAGGAAGCAGAGGATAGTGAGCATCGGAGCAGTCATCACAGAGGGGTGGGAGTGAGTGTGAGAACCCTGTGGTGTCCCTGGCGGTCTGATCTCGAGGGTGTGGTTAGGCGTGGGAGAAAGGACTGGTTTCGCAAAAGGAGAGGGTTGGGCGGAGATATGCGGAGCTATGAGGCTCGCGTATGCGTGAGGCTCTGGAATTCAGTATTCCGCGGCGCTCGTTGGAATAAATGAGGCGTTTTCGGGGAAGCAATGGCTGCCATAAAACTGGGAGTCCCCTCATCCCCCTGCGAAAGGATATAAGGGCGGGAGGAGGGGGTAACTCTTTGCTCTTGCGGGCGGGCGGGCGGGAGTCTGCGAGCTGTCGGACTGAAAGGAGTAAGTTTTTCGGTGGGATGAGGGTAGAGGAGGTAGCAGAGACTCCTTTGGGATAGGGTATGGAGTGTGGGTTCGTTGGTGGTGGGATAAAGATGAGAGAAGGTGTTAGTGGGGAAGAGTAGGAATCGCTTGAATGGCAATTGCTCATTAAAAGGGGTCGCGGGACCAATGGCAGCGGTCGTAGCGTCTTCAATTTTCCCCGAGAGTCCCCGGCGTGCAACAGGGTTTGGGGTCGCCTTTGATTTCTTCAGTTTGACCGGGTGGGATTAACTCCGGCGTGCGATTTTGCGGCATGGAGAGTGGTTGGTTGGAGTGGCTTGTGCCAAGTGGGAACTCCCCGTTAATTTGCGGGGGTTTTTTGTACCACACTAAAAAGCCGCGGAAGGTCTTTCTGCCCACACCAGAGTGGAGGCACAGGATTTTTGATCTCAGGATGGATGAAAGTTGCAGTGAAACCGCTCATCGATTTACCGAAAAGAAACTTCAAAACGGTAAATTATGTCAACTTTACAATACAAAGTTTAATCTAAATCATAAAATAAAGTACCTTACATAATTTGAGCTACATTATTTTATTACTCACAACTTTTAAATATTTTTTCTCTTTGAATTTACACATGTGTCGACGTATTTGGGCTAAGAAATACTTTATTCATACCTATTCACTTGCCTATCAGTTCATATATTGTGTTAAATCACTCCAACTAAGTTACATGGTTTAAATTTCGGTTACATGGTTTTATCGTCTATCGATAAAATGCAGACATACGATGTAAACTAATACGTTATTAACGATGGAAGACTCAAAACTGCTACTACCGGAAAAGATACTTCCAAAGAGTTAAAATTACGGATGAGAGAAATAAATATTTTAAAATGCGGTTTGAGAGACTGGAATCACGGTTTACGCAACTTTTTTCCCGCTATGGTTTGCGGGTAAATACAACCTTAATAGAATGCCTTTTCAACTACGCTTATTGTTGTTCTGCTAAAGGGCTTACTCTTTTATGCACACTAATGTCCAAGATTTGTTACCATACTCGTGATGGGAGTCGGGATGGGAGACCGTGTGATGGGAGTTTACTTCCACTTCTATTGGGTCTTGTATTTGACTAGTTCTATTCTTTGCTGACTGATATTCTATGGCTTTGCTGTAAAGCAATTAAATCTTTCCACCTAAATAAAACTTTAAATATCTCTTTCGCCTGTATTCAATTGGAAGTTTCTCTGGCCGTGTGAGGTGGATTTACAGCTCTTTTCATCTCTTCTCCGGTGGTCATTCATCAAGTCTCCTGTGATAGGGAGTGTTATCTCTTGCAACTCTTATATATTGACAAATTTATTATATATTGATTTTATCAAGTAAGATTTAAATGTTCTAAGATTGAAGCATTTCATTCCCAATGTGCCTTACTTCATTTCTCTGGTTTTCATGACTATAGAGTTTATTTCTCAGGTAGTTTTGGTGCATTTCTCGTTCAATTGGAATCGTAAATATTCTGATGGGCTATACATAATCATTACTCTTCCCATTATTGAAATTGATTCTATGGGTATAAAAGGAATTAATAATATTTACTGCTGGTAATATTTTAGCAATGCATCTAACAAGGAAAAGGGATCTGATGAGATTTTTTAATCCATTACTTATTACCTTATTGATTGCTAAAAAGGCTGTGTTTGCTTAGCAATTTAACGTCAAAACTTATGAGATGTGGTTCTATATTTCTATCAGCAGTGCTTCGTTACTTGCGTAATTTAGTAATAAAGGCTAACATCTTTAAAGTTTCACGTTTTAAAAGAACGTTTTTATATTATTTCAGATCTCCCGTGAAAAGCAACAAGGGCAAAAATAACGTGGATAAAACTCCCTTCTGATTGACCGGAAACAGGATTATATCAGATGAAATACTGCGTGCTGCATCCTTCCGTTTACCAATTCCATTAGGTAAGTACTAAATCCTAGTTAATATTATGATCGGAATATTTGAGAACCAATTTAGCTAGATGAATATGAAAAATTTTTTAGCAAAATCAAAACGACACACATAATTTTTTAGCCGGCATATCTACTTCATTTTCCAGCCGTCGGCCTTTAATTATCCGCAAGTATCGTAAATTTGTCTCTCAAATCATGTTTTTTTGATACATATCATTCTCAGTTTGCGAGTACATTCACTAGATTCATGCAAGAATATTGAAATGGATGTCTGGTGAGCGTTCATATGGATTTATGTGAAGATTTTTTATTAAGTTCTTTTAAGGTTGAGTATATAGTCAATCATTGCTACTACAGGATTTTATTCTATTTTGGGACAATAATGCAAATAAAATTGATGTGAAGGCTATGGAAGTTCTGCAAAGATGGGATATTGATGATGCCGATAAATAAGTCAGGCGAAAAGGACTCCACGAGTGATCAAGTCTCTCTTGTCTACGGCTAATTTTCTTGGAGCAAGTTTCCCGCAAAATGCTCAGAGGGGTAAGACTCGATCATCTAAAATAAATTGACTGAACAGGTAGGAGACTGGTGCTTCAAAAACAGGGGGTTGGTTTTAGTTTGATTATGTTGTTCATAATCAATTATCCTCTAATTATAAGAGATGAGGCAAACAATGCTCCAAGAGGAATTACTTGAGGGAACCTTCAAATACCGCTATTGAGGGAAAATTTATCTGAAGGAAAACAATGCTTGTTTGTTAATTGACCCAACTTTTCCCCTTTCGGTTACTTTAAGATTTTCCTCTTGAAGCATATAATAACCAAATATTTGCTCCTTTCACATCAAATTTTCCATTAGTGTGACCTTTCACCTCTCAGATGCTTATAGTAATAACAACACCAAGGTTAATTAGTAGGGTAAGTTAGACTAGAAGCCTTCGAAACATGGCACTGGAGAATGAATCTGAAGGTAAAATGGACGGACAAAATAAGAAATG
The DNA here is from genome assembly GCA_963169105.1 of Ceriagrion tenellum. Taxonomy (NCBI): domain Eukaryota; kingdom Metazoa; phylum Arthropoda; class Insecta; order Odonata; family Coenagrionidae; genus Ceriagrion; species Ceriagrion tenellum. Next base: position 7,261,611 of record OY720641.1, on the reverse strand, counting down.
ATGAAGTGTACAGAAGAGTAGAAGAAGAGAGTACCATATGGAACAGCATACAGAAAAGAAAAACCAAATGGATTGGACACACACCCACATACAATGGGTTTCCGAAGAACATACTTGAAGGTAAAATAGAGGGAAAAGTCCCCAGAGGAAGACCCAGGAATAAGTTCATGGACCAAATAAAGAGAAGAGTACATGGGAAGAAAAACCAGGAGATAAGGGAACTTGCATTAGATAGGGAAGGAAGGAGGTCTGCAGTCAACCAATCTTTGGATCGAAAAACCAATGAGAAGTAAGAACTGAGGTAGTTTAAATCCTTGAATATCAGCGTGGAGGAGAGGTATGCACAGGGTTATGAAATGGAAGCCTATGGCGTTAGTGTCGCGTCAAAGTCGAAGAGTGGCAGGAATTTATCAATGAATACGTCGGTAATTTGATAAAATGTGGGCAATATGGGAAGCAAGACATCTAGATCTAGATCCTATGTCCCTAGACATTGAATAAAAATAAGTGCAAGGGTACAACTTTTATTGTCATAGTTCAAGACGAGCTTATCACATATCTATTTAAAGTGTTCTTTGTAGCATTTTTGGAATGCTTGCCGTCCTGCTGTCGTAAAAAATTTAATAATTTTTCACGTTAAAATATTGAATGAGAAGCGGAAACATCAGAAAAAAATATCCTGGCTTAGAAAATAAGAGAAAATGTAAATGGCGGTATAGAGGAATGGAAAGGTCACATCGAAGATGGAAGAACAGTTATGACTGCTAGAAATAAACTAACAGATTTAATGTTATGAGTGGCTTGACCAAGGAAAATAGGTGCCATGTAGGGAAGGAATTATTTGAGCATATATTGAGAGAAACTGACGGTGTTCTTGGAAGTAAGTCGGAAGATGCGGAAAAAGAAATATTGAAATATCGCTTTAAAAATATGTGTTAACATGTTACTATAAAATATTATGGTGGGAGTCACTTTCATATCACAAAAGAAATAAAAATAGTTCGAAATTTCTCTGCAGTATTCGATTGTGCTCGGAATTCGTCATCTTTATCAGTCATTAAAATGATGAAATTTTAAAACCGAATGTAGCATAGTAGTGGAAAATTACCATTCCACGATTGATTTTGCCTGACTCTTCTAGGAACTAACTCGGAATGAGGATAAAGCAAAAAACCACTTAGGGGAAAGTTGCCAAGCGCTATACAGCTAGAAAACTAAGCCCAGGAATTTCTTCGGTATACCAGTCTAACGAACTGGAAATTTTCATTCGCAGTAGACCATTATTTTAGAAGAAATATTTAGAATGAATACCATTCCGTTTGGAAAAGAAGGCTCATATGTGTAGTTGTAAATACCAAGGAAGGTGTCACAGATTAATGTATGGAACTTGTTTCAAGTGAGATTTGGCTAAACGTATCTACAGTTCACAGGTAAATTATTTTTCTTGCTGCTCGTAAAGTCATTGAAAATTATTCATGCAAATTGATTTATCATTTCTTTTACGTTAAGTGCTACCTTTGGAACAACCAAAACTTCAGCATTTGAACAATTAGAATTTGATTAGTTAGATTTTCAATGAATACATTTCTAATTGTGATAGCTCCTCGGTTGTTATAAAGGTTTTACAAGCCATAAATATTCGAGATATCACAATGTTGATGTATCTAATAAAATACAAATAACGTATGCCATATATGTATTAAATACCCTATGGATTTCAAAATAATCATGGTTTAAACAGCAAGTGAGGCCAGCCTCCACTTTATAACGCTTTCTCAAGTTTTTAGGCAGCGTTTCTGTCCATTTAACGATTACCTTTGGAAATTATTCACTACGAAAATGCGAATGATACGGGAAGAGTCACAATTCCGTGATAAGTTACATCAAATATTTTCAAGGCTTGCTGAACTTGTATGAAATAAATATTCAATTAAATGGCAGTTAGCTTGGGGGAAACAAGGATTTCAAGTACTTCAAAGGTATAATCAACTTTTGAATGCAACATTTACTTCTCAATATAATGCTTACTTAATTGTAAAAGAAATTTAAACGCAAGGAATGCGTTGCAAGGATATTCACTCCCTAGTAAAAGGGTAAGAAATACATTAATTCCCTTATTACTCCATGCAGCAATGAACTGAAAATCGTGGATTACTCACATAAAAACCTTACTGTATGTTTTTAAGGCATTAGAATACTCCGTAAATGTAAGTTTAAATGCTGTTAACATCGTTAAATTCGACTTCGAAGAGTAAATACAATCATTTTTAAAGATGAAGAGTAAATTTTTATCCAAGCTACCCAATAACGTACGATTTAGTCTACATTTGTTTACTTCTCATTCATACCCTTGTACGCTTCACTCCTAGCTTAGGTGGAGAAAGCAATCAGTGTTTGTTTGAGGAGAAAATTTTACCGCGAACGCCAATGCTGACGCTGCGTGAATTAAGTGAGCGGGCAGGGAATCACTATCCCTCTCGGCACATCCCTTTTGTCCCCGAGACAAAAGGTCCCCCAACACCTTGTATTTGCTCGCGACAGAAATATCATCCCTCCTCTGCACGGGACAAGCGAAAGTGTTTCATATTTCATTCTCGCGCGGACTACGTGCAAGAGGAGGTGAATGTGGGAGGGAGGGAGGGAAGGGGTGGGGAAGAAATAATGGAAACCTGAACTTGAGATATAAAGGAAGATGTTTAATTTCGTTCGCAGACCTCGTGTCCTTTTCCCTTGTTCGTCCCCCAAAACCTATATCACTTCACGCAGACCAACTCCCTTGTTCCTTTCCTTCCTGCTGCCACAACTTTTGCCCCGCTCGTATCTTTCCCCCGCCGCGAACTCAATGGTCTCTTATAAGCCGACATGCTAAAGAGGTGGGAGGGGGAGAAAGGCGTAGGTGGGAGGACGTTGAAAAAAAAGTCTCACTTTTCATAATCCCCTTGAAGGCCACAGTGGGAGAATTCGCGAGTTTTTGAGTCTGGGGAGTGTGTGGAGAGGGAGGGAGAGGGTTAAGCTTTGCAGATCTGGGGAGGTGGGTCCGGGCGATGCTCCCGAGACCATATCGTCAGGCTTTGCTTATTCAAACTGTAACAGTGCTAAAGAAAGCATTAAAACTCTTCCAGTTCACCTCTTACCCCTCGGTCCAACTCGGAACCTTTCCTCTCATTCCCTCAGATACGTATATATGTATATACTCCTCCCGCCTCCTCGCTTTCCTCCTCCCCATCCAAAAAGCCCCAAGGCAGTAATCCCCCTCGACCCGTACTGTACCTACCTTCCTCCCTTGCCGTCCACGAGCGCATTAAACCATTAAGGCAGGAGGCACCTCTGTCCTTTCTTCTCCACCCAGCTACTTCCCGCTTCCCCACCCAGAATATCCTTCCCTCTTATTGCGGAACGAGTGCACACAAACCCATAGTAAGGGTACAAACCTCACCTTTTTTCACCCTTTCCCTTTTTCCCCGAGAATCCTTTCCCTTGCAGCGTGTTCTCCGTCCGCTCTTTTCCCGCTGCCCACTCACTACTTTATCCCTCTCGTTTTTGCGCCTCTTCCCGTATTATCCACCGTTCTCCTTTCCTCCCTCAGCGTCTCATCTATTCATACCTGCCGAGGTATTCCGGTGAAAAAGGGTTATTCAGTAGCAAGGTTTTAATGAACAATCCTAGATTAAAATTATTAAGGCTCGTCTGCATTTAGATAATATATTTCTCGTAAATATCACGGGACACGGGACTATCACCGCTTTCAATAGAGTTTTCTCTCCCTTTTACCCTTGCGTTTTCTTCGTAGTTTACTGTTTGCTTGTTTGTTTGTGTTTACTGTTATTGAAACAATATTTCAGATGGGCGTTCTGTGAAACTGAACGATTTATTTGTGGCTTCCAAAATACTTCGTCCGTATTTGCTAGCACTCAACTAAATATAATTTACAACCAAAAATTTCATCTTTTTTGTTTCTAGTTTGCAACACTATAAACCAATTTTGGCATTGAAAGACTGACAATGACCTAGTTTAATTAGCCAACTTTGAGGGTAAAATAATGCAAAGGCACGGTTTTATAAATATTGGTTAAAGGTGATGAGTATGTCATCAAATGGTTAAAATGTTGAAAGGTAATGAGGAATGTCATAAAATATATGTCAATTTGCTCTTTACTTAGGTCCTTTTTTTGCAATCCGTGGTAAAATATTTTCTCTGTTCGTAAAACAAATATAACGCGTTCTCCCATCGATAACTCTTACTTCAAATAACCATGTATCTAGTGTATATTCATAACTTTTACTCATATTTGACATTATGTTTAGGCGATGGGTGTTTAATACTCAGGAAAACGCAAACGATTATACCGGTCCTAATATTTTGAGTTTTCTGTTTTTCCCTTAACGGCTGGTTATTTGACGTCAACCTTGTCTATTACAGAATGTATCAACTCCAATTTTTGCTCGAGAAAATATATAACAGATTATGAAGCCGGGCCTTACAATGTGCGTGATTTTATTTCGAATAAACTAGATGAAGTTGAAATGGCTAAATGTTTCAAGACTCTGGGAAAACGAGAGTGAAGCTCATTACTTTAAACCTATCACAGAATACCGAAAGTGTGCTCGGGAGCTATTGCCGCGAGGTAGAATTTTTCATGCCTATCCTATTCAAGTGAACGTTTTACGAACCCCCGAGATTTCTTCTCAGCCATCCCGCTCCGTCCGATTCATTATTTTTACAGCCCAGGGAGTGAGTCCTCTTTCTAGTCAACCCTGTATCCCTCCCTTTCGCGCTAAGCTCCTCTCGCTTCCCATGCTCCCTCATCCTTGGGCCGTTTCTTCCCCCACCCCTCACTCCTGCCATCCCCCAGGGTCCTCTTTTTATCCCCGCATGACCTCCTTAATTAATCTTGCTCGTCATTTTCTTCCACCAGCATTAAACTCCTTCCCATTCCTTCGTCTTCATTCATTCGTCATCCTCTCAGCCCTACGAGGAGAAAAATCTTTCTTCCTCGCTTGCGCCCTGCTCCCTCAGTTTCAATCTCCCTCTCCTTGCTTTCCTACGCCTCCATATCTTACTGCCTACTTACTGCTTATATTTTCTCGGTTTGGACTCTAACGCTTTTGTTTATTACTAGAGTTAAAATGAGAGAACGATTTTCCCTAGGTCTATTTCAATATAAACAAGAATTAAAATTCACCAGCAAATGAAAAGGTCATATCATGCGAGATTTAAGGTGACGCTTAGCCCATTCCAGCAGATTCTTGATCAAACACAACATGGAGTATACTTGCTAGTGTGATAGCTTTCCGTACCGTGTGGTACAAAATCAGTATTTTGCCTGAAAAGTACAATCACCACTGAATTTGCAGCCCAGCATGAGTTTTATAATTGATTCAGTACCTGTTTGCCGCTTGCACTCAGAAAGATCTATTGGTCATGACCTAATCAAGTTAGCTGTATTATTCATTATACAATCTTCACTTTCTGAAAACAATACTATATGTTGGTACCTTCTCTGGCTATATCATATCTTCTGACAACGAATTTAGCGATACAAATATGAACTCCCACGTTGATTAGATCACCTGGTGCTATAAAATGATTACTTTAAAATTGTAGGATACATGCATCACAATTTGAATCAAAATTCTGCGTCCTAAGTAAAATATGTCCCACGATAGTGTGAAACTTTCTAAGACGGCACCAAACGTGTTAGATCCTAGGACGGATCCGGGTTCGATGGTTTGGAGCCGAGTGGAAGGCATAAACCAGAGACTCCGTGAAGTCTGTGGGAGCAATGGAGCGAGGGAGCGGAGTTCTTAGATCTCAGGCCGGTGTTGAATTCGTGTCGCATGCCACTAAATCGCTCAGGTGTCCACTATACGTATGAGGCATCACAGGAGGTAGTGAGCAGGATATTGGAGCATACTCGTAGGCCTTTTTTAGGATAGAGAGTAGGGTAGTGAGTAGGTCAAATAGTGAGCCATTAAATAACTTGCCATTCACCAGGATCGAACCATAGCAAAGAATAACAAGTTGATCAGACAACACAGTATAGGTTTATCTGGACTGAATAAAGCTCAGAATAAGGAAAAACATATAAATCAAAACAACACCAATGAATTACCACTGTAGCTTTCCCAATAATTTAGAAAACAGAAACCCCACAAATACAATAAGCAGACATTAAAATAGCGGAATTTTCAGTAGTGGTAGTTAATTGCCATTGTTTAAGAAGCAAGATACCTGAATTCCATCACCTTATAGAGAGTACTAATTCTGATAACGATAGGAACGGAAAGTTGGTTAACAAGCGATATTGCTGGTAGGGAAATTTTTCCAGGTAATTTTAGGGTGTATAGGAGAGATCAAGAGTGTCGACCGGGAGGGGGAGTATTTATCGCAGTTAAAAACGCAATAGTCAGCAAAATAGAAGTGATTCCCGATAATACAATATAAAGTGTATGGTGTTCCATTCAATGTGCTAATTCGAAAGTAATATACGTTTGTGCCTACTATAGACCACCCCATTCCGATGTACACTCAGTATTAAAACTCGAGAAACATCAGGTTCATTGATTCCCATAGTAACGAACGACAGATTATTGTAGGTGGAGATTTCAATACACCATCGATAGATTGGAAAACATGTAGTCATAAGTGTGGGGGTGGGAACAAAGAAATGTGCGAGTCATTGCTTAACCTGTTCGCACTACATCAAATAGTAAATTTGCGTAATAGAGGGGAGAATGTTCTCGATTTACTTGCCACAAACATCCCTGAAAAAGTAATTAAAGTTGAAAATGTCGATGGAATAAGCGACATCAAGGTAGTACATGTAAAATTTTCCCTCAATACTGGAAAAAAGTTTTAATTAAAAAGAAAGATTCACCTTTTTAGTAAAAAAGATTTTAACGAATTTAGGCGTGACTTAATGACTTCTTTTGAAAAATTCGTGAACATCAGCAAAAATAGTGATACAGACAATACATGGAAAGAGTTCCTCCAAATTACGCGGTCACTTGTCATCAGATATTTACCTCAGAAGTATAAGAGTGAGAATTAGGAACCAAGGTGGTACAACGCGGAGGATAGAAAATGTTTTAAACGCCAACGAGTTAGCCACGCGAAACTAAGAAAAATGAAGAAAATGTAGCTAATAGCGATCTAAAAAATACTATCGATGATTATAAAATTTGTAAAGCAGCCGCAAAAACAGCCCTTAGAAAAGCGTTTTGTGAATTCAACAGAAATGTACTCGGAGAACAACTAGAGGGAAATTCGAAAGTATGTTGGTCATTTGTTAGGAAAGTACAGGGAACTAAAAAGTCAACGGTTAATTCATTGTAAAACAATAGAGGCGAAATAACAACTTCCAGTTTAGATAAGGCTAATTTGTTGAATTATTTTTTTCAGAGCGTTTTTAATCAATCTAAGCGTAGTTTGCACGAAACCATACCAGACCGATTTCAACTTTCAATGCCCCCGATCGATATATCTTGTAGCGGAATAGTATCCTGACTAAGTAACATTAGCCCGAACAAGTCCTCAGGTCCTGATAAAATTCCAACTCGTGTGTATAAAGAATTAGCTCTCGAAATGGCCATATCTTGAAGTAATATTTAAAAAATCCCTCGAAGATCACGCGGTTCCCAAAGACTGGAAGATAGCAGACGTGACCCCAATTTTTAAAAGCGGCGATAGGGAACAGCCTTGTAATTATAGACCAATAACATTAACGTCACTATCATGTAAAATTATAGAGCATATAATAGTTACATCAATAATGGACACCTCGACAGCCAGGATTTATTGATAACAAACCAGCATAGGTTCAGAAAAGGACGGTCTTGTGAAACTCAATCAGGTCTTTTTGTTCATGATATTTTAGTTTCTGAAGACGGTAACGTACAGGTAGACGCAGCGTTTCTTGACTTTAGAAAACCGTTTGACAAGGTTCCCCACTGTAAGTTACTCGCGAAGTTAGCATCATACGGGATAGATAGTAATATAGTAGGCTGGATAGGAGACTTCTTACATGAACGCGTTCAAAGGGTGGTATTAGATGGTTTCAGCTCAGGCGAAGTAAAAGTTACATCGGGTGTTTCCCAGGGAAGCATGATAGGTCCAATTTTATTTCTTCTCTACGTAAATGACTTGAATACAGCAGTAAAAAATAGCAAACTCCGTCTTTTTGCCGATGATGCAGAAGTGTATAAGGAAATTAGAAATGAAGAGGACAGTCAGTGTTTAGCTAAGGATTTAGATGCGATTGATGATTGGTGTGATAGTTGGCAGCTAGAATTAAATTTGAAGAAATGCGCGATTATGAACTTTTGGAAAAAGAATGGGTTTCCCCGGAATAATTATTGCATCAAAGAAAAGAAAATATCTAACGTAGAATCTATTAAATACTTAGGCATCACCATCACTGAAGACATGTCATGGGGGAAACACATCAGGGAAATAACTAGTGTAGCAAACCGTAGATTAGGATTCGTAAAAAGGGTTCTAGACAAATGTGATGAGAAAGTACGAGAAAGAACCTATTTTACACTTGCCAGGCCTCATTTAGAATATGCCACTAGTATATGGGATCCGTACGAAGAAGGTATGATAAAAGAATTAGAGCGTGTGTAAAGGAGATCCGCTAGATTTGTTAAAGGCCGTTATGATAATTGTATAAGTGTTACGAGTTTAATAGAAGAACTAGGATGGAAATTACTATCAGAACGCAGGTTAAAATTTAGGTTAAACCTTTTAAATAAATTCGAAACCGATTTGTTCACAGATGACATTAGATATATATTAAGAACCGCTGCGTATTATACTAGGTTTGATCATATTAACAAGATTAGAGAGATAGATTGTCGTACCGATAGATTTAAAACGTCATTTTTCCCGCGCACCATAAGAGAGAACAATAGGCAACGTAGCAAAGGGATAGGTAGGTGAAATATAGTTAGAGTAGTCCGTAGTGCATGATGCATGTAATAACAACCAATAATTCCTTTCTTATTATGTAGATACTAACCATCTAGCTGCACGTGACCCTATTATCTAGCATGTCTCCATTAAATATCCTAGTGGCATGTCAATAGTGCATGTTTGGTGATCTTCACCCCCTGCCACACACCCTCGTGGTGGCTAGCAGGGCATTACGTGGATGTAGATGAAACGTGTTGGATCTTGTGTCAAAATGTAAATACAGAGAAAGGTGGACTATCGAGCAAGGAAACGCTGTAAACTCCTTGGTGGAGGTGAGAGAACCTGTACTTTAGCTTACATAAGGAGAGGTCGAGGGTGAGAGGAATATAAGTGAGACATGATGGCAAGCATGAACATGAAAGCATGATGGCAAGCAAGTGATGAACATGAAAGTTGGAAAGATAAGTTAGAAAAGGGCAAGAACTGTTTAAAGAACCGCAAATTCATGTAAATTATAAAATGACATTTGATATTTAAGGTTCACTGTCGTCTACTCAACTTTTCAGTGTTCTCTCACTACTGTTCACTCAGTTCATCAAGGTCACAGAACGCTTGGCCTTCTCGACTGTTTAAAACTGTAGAAATGTAGGACCTTACGTTAAGAGATGTCTATATAAGCAGCGCCTCTTGCAGCAGATGTTCGGCGCCACTGGAAGTGTTTCAGTCACCTGCAGCGCTTTGCCAGAATTTAAGGCACTACTCTTTCCTTTCACTCCCTAACTGTCTTTTAAACTGTCGTTTGCAGGTTCATGGATCTTTTTTATTCCCGGCGGTCAACCTTTTCCCATTTCCCAGCTCTCCAATCGTTACACTCGAAATGTATTGATTGATTGGTGCTTTCCTCAGCTGTGCTGTCTTACCTCTTCAACCTCCTTGGAATTTAAAAAGAGAGGCTGGCATGTTTCATCAATAGTTTCTCTGCAGAGCGCTCGAAATTAGATTGGAGAATGAGTTAAATCTTGGCTTACCATCGCGAATAGTCCGAGTTTAATGCTGGGATGTGGCGGATATGAAAATACCATTCCTTTCTCGAATGGTATTTGTACGGCGGCTTCTTCAAAGACAGAACTCCGTCGGTCAGATGGGACATTAAAATGTGCAATTTCTACTGTTTAAAACTGTAGAAATGTAGGACCTTACGTTAAGAGATGTCTATATAAGAAGTCAATGAACACATTTACGATTAAAAGAATGTTATCTTACGCCTAATTTATCATTACATTAAATCGTAAAAAATATCGTTTGGCCATGTTAAGAGAATAGATGAGAGGCGAATAACGAAAAGGTAAATGTGACAAAAGAGGTTTGTAACGGTAGGTCAGTATGGAGGAAATTATTGAAGCAGAGTTTGGTGTACAAATATGTATTTATGAGTGAAACTTAGTGACTCTGCCTACCCAGGAAGGAAACGGCGTGATTGCTTTTTATGTATGTAAAAAAATCCTCATCTGGGGGAATATATTCCCAAATTTTACATACGTACATAACTTTCTATTTTTCTGACTGATATCTGTGAATATTTTTAAGAGTAACCCTGGAAAATTGAAGTTTGGTACGCCTCAGTAACAACTGGCTAAGGTATCCGACGCGATATCGAGGGATATATACTTAGTCCTTAGAGTCCCGGTCCTGACGAGTGATTTTTCCCCTGTTTAATAACGCGCATAAGACACCCATTTGGGACACTTCGGGGAGGTATTTCCGTGACAATTCATGGAATCCTCAGTATTTGTGATTTCGTCACTTCAGTCTCACATTTTAGAAATATGTGTTGGATATGTACTTTGAATCAATTATCTAGCAGATAGTTATAATTAGTTTGAATCCTTTCAAATAAGCTGCAACAAATAGAAGAAATATCTTTGACGAATCTCCATTTTCTTTGCTCTGGGGAAAATATTTTGCCACCTCACCGCTTACGTGCCCATGTTAGGCGAGACAAAAATTCATTGATTTAGTCTCGCAAGTGACTGCTGAAACGAGAAGTTCTCGCTCCCTGCTGAAATGTGGTTTCCACCCGTTCTCGGCTAACGTAATGACTTAGCGCTTTAGTTTCTTTTTGGAGACACGCTTTCATTTCTACGGCACTTCTGCTCCTTGTGGGTATTTGCACATTAAAAATGTCAGGTGACAAGAACACCTAGGCCTTTCAGAGCCATCAGGCCTCCTCCGTCTCGAACTATTATGAAATAGTCTCTGAGGACGAGGGAATTGCAACCGTTGTGAGGAATTAAGTTTTCGCGGCCCGTTCGTCCCAAAGGAGGTGGCTGAATTTTATGAACAGCATTATCAAACTCACACTCGCTAATTTGATGAAATCTCTGAATGAATTATCAACGTGCCGGTAGTAATTTCACGGCTTAAACTTCATATAGCATGGAGTGTAGCTATATGCGGCCATTGGTTCAGGTAAATTTGCAGTGTAATACATAGCCACAAAACTAATTATGAAAAGTGATATATGTATATTATTGCTCGTCATATTTTCAAGCAATGAATTGCTATTTAATTATAGCCAACTTAAATTACAGCCGATTGAGGCTGATTTCAGTCGAGTCAAATCTAGGTTTGAATCTGCCACAGAATGCTACTGATGGTACTATCTTCTGTTACAATAGTATTTTATGGTCAAATAATCGATAACTCATCACTCATGTACGTCGACACCGAGGAAGACAACCGCAAAAAATGTGTATATGAACTACCCAGACGAATTGATGCATGGCCATACACGTAGAGGCTACTCAGAAAAACATCAAATACTCCAGTTATTTATATGGCAAGTGTTGTAATTTTTAATACACTTTTTTATGATCAAAATCTTAATATTCAAGAATAGTTTTTACGTTTTTTAATGTTGAAGTAAAGAGAGGCGATCAAATTCAATTAATACTGATCACAAAAAAAATTATCTTCACCAGTGCCTACTGCTATCCCTTATTGATACGCCATGGCTTGCTCCTGTGTCCAACTTTACGCATATTAATAAATTGGTTGTTTGCGTTTTTGTACCAGTTAAGCTTCGTCACTCACGAGATCTCACCCAACTCTTAAACATCAGAGAGAAGAATATCATAACAGAAATTCACCCAACATGTTTTTTTATTTATGTATTGTATTGAATCTAGGTTATTTGGGACAGTATCTGAATTTATAATCACATCACAGAGGTTACTATGGTGTAGCAAATCCAATGGATTAAGTTTATCTATAATATAACATTTCTCTTTGTATGGTGGATTTAAATAAGCTTAGACCGCATTTATCAACTGCATAAAACTATAGAACGGGTTATTTGGTACTCCACTTGTTTCGGTTATGATCATGAGATTTTTGCTCCGATCTTCTTTTAAGGGACAAAAATAGGAGGAGGCCGCTGATAATTAACTGGTAGATAAAATATTAAATGTGTGTATCAATCTAGGATTAAATTCATCCCCAATAAGTGACATTTAATTCGCATGTATTTAGCATTTAAGACCAACTAATTTCCCATTGAGAGAATGGAGTGAAATAAACTCTATAACATCCTACTGCAAATCTGATATTACCCATCTAGCCTATCTGTAACCTGAGGTATAATTTTCCATTAAAAGCTGAAGCTGCGGTTGCCATAAAATTGTAGAATTTGTATCGCTGAACTGGTGGATCTATGCTGGTCTATGCTGGATCCAAAAACAAAATTCACACCAAATCAAAAAGTATAGGAAAATCAAGTCGAAGACTTGATTTTCCTATACTTTTATAAGATATGAAGATATTTTATAAGATAAGAAGAGATATATTAATTTTTCCATCCGAAAGTGAAAGCAACTGCCTCATATTGTGAGCGCAACTGATTTAAAAATAGAAAAAAATACAAACCTATGCACCAAGCCCGATGTTCATGATAGGGATAGCATTTAATGGATTCAGGGAAAAATACGGATTTTTCACTTGTTTTTATGGCCATTTCAAAATTTATTCTTGATTGTAAATTCTTTCAGTGATCCAAAAACGTATATTTTAATCTGGTTTTTTTTTTACTGCCGGATGATTCTGTTGGCCCGCATGTCCCCGTAATCCCGATAGGCTGCTGAGCCTGTCATCAGGTTTTCCAGGGACCGGACCAACAAACTTGGCATACATTATGCCCTGGGTGGTGAAAAACCCACCCAGGTGGGACTCGAACCCGCGACCCTCGGTTTAGCAGGCGAGGACTTCACCCCACCGCCACCGGGGCCGACTTTTTGAAAATACTTGAATAAAAGTGCAAAGAATGAAACCCCTGCACTATCTAATGCTTTTTACGAAGCTAAACGTTAAGGATTTCGGGTGAATTTTTTAGATTTGAGGATAAAACAGACGTTATTTAGATACGTAGTAAGTTAAGATTGAATGCAGATGGGCCTCAATGAAGATGACATTTCCAAGCGTATACTTCGTATTGCTCAACTCTTAGTCATGTTTATTACTGTTACCGGGACACAGGGTGAGCCAGCGGTGTTACGTTAAGAAATAACATACATTGGATAATCTCTAATGATCGTTTGATATACTGCATTTCAATACGTACAATTTTCTACTGATATTGGTAGCATTGTAATTCCAACCATTATGAAATTTAATAGGCAATGTATCTCTATTGAAACCCAAGCAGTCAACGAATCGTGAAACGCCCTATGTCACCAAATTATGTGCCTTAACTTCCGCGATAGAGTTGGAAAACGAATTCGAAAAAAAACTGCTCTTCCTTTTAAAACTTCTTACAAATGTTATTTCGAATATAATGAGAAACTTTTCCAGCAGGATATACAAGCGACTTTTTTTTTTATAACATTCACCTTTATTGCGAAAAAACGCATCATTGAGGGAATGGTCCCGAAATAATATCCCGGGAGCTCTTGCCTTTTGTCGAAATCGAAAATTTGTTCATCTGGCCGTAAACAATTCTTCTCCCTTGTTGCGTGCTCCGGGGGGAAAAGGAAAACACGGGAACCGGAGCGGAGGCGGCCTGCTCTCTCTTCCCGGCTAAAGCTCTAATGAATCCCCGGGACGGAGTGACGACGTGAGCGGCAGCGTATTGGAATCTCTCTCTGTTGCCCCCTTCCCGCCTCCAACCGGCCGCCCGCGTTATCAAAATGAGTTCATAAACCTGGATATTGGTCTCCCTCAGTGTTTTAGTGCCCTCTACGCATCCTCGCTTGCTGTGCGGCCACCTCCCGACTCCCTCCTTCTCCGCTGGAACACACATTCTCCCTTGGGAGATTGCAATGAGAATTTCCTTTTCCCTTATGTTCACGCCCATCTGTCACCATTCAGGAGAATCTGTAATAACAAAAGTGAAATGAATACGTGGAATGTTTAATTGGAAAAATGTATATTTTTTCGTTTTCCAACTTATGTATCCTTGAACGCTTTGTATTTTAAATAATCCAAAAGTGAGCGTAAAACACTGCAGTTTTTCACTCTCCATCTAATGGCTCGTTTGGGTTTGGGGATAAATGGTTTTGTTGCAAAAGACCATCATCTGAGCGCAGAATTTCCTATAGAAGACTAACGTAAGGTTTTTTTAGAGCTAGAAAAATTATGATCTAAATCCTTGTCCATGTGGAGGCAAATTAGGCCGTTTTAACAGTAATTTCCAACACAGTTTATCGGACACTCGTAAATATGAGTGCTCTATAGTGCCGTATGGTACAGATCAGCACACTTGCTAACAGTCCTATTCTATTTATATTCGTTGATTTATATGATTCCTTAATTGATAAGCTACCTATATGCTTCTTGCTCCCCGAAGAACGCAGTACTCTTTGGCCAATTGCGATAGCTTTTTCAGTTGCTCTGCGATCTTTAAGTTCTGGACCGTGCGCCATTTCTACTTTCTTTCAACTTCTAGTAATGTTTTATATTTTAACGCCATCATTGGGGGTTCAATACTATAATTGGTTGATTGCAGCCCTCCACCCTTCCTTATCTAATGCTAGTTCTCTTACCTCCTGGTATCTCTTCCTATGTACTTTCCTCTTCATTTGGTCCTTGAACTTATTTCTGGGTTTTCCTCTGGGGACTTTTCCCTCTATTTTACGTGCAATTTTGTTATTCATAAACCTATTGCGTCTCAGGGTGTGTCCAATCGGTCCAATCTGGTTCTTATCTCATGCATGGTGTTCCATACGGTCATTTCCTATTCTACTCTTCTGTACACTTCATCATTTCTTACTTTTTCCACCATTTTATCTTTAGAATCCTGCTTCAGCCCCAGGTTACTACGTCTCATGACCAGGACAGTGGATTTAGGCTATTTACATGTGGAAATACCTGTGTAGTTTCAACTTTGCCTAAAGATTAGCATACATTTATGATTTTATTCGTTAATTATAGGAAAATGTTTTTTCTTGTTCCCCCAGAAATGGTAATTTTGACTCCGCTCAAGAGTTATCACAGGCACGAAAAATTAAACGAGTGATACTTGTTCTTAATAAAAGAATTTGCGCCCTCGGAAGGGCTCAATCTTTAATAATGTACACATATATGTAATAAATATAAAATATTAACTAAAACTTATGTCTTTTGACTGAATGTTGCCCGAAGTCATGCACATTTATGTCACAAATTCACTCACATAATAATTTAAATAGTGTTGCAAACGAATGGATTCTGCTTTAATTATACCATTTAGTAATCAACGAGCTTCTTTGTGTGTAAAATATCTACCATTGCATGGAAATAAGAACAAGTTAAAGACTCACTCAAAAATATGCTTGTTTTCCATGTTTCGACCGAATGAAATTTCTACTTTACATAAGTAATAAATGAATATATAGAGTTCAAAACCATAAACATGATACAAGAGTGTAATGTTATGTTTTCACGAGTTGGTTAATCGTTTCTTGCCTTCTTTTGAAGCCTGAAACTCTCGGTGTAGGAAATACGGACCATTGGAAAAGCATACTAGGAAAGACGAGAGGTATTAAAAATTAGATGTTCGAGGGAAATGCTGCTGATGAAATGGACGGATAAAATTCATTCATAAGAAAGCAGTCGGTAGAACAAAGGATTCTTGAATGATATAACGAAAGGAAAAATAGAGGGGAAAACCCAGAGAGGATTACCAAGAGATAAATACTTAGACGAAATAAAGAGGAAAGTACATTAGAAGAAGAGCCTCGAAATAAGCAATTGATTGGAAACCAGGGATAGAGGGATAGACCTAGAAAAATGTGGAGAAGGGTCAATTGAAGTCATACAACAATAAGATAGGAAGATTAATGATGATAAGTGCTTGCCTTATTCATTACTTTTCTAAGAACTGGTAATAGCCTGGGCACAAGAGATGCGGGAGCACATTTTATCCAACATGCAACAAAATGTAAAGGTAAGGGCTTTGAGCTTACATATGGTGAAGAAGCTGAATTATATGGACTAGAATCTATAAACATTCATTGTATTTAGATGAAATATGACTGTGAATACCTGTCTCACTAAGGATCTTAAGTCCGATGAAGGATCAAATTAGCTTTACACAATTCACTGGATATATAAATCATGAACGATATTTTTCATTTCAATGAAAGGTTAAGAAAATTATTTGTGTCTTTGAATATACTCTTTAAATCAGTCACAGTATTAGCTATGGCTGTTTGATGAGGCCAAATTAATCAATGGACTTCACTGTGCAGAATGAAGATGGAATCAGTGGACCGTATTGGACAATATTGAAGTAGGTGAAGAAGTCAAGGATCGGCAAAAGAAATAAAAGGAAGGATTGTACCAGCTTCCTCATAGCACACCTATAAACAACTTATTTTTATGTCTCTTAATTAATTAAGGTTAAATACTCGGTTCAGTGTCTTTCATATAAGAGAAGGATTTGCCGGTGTTTGTGATGATGACAGATATATGAGAATTTGATCTCCAAAACGTTGTCAAAAAAGCTCATCAACTTGAGTGACGAAAGGATGGGAGCACAAGGTGAAGATCAATTTGGATATTGTATTAGAGAAAAAGAGCATTAGCATAAAATGGTGTTGCGACGATAAGGTGTACTCCAATAAATGAGTTTTAACGATGCCGCTTTTGCAAATAGGGACTCGACAAACATAGATGTTTGCTGATGAGATGAATGTGATTCTTATTTTCTGCTTTATAAATATTTTATAAATATAATACAAATATTTGGCATTGAAAGGTAAGAAAATTGCTGGTACAGAAAATAAGTGTGTCCGTTTTATCCTGTGCTTTCGGCCAAAACAAATAAATTATTTCATGGGTAGGTAAGTAGAAATGTTAACCCGCACAAAACAAACACATTTCGAATGGTTGGTTTTATTTAACGTTAATATTTATGTATCTGCTGATATAGACGACATCCTTTCTTTTCTGTATTTGCTTTAAAAAACTTTAACCGCTATCTCCGTGGTTTGATTGAGAAATTTGATGAAAATTTGGGGAAAATATGTTTTCTATACATAAAAGTGCAATTGTTACCAAAAAAAGCTTCCTAGAGGCCAAGTCTTACAATATTAAAGATGTAATGTGGCTTCTAATTCACCTTAGTATTGAGGTTATTGGTGAATTATTACCGAAAACGAAGTTCAAATTTCTTTACTTGAATAAAATTGGCCCTGCAGTCTGCAACTGTGACTGGAAAAAATTGTATGGTATGAAGAAAAATTCTATTCGTGGAATTACCTGCCTAGTTTTATCCAACTTTTGCGTTTCTACAATTGAGGATTTTAATCAGTAAATTTAGCTCTCCTTAAAACAACAACCGTCAAGTATTTGTTTTTGGTCTGCTAGTCATGCTGGTGCAATTTCAAATGGCACTTCTGAACCACCTCCCGACGGCTCCCCTCGCAGGCTGGTAGGCAAAAGCTGCTGGATCCATCCGGCAGCTCTGCTGGGGAAAAATTTAATCCAGAGCTTAGTGAGAATTAAACGAACTGCATTGTCTCTTAGTGTTGCTCCCCAATCTCCCTCTCTCTCCCTCATGGTTTCATTTCAACGGACCTGATCCACTTTCGTTCCGAGCCATTCATATTTAAAGCCACCTCTATCGCCTCCTCCCTGAAACCATATCCTTCTCTACCACATTCGCCTCCCCTTCCTCTCACATCCTTTCTAATATTCGTGTACTTAGCAATCCCACTCGTTTTATCGCGTCCTTGGTTTTCATATTGCTCGCCATATCCCATCTCTCCCCTTTGCGTTCCGAGCGCTTACTTTCGGGCTTCCTCCATTTGCTCTCGTTTTTTACAGCTTTTTCCTCCTCTTGCTCCGCCTCGCCTACATCTCCGATCCACTGCCTCTCTCTTCCGCCTTTTTAATATCCCATTTTCACATACTAATGTGCTCCCTTCATTTCATCCTCCATGCCCTTTTAAAAGCTCAAGCTTTCTCTTCTTCCTTCGCCCGCCCGAAAAAAAGGATATCCTTTCCCCTACCGCCACTTTGATACTAATCCCCGTTCTTCCCAAAGCTTCTTCCTCTCTGCAGCTATCGTGTGTATGTGTATGCGAGTCCCGAGGTTAATTTAAACACCCGGCCCTCCTAGGCAAAATATTCCGAATGCCTGCGCTCTCAGTGCTCTAAGCTGATTAAAACGAATGCTCCAGGAAGTATAATTCTGGCGTCTTACGGGTCGTATTCATTACTCGGAGAGTGAAGGGGGGGTTGGATGTGCGTCTTGTACAACTTTCTTCACGCCGCCTTGCTCAGCAATGAGGAGGTGAAAGTGGTGATGTCATAAATTCCCACGCTTTTCTTGCTCCGAATATACATACGTATAATTACGGAACGGCGACGGAGCGACGGACCTTAGCGTCCTCATTCAGGTGCTTCACACAACAGTTTTTGTTTCACTGCTCACCCTTCACCGCTTTATGGCCCGCATCAAAATTGGTGAAATGTGAACTGATGGCCGTATCGTGAAGCATTTAGAATTTCTATGACTTCTGAAATAATCACGAATGCCTGCCAAAAAGAAAATCACCAACGTCTCCTCACCACCAAAGGGCTTTCAAAAGTTATGGAGAAATGCTAGGTCTTCACTTGCTATATTTCCAAATGGATGGTAATCAAAACTTCGAATGTATTCACAAAAGTTTATATATTCTCATTAAAACTATAATTTACTCTGTTGTTTGTAACACAATATCCATTATGTCTACCTTGTCTTTGCGTCTAATAAAATGTGTGCCTAAATTAAGGACTGTTTGGTCATTCTTTGGAACACTTCCTGCACTGGTGGGAAATGTAACAACATACTTCAATAAAATCCTGTTTGTATGAACTCGGTTTAATTTGTCTTATTTCGTGGATATAATTTTATATTCTTGAGCTGTAGCGGAGATGAACTTTCAGTTGGCTTCACTCTGATTTTATAAGCATTTTACCAAACTTGAATGAAGAACTTCATTCATGATTCATAATTCACGAGAAGACACTTAAAAAAGATGGGTGGAGATAATGGGAACATTTTTTTGCAATATCTGTAAATTTATGAGAAATAGCATTACTTTTTTCCACTTTATAAGTATGAGAGAAGCTGCTTTGTAGTTGGGGTATGTATCTGATTATATTAAGGGCTCACTTCTCTTCGATTATAAATTGGATGAATTGTCTTGAAAATTGGATCATTGATATGAATTAATTACAACTTTACATTTCCATTATCAGATAATTGCGCATTTGAATTTAACATTGATGGTCCATTGTCATAAGCGGTTATCCCTTCCATAATCATATTATCTTTAATACTGGAAAGTTTTTCTCCTATAAAGTGCACGTATCATCACTTCGTATCATTTTCTTAATTCACGTCAATCGGATTTCCTCGACGATATATTCGTTTTTCATAGAAAAATGTCCCTTTCATTATTGTTTGGAGAAGACTTTCCATATATCATTGTAGGTGTATTCCGTTCCCGGCCCTATTGTCTCCTCCGCTTCATTGACATTTCACTGAGAAACTTTTCTCCCCAACCGCTTTCATTATTCTGTGATTAGTGAATCTGTGCGTCCATTTGCTCATTAACATTCAATTATATTCCAAAATTTCCATTAGCCACTTCAAATTCTCTCACGTCTGCCTATAAGCCCGTCCAATTAACTCTCTCATAAATTCTCAATTGACCGATATTTTTCCGTTGTTAATGAAGAGGTTCGACCGTGCATTCAAGAGAGTTAGGGAGGAGCACGTCCTACTCTGCTACAGCTCTTGCCTCAGGAATGCGGTCAGCAAAATCCTAATGAGAACGGCTTTGTCCATTGTGGATTGCCGCAGGCTTGGTCGAACCAGTAATTGGCACACTTTGTTGACAAAATGACAAGGTTATTTTGGCCACGGAGCCTGGAAAATACTAGCGTTATAGAACACGTACTCAACACGTACGTCTTCAACTCTGTTGTTTCATTGTTACTGAGCATGATCAATGAAATTAATGTCAAGATGCTATTTGGCTGATCATTTTTTGTGCTTATTTATGGTATTTCCTATAACTTTCACGTCGAACCCTAACATGTCCATTGGGTTTATCGGTAGTCAACATTCGTAAATAATATCTATACACCGGCGATTTACATATCTAAATACATTAAATTGTCTGTTTTCTACAAGACAGCATAAAGTGCATCAGCATTGTCTCGATAAACTTAATGCTTGGAGCAAACCCTATTTTAAAAATATAAATCCTAGCAAGTCACCAGCCATTGTAATTGGATACCCGAGGACTCTTGCTTTAATTTAAGCAAATGAATTTCTGCTTTTCAGTATTAACTGTGACAATATACCATATTACGATGGTCTTTAAAGTCTATGGATATTGATTGACTAAAATTTATTGTGGTCTTTTCACGTGAATAAGGTTTTTAAAACTGTTCATAAGTCACCTCTACCCAACTTCAAATATGCAATCCATCATCCTTAAAGAATCAATTATTATCCACGCTAATCTTGCCAGATGTTGCATACTCCGATATCTTGTATCAATATTTATCTTCATAATTATCATTGAAGCTTCAGCGCTCGCACAACGCGTGCGTCAGATTCATATTTCTTCTGCAGATATCGGCTCATTGTATATGCATACCACATGAAAAAACTATCTTGGTTAAAACTTAGCGACAGAGGTAACTTATTAAATTCTCTCTTTAGAATCAAATTCTCCATATAAATACTCCTTCTTACCTGGCGGACGATTTCAAAACATTGAACCAAGTCGACGAAACTATTACGCGAGGAAATAAAAAATTGGCTCTACCTCATCATTGCACGGTAATTTACAATTAATCCCCTGTGACTGCCTTTCGCGAGTGGAATAAATTCAGGCTCACTCAACGGGAAGCCCCTTCAATCGAATCTTTCAATAGGACATTACATGAGACACTCCTAAAAGCACATCAGTACAACACCTCAGGAGCTCGTGGATATATCATATTAGTTCTACAATCGCTCTCCTTGACTCTACATAACACACTTTAATTTTATTCATATTTCCATTTTTTTTTGCATTGGGATATATATAATATTCATATATATATGACCACCTATTAACCCGCGTGCCACCGGATGCGCGTGGGGCAGGGGGTGTAAGGACACAAGACGCGTAAAAATGTAAGGGATAAGGTTTTGGGAGGTTAAATGGTGACATGCATTATGGGAGCGTATTGATTGGAACTCATTTTTTATTGCGATCGGTTACTGTGCGCAGAAAGTACGCGTTTTTGTACCTATCTGCTTGGCAAAATATCTCGTTCCTTTCTTTTTTTTCTATCTTATTTTTTCTCTTATGTCAGACCTAGGGATGAGATTAGGCGTCACATTAGTATTCTCTCTACCGCTTTGTATCACACCAGAGTTCTTAGTGATGAATCATTGATGGATTGGTTTGGTTTTTTTTCTATTCATAATTATAATTTTATTCAATTAAATTTATTTTTGTTTATTTTTTATACTACCTATATTTTGTTTATTTTTGTTTATTTAAATATACATATAACGCTGCTTAAACTCTCCGTGACTATTTATAGCTATTTTCCTATTTCGAATTATTACTAAATTTTTAATTATATTTTATTTATTTGATTTATTTTTTATGATTTTTCATTATTATTTATATTTATTTCTTTTATTTAATTAATTTTTTATGATTTTTCATTATTATTTATATTTATTTCTTTTATTTAATTAATTTTTTCTTTTGTTTTACAATTGTGTATGTACCGCCCACTTCTGTTTATCATTTATAATTCTTGCTGTGCTCACATTAAAGTTACCTTAGCTTAATCTGTCAATAAATTTTCACAGGTTTTTCACTCTCCCATTCATGTGTGGGTTTCTATCCGGCAGAGGGTTTTTTTCGCCTGGAATATCGCCTACTTATTTCCTTTCATTTTTTCCACAAATACAACTTCCCTTTCCCTTATGTCATGCATTTATATGACGAGGATTTAGATGGAAAAAAGGGGACACCTCAGTCTAAACCTCTTATCCCCATAATACAGACGTATTATTATTAGTGGCCGTTCTCGCAAGGGTTACAATTTTCCTTCTATTATACTTCCCTCTACTTTTTGACTGCTTAGGGTGTGTTTTAGTCCATGAGGTTTCCCCGTTCAATCCGTTGTTTCATATATTCCTCTGCTCATCTGTATATAGTCA
This sequence comes from Ceriagrion tenellum, assembly GCA_963169105.1. Classification (NCBI taxonomy): domain Eukaryota; kingdom Metazoa; phylum Arthropoda; class Insecta; order Odonata; family Coenagrionidae; genus Ceriagrion; species Ceriagrion tenellum. Next base: position 7,238,995 of record OY720641.1, on the reverse strand, counting down.
AGAGGAGGGACATATATATGTATAACGTTCATGCGTTTCTAAACAGCAATATTGCCATTTGAAACGAACGGTTCTATTATTGAATGTAAATTCGACGCCTCAAACCATTTTATTGCGTGACAAAAAAATAGGTTTTAAATTTTTTGACTGAGGAAACCAATAAACGATAATGATCAAATTCGATTCGAAGTTAGAAAAATATCAAAAATTGCCACCTGTTCCAATTATATTTCATTCCAAAAGCGTAATTTCCCATCTCACCGTCATTCTTCGGTCTAAAAGCCAATTTACACAGTGCATTTTATTGTACAAACGAATGTATGAACTCTTGCAATAGGAAGATTGTAACGTGTAAAGCGGCAAACTGTATGATTGTCTGAATGACTTAACGGGAAATAGAACCTGCTCTATTTCCCTTCTGTTTCTTGTACATTCCATGATACATTCATTTGTACGATAAAATGTACCGTATAAAGCGGCATTAATTATTGCTCCTTCTCATACGATGGATATTTCTTCTTATTTTACTCTTTAATTGCTTTTGGACTGGATTCTCTCCCCTTCCCAATCAACTGCCCTTCGCTATAACTCAAAAATATTTAATGCATACAATCTGTTACTCTCCATCGAGTACAATCCTCTGCTTTGTCCAGGCTTGTCTTTCTTGTTACTCCTCGTGGGGCCTTTCTCCAGCTATGTATTCCTACCTGGCGGGCTTGCTCTACCCTATTCCAACTCTCCCAACGGAAGCTATTCCAATCAATTCCTTGCCTAAAATTTCCCTAAGCGTGGAGCCTTATAACCTAAAAACTTTTACCTTTTTATTTTATCGGTGCATTCTTTTTTTGTTATTCCTCACGGGACTTTTTCCTGCATTGCCCTCTTTTATAGACTAGCAGTTGTCAAATTCCTAGGATCTTTAACTCAGAAACGCTTTCCTCCAGGCATGGAGTTGGTGGATTGGAGAAGGAACCAGCTCGCTTTTGAAACTCCGCCCTGACCTTGCCCAATAGGAAATCCTGGTTAAGTAAGGCTTGGTTCGAACACTCGACTCACGTAGCCGACGGATTAGTGAGTGGTGCGGATTTTGAAAGCCTGCATCGACATCATGTCCATACTATATACCTACGTATGCTGTGGAGGGAGGAGGCGTGATTGTGATTGTAAGCATATACAAATGGCATTGTACCGTAGTGTGTGACTCACTCCCCGGGATAGAGGGGTCCATTTGAGTCATTGTTGTCCTTTCCAATGGACGTTTCCCGGTTCGGCCGGAGTACCATCGCTTTCTTTTTTCGGCCTCAACCAGCATTTCTCCTTTAGCTCCCTCTCCTTCAATGGCATGCATACTCAACGCCAGTTTAATGTAGAAACGCCAATTAATTTACTTACATTACGCGCTAACAACGTTACGTGTGGCTTTAGAGCAATCTGAATAATATCGCATCAATTGCACACCATGGTTGAATTACATGATCGGAGATTTAATCACGTATTGATCCGCGGCCGCCAAAAAATTCTTAAACCACGTTTTTTGACTTGCAAGAATGAGGTTTCTGCCTCACCATGGACTAAATCGCGGTTCAAAAGGAGCCAATTCGCGAAATTGCTTCTCAGAAGGTAAAAACCGCGGACCCTAGATACAAAGAATTTATTTTATTGAAATTAATAATTATTTGGTTCTTCACACGCTGTGGGACCTGATGATGCCGAGTGGTATTCCGGTGAATCAGTAGTCCATTAAAATGCACCAGCGCGGGTAGAACTCGAAAAATTCTGAATTGCAGACTTTATTGTTGAAAGTAAATAAATGTGGCCGGAAGGAAAGGAGGAGATATTCTATGCAAGTTCAAGTAATTATTAACCTCAATATGATGGGCCTTTGAAAACGTTTTTCTTATAAAAATAGATTTATTAGGAATTAGAGTGATCTCTACTGGTTCTTTTAATGAATTAGAGTTCATGTATAGACTTAGGTTTAATGGTCAAGTAACACTCGAATCGATTCGGAAGGTTTGTATAAATCGCTATACATAAAAAAACTGTAGTGGATTTCAAGTGCTACCAATTTGTAAACTACTATTAGTAATTTATTTAGTCGGTGGATGGATTTATTTAGCTAATATTTTTGATTGATTCTTCATTTAAGTGGAATGTACCAGTTTTTACCCGAAAATGGCGATATTTTACGAATAATTTATGGCTGCTTGTTGTGTGATTAACAGCAAGATGACGTTGCCAGCTTAATCAGAATTTTAGTTTGGACTTCAATTATATAAAAATTAGCTTAGCGCATCACTTTGTGAGTTTTAGTGCTCATGATGGACAATATAAATTTGTACAATTTTTGAACTTACCGCGAGGAATGTAAAATCTGTACGAAGTTATACTTTTCATCTTGGCCTTTAAACTATGCATCCTACTATTGATTGGATGATACAAGATTTATTATGGAAATAAACTGAAGTTATCACCCTCATAGCTACAACTGCATTTTAGTAACATAATAATTGTCTGATTTGACCCTTTTTACTTAAGCGTAGTTAATACACATTAGTTTCACGTTGCTCTAATATCTTTCAAAATGAATCAATTAAATATTATTGGTAATTGTATAATCTTGACCGGCTATGACTGTATTCAATGTTCTGATAGGCATGGTTATTTATTAATGTAAATATATCAGTATAAAGTTGTAAATAATTATGACGTCTATAAAGCATACTCCTAAACGATATTCTTCCGAAAGATACAGGGTTGCAACATAAGTCGGAATTGAGGTGTTAAAATATATGAGAAAGTAGATTGCAAAGTTTGAATGGCCGGATTCTTCATCAAAGTTATATGAACATGAAATTGACTGAGAAGAGAGCCGTATTCATGAATTGCAAACATGTGGCAAATTTTCTCCAGTAATATTTTCACAAACCCCCTCAACTAATAACGCTAATCAGACGCCAATTAGTGTTTACTTTTGCGTTTATATTTTGCATATAAAATGTAAGCGAGTAGCAAAATCCGGGTGCAAATGTTTATTTCTATATTTTCCTGCAGTCAATAGCCTCTCCTCATGAGATTTCGGCGTAAAGAACCAAAACGACATCCCAGTTCTCACTCTCTATCTCCCTGAAAAAAAATAACCCCGCCTTCACACTTGGTCCGCGACAATGCATTCATCACATGGGACGAGTCCACTTGTGTTTCGTCCCTTCCACTCTGTACGTGGGGCTGTGACTGTAAGCGACGGCATCGTGTTGAGCCGGGGCCTGGATGGCTTGCTTTTAATTAATGCAGGCTGCGAAAATCTTTCCTTATTCAGGACCGCGGAATTAACGGCTCCAAAATACTGCCGACGATGCCCTATAAATCATTCCCGCTAAACCTCCTACGGCGCATTGGGGCCTTTTCGCTCCAACAGAGAGCCTCCAACGCTTCCGCTGCCGACAAGGCAAACTCTGCGGTGATTAAATTGAGGGTTTCTTTTATCATTCAATATTGATAGAATGGCACTTGTTAATTCGCATCGGCTGTTATTTCGGCCTTGGCGGAGCAATGATGATTACCCGGATCGCAGATTCCTCGAGCGGCGTGATTTCATGAAGTTGATTTTGGGCGCGCTGCATGATGGGAATCTCAAACACGTCTACCTGATCGCTTTATATTAATTTCTATCTTTGGCAATTAACATAGGGGCGAGCCATTTCCCAATTTCAAACAAGCAGCATAATTAGACGGATTTGAATCCTGAGGAGCAGTGCGAAGCGTTGACAAACGATGCGCAAGTTATGTGCAGTTGATTGAGCTTCATATGCTAACGAGTTAGGAAACGTCAAATGTTTACTGATTTAATTGGTCCTTTTCCATGTACATATTATATGATTACGTCACTATTTGGCAATTAAACGGTTATTTTTTTCTGCGAGTGCAGAAAATCTAAATTTCAAACGTCAATCGTTTAATAACTATGTAATTCCAATAAATTTCGTGTAAGGGTAAATAAATCAAATTGTTGTATTGCAGTTCATACATTAATTAGCCGCGAGTAATTCATTGCCTAACTGACTCCTGTAGATTATTTCTCCATTCGGAAGGCAAACCATCAATTTTGATGAAACGTGTTAATGGTAATGGGCATTGAGGATCAAAAGGTTTTCCGATAAAGGTAAGCCTAATCGTCATTGCTTGCCTGATTTGGGATCATCGGTTGAGCTAGGTTCATTTGGAGGTGAAAATTGTAAACTAAAATATTATAAATCGTTCATAAATTTTTACTTATCCATGTTTTGGTGTGACTTATAAATCATTTTGTCACATGAAGCAATTAAAGTAATAATTGTTTTAAAAAATAGAACTTGCGCGCTTAATTATTCATTTTCATATTCATGGATGAAGTTATTTTTTCAATGCAAGTAGGTAGACTCTGGTTTTTAATAGTGGGTAATTTGTCGCGGTATTTGCATCTTTTTTCGTATTTTTAGAGATTCAGTGATTTAACTCCCTTGTAACAGTACTCGAACATGCTAGCTTACCGTTATAAGAAGTAACTAATTAAGCAATGTTTTAAAAATTTATATTTTTATTCAATTAATAAATTCTACTTCTTTGATGAAATCTATTCCTATAAAAACTGTCGAAAGGATTTCTCTCCCACGATTCGGTCTCATTCCAATGTTTAAGTTAATTTCAAATTCAAAAATGTACTTTGTAATGAAATGGAAGAGGCAGTGACATAAGTCTTGTTTATATACACATAAAGAAAGAAGTACTATTCTAACCGGGAAAAATGTTTTATGGTAGGTTTGTTTGATCATCCGAAGACATTATGGACCATTGACGCTAATTACTCCATTTATGCAGGAAAGTTAAGGACGGAATACTTTTTTGAGGATGACGATATGGAAACTGATGGTCTCCGTCAGCTTGCTGAGCGACCTATTCGACTTGATATACTCTCAGTATGACACTAAGTAGAGTTGGAGATTCGGCTGTACAATAGCTGGCACTAGTGGGTGAGAATAGGAATCGAAGGTTGTTTCTTTTGGCAGACGTGTTGGTGTTACCTCTTACACAATCGTGCTCATGTTATGTATGCAATTTAAGGAATAGTCCAGCGACTCATTCATATATAGTTTTTAATGCTTCTCCGAAAGAAATATCTCGATTCATGGAGGATATTCAAGCATTAGTGGCTGCAATGACAGCTACTTATTAAGAGATTTTTCTAGTGCAAGGAAAAAATCCAAGCGGAATATTTTAGTTAGGTACCTTATCCATCGAGTCGCGTATTACGGCAGCCTTCTGGAGCTGCAATAACCAATCCATAGGACAGGAAGGTGTCATCCTCATTAAGGATACTCTATATGGAACGATGTTTTCAGCGAAACTATGTATGAATTGGATTGTCAAGGAAAAGTTTTCACTGCAAAATGAATTTGAACCAAGGACCTCCACGTAGGGAGCTTACACTCTAGCCATTGTATGCTGAAAAATGAATTATCACTCAGCGCCAATGGAAAAGCATATGCATTATTCCTGGTGAAAAATATAAACTCAAAAATCGATCATTGAGCAGTTTCCGCGTCTTTAAACCCCGAGGTTGGCCATCGCGCATATAATTCAGGGCTTGAAACGATTTTTTGTAAAAGTCGTAATTCAAAATTTTATTTCAGTTTGATTAATCCTACTCAAGATTCTAAAGCTCGCTTGCGACCATTCTAAAATTTTCAGATGACAATATTTTATACTTTTTTTCTCGGCTTGGACGGCCTTTTTTCCCATTTTTAATCCTCTGCAGGTCCCTCTCAAATAAAAAAGAATATGAACAGAACAAATGCAATTGCTATATCAAAATCCACCTGATTTTACTGGCCTGATTTTTCTATTCGCCTTGAAGTCTATTTTAAATATAATATCTCAGTCAAGTATATTTATTTATAGAGTTTATTTAATTTCGAGATTCTTTTGACTTATTACGTTCCAATGGATATATATGAGCGCCGTCATCAAACATTTTCATGCCTAAAGCACTTAATAATATTTATAAAAATGACATCATTTATGCTTTTATTTGATAGGTTTCGTTGAGTTTACTTCTTCCTGAGTAGCCATTAATCCGAAGGCACTATCCACTCCATTCTGCTCTCTACCAACGGCTTCGTTCATACATAATTACTTTTTTTACATATGCCATGATTTTTCGGATGTATTCCATATTCATTATTCCACTGCAATCATTATATTACTTCATTATATTCTTTCAGAATTGTTTTAATTCGGCTGATATCTTTTCCTTCCCACGGCTTCAATGGCTCTTGTTTTACCTCCAACTCTTTGTAGAACTTCTCCGTTCGTGATTCTCTTTGTTCATATGAATTTCCTCATTCATAGTTAAAATTTTAATTCTATTACTTTCAGTCTCTTTCACTTTGCTGCTGTTGTTATCCATGCGTCTAATCCATGTAAGAGCATGCTCTCGATATTCTTCTTCTTCGATGGCACAACAGCCCAAATCGGGTCTTGGTCTCCTCAATTTTCTTCCTCCATTCCTCTCCATCCTCTGCCGTTCTCTGTTTTCCCACTTCCTTCACTGCCTTCCCATCTGTGTCCAGTGAACACTCTCTCTTAGTTACCCTCTCCTCCGGCATTCGCAGGACATGCCCTACCCATCGGAGTCTCATGAGTTTGTAGAAGGTAGAAATGTTGACTTCTTTATGCAGGCTATATATTTCGTTGCTATAACGGATTCTCCATGCGCCTCCTGTGTTTACAGGATTTTGTTTGGACCTGCGTCTAACTTGTGCTTCCTACTTACTTCCTACTTTCTACTTGCCTACTAACCTGTGCAACCCTCTTAGTGCCACCGAAATTTGGTGGTACCAGCAAAAAGTGCCAGCATGAATTTGGGAGTTTTGTAGCACCTTATAAAAAAAAACAATATGAAGTTACTATTTTAGATATGAATGTAATTTTTTTATTTTTTGCTAAAAATGAATTAATTGTTGTTTATAATATTCTGATACATTTCATAAAGGATAAATGGAATTATTACAACAAAATTAGTTTGAAAAATAATTTGTGCTCGAGCCGATATATCGGCTCATGAAACTTTTCGCCTGTGGAGCAACAGCCGATATATCGGCCTGTGGCACTAAGAGGGTTAATGAACTTATTTTTCTGCTAATTCACCCTCAGACCTTCTTTCTTAGCAGCAGTTTCTAGGTCCCAACATTTCATCATATATTTATTTCACCTTTTCATCACCTTTTATTATTTATTCACGTCATGAGGCATGACTGCCTCCTGAGTAAGATGATGAAAGGAAACGTGAAAGGAAAATGCAAGAAAGGAAGAATAAAATTTGATTTGTTGACGAATTTGAGGGAGAACAGGAGTTACCAAGTGGTGAAAATGTGGGCGAAAAATATAGAAGGCTGGAGGTTTTCAGCTAGAACCTGTCTTAGGTTGCATTGATGATGATAACTTTTATTATGGTGATCAGCAAACTTGAGTAGCAACAATGTGTATAAAAGATCTTTTGAATAAAATGGCCAAATCTTTTTATTTATTTTTTTTCTGGTGAATTCGTTCCTATAGAATCTCGTTTCGAGCATTGGATTTTTTAGTGAAAAAACATCGCGATATTCCCAGGCCTGGTCTTAGTGCTCTACCTTGCGAAAATTACTTCCATCCTCTGGTCGAAGTGTTCTGGATCTTCATTTTTAATGAATTAAAATTATGCGATCCTTCAAGAGGAATTTTTAAATCGTGATGGTAAAATTATCCTGTACACAATAAAGGATACATATACTGCGTGCCTACGTTGTTTGCCGTATTTTTTTAAGTTTAATTTTACGACAAATCTCAGCCATTTTTATTCACACGATATCATTGCCCACCCGTTCTCGTAGCCATTTTTCCGAATTCAATGAAGTTCAGCAAAATCCTGCTTCTTCTTTCATTATTTTCAAAACAAAATGTAGTCAACACTGTTGTTGTTCTTCCCTATTCATCTATTTAAATATTGAAAGGCTTTATGTTTTTTCCACTGAAATTATGAATGCTGGGCGGAGATCTCTAAATTTCAACATTATTTTCAAATGTTAAGTCTCTTAATCGGGCTGTGTTTTTATCCTCACTGACCAATCCACGCTGTTTTAACCTAATGAGATTTTTTTATTCTTTTTTTTTCGTTGAGTTATTCTTATTTGCTCTCCCCTCACTTAGGGTCTATCCTTAACATGAACTTATCATTCTTAATTCAGTAATATTTCATGGAACTTTTAATGTAAGGATTTTGTCCACGTTGCATTTTTCCAAGGGACCAGGAAAATATGGTCAATGATGTTCTTAAGTCGGTTCATACATTGCGGATTACCATGCATTTTTGCTTCCTCTCATGGAATGTCGTGATTATGCTAAAGCATATAAATTCTCCTCCTCTCCTTAGCATAATGAGTCATTTTTACCCAGCTTCTAGACAAAATTCTACGTCCATATGTAACAAATTATACGTATATTTCCTCTTAAGCAGATTCTTTTAATGTCGCGTGTTATCCGCAACGAATTGAGAGTAATTATTACTCTATTTATATTTAAAGCCGCTCACCTAATTTAATCCAAAGTTTAAATCAGCCTAATCTGGCTACGTTGAAAACCTGCGGTATGATTTTATAAAAGATACAACCTTCCCTGGCCAATGAAGAAATGTTTTTCTCTTGTTCCACCGAGCAATAGGTGCCGGTATATTCGTATCTGCAGATTTCTTGAAATAGTATTTTTATTTATTATTAGAAGCCCTGAAGATGAAGAACGATGGGTTTTTGAAGTGGTGGAAGATAATGAGCGTATTTTTCGGTGGATTACCTGAGAATTTTTTTTCTACAGAGATATGATGTGTTCGCATCCAATGGGAAGACTAAACTAAATTCATATTTTTCAAATTTTGCTTTCGTCTGATTCGGTTTACATCCTCAGTGTATTTACGTCCACAAAAATTCTTCGTTAGTGATTCTCTTTGTTCTTGATTCTCTTCGTTCGTATGATCTTTCACATTTTTCGTTAATCTCTTATTTCCATTATTTCCAGTCTCTTTCGCTTTGCTGCTGTTGTTATCCATTAGTCACTTCCATGTAAGGCCATGAGTAAGTCGGAAAAGAATCTGTTATATCCCCACTGCAAATTTACTTCATGCCAGGCACTTGTGTTTGACTTTGAAACATATGCAGAATTTGACAGAAATTTAGGCACCACCACAACCACTAGGCAATTTGTTTAAGATTTCGATGAGGCGTGCTTCCTGCCGCAGTAAGAGATGGCTAAGTCTGAGGCTATAATTTGGTGCATCAACGTCAAGGGTAAGAATCTTATGCTTCGATATCATCTACCTAGGTAATTTAGGCGCACCTGACGCATTCTCAATGATTGCACCCTGAAGAAAATCCTTGGGAGGAGGCTTAAGCGATTCGTACTATCCTCAAGATGACCGCCGTATAGGTAGAACGCATATGCAATCTTGTGAGGATTTTGACGTTGAATTCGGCCTCGGCTATGAGCTGGAAATTTCTAGAAAGATTTTTGTTAGGGTAAAAATAGAGATTTACATCTTTGTCGAGTGGAAGCGGAATCGTGCTCTTTTGTAACTTGCTCGTGGTAACTTTTTCCATCGTTTCTGCCCCAATTGTCTTAATGAAATCCATTTGCAATCGAATCCATGTTTCGATTCCGATCGGAGGAGTTGCAAAATTGACATCTTGAATGGAAATGGAGCCATAAAGTTTTCAGTGTGATGCTGACATTATGGGAGCTTTAGTTCGCTAATCACTTCACAGAGGCATCGAACTTTGGCCTTCTGCTCGTTGTACACCCTGCGCACCGAAGAGCATTCATCTTAACACACATTAAACTGTTCATGAGCAGAGTTTAGGTTTGCTTGACAAGGAAAGGGCTGCGACACATGCATTCGCGATTGTTCTTTTTAGTGATGATATTCAGTTAAGGTCTGAAGCATGGAAAAACGTAGGGTTTTTAAAACCTGTGTGGTAGGAAACCTGCCTTTGTGAAGACATACGCGGAACAAATTCGATGGGAGTAAGCCAAAAGTTGGCTCAGTAATCCGGAGAGGTTTTAGAATTCCTCCATCCAACAAATTATGAAACGTTTCGGTTTCGCACATCGTTGAATTCACCTTCGTTTTTGCTTGCTTGAGATGGTTGTTTATGCACGGATTTATATGCAACTTTGATCACGATTGCTTATTAAAATAAAGTACGGATGAGTGAGTTTGATTATTTAAATCTATTTTAACACAAAATCTGATGGCCTTTGACATGTATTTTAAAATAATGCGGTTACATTTGTTATTATTTTCTCGAAAATACAAAATAACACGTTTCATTTACTTGTAATGATGGCTAATAATTTTTGCAGGGGCCATGTCATCTTGAAAACACGTATTTAGAGACGATTTTTACTAAAATTTTGAATTTAACGACATTGTTCCAAGTAATAACAATGCTGTAAGTAAAGCAACAGCTTTAAATATAACCATTATATCATATGTATTATTACATGCATGGTGATTTCCTTCGCATAGAAAAATGTACTGAAGTGAAACGCAACTCTAGAATTTTATTTTAACCTGCTTGAAGAGCTATTAAAATGTGCAGTCTAGGACTCACAGTTAGTGCTCCGACGATCTTGAGGTAGTTTAAGCGAGATTTTTCCCAAGTCAAAATGCAGACCATATTCGAATTTTTCGTTTTAATATCAGCTATTACAGAGTGCATTCAGTAAATATTGTAATATTTGCGATGTTACATTTCCATAACTGAAATTATAAGTAAATTAATAAAAATATCCGTATTAGTCTTCAAATTGACTCATTTTTTAACGCGGTTGGTTTAATACTCCCTCAAATCGGACGGTTTTTTTTGAATTTCTGAAATAAATACTGCGATAATTATATGAGTTTTCTTTAAATTGTTTAAATAATAATAATAATAAATTTATTGTATTATTCTAGGAGTGAACTCCTTTAGAACAAGGTAGTACATAATGTGATGTGCAAGGACAAATAACAAGAAAATAAATCATATACTCCATCAGAAAACAAATAAAGAATAATTCGTTCATATAAAAATTAGTAAAGCCATCAAACAAAAAACCATGAGGAACCCAATAAAGAGTGATCTGTACATAGAAAAATTAAGAATGGAATCGTACAACAACCAGAGTAAAAAAAAAGAAAACCACACTTGAACTCTGGGACTTACACTTGAACTTGAACAGAAGTTAGTTCTTCAAACACATAAATTTACCACAGACATAGCAATGAACAAAATCCATAACAAAAAGACATGATCTAAGTACCTGGATCACAAACAAGTAAATGTTTAATAAGTTTTCTCTTAAATATTGTGAGTGTAGCACTGTCTTTTACATATTTTGGGAGGTTATTCCACAAATTTGAAGCAACAACTGTAAAGGATTTTTGGAATGTCGCTGACCGGAACTGGGGGGCGTACAAAAAAACAGGGGTCTTGTCTTGTAACAACATTAGTGTATTTACTACTTGGGAGGAAAAGATCCATTATGTAATGTTTTTTATCCATTATGTAATGTTTAATTAAATGTCATACAAACTGCATAATACGAATTATTGTTGGGGTCTAAGGGAAAAAAATTCTCATCTTTTAAAATAACTACTCTTTGTTGTGCATAAACGTTCCATTTGCCAATGAAAACGGGAAAATTTGAAATAAGCGAAGACTTTGAAGCTCTATCACCAGACCTTTACAACGTTCATTCGTGGTGCAAGGAGTTGGGGTAAGAAATAAAAGTCAGTAAATTTACCACAGTTCACTTCCTGCAAAAGCCAATACACAAACGCCATACCTATGCTGTTGGTGGAGTATACATAAAATCTTCAGATTCTGTCAAATATCTTGGAATTACCTTAACATCTGATATATCGTGGGGATTTCACATACAGAATAAATGTGGTACAGCATTAAAGAGACTAGGTTTTGTTTAACGTATACTAGGGTGAAAAAGTCACATCGAGATGCTACTTTGCTCTGGTTAGGCCACAGCTCGAATACACCATGAGCATTTTGGACCCTGATCATATAGATTTAACCGAAAAAATTAATAAAATACAAAGGAAAGCGGCGCGTTTCGTTAAAAACTACTACAAGCATGCATACAGTGTCTCACAACTTCCAGAGGGATTAAGGTGGGAGCCCCTAGAGACTCGGAGCCTACCCGCTAGGGTTAGGTTGCTTGATAAATTCAGAACTGATATTTTTCAGAGCGACACTGAGAATATTATCATGACTCCTTACTACATGTCAAAATTTGACAGATGCGATAAAATGAATGATGGCGAGTGATACACTGCCGAGCAGATAGGTACAATAACTAGTTCTTTCGGGGCACGAATAACGATCACATTAAAAACTGAGATCCACTAAATACACTCCTTAAATACATGTCACCATTTCACCTCCCAAAACCTTACATCTTTACATGGCTAACGACCTACCACCCCCTACCACGCGTCCATCCGGCGGCTCTCGGGGTATTATATAGATGTAAAATAGCTGGTAATCTTTGGTAAATATCTAGAAATGTTGCAGAGTATTGGGCTGATATTTTCCTATTTTAGGAAGCGTGCCATATATTTTTTAAATTAGAGCTAATTCAACTATATCTAAGTGACGCGATATCTTGCTGAAACTAACTTAAGTGGTGTCTTTCTTTTTTGACTCGCTCGAAAAGTTTTAAATGTGAAAGTGATAAGCAAAATACCGGAATCACACGATAAAGGGCAGAATGAACAGAAAGAAAGATTAATTTTTGAACTTCAGTAATGAGTTCTGATCCGTTCGAACATGAATACACTGGAATGGAATAATATTCTAGCTTCATATTTTGACTAATGTTTCACTTTAAAATTCAAGTGCTTTATCAAGGTTTGGTCCTATGACAACAATGTTGAATATCAATTGAAAACAATTGATACTAATATAATCATTCATTGGTCGTGCAATCCTATGATTGGTTGACGGCAGCTTTCTATCCTCCTCTATCTAATGTTTAGACTCATAATCTCTGGCTGCTCTTCGTTATGCTTTCTTCTTTGTTTGGTCCATGAGCTTATTCCTGGGTCTTTCTCTGGGGATTTTCCCTCTATTTTGCCTTCAGACATGTTCTTCACCAATATACTGTGTCTCAGGGTGTGTCCGTTTCATTTGGTTCATCTTTTCTGTATGGCGTTCCATAGAGTTCTTTCCTCTTCTACTCTGCTGTACTTTTCATTATATCCAACTTTGTCCGTTTATTTTACTTTCAGCATCCTCCTCCGGCACCAGATTTCGAAGATTTCTTTATTGCTCTGGTCAACTTTTCCAATGGTCTATGCTTCCAATTCATATAGTGTCACGCTACGCGCGAATGTTTTCATATATTGTTTCCTAGTTTGCACCCTATCATCTTTGAGTACAGCTGTCTTTCTGCCATGCACGCATTCTCAGCGTGAGATGTTATCTGCTTGATGTTCGTTTTTCTTCTTCCATTCCACGTGATGAATCTCCGGAGATACGTGAAGGAATCTACTTGTTCTAATTTCTCTCCTCTCAGTGTGACTTTCACATTCAGCTCTTCCACATACTAGGATTTTAGTCTTTGCCTCATATATTTTCACATGGTATTCTCGAAGGGCATTTTCCATTACGTTCAGTGACATTTGAAGATCGTCGCAATTTTCACAATTGAGTTCTAATACATTATGAAAACCTTTTTATTGACAAGCCAATATTGAAATTTTTCTTCCGCGTATGGAAGTAAAGTTTTCGCGGTTGATTTTTTTCCATTAAAAGGCATCTACGATACGCCGCATAATAGACGCAAATGAGTATCTCGTAGAATCACATAAATAGCATTCAATGATGCGGAAATATTTCGAATCCACTTTGGACCAGTTCCAGAATTTGTGCTCTCTCCTGCGGTCTCAACAACTACGAGCACAGAGTGGCCGGACGCTCTGTCCGTAATGCAATTACTCCATTAATTGAGCCGCAATAATATTATCGCATTTATTTTATTGCTATTCGGAACCTCAACCTTCAACCCGAGGTAATTAAGTTAGTGGGAGGAAATTAAACCTTTCCTAGATCTCCATTGTACTGGAATCATGGGCCATTACAGTCTGTGCATTCATCTATTCACTATTGTAGCGGATTGCTCTAACTAAATTAGAATACTTATGAACTAAATAATCACTGACATCTCATGCATATGTTCTTAGGTTTTTTCCAACGCTTGAAACTAATTTCAGGATCGTAGTTCACCGTCTTTTAAAATAAAAATTGCTGAATAAATAGTTAATGAAGAATATATTTTAAATAAAATTATTGGATTGACATTCATTTTGGTAAGGACAACGTTACAACTGCTTCAGAAAATTCTGTAACCTTTACATTAATATAGCTATTGAGGTAACTGACTGTTTTAAGTAGAATGAATTGAAGTATATCGAAAATCCACTACCTTTTTAGCTGATACATCAATAGATTTTAATACGTTCTCCATATGTGGAAGCGATAAGCAAAATACCGGAATCACACGATGAAGAGCATGTGGATATCTTCAACTACGTCGGAAGTACCATCACGTGAAATGAAAGTAGTGTCTAAAAGGATGCACAGAGGACATCAGACAAAAAAGAGCTCAAATTGAGAAAAGGTTTATTTGTGAAAAGACAATTCTGTGTTTAAAGAACATAGTTTTTTCAAACAAGGAAACTGTGTGAAATATTTGTGAGAAGCGTGGGCGCTTGATGGTTCGGAAACATGGACTATTGTTGAAGAAGGCAAGAAAAGAATAAAAGTTTTCGAAACATGGTGTTGGAGAAGAATGCCGAAGATAAAAGGGATGGACAAAGTAAGAAATGAAGAATTGCATGCAAAAGTAGAGGAAGAAAGGATGAATGCGATGAAATCCAATCCGCGATCCAATGAAACGCGATATAAATAAGAAGAGACACTAAGATTGAAGAATTCCAAAGAGATATGGTACTTTTTCAGTTTTTATTTCAAGTCGACCGGTTTCGTCGGATAGGCGACATTACCAGGATCATTCATCTGATGATGTCGCCTATGCGACGAAACCGGTCGACTTGAAATAAAACTGTGAAAAAGTACCATATCTCTTTTGAATTCTTTAGAATGGATTTTCACCGAGTAAAGCCTGAAAAACTCGAGTTTAACAGATATATTGGCTTAACTCTGAAGCGGAATTGGTTTCTGAAGAATTTAATTGAAGGAAAAACAGAGTGAAAATTCCAAGTAAGGCCAAGATAAATACATGGGACAAAGAAAGTAAAAAGTACGTAAAAAGAGCAAAGAGAAGTGTGCAAAGCAAACTCGTGTTAGACTGGGAAAGGTGAAGAGCTGCATTCAACTAATCCTAGCATTCAACCACAAATGAATGAATGAAAGCCCATTTGATCTGTTAAATGCCTTTTAATATCTTAGCGAACGTCCTACCCTTCCTAATCGCATCTACCGAAACCTATTCTACATCTCACCCTTCCCAGCTAAACCCATATCCTCCTCTCTATCAAGACCTTACCCAACCTTTCGCCTCTCCTATTACTTTCATTCATCTACTTTGTCTCTTAACATCCTTCATAATATCCTTTCCTCTCCGTAATATGAAGCGCTACTTCGTGTGTATTTCTTTCTCCACTCCATACCGTTTTCATTCTCCAGCTCACCAACTACTCAAACGCCTTCAGCCAGCATTAATTAATTGTCGATATTAATTTTTGAGCAAGATCCTTAACTCTATTTGATTTTAAATTGTTTGGCTGTGATTTATTTTTCAACCATCGTCTTAAATTTTCCCTATCCAGTGGGAAAATTTTAGAAATCCGGCAGTAGGTACAATCTAACTTAGTCAATAAGCGTTGCTTACCATGATCTTGAATTTATAATGTGCATGTTGTCATTGATTTTTGTCGCGGGGGCGCAGGTCTTTTTTTTAAATGTTTTAAAATGTATATGTAATGGAGGTTAAGTAATTTTGAAATGTATAGAGCAACGTATTTACTCCAAATAGAAGTACACTGAAGAAAAACTTAATTACCTTTGGCTCCAGCTCGCACTATTTTCATTAGACCTTGTGGTGTGCTCTTCATCATCAGTTAAATGCTATTCCTGGCAGTTGGTGTAAGATAACCAATCATTCATTGTTTCAAAGGAATGCTATATTGTATGTTGTTAAAAAGTTTCCATCTGTCGATATTTGCTCTATTTAACTGGAAATTATATCCTTGGCAATAAATCGTGCTTCTAGCAACTTGTTATAGGGGTCAATCTGCTAAGAAAAATATTTTTCCAAATTTTAAATTCAATCTGAAACACTAATTCTAAAAAATATTCGCTTTCTATAGCTTTTATATTCTTTCAGGTGGCTTAGTATAGGATATGAAGTAGCGTGGATGAATTTTTTTCAAGATTACACATACATTTTGGATTATTACACAATTTCATGTGTTCCTTCTATTAAGGTAATTGTTAGTAGTAAGTGCTTCAACGATGTTTTCATCAACTACGGTTCAAACACAAAAATCATGATATGAGGTCAACTGAAGCGGAGGGCTTATGTGCCAGAATTATTGGAGACAATTGTTACATTCATGTTTCCAATCTATGCCGTATTTCAATACATGCCATTGTAAGATTATAGTTGGGATGTAAACCTCTGTATATGATTAATCGAGTATAGCAAAATGTCCTACTTTTATTTATTTTTTTAATGCCATGGAGTGAACTGTTATAGATCAGCCTCAGCACACAGAACACTACTCCAATTAATTCGAAATTTACGGAATATTGGGACTCAGGTAATCGAGACTGCAGCATGACCTGGATCATTTTTACTCCTATAAACAATTCACATACGATATTTAATAAGTCTTATCAATGTTATTTGCATCCAAAGCTTGTAGAGTCCCTTCGTGACACTTTTGTGTAGCGTTATTCTATGGCATACATGTCTGTCAGATAAATATTCTAGGAACCAAAAAAATTGCCACCCCGTGGCTAGAACTAAATTTATGATGGTTGATGAACCTAGGATAGGAGATTTGTTAAATAAGTATTACATCTCACCGCACTCAAAAATTCGATATGAAAATTGGACCGGGGAATATTTTATTTTGGCGAGTGGAAAATTCCATTTCCATATTCTCTCACCTCAGTTCTTCTCGATGGATTGCACTGACGACTAAACCCAAACTTCGGGAGTTTTAGAAAAGTTAACTTATTTTAATTTTACGCCCCCGGCCATTTTTCCACAACCCGCCAACCAGTCGCGGAGCTCCAAAGCTGGTCGTAGCCAAATTAATTCATTGGCCCACGGCATTATTTTTTCCTCTTTCTCTCCTCCTCCTACTTTTTCCTCCACCCAAAACCTCTTTCACTTTGGGAGTGAATTCTTTTGTCTGTTTTAAACTGTCTTGCATTGGAATGAGTTCAAGAAGTTCTCCTCTTGACTCCCTCTCAAGGTTTGTGTCGTGAGGGCGAACAAAGAAGGCCGGATGAAATATGTCGCGGATATCTGTCGTCTCCTTGGCGAAAGGGAGCCAGAGATGGCGCTTGTGTTATCCAGAAAAAAAATTGCTCGGTCGAGTTAAATAGACCTTTTCGTCCTCTCTCTTCCACTCTCTCAAGGTGCGGTCGGTGGTGGCTTTCCCATTTATCGCTTTTCCACACCCTCTGACTTTTTTATAAGTCATCCGAGTACCCTCGCTTACCCGCGATCTTTTGAAATACATCCCGCGGACCTCATACCGAATGATGCGTGAATGAATTTAATGAAGAATAGACGTACCGATGAAGTTCAAAATCTTTTATAAAGGATCTTTTGTTCCTTTGTTAGACCATCCGGTCATGGCAAAGGCTAAAGTGATAATTTTAAGAATATTTTCCCGCTCCATGTCACAACTCAAAGCATTCGAATGCTACCCATAAATGATCTGGGAGCGCAATATTATGGATTTGCTTTCGAGTGACGGATTGTTAGATTTGCATTCATTGTAATAAAAATGTAACAAAAAAGCATATTTGCCTAAAAAAAACTTTCGTGAAACTTCCTGGATATTAATTATTACCTTCCGAAATTTTTTACCCATCACAAATGTGCAATGCAATTCAATTATATTTTCTGTGGTCTGTACAAGTTTCACAGATTAATATATATTGCCCTCGAGTACCACATCTTCTTCGGTTCGTTTTGCCTTGTATGGCCATGAACTCACCATAAAATTATAAAATCCTAATTATTTAAATACTCAGATAAATATAAATCAACTAAACTATGAACACTTAGAAAACATTTAGTGACATAATTTGAAATCATGCTAGTCCTACCTGATCGTATTAAGGAAATAATGATATTCAAGTTCCCGACCACTCAGAGTGCAAAATACCTTAAGCTGTTTCGAGTCACCCCTTCTATAATTGCAATTAATTCATTTGGTTGTACTTCATTTTTTTCATAACTCACGTGCTTAACCTGAAGTAGCTCAAAGGAAAGATGAAACCTCAAAAAAGGCAAAGTATCATTTTAAATAGGAGAATACTTGACCATTTATCTCTAGTTCTGTAGTTCTGATCACGTGACTTGCCGGTGGAAATCTCGAATGTACAATTATTATTTTAAACGTAGAACTCTTTACATTTTTTGTTTCTCTACAACCGGTTTTCCTCCCTTTATTTAATCATTTTATTATGTTATGCTTAATAACCAATCCGATTAAGTTTTCCTGAAATGATTAGGGAAATTTATAATTTTAATAAAATACACTTCTTGCTGCGTAGAAATAATATGTTTCTATCATGGAACGTTCCACTTTTATTGCAGTGAAATACATGTATAAAGGTTTTTTTAAGTAAAAAAAATTACTTCTACATTGATAACATGCCAAAGATTATCCTCTGAAAGTATTCTCTATTCCGGAATCTATCATCGATATGGTAGATACTTGAATAACTTGTGCTGAGAAAACCTTTATGGGGTGAAATTATAGTGTAATGTGACCACTTAAACTCTTCAAAATTAATAAAATTTGGCTTTTGCAGTTCATTTTTATAAACATCTTCCTGGGATAAGCAAAAGGCGGCTACATATTATTTTATTCTGGATCAACCACCCCGGGAAATCTTGATAAACGTGGCCAAGTTTATTAGCCAAAATAATATTACTAAATTATTAGGCTCTCTGAGAACATTTTTTCTTACCTCTTTTTATTAATTAGTTTATTTAATTTTAAGATATTGAAATTACGTGCTGTGACCCGGTGTGTCAATACACCGCATATACCTCCTAGTGGTGGGTCGCGGGCAACAGTGTGCTGGCTCTCAAGGTAGTCCCTTCAGAGGGATCCTAGCTTGAGGAGAATAGTGAAGCGGGCCTAGGGTATTACTATTCTTTGGTTTCTCTTGTGGCATACTGGCGAAAATGTGCCCAAACTGACTGGTAGAGCGCCGTAACCGTTAGCAGGGAAAGCTGCACGTGGTGCGGGTACTGCGAAGGCTGGTAACCTTGCATACTCTATTACAACTTACTCCTTGGAGTCACGAAGTAGCCTCGGACAGCCGAAGCCACGATGGGTGGCGGAAGCTGAATAAGGTTGGCCCATAAAGATACGGACTAGAAACGAACTGGACTCTCGGTACTTGGAAAGTGAGAGGAGTGTATGGAAAGGAGCATGAGTTGCTGAATGAAATGAAAGTGAGACGAATGGATGTTTTGTGTGTATGTGAAACTAAGCGTAAGGGACGTGATGCTGTTACATTAGATGGCGTTAGTCTGGCATTGTGGTCAGGAGTTAAAGATAATGTACCCGGCAGTCAAGGTGTAGGACTCATTCTTAATGAGAAAGCTAAGTTGCTAGTAAGGAAGTACGAGTTAGTATCCCCTAGATTGCTCTGGGTTCGCATGAAAGTAAGTATAAGGAGAGTTGTGATTGTGGCGTGCTACGCACCAATGGATGGAGAGAGTGACAGTGTGAAAGATGAGTTTTGGGAAAAACTGAGAGAGGTTTTGAATGATTGTGATCCTGGTGAGAGAAAAATTTTACTAGGTGACATGAATGGGTGGGATGGTGTGAGGCGGAATGCATCTGAGAGAGTGGTTGGACCTTTTGGTGACCCCCGAGTGAATGATAATGGTGAAAACTTAGTGAGTGTGTGCTTGGAAAAAGGATTGTTTGTGTCGAATACATGGTTTAAACATAATAGAATACATATATATATATATATACTTGGCAAAGGAGCGATTGTAAAAGCTTGATTGATTTTATTGTGTATGATGAGAAATTGAGAGAGTTAGTGTGGGACACGCGAGTGGTGAGGGGTGCTGAGTGTGGAACAGACCACTATTTGGTACTCTCCAATGTGAATCTGGGGGCAGAAATTGGGTACCAAGGAAGAATGTTGCGCGTAAGCAGTTGAGAGTAAAAGTGGAAAGGTTGCTAGACAGCGATGTAAGAATGCGGCATGGTTGCATGCTTGAGGATGCTATATCGTTGAAGCAGAGAGAATGGGACGAGCATATCAGAAACGAGAATGTGAATGATACGTGGCAGTGTTTAAAAAGAGTGATTGTGGAATGTGTTGAAAGTGTATGTGGAAAAAGAGTGGTAGGAAGAACGAAAGGTGAGGTTTGGTGGAATGAAGAAGTGAAAATTGCAGTCAGAGAAAAGTAAGAGGCGTACAAGGATATGATTGCTGCCAAATCTGAGGAAGAGCGTACTAAGGCATGTGAGATATACAGAAAGAAAAAGCATGAATGCAAAATCGTTGTAAAAGAGAGCAAAAAAAGAATGCGTGCGGATGAAGCTAACAAAATGCAGAGTGATTTTGAAGTTAATAGTGAGGTGTTTTTGATGTGGGTAAAAAGGGCTCAGATTGGTGAATGTAGGGGAATGAATGCGGTGAAGAACAAAAGTGGAGAGATCATGAGGGACGAGAGCAATATCAGGGACTGCTGGAGGGAGTATTTTGAAGAATTGTACAATAACATTGCAGGCGTTGAGGATGAGCCTTGTGAAGTGGTATGTGAGAATGTGAAGATGGAAAAGGATATCAGTGAGAAAGAGGTCACAACGGCTGTGATGAAAAATGGGAGGGCTGCAGGCATAGATGGGATATGCAGTAAAATGTTGAAGTGTGGGTGTAAATTACTTATTTGTAGGCTGCGTGAACTATACAATTTATGCTTACAGGTTTCTGTTGTTCAAGCGGATTGGAAGAATGCTATCATCGTTCCGTTGTACAAAGGGAAAGGAGGAAAGACCGAATGTAATAATTATCGGGCCATTAGTTTATTGAGTATCCCGGGAAAGGTCTTCAGTAAAATATTAATCGAAAGAGTTAGGAATATTACTTCCGACAGAATATGGGGTGTGCAGTGTGGGTTTATGCCTGGGGGAGGATGTAGTGACCAGCTTTTTGCACTTCAGCAAGTGATAGAAAAATGTATGAGTGTCCGAAAGAAAGTGTACTGTGCGTTTTTCAATTTAGAGAAGGCATATGACAGAGTAAATAGAAAGAAGTTGTGGAAGGTTTTGAGAGTCTATGGAGTGAATGGGCAGTTATTGAATATTATGATGGCGATGTATGACAATAGTAAGGCAAGTACAAGAGTTAATGAGGTTCTGAGTGATTGGTTTGTAATAAATCGCGGTGTAAAGCAAGGATGCTAATGTCTCCATGGCTGTTTTATGTATTTATGGATAAATGTGTTATAGACGCATGTAGTGATAACGATGGTGTTTATATTGTAAATGTAAACGTGCGAGTTCTTCTATATGTGGATGATGCTCTTTTGATCTCAGACAGTCAACAGGGATTACAGAAGCTCCTAGATAAGTTTTGTGAATCAACGGAGAGAATGGAATTGAATGTAAATGCGTGCAAGACTTAAGTAGTAGTTTTTGACGAGGAGAATGGGGAGAATAACTGTATGAGGAGGGCGAATGGTGAAGTAATTGAACAGGTGGATGATTTTGTGTACTTAGGTAAGATGTATGCGAAAGATGGAAGAATAGATGAGGAGATAAAGAGACGTGCGAATGCTGGAAGGAAAGTGGTAGGTAGCATGTGGAGCATATCGAGGAATGAGCGTTTGTCTAAGGAAGCGAAAATCGCCGTGTACAAAAGTGTACTTCTTCCCACTTAGCTATATGGTAGTGAAACATGGGTATATCAGGATAGACATAAGAGTAGATTAAACGCCGTTGGTATGAGTTATCTGAGGAGTATTTGCGGAAAAATTAGGATGGATAGGGTCGGGAATGAGTGGGCCATGAATGAATGTGGGTTAAATGCTCCAGTAATGGACGTGTGTGAAAGTAATGTGCTTCGTTGGTTTGGCCATGTTGAGAGAATGGATGAGAGTCGAATAACGAAACAGATATATGAGTGTAGAATGAGTGGTTTGAGGTAGAGGTAGAGGTAAGCAGAGAAAGTTGTGGTTGAATGTGGTTGAGGAAATTCTTAGGAGGAGGTATATTAGGAGTTTTAAAGACAGGAGGGCGTGTATGAAACAGTGTATGGGGGTAAATGAGGCAAAAGAGGTTTGCAAGGATAGGCCAGAATGGAGGAAATTTTTGAAGGAGAGTTAGATGTACAATTATGTATAAATGAGTGAAACATTTTTACTGTGCCTACCCCGGAAGGGAACGGCGTGATGGATATGTATGTATGAGTACCACAAAATTAGTGAAGACCGCGATTTACTCCTGAATATTACTTTTAAATTGATATTCTTACTATTTTTACTATAGCCTTGATTAGGTTAATATAATATGAATTATTCTTTTATTATAACAAATTAGTAGAATTCTTTTATTTTATCGGTCTTCGACGGTCATTTCAGACATTTCTAGTTTGCCACATGATAGCAGGTGCAGCAACATAGTGCGGTCTATTATCTCAGACTTGTCTTTTTGAAGTAACAACTTATCGTTCCCATCTCATCTATTCCTTTGCCACTCTACTCGTATTTCATCTTATCTGGGCAATTTTTTCCCAGCATCTGCTTTCATCGCCTAGTTTCGAAAGCCCCAATTCTTCTCTGCGCCAAATATTCTACCAATAGTCCTTTATTTTCCATCATTCGGTGAGGGAAGGATAGGACATGGAACAGACAGCTACGCCTTACAGTCCAAGAGCCACAGGAACGCAGGACCGGAACCGAAGAAACAGCTCGTAGACAGAAGAACATGCAGAGAGATTGCAGGACGCAACGATGTATAACTACACTTAGGATCACTCACGTGACGAATGTATGAACAGTTTGCCAGAGAGAGGCAGACGCTAAACACAGAAAAACAGAAAAAAATGAACACACTCACTGTGTTTCTTAATATTTCGGTGCCACTAGCACCTTGTTCACAAGAGCGAAGAAGACTGAGAAGGAAGGGAGGACTGAGGTGGAAGGAAGGGGGGGAGGGATGGGGGAGGAGGGGGAGGGGAAGGGGAGGAGGGGGAGGGAGAGGAGAGGTGGGGGCGGGAAGCGGGAAATGGAAGAAATTCGAAAAGAAGAGGTAGTATGGGCAGAGGTGATAGAAGAAGTTAGTGGGATTTATTGAGTCCTGGCGGAGAGAAAGCCTGGAAAAAGTAAATGCAAGAGGACTCAAGCTCTTTGATTTGGAGTGGGGAGGAGGAAGGGGGAAGGTAGGCGAGAATACCAACCTTAAAAATATTATTAAAGGTGGAGTTGTGGGAAGAAACGTGGGTGGCGACAGGGAGGGAAACAGAAATAGAAGGTGGTTCATTGCAACTAGAGCGGTGGCCATTCATGCGGATGTTAAGAGGAGTGGTAGTCAAACTGATGTAAAAACTAGGGCATAATTGGCAAAGGAGGATATAAACAACATTAGGGGAAACGCAAGAGAGTGAGGGGACGGAAGGAAGATGAACGGCAAGGAATTTATCAGGCAGAGGCTGGGTGAGAAGGATGCCGCAAGTTTTGCAACGAGGGCGATTGCAAGGCGTCGGAAGGGATTTAGTAGTGCTGGAGATAGATTTGGAAAGAGGTTTAGTAATTTTAAAGAGGGTGGAGAGGTTGGGGGGGCGTCTAAAGGTGAGAGAAGGACAGCGGGGGAAAATTTTGGAAGTAGTAAGGTTGTCAGAGAGGATGGGGTATAGGTTTTTGATTATGCGTCGGATGGAGTGAACTCCGGGGAAATAGGTGGTACAGAGGGTGATTTGATCATGAGGAAGCTTATTGAGAGAGAGGGATTTAGAAGAAGAGGGTCGTTGTAGGATTTTTTTCTGAAGAAGACGCTCGGGGTAGCCTCTGCGAAGGAGGGATTGGTGGAGATTAGAGAGAAAATGGTCAAGGGATTCGGGGTTGTTGCAGATTCAAATTCAAGACCAAATTTTTAAAAGGATACTTAGCTCATTTTCAGTTCAGTTCAGGCCTCCGTTGAGTTCGGACGTTGTCTTGCTCCGCTCGACTCAAGGTTATGCCTCGATAAGAGAGAGTGCGAATAGTGCTACGAATATGAGTTTGTGCAAGGTGTGTCGGAAATCGGTACGCAACTCAAGTGTATTAGAGTGTGTAGATTGCAGAGGGAAAGGTGGAGCTTACCAAAGTTCTATAAGATCCATCGCATTTCTACAAGAAAGAATAGTTAGAGTGATCTTAAAATAGACTCACTTTGACCATTCCTTTCCTCTATTTTGTCGTCTTGGGTTGCTCCCCTTAAGACATTTATTTGTTTATAAAGTTTTACGTCGTTTTTACATAATAAGTGGTAATACTGGTTTACTATTATACAATCCTTCTCTCTACTCCCTACGTAGAGCACGTATTTCCTTGCCTACGCCAAACATCACATTATTCAAACGATGTTTCTTGTATATAGGACCAAAAGTGTATAATTTATTACCTGTTTATTGTTTTAATTCAAAAACGTTAAGCACAACAATGAAGAATATACGATCTTGGTTATTCACTAAAGAAAGTGTAGAGGATGTTTTCCTGTAACTGCAATATTATCTGTCCTGTAATTTCAAAATGATGTTATTCGTTTATTTATATATACTTGTATGCATAACCTGATTTGTAAACGATGGTGGCCATAATTCAGGTTTACCTTCATGGCTACCTTAAGTTACTCCCCATTTAATTAAATGAATTATGTTGTATGAATTCTTTATTGGAGTAATAAACAAACATTTATTATTATTTATTATTATTTTGTGGCATAAGAGTGAAGTTCTATTTTAAAATTTCTCGTTAACAGATTTTGGCCCCTTATTTGTCCGAAATTAGTAATTTTCTTTGATTTATTTCTTTAAACTTACCGTTACAAATTTCTAGTCTCTGTTAGCTTCAACGTAGGTCTGCATTTATGCGTGGTACCATGAGATGGTTTGTTTACGTATGTATTAATTTCGTCTTTGTAAACGAGCGAGCATATTTCCACGTCCTGCGGTGGGCGTCTTGTCAAGTTTTCCTCACAGGAATCGGAGCCACCGATTCAGTCGATTCCCCCTTTTGGATTTTGGCGGCGAGATAACTTCCCATCACAGCGATCGCGTTTCATTGTCAGTTGAATTTTAAAACAAATTAAAAATTCAGCCAGACTCCGAAAACGACCTACTCCCGCAGTCCCTGTCACTCACCCGACCCTTCGTTCCCTCTCCTCAAGTACAGTTTGCATTAAAAGGCGAGACGTTTGCAAAGGCAGGCACCGAATTCATGTTTTTGAAGTCCTTTCTCGTTTGCGGTAAATAGGGTGTGTGGCGGGGAGTGTACTCCATCCCCCACACACTTACACACACCTACCACCCGCTCCCGTCCGCTCGCCTTTGCCTGGCTCGCAGCCAATTTGGAGTCCCTTCGCGTGAATCTCACCTTGCAACTTTATCGTTCTTCGGGAAAACGTTCTTATCAAAGTCCCCCACCAATTATTCACTCGCTCCCTGATCTCAAAGTCCCTTTTCATTCACAGAGCCCTCAAAAACATCTTGCCGCAAACTGCTGCGAGAGGATATACAGCTGACCTCTATTCAAAGCAGGCAGCCGTCACGCTTTGCTCCGGCTTAAATGATTCATTCATGTCTTCCCCGCATACATCCAGCGCTGCCGCCCGCCAATCGTCTCCGGTATTCACTGAAATCTTCTCCCCCGCGCTCTTTCCACCCTCCTTAATTCCTCTTCTCTCCTCATCCTCGCAAAATATCCTCCTCACTACAGCAGTCGGTCGCTTGCATCTCTCTTTTTACGCCCAACTCGTGACCGTACTTCCCGACCCATTTAGACGCTCAGTACACGTTCATCGTTTTAATATTTCCGATGATGAGTTCCAAAGAAGGTTTGACGCCCAACCTTTCTTTATGCCTGTACACATTTCTCGGCATTCCCGCACAGCTTCCGTTTGGAATCTGGCCCTCTCCCGGGATTATATTTCACAACTATTACTCATTTGTTTGAGGGATTAAGGTGGGAGCCACTAGAGAATCGAAGGCTGCACGCAAGGCTTAGGCTGCTTGAGATATTCAGAACTGGTGCGACACAGAGAATATTATCATGACGTCCTACTACAATTCTAGGTCTGACTGATGCGATAAAATAAGAGAGATTCCCTGCCGAGCAGATAGGTACAAAAACTCGTACTTTCCGCGCACAATAAGAACTTCCGACCACAATAAAAACTGAGCTCCACAATGTACATTCCCATAATATACGTCACCATTCCACCTCCCAAAACCCTACATCTTTACATGGCTGGTGACCTACCACCCCCTGCCACACGCCCATGCGGCAGTTCGCGGGGTAGTATGTAGATGTAGACGTATACTTCGTTGTGCGCTACTTGCTTGCTTCTTCAACCACCGTTGCGTTGGGAATATTTACTCGGTTTTGTGCTCTTATAGTATCTAATAGTCAGGTAACCAGCTTGGTTTGCGCGTGAGTTATATTTATAATCTTCTTATCACTATGTCATGAAATATAATCCGTATAATATTCGACAATATGCATTAAAATTGCATCAGAGTTTTGGTGCTAATGAGTGATCACCTGAAGTCGGCGTCGGCGCAATATAACTGGCTCGAAATAAAACTTATATCGAGGAAATTTGCATTATTTCTATTTCATCTTATTTAATATCAACTTAATGTTGGCGATAATCTTTAGAATACCCTCGTTAATATCGTTCTTTACTTTCCATTTCTTAGCTATACACAAATCACCTTATTCCCTGCAGACCAATAAGCGTAGCGCAATCCTAAATGATGGATTAAAAGGATCACCGCGGGAGTTAATCAAAGAAGGCATAAGAAATTGCATATTATTTTAATTTCAAATCATTGTTGTTTATGTTTATACTATGCCCATATTAGGCATAATTTGATGTAAGTATGATAGCCTCAAGACCCAAACTTGCTACCCTAATGCATTTGCAAAATATATATTCTACGGCTTTTTTTATTCTCTCAGTAGTATGTTTTTAGGTATGGAGGAAAATGAAATATTGTATATGTGGGTAAAATGTGATCAAATGTCTGCACTCACAATTATTTCTACTCATGTAATATGATCTTGCTTTGTGTGTTACTGGAAATTTTTACTTACATACGATGATTACAGCTGTATTCATAGCAATCTGAGGTTTGCTAAATAACACGAAAGGTACGTATATTTCTCTCAGTCAGTCATAAATGACTTTTATTATGATCCATTATCGTTTTCCTGATATTTATTGTATTTTAGTTAGTAGTTGAAATGGAGTCAATACCGTCAAGCTATGTATTATGAGTAATTTTTATGGAAACGTTTTCGTTTGTGCCGGATAATTAGTAGGCTACAGAGAGGCAGTTTGTTTAGGGCATATACATTAAAGGAACTCCAAGATCACTAAGCAGTAATAATTAAGCAGTTTGCTTCAATTAATTAGAAGTACAAAGTTGTATTATACCTGTCTTTGCCTTGATCTTCGAGAGTGATGATGCTAGTTTTCCCTCGTTCCCGACAACGCTTGCTCTGGCGCTAGTGACGCGAGCAATAGCAAGGCAAAACACAAACTCCACATCTGTATCTAAATAAATTACTATTTTAGCCGTAAAAATTAATTCATTCTTCGCATCTTAACCTACCCGATACGGTAAGGTGTTGATGGTTGATAACATTAGCTCGCGGGGATATGAAACTATGGCCTGCATTGACACCAACGTTGGGATACATACCTAATTTGAGGCCGACTCATTCATGGCTTCAACTCTTTGATAGCTAATTATGTATGACTCTACGCTAAGTGATAGGAGATAGCCCAAATTCCATTAGGAACTCTTGCGCTTTGCCATCTCGTACGGAGGTAAACAAAATATTAGTAGTAATCAAACGGCTACTGAAAATGTTTTAGCATCGACGATCGCAAGTAGCATCTAAATAGTCATTTTTATTGTTTTGTTATTTTTTGACGTAGAAGTATTTTTGCAGATTCAAGTTAATCCATATGTCGAATAAATTAATAGAATTAATGAGGAATGGCAGTTTTTTCATCCTTTTATCCATTAAAAATACAGCATTTTCAGGCTTTTGAGGATAGACTAGTAATAAGTTTTAGTAGAAATATTTTTCTTTCCTCACATTTTTACGCCATTAATTAGTTGTTAAGTGTCGTATTTCAAGCGTGTTATTTCAATTCGTATCATAAACTTGTTATTTTTTCCTCATCAGACAAGGGAAAGGTATTGTACAAATGAAGTCAAAGGTAGGATGTGTTTGGATTTCCTGACATAAGCTACAACAAATGAGTCACTTGAATCTCTAAGTATGAATGCTTGAGTGTCAATGCATTGACATCAATTCAGGTTTAGCCCTTAGTCTGTGAAAAAACATTGGGAATATGGGTATATTATTGCGTACATGTCCCCTTAATTTATATAGAAAATAACACATATATTGTGCAATCGTTAGGAATATTTGAAGGAGATGTGATATAAATGGTATTTCAGTTCATGAAAATGGTCGGGTAAGATAAATAAACAAAATCATACTGAAACGAAATACCTCAAAATAATTTCAGGCTTTGAATTAAAGGAAACCTTTTCTTTTTTGAAACCAAACACATCAGTGTAAATTTTTGGAATATAAACATTCCGTTTTACATTATGTGACCTAGAAATATAATTTAAATAATTCTAGGCTAATGTTTAAAAAATGATAAATATCTCCCGTTTAAAAAAGGAGCTGCATAGTTCTATAGTGCTATATAATCCGTTTAAACACTATTTGGTAAAGACGTAGATGTGAGCTTTTATTTAATACCTCTCAATCCCCAAAAGTGAATTAATGTTTTAAAAATATCCAAATATCCCAGATGGTGATAAATGAACATGTTTTTATATTTTCCAGTATAATTTCGGTTCATTCATTGCATGTCAGCTTGAAACAAGCACTCGCTCTCAGTTTAAACGGGAGAGACTTTTCCGCTCACAGCCATTCGTCACCCACACCGCTTTAGACTTCCAATATCGAACCGGTGCGATCTGTTCCTATTTTTGCTCATCGATCGGCGAGACAGTTGACCAGATCCGAATTTATCTTAACTTCCTTTCAAAGTGATCGCTTGACCATTTTTTTAACGGCTTCTGTGGACGTGTGATTCGATCACGCTCGCCCAGTTCAATGGCTGGCATACTTTCACGCAAGATAAAGAGAAACTCCGCTTTGAATTTCCCCTCCTGGTTAAAGACCCACTGCAATAACGTGAGCATTTGTGCCGTCTCAGGCGGAAAAAACGAGCACTTCTACGGGATTAGATCAGCTTTGTCTCCGCGTCGGACCGATGCGTCACCTAATTCCATACCTCTCCTACCTACTTCATCTGGTTCAGTTCCCTGAATGCCTGCCGTGCCGGCCAAATATCACTAACATCGTTTCCTTGGACCAAACTTCCGTGGAATTGCCGCAGCCATTTGGGCAATAGGAAGCAAATTACCACGCAAATGCGATTGAGAAATTGCTTTGACCTTCAAAGTAGCGTAGGTGAGTGGCGTGTGCTGATTTTCCAAAGCATTCTGTGTGATTCGTGCTTTTAGGGAGAAATATTGATTCGCAATTGGTGGACTTTTAGGGAGTTACATTAAAATATATCCCCTTTAAAATTTAATGAATCTTGGTCAGTTTGATAGCAAACCCAAGAAAATTATTCTATTAGTGATGTTTTTCTACGAAAGCGCGCGACTAGTTCCAAAATGTAAGAGAAGATACCAAAACTATGCATTGACTCGCAGACTCATAATTTGATGTGGCAGGAGATTGCAAGCTTCCAACGGGCTAATTATATAAGTATAGTTCGTCTTTCCATGCTGTTAATTTTTCCACTCGATTATTTGACTAAATTAAAAAAATATTGACTTCATTTTAAGGGTGATAATGTGTCATTCTTAGACATTTTATCAAGGAAATTCAACAGCAACAATTAATGAAACAGCTAGTAAACATGTCCATGCACCTCAATTATGTAAATGTGTCTGATATCTATGACGGCGGGGGATAGCGATGACGGTCGACATATGACGGTCGGTGTCATCGAGCGATTGTGTAAACCTCCATCATAGACCTTATCTTGGTTGAAGTTTGACGTCTGAGCTCATATACGATGCGCGTTCCGATTATAATTCTGCAGCGTCGGATGAATTTTCGAAGAGACAATTGAAATAAAGCTGTATGAGGTTAATTACTTGAGATTTCAAAAATGTTTTCTTGTCAATTGGTTTTTAAATATTTTATACAAGTTTACTGCAAAAATTTTCGGAATGATAGCAAAATGAGTTGGCCGTGACAACGAAACGTAGTTGAGATTGCGGGTGGACTACATGTCCACACATAGCAATAACAAATCAAAGGCAAACAAATTTTAACTGGTCTATAAAATAATGAGAAATCCGCGCATTCACCACTGCGGTAAACTCACATTTCACTCTTTAACCTTACTGAATCGGGTAGGTTTAAATGCGATGGAGAAACTACTTTTTACGGCTACAAGATTTATCTTTAAGTTACGGCTAAAAGATTTATATCGGTAAAGATGTTGATTTTGTATTTTGCCGTGCTGTTGCTCGCGTCACTAGTGTCGGAGCGAGCGTCATCGGGAGCAAGGAAACGTTCACAAGTATGACTACTCGCGGTGATCAAGGCAAAGACAGGTAGAATACTACTCTGTACTTCTAATTAAATTAAAGCTAGCTGCTTAATTCCGTCATTGGTCCTGGAGTTCCTTAAATTTATACGCCCTAAACAAACTGCCTGTTTTTAGCCTACCGGTTGTACAGCACAAACGAAAACGTTTTCATAAAAATTACTCATAATACATACCTTGACGGTATTGACTCCAGTCCAACCACTAACTTAAATGCAATAAATATCAGAGCAATGATTATAGATTACAATAAAAGTAATTTATGACACTAAGAGAAGTTTACGTACCATTTTTGTTTTTTATCAAACCTCAGTTTGCTACAATATTATCGTCTGAGTAAACGTTTCCAGGAACACACATCGAAAATCATATGACAAACGTTTCCCTTTAAATTCAACTCTTAGGGGAAATCAAATGTTCAACCTTATCTGTTTGCAATATGAAAGTCGAATACGTGTACAGGAGTGCGTATACAGGTAGCTAACGAAGTCAACAGAATGATTTTAATGCTTATCCCCATAACTATGATGGATTTTTGATTTTTGATGAATATCAAGATTAGTAAATGGTAGTAGTAACATTATTTCGAAAAATCATTGTTTTTGTTCCTCATCATTGACTAATTACCACGCTTCTCACGGTCCTTCTCCGGCGTCATTTGTTGTGACGCCTGGAGGCTGACGAAATTCACTCTCACCGCTACGTTATCGCTTTTCTCACTCGCCGCCATTCCCACGGCGTTACACTTAACAACAGTGGTGTTCTCATCCATCTCACAGTTACATATCGAGGTTGTTATATGCAGGTATTCAAAGGCTAACGACTTGATAACATACTCATATCCTTCCCACAATCAAAGAAAACTGATAAAATTAAGGGAACTAAGACAGTAATTTTGTGTTGAACAATGAATAAAAACACAAAACAATAAGCAACACTCGTAACAGAAATTAAATAAAATCATATGGAAGAGAAATTCGTACAGAAATACAAAGGTTCACTAAGCGCGAGGATATGATTTCTCTAGGCAATGCGGATTAGATAATTTACACAACGTTCTCAATGGCAACACTTATTTCTGCCCCATTATCTAGCTTGAACTTAACCGATTCCGTACCGTTAATTACCACATCTTTCGTTCTAGGAGAAATTTTGGATAATTACATGAAAAGTACCTATTTTATATTTCTTCTAAGAAGCTAAACCTAGTTATAAATAGTTTTCATTGTCACTATCATTTTCAATCTCACTCTCTCTTTACTCTCAGTATCTTCATTCATATTGTGAGGATCGCAATAACTGACCTCTTCATTTATTTTGCAAACGCTAAGTGGGCAATTCCTGGCACAATGGCTATTCAACTGACTCCTGTCGCATACCTATCTTACCACTCTTGTACATAATAGCATTGTTTTTAGATAAATATTAATATTTTTTGCGTAAAGAGTTTTCTTGCTATTCTTTCCTCCAACCTTGCAGACGACGAAGACCGTCGATCTATTGCCCAGCGTGAATCTCAATGTTATTGATCTCCAATGCTCGGCAGTAGTCTGCATCTTTGTCCATCATCATATAGGGGTCACGCAGCAGTTTCTCCATTAGGTATTTGTCTTGTCAACCGGAGACAATTTTTATCACTTGCATCAGATTTACCTTATCCTTATTGAAAGACTTCATATTTCTGTTAAAATCTTCTTCAGTCTTCCGTGTCGGAAGACTGAAGAAATTTTTTTGTAGAATGCCGGAAAACTGAAGAAGATTCCCAGAGAATTCCATCGGTGAGGGTGGCTTAAAGGATTTCATCGTTATTATAATTTTATGGATTCCACTTCTGACATCACATAACGTCATAGATGTTTTACTACGAAGTTTAACTATTAAAATTAATAAAACAACTTGTAAAAATGCACCAAGATGCAGATAACCAAGGATTATAACTTGATAATATACTTGTATGTAACAGATAGAGAGGATACCAGCGTTTGACGGTTAGATACTGTTCGGATATAACACGAGAATATATATTAATAGTTTCAATAAACGAGTAATTTGTAGTGAATTTTCTTTCTAAGGCCTTCTTGCATTCATATGCACTGAAAAGCGTTGATTGTCATACGGTGGAGTGTGTTTTACCGGACTTTTTTTTCGCAATATTTGGTATAAAAGATTCGCCACCCTAGCTGTTATCTCTGAAATCCCAGTTTGACATGTGTGAAAAAATGATTCAATTATTCAATGACAAGCCTGTGAGTCTTTTAATTATAATATACACACTTATATTGACAACGAATATCATGGATATAAAAGTCGTGATATTCATAGCATGTTGCCACTTTCCTAGGTGCGGTGAATGAGATAACTCTTCCCTATTGTCACTGTCTAAAATCACGTTTTTATATTGCGTAATGAACTACGGACCACCAACCTTCACAAGAAAAAGCTTTCCACTCATCCTCGTGACCTCCGCTGCACACCTCCGTACCTCTGTACTGGATACCCCGCACCTCCAGTCCCGGCTCTTATTTTCGCTTGCACTTCCCGTCCCCGCTTCTGCTTGTGCCCTACCATGGATTAAATCGGATTGTTTACTCATAATTGCCGGACTCTCACGCTGCCTCATCTTTGTATAAATTGAGTGTTGCATGTCACTCTTTTCCCAGAATTTTCCCAGAAACTCTACATTGTCACTCTTTTCCCAGAATACTGCTGAAACAAATAAGCTGAAATTTTGTTATCATTTTGAACAGCGAGTATACTAAAGACTGATTTAGAGCAATTGGTGTTTAAATAATTGTTATCGATGGTGGGAGCGGGGGGATGGAAGATTTTTTTCTTCAAGCAATAAAAATATGAGTACAGTATTTTACAGAATTCGTGATCTTGAATGGAAAATTTACATTTACGTTTTTTAATCCGACTTAAGTTTTATTAGAAACAGAAAAATTCATCAGAGCTGATTTTAACATGTGTATATTTAAAATAGCTTTTGTTTCGAATAAGAGCTTCGTGATATACAAGTGCCTTCAAATACAAGGATGTTAGACGACCTTTTACAGTATGGTACACAGTGTGCTTCAACAACGCTGCGTAAATATTGTATACCCATCAATTTGGTCACTGTCTTCTATATTTAGTTCGGCGCATTACTCTTCTTTAAAAAATGTGGAGGTATGTGTGCGTGTTTTCTATAATTTGAAATACTTAAAACTGTTAACTGTGTTTTATAGTGTTATTTTTTGGGACGTTTGATAAACTGTCACCACTTCATTCGGCCACTTCGGGCCTTACCCGAGAAATACCACGAAGAACGAGTTTCGGGGGAGCAATAATCCCTGTGCGAAGAACGAGTTACTGACTAGTTCAATAAACACTGCGCAAAATAATCTGGATCCTCGCATCGAACAGTAGATTCTCCTTGGCCTTCCTACGTAATCCTTTCTCCCCTACATTTCAAACCTTGTTCGACCTTTTACCGTTAAACTTCTCCAATCTTGAAGTACCAATACGTTGCATTTGGACTGACAAGTAATAGTCAATATCTTTATGCCCCCTCGAAGTTCATAATTCCCGTGCATAAGTAAAACGAAGTACAGGTTTAAGGATATTGCTTTGGGTAAAGAAAGAATGGGTTGGCATGGGTGGAGTATTGGGTTTATGGATTGCATGCAGTATCTTAAGAGCTGAATAAGGCAGTCGTTGAATAAGTTAAGAGTCTGTGAATATAAAAAAATAAGTGAAATTAACTTCAACGCTATAAAAATCTGCCTTAATCGGTAAACCACCTCTGAAAAGAATAAAATGGTATTATGACATCGAGCTCTATTTCCATAAAATCGTTTCATGCCACCTCCGAGAAAAAGCTTAGTCGTCCTTCATTGAATATTATTTGATAATTAACGTACTTGGCAACAAAATAAACATAAATAAACATTCATTAAGTTTCCTAGTCTAAGATAAAGACTCAGTTGCGCATTGACTTTACTCAATTGTGCCACGGGCGATGTCCACCTAAGTTTTACATAAAAAACGTAAAATGGTATTTTACATGGTCCACCATGATTACTAGGTGACACTTTAAAAGATACAAATCCAACTTATTTGGGTTTCAGTCTAATTGTGAAATGGATACGTGTGGATGCAGTTAGCCTATTTTAAGAGGAGTTAACGGGGTATGTGTCTATTCTTCAATATTGAAATTCTATTAGTTTAGCTATTTTTTAATTACTATCTATTAATATTATCAAGTTTTAGCCTGAGTGCAGAATTCCAGTTTCAATTCATTCTAAAATAAGTCAATGAAACTCGACATAGGTAAATTATTTCATACATTTCTAATTGATTATAGGAATAGAGCTCGAAAATGTCCTCAACGCATCCAGCTAAATACATAATGCATCGATCTTTTGTCGGCGTAGAGTGTGAAACTCATTTGAGGCTTGCTTGTTATTACATAGTAATAAAATTATGATCCAGCCCGTTTTTGATACTTCAATTTATTTCTCGCTGCATCAATAATTCGAACATTCAGGGCAATCACTCCTGATAATTTGGACTCACAAATTACAATTGAGCTCACGTTATCTTGTGGTGATGAGTCCTTTAATCGTGGCAAAATGGTCTCCGGACGCAAATATTTCATCACCTTTGTAGATTATATTGCCGTAATTTTCTCTGTGAATCTCGATTTTCTAAGTAAGGGTCGTAATTTTCCATTACGGCAGTGAGGTTGTCACACATTTTATATCAAAAAAGACGATATGCAATTGAAAAGCTGTGTTTAATTCCACTTCTGTGGAAAATAATTTTAGTTTTTTAATAATTTTTCCTTTCATGCGAATGACTGAAATAGATACGTTATATAAATTGTAACATATTTTTACTAATGAAGGCGTCACCCTCAGCTGGACGTGAGCTGAGTTATATGCATGGAATATAATTTTCTCGGTTAAATAAATATTTATTTTTAATAATAAGTTTTACGTGTTGCAGAGTATTGTACGTGTTTATTCACGCACATCAATACACCACGGTGTGCATTACAATGTGGCTTTCTCATTTAATCATCTGTAAATTTCTCATAGTAACTGCCTTATGTGCACTATCTAATAGAGTATATCTTCATTTGATATTCCATCTACGCATACCTTCACTTAATGATTTTCAATTGAAATACTGACGTAAATGTCCCAGTCTGCATTTGTCTTTTGTCTCCCCAGCGACTAAATAAACTGTATCCACTGTAAAAGGGTTTTAACGAGTATTTTCCCGCTTCCTAATTACTAATTATTTTTTTGGGATACTGAATATTTTTATCAGAGATATCATTTTAACAAAAACCAATGCTGTCTCTTATTTCTTAGGATATCAAAGAGATGTATTTTCACCCTCCAACTCCCTTACCTTTCAATCTTAAAGTTTGACGAGCCTTCTTCTAATCTTCAAAGGGATAAAAAAAAACCTTGTACCGTGTACAGCAGGAACCTAAGCCTCCTGCTGATTAAATGCACTTCTAAAGGTGGATCGCTTCCTTAAAGAAACCGCACGACGTTGAAAACAGCTCTGCTCCGCGGCACTATTGTGTTGAGAGCGCATTGAAGTCGTGAAGTTTTTGCTCCCTCTCCGGGCAAGGTGACTTGAGCCCTTGCGATCATAATTTGCCCTTCGGATTTTATTTCCCGTTCCCTCTCGAAGGAGCACGAGATTCCGCCTTCTTGGCTCCTCGATACAACTTGTTGTTGGACGTGAATTACTTCTCCTTTTTCTTCCAATCCCTCGCGGTTCATTGATCTGTTTGAAGTCCCAGGTCCAATTTAGGGAGGAGGCTAAAAGCATGACAAGTTGGGTTTTCGGGAGTTCTTTTGAGAGAAGGTCTTAAAAGGGGGTCTAGGGTGGCCTGTGGCGAGGGTTGCGGCGCGGGGAAAAGCCGTCTGGTTTGGAATGGGTCCGCCACAGTAGACATGTGCGGGGCAGAGGAGAAGGGGAGTGAGTTTTGGCGAGGAGATGAATGGAGTGAGACTTAGAGAAATGGTGTGGGAAACGAATGAGGAAGGAAGAGGGGGATGGAAAGCTGGAAATAAGGGTGGGGCTCGCAAACGAGGGGAATTGATTGGTGGAGCTTGAGCTACAATTTACTCCATATATCAACAATTCGCTTTTACGGCCCCCTCTGTGTGACAGAACTGGAAAACTGTCATCATGTTTTACGATCGAAAATACGTACTCGCCATCGACGCTTTCACTCTATGGTGGATTGCGTAAATATATATTTGTATTTATGCGCTTGCATCAATTATGCGTATTCATTTCGGATTGGTGGGGATGTTACGGGTTTTATCTACCGATGCGCATTCCGGATGCAGTTTTGTGGATTTTGCTGGTCAGGAAATAACTCAGGGCGGAGAGGGAGCATAAATCAAGGTTTCGAAGAAAAGCGCCTCAGAAAAAAAACCACGAG
Source organism: Ceriagrion tenellum (assembly GCA_963169105.1). Lineage (NCBI taxonomy): Eukaryota > Metazoa > Arthropoda > Insecta > Odonata > Coenagrionidae > Ceriagrion > Ceriagrion tenellum. The sequence goes on along the minus strand of OY720641.1, from coordinate 7,201,310 downwards.
CGCCTTCCAAGGAAATTGCTTTTATATCCCCCTCTCTCTCTCTCTCTATAGCACTTGTTTTTTTATTCTCTGCTTTTCCTTTTGAAAGGAGATATATTTTCCGGATATATTGTCGAATCGGTAGTCGTACATCTGTGATATGAATGATATGAGTGAAACCGGATGTAATAGGACGTGAACGCGTGACTCAGCCGACAAAATAGTCGTATTGAAACCAATGATTAATTGACAATATATGGATCTGCCTGTAACCCTAGACATCCAAGTCATTCTTTTAAGCCTGCCATTTTAAGCCTGCTCTCTGCCATAATCTTCCCTTAATGTTTATTGTCTAGGCCTTTCATTATTTTTTTAAAATTTGGAATATTTTAAGGAATTGCTTAATTAACAAGAAAAAGAGTTTAGGCGTGATTTTGTGGAATAAGGTCATTGAGTAGTCAGAAGCCCATCTGTTGTCCATCATCTTACTATGTTGAATTCCAAATTTCCAAGGATTGCTGAGTTCACTAAATTAAACCATTTGTGCATAGACCCACGCAATTATCACTCTTTCCTCGGAGGTTCCCCACTACACGAGGAGCGAGTGAGGAGGTTGTCGGGCCATTCTCAGCTACAGTTTCTAGAGGTCAGGTAAGACAAATCCAGGGTGTGTAGCCCGGCTTGTATTTACTCCATCTTCGTCATATTCTGTGGGCACCGTAATGTTTTAATACTACTAGACCTCATGCATTACGAATTTAACTTTGAGAATCTAGGCCAAACTGTAAATGGTGATTGATTGGTTGGTGATGAAACTTAAGTTATTGGAGGAAGTGAGCTACTGTCCCATCGCAGTAAGAATAAACATAATTTAACGGTGTTTACAACATGCGGAAGACGGTGAAAACTAAGTTGCCAATACAGCGGGCATGGAAGGGCAAGCATGGGATATCTCTGCATAGAGAAACGTTCCATCTCAATTTTCCAGAGAGCCTATTCCCAATCGTGGCAAAAGTTTTGTCTGGTCTGAATGCATTCTGAAAGTCACGGTTTTTCATGAAAAACTTATCCGTCGTAACATTTGCTAAGTATAAAACAACAATTTGCGCTATCTTTCGGCTATTATCTCGTGGAAATTGAATAGCCATTGGAGCTTCATAGATGAGAGCTAGCTTCGAATCAATTTACAGATTTTTGATAATAGGATTACCGTAAAGAAACTAACGAAAATTGGTGAAACTATAATGAGAAAAAATTCATAACATATATTCAGGACTAATGTGGTGTAACTGTTCCTTAAGGAGGCTGTATACCACGGCACTAAACTCTCCCTCAGGCTCTGTTATTTTACTAAATGCAAATACTTTTGCTCAGGTCCCTTAATAAGGATTCATTTCAACAACAAGTGTTGCAACATTTTGCTTTCTACATAACTATTAAGCAGAAGAAACGAGAATTTCTCAAAAATATTGTAATAGCCATGATGAGTAGGACTCATATTTTAATAATTTTTTCCTCTTGTTGTAAATGAGAATCTTTCATTTCCAGGTATGATAGTCAAAATAATGTTCATTGCTTTTTATAACGTCGTAGTGCACATTCTTCTTAACTCATGTAATGCATTTTTCACAGTTCCATCAGCGGCGCTGTTGTCCGGTACGTAGAGTTCAGAGGAAGGTGAAGATCTCTCCTAGGCTGCGGCAGAAACCAGAACTAAAATGGCGCTATGGGCCGAGGTAATCATCGTCCTAAATGACAGAAACAAAACACTTTCAGTAGCCCTGAGGATGAAGTACAAGTCGAACTTCGAAACGTCGGCCCTAATGAAGCCTATTACCAGGGTGAATACCCGAGACATTCCTTTATAAAATACCTTCAATTTTTCTCAAATATATATTTAATTTGAACAATTTAGATATAACTACTATAAATAAAAAAATAAAATGTGACAAGCTTCAACATTACTATGAAAATGATGCTTGAAGATGATTTTATATAATCGAAACTAATCAAATGAATACTTAGTAAAAAAAACTGCGGAAGTTTGATGTTTGCCCATTGGGAGAAAGTTGATGGTGGTTACCGCTTCTATCTTCAAAAAGAAGGACTTTACATAATATTGAAATCAGACTCTATTTTGCAAAACCATGCGTAAAAGATCCGTTATCAAGGTTCATACTCCATGAAGAATCTGTCTCGATTCAAATGATAAATTCTTCTGCCAAGCCGATGAAATTCATGTGAAGTAAAATATGAATAGGGAACTCAATAAAGTTGCTCGGAATGCCAATAATGGTGAATAATGGATCGGCTGTAACCGAAAAGCACACATTTGTCTGCATTCTGGTCGCATCGCTCTCATTAACACTGGCCCAGAGGCCGGAGATAAATGGGGAATACTCTGAACTTCCATTCTGAACTCGCCTCGTAATCGCATAGGACCTAGAAGCGGTGAACGAAACGAAGTACCATTCTCAGTAGCGAGTTCGTATGTCCGGATTATCTCTCGTTGTTGGTTCAGGAGGCGACCGATCAATGATATGCTCGAATATAAGCCGATTTTCTCCCCTTGCGATTCGCTGACGGAAAAATCCCTCCAGGCTTAAGGAGATATCAATGCAGCGAGAAGGCGACGGTAGAAATTTTACAAGTTCAATCTCAGAAATTCTGAGCCGTATACCGACAATATTCATTCCCGAGGACTGCATCAAAATGTTTCTCCTTTTGTGGAAACGTGTGATGGAATGCTTTCGCCGAGTTTCTATTAGCGGAGCAAAAATATTTAGAGTAGAAGCACATAATTGAGTCTCTCATATCGTATGCTATTAAACGAGCAATACATCTACGTTTGTTTGTATTTCCTTCTGTAAAAGTTGCTCTATCGATTTCGATGAAATGTTAGAATATATTGAATTTGAATTTTAAAGTAAGACTTAAAACGTTCTCATATTTAGGAAAATTCATTTAATATATTAAATTACATTAAAAAGTTAAATTTTAGCATTAGCCTTATGAATAACCAAGTTAGCAACACATGAAACAATGATAGTAAACAGAAATCAGATGTGACAGCATTCATAGAGCAACTCAAGTTGCTGAATTAAAATGGGAGCATTGTATTGAGTGTATTGATTGAAAGTTGTCGTACAGCTTTTAAACCATTTTCATAGGATCAAAGATATGACGAACAGAGCTAAATTGCACCTCTATATAGCTTTATAGCTTAAACTATATACATAGCTTTGACTTAAATTAACGAAATAATTATAGAATAGCTTCCTGGAGAATATAAATTATACACAAGTTACCATTCTACTAAAGATCCATTAGAAAGGGCTATTTAGTTCACTTCTGGGTTTCTCAGTTTTGATGAGATGGCTGACTTGACACCAAATGAATTTTAGTGTGAAAAATACAATAATAACGCTTTTACAAAGTTTTAATGCACCTGAAGGGCTGTGCAATGGTACCAGATTGATTGTGAGTGAATTTTGTAATAAATTTCATCATTGGTTGTTCAATCCTAAGTTTAGTTGACTGCAGCCCTCCACCCGTCCTTATCTACTGCTAGTTCCCCTACCTCCTGCTATCTCCTCCAATGTACTTTTCTCTTTATTCGGTCCATGAACTTATTCCTGGGTCTTCCTCTGGGGAATTTTCCCTATATTTACCTTCAATTATCTTCGTTACAAACCCATTGTGTCTCAGGGTGTGTCCAATCCATCTTGTTATCTTTTGCTGTATGGTGTACCATATGTTCATTTCTTCTTCTACTCTTCTTTACACTTCCTCATTTCTTATTTTATGCTTCCATTTTTTATTCGGCATCCTCCTCCAACACCAGGTTCGAAGGATTCTAGTCTGTTCTGATCAGCTTTTCCAATGGTCCATGCTTCCAATCCATAGAGTACCACGCTCCACACAAATGTTTGCAATTACTGTATCCCGGTTTGTTGTCCTATCTTCTTTGAGCGCAGCAGTTTTCTTTTCCTCATAAATGCCTTCTTATCATGGTCCATTCTCCGCTTGATGTTCGTTGTACTTCTTCCATCTCACGTGATAGTACTTTCAAAACAACTTCCGTAGTAACAACGTTATTAAAGCCAAAATTGCGGCCACGAAGTTCTCGTTCCAAGAAATGCGTTAGATTCTAGCAAATGGCAGCTCAGATGTACTATGCACTAGGCATGAACTTCCTGTAAGGTCAGCTTTTGCTATGAAGATCCATTAGGCTGGAGACAAACGTTAGAGTTGGTTGGAATTTACTTACCAACAGCATTGTTTATGCACGCTATGTTGTGGATAGAATTTCCTGAGTAAAAAAGCGAAGTGTCTTCACAGTTGGTTTCCCACCAAAAAACGCTCATCCTACAGCAAATATAGTATGGAAAGAAACATTAAGTTATGTCAAATCTAATATTAATGGTACACTAGTGAATTACGGATATGACCAAGACAATGGAAATATTCATTGACGTCATAATTCACAAGATTTCTGCATTAAATTCTGTTCTGATCAGCTTTTCCAATGGTCCATGCTTCCAATCCATAGAGTACCACGCTCCACACAAATGTTTGCAATTACTGTATCCCGGTTTGTTGTCCTATCTTCTTTGAGCGCAGCAGTTTTCTTTTCCTCATAAATGCCTTCTTATCATGGTCCATTCTCCGCTTGATGTTCGTTGTACTTCTTCCATCTCACGTGATAGTACTTTCAAAACAACTTCCGTAGTAACAACGTTATTAAAGCCAAAATTGCGGCCACGAAGTTCTCGTTCCAAGAAATGCGTTAGATTCTAGCAAATGGCAGCTCAGATGTACTATGCACTAGGCATGAACTTCCTGTAAGGTCAGCTTTTGCTATGAAGATCCATTAGGCTGGAGACAAACGTTAGAGTTGGTTGGAATTTACTTACCAACAGCATTGTTTATGCACGCTATGTTGTGGATAGAATTTCCTGAGTAAAAAAGCGAAGTGTCTTCACAGTTGGTTTCCCACCAAAAAACGCTCATCCTACAGCAAATATAGTATGGAAAGAAACATTAAGTTATGTCAAATCTAATATTAATGGTACACTAGTGAATTACGGATATGACCAAGACAATGGAAATATTCATTGACGTCATAATTCACAAGATTTCTGCATTAAATTCTTAAATAATTTATCATATGTTGTTTTCTTTGCTTGTTTTCAATGCTACGTTTATGAGTGTTTCATTAAAGTACATATTACAATATCGACTGAAGCTCAGTCACAGTTCAGTTCTTTTAGTTAAACCGCACATAAACCAATTCAGTTCTCGAGTAGTAATACCTTTGAATTTTGTTTTAGTTCTTAAGATTTATCGAGCCATTATATACTTAACCGGAATTTATGCTTTCAATAGATGTACAATACAATACCCTAATACATATTGTATTTACATTTCTACTTGGGTTTAAAACGTTGGATTAATATTAATGGACTTCCTTATCTCACGTATCGAATTGCTCTAAAATACCTTTTCAGGCGATACTCCCATGGATCATAATAGATATTTGAATACATACTTAATCTATTTTATTTGGACTATTTTTTACACGCCATGGCATTTTGAATAACTTAGATATCTTTGAATCTATTTCAAATATATTAAGATATGTTCAGATAATTTTGATAAAGATAGATTGTTGTATGAAGAGAAGGAATCTACAATATATATTCTGATCGATGGCCTTTTCCAACATATATTTGAAATTTCCATCTGAATTCCACTATAATATTGTGTGGTTAAAGCCTTATGTTGTTCCGATTTCCCACCAAGGCGTTCGTAATTTGTACGTTATCGAGATAAGTTATAAAAAAATGGTGACAATATTCTTTTTGTTAAGATTGAAAATACTGCATATATTTAAATATGAATAGAATTTAAAAATTTCTGTACTTTAAACAGTACTAATACAGTGCAGTACAGTAAACGAATGTTTCTTCATGTCACTGCTGTTTGTCTTCCATTAACACGTTCACGGTCATAAGTGAAGACCTTGGTTGCATAAGCTGTTTAACGCTACCTAGAGAAAATTTGCTTGTGCAAATATTCCTCATATATCCGTGAATTTAATTGAAATTGTCTTTTGTCGGAGTTTTTTCTGCGTAATGGCATATGAGTGATTTATTTGTACGGATTACGCAATTACTCATATTTTTTTTGAAATTTTTTCTGTGGAAACTTGTGCCAGTTGAACGAGTTCAAGAATTTATGGAAACTGGCATTGCATTTGACCGACGAAACTCTAAGCGCCTGGAACATGAATTCCCAGGATCTTGGGACTGCGGCGAGATGGATTTTGTGGGCCGAATTATTCTCCTTGGGGAGATTCAGTATTTGATGAAGAGTTGCAAATTGTATCGTGGTCCAGGGAAATAAAACTCTACCCAGCTCTCACCCTCAGAGAAAGAGAGAGAGAGATGTGAAAGATGTTGGAACGAGAGAGGGATATACTACAATTCAATTGGGTTTAATTAATTGAACACCCATTAACTCAGTCAATCTACCTTCGCACACGTTTATATGGAGCCTTAAAAAACACAAACATTCACTGGTCTGCACAAAGTTTGGACCTTCGACTCGTCTTTAATTCCTTGATGAAGAGATGCATGGCCGTCTTCTAATCTCTCTTCATTTTATCTCACATTTATTTATTATCCTCCAGCACGCTGGTTGAGGTAAAATATTCCCTGGGCACAAGGGTGTTTTCAGTTCTTTTCCGGCGAAACAGAACCGGCGTGGGGCTTTTAATTCATCAATTTTTTTTTCCTAACCACGGCCACGAGGGGATAAGCCACCTGGTGAATCCGCGCCTCGACCCGATGATCGGAGAGGAGTTTGTTGGGAACTCCTCCCCCCTCTCAATTATCCCAACCTCCCGCTTTCTCTCCCTCTATCTCTCTCTCTCTCTGCCCCAAAACTCTCCTCTCTCTTCACTTCATTCGGTCCCCGCGAATTTCCAACGAATAATCGTGCTCTCCTGCGTAGCCGCAAATTCCAGTCCCTAACCTCGTAATTCCCCACCTCTTACCCGTCATCCCTAAAATCTCTTTCTCACCCGATTCTTCCCACCACACATATCGCTCTCAAACTTTAATGAACTCTCTCTCTCTGGAAACTAAATCTCCCAGTCTCTCACATGAGTTTATCACACTCGTCAAATCGCTGGCCTAAGATTGCTTGAAAATTAAGATCTCGTGAGTTTGTGGGTAACATGAAGGATATGGTTTTAAATGTATACTTTATCTCTAAAACTATTTGGAGAAAAAAAATCAGAGAGTTGAATGTGATATTTGTTTTTTTTTACGTACCACTGGTGAATAGAGTGGAACACCCTTGCAGCAGTACGTTTAACCAACTAGGATTCTTCAGCATGAAATAAGATTCGCGGATGTTAAAATAGAAATAAATGTACTCAATATTAGTTTGGCGTTGTCTTTTGCACACCTCCATTAGGAATCCTACACATAAAATCAGCAAAATAAACGGAACTTAAAGAAATACCGTAAGGGTCTCTAAAAACTGTATAGTGCGTAGATACTGCCGCGGAGGTGAAGAAGGATCTGATGCTTCCCGGCGTGCGAGCTTCTCAAGATTTTCTCGGGCTTCCGTCCGGGTGATGCCCGTTGCACTTCTTCCGTCCCACGTAATAGTACTTTCAAAACAACATCCGTAGTAACAACTTAATTAAAGCCAAAATTGCGGCCACAAAGTTCTCGTTCCAAGAAATGCGTTAGATTCTAGCAAAAGGCAGCTCAGATGTACTATGAAAAGGCATGAACTTCCCATAAGGTCCGCTTTTGCTATAAGCATCCATTAGGCTGAAGGGCAAACATTAGAGTTGGTTGGAATTTACTTACCAACAGCATTGTTTATGCACGCCATGTTGTGCGTTTAATTTCCAGAGTAAAAAATCGAAGCATTTTCACAGTTCGTTTACCACCAGAAAACCACAGAAAAACATCGGGAATGATGTCCGATGTGTCGATACTCGAATCAAGTATCGTCCTCCGGGCAGAGGTAAATGCCGTGACTGGTGAAAGGTAGCCTATGTATACAATGGGACAAGCTAAGCGCGAGGTTAGGTGGTCGTTGGCGTGAAGTTTTTGACCCCATTTCCCGATTTACTTAAAATGGGCTTGCAAGTATTGCTTAGGTTGTACCCAGATTCACGATCAGCGGTGTTCTTCCGCATCCAAAGTTCGATGCCTTCCTTGATTATTCGGTCCCAGTATCCAAGGTTAGCTAGCAATCAATTTGATATCGTCAAACTTTATGGCAAGGTTCGTGACAATACCGTGCCAGAGAAAACTTCGTGATGCCTCGGAGATGACGTAAGGATTCGGCTTCGAGCAACTGGCGGTTATGAAACTACATGTTACGCTTGCATTATTTTAAAATTATAAATCAAGCAATTTTAAGGCTGAAATGAAGAAGATTATTTTATCGTCACTCTATACCTCAGGACATGAAAGAGGCCTCAAAATAAGAGATTTCTCCTTCCGATCCTTTACTATTTACTGTCGGCCTCATATTCGAGCCAAAGATCCCATTCCCACCCGGTCCATTTTCTAATGCATACTTCACTTAACCTTTGCCCTGCACTTATATAACATCGGCGAAAAACATTAGATCTACTGATAGGTTTATTTATTACTATGCCAAAATCGTCCTCTAGGTTTACCCATTTCATTCATGTTTTTTGTTGGAAAACATGCTAGCTCTCAACACCTGCGTGAAGATATGAAACACTTTTAGGGTACATAATTTCTTGATTTCCTTAAAATGGGCTTCCAAGTATTGCTTAGGTTCTACCCCGAGTTACGATTACCGATTTTCTTCCGCATCCAAATTTCGATCCTCCTTGATTATTGATCGATGCATTTGCTCTAAGGCAACATGTATGCAAGAGCTCCCTTCAAATCATTTCATACTCGTATGAGATGATATCAAGGCCAAATACCTGCGTGACGCTCGCTGTGCAATGACGTGACAATTTTTTCTTCACACTCGGAATGGAAAGCTCCGTCTTAACTTGTATATTAACCTTAGTATGCTGCCATTTAATATCTTGAAATGCATCTGTATGGTACATTAACTTAAAGGTCTGTTTTTGAATGCCAGATATGTGGTTAAAACGTAAATCGATTGATGATAACACAATAATTGTCCAATTTAATTCGTTAATCATTATGTTTTTTAAGCTGAGTCAAGAATTCTGACAGCAAGGTTACGTAACGAAATAGTTGGGGTAAGTTATTAAAATTCTATTCGGTGAAGGAATGAAACGATTGACTTGGTCTTCTGCATGGGTTTTATTTTTTACGACCTTAAGATGTCGTGACTCGACGAAACCCGTGTCATAGAAAATAAAACCATGTGGAAAACCACTTTTATCATTGCTATGAGTGGATTTTACTAAGTTACGCATCTTAGCGTAGACATTTATATTGAAGAGTAACAATTTCCACCTCTGCCTAATTGTATATGAGTAGATTGTTAATATTTATTTTCAAGTGTTATCACCAAGGAATTTAACTGTATGACAGCTGCTCTCTGCCAATGGTTTTGGCAACTGTTTATTCGTGATTCATTTTGATTCTGTATTTGTGACTCACATTCGTTTCGGGCACAGCCAATATGAATGAATATTGTGAAATATAATAATGTAAACAGAGGGAAAATCTTTAGCCGTACTCAATATCAGTGTTGAAAATTGGCTTTTAAAGTAAACTTCTCTGTTACTGCCCGTATCTTTATCCATTGTAAGTACATAGACATTTTAAACAAGTTAATCTTCATTTGACATCAGATTCAGAGCCATCTCTTCTTGGCAGACCTGGTAGAGAATAGTTATGGCCTAGATGAGCATCCTCACCTGCTGAAATCAGTTATGAATAGCTTGTCCCGGATCGAAGAACTCAACCTAAAGTGCTCTTAAATATAAGACTCGGTTTATTACTTATTACATGCTACTTTCATTGAGCATCATTTGATAAAATTGGGTTTTTCTCCACATTCAGGCGTGGTGACTCTTATTGCCAGCATACACTTTTATATTAGAATTATTTTGCTCTCATCATTTAAGATAGCGTGTCCTGCGGAATTGATAAAATTATATATGTTCTCCTCAATTTTGTAAGTGCTATGTCGAATTGGCTTTTACTTCAGTCAGTTAAATGAGACAATAATATACTTATGATTTGCCTGCAGATCTGTGAATTTCAGTAATAGAGTCCACATTGGCTCCCTGTCTAATCCTTAGGTCCGATGTGTCCATCTTTATGTTCGCTGGTTGCAGTTTAAACGAAGCAAATGGCTGTTACTTTTTGGGCTAAGTAATATTGTTTTCATTTTTCATGCGAGGACTTTCCTAGCACTCGCTTGATAAATAAGTACTGGATTTCTTAATACAACGTCGCATATGTTTCATATGCATGTATGTACATTTTTCGTGCATCCACTTCGATAGGACTGTAGTGACGGTGTTTCACGGGAATTTTTCTCCATGACATTTATTCCTTGCACATAACCGTAATGGTGTCGGTGTTTTCTTTCTTAAGGGATGAGAAACTTCGTATTTAATGATGTCAATTTCTAGCCGTGACTCAAGACACCACTCGTCAACGTTGTTATGATTCAATGAGAGTCCCTAAATCCACTTTTATGGCTAATTTTAGATTACCTAATCAACTAACTTAGTTGGCAAAAATTTATTTAGGCTTAAACTCAATGGTAAATATGGTTTATAGAATGAGGCTGGAGGATGACCACGCTTTCTTCTGGAAGACAAAACGTACTTGGGGAAATTTGAGCTCTGATCAAATATTTTTTTCTCAGGCAATGGATGGCTTACTGAAGGCACGCTGGCCATTCGTACAGATCCTGATGGAAGCCGTCTTGAGCCCTGAATAGTATGCTTGACATGATACTAAAAGAGAGATAAAAACGATATTTTTGGCGGAATTAGTTTACAAATAAATAGTTTTATAAATTGTGGCGGAATTAGTTTAAAATAAATATGTACCTTTCATTATCAACTCCGTAGAAGATTTAAAAATTTATAGTGATTATTGCTATGGCATACCGATTAGACTCACCGGAAGTTATTAAACCCATAATGTTCTATAATATTGTGCGTTTGTCCAAATCTGCCCTTTCCGTTCCTTCCCCTTCAGGTCCTCAGACTTCCACGCATCTCCCAAACACCCTTTATCTATTTCTTCCCACGCACTCTCCACTACGGCCTCGTCCTAATTATCTGAGTCCCACGCCTCTCCCAACCCCTCGTTCGCTCCGTTACAACTTTCCAACCGTGCCATTGCAACACCACACACACACACACATTCACACTCTCAAGGGCTCTCGCTAATCCTTTATCTTTTGACCCACCGCTCTCTTCTCGTCTCTCTATTTCTATCCCTCTCTCTCCTTCTCTTTCTATCGAACCCTCCGGCAAAGTCGTGTAAAGGGCGAACGGTTCCCTCCTTTCCCATTTCTCACCCGTCCCCTGAATTCCCTCCCACTCCATACAACCCCTAAATGAGTTCCCCGGAAGGTCTCCTTCCGATGTCCTTCCACTTCTTCCCCCTCACTCAGTCTTCTTCCCCGAAGACCTTCCCCCTCCGGCGCCTTCGAAGTCCTCTTCCCTCCGTCTCAATCATGATGAGTCTCGTTCGGTATACTCTCTTCTCTCCGACCATATTAGGTCGTTTCTGAACTTTTGCCCTCTCCGTTTGCGTCGCCCAGCGCATGAACTTTCCCGGAAAAATTATTTCGGCGGAGATCAAGCTGGTGTGGTAGCTCGAGTGCTGTATTAACTGGCACGATAGGAGGGAGATATGTTGCGGAAAGCACTGTCAGTGAAGGCACCGGTTCAAAAGTATAATTTATCCTCACTGCTTATTTTTGTATAGAATAGTCAAAAGTGGTACATGGATTTAAATTTGCTGGTTGTAATGCAATGGCTGAATATAACTCTCTAAATTGAAGTAGTTTTAGTGATATATCATTGCATAATTGCATAACACAATCAGAATAAAATTTACGTATTTGCCCACAGTTGAAAGTAAAAAGAAATCTTTTTCAAGTGATACCTATTAACGATCCTTATAGGAAGTTTTTTTTGTGTATTAAACTAAAAATAGGGCTCCAGAAAGACATTATAAAAAAATAAAATATGACGCCCCGATTGCGTCATAAAAGTACTGTTTGTCGTCCTAATGTGATCAAAATTGCTTTAAGAAAGTTTTCAATACTAAATCCCTTTTGTAAAGTAGCACAGTAAAATTCGGTTTCGAATGTGTATTTTAATGCTTGGTGGGAAAGCAATTATACAATTTGGATCCTCATGTTTTTATTTTTATAAATAATTTTGTTCGTGAAAAAGATTGCAACGTCAACACATTACCAAATGTGTAATACTGATGGTCATTTTGCAATAAATTTCAAATTTGGTTGCTCTAATGACTAGAGGAAAGTTTCGCTGTAACGAACATTCACTTTTACGCCTAAGACGTTGAATACCCGCCCAAGGTTATTATAAATCTGCTTTCTTATCCGCGGCTCATGAATACATATGCACTCCAGTTTTTCGTCTGGCTTCGATGGAAGACGATGCAATAAAGGTTTCCTGTCTACCGAGGTGATACATAGGTGCATCATTGACTTTGAACCTATCTTGGAGAAAATGACTTATTTATAGTTGCAAGTTCCTCGGACAATTATGTTAAATTAGGGTTCTACGTTGCTCGTATTTGTTCTCCTCTCGAGCACGCGGTAAGCGTAGGCAACTCGAACAAAATAACTCCCTAATTTAATAAATCTGCTGCCTCAGGCGTGACTTGGTTAAGTTAACATCGTAAATGAAAACCTGATGATGACGTGCCACCTCAAAATCCGGCTCGTCTTCGAATTAATTTATGTGGAATATATAAGTTTTCTTTTCATTTACAAATTTAGCAAGGTTTGAAAGAAATCTGCGCGCTTCTTTTTGACTTCTCCAGCGAACAGTAGATGTGGACATTATCATAGATCCGCCACCCAATTGACTAAATACACAATTCGACAACTCTTTTGTCAACATTCCGAAATTAATTGCAGAAACATGACCAGCGCGATGGAAACCAAGCGAAAAATTATCATCAATCCAAATAAATTGGTAAGACATAATATCAGCCTTTTTTCAAAGCATTCCCCATTTTCAAGTCCCTACGTTGATAGTAGTCAATATTTGTACATTAACTGGATACATTTCTTGGCCGGAAAGCAACTAGGCTTGTGTCTTAAACTGTAACAAAAATATTTTGACTCTTAATCTTTATTGTATTTTGCTCCTCATGTTTTAAGCATTACTTTTCTCGACATCGAGGCTATGATTTATTCTGCTCTGCACACATGAGACAAAGTGAGGCAACTATTGGTGAATTCAGGCTACACATAACGTGCACACCATTACGCTTGTAGTCGCTGCTACGCAACGCAAATCGCAATCACTTGAAGTGGCGTGAAGGTGAACATCCATGACGAGCGGTGCCGTTGCTGATGGACCATTTTTTACTTCAAGTGCTACTCTCCCCATCATCCTCATAGTGTGGGTACCAAGTGCCCCAGGACTGTTATAATGCAGGCATTCAAAGATTCAAGTTGAAATTTCATTTGTAGTAGGATATCAATATGTAATGGAAATATCGTGTAAAGTTTAATTTTACGAACATTAGAAAAATCATGCAATATGGGTTTCGGTGTTAAATGAGTTTCGTCATTAGAGATTTATTGAAAAATCAGTAACATCTCCGGAAAAAAGAAATTTCATCTAAAAGAGGAATTTTAAAAATGACCATAATTCACGGTAGACTCATCACGGTAATCTAAAGGAAAATATAAGCCCGGCAACTTTTATTGCAATAATTGCACAATTAATGATCGGCAAACACGCCTTAATCATAGATTCAGGTTCTAATTAGGATAAAATGAAATTATTTTAAAGTCCAACCTCTCTTATTTTGTTTTCATTGTGATAAAATGGAGGCAAGACTAAGATCTTTCGAAATACGCAATGGAATATATAAGCAAATTAAAATTACCATCGTGGTATTTTTGTTGGTAATTAATTAGCCGAATGAATATTTTTCGTGTTTCTCTAAGTTTACCATCAAGCTCTCTCAGTTTGGCTTCCAAATATAAAAAAGTAATAATATTTTTGTTTAGGCCCTTCTATCTTAACCAAGAATTAACTTCTGGGGCTGTCGTGCTCCCTTTTGAAATTCAACGCTATACTTCCTCTCCGAGACCGCCAACGGCTCCACTACTCCTTTTTATCCGACCTTTTCTATAAGCTATCCACGGCTATGGAGATAAATCACATCCGGCTCGAAGACGAGAGAGAGAAAGGGGCTCACGTCCGTCGAAAATTCACTCTCCAGCCCGGCTCAACGCCACTGATGATGACTACGAATACCCTAAAGTACCCACCCTATCTATACCTAACTCGGAACGTCAGTTCCCCCGGGGACATCCCGCTGGAATTTCTTTCCACCTTCCAACTCCCCATTCCCCTACACCCAAATCCATGAAAAACATGGGAAGGCTTGGCGAGGGAGAGCCGGTGTGGAGAGGTGGCGCAGATATTCAAAGTATTCCGTTTGGCGTGGAGGATCGTGGAAAGGGGAGGAGGTTGGCCCGAGGTAGTTAATGCGAAGGGCATCGACAATGAAAGGATTTGTCGGAGGGGAAGCGGAAGGCGTGGCGGGGGGTAAAGGAAGGTTCGGTCGCGGCTGGGGTTTTGCGGAGGAGCGAAGGTTACCGGAGGGATTTCGGGGCATCCGGGACTCCGGTTATTCCGGTGATGGAAGGATGGGAGTGGGAGACGCTGTGAAGGAGGTGCGGTTCGAAAGAGGAGAGGGGGTGGTGGAAATACACTTTGAGCGCTGAAGGGGGAGAGACTAAAACCCGCGAGATGTAGAGGACGTGTAAAGGAATGGGTGGCCAAGAAAGATGGAAGCTCTGACTCAAAATTAACTTTAACATCCTCAAATTTCTGAAAAAAATACGTCTGTAGTTCTCGTTTGCATCGGGGTTAAGAATAATTCTACGGACATAGATGATTTCCAACTCTTGCTAACATTGTTCAGTTATCTCCCTAAATTGAAATTATTTAGATTTCACCAGGCATTTCATATAAATTAGCCTAACTTTTGAAAGAAAAAACTTCAAATGGTATCCTTCTTTGAAACAAATGAGGGAAGAATATATCATTAAGGAAATTCCCCTGCGGTGGAGTATGAGCAGAAAGTAAAAAGTGAATGAAATGAGCAATTAGCATGAATAAAATTTAAAAAATGAAATGTGTCAGAAATTAAATACGTTATCAACTTCATCACATTTAGGATTCAAATTCTTTGTTCATATTTTCAGTCCTGATAATTTTGGTAGACAATGATTATTTGATTGTGATTCCATCTCATAATTATATGGGTGAGGGATGCGAAGGAATTCAAATTCGTTTCCTTCAAAAACCCTTCATATTCCTTCACCAAAGAGAAAACTCGCTGTAAGTGCGGTTCCAGAAAATATTCATAATATTCCCTTCATCTTGAATTGAAACTTGCTGATATCTAGCAATTTACCTGCCGTTCATGAGCAATAAGAAAATGGAAAAGTAATAACCGAGATGAGTCATAATTATGAGCCGAGAAAATCCATAATCCAAAATGAGAATTTTTATTGTCCCAGACAGTTCCTTAAAAAACGTGATCTAGTGATTGGAAAAACTGATCTACATCTACGTAGTACAAAATAATTTCTATTCAAGGGTCGTGGCACGGAGTGTTTTTGAAAACATACACTACGCCATATATTGCTGTGTTATCGAAAATACGACTGTTGACACAAAAGTAAAAGCCAGCAAATTCTTGTGAAGAGGTGAGTTTTTACCAACATACGCTGTAGTGCATGCTACTACTGTGAGAATATATGCAAAACTTCATCTTAAATGCGAATAGATTCAATATTGATTGTACGATCATGCAAGACTGCTGTTTGTACTGCGTGTTAGTTGATGAAATAGCAGTTGATAGAGCGTAAAAATTAACCTCTCCGCCATTAGAAACACTCTGTCATAAGGCCGAGGTCCTAAATAATACTGCAGGAAAAATTGATAAATACACAGAGGTATTATTAGGAAATATGAGTGTTGAGTGTGTGTCAATATGATAATTGGTCTTTGGAAATTCGTCGGTCTTTGGATCGTGTGCCTTTGTAAATCTGAAGAGTGTAGAGGTCTTCAAACTTGGTTCCGGATGTGCAAGTTGAAGGTGAAAAGAATGTCATGATATACTTCAGGAATAATTATGATCACTATGAAATATTCACCGCAACTTGATGAAATTCATTATATTGTTAGAGAGTTAAATAATGAATTGATAGTTTTTGCCATTAGAGGCATCTTTGTGGTTCCACAGATCTTTAAGTCTCTGATGGAAGTTGACATCTAATTTGACGCACGTTGCTGCGCATTGTTATTCAATGTGAATGGCATAATTCTTTCCTTTATTATTGGAATCAATAAGAAAATACACTTCATGGCTAGGATGAATAAATATGGGTTTTACTATCTGGTAGTTTAGCTACCATATTTCCATTTTTAGTAACTCGGTGTGTTCTTGTCCTCTACTAGTAACATTATTGTACTATTATCAGGTAATTCTTTTAATAAAGTACGCCTTTTATCCAGTGTGATAATCAGGTGTGGATAAAATTAGGCCAGGTGGGAGGGTCTTGAGTATTTTTTGTGGAGCAAGGACGTCTGTAACCTGATGAATGACGTGGGATGTGAGAGGAAAAATTTTGGAAGGGATGGAGGAGCGAAAAAATGAACTTCATGGTGAGAAAGAGAGAGAAGAGGGAAAAATGGCTGAGATGTGACTCTCGCGCATGAACGTCGAAGTGCAAGGGAGGCCTGGGGTAATCGAATTTCCTGAGCCTGCGTATGGAATAATAAAAGGGCCTCAGCGGTTTCCATAGTGTCCACGAGATGAGGTCGCGCCGAAGGGGCTTTGGCGGCGCCGTCAGTGTGAACGAGCGGGCGGTAGAACGCAGAGATGTGGCTTAAAAAAGTGGTGTGGGAAAGACTAGGCATGGATGAGGACCGAAGTGGCAAAATTCGTGGAAAAAAAAGGTGGCCCTTTGGGGGGAAAAATAAAGGTCTATCGGAATCTCCACTCTTATCCAACTCCCTTCCCCCAATCAACCCCTAACACCGGGAGCCCTACACCCTCGAGCCACCTTTTCCTCGCCCTCCCGTTAACACCTAACCCCTCTCGACTGCCCTAACTCATCTAATATGTAAGGATTCGGGAGGTCTCAACACGGAGTCAATTTGATTTAATCAAGGAGCAAGAGTTGTCGGATTTTTGCCGTTGGCTCGGAATGATTCGGAATGCGAAGGAGTCTCCTCGTTGATCGTCCCTCATGATTGTGTTATTAGATTAAAAATGCAGGAACGCGGCTCCAAATGTCGGACCAGTACGGATTTCCCGGGAACGTCTGATCCACTTCGATCAAGTTTTACCGCAGAAATAGGGTTCCTCTGTGTCGTCTACGTGTTGAATTTTTACCACTACAAGATGGCTACACGGGAAAAATAACCGATGGAGCGTCTCTGGGGACGATTGTGAAAAAGAAGTGAACTCAGAAACTATTAAAGGGCTCTTTTGGTTGCATTAGAAGTACTCAGATGTTGTCATAATTCCATTTGAAACCAGGAGAGCCTTAACGAGTGGGAAAAAAATATTAGATTTGGGAAAAAAAGTACACTCACCCTATTGAACTATTTTTTTACGGCGTAATTTTGATTTTTGTTTTCATCTCTGCTGTATAATAGCAAGTTGAGGTAGCTCCAATGCTTTCAGTCTAATTTGATTCCGTGCCTTCGAAATGTTTTCACTTCGATATCCGTGGCAATTTTTAGACGCTTGAGGAGGTCTCAAACCGCACCAGAGCATAAGCCTTATGAGGGAAAAATATCCACAAATTCGTGGAATACGGTCTCCTCAATTTTTTGATTGGTAGAAATGAACACTCGTGTATAAAAAAGACACTCGAATCACCTATGCGTACAAAATTTGAATACATATCGGTGCCTTTGAAGAGGAAAATACTTAGTACTGGACACATCCTGTTTCACAGACACTTTCTAACTGATTTACCCACATTTATTTCTGCCTCTTTCTAGTCAATTAATAAAATTATGTCAACCATTGTTTTTTAATGTGGTTATTTCAGGATCATGTATAAGAAACTTTATTAAGTTTTCTGTCGAGGTATTAACCTAGTCCAACGTATTTAACAAGGCCTGAGTTATAATTCGCAAAAATGTGCATAATGTTTTTTTTGATCAACCTAACTTGTCTTGGTTGTACTTTGTTGATTCATACATTAGCAATTTATGATTGGATATTTTACACCTTCCACCTTAGCTTCTTCATAGAAGAAGCAATAGAAAGGACAAAATGAAAGAGTAAGGGCATAAAGGTGAATGGCAAACTCTTCCGTAATATCCGGGTTGTCGGCGGCATAGTTTGTCCTTGCAGACTCAGAAAAGGATATGAACCACGCACTGTAGGCTCTTGGAAGAGAACTGAATAAATTCAAATTAAATATTATCACTAAAATGACGAAAATTATGGTGGTGGACAAATTGAACATATATAAGCAAAAATATATCAGCAATATATAAGCAAAAATTAAGTTAATATAAAATTAAAAAAAAGCAATATATAAGCAAAATTTAAGTTAAAAAACTCAACCATTGACCAAGCAAAAGAGTCTGCTACTTGGGAAGTCAAATAAAAAATGAAAATGCAAGCTTAGCAGATGTCAAGAGAAGGATCTCACTGGCCGAACAAGGTTTCCCAAGCGTAACCTCTTGGTAAAACAACCACCTCTCAGTTGATATAAGGAAGAGATTTTTAAAGACGTTCGTGTGGAGTAAACTCACCTATGGTTGTGAAACATGGACATTAAATAGACAATATAAAGACAGGCTCCAGGCAGCCGAAATGTGGTTCTGGAGGAGACTGACTAAAATAAGTTGGGTCATGAGGGAAACAAATGAGTAAGTCTTGAAAGAAGTAGGCAAAAAAAGAACGCCTCTCCAAGCTATTCACTCCAGGAAAATTAAACTTGTCGGTCTCCTAGTAAGACATAACGAGTTCATCAAGAACGTAATTGAAGGAAAAGTGATGGGGAAGAAAAGGAGAGAACGACCTAGAATATCATGAAGTGCCATGGGGAAATGAAAAAAACAGCCTTAGAAAGAGGTGTTTGGCTAAAAAGATAGCGACAAGGCCTAGCCCCTTTGGGAGACGGTGACAACCTTAACTTCTCACTAAATTCCCATTTTTGTTAGTCCTTATGCATTGAATAAAGATTTCAGTGTTATGATGTTAGTTTTGTTTTCATGTTTAACACATATATATTCCTATTATTTTTATTTACTTTTTGTGTCATGCCGATTCCAGTGGATTCTTAGTAGACTGGGTAGCTTGGTGGTCTGAGCATTGGATTATTTCATCATTGGCCATATTCGTTTCACAAGGATATTTCTTCCACCTAAACATTAAATAATGGAGTCTCATAAAAATCATTCAAATTGATTAACGCAATGTTTTGTGAAACATGTTTTCAATTTTTGATTGTAGCAAACTTGGTACATTAGGTATGAGCAAATTAGCTCAGATTACTCCATATGTATGCTTAAAATTTTGATTTACTGATATAAAATATATTTAACGTTATCTGAAAGAAAGGCCTAGTTAAGAAGGTGTTTTCGCTGAGTGATATATAAAAGTCCCCTTTGAGCTGAAAATATTTAAACATAATTAATTTCTGAGAAGTTGAGGTACAAAAGTGGAAGTTTTGTTGCCGCTTGTATTAATAAATTTAATTCAGGCTTCTCTCAACTGCTTGCATTTATTAAATAAAATTGCGTCTTATTAAAATACCCTCTCCATTACTACTAGATAAAATTCTCACCCAAGCTACGTCAAGCTTAAGGTTTTCAACCACTGCTATTCTTGGGCGTTGAGTCGGGTGGCGAGTGTCTGCGCGCTCACTCCATCTCGTTTGCACGTTCATTTGACATTTTTTCTCTTCTACGGGGGAGGATAAAAGGAGCGAAAGAGAGTAAAAGGAGAAGGGAAGGCAGGCAAGGAGAGTAGATTGGAGGAAAGGAAAACAGGATAGAGAATGCTTTGAGGGCGGGGAGGGGGAGGGATGAGAGATAAAGGGAGGATATGGAGAGCGGGGAATAACCCCAGAGAGTGGAAAAGTGATACGGCATTACGTTGTTCGCTCGCATAACTCGCCAGCTTATCTCGAAGGAAAATATGTTGCTCCGCGAAATGCTCGCCGAAAAATTTTGCCGAGTGAGATGGCGGTCGGGGAGTTGGAAAATGGAACAATTTTTTCGGGTGAAGGGATTTTTTCCGCTCTGGGAAAATAGTGTGGGCGTTGCCGTGGAATAAAAAAAGATGGGTGCGAGAATGAGTGGGCGTGGCCACAAGGGAATGCTTTCACCCATTTTTGCCGCATTTAGTCCTCCCCATATCTAACTCCCACCCCCCCCCACTCCATCATGCAACCCATGATCCTGTGATTGAGGTTTTCTTTGGGTGCACTCAGCCTCGTTTTTTATGAGACAAATAAAATTTCAACTTTATCACTCTCTCCTCTTAAGTACTACTCTAGTATGGTAACTGAAGAAGTAAAATATTTGCAGTGTAACATTATTTTAAATACAAGGAGGACCTTATTAATAATATCAAAGTTGTGGGCGCCTAAGGATGTCTTGCCAAATGAACTAGTAAAATGTGTGACTTACACAATTTATTTAATTACGACCGGTTTCGGCTGTCAAGCCATCTTCAGTTTGACGTCTTTCCACCAAGTGAAAGCCTTTCGTTTTGATATTATAATGTCTTGCATGTTAATCTACGCTTCAACCCTTGACTGTCGGTAAACTTTGGTGTTTGACTTGATTCAATGGACGTCACACAGCCCTAATATACTTTTTTATCACGATTATTTCATTTTCGATGACTATTTCCTTGACTTATGAATATTGAAACATGGATTGTTTTTGTGACATTGGAATGGAAATTTCATATTTTAGTTCTATTTTATCAGCGCATTATGTGTATGTAAGGAGGGTTGGCGGGTGTATGATAATAGTCTGGAGTAATGAATTTATAATCTAAAACTGAGGAACGTAAACTGAAAATGTACGTACATATGGTAAATGTATTCCTTAGAATGACATCCTAGGTCCGAATTGAGCAGCTCTCAGCATGCGCACCAGACGATGACTTGTCTCTGCCATGAGAAACAAAACCTTGCTAAATTATTTTTCAACAAGGGACGCTTTTCAGTGGCTGAGAAAGTCCCACTGTGCGCAAGCCAGCACGAAGTCAATTTCTCAAGTTGCTTTTAAGTGGCTGCGCGCATCAGGAATGGTCTGCTGGCACCACCTGTCTTCATTGTTTTTTATTCTGTCAGTTTTGCATGAGTAACATAATTAATTTAAAAACAAAGGTATGAAATGATAGGTCAAAAAATTTAGTTGGAACTTGAAAAATCTTGTCTTGAGATTTCCCAGAATTTTGCTTGCTCTCTCAAAAATGTTGTCTTCCTCTGTCCTGGCCAGTGTTTTCTTGATTGAATCTATTAAGTCATGTTACTTAATGTACTAGAACAGGGTATTGGCCGACTACAAACTATGCAAGTACATTGATTTTTAAGGCGGAGAAAAAATTCTCACGTCTGAGTTTCAGAAAAAAACTATTGTCTTAAATGTTTGCGATTAATTCAAGGTTGTGATTTTCAAGGCTAATTAATTCTTCGTTCAAATGGAATTTCAGTGAGGTATTTATCAGGATTACTTAAAATTTAATACTTGAAAGTTTGATACACTAAATGTATGAGAAAAATTTCTTCTCATAGTAGTTTCGAAAGGATAGTAGAAGTAGAGGTAGTAAAGTAGAGGTTACAAGAATACAGAGTAGGTTCATATCTTCAAAGACTCGGATGTGTTGAAGACTGTTGACAAGAGGGGAAATATTAGTGTGCAAAATAAGGTGGATTGAGGAGAGCTATTTCAGAAAAACGATGTACGAAGGGTTAAGGAGATTAATCATATACGGAAAGAAAAATTTGGTTGTGCACAACACGTTAAAAGTTCAAACAAATTTAATCTTACTATTAGAACACCATTAAAATTTGTGACCACAATGGGTTAATTCATGAGTTATTGAGTTTAACGTATGAGACTTTTCTTTAAAACTGGTATATTTAGAGCATTAATTGTGTCATAAGTCATTTTTATGGGACACTTAGAAGATCAGAACTCAATTTCTATCATTTATAGAAATGAATAAATAAAAAGAGCCCTTATTCGCAATTTTGTCTGTCCGTTGCCATTTTAGCCTCAATTTTCTACTATCCCCTAATTTCCTAGGGACTATCAATCCCTTAACTCTCCCATAATGCTTGTATACAGGGGGTATTTATAATTTCAGGGCTAATATTTCGCAAAGTACCATGTTTATTGATGAATTCAGTAATTGTCTTTGTCAGAGAACATTCATTTTTAATGATAGGTATTCGTTTTATCGCAATGTTGACAGGGATTATGGACCACAACTTGGGAATAATTTTCAGTACTTCATAGAAATGAATTATTTAAGCATGAATTCCAATTCGTGAAGTCCTTCTTTTAATACCATTTTTTATTGTTTGAAAATCAACCCACCATGTCAAATAATTATCATCATTCTTATTATTGAATCAATTTCTTCTGTTTACTAAGTAAGCGGTAAATGTTAACACCAGTTCTCTTGGTAATACCTTTTGTCTTCATTCATAAAAAAATTATTTATAACTATTTATATACCTTAGGTTTTTTAATTCATAATATTCCGTACGATGAATTTTTACTTCATTTGGTAAATTTAACGAAGGCTCTTTTAGAACCTCATTATGTAAAAGAGTCATATTTTAAAAATATGTCTGGTTTGCATGTCTACATTCTTGTTCCATGGCGTATGTTCATAGGTGTCATGGAACATGTATTGTTCCAGTAAAATATTTTTGAATAAAAAGTTGCGGTATAATATCTATTGGAGAAACTAGTAACACATAATTTATCTGGTATGAGCATTTAGAAAAATTATACTATCGCTAGAAAACAATTATTGCACTACTGCTGGCGGTAATTGAAGTAAAAAATTACTACTCTAGTAATCGTCATTTGTTTAAAAACCCTTTTCTACCATCATGCATTTCACGCATAGTGAGACTTTTTCCCCTGCGGTGTATAGTTTGATAACTAGCAGAATATAACATGCCATCGTGAACGTAATTTTCTATTATTTTGTGTACCAATTTAAGTCTCTGTTTTGTCGCTTCCTTGAAAATAATACGTTCTTTGTCACTTGATTACTGAGAGTTGTTACTTTGCTGTGGCTGCTGGCTCAGCCGTAGGTGGCGAACTTTTCGTTCAACTGTGTGCTATGGATGGTTGTACATTGAACCTTACTTTGTGAATGTGATATTTTCATTCTTTTGGTCTCTATTCATTGGATTTTTGTGTTGGTTTGGAGTTTCTACTTCGCTCCATATATGGAACTCAATGCAGGGGAATCAATCTTTTTAATTTTATGTAATGGCGCAAAATTAGTGAGAGTGATATGAGTTTTGATCATTTTTCTCACAGGAAAGGCCTCACCAGCAATCGACAGTGAATCAACTCTTCATGTTTCATCACCGGCTCTTCTTCTACCGCATAAAACAGTGCTCTAATTTGTCACGTCCTACTTAAGAAAACCATGTTGAGATCCAGTAACAACAGTTCCCTAACTTAGGTTTTTTTTAAGTCTCTTGAGGATTATTCAAGAAGAGTATCCGGTTATTCCTAATGTTGTTGTCATATTTTGCTGTTATTGTCGATGAATTTTTCCACGTAATCCCTTCGTTCTTTCATGTTTTATGTGCTTTTTCTCATTGATTATATGTCCTCCCTAAACTTAATTTGCTTCTAATCTCCCATCTCCATCTACGTATTCATACTACCCTAAGAGCCGCCGCATGGGTGTGTGGCTGGGGATGTTAGGACACCAGCCGTGTAGAGATGGATAAGGCCTTTAATTTTGCTCGGAGTTCCTATTAGTTAGTGAACTCTAATGAATTTTACAAATCATTTTGGTGTCCATATTGTACTTTCTTTTCGTCCTTTTTTTGAATATTCCTCCTGTTTTTCTCTGAAGTATATTTTCCATTCATAATTTAGGCATAAATATTTATTTATATTGAAGCAAATCACATAAACAATCTCAATTTCCCCAGTATTCTATCTCAACTTATCGTCCTAATATTTTACGCGCTCTTACATGCGGATTTCCTAACACTTTCAACGCCTAGTCTGCTAAATGGTCATTTTTAGAAAACATTCGTTTTTGAGTGAATTTCAAGAAGTCAAATTTTACATCTATAAAACATTGATTTTTTCAGCTTTAAAGAGTGGCTTCTCTAATTGAAGTAATTAATATGTATTAAATATTGCTCCAAATGTTGAACGATAGTTTAAATATGAAAATCATATAATATGTGAAATACGGGAGCAGGAGCTATACCTTGGCGTTGACCAGAAGGCATTCGGTGTTGCCCGATCTATCCTCGGGCTTGGTACTGAAAGTGTTGAGATTTTATTCTTAGTACCCGGAAATTATTACTTTATTCTGGTTTATATAGGTTACTGGGAGTTGTTTGAAGGAAGTTTATTCAATGTTTAGGGGGTATTAACCGGGTTAAACCCCAGGTTGGTGTCTAAATACGTCGAGGTAACAAAGATACTCTGTTCCATCCTGCTTTTTTTTATAAAGTAATAAATTGATTAAAATTTATTTAAGAAAAGTAGCGCCAGTGAAACGGAAATAAGGTTTATTGGCTAACATCTGCTCGAATATCCTAAATTTTACAAGGCATTACAAAAGCAAATCCTTTAGGGTAATATTCAAATGGCAATGCGGTTCTACGAGTGTAAAATTGCCTAGCATCATTCGATTGCTTTCATTTAACGCAATTAACCCTCTATGAACGGAATGTTGAAACACCAGTATGAAAAAAAATACTGCTACTATAGTAGTTTTTTCTAAGTGCTATTTATGCATTTCTAAAAATTGCAATTTATTTGATAATAGCATTCATTTTGAAATGTGACGTTTTTATATTGTATATAATTAACTGAAAAAATGCTTAACATAATAATACTTGCATAAGTTATACTTCAACAATACCTTTATAACGTACCTTTTTTAATCATTCCCAATTTTTTCTTCGTATGACAGCTGAAACTATTTATTTCAGAGCTCCACCAGGCACGCCATTGTCAGTGAATAGCGTCACACATTCGTCAATTCCAATTGTTTGACAAAACGCCGAAAGAGACGCAACTTTCCACGCACTTAATCCGATGCGTTACAATTATGTCTTGCGCAGCAACTAAACGGAAAAGCTGCCTATTAATCAGATATTTCAATGAAATTGTAACGTAAAAAATTGGACTCGCTCGTCCATCGAGGGTTAATGCAATTTATTAGGGCGATGTGCTAACAGTGAAAAATCAATCGCTTTGACCGGGATTCAAACCTGGACGAGGATAATTGAGTTGGGTGGAGTTGATATCGGTCAGTAAGTAATGTCGGAACATAATGGATTTTTAATATCACAGGCCATCACGCTTTCGCTCCTAGCACTTGGTAATCTTGGTGATGCATTTCTCTCCCTATCTGTTGAAAATACAATGACAGTGAACCGTCGTGCCGTCATTGTCTCATGAAGGCGTCGAGGATCACATTGAATAAAATCTCTCAAGCCCCGCGGTAAGTCCTCGCTTCGAAATGGGAGAGGCGTTAAGTTTCAGTGGCTATGGATGCAGTACTCGTAGCATTTCCAATAGAAGAGGCCTTCCTAGCTTTCAGCCTAGCTCTCCTGGGCGCAGTACACACACTACTTTTATTCGGCCGGGCGAGGATTCGGGACGTTTCCCGTGCCCTCTCTTGCGGTCAAGTGTTGGAGGTGTGGAGGGTTAAAGGTCAAGGGATGTTGGACGCACGAGGGAACCGTCGGTGTCCTTGGCAACACCTATGGGAAGTTTGCGAGTCCGCCGCTAGGTGGCCTAGCAATGGGTATAATGAGCGCAACTCCCCTTTCCCCGCCGAACCTCGTGGTAGTGTCTCCGCACTGCGGTTTCGTTGAATATTTGATGCGAGGGAGAGCAAAAGGAGAGGAGAGGGGTAGGATGGGGGATGAGGGAGGCCCAGATGGGAGAGCAGAAGGTGTGAATGAGATGAAAAGAGGCAAAAGTGTTTGGAAAAGGAAGGGCGAGGAGAGATACATAGAGATAGGGATAGTCCCCTCAGCCGAGTGGTACGGAGTGCAATTTGGAATCAGCGACATGACGCGCTGCTTGCCGACCTCCACCCTCTGTGCCGACCACTCCAACTCCCCTTACCTCTCCCCCCCCCTCCTCCTTCCCCCCAATTCCCTCCCTCGCCCACAGCCAAGCCACAGTCGGCGTTACGCTATCTCTTTTCCTTCCACTCTGGCATATTGCGAGACTAGTCTCGCATATCGCGGTACCTTCGTCCTCCCCCCCAACTCCTTAACTCCGGGTTTCTATCTTTGTACGTCCATTTTCTTCTGTTTTTTTCTGTCACCATCACTTTTTAGCCATCGCCTCCCTTAATAGGAATATACAACTCTTGAAAAAATGATGAAAATATTAAGAATCGATAAAAACAATGTTATTTTAGTTATTTAAATATCAGTGATAATTCACTATGATGTTATAATATTTTGGCACTGGTTTTTGATGAAAATATTAATTATAAATAAAAACAATGCTATATTAGTTATAGTGGATCAGGTGAAGAACAGCAGTTATGATGAAGCAAAGAAGGAAGCTCGGGACAGAAGCGGATGGAGACAGCAGTGGTGTACGGGACCTCCAAGCAGGCAGAACACTAGATGATGATGATGATAATTAGTTATACAAGAAGAATTGATAACTCACTATTATGTTCCAATATTTTTTGGTGCTTAGTTATGCAGGAGGGAATTCTTCTGGAGGTCTGCGTTTTTATCTTCATATTTGAGCCATTAGGGCTCACCTACCTCTGTGGTTTTTCCATCACATTTAAACCATATTGTTTAGCTTACTGTTGGCTAAAAAAACTATGCAGTAAAAATAGCTTAGGTTTTTTAGCCCTAAGAACTAATATGTTAAAGTATTATTTTATTCACTTATGAAGTGAACAAATCACCCTAATGAATCCCCTCGAGGTCAACAAACGTTATTACGTTTCCTAAACGAATATTGATCCCTATTTTAAGTAACTTTAATATTTTAAAATGCTGTGCTAAGATAAAGGAAGCTTCGGAATACGTCTCCTTGCTAATTACTAGAGGAAGGATAGAATGGCAATGACGGATATGTGTCTCTATAAACCTAGGAACGGCAAAGTATTTTAATCTTAAATACGAACTATCAGTTTTATTCACAATGTCTCAATCTTGTATATGTACAGAAATTTACTAATGTTAACTTTGTTTATGTGGGTTTTAATCATAATTGAAGCAATCAAATTTCTTAATATATCCTCTTGAGGTTAGCGAACATAAATACGCAGCCAAAAGGAATATTTATGCCTGTTTTAAGTGCAAATCGCAAGCTAAGTATTAGTCCACATGCTATTGTATGTGTTTACATGGTCATTGAAGTTATTTACAGTGAGTATAAGAAAAAAATGCCGAAGTGTAAAAATGACCCACTAAAGGCCAACGATGAGTTTTGAATGCCATTTTGCGCAGACTGGAGATTTGCATCTCCATAGTGCGTAGACGCAGCACGTATTCTCTAAATATATTCTAAACGAGTAAATTGGCGCTTGAATTCTTCAAGCGGGTTGAAATGAGTGCAGTAAATATGATGACGTCAGTTGGTTTTGGCGCAATGGTCGTTAAGGTGGTATAGCAATCGGTTATTGTTAATGTGAAATAGTAATGTGGAACGGAGTTAAGAAACCTTGGATGTTGACAACCTTGGATATTGAAAAACATTTCAAATCCTCATTGTTGGTCGATGTATACTATCATATGATAATGATATCTTTTGTACACTGAAAAAAGTTTCAAATCCGGAGTTAAGCCTCGGAGAGGTTATCGCATCAACTACGCACTGTATCATGCTGGGGAGTATGATTATTTTCGTTAGACAACCGTAGCTTACGCCGGTCAATCGTGAGCGCGGGGAACAAATTAGAAGAGGGCGGTCTTGGGTATCTATTTCTTGATCAAATCTTCCAAGACTATGTGAGGCCGCATGAGGGCAATTGTTTAATATCCTTTCTTCAGGCACCAACCTTTAATGAGTTCGACTTAGCGAGCCCTTCTCAAAGCAACATACAATTGTTTCACTTCTCAGGTCCACCTCTACATTGTCCAAAGTCTGTCCCTGAGACTTGTTGATGGTTACGCCGTGCTCAAACTTCAGGGGAAACTGTCGCCTGATTATTTCAATTCCCGCGTTGGACACTAGAAACTTGAGGGATTATCTTGGGATGAGGACAGTTTCGGGTTAATTCGGTAGCCTTGCCTCCACGAATTTCTTGATATTTTCTCTATAATTAGCTTCGTCCCGTTGACCAATCTGTGTTTGAAACTTATATTCCTTTTGAGGATTGCCACACAACCACCCTTCAATTCTGAGATGTGATCTGTGACGCCTGTGTGTGACACGCTATTCGACACATCCGTGTGAATGTGGATATTATCCTCCGCTCCTGCGCAGGGAGTGCTATCAGCTCTGCATAAGCGTACCGAATCCTGCGGCAGCATCCTTAAAACTGCAGTGTTTATCTCCAAGTGTTTTCATTGGTCTCAGATAAAATTGCCCTGCCCTAACATTGAGCGGAATTTTTCAGCACTTCAGGAGGGTATACTAATTAATAAGTTCCTCCAGTGAACTTGCGTAAGGAATCATCCTCATCGGTATGGGACGGAAGAGACCGATGGAAATGGAGGGGATCTTGTTTTCGCCCAATTCCAGCACGAACTTTGACTATTCTTGGTCTTCTCGGGAGCAAAGAATGGTTCCCAGTCGTTTATTTACTATGCTGGGACATAGTCCAGATGATTTGAGGGATGCCTGGATTATGTCGGCCTTCGTACCGTCGGGGATTATTGGTGGGATCTGTCTGAAGTCTCCGGCTTATACCTTCACCTTTCTACCAAACGCCCCTGTATCCTGACATATGTTCCGCAAAGAGCGGTCGAGGATTTCTATTGTGCTTTTGTGGGCCTTGGGAGCCTCATCAGAAATTGTCAAAGATGCCTTTCTTATGAGTTTGGCTCTTTGACTGCCGCCGATAATGCCGCAGGGTGCGTGAGGGTCGTTGGTTTCCAGAGGCAGTTGAAACATTGAGTGCGCCGTGCTATCTCCTTCGTAGTTCAACGCGGCTATTCCTGTGGACGCTGCACACAGCCCTCTGAACGTAACTTTGAAGTTTAATAGTTAATACCACAGTCTTTCCTGTACCGCTGAAAACGTTATTTGTCTTTACTTCTGAGTGGACAGCGTAGATGAGCGTCGCATCAGCGACGCTCGATTCTTCCTCCGTGAGCTTAGGACGCCACTCCTCGGCTGTCCTGGCGGCGTCTTCCGCATCCCATCTGACTACCTCGCGATCTTCTTCCGTGGTCACATGTTCCACCTCCGGGAGACCCAAATCCCGCAGACAACTTCCATTAGGTCGTAGCATGTGATCGATGTCGCATAGAGCACGATGGTACGCAACTCTCTCGTTGTCCTGATTGCGCATGTAATCATCGCTGAGGGAATCCTTGAATCGCTCCCATAGAATGGTTGCCGGTGCCTTACATTGCTGAATCCCAGAGAATGGCTGCCTTACATGATGACGGCGAAAAACAGCTGACGGAGGCCTCGTCCCGTTTTGTAGATCGTATCCTCTACGAGCGCCTCGAATCCTCTCGAATTCTGATTGTTCGTCGAGTAGCCCCTGCCCATGGTCTTTCCCTGCAACGTAGTGTGGATTACGCCGTCTACCTTTTCCGGCGAAACTAAAAAAACGCCATTGTTGCTACTTTGTATCATATCCTATTATAATAGCATCGTCATAATCCGACACGTGAAAAATTGGCCGGTGCGACGCGGGCTAACTGTTCTCGAGCAATGGAAAAATTGGAGAGACATTTTGATAGTATTTTTAAACACAGTCGATATATCCTGAATATCACATGGAAATTGGGATCGTTCCACAATTTCCACGATCGCGGACACTTACATGTTGTTTCCCGAGAACCTCATTATTTTTAGTCCATTGGTTATGAAGACAAAAACAGTCGAGATAGTTCCTATAATTTTGCATTGGAAATCTCAATCGATTTATCTCGAAAAGTTATCGATGTCGTTCATATCTTCCATACTACTCGTGATTGCATAACAAACAGAGATACAGTCTGAAAACTTCGTACCCTTATGATCAAAAGTACTGTTAGAATTTAAGTATATCGAAATGAATTAGAATGAATACATCTCCAATCCAAATCAATGTAGTCTACGCTTTACAATGGAGTTATACGCTCATTACGACTGATAAGAGTATACGAAAATTAAGCGTATATAGATTTAATAGTAATGTGGTCAAATGAAAATATCGAAAGGCGTATTGTCGAAAACTGAATCGATTGTAACTCAAAAGTATTTCAATGGATCCGTCAACTTAACAAATTTTCATAATAAGCATGACCATATTAGACCCCTATGTGAATTTCAATTTAATATATTAAATATTTTATGAGATATGAAAAACCATTTCTTTTATGAAGAAGAGAAATTCGATAAATTGGTCATAACTCAAAAAACCTTTTATCGATTCATGAACTTAAACATTCGGCAGAATAACCTTTTCCATATTATATTTCTCTATGAATTTCATTCTAATATCTTAAAATGTTATTTAGTTATTGGATACCATTTCTTTTCCAAAAAACACAGAATCGATATATCGCAAACGTCACTCGACCATGCGAGGTTGTCAACATTGGCAAAGATGGAGTATCATACTGAGTATATTCCCTGATATTTTTGTTCATCTATTCCAAAGGGTAACGGAGAGCACATCGATTGAGATAGGTATTTTCTAATATATTGCATTTGAAATGGATATCGATATATCTCAAAAAGTAAACAACTTCACCTATTACTTTAAAAATATTCTAAATTACCTTAAAACTTAGGATGTAACCTGAAACTTTCATACAATCTGGGTGGAAACTGAAGTTGAAATTCAAGACTGTCGAAATATAATAGATTCAATATATCTCGAAAAGTAATAAATATACATTCGGTTTTCTCATTAGGTTAAATGCTCCCTTTGACTCAAAATAGTTTCTGCAAATTTCAAGTCAATAATTATGATAGTAACGTAGAAAAATAATGATATCGAATGGCTACTTGTCGAAAAAAGAATCGATCATATTTCAAAAACGAAGGAATTGATGCAACTATTTCAACATTTTTCATAATTTACATGGCCATATTATTTTTCAGTATGAATTTCATCATCAAATGATTGATAACCGATGAGTTATTAACGACTAATACTTTTCCGAAAATGATAGAATCGATATATCTCGAACACAACCCAACTATTAGTACTGTTCAACATTGCCCAAGATGACGTATTATACTATGCATGTTTCCTAAAAATTTTGACTCATCTAAGCCAAATGTTAACGGAGATATAGCAATGCACATGATTGGCTGAAAAATGGCGACGGCCGTATTTTTTTGCAGAAGATTTTGAAAACAATTTTTTTAAAGAACCAACACGAATGTTGGATTCGATGGGCAGACCCTGTAGGCACATCAAAGATCCTTGCATCTGATCGTCAATCTTTCGTGAAGAAGTCACTCAAAACGTATAATAATCGTTTTCCCCATAAGATCTCATGTTAAAGTAGATAGATATATCTCGAAAACCATCAAAATTTTCGACGATTTAAGATTTTTCCTCCCGATGAATTTTTTTTTTAATTGTAACATGTCCAAATCTCAAACTCTTGCTCCCAGTAGTTTGGGCTACTAATTTGTATCAATGTGTCAGTCAGTGAATCAGTTTGCAGCTATATATAGCGCAGCGGGTACAATATTTCTGGAATGTTCTCAGCATATTCCAATGTGCTGACAGCAAATGCTGAGCATACTTCCACCGCGTTACTTATGTGACTGGATTTCCGTCACTCATATGTAGACGCTGACATATACGTGCGATACATGAATTGTCATCCCATAGTTTATTTTTCCTTTCCTATCCTCGCAGCTTGTGCGACTAGGACGCCTTCCTAGAATGTGCATCTCCCGTTTCAACGTGGAGGAAAATGAGGATTTTTTTCAACGTTTTACCCTGCTCCGTGGGACGTTACGACTGATGATGCGAGCAAGTTGGGCTAAGAGAATAAAAGAGAAGATTCTTTTCCTCGATTGGGAAAAAAATAGTGCTTCCTTTAGCGGATCGGTCTACTGTGATAGAAACGTGTGTGCCACGCGTGACTAAATGTAGGTTAGTGTCGTTGCCTACGCATGTGACGCATCCAACCCGTTGGAGGATCTTTGCATGCATACGCCAGTTTCGTGGGGGAAAAAAATTGCTCCACGCTGCCGCCTCTCAAATCAAGAGCAAGCAATTTTGCCCTCCCTTCCATCTCTTTTTATTCAAAACGGGCCTAGATTGAGCCTTTATCGGCTGTACGAAGTGCAGTGCACTTTATTTCCAAGCCATGGAGATTGGATAGCGGAGCTCGCCTCGCCGCATCGGCGAGTAACAGAGAACTGAAAAGTCGAACAAAAGCGACCGGCTTTGATGCTTTCGGAAATGCTGTGGTTTTATTTTTCCACCACCCTTCCTCCTTATTTCATAGCTTCGATCGCTGTGTGTGTGGTTTATCGTCAATCGAAGAAATGTAGTATATTTCCCATTCTTATAGTTGCGAATCGGAATTAGGAAACGGCAGTGGTTATTAGTTCGATTTTGTTGCAACAAAACGTATTCGTGAAATGTTTCGAGATTTTGGAAAAAATTTGTAATGAATAGCAATATAGAGTCTGATATATATTCTCAAAAAGCAATTTTTATTAAATCTATCTCTTTAATATTTCGAAAAAAATAAAACAATGCTCTGCTCGCTTACATGCATAAGTGACCTTTCTAGTTAATCTATAATCCGTCATACTGCATGATATCAACGTTAGGTTGAAAAAAATATGTTCATGGACTAATTCAAGAAGTTTTTTTTGCATGTTCGTTGAAAGTATCAAGTGAAAGAGGCCTTTATAATAATTTAGCTGATATATATTAATGTAACGTATGATATTTACGTATGGTTGAGTTATTTATTATGAATATGTTTCTCCCTTTACGGTAGTAGGGGACGCTTGGCATGAAATCATTAGTGATAGAATAAATAATAGAAATCATTGCTCAGTAAACTTTATTTTTTATTACTAAATTCTAAGATTTTTAGTGAATTTAATGTTCGTCATGGATTTATTATACAGTCTGAATTGTGTAAAAATAATAACTTAAATATAAAGTGAAGCACTCCAGAGTTTGGTCATGAGCAAATATAATAGGCTAACAATGGAGGCTCTTACGGAATGAGCTTTAGAATGGATGCTCAAATGAGACTCTTACTTGTCAGAACATTTCAAGCAGATATTTTTGTAAAGTTTTTTTGTGTCTTTAAGAACATAGTGGCATGTGCGGGATTGTTATAGTAGATGAAAGGTGTAGTGCGAAGTACAAAAATATTAAATACCTATTGCCGGATAAATGAAAAGGCAAACTTTGATTCTTCCGGATTTGTTAAAGAGATTTCTGCATGAGAGAGAAGAAAGGTTATGGTGTGTGGGAAGTGAGTAAAAACACGGAAAAAAAGGTTAGACGTCTTAGAACTGTAGTGTAAAAAACAAATGGTAACGTATCGAGTCAAAAAAGAAGTAATGAAACTAATGCCAAATTGTAGGAAATGAACTTTTATTTGCACATGTAGATTAACTTCTCTGAAATATAATTTCAAATCACTTCAGTTCCTACTCGTAAAAATACGGAATATAAAAATTCAATTTTACTGACGTTTTGGTAACGAGTTATATTACATGCCGGAATGAAGAGGTTGGATGAGTAATTTTAGCATGGGTCCTCCCAATGAAGTGATGTGGCGGTCTTAAGTGCAACGCTTATGCCTTTCGGCGTATTCATGTATTTCTGCTCGAGTTTCTCTCTTTTGATTTGCCTCCCACGCGCACGCCGCCCTTGCCCGCATTTATAAAACCGGAGAGAAAATGTAGAACTGACTCTTAATTTCCACTAGACCTCCGCCCAAGATAAAGGTCGCACTCCTTTTTCCTTTCTCCCCTCTCAGCATTCACGACAAGCGTTGCTGACTCCCCATTACATAATTATGCGGACATTTTGCGCCATGCTTTTTGCCGCATTAGTGTCTCCGTGTATTATTCGTTCTCTCCCTGTGTGCAGGGTGCTCCAGCTGGAAAACTGCACACATTTTTCATATCTCACTAGTTTTATGGGCGGATTCAATATTTCCGCTGGTGTTCTTCACATTTAACAGGAGTGGCAGTTTAAGTCTTCCTATTTATCCCCAAATATTTTAGCTTATCGTGGATGTTTTAATGTTTTCATATGCTCATCATTGGTCGATAAAACCGTCGTTTTAATGCAAACAGTTATAGAATCGAGTTTCTCATTCTGTCAAACTATTTTGTCCTGACAGGAGAAATTTTATTCGCATGGCATATTTTTCTATATCTCCCAGTGCTGTATTGTCAGCAAACAATTGTAAGAAAACTGTTGCCTGTTCTCCTAAGCATCACAAAATATCTAGCAAAATTTTTAAATTAATTTTTCAGCAGTATTACCGCTAGGTTTTTACCTCTTTGGCGTATTTTTCCTTAATATATGTAAAATTAAATTTTTGAAAAATGTATGTGTATATTTATTCTGCATTTGGTGTATAACGCCCAAAGTTTTACCATGACCCTGATCGCTGATTACAATGCAAAGATATTTGATATATTAATGAATAAAAATGAAAGTTGCAACTGCATGAAAATAGGGCATTATGTAGTTGTGGAAAAAATGCCTCAGCCTTCGAATTTAGAATGCAACAACTACTACATTATCACAAGTACATGTGAAAGATTTATGGTAATATTAATATAAGCAAAACATTCGTGTTTCCAGCCGTAGATGTAGTATCAGCTAGATTTTGGCATTTCTGTAGAAAAGTTAAAACGGTACTATATATGATTTAATAGAAGTGAAAGTTGCTGAATAAAGAATTTCTACATTCGGAGAAAATGATGAAGAAAACTCTTTGCGTAACCAATGTTAACAGTTGGTTGAAATCCAATTGTCGCCATAAAAGCCCTTGGTATTTTGGGAAGAAATATGAGGCCTTGTAAGTGTTACATTTAGATAGTGTTGAGAGTCCATTTTTACCAGTGCAAGGAAAAATATTGCATTCATGAGTTTCCTAAAAGAGATATTTATGAATAATAAGAAGAAATATTTACGCTATGGGGATATGACCGGTAATTGTATTTAAGATATGTTTGACGATATTCTCTGGCGAGTGTCATGGCATATCTTGACTTCTGGGAGGACGCTTGGTAACCAATAAAGCAGATAAGGGGAACTTGTATTGCGGATGATTTCTGAAAAAATGGGATGGGAGGGTGAAAGCAATGAAAAATATTAAGAGAAATAAGATTGAACAAGTAAATGGAGTAGGATAAGACCTCTATGCGATTCCTGTGATATGCATGTAGTAGTTTTTTTCATGAATCAGTCGTCCCTGCATTCTATAAACAAACACTAGTGGCAAAAATTCATATCTTGCATATCGTGTTTTTTCTTGGCAGTGAGGCTCACCCAAAGTCTCCCAGGTAATAGCTTGATGGAAGTGCATTGTGTAAATCATAGCCGAATCATAGCTTCCATCTATCGCGTAAGTTCCCACCACCAACAAGGCATGGTATTCTATTCAAAGTGCTTGACCATTTCTGGCGTTTTACATTTTCGGTTCATCGCCTAAAAGCATTCTTTAGGGGAGTCAAGTAATGGAGTATGTTTCCTCTGGAGAGGAGGAAGGCATATCAAACTGAAGGACTAATAAAATTTCGCTCAACAAAATGAATGCGCGGAAACGCAAACACGATTTGTATTGTGCGTCTTTACTTTCGTGAGCCACAGTATTTAGGTTATGGCATGTATATGGAAATAGTTCTCGCTTTGGAATTCAGAGCATCCTTATTCCTTTTTCCCTCGAAAGGTTTCTGATTTTTAGAGAATAAGGGCACGGAAAGCTGTTTCTCTGCAATACCGAAAGATTTTTCGAATTTTACACTTATATTAGTGAGAGATAAACGCTCTCACTTTATGTTTTAGCGCGTTTCCAACGATGACCATGGTATTATTCACTTAATATTTTTTTTATTATGTGATATAAATAATGAAATTTATACTATTCTCTTATCATTATAAATCGAAAGAACTCCATTAAAATGAGTTCATTGTTTGGCATTGGCTTGTGAGAATTAAGCGTGTGGAATAAGCACCAAGATAAACATGTAAAAAAATTATTAATGTCGGATTCGTTTAAGTTTTATCTCTGACGTATTTATTCAACAAAATTCCATAAACGGAATGAGTTTGAAGAATTTAATAGATGGAAAGCCGTTTATAGTTCGTCGCTGTTAATGGAAATTATCTTTAAGGGATGTTTGCGGACATAAGATTTCATATGAAATTAATTTTCGTATTACCTATTCCTACATTATAATTACATTTTATTGGGTGTGTTTATGATTTCTTACTCCATTCAAATCTATTTTACTCCATTTAAGGGGTCTAACAGTAAATTTCGGCGGTATTTCCCGGAAATATCCGTGAGAATTCCCCTGAGCCCGACGAAATGGAGGTTTTGCTATCAGCTAAAATATCTTGTGTCAATGGAGCCGTTATTTTGTACCTTCAGGCCAGCAATCTTGTTTATCAACTCGTAAATGAGGAAAGAAAATAATAAAGTAAAAAAATGAAACACAAGTTAGTTTCAGGCTTCACTTTGTGGAACAGCGACTCATGAAAAGAGAACTCGCTTTGTACTTTCCACACAATTTCATTCACTCCGACCATGATTTCGACAAAGTTATGTCATTATCAAGGTACAAGTTTACATTTTCGTTGTCCATATCGCTGGGGGAGGCGAGGGATGGAGGGAGGGTGGAGAAAAGATGGGGGGAGGTAAAGAAAAGGTTGGTTCAAAGGAGAATGACGTCAATGGGGATGGGTAGGGGATAAACAACACACAACGGCAAGGTTGAGTAGATGACGCAAACAAACCTTGAAAGCTGATTGATATCAGTGGCGTATGATGCACGTCAAATGTGAGGTCATTTACCAAATTTGAGAATTAGCAAAAAATGTATCTAATTTAAATCCACCTAAACGTGCAAAACCTGTATCATTTGACGTCACGTACCTTATCACTTCTTTTCCTTCCCCGGAAGATTTAGAGTTAGCTATTGATCACGTTAGAAACAAAAGCCATGTTAATGATGTGGCATGTGAAGTTAAAAGTCTGTTGAATTTGTGTATAAGGCAAAATTATTTTTTGTTTAATGGCCAATATTATCAACAAACTCATGGTCTCGCCACTGGCTCCCCTTTTCCGTAAATTTTGGCAGATATGTTTATGGATTTTTTAGAGCGAAAACTTTTTGATTCAAAACAACCATTGTTAATACATTGTTTTTATTGGTATCGTTATGTGGATGATGTTCTTTGTGGCTTGCAAGTGCTCGACAGCTTGATAATTTTGTAACGTTATTAAATAATCTGCATACTTGTAGAAAAATCACAGTCGAAGTAGGTGATAACACTATAAACTTTTTAGATTTGACTATCCTCCTTTCAGAGGGTAAACATGACATTTCGATTTATAGAAAAACGACCTATACTGATACTGTTTTTCCAAACGATTCTTTCCACCACCATAGTCACAAACTGTCAGCCTTCCATGCCATGATTTTTCGTTCGGTCAATGTACCAATGAGTGATGCAAATTTTACCAAAGAGTTAAATATTATTTTACGAATTGCGATGAGAAGTGACTTCAGTAATGACACCATTTTTAAAATTTTGGACAGAAAGCTTAAACAGCAGGCCATTCACTCTCTGACTACACTCCCTTTTACAATAAATGACAAGCCTTTACGTTGGTGCAAGATACCATTTTTAAGGAAATTGACGTACTGGATCATGAAATCCATACCTGTGAATAAGTTTTTACTGGTCTTTTTATTCCCCCATAACTATAGGAAAATTTATTTTTAATACTAAAGACAAAATTGAAACTTCAGATAAATGTGGTGTTTATGCTTTAAATTGTGACTCATGTGACGCTAAGTACATTGGCCAAACTGAATGGAGATTTGAAATTAGGATTAAGGAGCATAGAGAATTTTTTTTAACTGGTGACGTTTCTTCTTTGTTTGCCAAACATGTATCACATTGTAAACATTCAAGTGACTTTAAACCTGAAATTTTACATGTACAGGATAAGGGAAAAAATTAGACTTCCTCGAACAATTTGAAATTGTAAATGACGTCAAACAAAATTCAAATTTGGTAAATGACCTCACATTTGACGTGCATCATACACCACTGATATCAATCAGCTTTCAAGGTTTGTTTGCGTCATCTACTCAACCTTGCCGTTGTGTGTTGTTGTTCCCCTACCCATCCCCATTGACGTCATTCTCCTTTGAACCAACCTTTTCTTTCCCTCTCCCCCATCTTTTCTCCACCCTCCCTCCATCCCTCGCCTCCCCCACCCGCCCTCTGATTGGTATATATATGGACAACGAAAATGTTAACTTGTACCTTGATAATGACATAACTTTGTCGAAATCATGGTCGGAGAGAATAAAATTGCGTGGAAACTACAAAGCGAGTTCTCTTTTCATAAAAAAATTAATGTTAGATCTTGGAGCGAGTGTCTTTTCCAAAGTTATTCGAATTTGTTTAGTTAACAGAACACTTTAACAGGAAATGATATCATTCATAATATTATAGTTTCTTTATATTTGTGCTTTTAATCCTAAATATCCGATAATTGGAGACCTATCTGTTTTCTCTCACTAAAATTTTATCCAGAAAATTTTCATTCCTGCATTTATACTCTAGGACAAGAGTAATTGTTCTGACTGCCATGAGAAAAGGATTTTTATAAAATGGTATCCGCAGGTAATCTTCAAATTTTAATGGGATTACAGGGGTTCTCGTATGGTTTTGACCCCAGATTAAGGAGTGCATGGTTGTTGCAATTCGTATTACAACATTTATTAAAATACGCCTCATTATTTTAACTAATAATGATTAAACTTACGCTCCTTGCTCATGCCTTTTTATCTACATCTACATAATACCATGTGAACCGCCGCATGGCCGTGTGACGAGGGGTGTTAGGTCACCAGCCGTGTAAAGGTGTAAGGTTTTGGGAGATGAAATGGTGACATTTATTATAGGAGTGTATTTAGTAGTGCTAAATTTTTATTGTGATTGCTTATTATTCGCGGAAAAAACGAGTTTTTGTACCTATATATTTGGCAGTGTATCTCTCTTATTTTATCGCATCTGTCGGACCTAGAGATGCAGTGAGGAGTCATGACAATATTCTTCATGTCGCTCTGAAAAATGTTACTTATGGTGCAATGTAATCAAGTGACATACTTAGGCAGCGTTCTGAGTTATTCTACTTCATTGAACACAAGTAATGCTATCAACAGTATCAATAAGGAGATGTATGTCATACTTTTATCAAATGATCGATAAGATGGATGTTATTTCGTTAACTATTTGGCAGTAACAGTTTCCATTTATAAGATTTTGAGTCAGATTGATGTTGGTACTTCAATATTACTTCCACAGAATCTTAAAGATCTGCCACAGGTGATGGCCACAGTCATTTTCCTCTGTGATAGCTATTTCTCAGAAAGGTTATAATAAAATTTCTCTCAGATATGATATGTGGGAATTCTGAATTATTTGCCGGCGTCTATCAGACGCGGTAGAGCCTGGTTAAATTGCTTAATCTTTCCGAGTGCGGGGGCGCATTCACTCCTCCACGTGCTTTAGGGTGAAATAATTGCCGTGTACCTCACCCAACTTCTTGAGAGCGGCCAACGGCTAGCAAATCTTTTTTCTTAAGGCACTCAAGGGACCCAAGGAAAAGGTATTCGAGTCTTGGGGAAAGGGAAGAAGAAAAGGAGGTGAAAAA
The DNA here is from genome assembly GCA_963169105.1 of Ceriagrion tenellum. NCBI lineage: Eukaryota > Metazoa > Arthropoda > Insecta > Odonata > Coenagrionidae > Ceriagrion > Ceriagrion tenellum. The sequence goes on along the minus strand of OY720641.1, from coordinate 7,160,807 downwards.
AGATAGTAAGAGTAGAACCTTCTTTTCTTTAAAGTATTCATTTCCTCCTGTTTACTTTTTCAATTCCCCGTGGAACGTAAGGGGAAAAAAGGAACCAGAATTATTTCCCGCTTTTGAGCGTTTCTCCGTGCGAATATAAATAAATTTTGCATTTTTGCGATAAATATTCCTCGCCCGCACTCTCTTTCTTCTCTCATTTCTCCTGCAAATATTGCCCTCGTGGAAGAGGTCTCCTTCCCTCTCCTCTTTCCCTATCTCTCCGTTCTTCTCTCGACTCTGGAACGCAGTGGAAAAAACCCTTTATCTGTATTCCACCTTCCTACGCGGCCCGCCCGGCCAATCCTGTGGAGCCTCTTCCATACACATTCACTACTGAAAATCTTCTCTCCCTACCCTTTTATCTCCTCCTCCTTCTACGCTCTCCAAACCAACCCATCTCTGCCTTAGCCTTCTTATTTTACCCCCCCACCCCCCAAACTCACACACGCCCATACTAACCCAAAAGCCCACTTATATATGTTTGTTTACCCATTTAAAGTTATTGAAATGATTATAAAGTTAGACAATAACAAAAAGGCCGTGAGGGAGGTGGAGGTTTGACTGCTGAATCAGAGGAAACTTACCGTGATACATTATCCACGAATACACCTGGGGTTATTATGTTAGGAATATCACATTGTTTGGATGTGTGATTTTTGGATGTCCAAGCATTTCACATGCACACCTTTGTAAAGTGTATGCTGGAATCTTGTACTTAATCAACCCTCTTTTTTAAGCAGACTTATGGTTACCTATGTTTTTTATGCATAAAAAGCAACATTAATTTCTCCACGTTTGCTTCTAAATAAGTTTAAGAGTGATATTTATATACATGTTGAACACAAATGAACTATGAATGATTTCATTCTGACAACATAAGAGTATCTTACCTGTATATAGCGCCAAAAAGATCCCGGTAGTAACATTTTGTTCATCGACAGGATATTAATGGACTGTGCCCTGATGACTTGATATACCGCCATCGGTTACTTGGGATAAATAAAGGAAGTGTTTAGTCATTTCGGCTTTCATCTCTGGTATAGGAAGAGAGGTGTTATTTACATTTTTGGAAAAAATACATCCGTTCGCTTTACACGCTCAAGTAATCAATTTCCTCATTCCCTTGTTATGCCTCCGCCTATCTCCTCGTCTGGCGTCCCTTCCGCGGTTCTTCCTCCGTTCCTCTCATCTGGTCCGGGAAACCCTCTCTCGTGCCTATCCCATCCCCCTCGATCAATCATCGTCATTGGTCCTTAAAATGCTAAGATCAAATATCTCCATTCGTATATTTCCGAACAGATAGCTAACTCTCTAAAAGCTAAAAACCACAATATGTTCGTATTCTCCTGGACATAATGTAACTGTCCTACAAATCCGGCCAACACGAAGAAATAGATTCTGAAAAAGGCTCTGTCAGTCCTTAATCGGTTTATTGCTTTGCTATTAATTACTTTATCATGCCAATTTCACGCTCCTATTGCAATGAGAAGGCCTGCGCTAGAATTTTCAGTGGAGATGGTACACTCAGTACGTGGTGGAGATGGTATTCCTTATCAGTCCTTTAAATACTGAACGACCATTTTCAAATCTTATTTTTGCTGTTGACCAGTTTCTTTTATTTATTAGGAGAACAGAGGAACCTGATCCCTGCTTGAGTGTCTTGTGGAGGGCACTCAAGTACAGTACTCAGTCTGTCGGATGAGACGTCGGACGAGCCGTGGTCCCCTTGGCGCCTTTCGTTAAGAGCAGGCTAATGCCGACGCCGGGTTTCTATTTATTTATTTTCACTAGCCCGAATACGGCACAATGTGCCAAATTAAGTCGGGTGGATAACAGTAACAACGGACGAGACACAACACCCATGTCCTGGGCAGATAATATTCTACCCAGGCAGGACTCGAACCCGCGACCCACGGGGTAGCAGGCGATGATTTTACCCCGCCGCCACCAGGGCAAACAACTATCTTCTATCTATCCACTCTTCCTCCCTTACCTATCTCCTATGGCGCAAATGGCCTTGGCCGTCGGTCGCCTCCCCAAATATCCAATCCAATCCTTGGAGATCAGTTATATTTTATCCTGGCAAATATGAAAATAACTTCTCTGTTTTATATATGCGTCCCGGGGACGTACCATTTACTTGATCTCGGGGGTGATTTATGTCGTCAATACTTTACTTATTTAATGCCATACATGATTTACATTGAAACATTCCTTACCCATTCCATATCCTAGCTTTGATCAAATATTTTAACAATGTTTCATATTCGTAACACCAACGTTTTAACCAATGCTTCAATGGAATATTATTTAAAACCAGAAACCTGAATTTGTTGATGTATTGATGAAGCATGATTACTCAACTTCAGCTTTCCCTTCTATTTCTTTTACATCGAATTTTAACTTTTAATTACAAAACTTTACTGTGTGAATTGATGTTTATTTCATTCGGGTTTTGTTAAATTCTTAAGCCTTAGCATGGTGGAATCAAATCCTCGTGAACCCCTTGCCTACCCGAACGTGCCTAAACAAATTAACCCCAGTTTCCCGACACAAAATGAGGACGTAATAATAACCACTTTATGGCAAAGAGAAAACCAACTCTCTTTCCCTATCACTTTTCATTCCCATATCCAGCGAGGAATTCCCTAGTTTTCCTCAGCGCTGATGAAGTATCAAGACACTCAACATTCAGTAGCCTATCCAGGCTATGTGGTACATATCGCTTAAAAGATTTTTATTAGAAACTAAAGCGAAATATTTTATACTTTTTTACAGATCCATTGGAAGGAACGCCTCATATCACCTCATGTTAAAATGATGCATATAATCGAATGAATGAGTATTCAGATATAGGAATGTGGGAAAACAAAATAACTTGACATCCTACAGTTCTCATTTATATTCAAGAGAACTGGAATGCGGTCAAGGACACGAACTCTTCTCCATGCCGAGATACTGATAAAAATACATTTGTCTCCTGATCTGATGGCATGAACCTACAACATGTGCATGCTGTTAGTCTCCTTTGTACAGGATCAAATGGTCTCTTAAAACTTGAGCAACACGCGGCCGTACCCCCGAAGATGTTCCAGATGGGGCTAAATTTAATTCTACTCCGAATAATGGATTGTTTCTGCTCACTTTGCATTTTCAATCGACTTTGTTCCTATTCTTCTTATAGAAGGTTATTTCACCGTCGTTTCTTGGGTTCTTGTATTCTCATTTTTATTTTATACGTTCCGTTATCTTCGTTGAAATCTATGTCTTCTTCGCGTTGCCTATCCTGCTCACCGGTTGCTCTTCTGCTATTTCTTCGACTATCCTTTTCACTTCATCCTATCTACCTTTGTTGCCAATTTCTCCTCTATATTCCTGTTTCCTGTATGGCCAAGAGAATCTTTCTAACTTCTGTAATTCAACCAGCTTCTTCGTTACCCGTTTTGGTTCATGTTTTATCTTCTTTATCGTCTTGCGTCGAGGGCGGCTGTCAATGTCTGCAAGATTGTTATCACTATTTAGAGCTTCGCAGCGATAGCTCTTGCGTTTCTTCACTTTGCTCTTGTATCTCACTCTGTTAAAGATGTTTTCTATTTTTAACCTGGAACTATTTCAATACGTATTTTTCATGCCATTTCATGGCATTGTATACTTATACTTAAAATTCTGCGCCGATTCTGCTCAAAGAGGGTGTATGCTATCACTAAGTACGTTTCATTGGAGAATTCTATTTTGTCATTTTTATTGAGCGTTCATTTCACCACTCCAGAATTATCAATGTACTCACTGACTATTTTCATATTGAAATCATTTAATTAACATGGGTACATTAGGAAATACAATATGCAAACCTCAATAGGAAATGCGATGGACTCATTACATATCAAATAAAGATCATAGTGTGACTTACAAACAGCATCTCTAGACCAAAGCTATGAGATTACCTTGTATTCATCTTGTATTTATGGTAGATTTTTTAAGTGTGGTAGCAGTTTGTGTTATTGGATTTTATCATATTTGATTTTTTTACATTTTCAGTTTGAGATAATCAAAGAAAAATGATGATATGCTTTGACAAAGTATAATCATGATGAAACGCGATGCTTGTCTGGATCTTTTATGACACTTCCAGTTTTCAAATCCAACTCATGCCTGGCCTCTGATTAATTAAATGGAATTTGAGTTGAAAATTTCTCAATTGCTGACGAATTTGTTGCCATTTTAAACCTTTTGATGTAATGAAAGTAAATATCTGAATTTAAAAGTGATTTATATTTGATAATATTTTCAAATTTCAATCGTAAAAATTTATTTAATGCTTGCTTTTTGAACCCGTTATCGGTTTATGATATTAAATTTTACTTCTAATACCACGCCGATGAGGAAACTGAGGTGAAAATACATTTAACTTGAAGAAAACCCTGCAAAGTATATACTTTCCCAATGCAAATATAATTTTAACATTTCATAAGGAGAAGTTATGGGTGGCGAAATTTGCCCTGAGGTTTGGTAAAAAAATTAGTTTTATTATAAAAAAGCGATTGAGGGCGCCTCACAATGTCCTCAGAGCCCTAAGTCCTTCAGTCTCTTTACTTAATTATCGATCCGGGGGGCGTATTTTTTAGTATGCAGCAACTTAGAACTTCTTATTAAGACATTTATTTCAATGAAATACTTTCAAGGGACTCCATGGTATGTAGCTCCCGAGGGGAAGTTGATGTGGAAGGTGGCAGTTCAGAGCTTCGCTGAGCATTCTAAATTAATGCTATGTGAATATTGTTCATTTTATTACTGTTTCTATCTCGTCTGCCTCCGAATTATCCTCGGCTTAATGTTGTATGCCACTGGAGAGTCTGTAATTTATAGGGCTCTATAAACGTGTTTTATTGAACCAAGAGTTATTAATTTTGTAAATTATATGGATGTTTGGAGTTGAGTGAAATACTCTCAGCATATGGGGTTTTTAAGCTTTTTTTCCACAGTTTTCATTCTAGGATGTTAGTACTCAGTGAAATGGCTATAGAACATGCCAAGCGTGATGAAGATGCATTAGAGCCTGGCGTGCTGTGGTGGGAGTTTAATTGGAGAGCTTATAAAATTTTTAAGTTAGCTATATCGTTATGTGTGAGTATCCTAATAAAGAGATTTAATCTATCCTTAGAACTTTAGTACTAAATATTTTTATTTAATCAAAATAAATAAACATGTAGATGTACAGATAAGAATGAGGTGTCTTAGTAATGTATTTGCATGCATTCGAGGACAAGGTTATAGAAATAGGGTAGAGTTTTAGGCATGAGTAAATTTTGCTAAAATAGGAACAAAGAACGGTAAAACTAAGCTAGCAGCACAACTGCTTTGCCTATAATCGACGGGTGAGCATTAAAAATATACATTTAGTAATTTGAGAGAAAATGGTGTTGGCTCAAGTAATAGTGGCGGAACATTAGAATTGTAAAAATATGCGTTCATGTATAGGGAGGAAGTGATAATAAGAACACTATTCCGAGCTTTGAAAAGGTTATTTGAACCATTTATGGTATAGATACTAGAGTGGTCTTTGGATGGTGACGTTTGAAAAAGGTCGGAATAGCATGTGAAATGAGTTTGAAAAAGGATAAAACAGCGGTAATTAGGCTAGTCAAATTAAGTGTCTACTTGTGATGTTCCAGGAGGAAATCAGCGCGCAGTAGGAGGTAGAGAGGGCTGTAGGAACGAATAATTTAAAAATAGTTGTTGAAATCAGCCATTGATTCAAGAAGTGTAGCAATGCATGAAAGAGTAATGAATCTGTCGGCCCCAGTGGCGGCGGGGTTAAGTCCTCGCTTTGCCAATTCGAGGGTTGCGGGCTCGAGTCCCGCCTTAGTGGTATTTCACCACTAAGGACATGGGTGTTGTTGTTTGTCTTTTAATGTTAATTGCACGATGTAAAAGGCCTTTAATGTGCTGTATTCGGGATTGTGAGGATAAAAATAAAAGAAAACACTGCCTCGATGAATTGTTGTGCTTATCTCAAAGGTGTATCCATATTAGAATTCCTCGATTGAGGATCAATGCCATGGAAAGATGTTTGATAAATGCTTACGAGAGTCTTAGGGGACCTTCATGATCCAGCCATAGCAATGATTGGTATGTGTAATGCAAGAATGATATCATCACTAATAGCAAAATGTCCATTTTTTACTTGTAAGAAAATGGCTAGCAATATTTACGCTTGTCATTTGTTCACACACTTCCTTTTCTTAGTTATATTACGCTCTGCATGTTTAGAATAAAGAGTGATATTTTCTATATCTACCCAGCGAGCCGCCGCATGGGCGTGTGGCAGGGGCTGTTAGGTCATCAGCCGTGTAATGATATATGGTTTTGTGAGGTGAAATGGTGACGTGCATAACGGGAGTGTAGCCCAGTTTTTATTGTTGTCGCTCATTGTACGCGAAAAAAAACGAGTTTTTTTACCTATCTGTTTGGCAATGTATCTCTCTTATTTTATCGCTTCTGTCACACCTAGAGATGTAGTAAGGCGCCATGTATATATTCTCTGTATCGCTCTGAAACACACCAGTTCTGAATATCTCAAGCAACTTGAGCCTAGCGTGTAGGGGCTCTAGGGGCTCCCACTTAATCCTTCTAAAAATGTGAGACACTATGTTCGCTCGTAGCGGTTTTTAACGAAGCGCGCTGCTTTTATTTGTATTTTATTAATTTTTTGGGTTAAATCTTTATGACAGGGTCCCAAATGCTCGCGGCACATTTGAGGTGTGGTCTAACTAGAGCGAAGTAGCAAATCTCTCTTACTTTTTTATCCGAGAACTTTCCTATTTCACGATTAACAAAACCTAGGTTGTATAATACTTTGCTGTATATGTTTTGTATGTATGTTCTCCACGATATATTAGAAGTTTAGATTATTCCAAAATATTTTGCTGTATCTGAAGATTTTATTTTGGTTTAATATAATTATGAACTTAAACGATACCAAGACGAACCTCAATCTATGCTTCAATGAGTCTCCTGCAAGTTTATATATGTGCGAAGTTCCATAAAGGATTATCATTTTACCTCTGGTGAATTATTTTTTCCTCTGTGGAACTTCGTACTTAAAGGTGAAACTTGTTCGAAGAAGTACTGTTTTCTCATTATATAAATTTGCTGTTATATAGTATAAATATAATTAGGCTTTTTGATGCGCAGTAACTTTTTAAAGTTCATGTATGGACTTCTTTGATTAAAATCTTATACGACAAAGCGTTTAATCGCAGCTTTTACCTCATAACGAAAGCCAGTGATTACATATACTGACTCCCATTTCTGTTGCTTTCTAGACAATATTTGATATCATGATTAACGGACTGAGGGAAATTTATAATAATCTTAGCTTAATTCATGTAGCAATTCACAGAAAATGTTCAACTTTAACTCAGAAAGTAGAAGTAGTAACTCAGAAATTTGTTGAACAATATAAACAGTAGAAATTTCACATGGCTATGTTGAGACATTCATCACGATATGATGGCTATGTGCTCCGACCAAAACTGGCTGTCTGTAATGTAAACCTAAGTCTCGTTTAATATTACCTAAGCTGAAGAAACATATCAGGTGGCTCGATGCAAGATTTTGAGCAATATCATTCGAGCGGAAATGGAGATAAAAAAATGATGTGAAGAGATGTCATCACATTGTCATTAAGACAGTGTATGGCAGCGTAAAAATTCATAATTTTTAAACCAGTATATTTTCGTAAACTAGCCAGTAATATTCAATAGTGGTAGGGGCTAGTAATATTTTTGCATCATTCGATAGTAGAAGTATTAATTTATAATGTTTGTTAAAATTAGGGTAGGTTATCGGGAATGCCTAATATTAAGGTTGTTCCTTGAAGTGTTTCTACTCTTGGGGATACATTGGATTTTAATACAATAAAGATGCCACGGAACCGTCACATCTGAACCTGTCCTTCCATGATCACTTTTCCTATAATTTTAAATCGACTGGCCACAAGCGGGAGCCTCCTTTGCATGAGGATGGATATTTTTTCCGAGGAAAACTCGAGGATTAAGGGCAAGGGAGGGGCTTAATGGCGGCAGTAAGTCTAATTTAGTCTCAGCAACTTGTCTAATAAATACATGAATAAGGAAATGGCGAAGAGATTTATATCTTCGCTGGTGAAAGTGCGTTTTATTTTTATTTCCAGTTAATAACGTAGGATCTTCCACATATCTGTGTTTCACAATCTAATTAGTTTGAATTGTTTTGAAAACCTTTTTTCCTGTGGTTTTTGAGAGACTTCTTTATTTTCTCTTCTCTTCTGCCTTTAAAATATAGGGAATCAGATTCTTAATCAACCTCACGAGCGTAACTATTCCTTCAAATCTTTGAAAAATTCTGCTGAAATGTAAAAAAACACAAATCTTAATTTTTTATGTCACAAACAAGTTTAAGAAATGAGTCTAAATATACCCATTATCTAGCTCTTTCATTTTAATGGAGTTTTTACATATGTTTTGTTTCAGGATATGACTCGTAATCAGGGTATGAACCCTCAAGGTAGCGTTGTTGTTCTAGTAGGTATCAGCCTCTGTGCATAGCGTACACAATATTGGCTGTTCGGTATCCAAAACTGTAAGCTTGTCCCTTTATTAGTTTTAATAACTGTCCCTAATCAAAATCAATTGAGTAAATCATTGATCACTAGGTCGCTCTTACATTCAGTGACTCATCATGTGAATTAACTATAACATGAGTCTGCGTTTGGTTGTGACATTCACGGAAAAATTTATTTGGGGATATTCATAACTTGTTTTGCTCACATTAGAAATATCTCAGAAACAGGGTTAGCCGAAACAATTCGTTACTGAGGCATGGAATTTCCACTTCATGGAATTATTTCTAATTTTTTACAATTATATTACATTTTAGCATTATTTGGAAAGGCTCATTACTTAGTGGGCCAGTACTTTTTTGAGGTCTTTAATTCTTCCTACTCCTTTGACATGACTTATTGGAATTATTTTGGTTACCATATTGAGTTCTCTGATGACTGAAACTCAAATATGTAATGTACAATGACTGTAAATATGCGAGAATAAATTATGTATTCATTCATATCTTAGGTGCAACTTGCCAATAAAAACACAATAGCATCAAAGCTTACTGATTCAATGGAGACAGACTTTCGAGAATGATTCACTTCCTGAGAGGTTATTTCATAGGAATGCACAAGTTCAACTTTGTAAAAAGATTTTGATTGTGTTGGGAGTAGATAACTAGTTTTGTCATCCCTTTTTTCTCATTCCTTTTAAAAAGATGCAAAAGTAGATCTCACTGAATTGACGTGACGTGAAGCGACTCTGTTTCCCTCGTTTTCTCGTGAAATAAATATTGCATTGCTTCTCTCTCTTTTCGCATCCATTTTCAAAGCCATCAAAGGATGACTTTATTTGATATTGCATGATTCCTTGGGTCTTCTTGGCTCTGCATCTTCGATTGTCGTTCGAGTGAGGATGGTCTTATATTAAGTCTAGCTTCAGGATCAAAGACTCCGAGATGTAACCGGTGTCGACGTATGTATTACAATTTGATCAAGCTTTTATTGAAATAACATTTTTCATTCGTAAGTTTACTCATGTCCAAAATTCATTCTATTTTAATCTAAGGAATGCTGTCTTCAAATTATTATTTTTTCCGCTTTTGATTGTGCTATAGATGAGCCTAATCTTGATCGTGTAGTTAATTTTTGAGCGACTGTATTAAATTTTCGAACGGTTGTATTTAATCTTTAAATGGTAACGTAAAAGTAATAGATTTTACAATAATATGGTATAAATTACGACTATTACATTAATAAAACCTGGATGAATTTAATGACTATAAGTATATATAGGATATTACTACTATCTAAAGGAATTACTTGGAACGTTACTAATTCATTAATAGACCCTTGCACGGGGCTTATTTCAATATTCAATAGCTGAGTCGTCTTTTAGCTCATACGTCTGTTCTGCCACTTGCAGACAGTCCAGCAGCAATTGGATTGATTCATACGATCACTCCTTCACAATTCCAAGCCAAATACAGAGGGTCCTTACTTTGATCCACTGAAAACTGATATTTACATCTTTTGTGCTCTCGCTCCAAATTTTATACCATGCATCTTGTACCCGGAAACTGTTATGATAACTCATGTTTTAAAATAGATAGTCATATAATACTTTTAGCATTGACAGTGACAGTTTTACGTTCTACCTTTCCCTCCAGTTGAGGTTGACGAGGTACGGCAATTGCGAGAAATCAAACTTAAGTTACAGCTTAGAACGAGGCTACGATTCTTCAAAGAACTATAACCTCAAAGAAGTAAAAATTTCAGCGAAAAAGAGGAATTTCTTTTCCGCCTCTTCCACATAGTGCAACCCATCCTCCCAAATCTACCCTCAGGCCTCCCGTCAACTTCTTCCCCTCTCCCCCTATTTGACCTCCTTTCCCCCTACACCATTACCTACCTCGTACTTAGCTATTTGAGCCAGAGAGTCTAGTATGGTGTGCCTAATGATGTCGATTTTTCGGCGGTACGGGTCGTGTTATGAATATTCTCTGTGAACTTTGCAAAGATTAATATTCTTTGATATTCACCATTATGTTTCATAAAGTTGGACCATAAACTACTGAATATGCTTAGCATAGCCCTTTTAACTTAAATAGGAACTGGTTAGGTGAACTCCAAGCTTTTTGATATATTTATATTTTCCATTAGGTGTTATTTCAGGTAGTAGGTTGTATCAGGCATAACTTTTTGTAATCTGTTAGTATTATAATGGTAACGTTTAATTTTGTTGTTCCACATATCTTTATTTTCTAATACCCGGGTTTCGACGTTCGACGTCATCTTCAGACCTGAAGATGACGTCGGATAGAAATTCCGGACGAAATAAAAATAGAGAGATAATATGAGATATTTAAGAGAGATATAATGACAATTCATTTACAGAAACGACTGCGGAAGGATATGCCAGAAATTAGAACATTAGAATAAGTACTGTCCCAAAACCTACCAATCAGCTGGTAGAATACTCAATAGAAAAATTAGAAGTGCATTTTACCAAAGATATCACTCTTTTTTCCGAAAAATTCAGTCGCCTTCAAGTATAATTCGCCATATATTTGCTACAACTTAAAAAACATATTTTCTTGTGCGCATTGTTGAAGATGTTCAGTGAATAGCAAGCATTGGGTCTTTTTCTCCCTGTGATCTTTTTCCGTACTTAATTATGATCTGTTTCAATATCTGTGGGAATAATCCTCCGCAGCTATATCCTTATTAAAGGATCGTTTTTCTTTTTCACTACTACTTGTCATGTGATGCATTCGGTGGAAAGCGAAATATTTGTAACTTATGTCAAGTATGATTGGTCTAGAAAGTGGCAATAATTAATTTTATCGCAAAGGTGACTCGTAGATCTGACGAAGGATGGCAATATGGTACTATATTTGCTGCTAGGGATATTCACTTTCCTTGCTCTACTTAGCAATTATACACATTTAACACGTTTAACAGAGATTTTAATTATGTAATTCTTAAATTGTTGTTATATTGTCTTTAATTTTAGAAGTTATACCATTTATTTTAATATTTTTATAGCCATACATACTTAGTTTGGTGTCCTGAAATATTCCGATTGCTTTTAATTTCAGGTGAGTTCCAGTTTTCTACGATTTCTGGGATGGATCTTTTCCTTTCAGAGAAACAAGCGAAAACCCAGGTGAGCTTTTTCTCGGCATATTGAAATATTTCTCGCATCTTTCTTTCGACTTATCATGTCACTGGCACATTGCAATATGCCGAGTGTATTTCAACTCATAGATTTTTGTTTTATTTAAATCTGTACTCTATAACAGTGCAGAAGGAAACGCTAGTTTGAGTTATTTAGGTGAGTATTCTTAATGCGCGTAATTTAGTGCTTTCTATTATCCTAAACTTACTGAAAGTGGTACTATTAACTCACAAATGTGCTGGATCACAAACGCTAATGCGATTAGGCTCCGCGTCCTTACTTATTCGTACCGTTCTTTTTCCTCGCATGCAGGGAAAGGACCTCATGGACCAACATTCATCCCCTCCAAGATTTTGGACGACATACGATTCAATTGGGTACTTTCTTTCCAGATTTTTAACGTTCTAATCCTTTTTGACTAGTAACTCTTTAAGCATAATTTAACCCCTTGCGAGAGCGTCTGCTTTCAGATACTCAAGATGAATCTCTTGAGTGCAAATGTCATTTGAATCATTTTCAGAAAAGATCACGGATATGCTATTGAAAATTTTGTCTATGGCATATTTATTAACTTAAACATCACAGTTGGTTAGCTGGCTCATGAAAACAAACCTAGACAAATGGAATACTCTTTTTTTTCATTTTATCCGTGAATTTATATCTTTCAGTTTGATCAATATCGCCCGATAGGTACTAGTAGAAACAATATAATCATCTTTATATACTAGCATTGTCACTATGACGTAAATGGAATTTCAGTACGTTGGACTATGTTGAATATGAATTCATTGCATTTCGGTTATCTCTGCTTAGCTCTCTAGATAATAGCTTCGCAAGCATTTAGGGCGGGAGATATTCTGAGAACAAGCAAGCAGTGACCGCGAACCAACGCTATGGCACGATCTTAGGGCGGAGTTTCACTCATTCGGTGCACGTTGGAGGCATTGGAGCGCGAAAGTGGATTTTGTTGACAGCCTAAGAAAATTTCCCAAAAGATGCGAGCAATTATAAATATTTTGGTAAGGGAAGGTTCATGGCAAACATGTCCCTTATATGATGCTTGGAGAGTAGTCGCTGTTAAAACTAAACTGTATAAACAACGCTAACGCTAATATAATAATTTTATGGTTATAAGCAATCCATAAGCCACATAAAAGCTCATTCTCTAAAGTTAAAATTGGAGACATAATGCAGAAAAATATCCATTTTACTGAGTAACGAAAAAAATTTAGAAATGAAATGGGATGTTTGTATAAACATTTTTTCTCAAAAAATAGCCTTATTGTTGTGTTGAAAATTGTATGATACCTATGTAAAACGCAAGTGCTTTGCGTTTTGTTCTGCGTATCAATATCGTAGCATTAAAAAAATGGCGAGAATACCAAAGGTATCATCTCAGCAAAAGACGCCCTCTGACACCATTGATCCGAATCCAAGGCTGCAGGCCATGCGGACATGTAACGTGAATTTAGTTTTTACGTTGAGAAATATTTAGGATTGCGAGTAGAAGACGTCATAATCGTTTGAGTTAGGTCATAATGAAATACGTCTTGGAGCTGATATAAATTACAATAGACGGCTAAATGAAATTCTTACTGTTTCTGTTTTATAAACAGCACGTTTATGCTAGCAATCTCAGAAAAATCAGGCAAATATCCCATTAAAGGTAAATAATTTTCAGAAGGAAGAAATGGGCAACTTATGTGGGATTGTAAAGGGAGAAAATACTGTCTTAACATGTAGGAGCTTGTAGTGTTAAATAATCGTGAATTCTACTGAATTGGAATGAATGCTTCTATGTGGTTATCACGGACTCCCAGCATGCATTTCATATTCGTTTTTAGTTCATCAAAAGTCTTGAGGCACTTAACTTTTGCCTCGAATTGAATGTGAGCATATTTCTTATAAGTATGATTTCATAAGGAGGAAGATTAATTGAAGCTCGATGGTACTCAAACGGTTATTTATAAAATAAAATGCTAATGTGATATGTAAACACTATAGATTATATGGACATTTTTTGGGAAGTCTATAATTGTGACTTTAATCATTTTTAAATGATAGTAAAAATCGAGCGCTAACTATTTTTGATCCTCTTTAAATGGACCAGCATTGATATTCGACTTCATGATCAGTGTAACAGTGACGCCAGATAAAATAAGGTAACATAATTTATTGTATCCTTCACTTCATAGGGTGCCTTTTTTATATAATGTTTTTAATTTACATATCATAAGGTTATGTGCAAACGTATAATTTAGTTAAAAATTTTTTAATAGGTTTAAAGCTATTTTATGACTTTCTTCCCCTGATAGAATTTATGAAAAGATTGTTCCCGTAGTGAAAGACATAAGTAACTTTAACTCTGGTTTTATCAATATTATCTTATTATCCATGACATTCATTTAATCTAATTACTATCCCTTTGAGCTTTCGCATCAAATGATTGATATTATTTTCCCACGAAACACTTACTTTTAAACGTATAAAAAAACTTACTCTTGACTATGTGATTGATGAATTGTTGATTAGAAGATAAGGAAGGTGAAGTATTAATGCAGTAATGTATTGGCTACGACGTGTCAGAATATGCTCTTTAGCCCTCATGAAATGTCTTACGTATTTAATAGGCATCACATTTAACAGCATGTTATCGCGGATATTAATTGACACCCTTGCTTGATTATTGACACCCTTGTTGAGGCCCGAATTGTCTCTGTACAGGCGAAGATTTTTATATATTGGGCCAAAAATGTATAACATATTACCTTCTGAGTATAAATGTGCACCTAATCTTGCTTCTTTTTTAAAAGATGTTACAGATTGGCTATTTCCTTATGAAAAAATCGAAGATATATTTTGCTAAATAAGATTATTTATTTTTGTAAACATACTTGTTAAAAGGAATTCATTTGAAATGCTGGTGTATATTTTTTTTTCTTGTTCTAAATGTGACAATGTATGGTCGTAGTTCTAATTGATGGTAATCTAAACACAGGTTCGCCTTATAGATTAGGTAAAGGTCCAAATCAGAGGTAAAGCTCCAAATTTCCTAATACTGTATTTTTTGTATTTTTTCTGTATTTCATATTTTGGAGCAATAAACATTATTATTATATTTCATGAGGTCGCATTGCCTAATAAAATTCCAAAAACCAACGATATGTTTCGGGTCACAAGATATCCGTTTTAATTTCTCTCTATTTTGATATGTTGATATGAAATAATATCTTGCTGCATATGTTATTTTCGGAATCTGGGAGGTGCTGTGTTTTACTATAAGTGAAGAAATCAGCGAATGTGAAGAAACTTCAAAGAATCTGCTAGTACTGGAAAAGGTATAAAACTGAGGGCTATTAGAAATCATATCAGAAAGGAAGTATCAGTTACGTTTCCTGGAAATTCTCTCCGATTTCTTTTCCCACCGATATTTCAGTGCGGAAACAGCTTCTTCTGAAAATGATCCCAAAAGCCACTCGTTTTCTCGATCGATCCTTATCTCTTGTTTCCACTTTCTCGACGTTGCCCGCTTCAATCGCTCAGGTCTTTCAATCACCCTAGAGGGCTCCAACTTTCTCTCCTTTCTGGCTCTTTTCACCCCCAACCTCCGCTAGATTCCAATCTAACACATTCGAATTCACATTTAATACCTATGATTCTCTGCCCAATCTAAGCCAACCCCCTTCCTAATTAAACAAGATTAAATCTCTTTGGGAGATATGATATTTACCCTCATTTATCTCGTCCGGAATATCTTATCTTTTCCGTCCTATCTCCTTGACGACGATCTGTGTCTCAGTCGTTTAAAGTGGTTTAAAAAAACTACACGACCCTAACTCATTAGTTTCTTTGTTAGTTAAGGTTTCGCTACACCAGCCTAATTACATAGGTCATCTACAAGATCAAATTAAGCCAAACCGAATTACAGTTTGCCCGTGGGAAGTTTCAACTCAATTTACTTTATAGAAAAAATTATTATATCATAACTTGAATGTTAATGAGCCGTATCGTTCCCAAGCATTAAACAAGATCTTGGATATAACCATATCTAACTAATACAAAGGCTTAATTTATGCATGTAAAAGTGAAGTAAATGGAAAAAGTTTTCGAGTGGGGTAAATAATATTCAAAATTAAAATTAATTTTAAAATAAATGTTAAAAGTAAGGTTTCCACAATATAAACGGTAGTGATTATCTGTTTGATTTAGGCTATTTTATCCTGGAAAAATCGTAATAATCCTTATGTTTTTGTCGACTTTTTGTCTGTAATTGAAGTGGTATTTTTAGGATTATCATGGTTAAAGAAAGTTGTATCAGAATATGGGTCCTGATAAATGCTAACTCTTATTGCTCAACCACTTTTTGACGGCTCTATTTTCCATCCAACATTAAGTGAAAATGAGTGGTGTAAGTGGTGTAAGGAATGCGATAAAATAAAGTAACCGAGCCTCCGGCCCAAAGCACTTTAGAAGATCTGTGAAATGAATAAAAACATTTTAGGTGGTGATGTTTGTTTAAATATACAGCTCCTCTATTTTAAGTGATCCTAATTGTTTGTATTTCTGACCGACAAAATAAGAGCTATTGAAGAGCTTGATATAGAATGCCCTCAGGAGAAAATTCTGGTGGCTCTCTTGAGTTCCCTTGGCAATATGATAGAACATGCATTTAATTAAATCATATAAAAATTTCTGCCCACCTCGGGATGGAAAAGAATTTTCTTCGTAAAAATTTATTAAAGATTAATGGAGATTAAAAATGGTTTCCAATAACCAGTTCTTCAAATGTATCTTGCGCAAATACTTAGTCCCATTCATTTAGTGTACCACGATGAGTTTCCATTTCCATTTCCGTTTTCTTTCCTCGGATGAATTGTGGTTGATATTAAATAACTTATCATAGCCTGAGTAGCATTGATAAGATCTACATCTGCATACTGTCCTACCAGCCGCATGAGCGTGTAGAAGGGGGTGTTAGGACACCACCGCCCGTGTAATGATGTAAGGGATAAGGTTTTGGGAGGTGAAATGGTGACATGTCCTATGGGAGTGTATTAAGTGGACCTTAGTTATGATTGTGGTCGCTTATTGTGCGCGGAAATAACGAGTTATTGTACCTATCTGTTTGGCAATGTATATCTCTTATTTTATCGCCTTTGTCAGACCTAGGGAAGACAGTTTGTATAGGTGGAAAATCATCTTCTGGATGGAGTTTTCAGGTTTTTCCTAATGTGTCAATATTTTTAGTTGCCGTTTTCCTCCAACTTTCTGGAGCCTTGAAAGGGTCTTTGCAGGTATTGTTTTATTTAGTGCCACTGGTCTGTAAGTAGATTTGATTATTAAGAGGATTTAATACATGTTTTCTGATTCTAAGAATTTAGAGATCTATTTACGACTTTTTATAAATAAATTCCTACACTTAAAACTCTATACGTGACTGTGATACTTTTTTTTTTGCTGGGAACTGTCAGAGTGAATGCTGTTCTGTAGTTATTTGAGCGTTATAATTGCTTATATCATTTCATCTAATGATGAATGATGATGAATGACAATGATGAATGATGAAGTTGACGGTAAGAAAACGGTGTTTTAATAAAGTTCTACATGGTTTCATTAAAAATCATAATTACTATATGTCCCATAACATGTCATTTTCACACAAATTTCTTATTTGATCACACATCATAGCTTAACTTTGCTTACGAAACTGCTAATCGCTGGTTGCATGTAACATTTAATCTGCCCTCTTTTCCATTGGTGTTGATTTTTAGGGCAGTGTTTTTCATTCCAAAAAGAAATGTTTTCACACAAGCCACAACTGAATAGATTTCTGTCGCACTTTCAGTGTTTTTTTAAATCTGGTATTGCGAAAAAATTCACTGCTTTTTGTTACTTTATGGTAGAGCTCTGTTGTATGACCCATTCGATTCACCTGAGTTCTTGCTGGCCCATCTTGTATTGTTCTTAAGAAACAATTCTGTTAACTTTTTGCTGGCGAAGTCATATATCAAGATTGGTTTGTGCAGCGGGAAGTTCAGATAAGGAGAATCGCAGTGATTAATGAAGATTGCTCTGACCCGGTAACCCTTGATATCTGAATAGAGGCAATGAATCACACCAAATGCACTATTAGCACACTTGAATGTGTATATTTCAAGGGCGTATAAATATTGAAGACAATCGTACAAGAAACCGAATACCGGAAGTTGACATTCTTTTAATTTTTATACCTAACTAACCATCTGGCTACCCGAAAACTTTTCTTTTATGCTGTAATTGGGTAGTCCATGACTATGCTAGACTTTTTTTTACTTTCTTATCGCAATGGATGACTCTCTTACTGTAATAACAACTTTCAGCTACCATGTAAAGTTAGTGTAAAAGAAAAATGACTGGGCATGTAGTTTTACGGACTTGTCCTTAATTTTAAGAAAATGGTCCCATTTCAATTCCAAGATTTCTGCCACTATTTGCCTGAATAAAATGATCAATGAATCAAAGGCCAATTCTACTTTTTCTATTCTGATCGGCTAAGGTCATCACAAGGCTATGCTATCTCCCTAGTCACCATTTGTTATATCCACCCGTTGGTCTATTTAGGGCATTACAGTAAATTGACCCATCGACCTAATGTGTTATGTCACTGGCTGGAGGGCTTTTATCGTTTGAAATCGAGTATCACCCAGGAAGTCAACAAACGTTTTGAATGATATTGCTGTGTTACTGCATTTTGCATAACTCGAACACTTTGGATTGATGCGACTTAAGGAGAAAACGAATTGGTAGCTTTGACTTTCATAGAAATTCCAATTTCCGAACCGTGGAGTGTATTGACGATTATTGCTTCTTTCAATAACTCCCATTTTTGTACACTGCGAAGAAGTTTCACATTGAGCCTTTATGAAGTTACTTTGATAGCTTAACGGTTCAAGTAGATTAAGTATCTGAAACTTCCTCGACCTTTAACCTTTTTTGGTCTCACATTCAAATGAAAAGCAGACAAACCGTGCGACTTAGGCGACAGGAGGACTACTTACGAGTCTAATTCGGTGTTCTCTGTAAAAATGCAAAGCAATTTGGAGCTGCATTGCCTGCATCCATTACTTTTTATAAGTCCTTATTGTTTCTTACCGGCTTAAGCTTGTCTGAGTCGCATAAATGCTTATGGAAGTATCAAATAAATGCAAGAAAAAATGTTTCCTTTATTTATCAGCAGACTTAGAATGTCATTCTTCAGCATGCTTCCTGTCCAAAACAATTGCTGAAAATTACTATTTGGAATTTTCAACTGCGAACCTCAACCTATGCCCATTTTACGTATTAAAATTGCTCTTTTCGTATCTAATTTCTTTTATAAACATGCCATTGTGCTGTGCAGAAAGGCAGCGCTCGGTTTCACTGCGTACATGGCGACAAAAGGGTATTTGAAGGCACGATTACCATCTGATCATCTGATCCATGAAAACTGTTGTCGCCCAGGTGTGAGAAAACATGGCCTAAAGTCTATGCATGGCCGTGTGCACATTAATGAATCCAATCGACAAACTACAAAGTTATATTTGCTGACAATATAAATTAGCAATTATAATAACGTCACCCGCCAATTCGATCAGTAAATGTATGCAAAGTTCAGAACTACAATAGTAAAATGAGATTATCTCTATTTTAACTCTTAAGGTCAATGAAGCACACATCTACCAGATAATAAATATGATAAATGCGTATCGATTTTGTAAGTCTGACTGTCCCAGCCCTACCAATGTTGGTGTATTTGCACTTATATCGCTAACTTTAATTCATTTCGTCATTATAAAGGTGGTCTATGCTGCACCGTCCTCCGATAACTTCCATCATAATTTACTGAAGATATAACTTACATTCAATGCGATTAGTAACATCACGGCTTACACTTAAAAAACGACAAAAATTCATTATGATTGAATAAAGATTTAGGTCATTGGGCATCTAAAAGTAATAAGCCTGTATGTATTCTAAAATTACAGGGATAGAAGGATTAACTTTGCAATTAATCCTTCTATCCCTGATATCAAGGAATTCCACCAAGTGAGGTCTGAAACCATCGTTTAAAATTACAGGGTATTTATATTGAAAAAATGCGTCACCAGAGTAACATCGTCACCTCAGCTCCACTTTTGGCTCTGATTTAGTCACTAAGACCACAAAACATGTTAGAAAAGACTCTGTTAGAAAAACTTTTGCCTTTTAAAACACAAGGCTCTGCGTGAGACCAAAATCGCGCTCTGTGTCTTGATTACTCTCGTGTCAGCTAGCGTTCGAACATGTGTAACTATGTCTTTTAGATATAGCTAACGTTCAAAAAACTGATTAATAATACAAGAAAAGTCGCACCTCTTATATTTTATATGATCGGTTAATTTAATCTATTCTACGCCCATACTTTCCTGACAAACACGCCGGTTAGTTTGGAACAAACGACCCCGCCGTTAAAACCGTCCTCCCTTTGTATACAAGTCTCTCATATCGAGTGGGAATTGAGCAATAATATGGACTAACTGCTCCCTAAGATCCCTTCATTTTCCGTTTTGGGCACCGGAGCGATGAGGAAGAAGAAACAATTGAAAAGCAGTTGCGGATTCCACCCGGAGCAACGGTCGTTGGGTAAAAAAGGCAAAAGCATCCCCCATGAGCTTCGCAATTGCCTCGCCACACACACACCCACACACAAAGACAGAGTCCATCAATCTTGTCTCCTTTCGACTCCGATCGTCTCTTCTTTTTTTTCATTGCTCTCCTTTGTCAGCCCTTTTCTTTGCCTCCACCTCCTCCACCTCCTCGTGTGTGTTCCCCATCCTCCTCTTTTGTCGCCTCCGATGCTCATTCCCGTTCATCTAACGTCCCCTTTTCCCAATTCCGCCCACACAAAGAGAGGAACGACATGCGGAGGAACTTCTCTCTCTCTCTCTCATTGGCGCATGGATCCGTCCTCTGCCACGCCCCTCCCTTCATCCCCCAACCCGCCCATCCACCAACCCAACCCAACCCCTTCCCAGCATGCCACTCCCTTTTGTCCCGCGGAAATTAAAACGCGACCTTAACCCCAAAACGTTTTCAGCATTCGAAAGGAGAGCTTTCACCCCCCACCACCCACCCTCACACCAATCGCTCCCGCTCCTTCCTTATCTCCAACTGTGCTAAGACCGATCCTCCAATGGCTGAAGCTCCAAAGGGATTGGGAAGGAAAGAAGAGTAGGGGGAAGGGGTTTTTTAATTCCCGGGAACGATTCACAACAAGTTTAATTGGCCTCTCCGAGTTCGTGACGTGGGGGATACGGGGATATATCCTGTGGGAAGACGCGTCCCGAGGGTCGTGGAGGGAAAGATGCTGAAGCAGGAGGAGGGGAGTGGATGTGAGGACGATTTTAATTTGTGGATTAATTGAAAAAGTGAATTTGAAAGGAGTTTTGGTCCCTACGGTGCGGGGTCTCGAGAGGTTTTGTAAGAGCGTGGGAAGATGTGCGGAGGGCGGGGGTGTGATTGAGGCGCGGGGTGGAAATTTTGGTGCCGCTTTCCATTGGAGAGTGCGGGGGTGAGAAGGGGATGGAACGCGTTTAACGGGGTTTGAGGGTTGGCAGATGATTTGGGACGCTGTCATCGCTAGACGTGTCAACACTCGGAGCCATTAGCGCCTTCGGAAGATGAATATAGAGCGGGTGGATGATGAGGAGTCGGTACGAAACTCGGCGGCAATTTGCCCGCTCTCCGTTCGCTCCTCTGCCGCACACGGAACCGTGGTCGTGCGAGGTGTTCGCGAGTGGCGGGGAGAAGGAGGCGGGGCAAAGAGGCCGCCGAAAACTGGATTCCAGCCCGCCACAGGAGTTGGGAGTCCACCGCAATCCTCCTCTTGTTTTGATTCAGTTGGCAGCGAAACTTTTTTTTTCATATTTTGAGCGCCAGTTCTGCCGTGTGGAAAAACATTCCGTAAGATTTATGACCCAACCGACCTGTGAGTTTTTTTTCACTCAGAGGGTAATTTGGTGTGAGTGGCAGGTAGGTATGACACCCTAGTCCTCCACCACCCCAAGGCGTCAACAGTTTCTTTTTTTCTATTTTGGCAGTGTCTGCCAGCGGATTAAAAACAAAGCACCAGAGTTCTCAGTTGATCCTTTCAAATATTTAATGAGGGGGAAAATTGTCAGTCTTGGAGTTGTTTCGCTTGAATCGAATACTTTTGACCTTGCAGCATCGTTTGTTGGCCACACAACAGATTAAAATTTCACTGTACTTTGCACTCAAACTAGCGTATCTGAAAAAAATGTTGTATTTAAATATCACCCGAAGAACTTTATTTAAACTTATTTAAATTAAATTTTCGATGAAGATATCTAGAATGCTTCAGAAGAGAACGAAAATATTGAGGAGGATATAAGTATAGTTAACTATTTTTTCCATTTTTTCCAATGAAGCACTATAAAAATGGAAAAAGGCTAAGGAACTATGATAGTGTATGTAGGCTACTCGCGTGAGCTAGATTACAGTTGATGATGGGAGGTGGCTCGAGTTAGCGGCAATATTATGGGATGTAGCTTGTTGATCAAGTTCACTGAGCACTATAATACTACATTATTATCATTCTCTAAAGGCAATACCTTTTTGCTGTTGCCATGTCTCTCTCTTCATCGCTGTGTTCTTCATATTTCCATATAAATGCAGGTCCAATTCCGTGAATATCGTCTTAAAGTAAGAAGTTCTGGGACGCCCTCTTGGTATTTTCTCAAGTACTTTTCCCTTAAAAATATTGGTCAGGAGGCTGTTGTGCCGTAATTTATATTCTACTAGCTTCGCTCACCTTTCCCTAATTGTGTTTAAGAGGGGCCTCTTCTCTTCCACGAAAGCAAGTACTTCGCCATTTGTTTTTCTCTCTATCAGCTCGTCTTTGTTAGTCTCCTCCATATCCACATTTCTGCTGCGTCTAGTTTCTTATACTCTACTCTTCCGATTGTCCATGTCTCACAGCCATAACTTAATACACTCCATAAAATGTTTTAGCGAACTATGTTCTTACTTCTATACTTAAGTCGCCATTTTAATAAATTCCTCTTATTTTGAAATGCTTGTTTTGCGAGGCTTATTCTTCTCCTAATTTCTGTTTCACATTTATTATAATAATTGATAATGCTTCCTAAGTAACAGAAAGTATCAAGTTGGTCTAGGATTGTATTTTCAAGACATATATTAGCTTTGTAAATTTCTTTTGATTTTCCGATCACCATTGTTTTTGTTTTTTTAAATTAATCTTCATTTTCCAGTGTTCAAGGGCATTTGACGAAACTTCAAGCATATTATTCATTACCTTTTCAGGATTGGCTGGAATTACTATGTCGCTTTCAAAACGAAAACTGTAAATACTGACCCCAGTTATTTCAATTCCCTTCGTTTACTCTTTCATTTTTCTGGTTGCTTCCTCAATGAACATGTTAAATAAGTATGGTGATAAGGGGCAGCCTTGTCTTACACCTCTTCTTATACTTGCTTTCTGCATGCTCTCATTTATATATAAACTTCAATTGCTTGGTGTTTGTATAGACTTCTGAATCAGCATTTTATCCTTCCAATCAACCCCAAATCTGCTCATAGTTTCAAAAATTTCCCAATCTACATTGTCAAATGCGTTTTCAAGGTCTGTGAAGGTTACAACGGTTTTTCTGTTTACTTCTTTTCTTCTATCCAATATCTGTCTGTTACAAAAAGTTTTACCATACTACATTGCGTGGCACTAAATAATCCGTCGCATCCGACATTTTGACATGGCCATAAATTTAGGGAATTTTTGCATATTTTCAAACACATGACATATACTGATTCTACTGCCAAGATTCAGATGATATTTCAGCATATCTAAATTATGTAAATCGCTAGGCCACCGATTTGGTAGAAAACTTTCTCCTCCTAGCTTTACATAAGTTTCGTAGCGCAATGGTTTTTCTTATTTTTTAGATGAGGCGTATCTTTAAAGGTGTATCAACTGAAAAAACTGTTAGTCGTACGAGGGGTCTATGATTACTGTGACTAAGAGTGTTGATGTATATTTAGGGTCCTTGGGATGTAACTTCACGGCACAGGATTGCTTCTTAAAACTGCGTGGATATTTACTAAGCAGAGGCAAAGAATCATAAAAATCCAAAAAGAAGGAACTTTAACGCTCTTCATACATCATTATGAGAATAGTAAGCAATCAAAATCTTAAATCTTTGGCGTGGACACTACTGAACGCTTATCAGAGGCATCCTTTAACATTATCATTACCATAACTCTTACATGAGAGATTCACATTACGACGTAATGCTAAACTTTAGCAACTTAATTGTTCAGTAAATATTAAAAAGCGTCTGGTAAAATTGCTGGCTAAACCAGCATATACTGAAAAATATATCATAGAGAACGGTTCACTAACCTTAAGTTGTATACCATACGCCGAGGCATTACCAGGTTTCCATTACCTTTAGTCTCTTATTGATGCTTGAGTACTTGATACATATTCATATTTTACAAGGGCTAATGTCTACTATATATCGCATTAACTCACAAATGCATTCATTAAATTTAATTTATATAATTTTGTTAGATATGAGTAAATTTATTCACTTCCGATCCACATAACATATCAATAAACTGTCAGATAATAAGATTCTTTTTTAGTAACGAGTTCATAAAATGTTATTTTACGGACCCTATAAATGGCCATTTCCACCTAAAGTTTAGAGTTAAATTATCATGGGTGTTTACGTTAAAAGGTTGCCTAAGGCCGCTGCATTAATTCTTGGTTACTGAGTTCAATTCCCCGCTGAATTTCGTTTACTTTAAAACTTTCATCATTCATATTTCTTAGCTGAAATGCCTGTAAATGTATTTTTAAGTTTAATTTTTAATTTGAATAATTTTAACCGTTTTCCTCGCCATTCTCTTGTGACTTGCCTGTAAGTTTTTGGAGATATGAAGACTATAATTAAATTTATAGGAATTTTGCGTTCTTTTATACGTCTTAATAAATAACTAGTTGTGTAAAAAGAATCTTCCTTTGGGAAATGTTTTTGTTATTTATACCGTTAAGAATTTTAGAAAGAATTGACATTATATATGAAGATGGTATTAACTAAATCCTTAAGTTGTTGTTCATATAATGTTTCAACTTAAGTTTTCTAATGGTGGGTGACGTAAAAAAATGACAAATATTATGTTATGGATGTTGTCATTTAACAAATACTGCTAACAGTAATGGTCACTCTTTTTCCAAAAGAACAATGCTGATGAAATGAATCCTAATAAGAGGTGAAATTATGGCACAAAATATGCAAAAAATTCAACGAAAATATTTTAAATGCTGCCATAGGAGCCGAATGCAGCGCCAATTCCATGGAGCTACGCCATTTTTATTTCAATTATTGTCATCGTCATTGGTCGCTCAATCCTAAGATTGACTGCAGTCCTGCACCCTTTTCTATCTAGTTAAAATGCTGGGCTGCATCTTCTAGGGAGACTAATGCGGTAGTTTCCCAGTTATCTTTTACATCGCAGTACCCCGGCCGATTCGGTCAACTACACTAACGCCCGAAGCCGTGGCTGTTTACACCAGTCCAGTCATCGCGACCTGGCCATCAATGCCTTCTACTGCCTCTCAGTGGTGGGGTCAAGTTCAAGTGCAAAAGTTGGTAGGCAAGTCTAGAATAGTTTTTCCATCGCTTGGTCTCGAATCTGTCACTTTTAACGGGAATTCGGGCTAAATATTCGTTGGTTGGATTCGTATATTTTATTTAAAATCATTTTTCCGGGAATGCTCGCTTCTTGCGAACAGCTATAAGTCAAAGTTTCATACTGCTTTTGCGATCAAAATGAGTTTTTGTAATCGTTTTTCAGTAATCTGAGCAAACTTTATTAGAGCTCACGTTAAGGTCTCCGTCTTCAAGGCCAAATTAAAGAAAACCAGGAAACCCTATATTATTTTCATTTCAGCTTATTAAACGAAACGAGCTTCTATGATGCTGTGTTCAAGTTTTCTGAAAAACTGGAAAACGTGTCCCTTAGGTCAAAGTAACCTTGAGAAAATGAGCGCGTGTACGCAGGAACTCATGGGATTATGGTCTTACCTGTACTTTCCTGCCTGTCTCGGCATTTTTTTAATGCTGGGTTCCTCTGCCTCTTGCTTTAATCTCTCCTTTCCCGTTCTAAGCTCTAGCTGGGGCATGTTTCCCAAAGAGATGAATTTCTTCGAAATATTTTCCTCGTGTAAATTTGGGGTTAACAGGAACAGGTAAAATGAGGGGATAACAGGAACTTGTGCTTTAAGACTGACTTATTACTGGGAGCTGGAGGTTTCCCTCAAGCTTCAAGATGAACAATCACGCCTACATTAATATTTTCGCTCTTTTATTTTCAAGCAAGGCATCAAATATTTTATGTGATTATCAAGGCGTAGTAGACCAGTAGAAAATATTATCAACTTCTGCATAGAGACTAAGACGTGTTAAAACATTTGTCGGCAAATAAAATGTTTATGAATGTAGTATGTACTTAGGTATAATTGATCAACATGAGAGTTGGAAATATACTCTCAGTAACACCTCTAGCTTTTGTATATGCTTTTTAAGGCAACTCTATTTAACTGGGGGTTGCTGCCATATAAATAAGCACGGCCTCAATTCCCAAGGTCTTCTTCACATCACTTTGATGGGTCAAGGGGTTGTTCGTCACCTTTGGGAATAACTGCAGAGGTCGTAAGCCTCTTAAATTGTTCGCCAAGATCCCATGGTGTACGTTTTTTCCCCTGATGCGTTCAATGCATTGATTGGTGTAGTAAAACGCCGTGTACTGACGGAAGTTCTCTCAAATCATGGTCGCTGGCCTAAAAGACACTTCACGCACGTATAAATGGCCCATTTTCATCTCTCATTACACACTTTTTTTACTGTAGCTCATTCATTATTCCGACATTAAGAGCATGAAACCGAGACTACGATGATGAGTTTTGACTGAAATTCTAGCTATAATTACATTCCAAAGAGCTCCTCTTAATGGAATGATTTTAATAACTAACGTGGTGCTAAAATGATACGTTTTATATTCCATCTCGTTCGCTGGGCAGCTTTGAGGAGTTTGTCCCAAATGTGCATGAAACTCACATTATGACTAGTTCTTGAGCTGCCTCACACAGAAGCTGATGAATGCTATTTAATACTACTTACTCATTACTAAAATGTAACATCATCCGCAAGCGTATATACTTTGGAAATACCTCCGCTTTCTCATCTTGTAATCTAAATAACGCCATGAAGTTACACGATTCGTAACAAAACCTTTAGCTCAAATCTTTAAGTTACACTCTTTAAAGTTGATTTTTCTCATGCCCGTTTTTGCGGAAGTTTAAATGAATGTAATCCTGTCTACATTTTTTTCTGCACATACAACAAGGTAGAAAATATTTTTTATCTGCTTCGAGCATCGTTTTTAAATTTACAGCATTTTCAATCGCACGTCTAGTAAGTTTACATTAAATATTGCTTTCATTACTGTAGGTTTAAATCCTTTTATACTAAATTGAAATTAAAAGTAACTAAAAACTCCCATAAACATGCATCACGAGAATAGTTATAAATTAATGTAAGTATATATTTTAAAATTTTCACTCTGTACCCGTAACTCAATGTAATGTCATGGAGCAAAGTGAAATGTCTTCGCTTCATTGTAATAAAAAAATTAATGTTAATGATGAAAAAAATAATAGAATTATAAATTCTATTCATCCCGTCGAAATATGTCAGGTTCGCAATCACTACTGCGGAACCAACATGCACTAAGCCCTATATTATTCCAGCTTCACGATCATCAAGGTCGCAGGAAGAGCCGAGTAGCTAAACCAGACTCGGCACTCCTTTTTTCTCGCGGGCAGCACGAGTCCCCAATTTCATGCCCCGCCGGTTTAGGTCCTTGTTCCCTGTTGTCACCCGAAACCCAATTCAAATCCGTCAGGTAGCTCCGTTAAACTTTGCTGCTCGGAATGTGAAATGAGCGGGGGGAGTCTCTCTCTCTCTCTCTCGTCCTTGCGCGAGCGATTCATCTTTCCAGAAAATCACCGCCGTTTCGCCTTTGCTGTCAGCAGTTCCTGGACGCAACTGGTGACCGCCTCAAGCATCGACTATGAACGGTGCGCCGAGCAGCTGAATCACAGGCGTAGTAAATGTGTTGCCTCACTCCCTAACTTACTTGTCCTCCTCTTCATTACGTCTCAAACACTTTGCGGTGCATAAATAGATAATTTGTACCGCGGTTCATAGTTTCATTAGAAATAACGGTGTAACTTAACCAAAGGTTCTAATCCATGGTATTTGACGATCTTGTACCAAAAACTGATAATTTAGCCGTCAAATTGCAACGGATTAATGGAAAAGGGACTTTTGAACTGTGATCAACTATTTTCTCAATGTTTCCAAAATGAGTGCCTAATTTCAAATAATTTATTTCAGTTATATAATCAATTACTTACAAATTTTTTGTTTTTAACCCTTAAACGCCAAAGGTACCCTTAAGGGGCACGCTAACATTTGACCTTTCTAACTCCGATGTTTTTCCATTCAAGGACGCTAAATTAACTTACATCTTAGATAAAAGCCTTTTTGACCGATAAGCAAGCTTTTTGGTTTTTTAAATATCCTCTATTTTAATTATTTGGTGTGATTAATAATTACGCACGATACCAAGATTTCTCGCGGCCCAGCTTAGCGGCAAGTCAACTTCGTTTCCTGCCTAAATCTGTCATTCGCGTAATATCCTTCACTTATTCATTTTATTACCGTTTCCAATTTTAATTGGCAAGAAACTAATGAATGTTTGCTTCTAGCTCTCAGTGTATACAGTTATAGCCCTCGTACATGGAAGTAGCTCTAGCTTTGACGTTACTCTGCGATATTATTATCGCACCACGAAAATGCCTTCCAACTGGAGCAAAAATTCTATTGATGTGTCCGGATGCTTACTAAAAGGGTGGCGTTTTTAGAGCGGTACAGGGTACACAAAGGGTAAGGCCCTCGCCGGTCCTTAATGGTGTAGGGTCAAGGAAAAACCTAGACCCTTTTCGCTCTTTTGGCTAACGGGCGTCGGCCATATTTCCAAGACGGTGTTAATTGAACCCTTCGATTCATCCGTTATACTTCCTATCAACATTTAGGATAGACAAACTAAACTTCGTTCTCTCTGTTTTTTGACGCGTGTGATGCAGGTGTGATGAGTGTCAGGGTTTGTCTTCCAGGCATTATGGATTTCATTTGAGGATTCAGAATATTAATGAGGAATAGTAATTTTTTAAAAGTAATTTAGCCCTATTACTGCGGATACCAGCACTCAATGTTTTCTTTATCGCATATTTTTTCTTATATTGGCGTGAGAAATATTTTCATAGCAATTACTTAATAAGCGGAAATATTCCAAGATGGAGCAGAAAGACTTTTGAATACGACTATGGAGCCTTGAAGTCATAGATATCGTCGGAAGACGAGGGTCTTCCTGCATTGGAAGAACAGGCGGTGACACTACCCTCCTTCCAAACGTCACGGTACTCAATACTCATCAGCCACGTGCATTTTACGTCACGTGGGGGCCAAGTGACTCACCGGAAGATAATGCTGGCTGTCATAACATAAACTTGTCAAGGAAGGGGCCGAAGTGGGTCCCACCGAAGTGTTCATCGATGAGGCCCAGGGGAAGGACTTTAAGGCCAAGAACAATAAGCGCTGGCCAGTGAAAGGGAAGCGCCTTAGGTGCCGAGTGTGCTCGGGAAAGGGATTACATACCCGGACTGCAACTACACTCCCCGTTGCGTGCGAAGCTCAACGCCTAGATCAAATGCAAAGATTGAGCAATAGGGTTATGCAAATTAATCTATTTTGAGGTGTACCACACTAAACTTTAAGTAATACTAAGTTGACATCAGGTGTATTTTATCAATAAATCAATAGTATTATCAATATAATATTTTATCAATATAATGAACCAATATTCTAACAATGCATCCAATGATAAATATTGTCTTTCTTAAAAGAAAAATTGATTTACTCTCAAATACTTGCCTAAATGAAGGATTTCTGAAGGTGTTAAAAAGTTGATCAAGGCAACGAAAATTATTACTCAAAGGTAACGACTTGTCTGCCAATGAATGCTTTTTATTTCAACAACATATAATTAGAATTTTTGTAGATATTAAATTTTATAGCTTAAGAAGCAGGAAAAAGTTAAAGAAGGAGATTTATTCCGGCAGTAAAGAGCGTCTATTGGACATTTAAATCCGGCGTTTAGAAGTCAATTAAAGAAAAATATATTTTTTTAAATTTAAAATGCTTGTGTTATATATTAAATACTGCTAGATCATAGCAACGATAGCTCATTTGCTATGCTCAACACAATCTTCATTGAAATGGGATAAGTATTTGACATTATTTACAAAAGTCTGCCAGGATAACAGAAGAAAGATACTATATATTCGCTCAAGAACGCGTCCTCTTCCCCAATTTCTTCGTTTTCATCAATACATAACTCTATCACTCGCCAAATCGAAAACTACTCTGGTCTTTCATACAATTAATCTTCAAACCCATTCTTTTTGTTGCCATATAGAAGTTTTCCTGGATACGTTTTAATTCCAGTTGACTCTCAGAAAGCAACGCCATATCATCCGCGTGCTGAATAATCCGCACAATTATATGTACATTTATTGTATCAACTTCATTCCTGCGCGCAATCTATGCACACTAAGCTATAAAAAAAACTCGTAACTATATCAATTCATTTAAACTCTTCAAGTGCTCAAATAAATGCAAAACTTGGGCAGTCGAGGGTACAGTAGCTCGTGGTTCGTGTATAGCATCTTAACTTCTTCATTCAGGTTGCAGGCCAAACCTTTGCTGCCATGCCTAATATCCGCTATTAATTATCACAGTACTAATCTGCCGTCATCAGTTGTAACAGCACCCTTTTGCTTGGTTTCATAAACGAACATTACATCTATCTTTCTCATTTTTATAACATTCATCTACCCTCTCATATTTCTGTTCTAACCTCGATCATTCCAACTGCCAGTTCTCCGCTCGTTTTGCCGTATCCGTCTCTGGATGTATACTTGTACTGCTGCCCGTCGCGGCTTCGGCCGTCCGAGGCTATTCTTTGACTAAGCTGTAAGCTTAGAGTGTGCTAGGTTACCGACCTTTACTTCACCCACTTCACGTACAGCTTTCCCTTATTACGGTTATGGCGCGGTACGTTTCCCCGGTCACGGCACGTTTTCCCCAGTTTACCAATAGAGAAACCAATTTCCAATAATTCCACGCTTTTCCTCTTTTTTTCGAGCTAGGATCCCTCTCATGTCTTGAGAATCAACTCACCGTTACCCTTTATCCAGTTTTAGGGGGTATCTGTGGTGTACAGACACACCGGTACGCACAACTGGTGCGATAAATCAACGGCTTCATTTCTGCACTTTATTACCTGGGAGTTCAAATACTAACTTTAATAAACTTTTATTCATCCTTGCTCTTATTTATACTTCCTGTCTCAAAATTTGGGCACAGAATCGGTCTAGTAGCATATTCATGCTTTCTATGCTTTCTTGGTGATTCATGCATTAAATGAATGCCGTCACTTATTTCATTCATCCTGTCGATTCTTGTTCTCTATTATGGACGCTAAAGGACTTGATCGGGATTGACTCGAAACTACGGAACATCAGACGTTGTATCATTAAGTTCTCTCTTCTCTCCTTAATTTATTGCATTCTATTGGCGAAGAACTTGTAAATTTAAGCTTTAAAAATCCATTTTAAACCATATCTTATTGATCTATTAAGATCGCGTGAGATGCAAGTGATAAAGGGCTATTTAAGAACAATTTTTAGTCGAACTTTTAGTCGAATCAGATTCTCCTGTGCAAATTTTTGAGAGAGTAATTAGCTATTCACGGTACTGAATTTTTTAGTTGGAACACTCTTCCTTGTTGCTGGCTTAAATTCACGATATTTATCAGTGACTTTTTCAAGCTCAAAATTGGGCGGATGATGATCCAATATGTCCATCGTACTGTTGGCTGGAGGCTGCAGCCAGCGTGTATGAAATACCGTAGTTACCATTGGTTGTTTATCAGATAGGTACACTATTATAATTTGATTTTTTCGATTTGATGCTGTGTTTTCCTCCAGTGTTGCCAATAGATCATTTGTAATGTCAAAATGAATTGCTATGATGTTGTATTAACGTTACCACTTAATGCATTTAATATCATGTCATAAAAAATATGTATGTTTGGTGGGGAATCATGCCCTGTAAATTACTCTTGCGGAGTCAAGAATCCCGAGAAAAATGTTGATAGATGTTCAAAATTCCTCGGGAACGTCATAGAAGGTATTTCGTGACCTGCAGGCGCGGGAGTTTTCACACGTCAGCAGGTGAATCCGTGCCGAAATCGTGCCGGTAGACCCATTTTAACGGCAACTTTCAAATTTTCCGCTGCGTGGAAGTGAAAAATTGTGTGCAGTCCGTGGGGACTTTTCATCGCTTTAAATCCGTAGCAGGACGCCACCTCGCCTGATTTAAATGAGCGCATATATAATCGAGGGTGTGAGTGCCGCAAACTTTCATCCCCACTCACAAACCCAATGGAGGGTGTTTTTTTTTGCGTTCCTCATGCTCTCGGCAGATGACGGAATAAAAATAAGTCTCCCGGCGCGACCGATGCGACTCGGGTGGCGCCACCGGCGAGATCACGCCGAACGAGAAGCCTTCCATCTTCCGAAATTTTACGGAGCGCTCATCGTCACCGGCTTTCTGCGTATTAAGGTTTTTTTGAGATCCCAAACTCCACCGGCCGACCTCGGCTATAATCACGAAGCTTTGAAATTCATTCCACGCGCTGCGTGAAACGAGATACCCATCCCCGAGCGAGGAGATAATAAAATTAAACAAATTAAAGGTGAGCGTTAAAAAAAATGACATCGAATAAGTGAAAAATGGCGTATTGTATTTTTTATTTCCGCTCTTTAATTTTTTTCGGCATTTTTATTCGCGTCGTCGGCGTCTTTTATTTTCCGTTAAAATATGAAAGCGCGAGGTGACACTCCCCCCAACCATTTTCTCACTCTCTCTCGCCTTATCCTCCACTTCTCACCCACACCCTGCGTAACATAACGGATGGTGACTGCGAGAGGAACAAGGGCGAAGGCTTTCGCTGCGCATGCGCGTCGGGGCCACAAAATGAGCCGGAAATGGGACGAGGGCGAAAGAATATGGTGCGTTGCGCAAGGGGCGGTGTAGTGTAGTGGAGTGGGACAAGCGGAGGAAGGGAGGGAGGAGGAGGAGACGTAACGACTGAAATAAAAGGAGGATTTTTTGGGAAAAGGTGGGGTGTATGGGACTTTGCGACGTAAGAGAAGGGTGGCTGGGAGATTTAAAAGAATAAATAAAAGCAAAACAAAATGTAGCGCGCCTCCAGAGGTGTGGGGGTGGCGTTTCTGTGAGAATCAAATGCGGTAGCCGCGGGGACGTGATGCTGGTTGAATGGGGCCCGCCTGCCTGCCTGGGCGAATGAGGGAGGGGGAAGAGAATCGTGGAATTGGCATTGAAGCGAGCGATATCATTAGTGACACGTTGTGGATTCAAATCGGCAGCCATTGGATCCTCGAAAGAGTGCCACCGATGC
This sequence comes from Ceriagrion tenellum, assembly GCA_963169105.1. Classification (NCBI taxonomy): domain Eukaryota; kingdom Metazoa; phylum Arthropoda; class Insecta; order Odonata; family Coenagrionidae; genus Ceriagrion; species Ceriagrion tenellum. The sequence continues at coordinate 7,127,292 of OY720641.1, read as the reverse complement.
AAGCATTGATGCATTCGTTGATTCGTTGATACATTGAGCGTTTTCGGTGTGATGGAAAGGGTTTCGGATCGGTTTGTTGGTGTGTGGGCACAGATATGGATAGCGATTTTGCGGCTCGCGATTACCTTGTTTAATATACTGGATGTGCTGGAAATACCAATTGATAGTGTACATACTGACTTAATCAGACTAACGAATGAAATGCTCGTTTGTCGTTTCTGACTCTTAACTGCAACACTTTCGTTTTTTAGGAATAATTTTGGCATTCACGAAATTGTGTCAATAATCATTTGCCATAGGAATATATGTTCATAATTTTCCTTAATACTAAGCTTACGTAATAAGACAGTAGGTCGATTCCATACGTCATAAAAATGCATTTTAAAATCATAAAAATATTTCAAATATCTATATGAAACGTAAAAGAAGGATATAATAGAAGGAACATCGAGATATTAGCAAGATTTTGAGATTTGTCATGAGTTCTTAGTGGATGGATTTGAGCCTTATACTTCTTCAGAAATATGATAATAAAGCTAACTAAATACATCATAGTCCTCACACCACCCTAATTTGAAAATTTACCATTAAAAGCAGTTGATCATTAGAATATCGCTATGGATTTGTTTTTAATGGTTGTTTATAGTTTTAATGGTTTAATGGTTGTTATAGTTGTAGAAGAGGGTGGCTAAACTAGCCAGTTACGTCTCAAAATTACGTAATGAATGGGTCACATTTTTTGTCTTTTTCTCCGGTGTAATCCTCTGAGATATAAATGGTAATATATTGTAATACTACCGGGATAATATTTCGTAGTGCTCTATGGTAGTAAGACCTGGAAAATTGGCAAGAGAGTGAAGGAAAGAATGGATGCATTTGAAGTGTGGTGCTATAGGAAAATTCTGAAAATACCCTGGGTGGCTAGAATCACGAACGAGGAGGGGTTTATGAGGATACTAAATAAGAGGGGAACATCTGGATTGGCCATATTCTCCGACACGAAAGCTTGGTTAAGACGACAGTAGAAGGTTCAGTAGAGGGAAAAGCCAGAGGGGCACACCTAGACTGGGCTATATGGGATAGTTGATGAAGGAACTAGGTTGACAATCGTACAGTGAAGTGAAAAGATTGGCCCAAGATCGGTTTGAGTGGAAGTAGACTGTTGCATACCAACGCTATAATTGTAGCCAGAGAAGAAGAATCTTTAGTAATAGACTCAATTTATCATAATTTCAATTGTTCTACTCGTTAATTAGTACCAAGATGAAGTCATACTGGATGATAAGAGGCTGGATGCTGCATAATTTAAGAAGGACTTTTTAAATGTTCGCGCTTTAATAATAAAACACGGTTTATAGTAGGACATAAAAGGAATGACCATGTTCTGGGTCCTCATGGCTTTGGACAGCGAAATGATGAAGGAAAATTCCTTTTGGATTTTTGTGACAGGAACAATCTTTCGATCAGGAATAGTTGGTTTAAAAAGCGTACCAGCCATAAAGTAACAAGGTACAGCTGGGATGGGAAAATTAAAACCTTGATTGATTAGGTATTAACGGATACAAAGGCAAATAACTTTGTGAGGGATATAAAAGTTATACCAAGTGAAGACCTAAACAGTGACCATCAACTTCTTGTTGCGGACACTAAGACCATCAAAATGCCAACGATAAAATGTAAGAAAAAGCCAAAGATTAAAGTATGGAAACTAAATGACTTAGTAATTAAGGAAGAATACCAAAGACTAAATGCAAAATAGTTACCAAAAACTGAAATAGGAAGTGGTGCCAGTGAATGGCAAGTATTAAAGCAAACTCTAGTCAGTAAGGCAGAAGAAGTCTGTGGGAAAACTAGCTCAAGTGTCAGGGCAAAAGAAACGCCCTGATGAAATGCGAGCTAATAAATAGCAATTAAAGAAATAAATAGTGCCAAGAAATATATGGACAAAGAAAAGCAGAAAATGCATGACAGGAATGAAGCTGTAATACAAGAGAAATGTGCAATATATAGGGAAAAGAAATTGTAAGCGAAAAGGATAATGACTGAAGAAAAAGAAAAAAGCTGGGAAGAATATGCGGACAAACTGAAAGAAGATTGCCAGAGCAACAAAACACTCCTCTACAAGTTGGTTAACAACAGAAGGAAAACAACTGAAACAATTAAAGCTATTGAAACTAAACAGGGACAAATTGTCAGAGAAGATTATAAAATCAGGGAAACAATGTGGGAGTACTTTGAGACTCTGCTAAATGGACAGGAAGATAGCCATTGCGCACAATCTGAAGGAGATACAGGAGAGACAGAAGTGGTCACACAGGAAGAAGGAAGGGCCAATAACAAGGCTAGAGGTAGAGAATGCCATAAAAACTATGAAAAAGGGAAAATCAGCTGATGCAGATGAACTCAGTGTGGATATGAACAAAGGGGCAGGGGTGTATGGTATTCACTGGGCAACAAGAGTGTTGAACGCAATTTGGTCAGAGAACAGAGTACCAAACGACTGGAAAAATGGCATAATAGTACTACTATTCAAGAAAGGCTCGAAAAGAAAATGTGAAAACTATAGCGGCATCACGCTTTTATCTTATGGACTAAAAATAATGGAGAAAATGATCGAATGTAGACTTCGACAGATAGTAGGAAATAAGTTTGAAGAAGAACAATATGGTTTTCGAGAAAACAGGTCAACCATAGACCTAATTTTTACCCTCAGAAGAATGATTGAAACACACTGGAAGAATAATAAGCCATTAATATTAGTGTTCTTAAATCTAGAGAAGGCTTATGATAGAGTCCCAAGGGGAAAGATATGGGAGTGTCTGAAACAACGGAATGTACCAACAAGTTTAATAAATAAAATAAAAATGCTGTACAAAGGGTGTAGAAGCAGTGTACAAATAGAGGGGAAGAATTCTGAGTGGTTTGAAACAAAGAGAGGAGTACAACAAGGAAGTGCACTCTCTCCACTTTTGTTTTTGGTCGTAATGTATGAAGTGATGAAGCAAATAAAAAGTGAGAAGAGTACAGAGTTCAATGCTCTGGCATTTGCAGATGATGTGGTACTTTGGGGATGCAATGAAACTGAACTCCAGGAAAATTTGAACCGATGGTACAAACAACTTAAACCTGAAAGTCAGTAAAGGTAAGATAGTGATACTGACTATTGGAAAAGTACAGAATAATATAACTTTAAAACTCGAGAACGAAATATCGCAAAGAGTGGAACAGTTCCCTTACCTAGGTAATGTAATTTCACAGGATGGTTCCTGTGGATTCCACAGGATCCACAGGATTCCTGGGAAATTACTAACAGGTTGAATAAAGCGTCAAGTTTTTACCACCAAGTAAGGAGTCTTCTTTGGGACAAAAAAATACCAAGAGCTGCAAAAATGACCATGTATAAGTTTTACGTCGTACCTATCATATCATATAGCCTTGAAACTTGTACACTATCAAGTAGAGACATCGGCAGAATACAAGCCAACGAAATGAAATTCCTAAGGACGATGGTACAAAAGACAAGACTTGACAGGCAAAAAATGAAGACACTATAAAACAGGTTGGATGCAAAATATCACTAATTGAAAACGTGAAGAGATCCAGAATGGGATGGTATGGTCATGTTATGAGGATGGAACAGAGCAGAGTAGCTAATATATGGCTGGAAAAGGAAATACCAGGGAAGAGAAGAGTGAGCAGACCAAGAAGGAAGTGGATCGACCAACTGAAACAAGACATTCAACTGAGAGGGAGCTCTTGGGAGGAAGTTCAATATCAACAAACACACTAAGATAAGAGAAGTTAGAAGAGGCTGATAGACAACACCCGGGAAACTGGAGTTGCTACTTGAGGATGATGATGATAAAAGGAAACATAAATAAAACTCTTTTTGGAAGAAAATTGTTTGTTTCACTTTCATTACGCAAAGGCTTCCCTGTACTTAAGGATAATGTTGCAGTACGTGGTATACTGAAATAAGAGGAAAATGAAAACATCATGTTAACTTATACGGTCTCGTTTTGACAGATTTTTACAGCATTGCCTTTATATCTCTTAGCATTAAGCTAATCTTCCAATTACCTCAGTGGGCACCTTTTATTAACTTTTCTTGCTGGCTAGCTTACTTAACTGGCTCGTAAATTTGAAAATTACTATAAAGTTTTCTCCCCTCCGAGGACATTGCTTTCGGGAACTACATCGAATAATAAATTTTTTCGCAAGTCATTATCACCACGAGGCATTGCAAAAATGTGGTTTAGAATAAATGGACAAAGAAGGTTGTACCCAGGACTTGGGAATTAGACACGTATAATCCAAACTCTGAGGATAAGGAAAGTAAAAGATTATCGTGTTTATTTTTCAATAAAACAACCAAAATAAGAAATATTGAATGGAAAATTGAATGAGGAGCATTGCAGAGGAAAACCAAAGAGGAATAAATCAGGCTAATTATAAAGTATGCCAAAATGAATAATTTCACAGGCCTGCAAAATTGATGGTGTCGAATGAATTTTTGATGCTTAGGGCCATTTCAGGCGTAATTTTGTACGCTGAATCCGAATCTACTCGCGAAAATTGGCTGTCACGTCCGGATTTTGCGATATTCTAACCACAAAGGGTCAAAATAGCAATTTTTAGGTCTTTTTGAGCTTGAATATATCAGAACCAAAGGTCACAGTGTAATTCTGCAAGCGGATTCAAAGTCTGCGTAGAAAAATGTATAGAACACATCTATAAAACCAAGGAAAACTATAATTACTATAAATTGCATTAATTTGGAAACTATCAAAAACATTTTTCCGTAGATTCTCGAAGTTCAATTTAATTTGGATAAAGGTCTTTTGGATTTACTGCGTTTTTATTACTATTTCAGCAACAGTTTCGCCCGGCTATTCTGCCGGCTCCGTCTGGCTATTGTGCGGACGAAGCCGGCAGGCCTGTTGCTGAAATAGTAATTACAATGTAATAAATCCAAAAAACACTTTTATCCAAATTAAATTGAACTGCGAGAATCTACGAAAATAGTTTTTGATAGTTTTCAATGGACTTATTAGAACGACTTTTACATTCCACAATGGTCAAAGCAACGGCACAATCCAGATTTCGACGCTGAAGCACCACCATCATCAGATGCTAAATGACAAGAAACAAAAAGTATTGCGCCCTTATATATGGTTCCTCTCCTCCAAAACCATATATAAGGGCGCAATACTTTTTGTTTCTTGTCATTTAGCACCTGATGATGGTGGTGCTTTAGCGTCGAAATCTGGATTGTGCCGTTGCTTTGACCATTGTGGATTGTAAAAGTTGTTCTAATAAGTCCATTGAAAACATTGAATTCCACAAAGTTACTACACTTAGCATTTCATTCGTTTTTGATTGTTGCCAAGCTAATACAGTTTATGGTAATTATATTTTTTCTAGGTTTTATTGATGTATTCTACGCATTTTTTTTAACGCAGACTTCGAATCCGTCTGCAGAATTATGCCATCATCCATATCAAAAACTTTATTAATATTCAACTATACTATAGTTTTGACTACAAAAATTTGAAATATAAGATACAGGTTATGGAAACAATAGCTTTTCTTGGCGTCATAGTTGTATCCTATACATGTTTTTACATAGACTTCGAAACCGTTTGTAGAATTACTCTATAACCTTTGGTTTCTGAGATATTTAATCCCAAACAGACCTAAAAATTGCCATTTTAACCCATCTCAGAATATCTCCAAATCCCGACGTGTTGGCCAATTTTCGTGATTATATTCGGATTCAATGCACAAGATTACGTTGGAAGTGACCCTTTGTATCAAAAAAGCATACCCTGGTTGGTCAGTGTTATCCAAGGATAAAGACGTTGGAGGAGAGGAGAGTAGCATAGAGAGATGTAGCGATATTAGCCCTTTGAGTGAGGCATGACGTGATATCACGTCATGGCTTTCTTTACGCCGGTGCTGAGGACGTGATATCATGTCAAGGGTACCGTGAGTGTTGCTAGCTTCCACAAGGGAACTTTAACAAGGCCCTCTAGTGAAAGCTGGAACACTCACGGTACCCATGACGTGATATCACGTCCTCAGCACCGGCGTAAAGATTACGATGACGTGATATCACGTCATGCCGCACTCAACGAGTAGGGATTGATGAATGCTAATGATAACGAACTGCACTTGTTTGAACCACTCCCTAATAATCCATATTTTTTTAAGAACAGGAGCGACGTAAATCCAGTTTCAATGACGAGTATAAAATGAGACGGCAGCTGTTTATTGAAACTTGAAACAAAAAAAAACAAATTACGCGTACTATTTACCTCGGACGACTACTCTGGCGACGAAAATACGAGCTTATCCTTGTCGCTTTGATATTGTCTCTCTCATGTCCCAATTCCCCTGCCCTAAATCCTATCGCGAAGTTTATTCCCTCGGAATGCATTTTCCTTCCCCACCAGAGTCTTTCAAAGTCGCTCGCATTGTGTGCACTATCGCGAGGAATCATTCCTTCTTCCGAATGCTTAAGTTTAACTCTCGGGAGAAGAAAATGAAAAGAAAATAATTCTGCTGCATTTCTTTGCACAAGTGCCTGAAATATATCCTTCTCGTTCCCTCAGTTCCCTTGCGTTCAAATAGTCGGATAGAAGGAGAGCACTTCCTGTCTAACACTATGTACTACGTAGTACAGAACTTGTCGCTTCTCAATCCATGATAGTCACTATGTTCTTAGTGAGAGCATTTAAATCCTTCTTCATTTTTAACGCTACCGCAACTCTCGTTCTGAAGGAATATTCCTTGAAAAGCAAAAGACGTGCGCTACCTCTCTGTGTATCTGCCTCTATTTTTTTCGGACACAAAACACACAAGCTGCCACATCTTTCTCCGCAAAGAAATACACCTTGCGGTGGGTCTACGTGGTTGACGGTTGTGTTGATGGAAGGGAGAGGGAGACCAAAATGAAGGACTTGGTTTTTTGGGGGAGCGGAATTTTATTTTACGGTGTGGAGAGTGGAGGGGGGAGGGAGAGAAAAGCAAAGCTCTCGCGACTAATGGGTTGGCGCGGTCCTTAACAATGGTCTCCGGGGGAGGGTGGGCATTAATGAGGGTGTATGGCAGAGGGAGGAGGCGTTAGGAGGGTTTGCGAAAGAAATTGCTTGGGGAACGAACAGGGACTCGTTTGGAAAGCGGGAATCTTTATGTCTGCGGAGAATGTTTGCGTGCGTTTGCGCTGGCTACACTGCCTCACACAGGCGAGACGTTTACGTTTTATTATTATTTTTCCTTTCATCCTCGAATCCATCGCGCTTTTGGGAGGACCCACGAACAAGTGTGCTCCACACCATTCCATATAACCATATATCTGAGGATGAAACAGATCAGGATAAAAACATTAATATATATTTGTATAGAAATACGAGACTCGAGAAGTAGGGAGATAAGAGATTTTTAGATATGAAACCCGTCCCAACTTTCTCGGTGAGATGAGAAAGGGAGACATATAATATATCACTCCTGCGTCACAAGGCGCGATGCACTGTTGTAAACATTCTTGTGGGAAAATGCACTGCTTTGTGCAGCAATGAGGATAGAATAAAAATAACTTCGTCTCGGTGAAGTAATGTACCGTAGCAAGAATTTTAAAGCAAGGAAAAGAAACTTAAGCGTCAAAAGGCAATGTTATGACTCTGTTTTGGAGTAAATGACATAAGTACGGTGATGAAAATGAATGCATCGTATTACTAGCGCACTTTTCACTTGACGTGCATTCAGTAAAACGCGATCGTACTGACCATTGGGTGAGCCTTCCATTAGATGACCAAAACGACTGGGTGAAGATAAAAAAGGTTTCCGTTTGAGAGAAAATGGTGCGACTGGTAGAGCACGGCAAAATGAGAAGACATTCGGAAAAAGAAAATTATGATTTTCTGAAGTACTCGGTATGTAAAGGTTTTGGGGTCGCGTTCCTGTCAAGGATAGTTTTTTCACGTATTGAATGTCATACATTGAATTTCTCTTCAAACTTACTCCGATTGAAATGGAAATGAGTTTAAGGTAAAAACTTTGGTCCTCTTTTCATGCGAGGGCAAAGAAAACAAATGAAAAGGCGAGGATCATAGATAAAAGTGTTAAATCGCATCTAAATGCAAGAAAATGAAACTTGTCGTAATATAAAAAATAGTCCATACAGCATGGTCATATTATTAAAAATATCAGGTAAATCACAAAAAATGAGAAGTGTATCATTTTGTGACCCAGATTGTTTGGACGAATCAGTACAGTATCTTAATAACTATTGCATCACCTCTTTCTCCAGCTTATTAATTATGTGTCCTATCAGAAAGATCAATGGCTCGTTTTATTTAACTTTGTTATTCCAAAGACTTATTGGTTGGAATGGCTTCATTTTTTTAAGTCTTCAACTTAAATCAGTTTTTCACTTAATTAATATAATGAAAGACGCCATGCGAGCATGTTGTTCCTGTATAAAGTAGACAGGAGATACGTTATGTGATTACCAAGTGAAAATTATAAAATTAACTGTGTTTGATGATGTGGTGATCATTGTACGGCTGTCGATTCCCAAGGCCCGAGGTTTGAGACCCTGAAGTGCCGGAGATATTCTAGTGGAACGCCAGCGTCTATTTCGCAGCTCTGAAGAGAGCTCCGTCCGTTGTGTTGGATTTTCAATCGTGGATCTGAAATCGGAGCAATGTGACTTCAATTTCTCATGAACCTTCATCCACTTCCCAAATACTCCTCACTTAACATCTTACAGGCCAGTTACCTCCCCTGATGACGAACAAAACTGTGATATATAGATAACCATTTCAACATCATAGACTTATATTGCTAACTAGTTGTTATGGACAAATAATTGCTTACACTTGCTTTTTTTCGACTTTGCCTTAGGCACAATACATTAGTCCCATCATGCTCAGGCAAAAAGTCCTTTAAGTCCAACTATATTTTGCTTAATGGTCTCTTTTCAACATCCTAACTTTTCGATACAAATAAAATAAAAAAGAAAGTAAAGTAAACTAAAAATTCGTCAAATTAATCAATTCCAATTAACCAAAGCAATTAATTTCTCTAACATAAACGATAGCTATTGCAGAGTAAAAGTCTCCTAGTAGAAAATATCCTCCAGTTCGGCAGGTTGATTCCCCTGTACATGATAGGAATGTAAGCGAGGCAAGTGGGAAAATGGAGCTTTGGAGAAATGAAAGGGAAAGTCGGAGGAGCCGTGGAGCAGGCTGGAGAGAAGACCGTGGAGATCATGGATCCCTGGGAAATAGAAAAGGGAGTTAGGGCGCAGTTTTAAAGGGACTAGGGGAGTTTAAGGACGGTGGGGAGGCTGGAAATGGATCCTCGCAACGGTGGCTCGAGGCCCCCCTTGCGAAAAGAACTGTGGGAAGAGAGGAGAAAATGAAAGGGCTTTCGGTGGTGGGTGGAAGGCGCAAAGAGATTTATGCAGACATTGTTTACGCGACACCTCTAGTAGTGAGGATAAAAATAGCCAGGGAGCTGGAAGAGAACGTTAGTACCCACGCCTCTCTTTCTGCTGACACAAGGGAAATAGTAGTACAAGGGAAAGGGAAGGTTTTTTCGGAGAAATAGGAGGCGTAAGGGGTATACGGATAGATTTTATTGAGTGTGGAAGTGAGGGTGATAAAGGGATTAAATGAGGTAATTGAGCTCCGCGGCCTCAAAAGCTAGAAGTTTTTTAAATAATACAGTGGATATTGTAGTGCAAAAATAAGGACTCTGGGTTGCATATGAATTTTTAAAAATAGATGTGTTGCTTACATTTCATTCAGGCTTCTTGTTTCACACCATTGATGAAAGAATAGTATAGATGGAAATATTCGGTACCACTGGATACCTGGATACATGATATCACTGGAGAAAATATAATTCGTTAAAATGTGCAATAGACCATATGGAAAGACATAATTTTACTGTTTAATGTGCCCAAAGAAATGTGTTGGTGGCGGAATTTTTGTGGTGTAATAAGAGTAAATGTAAGTGTCCATTATGGAAATTATTTTCAAAGAGTACTGCATTACTCAAAACAATTATTCTTTATCCATTGTTATCCTAACAATGAGGCCTTTTCTTTTCGTGTGTCAAGATGCCTTGTACTATCTTCTTTTGGTCTACAGCCGGACGGATTCAGAAATGTCATAAATATAAACAAACAAATAAATTGTATTTGCAAAAATACATATTTATTTCAATTTATCACCCACGTATCGTAAAATTCGTCTAAATACCTTCAACTGGCAGATTTTGCGATCTTCTATCGACATCGAAATCAATGCGATGGCTCATTAGAGTCGCTAGATCAATAGAATGGGGGTTCCATGCGCCCATTCCCTCAAATGGCCCCAATGTTCCCTCCGCCCCAACCTCGTCAACTTTAAATCATTCTCTCATCGTGCCAACTCGATCTCGAATCGTTTTCCAATCCGGCATGAACCTAAATTTTATTTTATCTGAATGGATAAACCTGCAGAAATTTCGTCATCGATTTGGAGCAGGCGCCTCATTCCCTGGTCTCATTTTAAAGGTGCATTCATCAAAGTATCATAGTTAAATTAACTCTAGCAAAGATTAAAGTTTTTCAGCGAGCAACAACAGACTTCGTACTTGAATAATCACCTTTTGCTTAGTAAAAAGGGCCTCGTTTTGAGGCCCATTTAGGATCTACCATCGGATCGTGGAAATCTTTTTATCAGTACAACTGGTGAGCTGTTAAACTTTTCCCCAAAATGCTACAGATATTAAAAATATAAGGGCATATTAATTTGAGGGTGATTGTAAATTTATTTTGTCAGGTCATCGCAAAATTAAATATAAAACTTAATGGGTATATAAGGTGAAGAGTAATATTGTAAATGATAAGTATGACTTATAAAATCAATGGTTGGCGAGTTCACTTTATGGAAGTTGTTCATCTTTAAAATGAAAACAATTAGTTTTTTTCCACCAATGTATTAAAAAAACACAATTCTACCGGTTTCGGCCTTTTCAGGCCATTATCAAGATTACAAAGCAAAATACCATGTGGGGGAAATTGGACTTCCTAAAAAATTTTGAAATCCTGTCATATCACAATGTGCACGGCGAAAAACTACCCAATGACATAATCCCTTCAACCGCCTCACCCTTGTTCTCTGTGCCAGTGTACCCTCACCTCCATCCCCGTAGTCCTTGAGCCTGGTGTCACCACCTGTTTGTTCCTTCCCCTGCAGTTTTGCCCAATCACATCCTCAAAACTTACTCACCGCTACTTTTTTCTTTTACCCACATCCCTCTCCTTGAGGTTTCTATATAAACTGTGCTGTCTCATGGTATTTTACTTTGTAATTTAAATAATGCCCTGAAAAGGCCGAAACCGGTCGAATTATGTTTTTAAATATATTGGTGGAATAAAACTAAGTATTTTCATTTTAAAGTATGACTTAGTTTTTGAACAAAGACTTATTACAACAAGTTGACCTAGGTTTCGACGTTGCTCGTCATCATCAGGTGATAACGATCTTCATCGAAACATAGGTAATCTTGTTGTGATAAATTTATGTAATGCAATATATTTATCTAAGTTATACTTATAATTTATAATGCTAATTATTAATAATTAGTAAAATTAATTTTTAATTAATTTTAATTCATTAATTAATTTAATTAAAAATTAATTAGTAAATTGATTATTAATAAAAAGCAAATAATGCTAAAGTGTAAACATTAAACAAGATAAACTTTTTTCGTAAATTTTCGCAGCTCATGATTTAATCTTGTGAAATCTTTTGATATCTGCGGTGATTTTTTTAAGAACAACAATTTCGCCGTGCTATTCTGCCAGCTTCGACAGGCTAATTCTTTCTTTGCCGTTGGTGGTTGGGCATTTATAGGTCCGAACAGCAATGGTCTTCTTTAAAATTTAAAATTTCGGCTGTTAATTTTTTAAAGGCTCAACTTGACCATTTTTTCTTTTCCTAAAGTCTCTTCCACGTTAATGGAAGTTTATACCCATCACCTCTGTTCAGGTTGTTCAGAGAAGCAATTGAAATAGAAAAAAGACCTAATAATGCCAAAAGATTTCACAAGACTAAAAAAGATACTTGCTAACGTCTAAACTCACCCAAAAAAACTACATGCACAAATCTGTTATCATGACAGTTGTTTTTATGATCTTTTTCTAATTTCAGGGGTAAAATAACATTAAGATCGTTATAAAATGGAATTAGAGAATAAACGAATGTTTTTTTTTTAAGGTCGGAAACGAGCCAAAGAACTGTAGCTGGACGGTTTTGAGGACGGTCGGTGAGATTTGGAAAACGCAAACAAGAAAATAAAATCAGGTTTTGGAAAAAGAAAGGTGCGAGCGAGTGAGCTGAGTATTGCAGGCAGGGAGCGTGTGGGAGGTCAGGAGGGGAAATCAATGATTGCGCGAGGGAACTTTGAGGCGGTTGTATAGAGATTGAATAGAAGACTGACAAAATAGGAGGAAAAAATCCACATTCCCTACGGGGAAGAGGAAAATGGAGAGCTGGATAGGGTGTGAGTGAGAAATAGGGAGAGGGATAGAGAGAGAGAGAGATTTCTTTATAGTGAGAGGCATTCGTGGAGACTGAAAGGCGGTGGAGAACAAATGGTAATCGAGGACGCGTATGCCGGAACGTAATAGGAAGGGAGAAAAAATAAGTCTTTGCTCTTAGACGAGAAAAGAGAGAGGAAGGAAGAGATTCGATTAGCGCCCATCCGATTAAGTTCGTAGTGAAGGAAATTCTGGATTTTCTCCTTTTAGAATCCTGTATGCATGAACCTGTAGATTGAACTGGCTTTTTTCTCTATCCATTCTTGTCTTGTTGTTACCCCTCTTTTTCACGATCGAAGTTGAACCGTGTTGTGGGTTAATGAAAGTACATCGGTTAACGTCACCTTGACTTCTATCTCTTGAACGCCTTTTGTGACGGAACTGAAGTAGTATCTCCCTTGTTTGATAGGAGGGTGAGTGAAGCGCGATCAGGGAGGCTGATCGAAATTGGCGAGAGGAATATTTACCCCTCCTTTCGATGGAAGTGAAAATAGTAACTACGGGTTTAGATGATTTCATTCTGGTAAACTCCGTTTAGTTTCGGAAATGATATGTCCAATTGCTTCTCAGATACCTATAAATTAGGCTGAGCCAGAAAAATATCGTATTGAAAGAAATTTAGAAGGAAGGAAATTTATTTTTGGAAATGTTTCTGAGATAGCTTTAAAACGTGTTTAGATGTTCATAATGATATTTATCAAGAATGTAAACGTAGCAAAACACCACAAACAGTTGTACGCTTCCGTCAGTATGCACCAATTTTCGAAGGCTTATAGTCTGTTATGGTCTGCTTTTATAATGGTCCAATCTTCCGATTTATAGAGTTCCACGCTCCTCACGAATATTTTCACATATGGTTTACTAGTTTGTAGCCATATCTTCTTTGAGCACAGCAGTTGTCTTTTTCCCATGAATGCCTTCCAAACTTGGGCTATTATTCACTTCCGTGGCCGTTGTACTTCTTCCGTCCCACGTGATGGTACCTCCATAATAGGTGAATGAATCCACTTGCTCTCATTTCTGTCCTCTCCGTGTGAGCTCGGCATTCTGCTTCTCCTCTGAAAGTCAAACTATCCTAGATATCTTTGAAGAAGCGTTCAATGAATTCTCTAGTTATATTTTCATCCACTTAGAAAAATATTTGCACTTATCTTGCAGTCATAACACTAAACAAGGGTTTATTACAGTACTGTGCAACAGAATATTACGCACGGTCACTTGTATGTGAAACTTTACGACGATAAGCAGAAATTGGCCATTGAAAGCCATGGATAGTCAGCCTCCAAGATCCTAGGTTTGCTTTTCGAGGGATGTAGGCTAACTTGATAACACGTGCACAGGCATGGACGTGTACCTAGTCGTGACTCTAGGGCAGCTGTAGAGAGAACCCGTGCTTAAACACTAGTCAAATGTTAAGGGATTTTTCCGCATTTTCTTCACTTTTATATGCAGGTATCATCACAGTATTTAGTGTCAATCGTTGCCAGATTTCGTTAAAATTGTTTTAATTATCCAATTATTAAATCCAGTAGTTACACTGGTTTACCTTATATGTTGATTATGGTTAAAATGACATTTTCTGATAGGACAACAATTGGAGAAGCCAGTACTTTTGTAAAGTTTAACGCTCCTTATTGAACCCCAACCGTCAGTTCATTAGGCTCAGTTAGCTAGGCTTCTGAATGGTGATCAAATATTAGCTTAAAAGTACTCACAACTTGAACCATCCATTATATTACTGAAAACCTTTCTTGGGGTAGCTTTTTTTGCGTGAACAAGCAAATTAGGCAAGTTTGCCGGAATTAAGACTTTCTACCTTAGGTGTCAAATCGGCATGAATTTCACCTTTGCCTTTACTACACAACCTTAGCGTCGATACCTCCTTAAATTTCCTTCATTAAAATTATTGTTTTTAGTCAATATATAGTCGTGATAAATTCTTTCTTATTTTTTATGTTCAACGAAAAATGTTTGTAAACATGTTTGCCGACTAAAATTCCATAATCTCTATCACTGATTTCAAGCATTACATCATAAAAAATTTTATTGAATATTGAACAGTACTATCATACAAAAATTCGTCCATTAAGTAAATGAAATTATAAATGCAATCACGGATTTACTTCTGTAATGACATATATGGATGATGAATGAGTGAATATGTATAGGAATTAAGTTTATGCAAAAACACCATACGATACACGCAGGATAGAAGTAGTTAATAATCCATGAGAGGTATTTGGTGAACTAATGTTGTTGAACGGAGCAAAATCAGACTGTTTCCTAATTATTCAGACTGTTTCATAATTAGTCACCCTCAATAAGCGTCAAATTTTGGAAGTGATTTCTGGCAGGAAGGAGCCCATATTCCCGATAAAACGAAAGGAAATGAAGGGAAATTGATGAAATAACCGAATGAATCACTCTCAAACCCAATTGATTAACTTTTCAGCTAGCACTTAATCGATATTTTGCCTCTTTTTTACATTTACTGGGCACAGAGCTAGTCGGCCATTTCAAGAAGAGATAAAATAATACGAGAAAAATTTAGATACTACGTTCGTTGGAAAACGCTCTTACAGAAAATTGAAATGCTTAACTCACTGTATTACTCCACCATTGTATTGCATTATTGGACCAAATTTGTGAACTTCTGTTTATCCTTCATGCCCATTTCAAAAAGGGCCATTTTCAATGGAGAGGTTCAGCCCCGTTGACAGGCTTGAACGTCACCCATTAATATATGTGAATAATTGCACCTTGTTCCTCGATGACATCAATTGAAATGTGACTTTTTGGAAAGTATTTGCAATCATTCTCAATATTAATTTCTGATAGCTGCCAATTATACTGTAACCAATCGACAGATGAGGTTGTAAATTCAAGAGCAATAATTAAATGCCTATAATTCTGTAAATGTAAACAGCAAGCCAATTGCATAGCCAATATTAAATGACCATAAAATGCTTAGATGGTTCTTGATTATTTAAAGCACTAGTCAGTTGAGGCTTTAAATTTTTGAATTATGGCTTAGTGATATCCTTTTGGCAAATTTTGACACATTGTGAATTCATTACTCCAATATTTTATATCAAAAATTAAAAATTCTAGTTAAAATATTCCGTGAAAACTATAGCACTATCATAATTATATCCGGACGTGAATTACCTTTCCCCTACCTCCTTTTAGTCGATCAATCTGACATAACTGGCGGGAATATAATGCATTACATCAATTAATTGACATTTACGATACTTGCGCACTTTATTTTCGGATAATTAATGGTTAAGTATGATTCTAAGGTATTGCTCGATACATGAGGCTGACTGCTTGAGCTCGAGTGCTTGTACCTCTTTCTGACCCTGGAGTTATGTTACGATTTATCAATTAAGAGATCGTAATTGCTCAATTACACCTTCGCTCCGTATGACTGTCACCCAGCGTTTAACCAATCTACAAAAATTCCTGCGTCATGCACGATTTCTCCCTTTGTGAGTACATTCCCCAAGATGTAGTTTACTTTGTCGGCTATGCCGATACTATTGGTAACCACTCAGCCATTTTTATTCGCCAAAAACTCTACAGTTGAATGCTTACAATGAAGTTCTCTTGCGTCAGACCAAAATGACTGAGGGTTTTCGTATATTAATATTACCCGCTGAGTTCTTTTTGGAGTTTTATTGAACATTGTGCATTCTTTTTTATCGTAAATTATTGAAGTTTTCTCCAGCCTTGATATCCATGGTTTTGTTACCATTATCTACTAAACCTGGGTTGAATTGGTATATTACTTAAAGTCCTCTTCCTCCTGAATCCCCGTCTCTCTTTATTTTTTATATCAGCGAGATTTTTCCTCTCATATCACAGGTTTTATGTTTCTATTCTTTGGCAAAAAGTTTTTAAGAAAAATTCCCGTGCTACAGGAGGTATTTTTGTTGTTTACGATAATCTCAAATCCAGAGTGTGGCTAAAAATCTACGAGTCTATGCAATTTTTTATTAACATTTTTTTTATTAAAGAAACTTTCACTTTTCGTTTGACTATGGACTCCATTTTTTTAGTTAAAAAAAATCCCCTTAAGATCACTTGTACACTCTAGGATATCGACGGGAATGAAAACCTCATTATTCAAGGAGATTAGAATGCGGTTGCATGGGGGGGAGGCTATGAAGGCGATACAGTGGGAAAGTATTATTGGGATAAACGGAAAGACAGTAAGGAGAGATTTATTAAGCTCCGTGTACATAACGACCTTTCCAGTCATAAACGCCTTGTTTAGAAACACCTCGCGATAATTGATTGCGTAGAAATTGGCAGAAGACAGGAGAATGAAAATGCAAACTCATATGATCTAATGAGAAAGCGATTTAAAAATCAAGGAAATGACTTACAGAGCTACCCTGGTGTAGACCATTATCACAATGAGTTTATGATAAAATGTCTGCTTAAGATTTTTAAAGTTAAAAAGGTCAACCAAGAATCGTTGGCTAGTAGAGAGACTTCAGGGAGCAGAAAAATCATTTAAACTCCATAGGAAGGGGATAAATGGAGAATTCTAAGCTTGGATTTACTCCTGCGTAGCCAGATGGTTGAAATAAAAAGGCACAAGTATTTGAAAACAGCATACAGATATCACTCGTACGGTTTGAGGAATTGAATCGAGGTACAATAAGTATACAGGATTGAGGACTTAGGAAAGATTTAAATTTTAAACTACCACATCTACTCAACTGAGAAAATGCCAACGAACTTATAACGGTACTTAATCATCCCTATCCCAAAGAGGAAAGGGCCATGAGGTACGAAGATTTTAGAACAATCACCCTTGCTACTTTAGCATGAAAGATTCTATTTAGAATTATCCATAAGAGGATGACGATAAATTAATTTTCAGGAAGAGTAGGGGAACAGAATTAGATTCAAAAGTTGAAGGTCGTCCACGGTGGAAGGTCGATATTGTAATAAGAAAATTTTGTTTCTTCCGCAGTTAATTAAAGACTCTGCTACCGATTTTGGCAGTTACGCAATCATCAGGCACACAGAGGTATATCGATTTTTAGGCAAATATTTACGCGTCTGAAGGGTAATGGTGTGGGTATAAAGGTAGGGTGGGATGAGAAGGGGAAGTTTGAGGTTAGACTATTGAGATGAAAGCTGGGCTGAGTACACGGCGCGTTGTCATGGGGTGAGAGGTAAGTTGACTAATAGCAAGTGGGAGGGATTAAGAAAACTTATTTCATTTAAAGGAGACCGGAATCTTTTTGAAGGCCTATTGTACTTTGTTCATGAACGTCCAACTCCTTGCCTTTCTTGGTGCAGTAAAAAACTGTGCCGAGTTAAGCTCACTCCGATGGCCCAGCTCCATCAGATTTCTGGTGAAGGCAGATGAATGGTCTTTATTTTTAAAACTAGCAAAGAGCTTCATGACTCTAGTACTGAAGTTGCACCCAATTTGGCCAGTATTAAAGCATTCACAACCGGCAGAGGAGAGTCTATTCACACCACATGTACACTTTCCGCAGTGTTTTTTTATTTATTTAGCAGTAGTACTAAGGTGTAGTAAAAACCAACCCTGAATCTTGCCCCTGGGGATAATATTTAACAGTATAGAACAATGGACCAATGAATGGTATTTTAAAACACTATATTTGGAATGAACGGATGACTATGAGCAAAGTTGCGCGGATTTTAATGAGCTGCATTTTTTATGTAAGATCTTGGTTATAATTGAGTCACTATTTCCGTTATTGTGGGAATTTTCTCTGCTGGTATAAAGTTCAGCGTTGGAGGCTGAGTTTGATAAAGTTAGGTAAATGATGCGGTGTATCATTGAGTGAAATGACGCAGGCTCATAGGAGTGCGAGTTGTACAAATTACTAGGAATTATTGCATCGGTATGGAGGGGCTTCCTGTAAGCAGAGAAATTGAGTCTATAATTAATAAAGAACTGTATGTATTCTAAATATAAGTAGTTAAGTCCATAGTAAATGATGGGAGCTTTTTCTAAAATCTATAATTTAAGGAGATATTCTGATAAGCAGTCCAGGTCTAAGAGCTCTACCCGGCTTATGAGTTTTAGGTTGGTCATAGAACCGTCGTTGCAAAAGATTCGTGGTATTAAGTGAGAACCGTTCTCTCTCTTTCATTAAAAAGCAACAATTTTTGATGAGTTCTTTCATTTTTCTTTGGTACTCGAGCATTGTATCACTTAATAAGGTTTTACAACTGTGATTATAAATAACACTTTAGCACTTTTTTATGCAGTCTTAATAATCTAAAATACCTAAGCTATATCCTTTGCCACTTCAGTTCTTTCATTTTGCGTCGTTTTATATGCTTTTGATCACTTATTTGAGTCTTGAAGAGCAATTGCTTCTGTTGTCTTGCCATCGAAGAAACACTTTGTGAAATAGAAGAGGCGAGAGAGAATTTGATTCTCAGAGGTTCATTGAAAAAGGCTGCTAGATAATCTGTCACAAAATTACTGTTAAGTTTCAGGTATAAATGTGGTTTTGGAAAGAGTTTGAGACTCATGTGGTGCATTGATTGAGGGTAGCCTCAAAATGTGCGCGGAGGTAGTTTTGTGAAATTCACAATGGAAAGATCATTCGTCTGGACTGGGAATCGAACCCCGATCCCTCAATATCGCCGAGTGCTCTAACCAGTTAAGCTACCCAGGCGTCCTTTTTCACCGTTAACCTCACGTAGCTTATCTGGTTAGAGCACTCGGCGCAAAATCGAGGGATTTAGGTTCAATTCCCATTCCAAACGAATGATTTTTCCCCTGTGAATTTCTCACAATTGTGTGATCATTAGCGGGTGACTCCTTTGAAGTAACTGCGCGGATAATTCCGTGGTTCTTTGAAAATGTGCAGAGGTAAGTTTTCCTCTCGCAGATGGAATTCAAAATGTAGGGGAATATCGGGATAAGGCTTTGGGCGTTGGTCTCTTAAGGAAATTAAGTAAGATTGTTTCGTAGGACTGTTAATTTTTTAAAGACATGTTGAGAAAACAAATATTCTCAAGTGGAGAAAATTAATGCTATGGTTTCTACAAGAAATTAAGGAGACAGAATCGCTATCCAACTTGGTCCGCAAAAATTTCCGCGACAGGAATAATTTTTATATTCGGGAAGCAGGCCTACCAGCGATGGGAAAGCAGAAGAGTAGTAGAAAGCTGGTAGTTGGAAAGCCCGAGCAAAGAATAGTACATTATATCAAATGAGGAAACTACTAAATTAAAGGAACATGTTTCTTGAAGTACGAGAACTGCAGTCCATTTGATGGACTAGGGAAATCCTATGGACTAGCCTTGAACCATCATGACTGGAGAGAGAAATTTTTATCGCTTAATTTTTGGTATCATTTGGTTATCAGTTTAGTCAATGTTCCAACCAGGGCTAGTGGGAAGACTGTGAAGAATTCAGTTTAATTATTTGCCGGGAAAGCCTCAAATCCTACATCAGTTCAGTCGAGGCTAATTTATTGAAGTCAGCAAAAAAGCCTTTCAGCTATTCTATAAGCGAGCTATTCCAGATTGTATGGGTTCATAGACCTCGATATGGAACCTGGAAATTGAAACATTTCATCCAACATGAGCCATCCCCGCTGCAAGCGAGGGATTCCCAAGGCGTTTAAAATTGATGCGACTGCCGCGGTTGAGAAACGGGATGAGCGCGGGGAATGTGTATGTGGGTACGAAAATATTCGCGGGAGATATGGGTCGGGCTTTAAGAAGACGGGATATGGGATGGGGAAACTGTGGGAAGACAAGGAAGGGCATAAAAGAGATTAGTTGAAAGGATGGAGTTGTATTTTGGCGGGGGGAGAAAGAAAGGGGTGAAATATTTCAATGGAAGGAAGGAAAATGGAGTTTTTGGGCGTGGAAAGGGTTTGTTGGCATGGAAGGAAAGAGAGGACTCTCTTGCTGAGATGAGACGACGGCATAGGAGGGAGACGTAGGCAATGTCGGCTCCTCCACGGACAAAAGAATCTCGCGTTGCGAAAGGGGAAAGGGGGGGGGGAGTTGCAGTCCGGACGTGTTACTCTTCTCGGACGGAGGGATGCTGTAAGTGGAAATGGGCCTTTTTTTACTCTCCAAGGAAAAAGGACGGTTTGAAACGAAGGAAGGGGACGGTTAGGGATCTGTACCCTGTTTCTCGGGTCGATGTGTTTTCTGGAGCTGTAATTTCCCACCCTGGCGGTCTGAGTTTGAATTCCAGTTGCGGGGAATACTGAGCCATGGGAGTTTATTCTCGAGCACTGGTAGCTATTGAATGAGAAAAAATAGATTTAACGCAAGGTTACGTCGATTTGGTATTGCTGCCCTGTATGCATATTATACTAATTGTATTGATGTGTTTTAGCTAGTGATAATTATTGTATGAAATGCTGGCAACAAATGCAGACATTTCTGTTAATGGACTTGAGTTCTGAGACGCAATTAGGTGAGCCGTGCCTCACACTGAGGGAATCCTAAACGGTGGATCACTCGGCTCGTGGATTGATGAAGGACGCAGCAAACTGCGCGTCGAATTGTGAACTCCAGGACACATGAACATCGACGCTTCGAACGCACATTGCAGCCCACGAATTCTGTTCCCGAGCTACGCTTGGCTGAGGGCCGGGACCCGGTCAATAGGGGCCGATCATACCTGGTGGCAAATGGGCCCCAGGTATAAATAGGATCGTTGTTCTAAGTTTGTGGCCTGGCGGTGGTTTTTGCGGGTTTCCCACCGTCCTAGGGCGAATGCCGGGCCAATATCTTCCCGCACCAGTGAAAGTGTTCCAGTGTTTTCCCTGAAGAGGTGACAGCCTAAAACGGGGTCCACACCATTGTTTTTGTTTTTTGTTATACTTTGTATTTGTTTTGGTGTGGAATAAACGTATTTTGACTTGACTTGACGCGAGCGGCGGGCATTACTTTGCTGAGGCTCGCGTCGAGTGTTCGACGCCTATTAGAGCTGCTCCCGAGAGACGGACGCACGGCACCTTTTTGAGACCACCGCTACCTCCCGCAGCCAAGGTATACAATTTACCTAAAAATTCCTAGCTCCTCTTATCCCGAGTCTGCCCCTTTTTTTTACCAGCCAGGTGACAATTCTGGGGGGGGGATTATTTTTAACGATCGTTGTTGTCTTTCTGTTTCTGGTAAATAAATTACTTTTGTTTTTCCAACCTGGTTTTTCTGTCTGCGTTTAAAAACTCCACCGCACCTCCCGGCCCTGTGAGGCACGTTTCATAGGGATAAAGTTTAACAAATCAGACGATATCTTGTGGAAATCAGGATTCCAAAAAAGTAGAATCTTGTTATATTTCTAAACTTTGTTTTCACACACCGACCTAAATTTCGACAATGCTATGTCATTTTTATGGTACACTCATACGTACCCACCCTCCAACTCACTTTTCCCCTCCATTCCTGGTTGGTAAATGTAAGTATATAAGCTCGCAATGAATGTATGTGTGTACTTTGAAAATAACACCGTATTGTCGAAACCTAGATTGGTGTATGATAATAAAAAGTGTGAAAATTTAGCAAAGTTATATATTTTAAGATCATAATAGCGATTATGGATTTATTTAGTGCGAGTTTTCACTGTAGAGCCGTACTTTTTCTCTATTGAGAAGGTGTGACGTGGGGCGGTCCCTGGTAGAGTAGCCGAAACAATGCTCGTAGGGAGGTGCCGGTAGTCGAACGAGAGTGCATCCCTATTTTAAATACTGCCTCTCATCCATATAAAAGAGAGAGCGAGGGTTAATGGGAGATAATTTTCAGTTTGCTGTTGCGCCGGTGGATTTTGGCGCATGTCACTGTGTCCCATCTTGGTTGCATTGTGTCCCCTGTGTGCTCCCGCTTCGCCTCAGCAATCAAAGTTAGTTTTGGGCGTTCCTTCCCTACAGCTTCTCTTTATTCAACAATTAACAACTCCTAAGCCATCCTTAGACCCGGCCACGTTAACCTCTCGGAGTGCCGAAATCCCAATTGTAGTGTTAGGGAATGAAATGAATTGCTAGGTATTTGGTTATTTCTTCTTCAAACTGCCTCCATCCTTTCCCTCTACTTCTTAGGAGACAGATTACTATCAATATACTATACGCGAACATCTTTAGTTACCAGCTGCTCACCGTCTTAGTTCGTGTGACTGTCTGCGATTTGAGTAATTATTTTAAAGAATGTAGCGCTGTTTGAAGAATGAACTTCCCATTAGTTTTATGTAATTAAGTGATAACAACATTAATGTGAAGTAAATAGATAGATTGATAAATTTATTGCTCCACTTAAAAAACATTACAGAAAAAAAGTTTAGTAATGCAACTGTGGGGCTTTAGGTAGATTCAATGGTTTACACCAGTGTAGAACCCCTACCAGCACTTCTTTATGCGTTCGAATTATATCATTGAAAAATATAGCAATAGCTTGTTTGACAAGACATGAGCAAAAAATGAAGAATAAACCAATAAACGAGAGCATGCAAGGATAAAAATTACCTGCTTACAATGTTTTAAGAATGTTATAAATTTAAAAGTGGCAAAACAAATTACATTAACATTTTTTTATACGATACACAACCATGAAATCATAATAAAACTTCTATATCATTATGAGATAATAGTTAATCTCTGACCTTTTTAACAAAAATAAATTTACTCTTTACTTCCTTAATGTCACTCGGTAAATTATTTAAAGTTTTTGGCCCAATGAAAAAAACGACCTTTTAAATAATGAGAGATTTGGCTTTGGAATATGAAAATCAATGCTTCTGCGTAAGTTATAACATTTTACTGTACAAGGCCTTTCTGGAAAATTGCCACTTCTTAAAAAGAATAGCTTTAAGACCTTAAAAACAAACATATATCTCAATGGCAACAACTTCAAGCTAACAAAAAAGGGCTAGGAATGCTCAAAGCACTTTTTATTAGTAATGATTCTCACTATATGTTTTAAATAATTTACCTTTACCTTCTTTCCTCTCCCTGAGTGGTAACGAATAAGCAAATATTTTCAAACGAAAGCTTACTACCCTTTATCACTTGAAATTTACAATTTTAGCGTCGTTTAATCACAAAATCATGAAATATCAAATTTTCAATTTTAGTTCAGAATTATTTATAATTCAATTTTTAATTTTCCCTTCCCGGCGTTAAGGCTTGCTATTGCTACGTTAGCATCTTTAAAAAGTACGCGTTATGAGTGGAGTAAGGGATGTATCGTGTGGAAGGGGCAGGCAAGGGAGCGCAGGGAAGAGGACAGCACATGGTAGGCAAAGCAAACAGCATAACTTCGTTTAATTTGAAAGTGAGAATACTTGTCAGCGATATGTTTCACGGCATGCTTTTCGGTCGGTCAAAATACACCCATGCCTAATCCAGAGGAGATGTGAATCCAAAGAATAGGATTGAAAGCAATCGAGAGGTAATAAATTAATTTGAGTAATTTATTGGGAGTTTTGATTGTGGTAATGAAGAGAACCATGATAGTCCTTCGAGAAACCTGATAGTCATACGCAGAAACTCCCGGATAGTCCCCGGTTTATTTCTACATCCATAAATATGAAGGTGAAAATGGGCACATTTATGATGCCTGATAGTTATAAAAATTATGCGAGTTCTGCCTCCTTGCCAGAACATACCTACAAGAACTAGGCAATTGCAGGCGATTCTATCGCATGTCAACAGATGGTAGGAGCTTCGGGTGTTCACTCCGAGGAATTCACTTTTAGTTACTCGCGCAAGCTCTATTGCCTTGTGTATACGGCTTCAAGTGTGCCAGTCATCGTGTTGGAAGTAGAATAGGGGCATTAAGAGCGACGCAGGGCTTGGAAGGATTTTTGCACCGGAGGTGACGCTAAGGGGGAAGTTTTTCCGAGTGTAGATGTATATGGATAGGCGGGAGAGGGTGGGTTTAGAGCCAGGGAGAGCTTTACAAAAGGGGGGAGAGAGCCCAAAGTGAGAGCTGTTGTTTAATGGGCGGAGGTGTGAGAGAAACAGTTGAAGGGTTGGCGGCCTCGAAGCGGAGCTGGTTAAATGGGAGCCGCTGAAGGGTAAAATGCTTCCCTCGCGCTGACGGATTGTCCCACCGCGGAATGCGAGGTGGGTAAAGAGGTTTGAACCGCTTAACGACGTTAGCGTATTGTGTTAGTGTATTGTGAAAACATTTTGAGCAAGATAGATTGGCGTAAATACCGAACTATGGCGCTTGCTGTGACAATTGACAAGATTAATATTTACTATATTCATTTGCGGAAAAACAGATGCCTGATGGGACGCAGGCGAAGATCCCAAATTACTTTGGTGACCAAAAATGTAATCTCAGTTATGCTGTTAACTTTATTGAAAAATGTATACTTAAAATCCAAATTTGGAACGATAGTTTCATCTATACAATCACCCGGATAAAAGATAATAAGACCAAAACAAATGTGAAAGAGCAATTATGGGGTCTTATCAGAGAATTCGAAGGAAGTATTTCGATAAGAGACCATTATTGCTGTTATTGGTACCATAAAATTTGGTTTTTCGATTGTTAGTGTTGCTAATTATTTAAATTGTTCTCAAATGCCTTTGCATTAGTTTTTTATAGTAGCCGTACATGCTGTCTACATATCGTATATATCTGTGCATTTATGTGATTAAAAATTCATTTTTATTCTTCTCTATATAACATTAGTACCTTATGGTGCCTACCATATTGGTAAGTGTTCGCTTCCTCACTAAAAATTTTCTGTTTTTACAAATTCGTCAATGCTCGAAGTTAAAATAAAATTAATAGTACATGTATAATTTATGTAGTGCATTCTGGTAAAGACTACCCCAACTGGGCACCATAAATCCTCACTCACTTTTGCCCTTTTTCTGAGGGATTAACAGTGATGAGGACGAAAGCAAAAGGTTTGTTGAGAGGAAGGAACTGACTTGGAGGGGAAAGTGGTGGTGAAATTAAGGAAAGAAAGGGTTTAATTTCCAAGTCTCCCCGGAAAATTAGGTATCCTCTTTTTCCCAAGTCGACCCGTTTTCTGCCATCAGACCCTCAAATCTGTGACTCAATGAACATTCCAAGCTTTCCTGTCTTTTTCTCGAATTTGTTAGGGCAGCCTCATTATAATGAGCTCATTATCTCTTCAATTAAAGTTTTGGGCTTCGTACATTTTAACCTTCTGCCGAAACATCCTTATATTAGATTAAATTCAATAAATGCCTTCCTCGAGTCATGAGGTGCCCTCGAAACTATATAAAGCTCTTAGCGTTTCACTTAAGACTTGTACACTCAATTTCTTCCTTCATAAACGTATAAATGCCCTTTCTTCCTCGAGATAGGTCATATTCTAAGGGACTCTTAAAGCTGGTACGGGTAAAATTTGATTGGCAAGAAAAATTCATGCACTAGCTCGCATTTCTCTGAGGTTTCACCATTGTGATCAGAAATATTTATTCAAGGGTACTTGCCGAAAATGTTTGAAGCTTGGAGATTTACCTTTTTCTTGATAAATTCTGAAATCTTATAACTGAAACTCTTCAGTTTCCCACTGAAATCGGCAAAATTGGCAATACTATAAACATGTTTAATATAAGTGTGGTTTTAACTCTCAAGATATTAGGTAGATCGTATAATTGGCAATTTTATCAGTTAGTTGGTTTACTTCGTAATAACAGTTATAAAATTTGGTAGTCACATTTTTAATGAAACATGGTATATTGTAGATTATTATATTCATGAAACTGATGGATTTTAAAGGTACGAGGCGATAGTATTTATACTTTCTTCTACAATTATACCGTACCTAAACGAAAGTTGTTTGGACCTAGCACTATGTACGCAGAAACTTGTCTGCACCGAAATTTAGAAATGTCCATCATAGTGTAACCACAAATACATATTAAAAATAGGTGTGTTTTAAACTGTGATATTAGGTTAAACTGTGTAAGTGAAAAATATTTACGGTCTAGATACTCGTAAATTTTTACCACTAGACCTGTATTTTTACCTCCGATTAATTTGTGTGGAAATGTGTTTCTCATTTAAGGATTTTTTGACTTACTTTTATTAATTCTAGGCTTTAAAAATTGAAGACTCACATTATCAGGAATTAAATGAAAAGTTAGTTTTTCTCCTGTCTTTGCTTAGTGAGCTTTCTTCTGTGATTTATTGGTTTGGAACCAATATTTTTTTTTGTATCAGAATCCTTAACACTTCGTCATAAGGTGAAATTGAAGGTCTTGTAGTTTTACTTACTGGAGTAAGCTAACAAAGCGTATCACATATGATGGATTAAGTTCTTTCTCAAGTTCCGTCAATTTTCTCTCAGAACTTTTGTTGATAAGACCTGGTCTTATCCCAGCGATCTATCTCCAATGAGTCTTCCCAGGTTTGAGGTTCGTGTACTAGCCGAAGCTTCGATATTCGTCCCAAAAATATAGGGTCAGTTGAGTCGAGTATTTCTGATGAGGCTACACGCCTATTAGATCTCACTATCATGTTGGCGAAAAAATATTCAGATGCAACTCTACCATTGGCTTGCAAGTAAAGTGATGCAGGGGAGTAATCGGTTTGATGATAAAAGATCGTAGGCTTTCCCGGCGAATACTATAGATATTCAAGCAAATGATTTTGTTAGGATTTCAAATGCGAAAGAAGTACGAAACTGCGTAGCGGTCAATAACCTATTCAATGACTATCATGTAAAAACACAATTGTGAAATGTTCACAGTGAAAAAGTTATTATTCAAGAGTGATACATTTTTTTCCGGAGCAGCCAGATCCGTAGCTGTATGAAATAGGTTTTACCAAACACCAATATGTTTAATCTGGTTTTGCCTCGTGGACTGTGACTCGATGCCCTCATGCACAGATATTTCATGCCATTGTATTCATATAATATACATTATGAATGGAAGGACTAAACGTGTTTGCTATTCGTTAGCGGTTGTCAGGGGCTTTGAATCACTAATTTTAATAGATGGGCTGCAGTCTGGCAGTATTTCTGAGAATTGCTTCTTCAGAATGGTTTGAAATTTGTATAACGATAGCTGCGGCATAAAACAAGGAACCGTATTCCCACCCCTGGTTTTTTATTGACTCGAAGTAATCCCTCGAGTTCACACTCACGTCTGTATATTTTGCAGGAAAATGACAATCCTTCATCCATTTAAAGTTATATTTCAGTTGGCGCGATACCAATGTTGTCTAAGGCTTTGAAACTCGCCCATCCCACAGAAAATTGCAATTTTGATTGGCTGGTGAATCAATTAATGCTCGAGAATGTGAAACCCCCAAACAGTCACCCCAATGGACAGTTCTCCCTTCTTCATAATCAATGCTCAAAGGGGGAGCGTCAACGCGGGAGTGAGCGACAATCCATCACACAGGGTACACGGGAACCACCACCCCTGCGGTCCCCCTCGTATAACCGGGGTGCAAACATGCCACGGAACACGTAATCCCGCTAAGCTATGCGTTAATCTTATTTTTTTTATCGCCGTGGACGTTTCATTTATTATTCCTTTCAAATTGACTTGTTCGTTTGCACTCTGTGCAACAAAGAGAATAAAATATGCGACTTCCCTAACTTTGACACTGTATTTACTCCTAACATCAGTGCACTTATCAGCCGAGCACTTGTTTGTTAATCTAACTTCATCCATTTCATCAATTTGGTCTGTTTCATGACATGAAACCTGTGTGGAAGAGGTGTAGAATGATTGTGTTTTTTCATGATATCTCCGAATCTCCGTTCAGTATAATTATTTTATGATACATACTAGCAATTTGTTAACCATAATGACCATCTGTGTTCCACGAATTGAAAATATAGGAAATCGTCGTATCGTTTTATATTATTTCATTATTTTTGTTGCGTCCTTCTTATCATTTTTATTATCAATGCTCACTTTTTCATCCTTTTTATCCCTTTTTATTATAACTTTATCATATTTATCATAATTGTATGCATCTTGTACTTGTGAAATTCATCCTAGGCAGTTTATTTTACTGTCAACTTTTCTTTTATATTTTTTCTTGAATATTTTGTTTAAAAATTAACGTGTTATTGTTTTCTACCCATCAAACCTCCTTATCTCTGTCCTTCTTAAAGGACCTCAGAAGGGAGTAGTAGTTTTAGGCAATCTAAGAATTCATACTACAACATGGAGTTAATAGCACAATAAAATAGGCATAATATCTATTTTTCCTCTCCATTTACGAATGAAATTAGTATAATTTACCATCTGATATGAAAGAGGATTTAGTAGCCAAGAAATAAGGAAGATAATGGTGTTAGCGAAGGAAGCATTTGGTAATAGAAGGAAGCTGATGAGTGGGACCTTGACAAAATAAAAGCAGATGAGGATGCTGAAGAGTTTGATATGGTGTGTAGCGTTAATGGGGTAGAGATGTGGAATAAGACGAGAATATCCAGCAGGATTTCGAGATGTGTAGGCGGAGGTGGATGAAAAAGATGCGGTTGATGAAAATGAAGACAAACGATGAAGTGCTGGATATGGTGGGTGAGGAAGTTTTTTGATGAGATCAGTAGGCGGCGGGGTAGGTTGCTGTAAAGATGATTAGGGGCAATGGGTTCCTCAATTTCGTGATAGAGGGAAGGGTGTTAGGCAAGCGAGGAAGAGGAATAGGTTTTATGGACAGGATAAAAAAGGATAGGACTCACTTGTCGATAAATAGAGAAATAATGGAGGGAGATGAGACCCTTTACGAGTATAATATCTGGAGGAATTGCTTTAGCTTTCAATGAAACCAAGATTACCGACTCATGGTATATTACCTTGCTAAAAATAGTAGCTGTGAGGTATTGATTTTTGAGAAACTAGGGAGAGAGCTATATGTATGGACTCACTCAATGCTATTAGTTGTAACTTGTTTCGTATATTCCTCGATTTCAACCACAATGCAAACGTTAATGAAGCTATTTGGGTTCATATGTGGTATTACAGCCCAACGGCATTATATGCAATCTTTGATAAAGACTACCGGGTGGTAAGTATCCCATTTTGTCGTTTGAGGTCTTAATGTCTCACTTCGTTTCCCATGAACTCCCTCCTCACATCAATTTAAAGTTCGCTGACAGCTTCAGTCCAGGCCAATGAACTGTTGAGTCGATGAGGGCTTGAAAAGGGAATTGATGCAGAATTCAGAGTGTGGGGGCAATTTCCACTGGAACGCTGGACCACACATGGAATGCTGCTAATCCTTGTACCTTCCCTATAATGGAAAAGAATAGGTGGTAAGTTTTTGCAATGCTTAATATTAGAAATATGTCAATGATAAAGTCAGGCTGTATCTAAAGTATATTTTATATTCCACTAATACTTTATAGATTATAATCATAATTTCGCTATTATACATAGCTAATATTTTTATAATTTTTCAAATTTCCCATCATTAACTCTGCCACATTTTCTTTATATTTTTCATAACCTTTTCCTAAGTTCTCATAATATAAGGTCATTTCAATATAAATTGCTAAATTTTATTTGACAAGTTGAAGTTCACTCATGACATCACAAGCATTGGCAAAAATAACAGGTAGTTTATAAGTATCCTAATGATCAGTGGAATATTGACCCCATGATCTCTTTCATTTTTCGGGATCTACCGCGTCATTTGTTGGATAGTGGCAACAGTTACGCTGACTGTAGTGTCAGTATAACTGTTGTCTCATGCTGACAGTAGTGTCAGCGAAACTGTTGTCACTATCCCGCAAAAGACGCGGGAGATCCCGAAAAATGAAGGAGATCAACGTAGAGCACCGCGAAAGCCTTCGTTCTCACTTATTGACCCCATGTTTGTACAGTATAAATATCAATGGGAGAATAACGGGACGAATAATGTGTGGAAGGGTGAAACTGGTGCAGATTGTGAGAACAAGTGCAATCATTTCTTACCGTATGGTTGCATGGAATGCAATGGGATGCTTTAATGGACCCTGCGGCTGGAATTGAAGGTGCTCAGAAGGCAACAATATCACATAGAAAGTTTGGACCAAAATTGTCGTAATTTATACAGGGGTATGTTCTTTCATATCATTGAATAATGGAGATAACAGAAAATCTGAAATCTGTTTAAAGAACTTCTTATCTTATTCATAATTATTTTCTATAGATTTCCAAACATTTCGCATTGGAAAATTAACTGACTTCAGAGGTATGTGACAAATTGGGGTGAAATTTCGTGAAGCGATCAAGACGCCGCTGTAATTGAAGATAAAAACTAATGCTGATATGATGGTATGTAAAAATGTACTCGTGGAGTGTTTCTCACTATCCATCATAGACGTGGATAAAAGAAACAGTATTAAATATATATTTTGGCTATTTCGTGTGATTGTAGATGAAACGGATAGATAAAATCAGAAAAGAGAAATGAAGGACAAAAATAGTAGCTGTAAGTTAGGCTGCGTGCTCTTAAAGAGCTCTATACAAAGTTAAATTTAACGTTCAAATAAGATCATCGTAAAATTAACTTATACACAGCATTGTAGTAACAAAATAGAATAGGAACTTCCATAAGGAGATAAAATGTTAAGTGCGTATGGAGGTATTATAGCACTGGGCTCACAATACAAGGGGTGCTCGCTGCTTCGTCCACCACCGATGGTGGGATTATTCTCAGATGAGTCATGATTCCGATTTGATTGCCTGAAAATCTCGAGTATCATCTTCTTTTGGTACCGTTCCTGACGGAGATTGAAATCATCATGGCTATTTCATCCTTATTTTTTCTCTTCTAAAATGTTAATTGGAGCTGCAGTAAATCACTTTTGTAAATTGTCCACACAGAAAATTCCCCTTATTCCTCTCCATGCTTCCCTTCCATTTTTACTTAAAAAATGTTGTTTCTTAACATTTCGTTCTCATCACCTCTTACAATATGACCGAAGGGCCATTTTTTTATTTTGATGGCTCTAAAGAGGTTCTGAAGCGTAAGGTAGTGAAAAAGTATAGCATTAAATGTAAGATTTAAGGCTTTCCCGGCGAATGCTTAGGATGAAAAGTTCTCGGGTTTCCAACCCTCGGGTGGTGTTGGTTTGTAGCACCGACATTTCGACGGCGTAGTCTGCCATCGTCCTCAGGGTGATGATTTGACCAGGAGGGTGTCACTTCTATGTATGCTCTGGGCATGGACTCAGCTGGTCTCTGATTGGCCCTCTTTTCCCGCCCTTTTTCTCGTGAGACTCATGATTGGTTTCCACGCATTGCTTAGCTGAAAACCTGTCTCTGTTGAGGTTTTCTTTGTGGTTTTTGATTTTCACAGCCTCCTTCACAATTTGGTCCCAATATCTTGGAGCGCGGTGAAGGATTTTGGTCTCTTTGAAGTTGATCTTGTGTCCATAATCAAGACTGTGTTCCGCCACTGCTGATTTTTCGGGGTGGAAGAACCTGATTCACCTTTCATGTTCTCTCAGGCGTTTTTCTATGCGGTGCGGCCAGTTTCGCCTACCTACACCTTTCCACATTCACACGGGATGTGATACACGCCTGGTGTTTTCAATCCCAAGTCATCCTTGGCGGTCCCCAGGATGTCTTTTAGTTTTCCTCTTGGCTAGTGGATGGTGACAATGTCGTGCTTGGCTAGTATTTTGGCGATCTGGTTGGATATCTTCGGGATGAAAGGGAGGCAAGCTGTGCCCTGTGGTTTCATATTTTCCGTTCCATCGCCATTCCTCTCCTTCAACGCCCTCTTCAGGGCCATATGGATGTCCCGTGCTCCGTATCCATTGGCGAGAAAGGTCCTCCTCAAATGTTTAACTTCGGCGTCAAACCTGTATAAATCTGATACTGCTCTCGCTCTATGGAATAGAGTGGTCATCACGCCGCTTTTTTGCGCGGGATGGTGGTTACTTTTTCCATTGAGATATGGGTCGATGTGTGTCGGTTTACGGTACACACTATGGCCCAGGCTTCCTTCCTTCTTCTTCTTGATGAAGATGTCAAGAAATGGTAGGCGGTTATTGACTTCGGTTTCCCCAGTGAACTTGATCTCAGGATGGATGCTGTTCATGTGAGCGAGGAACCCGGTCAGTGATTCAGGTCCATGTGGCCACACAATGTAAGTGTCGTCCACATACCTGAAGAAATATTTCGGTCGCAGAGGGGCCGTTTCCAATGCGTGTTTTTCGAAGTCCTCCATTAATAAGTTGGCGATTGCTGGTAATGGAGGGGACCCCATGGGCACTCCTTCCACTTGCTCGTAGAATTGGCCATCGTAAAGGAAGTACGTGGAATTCAGGACATGTTCAAACAGGTCAACTGTTTTCTGGTCGAAAAGTGCCATCAGAAGTTGAAGAGTTGGCTTTATGGGGACTCTCGTGAAGAGAGACACGACGTCAAAACTCGCCATAATGTCTCCCGCGTCTAGTCGGATTGTCTGTAGAGTCTTGACGAAGTCTACGGAATTATTGACATGGTATGGGCTCCGACCCACAAAAGGAGCAAGTAAATTGGCCAGATGTCTTGATAGCAGGTACGTGGGAGATCCAATTGCACTTTCTATGGGCCTTAGCGGAACTCCTTCTTTGTGGATCTTAGGTAGTCCATACAATCTTGGCGGGACCGGAGCTTGTGGTATTAAACGTTGGGTGTTATCGTTGGCTGGTACGAACTTTTTGATCAGGATCAGATCAAAAACCAGAAAGAAAACCTTAACAGAGACAGAGGTTTTCAGCTAAGCAATGCGTGGAAACCAATCATGAGTTTCACGAGAAAAAGGGTGGGAAAAGAGGCCAGCTGAGTCCATGCCCAGAGCAATTATAAATGTGACACCCTCCAAAACTACTACGCCGTCGAAACGTCGGTGCTACAAACCACCACCATCCGGTTGGAAACCCGAGAACTCTTCATCCTATAGCATCAAATATTTTTGAATAAGACATATCGTACTATTCCTCACTTCATTTTACTCGACATCGACCATGGTTTCGGCGCTATGTTTTATCGATGTTATTGACACTTTTTGATAATAGTACAAAATGCCAAACATGGTAGTATTGAATTGAAGTGTGAAATAGAGCGAAGGGACTTATTTTGCAATTCTTGATTACTAATAACCTTTAGGCGCATACAGTTAATATGTGACTCAAAGAGATGGTGAGTAGCCCTCCAAAATGTTAATTTGAGTTTCATCCGACCCTAAATAACATTCCTAACCTATCTCATTGTCAATGTTACAGTTTTCTGACGACTTTCTCAATAATAAACCGTGTGCAATGCGCGGAAATCATTTTATAAGGTATATAATAATTTCACAGCTATCTGAATGGAAATGAGCTAGCATGGCTCGTGGATGTGATGGTAGCAGACAACCAATCATAGCACTGAATGACCCCTGATAACCCTTCATCCACCTGGCGTGACGTGCATTCCACCGAACCTAGAAAGTACAAAAAAGAAGAAACTAACTGAGAGACAGCAGACGTAGAAGCAATACTTATCGGAACACGGAATCGTTCTCTGGCGGATGGTTTGCCTTTCTCTGCAGTCTCGTCGATCTCGCTTTAGTGGGCGTTGCCGCTTGCGAGGGAAGAAACGAAAATTTAGGGGTGTAAGGGATAAGGTTGTCCTTTTCTGTCCCCGTGGGAGGACGGCGAAATGCGTACCTGATTGTTGGGATCCTCCCTTTAGGATGCTGAAAGATCGGCGCTAAAGTCGGGGGGAGGGTTGAGACGCATCAGACGCAAAAGGTCGTGGCAAGTGGGGGGGTAGGGGGAGGGAGGAATGGGGGTTTTGTCCGGAGAAGGGTTGAAGGAAAAAGGGATGGGCGGGGTGAGGGAGAGGGGAGGGGGAGTATATTGGCGGAATGTGATGGAGTAGGATTTAGGAAAATGGTGAGGACGTTCGGAAAGGGACTCCGGGCCTGGAGGGTGGCTCTTCACAGCGTTGTCTAGCGCAGAGCGAATTTGCGGAGGGGAGAGTTGATGATACTGCGATGCATGGGCGGCGATATGCAGTACCCATGACTTTTTGTTACCAGTTAAGCCAAATGTACCCAAAAAATATTTAAATGTTAGTACATTTTTCTATGACTCATTTTTAATACGAAATATTACTTTTATTTTTATTTAAGAGAGTATATTTATTGAGAGAAAATTATTTCCTTGAACGTTTAAAAGAAAGGTTCAACTGTAAAATAAGTTTTATAATCACACATTTCCTAAAATACGCAATTGTTTGCGACAGATATTTAGAGTTAATAAATTGGTTAATTATTTAAGTTGATAAGTAAACATTTTTGCATCAATAATTTTTTTTTAATTGCGTAAAAGAATGTGTTAACCTTGAACTCGATGAGAAACGACGAAAATATTTTATTTATAATATATCTTAAAGGGAATTTGATTTCAAGTACATTTTAAAAAAGTTGAGATTTATTAAACTAAGCTAAAATAACAGTATTTTCACAAAAAAAGATGTTGCAAAATAGTGTACCTACCTTTTTAACCTGTCCCACATAATTGGACACCCAAATTTAATGTTCCGTTCTACACGGTTAAGTAAACTATCAGCAAATTGCATTAAGTGATGTGAATTAAGTCAAAAAAATATGAAAAATTCATTAATGAACCTTATTTATGGTAACTAGTCCGCGAAAATTCTCAGAGCTACTGAAAAATGCGATATAAATTTCTTTACGACCAAGGCATTCGAATAAAAATATAACGTTTGTGTTAATTTTCCCTCCCACAAGGAAAAGAGAGTAAAAATAATAAAGGGATGTTGAATAAATTTAGGTTATCACATAACATATGTTAATTGATTACTCATATTTTGCACTGAAGAGAAAATGGACGGAAAAAATAAGAAATGATGAAGTGTACAGATGAGTACAGAAGAGGAAAGGGACCACATGGAAGAAGTGAAGAAGAACCAGATGCATCGGACATACCCTGAGATACAATGGGTTTGTGAAGAATATAATTAAAGGAAAAATAAAGGGCAAAGTCCCCAGGGGAAGACCAAGGAATAAGTTCATGAACTAAGTAAAGAGGAATGTACATAGGAAGAGATATCAGGAGGAAAATGAACTAGCATTAGATAGGGAAGGGCTGAAATCAACCAATCTTAGGATTGAACAGCCAAAGAAATGAATGGATTATATATATTATCATACGAAAGGCGATATATATATATATATATATATATATATATATATATATATATATATATATATATATATATATATATATATATATATATATATATGGCATGTATTCAATTTGATATGAAAATCGCTCTACGATACTGTAATCGGAATATCGGAGAGCCTCGTGAGAGTGTTGGCTGGTGAGGCATTTAGGCGTAGAGATGCCAGGGTGAGGGTGGTAAAGGAGAACGGGGTGGGTTTGGTCGCCCTTATCCACTACGGCTATTTGGGCACCGCATCCTACTTTCAGATGCCTCACGCGCCGAACGCCCAAATCTTTACTCTCTCACCCACCCCTTCTCTCTATATATATATTTCAGCCCAACCCTTTCCTCCTTACCTTCCCTCCTCTCCACAATATCGCCACCCACGTTCATTCTCGTCGGCTCCCCTTCGAGCCATTATATCGTTATTTCCCCATCTCCCTTCGTCCTTTCCTCACGCGCCCAATACCTTTACATCCCTTTCTATCCTCGCTGCCCCCATTTTCGCCAAATTTTCTGCGCGGCGCATACAGGCCGGTATATTTATTTATTTATTTATGTTGTCCTTATCTTTCTCATTTCCACGTGCGGCCGCGTCCTGGTGCCTTCGTATTCACCTCAGCGCAAGTCTGCAGAAACCTTCATTGTATATATCTCTTTTTTTGCCTCTTACATTATTTCTCTGCACTGAACTCTCTACGTGGATCTCTTCGACTTTTCTGTTTTGTACTCCGTCGAACAGGCGGCTGCAGCATCTATAGAAAAAAGGAAATTTATAATTTTGTATGTTCTGTTCAAAAAAGTTGTCTTGTTAAAAATGGCAGACCTTAGCGAATGGGCAGTAAAAGTAAGACTAAATAATCAGACCAGTCTCCGAGTACATACTTCATTGATATTTTTTTCAGCCTTGAGAGCCAAGAAGAGTACCGTTTCTGTTTCAGAGTAATATTTAAATCCCAGTTACGTATTGTAAATGCTAAATAATTTAATCTAAGGTGGATTTTGGCTTTCAATTGATGTCCTTGCATTCCTCCAGTTACTTCTTTCTCCTTTCAATAGTTGGTATAACTGATATCAGTTTGAGGCAGAGTAATGAGTTCTTCTATTATATCGTATCCGGCATAAACTCGATTACCTTAAATAAAGGAAGCCGAATGTTTTTGTATAACAATTTTTTTTTCAGAGTCAATGGTTGATATTCATAAGTTTATTTTTTTAACGATTCGTACCGTTGAGACTTTACGTTGCCATGGTTACATTTTCAAAATAAAAAACCGCGCATCATAAGTAATGTATTTCTTTAAATAATTGTAAATTTTCTTCGGCACTTTTTCTTCGCGACGGTTGTGAGCTGCCTTATTTATCCATCTCCTTCAGTGTTTGTTGATAGGTTCGATAAAACTGAGTTTCCATTTAGTATAGCTCCGTTTAACGGTTCTGTTATACATTGTTGTTCATCATTTCACCCTTTTT
Source organism: Ceriagrion tenellum (assembly GCA_963169105.1). Taxonomy (NCBI): domain Eukaryota; kingdom Metazoa; phylum Arthropoda; class Insecta; order Odonata; family Coenagrionidae; genus Ceriagrion; species Ceriagrion tenellum. The sequence continues at coordinate 7,090,086 of OY720641.1, read as the reverse complement.
TATAACTTCCATGTAATTTTAAATGTTTGTTTAAAATTATCGCTGAAAGGCAGAGTCTTGTACGTTTCATCAAATTGGAAGAAATACTTTTCAATAATTTACGCGAATATAAACAAAGACTCTCCTTTTTTGTGACTGTGACCTAGACACCTCCCTCGACGTCAATGGCGCAGTCAGTCTCGACCTATTAATAGATTTCAAATATGCTTATAAACTCAAAATTATTGACACTACTCTGGTCATCTGCCGGTTTAGGTAGGTTTGAATGAAAGAGAAATTATTTAAGGGGTAGACCTCTATCCACGAACACGACCTATTCTTCGACTCCTAATAGACCCTAACTATCTTTATCTTGTTAATACAACCTATTATTTTCCTCTCATTACCCCTGTAGTATAACATTCCGTCTATCTTGGCGATCAAGAGGATTATGCGTAAAAAACTGGAGGAGGCTTCAGGTTTAAGTTTTGCCTAAGAAACAGTTATCCTTATGTATATAATGCTACTCCAATTATGCAAAAATATATCCTTGACCATTATTTTTTAATCAAGTTGTGAATCCAACTTTTAACTAATTATTAAATGTTTGCCATTTCGCGACGCCACGACATATGTGATAGTCATTATCAGTACAGAACTGAAAGTAAATACTGCTAGAAAAATCGACATACGTTTTATTAGGCACAATGGATAGGGTTTATTACTCTGTGGTAAACCCATTTTCTGAATTCCGTTAACGTTAATACGATAATTTCACCCATCTTAATTCAATGGCATTAAAAATATTGTAATGAATGAATCATTTACTTTTTCTCCTGTCTATTAAATTTAAACTATGTCATGAGAACTTATCTAAAAACATTAAAATGACGTCGAATTCCTATAATTTTCTTCGATACCTTTAAAAGGATATGTCATTTAACCTTAGTTTAAAGACATATACTTGTTGGTCAATTGCGTGAACAAATTAGACTCGGTAAAAAATTAATTTAACAACGCAATGGCTATGAGAAAAGCTTTTCCTCTGACTTATCTTTTCGAAATTCAGGGAGCTATACGAAAAAAATATGTCATATTACTATAGGTATTTTGGAGATGAATTTAGGTGTCCTCATGGAAGTTTCAAGCTTATCATTGTTTACGGACTAGCAGCTTGAATGCAGTTAGATATATTCCGCTCCGAATACGGCTTTAGAAGGAAGATTTCTGCCAGTATTGTTTACACCTTCCTTAAAAATTTATGGAAATTTATCAATAAATTCCCTTGGCTGTGAAGTAAAAATGACATTGCGTTTTTAGATAGAAAAATTACATCATAAAAAAGCCTGGTCTCCAGTTCATTCACAAGTGTAAAGGTAATCGATTTTGGGAACAGTCCGGAAAATAATTTGATTGGGACCTCAAACAAAAATCAGGATAATCGTCTATATGTTCTCGGCATCAGCGTACCACTTGGCGATTCTTTCGGCAGATGCAATATTCACTGTGACAATGAAAAAACATTAGTCACCCTTATGTCATAATTTTTCAAAACAAGAAGCAGGGCAACATCAAAAGATAAGGCCAACTTTTGAAGAGCCGTCTGATTAAAAGCTCAGAATAGATTACAACGGCATAACAATAATCTACCGTATATACAGGATGTAGTGCGTCTTAATTCAAATGACAGACTGAAGAAAAACAGATTGTAAAATGCACAAAGAATTTCTTGACAGTGATACCCCATCTCAATATAATTTTTCTGGGTATGCTTAAAGGAGGGAACAAGAGTGACACATGAAATAGGATTGAACGTAATTATGATCAGCAGAGAAGAGATAAATATGCTCCACCTCGCAGAAAACATTCCAGTCATAACGGAAAATCATGACAAACTTGAAAGATCAAGAATATAACATGAAGGAAATTATGACCAAATCCTCGAAAGTGGAAAAGAGAAGCTGAATGTAGAATTATCACTTGGACATATAAAAATAGAGTGAGTGGTATCCTTTTCCTGTCTCGGAAGTACCAATGACATGGGAGGGGAGAATTACATAAAACGGACATCAAGCGTGTGAAAGCCCGAGTTTAGAAACCTTCATAATTAGAAGCTGTAAATTTAATCTTCTGAGCTACAGTCAATCGACGTTGTGATTGAGCAGCCGATGATGATATATGCCGCGATAAAGTTCCCCTATTAATTAAACAGGAGAAAGGAAAAACAAAAAGAGCTTCGTATATTCAAAAGAATCCCTATCATGTGACGTGCTAGAGCTGTTGCCATTTAAGATATTATATACCATTCCTAAACTACCAAGGGAGAGGATTTGGTGACGAGATTCGATATCACTGGAACGGGGCTTTAAAAGACGGTAAGGTTTAAGAATCTTCGAGACCAGCACATGTCAGCAAACATTATATATAGATGATTGATTAAAAGCCTTCATCCCTTACTGTGTTTGCTGAAAGTAGTTGCCTTCACATGCATTGGCAGCCACTTTTAACGACCGCCGATAAAGATACATTTTGATTTAAAATATTGGTTTGCGCTTATTGAATAGCTCATTAATTCTTGTTATTTTTTGAATACCTCTACGTATAATAAGATTCAGGCTCAATTTAGTTCTCGAACAATCCTAATGCATGTTACAAGTGAAGCAAATGTTTTGAAACAGTGTTCACGCCTATCAATTTATTTTCAATAGCAGCAATATACCGGTGTCAACACCTCATTATTACGAGTTTCATTAAAAGCCCGTTATCCTCGAAAATAGATAAGAATTGTCAGCATTAGACACGTGTGTAAGAAAAGTATTCTTTTGCGAACTTATCCAAGGTATTCGTTTGCAAAATGTCAAAACCTTAAAACCATTCAAATTATGAAATATTTATCTTGATTAACATCAGATGGTGCCTAATATTCTCACCAGTGCTGATATTAATCAGCAAATGCTTTTGAATATTTTAGATTTAAATTGCAACGTCATTGCAATTCCGCTACGAAACTAAATTGGAGTTAGCCTCCCTTCTTATTATACTAACGGGATGGGAAAGGATGAAGAGATGGTGGCTAGGTAAAAGGCATTTAATTCGGGTGATTACGAAGTAAGTAGGATTTTTTTTTGTTTTAAGCCACCATACTGAATCAGAAACTCTGCAGATTTGGTTCGTAAATAATTTGTAACACGTCTACCTACGAATAGATCGTTGGTTTTCCTTGGTCTTCCTTGTTAAAAATATGTTTCCTTTTGTGGCGGAATATTTATTAGTTTTTCTTAATTTTCTGCATTTAGAAAATATATAATATAATTTGTAGATGCGGTTTCATCTTAAAAATAATTCGACCACCTCTTAAACCGAAGGACTTTTCAAGCATATTTTCATTTTAGTGACCCTTTTCACGCCCATAGAAAGACAGAAACAGAATCACCTGTTTCTCAAGAGCTGAGTTTTTTATTATGACGATCCGGAGAACAAATTTTCACCTCAAACCATCCCCTCCTAAAATGTATCTAATATACGTATTTTTGTTGCGTCGACGATGGGATTTGTCTTTGTACTGAGAGTCTTAAACAGGTAGACCTATTAATTGTAATTTTAAATATATTGCGCTTTTTCAGTTTCTTTATGTCACTCCATTTAAACAATTGTCGGGAGGACCATTGCAAAGGAAGTAAACCTGATATATTTGTTGTTTAACACCTTTCCTAGGGCTAAGGGTGGAGACTCAGAGATTTCTTGGACGGAACCGAAGAAGATTAGTCGATCCCCTAGTTACGAGATTTAAACTTAAAACATCAAAGTTTCGTTCTACAACAAGCCACTGAAGTAATAATTAAATTTCATCGTTTTGGTTAAATGCGGAAATAGAAGTTTTCCATTAGCATAAGTCTTTTAGATAAGGTACCGATTTTTCTACAGTTTCAAACCTCTTTAAACCAAGATATGTTCCGCTTTGGGATACCTGATTGTGGAAACTCCTCTGTAAGTTATACGTTTTGGATGAAAAAAGACAGGGGTAGGCTCCATTCTTTTACAGAGTCACGGGAAGAGCTATTTTCAGGAATAAAATAAATAGGTCAACAAAAGAAGAAGGTAAGATTCACCAATGTCAAAGTGTTAGATGATCAATCATTCCAAAGTTTCCAGCTAAAAGATACAAAAATTAGAGGAGTAGTGCGATAAACGCAGGGCACGCAACAGAAACTCATCAGCTCAATGTACAAAGTACACCCGTTTGCACAACTTACACCTTCTTTATGAGAACTGAAAAAGTAGAGCATAGCGCAGAGATTCATTAGGCCTGACTATATGGGCATTAGCTCACAGTTTCCTTTACAGCCAAATAGTTTACAGTATTTCGAAAACTATCTTCTCATTTTCCATTCACCCTCCTACAAATAAAGACCTTGGTAGAATTAGGTTCCCTAAGATATTCTCCGCTCATATAAATCACGAGTATAGTTTTTATGTCGGGCACTCATACATACCATGTTTTCCAAATTTCTCTCCTGCACGGCGAGATCTAAAGGAAATATACCCCAAAAATTATTTTAATTATTTTATGGTGGTACAATCAACTCTAAAGTATATTTGAACTCTAACTTTCATAAAAAGCCATTGCTCTACATCGCTGAATCCATGAATGCAGTGTTGTTGAAATTTTAGCAGTTTTTGTTGTTAAGCTTTTTTTCCCCTTATCTTCTATTTTTTTATTTGGCTGGTATAGCTTACTTTTATCAACGTATTTAAGCACCAGCTTTTACGTTGATTGCTTTTTTGAGAAAAAAATGACGGTAAAAGTTAAACAAAAACCTGAAACCCTTGATTGTTATTTTGAACTCAATTTTTTATGTGGCTTTTGGTATAAATTCCGACTAACGAGTTCGGCATTTTCCATGAACTGTTTCATTTTCAAGTACGTTGACAAGCGCATTAAAGTCATCGCAGCAAAAATCACGGGAACGTTTTGTTAATAAACTTTCCTGAACAAACAGCAAGTGTAAAATGGCAATTAAAATGGCTCTAGAGCAGCAAGAGAATCGGTTGCAGTTATGGACTCCTAATTGGCAGAGATTACCTCAGTTGTCGGCTGCATGCCTAAAATAACAACCAACAACGATTTGGCCTTGGCTCCTTTGGAATGATTTGCCAGTTCCCGCGAGTAGTAATTTATACTTTTTCTGCTGGTCACATGTGATAGAATTTCTTTTTCGGTGAACGCCACGTCCCTGCGTAATTACATAGACATTTCCTCTCATCCTCCAGTTTTCCGAAGTTTGTCTCTATTCACATCATCTAATTACCTCGCATTCTAACCTTGAAACTGTTTTCATCTGCCAATGTTATACTCTCTCTATCTATTGTGATCTCCTGTCCATACATTACCATCCTTAACAGTAATACTTTAATGGCGTTTACCGTATTAGCAAATCAACTGCATTTCTTGTGCTTGGATAGTCCAAAAAGCAATACCCCACATTTCGCTCAAAAATATTTATACTTCTATAATGAAATTTTAACATGTGAAAGAATTGTTTTTTTCTGCCATTTCTATTTTTCCACATTATCTCCTTCAAGTTCAATCGCCTTTCTTCAGCGATTCACTATGGGGTGCAGTTTTTTTTGTATGTCCTGTCGGTATCAGTTCTCGCTAAGAGTATGGAGCCAGGTATCCAGTGCGCTAATTACGTCTTCGTCGTTCAAGTAGTAGTGTGAAAAGGTTCTCAGTGCCATAATTCAAAATTGATTAGTTATAAAAGAGGAGAAATTAAGAACCTATTTACATTCTTTTTCGTCGTTAGTTTGTGCCAGAGTGGTATTTGAGAGCCAAATCTTGCAATATTTCGGTTGTAGAGTCAATAAAATGGGTCGGAGCATTTTGATGTAAATTAGAGTAGCACCATGATAGCCCGATTGCGATTTGCGAGAAATGTAGACATGTCTCTTGGTGAACGTCTAATTGCACTAGCTTATGTTGAGAGGGAATTCTTTTGAAAAAAGTGGGGCATTGATTTTTGGTCAACCGTCGTTGTAGCATGAATTAACATTTTTTAATGTTTTGTCGTAAAAATTAGTTTCCTTAAGAAAATTAACTGTCTTAACTACCGTTAAATAATTCTTGGTCGAGATACAATGTTATTACGTACTCCTTGAGTCTAACAATAGATATAAACTTATATAGATATAATATAAATTTGCCTTGTTTATTTGCTACGATAAGCAATTGTGACACAGCCGTTGTAGGACTGTGGTGGAAGTCACCGGTTTTCGCTATGTAGACTCTCAAAATTGGGGCAAATTACCTCATTTGACGGATTCCTAACAAAGATAAGAATTAACCAACCTCCAGCCTCTCCGTCGCACTTGAGGGATGGATCTGGGAGTGCCCACGCAAAGTAATTTACATTTATTCCGCATATCACAGATGGTGGTATTTCTTCCTCGCGAGGTCTCCACGATAGTATATGGATATTTCCTCTCATCCTCCGCAATTTTATCTCCATTTTCTCCTCGCTGCGTCGCTCTTTTCACATCCCGCACACATACGTCCTCCTTTTTCGTTTCCATCCTTATTTCTTTCGCCCGTCAGCTCCACTCCGCCTACAGCGCCCTCCGGCCCCCTAAACTCTCCTGCCCTCTAGCGGCTCACATCTATAACCTTGCCCACATGCCCGCGCGTTCGCCAAACCCATTTTCATGACCCGAGCCAAGGCTGGGGGGAGAGGGACGGGTAGGGGCGAAGATCCTCCCACACGTCCAATCCTTTTTTATTCCAATATGAACGCACTCGGCTTCCTCGCGGTAAATGCTTTTGGCGGCGTATTCGTGCCCTCGCCCAATGGAAGTCCCACGCATGCTATGCTACATGTGTCGCTAGCGTTCCAAGTGAACATATTGGAAATTCCTGCGCACAGGCGGATTTGAATATTCAATGTTTTGACAATGGGCCCTTTCTCTTAAGCGTTGCGAATTTTGTTACCCGAACGTGTTGAGTAGGTATTCCTTGGATGGTACAATACTACGCAAAATTTACCTTTGCCATATGTAATCTTCGATTCTTGCTTAAGATATATTGAATTTCACTCAATGTTTATATTTCTAGTTTCCCTAAATGCTAAAGGAAATTTATGTGGTATTTCCTTTATACGACCAAATATCTAATTTCAACGCTTATTTTGCTGAATTTCCTCTCGTATGAAGCAGCTTTGTTTTGCTTTCCACAATTTGCTGGCTAACCATACGGGCGGCCAGGGTTCAAATCCCTGCAGAGGAGGTTTTTTTTCTGAGGGAACCCGATCCATACTTGAGTGCCTTGTGGAGGGCACTTAAAGTACAGTACTCCGTCTGTCGAATGAGACGTTAAACCGTGGTCCCCTTGGCGCCTTTCGTTATGAGCAGGCTAATGCCGACGCCGGGTTTCTATCCACCCTTCTTCCCTTACCTATCCCCTATGGCGCAAGTGACCTTTGCTGTCAGTCGCCTCCCCAAATATCCAATCCGACTAAACCACAATTTGCCAGTTCATTTAGATCCTTAATTTCCAAGGTGACTAACGTGCGAGAGTCTATTCAGCTGAGCAACCCAGAAAACTTCCTATAGCCACGCTTCAATGACGAATTTAATGTGAACGTGGCAACTCGAACCCATCGACGCAAAGTTTATCTTTCATACTTTTGCTTTAAATGTCATTTCTCCCCACTCGCCTTCTTCTTTATATTTTGTGTCCTAATACTTTCATGAGTACGTCATGAATGACACTGACGGGTTATATGTAAAAGTTGATAAGTTGGTGGAGATTATTCGATATTTGTTTCTTTGAATGTTCAAATTATCATAATGATCTCCGTAGTTATAATAAGTTCACCCCCCTTGAGAAGAAAGATCTTGTTGAATCTTTTTAATTTTTAATAAAGGAAAATGGATATCTATTTACGTCATGACAATATTACGACTAAATTTCCTTGAAGTTTGTATACGTTTTATGATTATGAGGTCGTGAAAAGTTCAACGCACATATTTACCTTGCAGATGCTACTTCTGGTTACGGTTATTCGGATATACAAAGCTAATTTGATATTATTTGGTAATATATTGCATAGTTTTACAGCTGTTTAGTAGTTTTATTTATATTCACTTTTTCAATAAGCAAAGACCTTCAGAAACAGTCGCAAAAGGCGCAGCAGTTGCAAATCCGGCTATGGAATCACGTTTGTCCTTCAAGCACCCACCATTATGGACTGCAGTTACAATTGGAATAAAGTAGATGAGAATATATTTAATTGAATTGGCGGATATAAAACTTTGCATGATTTATTGAGTGTGTTCGTTCATATTCTCCTTCACCACGTTTATAAAATATTGACGGATAATTTAGTTTCTGTGGTGGCGTTTACATTACTGACACTCAAACAGAGTGTTTCTCACATTTCTGCTTCTTGTAAGCGTATTTTTGTGTAGAATCCTCTCTGCGGATGTCCGTTGACAGGACCCTGTTTGTTGATTTGTTTTTGGCAAGTCCAAGCCCAACATTAGAGGACGGCGTTCTATCGCTGCGATGATATCCTGTGGAAGTGAAACGCAAGGGATCGTCATGAACGTGTGATGGGAGAGTTTTCTGACACAAAAGGAAAGTGAATAGGAGAAGGAAGAAGGCTGTCCGTAACTCAAGACTGTGTACGAGAGAGTTTCAAAGCTTTTCTCATTACCGGATTCGTCAAGGATTTCGTCTACCTTGCCTTCCCCCAGCGCGTAACCCCCTTTCATGCCGTGCCAAAAATGTTTCCACCAAACTAGCGAGCAAACAGGGGAGGTATTTCCTCTCGCGATACCACGTGTGTCTCTTTCCTCTCTACGAGACCTCCTGGTAAAATTTCTTTTGATCTCTCCCGAAAAAACCTTTTTCGTACAAATACGAGGCTGCCGCTGCCTTCATACACTCCTCGCCCGATGGAAACTGTCCCTCTGTAAACTCGCCGCTCGGCGTCCATTTTGGGCGAGCTTCCGCGCCCCCGGGCGCGAATCAAGATTTCAAAATGTTATTTCCTGCGCTGCTCCCGCTCTTTGGTTTGTATGTCCTGCTCACGGAGGAAATCTAGACTCTCTCCCGAGAATAGCGTATATTGCAATCGCTCTCCACTTATTAAATCCTTACGGGTGTACTGAATACTTTTCTCTCGTGTTCAGTCCATCTCGTTCGCTCTGCACGAAATGATGTGCGTCAGCACTTGGAAAAGTTATTGGTGCTCGTTGATTTAGTGTACACAGCCAGCTTGGAACATTAAAAAATTTAAGATGGAATACCACCAAGTGAGACTGACGAAAGTGAGTGATATCAGCTTGAAACACTTATTCGATTACTATAATTGGGTGAGTTTAGTCACCAGAGTACTGACTTCCCATTCTGAGGGCAATGGTTCGAGTCTCCATCAAGGAAGCATTAGTCAATGTAACCTCTAGTTCGGTCCCTTATTGGTAGCCCTTAAAGGCGAAGTACATACAAAATTAACGTCAAGATTCGTGTCATTTTGTTAAGAGTTAGCTAACACTGACACATGATTACTGTCCACCCACTATCTTTACTTCAGATTAGCCTTTCCTTAAGCAGCTAACTACCTGTCCTCAACGGTGCAATTACATTAATTGTCGAAGTAAATCTCTTCCGAAGTAACCGACCAACTAACGATACTGTTTCACAAGAAGTTATAACGAGATTATTAGTCATAAATGAGAAAATACTCTTAGATTGCTTTGTCAAGAACGTAGACAATTAAATGGTAAATACTTTTTTACATGCGAAACTTTCATTTTTACCTACGATATGCTTCTATGTAGTGTTTTTTCGTGCTTAGTAAATGTATTATTTGAATTTATTGTGAATCGACCGAGAGCTAATGCCATTGACGCCATTGAGAATTAGTTGATACATTGGTATGGCTAGGATAATTTGGCATGTCGGGATTGATGAAGATAAATCCGGCGCCGAAATGATTGTACACTTAGCAATCGACGTCACGGGGTCCTCCTCAATTTAGCGCCCCTGGCAACCGACGGATATTTACACTTCCGGCGCTCGCAACGTTGCCCACTAATAGTAGACGGTCTCCTCCTCTAAATACAAACAATCTGAGCCCTCAACTCCGTAAGCCATTACTTTAGGCGCCATCTGAGTTCCTTCTCAGATACTCTGATTCAAATAATGTCAATAAGTATGAGAGTGAGTCTCCGTTTCTTGCCTTTTTCAGCTTAGCTCAAAAAATACCGTTGTGACTAAAATGACTTGACATTGCGTGTGTTACATCACTTTTAGGGCACTTAAGGAGGCCAATGTTTAAATTTTATACTTTTAATTTCAATCAAATTTGATACTCAAAATATCAACCAGGTTTCAAAAGCTTTGAAGGTGGCGTCTACCCAATGTCGAGGCATAACTTATTTCACTATGACTTTGAAAGGTCAAAGCTTACTTGCACTTTCAGCCACGGGCAACGTACGTGTGTACTAGATTTAAATCCTTCCGATAGCTCTCATCACTCATTCTGTTGACTGTAATGCATTAATGGTAGCATAGTATTTTTGTCCTTCTACTGGCTATGTGGATCAATTTTTAATTTAGGTCAAAACTGTTGTGTATGACTGTAGAAAAACAGGCCAAAGTAATTTATTTCTGAGTTTGTCTTATACGATGTAACTCTGGGAGTATACTCCCAGAGTTACATCGTATAATGTCTAGGTATTAGATTACATCTAAGATTCTCGATATGTGTCGCGTAGTGAAAATTCAACTAAGAACAAACAAATAAACCCGAAGGACCGAGAATGACTTTACACAAATGTATATATTTCAAACAAATAACAATATTTCACCCTTTTCATAAAGTATACAAATAATACATTGGTGCAAGAGAATGAAACTTAGCTGCCAGTCCATGTCCATGGTCCGTCCTTGGCACTCACACAGGAATGGGGGGGAGGGGGGGCAGTTGGTTGGCACTATGAATTTTGGGGATTCACTAGGGACTGCTGCCGACGACTGGGCTTACGCACACACACAAAATAAACGAGAGCGTCTCGCGCACAGTCATAATAACTACGCCCTCCAGTGGCAGTTATCTTAACTAAAAAATGCGAAAAATTACGAAACAATATGTATGCATTCTCTTGACTCGGGTGAGCCTAGCGTTGGCAGTACTTGGCAGGAATTTTTAGACTGATCATATCCTCATGTATGGTGATTGCGGCATTTGGTAGACTTTAAGTCAAAATATTCAGGTAAAATTTATCAGTGGAGTGTTATGCCTGGTGGATGTCACCTCAGGTTCATTGAAGGAAATAGCCAGTAAGCCTCAGCCCAGAGTGACCTACACGTGATAATCAGGAAATAAGCAAGGTTGTGAATTCCTGAATTCCTTTCAAATCTTCCGTTTAGCATCCATATTTACATAATGTAGATGCTGATGCTAGCAAAATTACGATCTCTGTGCCTTTACCGTACTTCACCTGTCTTCATCGTTTTCACTCGCTGTACCCAAGCTATCGATAAATGTTGTGTTGCACTTGTTTCTCCTAAGAAACCTTGCAATTGATTATTCAATTGCATTTAAGACCTTAGAAAGACATTATATTCTGTATTTTTGGCCACTGACTCAGGTTATTGGTATTTAAGGTAGCTTTACTTTCGTGGTAACCTCTACGTGATAACTTGCAAGATTTATGTGGAGTATTTACTTTTTTCCACGGCATGCAACAGGATTTGACTTATCTTCAGCATGCACTAAATTTTATCCAACAAAAACTAATAGAACGATGATTTATATTTATAAAAAACCTGTAAATACCTTTCAGGAGGTGAAATATTACCAATATGCACTAAAAGTTCTACCCCACTTTGCAATAGATACAATCATTTTCTCAGATAGTGGGGAAATCCTGCCTGAACGTTGTAGACAAAGCTAGTTTCGTATATTAGGTAGATATGACGGCCATACAAACACTATTGTTTGATTTAGTGCACTCTTATCATATCTGCTCGCTATAAGCACCGCAGAGCAGCGATTATGAGCTCATTCACGCGCGTGGAAGGACCAAAATATCAATTCCTCTTTGCCGATGCCTCACTTTTTTTCTTCAAGGTCATACTTCGAGACGCATGCTGAGCCATTCACAGTAAATCGTTTGAAAAGGCATCAACTTTTCATCAATTTTCTATCCCGCTATGTCCTCACATCTATGCACCCGCGATATATTCCCCATCGGCTACGTTCTTATATTTTATTTTTTTTTCATCTCATATAAAGCGTCTGCACCCTTTTCTCTCACCCATCGTCCCTCATCGATCATCTAACGTCCCCCTGGCAGCATCTGAGCGAAAAAGGCAGGAAAAGAAGAAGGAGAAGAAGAAGATTAAGTGCCCTCGAGATGTCGCCTTCCCCAAGCCGTGGTAGCCTTTCCATCAAACAGCTCGGCATGAGTGCAAAGAAGAAACCCGGCCTCATAACCGTCAGCACCCTCTAGCGGCGTCGTCAGGAAGGAAAGGCTGTGTGTGTGTGTTTATGCGCGGGTGTATGAATGCGGGGGACGCCGCCAGAGGCGCTGGGGGGAAAGGGTTGATGCTAGTTGGCAAACAAAGTGGAGAGACGTGGGTCGAATCGATGATGTCACCACTCACTGCCGACTAAATGAATTTATTCCGACCGAAGAGGATGGAAAAAATAGAGATAAGGAAAGAGGGTGGTCTGCACTGCAGAGTAAATTTGCTTTGGGGAGCTGGAATTACTTTTGAGGTAGGTACTCGATATGGTGTTTGGTCGTGTGATTGCCGCTCGGTGTTAATGCAAGTAACCCTTTCATCACGTCTCACGGCACACAATCTGATGGCTGCAGCTACCGGGATCAAACTAATTTGCGTAGGTGGTGCGTGGATTGACTTCCATTCAATAATAATGATGGATTATTTTGCTCGAATAATTGTCGCAAAAATTTGACTGGAGCTCGCGTTATCATCGTGATTGAGTTAGGCAAACTATTTTTTTTAGGTCATCAATAAAATTGAAATAAACACCTTCGCTGCTGAGAAAATTATGGCACCTTTATATGAACTCTGACCGTGAATAATATGAAAAAATCTTGGAATGTGGAGCATAGAAATCATAACTTTTCAGGAATTTTAGCTATGCAAAGAGTCATCTTTATATGAAATGTCGCCTTCTTCAACTGTAATGTCTTCTTTATATTCAGTGAAGGAAATACGCCATAGATGCCTTGGATTAAAAAAAATAATGGTAATTGTAAATGCTTCTTATATGCCCTCGTGTTGTTGCGAAAGGTGGAAGACGAGTCAATAATTTATAATTTCCAATGATATACGCAGTTAACATTGTCCAATATAGTTGAACGGCTTGTGATAAAGCGGGAAGAAATAAGGGAATGATTTCTTCCCCTTAAAAAAAGAAATACATTTACAAATTGCACTTTGAAAACTTTTCTGTGGAAGTTTTTTGAAGATTGAAGAAGAGAAGGTAGCTAGAGTTGAGAGATGCCTATCAATGTCACAAGTGAAAGTAAAACATTCGGCTCGGATAATACGCGGGCGTATTATCCCTTTGGTTACGTTTGAAGGTGATAATTGCGAATGAAGGGATAAATGTGGCCAACTTCTGAGGGAAATGATTTTAGAAAAAGAAAAAATTCGTGTGCCTCAGTGATTTCCCTTGAAATATATGAGTCCAAATTTTTCATGCTGATCTCATTTCTGTTCAACTACCGTTGAGACGCTCCGAAATTTCTTATAAAAAACCGGGGGAAACATCAGTCACATGATTATGTTGCGGACATTATTGACTCTTTTAACGGCAATGAGTGAGATAGGCATAAATTCTTGTCAATTATGTCATATGCTGAAAGATAATTGACCTTTCTTGTTTTCTACAAACCCTCTGGTCCATCAAAAGCAAATCCATAATGAACCAGACAGTCAATTATAATTGTTTATAATCCCTGAGATGATTGTAATTATCCTCTATGGAATTCTGTAAGTTGCTTCAAAAATGCTTGAAATTAGTACCTGGTTAATTGGTCAATCGCATTACGCGATTAACATGCGAGGGTAACTAAAGAATTATCGCTTTACAAGGATATAATCTACAGCTGATCATTTTAGCCGTGAATCCGGTTTGTCTTTGTTGATTATTAATTTATGATGCATGGTCATGGCTGTTATTATTAGTGAATTCCAAATGAATCGCCATCTTTTTAAAACTTTGTGCTAAACTTTGTGGGTTTGTTACAAATTTTATGACCACCAAAGCTTATTCTTCTCCGTTTTGCGGTTCAACTTGCTGTGTAGTGGTTATTTCTCACATAGAGGCCAATCACTTTTCTAGGCAAACACTCGCATGGTAGACGTTTTATGTGTTACAGGGTATCACAACAGAATGGTTTCTTTGACGTATTACCGTGCAGTACATACAATATATTCTTCCTGATTGTATTGTGTTAATATTGTGTATAGGTTATTGATATTGTGTGTAGGCCTTATATCAACTGTGACTTATTTGGTAGGACTAGTGCCACTTCCTTGTCAATGTCTGCTAAAGTAGAAATCTTAGCTGGCGAAATTATTAAAATCCCTGTGAAAGTTTATCTTTACCTTTACTGGATATATCGTGGGGAACACACGTACAAAACATATGCGGCACAGCATTAAAGAAACTAGGTTTTGTTCAGCGTATAATAGGAAAGTCCTTGGAAGAAAAATTCTTAGAGAGATGCTACTTCACTGTGATTAGGTCACAGCTCGAATACGCATTTGGTACCCTGGACATAAAGATTTAACCAAAAAATTAACAAAGTACCAAGAAAAGTAGCACGATTCGTTAAAAACTGCTACGAACGAACATATAGTGTTCCACATCTGTTAGAGGGATTAAGGTGGGAGCCCCTAGAGACTCGGAGGATGCACGCTATGCTTAGTCTGCTTGAGATTTTCAGAACTGGTGTGTTTCAGAGCGACACAGAGAATATTATCATGACGCCTCACTACATCTCTATGTCTGACCGATGCAATAAAAAAGAGAGATGTATTTCCGAACAGATAGGTACAAAAACTCGTTCTTTTCGCGCACAATAAGCGACAACAGTAAAAACTGAGCTCCTCTAAATACACTCCCATAATACATGTCACCATTTCTTCCCCAAATATTTTACATCTTTACGCGACTGGTGACATACCACCCCCTGCCACACGCCCATGCGGTGGCTCACGGGGTAGTATGTAGATGTAGATAATGGATAAGTACCAAAAAATGGCTCTTAAAACTACTAAGCCTGTTGGTGCCAGTAATCTGTATTGACAATAACAGTGTAACTAGCTTTAGCGGAATGAAAATATTTGGTTACATTGTGCCCCTTTGCCTTTTTTAAAGGTCTTTGTTATAGATACAAGGACACCTGCAATGTAGCAATAACCTCGTGATAGTAATAGAAGGTGCACTTAGAGGCGAGAGACTGTGTAATGTTGTGTTTATCTATTCTTGCGGTTGCTTACATCTAAATTTTAGATAAAAAGCTACGCATTTTACGTAAGTTTTTTGTCAATATCTCATGTGAAAATTTTTAATTTACTTCATTATTGTAGTAGGACTGCAGTCTCTTTCATTATCTGGGCCAGTGATGATCCGATGCACCAACAATTGTGTTCCACGCAGTTGTCTCAGGCGTGACTTCTTGGAATTTCCTATACATTGTAAATGAAGTAACTTTGTTATTCCTCATAAATAGTTACTATTTAAGAGTTTCAATGTGATGGTGACGTGCCACGTCGAGATACGGGTCATCTGAAATAAAATCCATGTGGAATAACAAATTTTTCTTCATTTTCAATTGTGTTCCAGTTAAGATGCCATCTTTTTAACTGAGCGGTGATGTGACCTTTCAATGAATGCCAGTTACATTTATAAAGACCAGTGAATTTAGGAAATGCCGGTAGTGAACATAAATTTCTGCTATATTGGTTCCAGAAAACACATTGAATACGATAACGATGACTGCTCGTGCCTCATTTGGCCTTGTTTAGAATTATGCAAATGACGATCCACAGCTTGATTACCGCAAATGTTATGACACATTATTAATAACACTTACATCCAAAACATGCCTGTAGAGCGACCGCATATATTTCTTTATTTAAAATGTAGAAAATATCGCATTCGTTGGACTTAAATTGCCTGGCTTACCCCTGTAAATATAATATTTTTAACGTATGACTGTTTCGAAGAAAAATTAGCAATTATCATTTCGGTCCTAAAGGAGTGAACTATCGTTTCAAAATTATTATTTGATAGTCTCTTGTGGGTAGTTGGATCACCTTTAGCATATTCAAATATATATATTCTACAGTCGTCATTTATTTATATTGGCCGAATTAATTCGGTTCGTCTTCACTAAGGTGCTTATGAAACATGTCGATATTGAACATTGCTATCAATTTTAAACGAAGAAGCGGGCCAAATGAAGGGTAAGAATGAGCATATAAATCATCTTTCCATGGAACGGGAAAAGTGTATTATTTTATTTTTCAACAACTTTGCGTAATTGAGTTTAGTGGCTATTTGACTGCCTACCTACATGCCTAAATATGGAGTGCACCATCGCTCTCCACTTTAGAGAAACCTATACTCATAGTGGCTTATTGCGTCGTCCAATTTTTCCCTGTTTACCGGCCAATAATTTTTTAGGCGACGAGGAATTTCTATATTACGGTGCCACAGGATAAAATGTTTCATGGAACTTGGCTGAAATCATGAGTGATTGAAATGCAATTATTGCATCCAAATTCGAAATATTTGACGCGTAATGCATTCGTGGGCGTTGATCAGTCCGAAAGCATAACTGGCAACAAATTCATTGGTCCGTGAATCTCAAATGAGATGAGCAGGAACGCATCCACAGTTGAAATTGCCACAATTTCAGCGATAATTTTTAATCATTATAGTTTTGATGGCATCCCTAATTGCCCTCATTATGGAAGATAACATGCTGGATTTGAATATGCAATACCTCTCACGGAGTATGCTCATTATAAATCATTTATTCGCACCCAACGATGAAATAACAGAGAAAGTGGAGGGCTTCTGCAGTCTCTTTTGCATGTCTAATGAATCTGAAAATATTCTCAGTGAAGATTTATTTGAGTTGAAGCTGTGTGAAGTATATTTATTTTAAAAAAGTGATATTTGTCATGCCATTGTTCTCTTGGATATTCGCTTGCAGTGCAAGTAAAGTACAGTGAGGTTTCTTATCTTTGCCCGGGACCTCGCGTTCTAATTACTAACTCACTCGCGT
Source organism: Ceriagrion tenellum (assembly GCA_963169105.1). NCBI lineage: Eukaryota > Metazoa > Arthropoda > Insecta > Odonata > Coenagrionidae > Ceriagrion > Ceriagrion tenellum. Next base: position 7,072,764 of record OY720641.1, on the reverse strand, counting down.
TCCAGTTACTAGCTAATCAACAGCTAAGTCCAGGATAATACATTGTGCCTAACAACCTAACGAAACCGACGATTCTTTTAGTCCATATCCCAAAGAGACATAAAAACCGCTCGTGATAGCAAACTATCTCGCGAAATGTATTTATCAACTCTTGCACACGTGCAGGCAGGCTCTTAAAGACCTTCAACTCCGCCTAGCATATTGACTAATTAACTTTTTGGGAGGTTTGAATAATGTCCTTCTTATCGCATGATATTGCGTCTGTATGCATGCATGGGATTAATTTGCATAAAAATAATCAAATGCGCCACTAGCCGGTTTCACCCTCCAGTTCCCATGGGGTGGTTGGAGTAAAATGGGGCGGACTTTGGGCCGGGGGGGGGGGAGGGCAAGGCGGCAGAAGGAGTGATTATACCGGGCGAGAGGGATGCCGACGCAATTTAACCGTGCGATGGGGCAAGAGGTTGGCGCTACAATTTCATACCTGAGGATCCCGCCACCTTCCACCCTTTGGACTTACGCCACCAATTCTCTCCTTCCACTTGGGAACCCTGTGTTGAAAACCTGGAGTTCACCATCCGTTCTCGATTTTATGACCCTAGGCCAGTCTGCAATATACGTTAGAACGTAACTTAACATTTATTTTGAGGAAAAAGTCGTTAGAAATTAAACTTGCGCAATAAACGCGAAGATAACGAGGTAAATTTTGAGCTATCGTGAAAAAAATGCATGAAGAAAGCCATACTTTTTTATCAACATAAACAAGGACTAATACAAAGTAATTAAAGTCAGTGTTGGTTAATAAAAATTGTATTTGGTAAAAAAAGTAAATATTTTCTGTCATAAAGCCATACTTTTTTATCAACATAAACAAGGATTATTATAAAGTAATTTGAGTCAGTATTATTTAAAAAATTATGATTGGTAAAAAAATGAAATATTTTCAGTCATAAGGCCATACTTTTTTATCAACATAAACAAGGATTAATATAAAGTAATTATAGTCAATGTAGTTAAAAAAAATAATAATTGGTAAAAAATGAAATATTTTATATTCACCTCCATTTTTCTTCCTCAATGAACTCGAGCGTTTAACAATTGTTCGGCAAAAACTACATAAAAATAAGACTAAGAGACAGCATTAATTGGTTTATTTCGCGCTCGTTAAAATTCAGCAAACTCTTTTGCTAAATATTTGGTAAACTATCATGAATTCCGCCCTATTTTTCTACATTAATGCCTCCTCTGCAGTTAGGCTGTGTAAGCTCGGGAGAATTCAATGCTAACATATCAATGACGTGAGTTATTTTCTCTTAGACAGCTATTATTAGCGTCGTAACTTGTCTCAGAATTTGATCACCCGTGTCCAAATCCAAAGTATGATAATTACAATACAAATAAACTTACTAAAAATGGTCCTATTATTCTTTAATTTAACACATCGGATATAAATTTTGTTTGTTTTATTCCCAAAAATTGTTCTAAACCATCATCATATGGTTCCTCATGAACAATTTTAAAGTTAGGAGATGAAAAATCAGTATATTGCAGTCAAAGAAATATACGTCCTTAAAACATTTTCGCGTAATAATATAACTCATTTTTGAAGATTGATGCTTCCAAAAACGATGAAAAAGTTCCATTGTTTCATCAGAAATAGATCAAACCCGTTAGCGTAATGAACTTTAAAAGTTAGTTGGATGGAAGGAATTTTAATATCCACCCAGTAGTACAAAATTTTAAATTGGTTCTGTTATTTCGCGTTTTTTACTTCAAGAATTAATTCATAATTCGAAGACAAACATTCTGGCGAATATCCTAAAGGATATTACGTTCTTGAACTACTATTATATTATGCAAAAGCGTCGATCGATAAGTGTATACCCGTATTTTTGGTCATATTATTGATGATAATGCCCCATCACTTTCGAAATGGACAATTTTTCACTTTTTCACTGGTTCGGATATATGAAATTATTTTCGAATTTCGAATAATTCTTTTCTTTGTGTGAATATTGTTGCAACGCCGCAAGCCATAGTTATCCACACTTTTACTCGATTATAAGAACGAAATTTCACAGAGATTTTGTCACTCCGAGACTCTGAATCAATCCTTTAATATTATTTGCTATGCTTTAGCCAGTTAACCGATCCAGGCCTTTTTCTCTCCTCCATTGTTTTCTATTAAGGTAGCCGGAATGGTAATTTGAGTAATTGAGTAATCATTTCAAGTAATTTTCAAGTAAGTTGAAATGAACTTTCTTGGGCCATATTAAACGTAAAGATATATGTTTGTGCGGTGTAAATAGCTATGCATGTGGTAAAATGAATGATTAAAGAACGATACTTTATAGTTTTTGTCTTAGTTAATTTTAATTGCCTTTACTTGGCTTCACGGCGTGTAATCCAAAATTCAAGCAAAAATCTCCCAAAAATACGTGTTTTTAACACAAATAAAAATGTAACTTGGTTTCCTTCCACAGATTTATTTTCCTGGTACAAGTTTTGACACAGCGGTGTCATCGTCGGGTACCACCGGTACCGGATGGTACAGCGGTACTATCATCAGGATGATGACTCAGCGGTGTCAACATCAGGTACTTTTTCATTTGTGAAAACCAACTTCCACATAGTTGAGCCTCTAACCATGGAACGTGTTTTCAACCTGGTATGATACCTTAATATAAGTAATTGTTATGAAATGTATTATTTCGCGTTTATGGGAAAGGATGTACGTATATAATCGAATAATTGCGATATAAATGTGAAGCACCACAAGGCGACTTTTTAAAATATATGTAATTATGTATGATAATATAAATATATCTAATTACAAAGAATTTCAAAGGTTACATGCCATTTTTTCAATTTTTTCTATATGTATACATGTTACTGTCAAGTGTGCGTGTGTCAAATTTCACGCCAATATACACTGGGTGATTCAAATGCCTTGTTATGATTAGGGAATATCAGAACTTTTTTATTTTTCAATATTAATACATGAATGATCAATAAGGTCACATTGAACATTTGTATCATAACAAGACTTTTGAATCACCCTGTATATTTAAATATATATCGCTGCAACCCCCATAAGGCTTTAAAGGAACAAGATGTTCAAGAAAAGGTGGGCTGTTGATGTGACAGAAGCAATCATAAGCGTGCCCATGGCGCCACTGCCCACAAGCTAACATTCACGCTGAGAACACATCGAATTGCTCCCTATTCTAACATATTTAGGATACTGGGACAAGCCGCGGTGTCCTTGATATTTGGATAAGATGATGCTTACTTTAAAACTCATGTATTTTGTCTCGAGGGTTCGTAGTTAACAAGGAGCTACTGTATGAATGCCATCTATGTAAGTGTGCAAAATGGTGACATTTTGGTTTCTACCGCAATTTTTTTATAGCACGGCCCAGGTGTAAACTCACGAGGAATGCAGAGTATAGAGTAACATTCTCATATGTCATATATAAACCTAGATATTCACTTCGATTAAGTCTAAGAATTTGTTTTGCCATTAAAAATTTTGAAATTTTCTTTTTTTATTAAATAGTACGATCTTGAATATAATTCAATCCAACCTCGCATAAATTCAAGTGTTCTTCAGAACTAATATCATAATCTCTAGTTTAATATTTCCTTGGTTTCATTACCCAATTTTATACGTACTCTCATCGATTACTCTCACGTCAGCTAACCCAATATCTGATTTTATAGGGATAACACGTATTCTAACTAAGAAAAGCTAGTAACCATTACTGTGATTTATCTTGTGGCCAAAAATTAAACTGAACGTGAGTCTTTATATGAATATGATGGTTGATGGTGAAACCCGGGTCAAATTTTAGTTAATGTACGATGAAAAGGTACACATCAAAATTCAGGAAGAAGAGGGAAAAATGAAAACAGTGGTATAGAATGAGAAAGCCTCTATCTCTTGGTGATTAAAATGCATGCATAACGTACATGATTCAAGTCTTGTTACATAGGCCTTCGGCAAAGCAAGATGGTTCAATATCGATTTTTCTTCTATCTTCGGCTGATATATCGAGCCAAGCGACCCTGAGTCATAAGCTTCCTTTCCTTCCTTCCTTCCTTCCTCCTACGGTTGTCACTCATGCTAAAATTTATGTTATTTAAATGATGAAAAATAGACAATTTGGAGTTGAAAACGCAATAATGAGGACAAAACGAAGAAGGAATGAAAATATAAATGGCAAGAATTAATTACTTAATTATTTCAGCCATCGTATAGTCGAAAGTTAAAATCGGGTACCTATCTTGAGTTGAGAAAAAAGGAACAGTCAACAGTGCATCCGCGGAAGGCTAATTTTGAGTTCAATTTGTTTAAAATAAACCAAAACCTTCACCAAGGCCAATGCTTCTCCAATGGGAATAAGATTCATCAAAAACTGGGTGACTACCATATCAAATTGCCGTTTTCTGTATCTATTGCTTGAATTTTCGGTTTTAATCACGCCTATAATTGACTTTCAGTTTTCTACTTGACACGGAAATCCGATTAATGGGCTTAGCAGACAGGGAGACAAATGAACAGACAGACATAAAGTCACTCAGAGAAAGAAAACTCTACTGTGGGTGTAATGAATATAAGGTTAAACTGTACTAAAGTCAGAAGTTAGTGCCGTACTGTGATTGAAAAGTTCAGGACAGTACTGTGATTGAGTTGCATAGGACGATTTGCATCGGAAGTGTACTTTAGGGACTGAACTGCGGAGAGGACTCTACATAAAATGTGCAGCACCACAGTGCAGGATTTGTGCTCTATTAAAAATTGTGCTTTATTACATAGCTGTTAGTGAACTGTTGCAATAATTGTACTGAGAAAGTGCTTGGTATTAAGGCAAACAGTACTGTTTGTTTAAAGTTAAGGACAGTGTTTATCACACTTATAGTCTAGTTTCAGTAGAGTTGGAGAACAAATCCACTTTAATTACAGCACAATTTTTTTCTCTGAGCAAGCATGAAGACTAAGCTGGGAAAGCTGCTACAAGCTAAGGTATAGTGTCGCACAACTTATAGAGGGATTAAGGTGGGAGCCCCTAGAGACTCGGAGGCTACACGCTAGGCTTCGGTTGCCCGAGAAATTCAGAGCTGGTGTTACAATATTATCATGACGCCTCACTACATTTATAGGTCTTACAGGTGCGAAAAAGAAGAGATATATTGCCGAACAGATAGGTACAAAAACTCGTTCTTTCCGCGGACAATAAGCGACCACAATAGAAACTGAGCTCCACTAAATACACTGCCATAATACCCGTCACCATTTCACCTCCCAAAATCTTGCATCTTTACACGGATCTAACACACAGTGGCTCGCAGGGTAGTATATAGATGTAAATGAAAGACCTACATTGAAACAGGCATGTAGATAGACATGCAAGCGGACATGAAGGTATACATGCAGACAAAAATGCCGGCAGACATGATGGTAGACATGCATATAAACATGCAGGTTGACATACAGATGGATATTAGAAAGACTTTAGTGAATGGGTAGTATATATATATATATATATATATATATATATATATATATATATATATATATATATATATATATATATATATATATATATATATATATATATATTTTTACCACAGAACGACTCTTTTTCATTCGAACTAGAATAATGTTGGTGTGAACGAGTCAACGGTACTCTCCGCTCTTTCTTTCTCTCTCTCCTTCATACTCTTCAATCCCTTTTTTCCCAGCAAATTCGACACCGAAAAGCTGTCCGCCACCAGTCGTCCTCAATTTTACGACCCGTCGCTTGATCGTCTCGCTCGTAGCCGCGAGGGGTGAACTGTGTGCGAGAAGTCAAAACCACACGACGATCACACCGCGTTTGGCGACTCCGCTTCGGGAAGCCATTTCCATTGTAACCGCACGCCGCTTGAAACCGCCACACGAAAAAAAAGAAAGAATGAAGGAGAGTTTCGATAGCTTCCTCGTCCCATGATGTTCACGCGTTCTCCTCTTGGTTTTTTTTCTCCCATCCCCGATCCCCCGGATTCTGTTTTGAATTCATCAATCGTCACTTTCATAAATCCTCACACGTTGTGAGGAGGTAAAAGGCAATTTTCCCAGGTTTATCGAATTTCTTTCAATCCCGTGAGTAAATTTCCAATACCGATGCATCGATGAGTGGCGTCCTTTGATTGGAAACCGTTTCGTTCGGTCGTTGTTATGACTGCTGTGGATTCCACATTCCGACCTCCTGTTCGTACTCCGTTATTCATATTAACGTCATTCCGTGGTTACAAATATTGGTTAAAAACACAATCGAACTGATGGAATGATTTTCTTTGGGCAAATGTCGGAATCTTAATATGCTGTGCATGTATATACCAATATTATTATTATTAAATTAGTATACCGCTCAAGATTTGGTTTTATTAAGAGTCGGAGAAAATCCATCAATTATTTCACATATGAAGAGCCCTATCCACTTCTGGTATTTATTTCTTTACCTACGAGTACGTTCCACCATTCTTCTCTTGTTCTTCTTCTGAATACTCACCATAAACCTAAATTTAAAAATATTTATTGTGTCTATTGAGAATGACGTACTCTCTTTTGGTTTAAAATGGATATGCGTTCATTTAAATTAATTTCATTTCATAAGGGCCCGTTCATAAAAAATGTAAAGCCTCAGCTTGGCATGTTTTCTGATGTTGCTTTGTACATCAGTAAGCTCATTGAATTATCTTTATCTTATGTGATTACACATTTAAAGTTCCAGTTCACACGAGTGTCATTGTGTTTAGGTATTATTAATAAGGATTCTTTGCATTCATGCAGCTAAAATAGAGGTATTATCGCGTTATCTCTTAGTATTCTCAGTAAAAGGCTTACTAATACATCAGACGCAAAAATTTCGACATTAATGTTTAAAATAAATTCTTTTCTAGAATGTAATATCTAAAAAAATTGCGCTATTCATATAAAAATAAATGTAATGATTCAATGGTGCACTCTATAATAATCATCATGAACGTAAATTGATAAGATATTATTTTCGCAATAATGTAATATTATTGTGCTTAAATGGATGAAAGTAGGTGTATTTCACTAAATACCAATATAATAGGGTATCGATTTGTCCTAATACAGTTTCGAAACTGGACTATTTCACTCATTGATCTCGAATTTTGTTTTTCATGTGATCGTTGCTTTGAGTCCAAATGGTGGATGGAGACTTAATTAAATATTTGATATAAGATCTCGCTGGGAATTGCCGCTCCACGGCAGACTATGTTCATGCACTGTCTATACATCGTACACGGATTTTGGTCGAGCATCATAAAGTTGATATTCCAGTTCAAATTGCTCAACAGTTGTACGAGGGTCGTTCCGAAAGTAATGCCTCCTATTTTTATTCATGGAAACTACAGGAGATACATAAATCACAACAGCACAGCTATATAGGGAAATATTTCGGCTACAGACTGTCATTTTTCCACATAGTCACCACCATTTGTTATGCACTTTTGCCAACGATGAATCAGAGCCTGCATGCCGCGCTGGTAAAAATCGGAACCAGCTGAGGCTAACCACTTCCTTACAGCTTTGACAACAGCATCCGAGTCTTAAAAATGTTCGCCACGTAGTCCATCTTTTAGAGGCCCAAAGAGATGGAAGTCTGAAGGCACTAAATCGGGACTGTACGGTGGATGTGGTAAGACAGTACAGCCAAATTCTGCAATGAGTTGCGTAGTCGCAAAACTGGTGTGGGGCCTGGCGTTATCATGTTGCAGGAGAAAGTTGGTCTTCTTCTCTGGCCTTACCCTGGAAATTCGGGCTTTCAGCTTAGTCAGTGTCGTCTTGTAGCGTGCTGAATTGACAGTTGCTCCAGGACCCAGTACATCCAAAAGAACCACACCCTGGCTATCCCAGAAGACTGTGGACATCACTTTGCCTGCAGACGGCTGTCTTGAATTCCTTCTTTGACGGAGAATTCGAATGTCGCCATTCCATGGACTGTCTTTTGGATTCCGGCTCGTAGTGGTGACACCACGTCTCATCTCCAGTGACGATGCTATTCAGAAAACTGTCACCTTCAGCTTCACATTGGTTCAGCAGGTCCCGACAAATTTCCTTCCAATGAGTTTTTTCTTCTTCTGTAAGCATCCGCGGGACCCATCTCGCACAGACTTTGCGATGACCAAGATGTTCCAACATTGTTTCCAAGGCATTAGAGCCGACATTCAGGTTTGCACACAATTCTCTGGTCGTTATCCGCCGATCAGCACGGATGAGTTGATCAAGACGATCTTCATTGCGAGGGATGACAGCTGTGCAGGGTCGACCGGGCCGTGGCTTGTCATGCACACCCTTTTCACCACCTTGAAAATGCCTTACCCATCGTCTCACATTGCTCACGTCTATTGTATCGTCTCCATACCCCTTTAGCAAGCGTCGATGGATTTAAATCGGCGCAATTTCTTCAGCAGTGAGGATTTCAATCACACATCGCTGTTTTATACGCGCGTCCATATCAGACTCCATTTTGGAACACTCCTCTGCTGGAGCCAACTACCGCAGAACATCGGAACGACTTGCAAATGATAGAGGAAGGTTCAAGCATTAGCACCATACCAACGAAATCTGGCGCGGACATCCAAAGTCACCACACAAAAATAGGAGGCATTACTTTCGGAACGACCCTCTACTTTTCAATAGGATCACCATGTATCATAATATTCCGGCGAAGATGTAGAGGATAATCTTCTGCTAAATTTAATTTACTAGGTCTTGATAATATTACTATAGTGCTCAATTAAATGAATGCTCTTTATTTTGATGGCTCAGGAGCGTTTGGTAGTATTTCCAGAATTATTTGCTTAGGCTAGTTTCTTGGTTTGAATATTTGTCAAAAGCGTTGTGGGCCATTCTGACATATTTTCGAGAAATAGAGCTGCTGTCTAGGAGACAGAATGAATGTGCGTGCCTCTGTTTCCTGATTGATTTTTTTCTTGGTGTTAAGTATGGAGATATATCATAGTTTCTATTGACTTCACTTTGTTTATTCTTGAGATGCTGGAAATGAGAAAGTTTTCCTCTGTAATACTTTTTATAAAGTCGTATATGGTGGAAAATGGGCACCTTTTAAAGTAAGCTTCCATATTTTTTCCATCTTGAACGTCAAAAGGTGTAAACAGCGCTAACTATTTTAATTTACTCAAACTTATGAATGTTATTTATTCCTTAATAATTCATCACGAACATAGTTTAAAGTAAATTAGGCGGCTTATGCCACTAAGTTTTCTTAGAGATGTTTTTCGCTGCCAAATTAATGTGGAGCATGTAAAATCCCCATTGAATCTAGAGGTCGAATTACTTTATGACTGCATTATTCATGGAAAACCGCAGAGAATTTGTACAAGTGCATGAGGGGCTTAAATGGCGTTTCGCCTGGGGAGGGCTGGTACCTCGTTTCGTGGTGATTCATGGTTTTACTCGGAGGAAATTTACCTTGAGTGTGTTTATGAAAAAAATAAATCATGCGGAAGCAATGAAGATATTCCTCCTCCTAAGGTAAACTGTGTACTCACGTCTCCAGGTTGTGTAGTTAAGGAATTGCTCCCTGAAGGTGAGACGCTTGGTTTATTACTGGCATCGTTATTGGATGACGCGGCATTAAAGGCAGTGAGCTAAAGCCTCGGGAGATTATAGCTGGGGGAATTCATAAAGTGCCATTTTTAAAATTACTTGTGCAACGTTTGCCTTTAGGAATATATAATTCGATGAGCGGCTTTTTTGCCCCTGACACGCGGGACGTTGTCCAGTACGAGCGATTGCCTGGAGTTAAGAAAACAACAGCTACGAATATTTATTCCGACGTATTTTCCGCTGAAAATTCACTCCACGCAATCATATTGTGAATTTTAACTCGCCTTGACATTCGGTTTTTCTGCCATTTCCACGGCTGGGAACAATTTTGACAGCAATTAGCGGTATAAAAATTGCCATTTCAGAGCAACTTGTTTCAAATTCAGAATTGTAAATTGCCGAATGAGTTCTTTTTATTTTGGTCGTTAAAATTTCATCTCTTTGAGCAAATGTCTTGTGCGTTGCTTGTTTGCTTCCAGTGCATTGATGTCTATAACTTGGATCCTGTTCTTGGCCTCTTATAATATTTTTTATTAATTATCCACTAATTAGCAGAGTTATCACTCCTACCTAATAGAGTAGGTATATTATAGAACTATGACTGATTTGTTATATCCCACCGGCACTAATCTTGGACGAATTCCTAACTTAAATTCATTTTTTTCTGCATCACTCCATCAAAAACCTAATCTACGTCATGATATACTCTACTGTTTATCTTATGTAGTAATATTTACACAGTTATCTTACCCTGACCGAGGAGCTCAGTTATTACTAGCCATTTCTCGCTGAGCTTCTTATTGTTAACATATTCTATTCCCAAAAAAAATTAATGTATGCTATGATTTTGATAGCCACAGTTCCCTCTGTGACGAGTTATTTTTCTGGATTCTCTTTGAATAGGAGTGTGAGTCGGCGGTCTCTTTAAAAATATAATAAGGAAACAATTACTTGCTCAGGTGAATACACCGCTTCTCGCCTCTCTCTACCGTGGTCTTTTTTTCTGAATCGAAGGAAATTCGCCTCCCAGCAACACCGCCGCACGAGAGAAGAGTAGAGTATGATGGCTTTGGGCGAGCTCAAAAAAAATTGACGATCTGGCTGCGGATGCTGAGGCTCAAAGTGTGTCGTGCGTGCTCGCCTGAAGAGAAGGAAGCTCTGGCGCCGCACACGACAATCGTAAGGGAAGGTTGTGCACGGTGAGTTGGATGGGAAAGGGAAGATGGCTGGCTGGGAAATAAATAATAATTATTACATAAGCCTTGAAAAAAATAACTGCCGTGGGTGGAGGCGGGAGAAAAGAAAAAGAGGATTGTATTTTCCTCTTCCCGACGGTAGGTGTGCGAAAAGATAGTACTTACGCTCTCCACCAAGTCCCTCCACTTTGCCTTCATAATCCCGGTGGCTCCGGAGAGTAACCGACGGAGCTGAGGACGACGGAAGCCTTTACGTGACTATACAGCGACGCGACGACGTCCTTCCCTTCCCCTCGCTACCTTCCTCTCCCCTCACACCACTCCCTCATCTAGACCGCATCCCCACCCCCGACCTCGCCCCCTCCCCGAAAAAAATCTCATACGCACTCAATCCCTTGGTGTCTGTCCTCCTCACACCCCTCCCAAACTAGGAACCCCCCAATCACACCTCCCCCCCCAAAAAACCCCTACCTTCCACCGCTCGCCCCCCCCCCGCCATCCACAGCAACATATCCCTACATCCCTTTGCCTTACCCCGTAAATTAAGACGGCGGAAGAAGTTGCTTAATTAGGAAGGGTAACTCTCTTTCCACTCTCCCCCACCTCTTCTCCCTTTACGCATCCACCCACGCTCCCTTTATTCCCTTCCCTCTTCCATTTCCCTTCATCTCTCGTCCCTTTTTCCTTTTCCCTCCCTCACCCTTCTAGTTTGTTGGGTCCATCCAACCCATCTCAGTTCTGCGCCAAGTCCTCTCTTCAAGTCCGAGCAACTCTTTTCGTCCCATGCGAGAACTCTTTTTTCCTCTCAAGCTTTCCTCTCGCGTCCTGCTTCCTCGCAATCCTGCCCAAGGTCTCCTTTTGCCGGTACAGTTTTTTGGAGGACCTAGGAAAATGCTTTTCTGACGCATATTTTTTTCTTACCTTTGTGCAAACACACGTGATCTGTTTCAGTTTTCACTCCCTGTTACCAGAGCAGTGAATGAGAATTACATGGATATGGTTTCCAGTTTTCTTCGCTCCCATTTCGGGGATGGTTTTTTGGTAAAAAAAATAGGTCATGATCGATATGCCTGCATGTTTATAATGTATTGGAGATTCTTAATTAAATTCTGAATTACTTAGTTTTCCACGAGAGATTTAGTACGTTCTTACAACCCGGATTTCATCGCTGCGCGACATCATCAAGTATATAGATATGGTGAAACTCATGGCGTAAATTTACGTAAAACACATTCGAGTCGTAAGAACTTAATGAATCCTTACGTGGAAAACGAAGTAATTCATTGTTTCATTACAATGAAATTTCGCCAAGTTACTGCCATTACCATGTACTCTATCGGTCATTCTTATTATTTGCTCAAGTGAATGTTAAGTACCCATTCACAGTGATAGCTTTGTCTTTGAAGTTCCTTCGTACGATTTTCTGCCAAACTAATTAGGTTGAAAAGCTGCGGCTCAGAAGAGAATGTGTGACAGCTCAGAAATAAAATCTCCCCAAAACCTATTCCGGTTATTATTCGGAATTGCCGTTTAAACGTACAAGGGTCACGGGATAAGATATTTGTTTTAAGATTTTGTAGTTTTGTACTTTGACATTTTCCTCTTTGTATATCAAGCAGGTCTTGAGATCCTGAGAAAAATGCAAAGAGTCCAGCTTCTTTGTCTTAGCACCAATGTTTTCAGATATTTCTTGACCGTATCAAGCCTACAGAGTCGCTTAGTTTTTTACTCTCTCCTCATTGTCGCGCCTAAGGTTTCCTACGCAAATAGCCTAAGCAGTTCGCGTTCCATTGCTTATGTTGGATGATTTTCGATTATGTTATTTCCCACAAAAATCCACTCTTATGACTAAATACCTTCAATTTCTCCATTAGTGATCGAAAAGCCTCAGGTGAATACCTTATCTTAAGCATTAGCAATTTCTGTGAAATATAATGTTCGATTAAATTTTAATAGGATGAGCAAATTTTTCTTGATGCTGAAGTATGAAATTAGTCGACAAAATCGTTTTTTTCCTTGGTCAGATATGAATTGTTACGAGAAAATGATAGTAATGCTGCTCATAAATTATTTTGAGATGTCAAGTTATCCGTTAATATAGACCTTACCTGCGTAAATTTCAGTGCATTTAGTGTTCTCAAGTTGAAATTTCCCTCTTTATATATATCTTGCCTCAGGATACGCGTCTATGTGCACATCATACCAAAAATTACCATTTTGGACAAAGAATTCGCCCACATTACTTTTCCTCTGTACTTTAAACTCTGTAGTTTCGCAAAGAACTATATATATCTTATATTAATACCTATCTTCATCTGATTCCTTGACAGACCCAGTATAGTTCTGTAGTCCATAAAAAGTAGTTTTCTGGATAAAATGTGTAAGAATAATATATTTTTATCGATAAATTATAGCGTAACGCAACGACATCAAAGTAATGTTTCGACATAAACTGTAATTTTATTTTCATCTTGGTTTTAACATGAAGTATCATTCCATTACCTTCTGAAAACTATGTTTGGACATTAAAATGTGGAAAAAGCAATTTATGTATGCAATTTCTCTGTGCTCTGTTCAAATAAATTGATTAATTCATGCCGTAAATATCAATTAATGATAAGTAATAGAAGCAAACTTAAAGACCTCTTCATTGCCGCGGTTTCAAAGACGCCTATGGCATGTCAAGTCATCGTGTTCTGTTGCTTTTGAAAATATTCGCCGAAGATAAATAGCTAAAGCAGCAAAATGAGGAAAGCTATCGCTAATGATATAGGTAGTCCTTATAATTATATTCCTTCATCATCATTAGCGGCGTGGTTGTTTGTCAGTCGCATCGCTTGATGATTTTGCTTATCTCTTTCGCCATTGGTATTTTTCTATTTTTGTTTTCACCATCACCTGCTCATTGTGTCACATCCACATCTGAGGGCTGTGTTATTCCTCCCACCTCTCCTTTTCTTTATCGTTTAATTAAGCTCGGCCTCTGTTCTATCTCCTGCGTGACAAAACTCCTTGAGAAAGATGAAGAAAATCTTTCCCAGGCCAACGGATAGCCCTTCAAATTGGTGCCAAAATACATAAAAAAATAAATAAATAAATTTAATATCGACTTAGTTCGTGGCAGTGAAAGCTGACCGCGTTTGAAGTGTGTTATTCAGTCGATCTCCGGCCCCTCCAACACCTCGTTCTCTCCAATCGCTAATTAGTACACCTATTTGGGGCGGTAAGAGGACTTTTTCGTCGTTAAATCCTTTTATGATTATCACCAGCAGTTCCCCCCTACGTCGCGCTGCCCACCCCAACCTCTTGCTCCTACTTTCTCTCATTACAAGGTCTCCCTCTCATTTGAGCCACTCGGGTGAGAAGGAACAATTTGAAAAACACCACGTCCCCGATTAACGCGATAGATACTAGCCTCTCCCTCTTTCGAGAAAAAAAGGACCTCATTAAGCGGAAAAGCGATAACTGGGCTAATTATCTGTTTCTTCTGCTGAACACTTTCTCTTTCCAGTTCCAAAACCCTCTTGTTATGGCATTTTTTTCCTCCACCTCGTGGTGTATCAGTGCGTGGCATCTGTTTAATGCCACTGTGTACTAATTTTTTGGTCGGCCACTCCCCATTCGCTGAAGCGGATAGTCTGCAGTCAAATATTGTCCATCGATCAAAACCCGGCGATAAAACAGAGAGGAAAATATAGGGAGACAGAGAGATGGCCGATCATGATAAGAGAAAAAAAATGCGACGCTGGTAAAACGCTCTGAACCGATAACGCCTAATGGAGAAGAGCTCCAGCGTTTTAGCGAGGAGAGGAAAGTGGGATCTGCAGAAGAAATATCTCAGCAGCTAATCTACAATCAGTTTTAAACGCCCTCTAATAGTCATTGTCCATTTTCAGAGTAAATGGATAGTACCAAAGATTCAAAAATTACCGTTTCAGGGCTAAAGTTTTTGCCACCGTGCGCATGCTAAATACAATCTCTACAGGAATGAATATGATAGATAGGTGAAAGATTTTAAAATCCTATCTTCCCCTAGCATATTTTGTGGCGCAGTATTACTGCGTTTCTTACATTCAAGTAAAAGCTCCTGTGACTCTGTAAAGGACGCTGTAAAGGACGCTGAAAATTGTTGACATTATATAATAAAAAAAATTAAATGTGGTAAAATCTTAGAATCCTCCATTTACCGAATATTCAAGGATCAGCGTCAAATTATTGCCTTTCACAAAAATATATTTCTCTCTGAGAAAAATTCTATTCCTATTTTAATGCTAATACTTTTTCGCATAGGATGTAGGAATTCTTATGATTTATCTTATAAAATATCTGAAAAATTGCGAGGAAGCTAAAATTGCTTGATATATCCAGAGCAGGTATGTTTCAGAGCGGCAGAGAGAATATCATTTTGGCATCACTCTACATCTCCAGGTCCAACAGGAGCGATGAATAGGACAGCAGCACTGCTGAACAGAATTTTATAAACATTATTCCTCTACGCGCGAAATATGAAACCATGACAAACACTGAGCTCCGGTCGAAACACTCCCAAAATAAACTTCACCATCTTTCCTCCCATAAACCTATCCTTTACACCTTTACATTGTCCGTGGTCTTACACCCCAAACCACACGAGCTTGAGTCGACTCGGAGGGAGATGTGTAAATTTTGATGATACACTATTGAAAACCTCCAGAAATGGCTGTTTGAATACGTACATTTTTATCACCAATGAATTAAACCCCCTTTTTATAATTTTATTTTACTGAGGACATTTTTGATTAGGGATTTTGTGTTATGTAAATTATGGAGAGAGATATTGCAGAGAGTTGCGTTTTAGTTCATTCCCTCGATATTTCTGGGATGATATTCAGCGCCCTTATGGAGCTTCACTACTAACTAACTTCGTCGCGAGGAAGTCACGATCATAAAGCTCGGGCTTTCTATAGATATCACAAGTGGAGCGTGTCGCGAGAATAGTTGGAACTTGGTCATGGATCAAGGTGCATTACGCTGAAAATTGTTCGTGGTCGTGCTTCAGGGAGTCTCTCACTCTCTCAGTATACGTTCACCTCATCGTCGTTGCCTTGAGAGCTCGGAGTATCTCCTTGAAAGACAAATACTGAGTATATTCAGTGTCTTACATCTGGAAAAAGTTATTAAATATCCCTGTCCTGGCCTGTGAAATTCGTTTTCAATGAGCTGAATTGGTGCTAGCTGAATTCTTAATAGGTCGGATAAACAGTTTTTTAATGAATACATAAGTGTTACTGTACCATGCTAATTGTTGATTACTTTTAGACAGTTACTATGGGGGGTTCATTTAATACCGTGCGCTACTTACTTTTAAACTCAACAAAGCAGAGGCTTTGAATTCAATTCAGACCCTTCGAGCCAGCTAGCGCTAACAATAAAACATATGGGGAGTATAGTTATTGTGAGCTTGAACAGAAAGAAAATGTCAAACGTGATTAAAATTGAACCCATGATTTTTTTTTGCTTTGATTTACGGTGTAGACGTTAAGCATTGTCAATATAAAGTTTTTATTGAATATTGGTGAATAGTATGCCTTTTCCAAGTGTGCTGCTTAAACGAATTTGTTAACTTATTGCTAAACATTTCTCCGGGGCCATAATGTACCGGCAGAGTGTAGCATCAGGCAGGATACCAAACTGTTTTCATATGCGCTCTGTTCCCTTCATTGTGGCTCCAGTTTTCTGACTTGTGCTCTTCTCCGTTAGCTTCAACTGCTTTAATTGAGCGCTCTCATTTTCTTTTAATTAGCTATGTACTCCGTGATTACGATAACGATTTGAAGCAGTCGAATCCTATAATCTCTCCTTCCTACCTTGAGGGCAGTTTTAGTCAGCAAAAATTTTATGTATTTAGAGTAAATATGGTGATACTGGTGACAAAAAAGATTTGTTTTCTGTGACTTAACTGATCAGTAATGAATTAAATGTACGCATCATGTCTCTGACGTTTCTATGTTGACTCATTTTTTCACCTCGCACTCGGGAAGCAACATCTCACCAGATTTTTTGTCGGATTCTGTGCAATAATGAGGGTGACATGTCGAGTACAGAACTAACTCATTGATTTCGAAGAAAACTGTATAAAGCTATGAATGTGATCGCGCACCGTCCGAACTTGAGGCAGAGAGGGCGTGAATGCCAGGAGGTGGCGGTCGCTACACCTAACGGCAGGTTTTGTTATAAGCGCATGCGCGCTGGGCTTCTATTCCCTAATCTGCCTTAGGACACAAGAGGGAAATTCGAATGCCTACGATTTGTGAAAAGTAGAGTAATTTATATTTTTTCCAGAAGTAATTGCGTCAGAAAAGCTGTAGGAGTAGATAATGTATCTTCGGAGCTGCAAAAGAATTTAGGAAATTAAAGTAAGCAAGCTTTTATCGAACCTATACCTAGGATCTACAGGGAAGGAGTATGTTCAGAGGGCTTTGTGAAAACATTTTTGATTCCTATTCCGAAGAGATGAATACATTAGAATGCAAGGTATATACTAGTTTACAAAGTTTCATTCAAATCAGTTATGCTAATTTACTTACTTATCCAAGTTGTGGAACATAGCTTTCCCTAATAAGAAACCTAATTCTAGATTACCATTATTCATATTAATCAAGTAAGAGGCTAGTGACCTACGAACTATGAAAAATGATGTTATGTGTTTGAAATAGAGCTAAAAGGTATTGTACAACACGTGTGGTCATGCAGATGGAGGGTAAGGAACGTGAAAGGGAGAGATATATCTAAAAGTAGAGCAGTAATGCAATCTATACAATGAAGCTAATGAGGTACTTTGGACTCCAAATTTTACCTCAATTGAAAATGAAGGGATGAGAGAGAGTTGATAGAGGGGGGAGTGGGATGTGAAAATCGCATTACTATTGCGACCGTCGCTGGCTTCCTATCCAAAGGACCCCATTGGCGATGCCTTCAGAGATAAAATTACCGCCTTAACAGAAACTCATCTCGATCCCATCGTCCCACAATATCACGTGGGAAAGAAAGAACGGAAAAAAGGAACTCCCACGCTCCGTCACGGAATAAATGCCCCATCCCCACGAGTTGAGTGCGGGGCCGGAGAATGGTATCGCCATCACAAACGGTGATGGTGACGACACCCCCTGGGGAAGTCATTCGAGCGGAATGCACGAGGAGAAGCCATGACTATGATGACGTCCACACATCCATCGAGGAAGGTGGGCATTGTGCCTCCTGCTTGCATCCCATCTCGCGGCAGCCGAGGGTTGAGGAGATCTGAATCCCCAAACGGCGTCCAAACAGCTTGCTTCCACGTGCTCGCCCTCCGTCAAAATGCTCTCTCGTCAATCGGTTGACGGTTATCGACCTCGACGCGCCCGGATGGCGTCGTCAGCCGTTCACGCGCTGCCGGGACTTTGATGAGATGAGCATCACGGCTGCAAGAGACCGTTAGGGCCCTTATGAAGGTCTGCTCCGTGCCTAGCCTCAATCGCTCCCGACGCCCATAGATTAAGTGCATTGCTGATGTCGCAAACGTGTGGGGAGACTGCGCGTGCCGCAGGGATCATATCGAGGACCAACATTTTTTTTACGACGCGGTATGTGCAAAAAGTTGGCCATTTGGGGAGATGTCCAAAAACTGATGTCGTTGGCTCCAATGAAAGTCGGTGGGCATGTTGGTTGGATATGGATTACGCAAGAGAGGTTGAACAGTGGAGAGAAACAAGGCTTTAGCCTAATCCTAGCGAATTATGTTAAACTGACCCCAGTTCTTCCACCCATATGATTGGAAAGGTACCGTGCATTAAGTGCCCTCCACATACCAGCCAACATGGGACCGCGATTTCACATAAATATCTCCACCGAAGATTGTACATATCACCGATGTGATTCGAACCCAAGCCCGCAGGATGGTTATGTAGGTCATTTTTCTGGTACAAATACTTATTCTGACTCCCTCTGCCCATTACGCCATATTTTCGCACCACACAGTCAAGGTGTGAGGTAGGTTAAGTTAAATATTACTCTTACTGTGAAAAGAAGCGAAGTAAAACAGGCTTCATACTTGGCAACACTCACGAATTCGAGAAATATCCTCGTCGATGTACGCCACCATGACCGAAATTCATACTCATTAGTCCATTTAACTTTGCTTCTTCTGACAATTTGGAGTAATATTTAATTTTATTTAATCGTCAAATGTTGTATTCTTTATCGTCAATTGTGGTCTTTTAATTTTAGTTCTGTGCATAAGTCCCCTCAATGGATTTTGGAAGTTGATTGAACATATGAACTCAGCAACTATGGTAGCATGTTTTCATTTTGACCTTCCTTAACATAAAACATTTTTTTGTGAATCTATTTTCGTTAAAAAACATGTCAACTGCGGAGGAGTCATATAAATTCTTGTAAGCGATGTTGCCGGACATTTGAACGACTTTTATTTTCATATTTACACCTAATTGTGCTGTCTACGTCAGTGATATGTAAAAATAAAGCCTACATATATTTCTGTGGAATTTCAGTCAACCGTCTTATATCTGTTCTCCGGACTCGCACTTAAAAGTTTAATAACTGCGATAATAATAACTATTGAAAGGGAAAACATGAGATCTCATATTCTAACGACTACTTGTGCGGCGATGAGCATCTTATGTGGTGATTCAGCTATCCATTGATCGCTTTCAATTATTTTTTTCTGTTACATATATTTTGCATCATTGTGATCACCTGTGAAGATTATGTCCTGAAGGAGGTGAAGAAATGTCGAAATACTGGATTTATAAAGAGGGTATTCTGAGTGTATTATTTCTATAGGATATAGAGTTGTGCCGAATTTTCAGCACAAATTTGGCTATAATTTCGCCGCGGACATTTTCGCTCGTGGACATCGTCGCGAGCCGGACATAACGCGAGATGTTCTAAGTGCGGTAGGGAGATTTCAAAGTGCGCACTGTCGGCGATATTGCGCGACAAGAACAAGGTGCTCTACTTATATAGTGAACTCGCATCTGGCGGCCTCTTTTCGGAACTTTATGGCAATAGTGCTCCTCTACGCCGCCGTCCCAACCAATGGCTGGACGAACAGTTCCCCTACTTCCCCCTTCTCCGCTGATCCAGAGCTACCTCCCCTCCTTTGACGGCGGTCACCGGGCGCTTCGTCCCAGCGGGCCCCTCTTCCCTGCCGGCCACCGGAGTGTGCTCCTCGTCAGCACCCGTCGTTCGTCAAGTTTCGGCAGCTAGCCTGCGGGCGTTGTTGTGTAATCCTAATTGTAATTTACTATGTTAAATATAGTGTGACTGTTGGAAATCATTCCGTATTGGTCATTTTGACTCCTTTGCCACCGTGTCAATTCGTTTTTCCGCGACGTTCGTCGCAGAGTGATACAGAAAACTTCTTGGTAACTTATAAAAGATTATGCATATCAATAGAATCAAGGAAAAAAGTAGTATCTCACAAACGAACCAATGTTGATTTCATTGTTCATTCATATTATGGACATAAAAGAATGTTATCCTTAGACCATTTAGTAAGTTAGGCAAACTGTGGCGAAGATCGATATTTCCCTGTATGCTATAATTTCGGAAGCAAAGAGTGTAAACTAAAGAGTAGTATGTCAGGCGAGGACGACCAATAATTTACGCATTTGATGGAAAATACGTTTAGGTATGACGTTAAGATGGTAATGTGATGAGCAATGCTAACTTTTAATCCAGATAAAGTGAGAAATAAGTGACAAATGAGACTTGAAAAAAATGTAATTAAGAAGACAGACTTGCTAATAGGTGAGATTGTAGGGATTCAATAGCATTTTCTGGAAATTCTAATTCTCGAAAATTTCTAATCAATTGATTTTATTAGAAATTTGTCAATTCAATCGTTTTAAGAACGACGACGGTATTCACCGTACAAGTGGCTTAGTAAGCATGACCATCGTCTCCTCTGCCGCATGGTGGACTTAAGACACCAACACCTAGTTTGCAAGATCCCCCGTCGAAAGTCGCATCAAAGTAAGATGGCTTGTTGGTTTAACCTGCCCACCAGAATGGCGATAGGGAGATCCGGATTCAAATCCCCGCAAGTCAAATAATTTTATGTTGAATTTTATCCCTTGATTTAATCCTGATATTGCTATGCCACTGCGTTACATTCACTCCTTTTCTGAATTTCTTATAGTTTATGTTTTAACTTTAAAAGAAGAGCAATTTGATTCTCCGATTTAAAGGCATAGGTAAGAGTGAGCGGATAAATATCCTAGTTCTGATCGAAATGAGCTTTGGACAGGTTGACTTATCCAATGCTTGTGATTTATATTGATTGAAACTTCCGTATTAGATAATTATTTGCATCAAAATAGTTTTATATATAATTTCAGTGCCTTTCTCTTAATTTTTAATTTTGCCATCGTTTTATACAGCGCACACTGAGAAATTCGTTTTAAATTATATCCATATTGCCTCAACATCTGGTGATAATTCGTTAGCAATTGACTAGAAATAAAATAATGCGTAAAAATTATCAGTCAAAAATCGATTGAATTAAAGGCCATCCATCATAGCTCAGCCATGGCATCATATTTGTTCTGTTTGTTCAACGTTGATTATGTCCAGCTATTATTGTGATTGATGAAATGAAACTCCGGTGGTGTATAAATCCGTTTTAGCAGTGAAGAAAAATAAAGGAAACAAAAATTTGGATTCCATGCCAAAATGCAAATAACAGGATCAAAATTCTCGCTTCACAGATATGCACTCCATCGCCGAATCATGGTAAACGATTTATACTGGGACGGAATTCACATGGAGATAGTGATGATTTTTTACTAGCTCCGCGCGTTCAGTGGTCAGATTTCCTACCAGTAAAGAAAAAAAAGTCGTTGACTTTCACAATAATGCTCTCCATTCATCACCACGAGTTCACATCCCAGTGATTACGGAAGCCTAAGTCTAGAATGATTAGGGGAGAACTGCCATTTTCACGAAATCGTAGGCAGAGTGTTGTCCTGCTTGTTTAGTGAGGTTGAATTTCAGCTCAGTTAATCTATTAGTATTCATGTTAAGTACACAAACGCAAAGCTGCTCATCGCTTTTTGCGCTTCATGGAAGTCAAAATGCACCCATAAAGCCCAAATGGGGGTAATTTGTGTATCGCTGCAGGGTGGGTAATTATTTACCCCGAGCCACTTTCCGTTACCCCTGAAAGATATAGTACCAAAAGACGAGCTTCATTTTAAGCATGACTTGTCTGGAGAGGCAGGCCTTGCATTTGAATTCTGAACGTCAGGTTAACATGCTCATTGGATATTACGTCTTATAAATACAATATTATTAATGCTATTATGTTTTAGTTTTCTTTTATGACGACCTGTTGGTATGGGTAATCTCCTCCTGCTTGTAATGTGCCTGCAAAGGGGTATATGCATTCATTCATTGGTCGTTCAATCCTAAGATTGGTTGACTGCAGCCCTCCACCCTTCCCTGTCTAATGCTAGTTCCCTTACCTCCTGGAATCTTATCCTATGTGCTTTCCTCTTTATTTGATCCATGAAATTATTCCTGGGTCTTCCTCTGATTGGACTTTTCCTTCTATTTTGCCTTCAATTAAGTTATTCACAAACCCATTGTGTCTCAGGATGAGTCCAATCTATCATAGGGAGGGGGATATATGTATATTAAAGTGAAAATAAGTTTCATAAATCCGATTGGCTGGCCTAGGCTGACGGATTTTATATATTGGATATTATGAATTAATTGTATTCTTAGGTATAAAGCGTGAGGGTCGTTGTTCCAACCAACTGACACATTGTACTTTAAGATGCAAAAGTCATCGCATAGAGCACATGGTCTTCCGTCGGTTACATAACATTCTACTCTGCGTCATAAGATAATTTCCAGCTGATTGTTAGCTTGTAACGGTGTTATCTTTTATTTATCTTCACAAAATCCTACTTAACACCTAACATCCTACCTAACTTAATCCCTCTTAGCACCTACGATCCTCTTTGATACCCCGTATTCTCTCGTTATCCTAATTTTGTCGAAAATGCTTTTCCTCCTCCATCCCCGTCCGCACAAACCTAAGTGCTGCCTTCCGTTTTACCTAAAGGTCATTAGGTACTTCTGGTATATTGCATCTCCCGATGATATTCTTCCATTTTTGTACATTGAATTGCATACAGCCATGTTCTAAATTGGTCTCTCCCAATTCATATTTCGATAAATACCTCTGCAAATAAATACATATGAAATGGACTCTGGTGCTGGGTATACTTTATTCAAGGACATGTTCTACAAACCTTCCTTAGTAATTCTTTGGGGACGATGCTGCTGATATGTTTCATGTTGTCAATTCAACACCCTATTTCCAAACTTGTTACTGCTGACCCTGAATATTTCGTAGCTCACTTCACTTTTCCAGCCAATCACAGAAGCCAGTAATGCATGAGTTGTCGGGAGGGATTTTTCAGTTGTCGAGAGGTTCTCTGTGGTCTCTAATCGCGTGCTGCAATATTTATAATGTGCGAGTGGGACATCGCTGTTTAAAGCTCAAGTTCGTTTCCAACGTGACTTCTTGCCTCCCATTCACGAAGAACTGCGTTGATTGGCTGCCAAGAGTCAGAAATTGAGGGGAACGGTTAACGCCTTTCATTGGCAGCTCGTTCTGTGGCGTTCCCCGTCTTGAGTACGGAAAAAAGGTTATTTTAGGCTCGGCGTACTTTGAAATACGGCTAGCCAAAGGCTTCTTCCAATGCTTGCAGCTGCTTCACAACCCTCAATCCGTACCTCTCCATCCAACTTCGCCAGCACCCTTCATTCTTGGGGTAACCTCCTTGCCCATCCCCCACTATGAAAATCCCACTCAACTCCACGCCCTCCAAGACTTGCGTCCCTGCCTAATTCACCCCATCTGCGCCTTTAAATGTATACCCACCCTCTGGACCGCTCTGTGTTACTTTCATCCCCAGTCGCCGCCCTAGAGACTCCACGCCACACCCCTTCCATTGCGTGCCCTTCTCCAACACCTTAAGGAAAACCCAACCCTTATACGCCCTTTCCATCAACAGAGCACCCAATCCCCGCCTTGTACAACTCCTCCTGCCCGTCCCTAAACCACCAACACACATACACACGCCCTCTACTCCTGGAGTTGGGTTAGAGTTCTCCCCTGAAGTTGAGTAAGGGAATAGACCCTCGCCGCGCTAATTCCCTGGAAGAAAAAGAAAATGGGAGAGAGAAGACAAGAGACAAGTCGAGGCAAGGATGAGGGAGGGAGATATGGCTGGGAATCGAGGAAGGAGGAGGAAAGAGCAGTTGGCAGGAAGAACAATAGAATAAAATAGAAGTGAGGAAGAAAGGTGTGGTATAAGGGGGCTGAGAATAAAATCTACCGGTAACTCCATGAGGAAACACAAAAGGGGTTTAAATATGAATGCCCCAACTCCTTCTGCTCCTCTGCTCATGCTCAATTCTCCCCATCCCTCTTGAATATATGTCCTCCCTCCCTCCCTCCCCTTCCGCATTACGCGTCCCCGTGGGGAGAGGGTAGCTTGGAGGCAAGGAGAGGGTAGAAGAATTTTAAACAATGCGGGCTGAGATTTTAACTCGTTTCATTTCGGATGGCCCCCTTTTACTCCTCAAAAGGTGGGCACGCTCAGGCGCTTTCAAGGAGTTTTGTTTTTGGATGGGAAGTAAAGGAGAGGTTTGCGAGGAAGAGAAACTTTTGAGGAAGAATGGCAATGGGGTGGCGCCTCCAACCATCCTTCCCTCCTCCCCATCCCCTTCAGTCAGTCGTGCGGTTGTGAATATTCTGGGAGGAGGGAGTAAAGGAATGGTCGGGAGTTGCGGCTATACTTAAATTGATTGGTCTCGGTCGGACATGGTTGTTTTCCTCCTTTGTGTTAATTTGCTTGAGGTTTTCATCCACTTATGTGCATCCAACAATCATCAACCATCCATCGTCTGATCTTTATACCTATTTAAAGTCAAAATTTGATCTTATACACCGATCTCATCATTGGTCTTTCAATCCTAAGATCGGTTGACTGCAGTGCTCTACCCTTCGCTATCTAATGCTAGTTCCCTTACTTCCAGGTAGTTTTTTCTATGTAGGTACTTTCCTATTAATTTAGCCCTTGAACTTATTCCTGGGTCCTCTTTTCGGGACTTTCCCCTCTATTTTGCCTTAAAATATGTTCTTCACAAACCCGTTGTGTCCAATCCATCTTGTTCTTCATTTCTGTCTGGTGTTCCATGTAGCCCTTTCCTCTTCTACTCTTCTGTACAATTCATCATTTCTTATTTTGTTCGTCCATATAATCTTCAGAATCCACCTCAAGCTCCAAGTTTCGAAGGCTTCTAGTTTGCTACATAGTATCCATTATATCAATTGGAAGATTCCTTCACTTCTACTCTCAATTTCATTATTTAACCTTTTCATCATATCATAATTATTCATTTAAAAATCATAATTTTCCTTATGTTTTTTGTACGAGAAAACCTCTTGATAATTAGTCTGCCTTAATATTTTTCTCTCTTATTTTTACTAACACTTTTGTTTCCGTAGGCTGAGCTGTCTCAAAACGTGACTAACATGAATATATCTTACTTATCAATGAATGTTCATTCATTGAATATGCATTCAACATCCTTTTTTTTCTTAAAATTTCCTGGTCGGAACATTTCTGTTTATCGAATCACCAGCGTTCCTTTCTATAACACTACCGTCATATTTCTTACGACTTTTTTTCTCCGTCAATTACCAATTCTCTGCTATTTTAGACAATTAAATGCTAAATGTATTGCCTTCTTTACTCCATAGTTAATTTTACGAAATATAGTGGTAGGCATAAGCATAACTCTTCCGCATAGAGGAAACTTGCTATTTGGGATTGGTAGTGAAGAGGAGAGGCGGGAAAAGACATCTTTTAAGAAAAATATTCTCCACCCTTGTAAAGTTAATATCCAGAGAAGTAGAAGGGTAGAGACTCCACTTTGCACGGAGTGTCGTTACAGTCAAATAAATGTGTTCACAGTCGATTCACATTCACTGGCAGTAACCGGTTTCGTATTAAGTAGACCTGTAATTGTCCTTTCTGAGCATTTTCGTGGGCTGTGATTCCAAGGATTTCATTTCATCTTATGATGCAACATATCAGCATGTAATTCTTTTTTAAATCGTTCTACAGTGCCATTTTTCTCCTCTGGTCTTTTTCACGGCTCCTTGTTCCTCAAATTTTTATTGTATTTGCTCTTCGGCATTCTTTCTTACCTTTGTTTTGAAGTTCCCTCTTGGTTTATGATGCATAAATAATAGCTCAAGCAATGGAGAAAAAATTTTAGAAAAACGGTTTTGATGGTCCAAAAGAGCCGTAAGCCATTAAAACTTTGTTTATTCAGTCGATATATTTTATTAACAATTGGTATTCTCTTGTACAGTACTTTTTGGTATCTCAGCTCATTGTATACTCCTCCAAGGCTGAATGTCGATTCTACGCTCGTGTACAGTGGCAGTAAGATATGTGAACTGTTATTTCGACATTGGACCGTTGGTGACACAATTAAACAAATCACAGGCAGGCTATTTTTGCTCACAACAATCTGAGGTTATTACGTGGCGATATTGATTTTAAAATTACGTGCTTCATTCTACCTGGGGTAAATTATAGAATTAAATATCCCGTAAATTTGTTAAACGTATCGCACAGATTTTACCCACTTGGTCCTGTCCAGATCATTTTCCTTGGTTCTCTAGCTCAGGATAGCAAGTACCATCAACAAAATAGAGATTTGTTCTTTCTCGTGGTAGAATCTTGTGGCAATCGAAACCACACTATCTTTTACAATAGTAAGATGTATTTCACTGCGAAATAATGATAAAACTTTGAACTACATTAAGTCTCATGCTTATTAATAGGCTATATGAGAAATAAGGTGATAAATATCAGTCAGATATTTGAATTAAATACTTATCTTTACTACCTGAAAATAAGAAAACGTTAATTTTAACGCAGGAATCCGAGTATTTTCCTTCCTTTTTACCCTCTTTATATAAGAATTTGCTTTTTCTATCACTCTTAACCCACAGAAATCGGTAATCATTCGGTCATGATGTTAGTTTTGAACGCTATATTCTGCACTGAATAGCTCTGAGAGATTGCTGTAAAGTCGGGAGACGGTAGTAATGTTGCTAAAGAAGGGAGGAGAAAACATTGAACTCCTGGCATCCATGATATTAATTACTGCCGGTTTTGTTCATGAGAGCGTATTGATGCGATGTAAAATTGCTTGGTGCTATAGTGCATTACACAATATATTTGTCATTTGGGTTATTTGCCGCAATCCAGGAATGAAAACATGTATTTATACATTACGTAGTATTGCCTACAGAACATATAAAATGGAGCATCGTCATTACTTTCGGTCATCAACTCGAATATTAGTTTTCTGCTGGAGCCATCTCCTTGTGTCCCTTCCTGCCGGACAGTGGACTCTACGTTCCATCATAACTTCTAACTTTTATGTCTTCTATCGTATGCGTGACGTATTCCATTAATATCCTTCCCCAGAATCACCGTCCATTTATCCTCTTTTCCATTATGGTCTTGAAGAGGATTTTATTTTATGCCCCTGGAGTGGACGCCATAAGTTTGGGACTTCTACTCTCAAGTGTTTTCAACATACGTGGTTCTTTCGCTCAGTTTTTCCGGATGTCTTTAGGGTTTTTTGGCCCCGCGCGATTAATTGCCATTATGTTTCTGTAGCAACTGTTGCAAGACTCCAGTTTACCAAGCTCGACGGAAGAAAGTAACGAAGTTGTTCTTTCCAAAACGTGTCTTGTAGCATTTCATTAGGAAAGCATACATTTAATTGCAACTAGATAGGTTGGTCTGTTTTAGTTCAGTGACATGTGCTTTCTACCATTATAGTCTAGCAGCCTGAAAAATTGTCATCGCATCAGGACTTTAAGCCATGTTATATTGCTATCCAAGGTGAATATTTCATATTTTTACGACTTTTGGCCATTCAATCTGCCTTAAAATTTGGCCAGAATGGGATGAATTTCAAAGCATAGAAAAAAACCATTTCTGTAATAGAACTGATTACGAATATCTAATAGTAATTTCAGAAGTATTTCCTAAAGTTTTCGTAAAAGTAAATTTTTTTAAGTTTTATAAAGAAGTTGGTTGACAAAAATGTAGCGGATTAAACCAAGGTAACTTTCCCATGGTAGTTTTAGTGTTTGTTTAATGCATTAAAACATGCATTCTGGTGACTCATCCTCATCGTTTTTAAGTTCTTTCTGCTCACACCAGATAATCGACGGACATCCTAACATGTAATCACAGAGAGGCCATCAGTAATGGTAATTGCGGTGGCTCAGCCCACCAAAGCATTCTGAAACTTAAATTTGTTCACGGCAAGTACCGATGTACCTAACCAAGTGGCCCGTGACCTCAAAAACTGTAAGTGGTAATATGTGCCCGGTGTCTCGTAGGAACATTTAATTTGCTCAAAAGTCCGTAAAATGTTCAGTGACGTCCTAAGGAGTGTGTGAAAGTTACTGATGATTAATGTAGAATAAACTATCGGCACAAAGTCGCTGGAACTTCAGTGTATTCACGTTGCATTCTTCTAACCATTTATTATTAACATTTTAACATAAAAATTTTCCAAATCAATAGCTCTGCCATAAAAACTCCATTTTTAAAATTAAATGTGGCCCATATTTTGTATTGAGATAAAAATCATCTGCCGCAAGTATATTTAGGTTTTTTGTGTAATCTCCATTAAATAGGTTTGTTTGTATGGGTCATGTGACAACCATCTGATACTATGCAACATTTTTCCTATCCCACTCTATCTGTAGCCACTTTCGAGACAACATAAACGCTCTAATTCACACCTCCTCACGAAACATAGCAGCAAGAAGACGAAAAGGACAGAGAAGAAGGGAATTAATATAAATAATAAGTGTGTTCATACCTTTTCAGAAATATATAGGTTGTAATTTAGAGAGTGGGGATAATCACGTTTTATGCTACACAATATTTTCATGAGTCGCACCCACCTTCTGAGCGCACTGAGAGCGTTTTTATCAATTATTTACGCTTATTTTTCGCTACGTTTTATTTTAGCGCCGTGTGTTGAAGTAGCCTGAATTCCGAGGGATTCTCTCCGTAAAAATCCGGACTTCACCCATGCAAGGTCGGCAACACTTTTTCCATCCCTCTCCCTCAGGAACCACTTTCGAGACCGCATTGAGGAGCCTAATTCGCGCCTCCTCACGAAACTTAACTGCGAGAAGACAAAGGGAGACTGGGGAGAAGGAGGGAAAAAAAGAAATTATAAGTGGGTATAGTTTTGGAATTTTAATCTCCTCGCAGTTTCCACTCTGCCAAAATCCGTCCTTGCGAAAGACCATAAAGCTAGGAAGTAAGCGGTCCTCTTTCCCCACCACCTGGATCCTTCCCTGGGAATAATACGGGAAATTATGACAGCGGAGGACGGAAAGTGATCGTCTTTTTTTCGTAAGAGAGGTAGGTAATGGCGATGGGAAAAGTAGGTAGGTTGAGATAAAACGGAGCGTAATGGAGTATTCCGTGCGTGCGTTGGTGGGGAAGTAGAGAGAGAGAGATGGTCGTTTCACGAATAATAAGAGGTCTCGAGTCCCACTCGGTTGGTATATTGGGCAAAATAAGTGGCCTCACGAGATGGGAAACGGAATATATTGCGGCCAATAAGGGCCCCTCACTGTAAGGGATGGAGGTCCCTTTTCCCACGTGGAGAGATAGTATGGCCGGGGAATGGTGAGGCAGACAAACATTAGGGAGGAGAAAGGAATAACGCAATCCCTCCACGAGCACCGGGATTCGTCGGACTATTCCATGATACATCTTTACCCTCAATCCTGTGCAGGTTCGATTCTACTTGGGGTGTATTTACATACTTGAATTCACTTACACCCACGTTTAAACATTTTGTGCGTAATAAATCGTTACATCTAAAATCGCCAAATGCCATCGAAAATAATTCTTGTAGAAAATGAATTCTTGTGATTGGCCAATTCTTGACACTTATAGGAAATTAAAATATTCTAGTAATGGTCCACTAAATAGATTTGTTCTTTAAGACCCGGGTTTTGTCAAATAATAATGACATCTTCAGGTTACATAATGACCTGAAGATGTCATAATGTGACAAAACCCGGGTCTTAAAGAACAAATCTATTTAGTGGACCATTTCTAGAATATTTTAATTTCTGATATGGAGAGGTTCCACAAATTCAAGCCTGAATTTATTAATAATATCTTGACACTAGTAATTATTTACTGTCCTATTTTCCTTAATCTACGAAATAACTCGATATTTAATAGAAATTTCTAAACTTAATGCTGGAAAATTTGTAATGATGGCTATGCCATTTCTTTGTACCTTTGCTTTCTGTTACAGAAATGTTCGGCCTCCGAGTGATTTATACAACTAATCTAAGAAAGCGCTTCGGAAGCACAAAGTCTACGTTTTCGTATTTTTGGGAAGTATTACTTTTGTGTGTGCACTTCTTTCTATCATTATATGACAGCCTTAGTGCACTGTCCGCTTCGCAAAAATTACTATTAGAGAAATTAAGGGATCTTCTTTGCTACCATGAGTGATTAAACACTGTAATATTTAATGTATTTTTATCCTGCTAAGCAAATAAGATACCACCTTAGCATCTTATAAATATTGTGTATATTCTGTGTAAGTATTTAAAAAAGGAAGAGGAATATACCAACATCACTATGTTTTTTATTCTGAATGTATAGATCGCCAAGCTATGCCAAGATAAACAACAAACAACTTCTGATGGACACTTCTAAAGCTATCCAGGTTAGGTTCTGTAATCTGACTGATGGTACGAATGGAGACCTTCCTTATTTAATCAGGGTTCCAGGGGACCTGCAATTCTCTAAGCATTAGAATAATGTCGCACCAAAGCGTTGGACATAATGAAAAAACCTCATCTGGTGGAAGTCTCGATTAACAATTCATAGGAAACGTATACCGGGAAAGCATAAAGTACTTCAACTTATATATCATGTTGATGATTCATTTACACTGCAGTTTGGTATATCTTGTTGCATTGGAAGAAAGCCAATTTCTGTCTAACTAGTACTCAATGGGGTCCTTCGGCACTTTAGTAGCTTTTTTATCCAGCGATGGAGGAATCCACGAATGGTCAAGTGTCGGAAATAAAACGGAGATATAGTGAGTGAAAGTGATATTTCGTCGGCCAGCCTGTTCTTTCATAAATACTCGAGGCCGCTTTTTTTTCAATGGATGTCGAAGGCTTACGAAAGGGCCCAACTTTTTATTTGAGCAGCATCTCGGCTGGGCCCATCTCTACCTCCAAATCTCGTTTGGACTTCTCTTTTCCAATCACCCTGAACATCGAATGTGGGCTCGTATAAGAGATTGATGGCTTTCTGCTTGTGAGGGGTTCTCCCACAACATATTATATATATATATATATATATATATATATATATATATATATATATATATATTTATATATATATTCTTCCATCCCGTAAAATGTGTTCTCAGTGTAACAAGCGTGCAAACGTACTATTTTCTGACATATTTCCTGAAAAAAATGTATATTGGCTGCACCACGCAAGATTTTGCTTTATTGAAAAGGATTCTTACTTCTGTATTAAATGAAAAGAATATGTGATTAAAAAATAAATTATAACGATTGAGACTATTTAGACGCAAGGATCACATTAATTTGAAATGTAAACCATGTGGCTTAACACATACTCAATTATTTTCAATTGAACGGGAGTAAAACTTGGCCATACTCAACCACAGTCAAGGCCTCTGCAGAATACCCACTCCCTCATAGGTAACGTAAATTTGTAACTCACTCATGATCTTAGCCGATCCGTTTCGTTGGGTAATCCCTTTTAACTCCAGGATAACCTGAATATACATCCGCCGACATCGATGTAGTATGTCCCAAGGTTACCCTGCTTATGAAATAAGCGTTTAAGCACTGTGGTTTCACTTTTTGAGTGTAATAATTTATGGATGAAATTATATCATATCATTTAAATAACTTAAAACGCTGTCACTATGTGATGATAATAATGATTCCTATACCAGCATTGCTAAGAATACGAGGACAGATTATGAGACGATAATTTTTTAAGTAAGCAACGCGTATACAGGCGATTATAATTTTCTCTTGTAAAATTTTGATGTTTTCTCACTAGAAATAATTCTTTCCCTCAATTAAACAGTATCAATTCATAATTAAGCGCTTGAAAGTCTTTGTTACTAACTTTCAAAATATTTTGCCCATTAGTGATTTTTCCGATTACAATGATCTGAACTTCCTATTCCGTGTAAATAGTTTATATTGGCAAAATACGCAAAGGTTTGGAACGCATTAAACGACGAGCATATAAATCAGGTACTAAGGAATATAAAAAAATCTCTAAGGGCAACACATTTCGAGGAACAAATATTTATCAGCTCGGTATCGGGAAACAGGCGTTGTATAATAACTACTATATTCTAGGAGTTCACGAGCACTAAAGCTATGGCGTTATGTGGAAAAATTGACGAGTTGTTTGCTTATAGCGAATTATATCCTTGCAATTTTAAAAAGTGATTTTTTTCAATGATAATGGAAGATTTTCAAAACGTTTAAGAGGGGAATTATGAGAATCAGCTGAAAACTTGGAATGGGAAGAGGAAAGAGAAACCCAGGAAAAATAGGGATTTGCAGTTTAAAAATACTATTGCCTCTTTTACCAGCTCTCAGTTCTCCTTTGAGAAAGAAAAATTCAATAATTTAATGTAAAAGCAAAAAATGGTATATTTCCACAAATCAGTGATTAAATATTGTTCGTAAAATGTAGAGAAAAAGATCTCAGGAATTCAAGTGCATTCAATCAGCTTAAAAAAGTATGTGTACAAGCTAAAAATATGATTGAAGAGCAAGGTAAATTCTTAACAAAGTTTATGTGATGCGTTGCGAACTTTGATCAGCCATACCCGATTTAAGTTTACTTTGCTCTTAGTTTAAACAAATATATAGCAAAAGTATCATCACTTTATTTAGTCAATTCTCTACAAGCGAGTGCTGATCTCTGAGAAGTTCTTACATTCTACAGTGCAATTCCTCTAAAAACGTTGCTTTTTTTCAAATCTTCAATGAGTTTCTGCTCGCTTTCATTCAATCCAAAATGCCTCAACTCAGCCATTCGCTTCTTCTCTTTCCTCCAAACATTCTCTTCCGTCAACATTCCGCTGCCCTCCTCTACCTTCTACTTCTTGTGCCGCCTAATTCGATTTTCTTCCACCAACTTCCTCCACTCTCCAAAAATATTGCTTCACATGCCATTCATTCTTCTTCTCCTTTTGTCTTCCTCTTAATCTAGCGTATATTTTTCATCTAACTTGATACTCTTTTCTCAAAATCTTTCCATCCAGAGTGACCTGAATTCTGAACAATGCATCGGTTTTATTCATGTTCAAGAATTTTTTATTAGTTTTTTGTGTCTTTGGCGTCCGCATTATAAATGTAACCCTCTCTGGGTATTTCTTCTTAACTTTTTCAATGCTTAGAGCAGCCTATCTTTTACTGACCTAACTTTTGCTTCGACTCAAAAGAAGCTCTAGCTCTATTTTTTACTATCCATATATTTATGATATAAATATATTGGATTAAAGCATCTAATTTTAATTTTTAGTGCAATTACAATGGGAAATTATACAAATTTAAATTTAAATATATGTTTTATCTCTGGAGATATCTCTGTGCAGAAGTTTACCTATCGGTAAGGGGCTATGAGATACAGCAAATAATTTATGTTTACAATTTTTCTAATTATGTTTTATGTTGAACTTAGCCGTTTTAATGTAATTTTCCGTGGGAGTTATAAGATAAGGCAACTATAACTTCAGGAAATCCCTCTTTCACCACTGAGGGATTAGAGGCCTACTGAAGATCGAGTTCCAAGACGCGAATTAAGGGATCGAAGCTGGGCTTTGGTGTCATCCTATTCTTGGTGTAAAACTCAAAACATAGTTCTTTCTGAGTAGCCATCTTTTAGAATAATGTTCTCCAAGTGACTTTCTTTTTTTTCCAAGAATGGCCGAGTGGTGAAGCCGAGAAAGAAGGGAGTAGTCAATAACAGTATTGAAAAAAATAGGAATTGATTGTAGAGTAAGGCCATTAACAGGCAATTAGTCCATGGATAAAAATGTGTAAAACTAATGCATTTGATATATGGGATTAGATAAGGATGAAGAGAAAAATATAGACGAATAGGAAGGAAATAGAAGAATGACTAATAAATAATACGAGCGGTAGGGGTGGGATTATAGTTTCCTAATGAAATCAAATGGCGTCACATTTTATGTAAAAATAATGGACATTTGTGGTAGATAGATAATTTTGAAAATATTTTAAATCTTCAAGTTTCTCCAAAGTCGATAAGGAAGAAAATAAACCCGCAGTGTTTTTTAAGAATCTACTACAATTTTTGGTGACCCTTAGAAATACATGAAATGAAGCGGGATCATTCTTGTTTAGCTATTTTAAGCTATTCATTCTGTGTTTTTCTTGTAAGAGATGAAATTTTGTGCTGATAAACAAAATATTGACTACCTATAGATTTCAAAGTGAATTTATTTTAACAATTCAGTGAAATTGACATTTTGACACGAAATTATTTGGTTGTATTCTTCTACAAAATATTTGCGATTGCCGAAGTCTGTTTCAACACTCTGAAAATATAAGTCACCGTTACGAAACCACAATATATCTTGTCTTGGCTATTCTGAATTTTTGGGTTCAATATACCATGAATTACGGAAAAAATATTGTATCGCCTCTATACCGTAATTATAAAAATTATCTAGCACGATATAAGCCTAAAAGAACTCTCATCGAAAGATTTGGACATTGATTCTTAATATGAAAATGATGCAGAGTCTGTTGTGTACTAAGAATCAGATAACAGTTGATTTGCGACTAACGCTGAATCAAAAGCCAATCATATTCTCGTGATCACGGAGGAAAATGATGATTTCAAAGTTTTTCGGATAAATATTATCCAGAAATCATCACTATAGTTAGTCAATAATGAACTTAAGTGTATGTGGTGGAACGATTAAGTAAACACTGAAGATGGCCTAATGGGAAGGACTAAATCTGATACCAAGACAAATGAGTGGTATTCCTGAAGACCAAGAAATACAAGTAGTAGCAGTTGTAGTGTGCAGTGCGATCTTAAGCAAAGAGATAAACGAAACCCATATTCTACTTATATTATTAAGCATTTATTTTTTTTATTCTTGAAAGTCCCAAAGTAACCACATTGTGTCCAATTTTATGACACATGTCAAAGAATAAACAATATCAGGGGAAAATTTGAATGTCAAAAAATTGTACTACAAGCAGTGGTAACTTTGTAACAGTTACTTATTGAAATAATATTTGTTCAAATAATGATTAGTCAAAGGACTCATTGGTCATTATGATTCTGGTTATCAAAATAATATTTCTCTAATTTATTCATATACTCTCGTAGAAGATTTACAAATTGCGAAAAACTGTCACGATGTAGCCCATAGCAGATTAAGGGTAATGTATATGCATGAGAAAAGCTACGTGGTAGTAAGAGAACTGGCTACATTAGATAAGGTTGGCTACTGTCAGCTAATCTTAGGATTGAGCGATCCACATCTACATATTAGCCTTAGAGCCGCCACATGGGGGTGTGGTAGGGGATGCTAGGACACCATCTGCGTAAAGATATTAGCGATTAGGTTTTGGGAGGTGAAATGGTGACGTGTATAATGGCATCAATTTGTGGAGTTCAGTTTTTATTGTGGTCGCTAATTGTGCGCGGAAGAAACGAGTTTTTGTACCAATCTGTGTGGCAATGTATCTCTCTCATTTTATCAATCAGTAATTATGATCTAAATATTTCTTGTGAAACATGTTGCTTCAGACTTCAACGCTAATTATTGCCTTGAGAAACTATCTTTAGCGATTATAATACAGTTTTCGATTTCTCGTACCGATATAAATTGTCGTAAGGCTTTGAGTGCGGAGGGGCGGGGGACATGACCGTGTACTATTGTACACTAGACATTAAATACGGAATAACATTGAATTCGAAACACTTTAAACTAAAATAGCATCAATACCTAAAAACTAGCTTGCGAGTCACCGCAAACACGTTGGTTAGGGCGTGAAAAGGGTGGCGAAACAAAGTTTTAGCGCGAAGAGCGGTGACAAGAGAGGAAATGAAACTATCTGACTTGATAGTCAAGAGGCTAACTGCTGAAAAGCTGATTTACTGTATAGTTAGGATGGCAGTAGAGTTATGAATGTACATTTTAATTAATAGCAAATTAGGCATTCAAAGGTGCGCAGCTACTACTTAGTCCACCGCGGTGATTGAATATGAAAAATACACCAGTCTCAAATCCGTTCTCCATGGTTCTGCCGTAAGATTTGGGAAGATACTTTGCCATAGTTGCCTACATTTTCTCCCTTCCTCTTACCTTCTTTCATACCTCCACTGAGTATAAGATATACGATCTACCCTTCTCCATCCTGTCCATGAATCCTATTCTCTTTCTTCCCCTTTTGGCCAACATCCTTCACTCTATCACACTCTTGAGTGAACCATAGCCCCACATTACATCCTCCAGCCACCTACTCTGTCTATCCCGGATTTCATGGAGAAGTTTAAGCTTCCTCGCCCACCATCTCAAGCACTTCCTCGTTAGTCTTCCTCTCCATCCACCTCACCTTCTCCATCCTTCTCCACACCCACATCTCAAATGTCTGCAGCCTATTCTCGCCCTCCTTTCTGAGGGTCCAAGTTGCTGCCCCATACAACGTTACGCTCCATATCATGCACTTCACCAGCCTCTTCTTCACATCCTTACCCAAGGTTCCCGTCATCAGCTCCCTTATATTACTAAACGTCTCCGTTGCTAGCGCTACTTCATGAGAGAACTAATTCCACGTCATTAGAATTGACCAGAGAAAGAGGCAAGATAGCTGTACATTAAAGTTATGTGCTTATTGCCTCAAACTCTATGGCGCAGTCAAGTTTAAATTTCCACCTAAATCCATAGGCACGTAGAATTTTCAAAGCGTGAGAAAGGCGGTAAATTAGCGAATGCTCGGCAAAAGCAAAGTTGGCACTTTCAGTATTATTATATGGCCTCCCATGTTCACGGCCTTAATGATGAGAAAATGCGCCAAATGTTCGTTTCGTTGGCGGTGAAAGCCGTGTTTGCTTCCACTTGCAAAGAGCCCTTTTTGTTATCTCCCAGAGGCGGTGCGCATGAATTTTGCTTTTCCCTCCACGAATAATCTGCTTGCCCCGCGGTTTGATCCACATGGAAACGGTCTGCCGCTATCAGCTCGCTGAAACGGTGGACGAGAGCGTCGGCGCGACGCCATTTTTCTGCAAGATCCATGTCAACGCTCCGTGAAGCCCAGTTCACGCCATAATACCGTGGAGAAAAATTCGTGCACGACAAGTGGCGTCCCTAGCGTAATGGAGATGAGATATCGTGTGCCATGCGCTTACATTTAGAATCGATCGAACTCGAAATCGCCTCGAGTAATCGAACTCATTTCGCGAAAAGAGCAGACCACCGTTTTTTCAAACAAACGCAGTGGGTGACTCTTCTGATTTTTCTCGCTGTTGGAATGGCCTACGCTTGAATTATGTGCGTTTTAACTACAGTGTGGGAAATAGAGACAAATGAGCTATCAACTAAAAAAATAAAATCGGTCCATCATTAAAAATCTCATCTCTTCAAGGCATTACTGGATAATAATGTGTTGGTGAATATTACATCTCGTCAAACAGAAGAAAGACACTAGATGTTTCTCCCTCTATCAGACTTCAGATGTAATTTCTGAAATGGTTTTGAGTCATCGAATGAAGTATGAAATATTTGGTATTTCTCTCTAATAGACTATTTTTACTATCAACATAAATGTTAAACAAAACAAATAAGTTTAAGTAGTAATGTTAGAGAAAATGAAACGAAGAAGTTCCAATTGGGCTGATGCTAATGGCAGTAGTAATATAGGGATTTCGTGGCTCATTAATACATTATGATGTTGGTCTTACAAGTACCTATATCTGTTATATATTATACTTACAACCGATATTTTTATCTTACGCTTTTTTAAACGTACAGAAAAGTTCAAGATTGTAAAGTTAAGTATTTCCATTTCTTACATTCACTGTCTGATAATGTCGCTACCAATTTATTCATTATGTTAATAGTTAAACGGTCGGTCTTGATTTTCATTTGATTTTCACGTTTCGATGACTTGGAACTCTTGACGTAAGGTAAATGAATTTTATTTAGAGTCATGTAATTTATTTAGATTGATATTAAAATTAGAATACCTTGCACAAGGTAAGAAATTAACGGGAACATAGCAAGCTGAGAAGGAGTTGTACTTTATGCAGAAATCAACCATCATGTTTGTCAACGTAAGCTTCAACTTCAGATGCGATCTCGAGTGAATATAATTCATACGCCGGCTATAGTCGGTCCTTTCACAAGGCTGGGAATGACTTGCGATCCTTTGAGTTATCCTTTGTTTGCCTGAAATATGATCGTGTGAGCAGGAGTTAAGGGAACCGCGACCCACACACGTTTTACGCCCAGACGTGTGTGTTTGGATGGGAATTGGGAGATTCGAGGGATTATCATCTCCTCACCCTTGGCCGCTCCGGAATTCTCCCGATTTGCAACTCACGCTGCACTCCGCCCCGGGCAATATGGCATGAGTCCCTCTTTGCCCTCCCACCCCACCTGATAACGTATGCGATGCTGCATCAACCCGGCCGCGACTCTGCTCGTATGGATAACTGTTTGTTCCGCAAACACATTATTCTACGAAACAAAAACTAGGGTTTTTCACTGCTTACTCATTTTATTTCTGCCGTGAAAAGTATCATACACGCTAATATTCCGAGGGGATTCCATTACCGTGTTTTGCGAACGACAAATAAAAATAACTCTGATATGCTTGCTAAATTACACCGCGCACACTTTTAGAGTACGTTATAGGTCTTCTTTAAAAGATCTGTCGTTAGCATGAGAACTTAAATGAAATGAGTCAGAAGTAGTCTACTGAATATTCAAATTCATTTTTATAAAATGTAAGTGGAGTTTAAATTTGAATAAAACACTTTATATTTCCCATTTTCTCTTTTCACACCAAGGTTTTGTGAGTAAGGGAGAGATTTTTTACAAAGTTTTGCTAAATATATTCCCCTAGCAATTATGGTAAAAATAATTAAAGTTCCTTATTTTGCAGGAAATTCAATGGGAATGGAATAAAACGGGTAGTTAAGAGGATTATAATAGAGGTGTAAATTGACGGACTAATTAGAGGGGTATATATAGGGGTAGAATGAGGTAGCGATGGATAAATGTGAATAAATTTACTCACTAGAGAAGGAAAATTGGAAATTAGAAAAACAAAATTTGTGAAGCATTCCACGAGGGTAAATAAAGCTTAAAAGGTGTACAGGATGATGCCTTCCTGAGGAAATTATGTAAGCAAAGTCAGCTTTATAGGCCTGCCACCAATAGTAAAAGTTTAATTGAGATAAAAAGTATAACAGAGATAAACTCTTACCTAGGGATGCCGAGAACCAAACAAAGGTATTGTTGAGGAAAAACGAGTCATTTCTATAATTTTTTCCTCCCAGTACGTTTTCCCTAATTCATGAGTTTCATTTCTAATGTACCAAGAATCCCTGTCTCACGTCATTGTAACTCCTCGTGGGTGTAGCATGTAGATGTAGGAATAACACTATCGATTACGGCGGGTACGATGAGCCTATTAAATTTTGTGTTCCAGTAATACTCGTCCTTACACCCCTTTAATGACACGCTCCCTCCTAAGTGACAGATTGCGGGGTAATGTGTAGATGTCCACAACGCGTGCCCCGGGGCCTGAAGTGCCGCTCGTGCCGCGCACACATTTTATGGCACGTGAAATTTCGGATGCCTTGCCGTTTCGCCCGAGGGCGGCTGAGCGATAATTTCAGCTCGCGTGCGCCCTTCCACCGCGGTCGGAAAGGGCCGGATGAAATGTTTGGCTCTTCGTCGTGTGTGAGCGTTTTATGTTCTCGGAAGGGGGGGGGGAAGAGTATGAGATAAATGCGACGTCGGTTATGAAGGGGATGGGACGGTCCGTTGAGAGAGACCCGCGGAACATTCCCTGCCCCACGCCGGCGGTATGGCGGACAGCGTCGGGCTGCTCTAGGGGAGAGGGAGAAAATGTTTCGAGAAGGTGGAGTGAGAGACCTGAGTGTCCTGCGTGAACACCCATATACTGAGTGATGGTTTTCCACCGAGACTTTGGAGGTATATTATTTGCGTGACTAGCTAATGACCCGTCAAAAATTATGATTATTAATAAGTGACAAGCAATTACATTTGCTGCTAACCGTACCTACAGCTAGTGTTCCTGGTCAAATTATATTACTAACTACCTGTGCCCGGCATGCTTTGTTTTGCCTTTTTCTGGGTCCAAAATCGGTCCCTAAACGAATTTGAGACCTGCTCCAAGTAATTCGTCGTACCTACACTGGAATTTGTGACGCACAAATGATGGTATGAGTTTCCATTCCATGCCTATGCCGCGGTTTCCAAGGTGCTAAAATTTACGATTTCCCAGCTTAAAACTCCAATTTTATGAAAATTCGAAGCATATACAAAAATCAAATGCAACAATTAAAAAAGAAAATAAAGAGAACACTGCACGAAATCTTATTCTACGTACAAAATTATTACGTACCTTTTAACACAAATTATGCCTCACTGATAAAATTCTGATGCACGCAATATTGTGTCTCACTGATACGACTCTGATGCACGTGATTGAGCAGCTCGTAAACGATCTGCGTCGTTGCTTCCTTGCCGTTCCTTGCCTGTTTGAGAAGCTCGCGTGCCAACACTCATTTGTTGAAACAACTCGAACTCCACCTATTGTACAGTTTAATAATTGAAACCTTTGCGGACGCGCACACAACAGCTCACCAAAGTTACATCGAAACCTGATGAATGGAATTAAAACGCATAGAAGACGTGCAAACAAACATTCATTTTTACTTATTAGATCGTTTCGCATAATACAATTAAGGTAGATGGAGAGGGTACTTCGTCAACAAACTGGTTCGTGGAAATCAAAATAACAACTATATTGTTTAACCCTACTTACCCGTGGATAGCACGACATAAGAGACGTGTTAGCGGATATTAAGCCAGAATATCCTGCATCTGTTTGAAATTTTAGACAAGTAGCTCATAAAGCATTCACTTGTTACTGTATGTTACGAATTCTGCTCAATTTTACCACCCGCTTCACCCAGAATGCAGATTTTTATCAATTCAAATAAATAAATAATATATACAATCAAAAAGTAAGTGCATGCTGATTTCTGGTAAGTTATGGATGAACAACATTATAAAATTGCAAAACTAGTGCGTAAGGCCGGAAGCGCTATAGGAAAATGAGGGCTTACGAAGATGACGGACTGGGTTCAGCTTCTATAATTGGCATAGCATAGCAAAGTACTCTTTCCGTATATCTCAATGATTAAATTATAGCTCACTTTACTATATTATACTACAAATGGCATTGACACTGGAGGAGTGCCTTCTGGTTCTAAATAGGAAAATATATGTTGGGTGTGATTAACCCATCCGTAGACTATGAATCATAGCCATAAAGGTAAGGCTAAGATTTATGTGAAGAATAAATATCTTTATCTTATGAAAATATTAGGGAATAATCCTATAAAATTTTTAAATATAATTATCGCAAACACTCTAATGAAGATAAATTTTCTTCCATTAAATGCTTGAACTCATAATAATGTTTCAAATTCCACATGTAATGTTCCTGTAATTATACTTCACATTATAATAATTCGATTTGGTAAAAATTGAAGTATAGTTGGTATTAAAATAATACTCATTATTGTGGGGAGAAGGGGAACCGGTAGCAAAGACTGCACCGATACTCACACAAATTTTACGAGTGTATATTTTATCGATTCATGTTCTTTGTGGATATCGAAGCTTTTTGAAATATCTGGAAGCCGGACGCAAGTTTGAAAATGGTGTGCCATGCATGACCATCGCGGATATTTTACAAAGTATTTTAGCAAGGATAGGTCTATAATCATAATATTCAATATGTGCGGAATTCCCATTGTATGGCACCTGCAAAATGTGCAGTTTGATGGCGCTTTCTTTTACGTAAATGTGAAAATGCAGTGTAATTTTTGTAAATAGCTGCTACACCAACTTGAGAGTAACTGTCAAGAGGGCTATAAATGCGTGAATATTTTTTGTAGTAATGGTATAAGTTAAAGAAATTGGTTAAGTGACAGGCCAGAAGATAGCATATTGCAGTTGACCTGTGATTTTTCTAAGGATAAACTTATATTTTAAATGCCTGAGTATCGGTGTTTGATGTTTTTCTGTTGTCCTTATTTATCGAGTATGTAGCCCTCTGTAACATTAGAGCTCGAATTTTCAGTAGCATTTGGCAAATTGAAGATTATCTCAATTGCCAGCTTGTACTCAACTTATGTTTCATAGTAGTCTAATGATGCGATCTTAAGATTATTTGAATAAGGCGAGTATCATCAAGATCTATACAATTTCAGCCCAAGTTCCACTGGTTTTAGGGACGTGTCTTATTATTAACAAGCAAATGCCCAAGCACGCTCAATTTCATAGTCACCAAGGTTTGTCTTATTTGCTAAATACGACTGCTAATTTGCTCGCCTCACTCAATTCAACTTCGATCCCTAATTCATGCTGAAGGTATCGTCGATTAAAGTTGTTGAGCATTTTTTCTATATTTCTTGATAAAAAATATCGTCTGTTTTTCATATGGATGATGCGATCAGAATTTTAGTATAACTGATTGTAATTAAATTGTAACACAACAGAATTTATATGGGGAGTGAGCTTAATATCAGAACTCGATGGGAGATATGTACTTCTATTATTTCCTATCCTGAAAGATATGCATTCACTTTCATCTACTGGCCAAATTCACTGTTCTAACTTGATCAACTTCCGTGAAGCTATCACCAAGTGCCACAAATGATCGACATGTTGATTCTAAACACGAGTTGTGAGTGATTTCTGACAAGATAATGTTCCATTAACGTTGAGTTTCGCGGTTATTAAGTTACATATTGTTCTATAGTGAGTGCTGCACGAGAAATTTGGCTACACTTGGTGAGTTTAAAAAACTGTTGGGCTAGATTAATGTACGAAGTATATGATGTCATTTAATACGAGAGACGTGATAGGTTTTGCAACCGTCATTTCCATTCAAAAATTGTTGTTTTCGATTTGCCTAGTTTGAAATACTCATTTTAGTGTTTAAAATATTTGTGTGAAACAAAGTGAAAACGTGAGAGCTTTAAGAGGATTTCATTTATGTCCTTGTGTTTAATTATTTATTGTGTTTCTATGCGACGGCATTTAATATAAGTAATAGATAGGAGATTTAGCCTACCACTTCTTGGTTGTAGTTGGTATCTGTGTCTTGATTAAGGTGCTTTGGTAGTAAAAATCATTCTACCAGAAGATGTAAATTAGCTTTATTTGGCAGCTTGATTATATATATGGTCTTGAAAATATTTTGACTAACTAGCTTATTTGGCAAAAACGTATTGTTGTGCATGGGAGATCTTTGCGATACCTCTTTGCTAGTGCGAGGAAAGATTTGAGACTCCTGAAATCTCTTGAGTGTTGAAAATATAATATGTTGCTAGCCTATTTCTACAAATATTATACTGTGATAACCATATGTTCTATCAACACCGGCAGTTGTCCGAAAATATTATTCACTCCCAAGATTTAGAATCAGAACTGGCAGTTACAGCTGCATTTACAGGTTGCTTGCAGCAATGTAGCTATCCCTTAAAAGTAAATCTCAAATACAGGAAATTATTTTGGGTGCATGTGCACCTAATCAACTTCACAGTAATATATATATTACACATGGGGAAATTACCCGTTGCCCACGTCAGAATTTTGTGTAACGAGCGTGGAAAATACTTCGTCGTGTATTATGACCTTTTACAACAGCTAGTATGGGAATCGCTTTCTGATCGTCAATTAAAAACTAGACGTTATGTTTTATGAAAATTTAAAAGCATCTATTTTCTGATGATGTTACACAGATACGATGTTATATGTATCATACAAACTTCAAAATCCTACTGTGGATCAGATCACAAGAATAGAATTGGGTAAATAGACTGCAGAGCAGACTGGTTGAAAATTTCGTTTTTCCACTCGACCAATAGGGCCATAATGGCTGTCAATGGGACTTGGAAGGAGATTAGTCGACAGGTTGTGTAGATGATTAGTTGATTCACCCTTCTTGCCTCCATCTCAATCTGACTCGTAGTACTAACTTCACGTTTTGCATGATCCCTGCATGAGAACTTTATCCCATCTGCGTAGTTGCAATTTACATTAAGACAAACAGTTTCTGTAGCATTGGGGGCATA
Organism: Ceriagrion tenellum; assembly: GCA_963169105.1. Classification (NCBI taxonomy): domain Eukaryota; kingdom Metazoa; phylum Arthropoda; class Insecta; order Odonata; family Coenagrionidae; genus Ceriagrion; species Ceriagrion tenellum. The sequence goes on along the minus strand of OY720641.1, from coordinate 7,028,311 downwards.
TCAATAGTGTAATGTATACCGGTGAAGTTTCTGATACATCAGAGTCCATGCTGGAGATAACGCTATTTTCCATTTTTTCGCGGTATATTTACCTATAAGTTCCTATCAAAGAGTTTTTCTAGATGATGTTTCCATCTCATCCAAATTATTTCAATGATAATTCTGTTTGCTGTTCCTCAGAGGGACTGTTGGTACATGTATAAAATAAGCGGCGATTCTTATCACCTGACACTATTAGCATTTCCTTAAGCTCCAGCGTCATGAAGATAGCCTTATTTAAAGTAGGCCACTGTCCTCTAGACCACCTTAATGGAGACCTTAATATTTTGAGACTATGTAACCATGGCTCAAATAAGATCATCTTTGGCAATATAACGATGTTAATCAAGTTGGTCTCAAGTTAAGAGAGTCCCATGAGTATGAATATGAGCCTAAATCGTTGCTTCTTCTTAAACTGAAGGTTCCGTCTTGTTGATGCAAGCAAATGGTCCTGTTCTCTCCTAATCTCTTAAAGAGTCGATAATTTTCCGTCCTCATCAGTTCTTGTGCCCTGCTCAGGTACTGTAACCTTGGTCTTCCTCTACCTTTCTTCCCGAGCACCTTCCCCTCCATCACATTGACAAAAGTTCTATTGTGTCTCAGGAGATGTCCTAAAAATTTTATTTTTCTATTTTCCATGGTGTTGAGTAGGGTTCTCTTTCGTTTATTTCCACTAAAACCTCTTCATTACTTTTCTTTTCCGTCCAGTTTATCTTAAGTATCCTTCTCCAAATCCACATCTCTGCTGCTTCTAATTTCCCTTTTTCCCATTACCGGAGGGTCCTACTCACGCTCTCATAGAGCAATGTACTCCAAAGGAATGTTTTTGCAAACATTTTCCGAGTTGCGATATTAATACGCTTGTCTGTTAGAAGGTTTCTCTTACTTTGAAAGACCTGGTCACCCTTTTAATTTTAATAATTAATGCCACCCTTTTCTTTATCTCTGCACAACATCTGCTATCCTCAGTAAGCATACTACCTAAATCCTTGTCTTACTCCTAAATCCTTACTACCTAAATAAAATATCACACTTGTTTCACTTGTTCAATTTCCTCATTTTCTATTATAATTTCTTTTTGTTTTTTAATTAAAAAAATTAATAACATATTTTCGGTTTTCTTTCAATATTGCTTTTACTCACTATCATCAGTTTTATTTTCTTGATATTTATTTTTAATTTCTGTGTCTTAAGCGATGAGGATAGAACATTTAACATTTTATTGATTTCTTTAGCAGATTACAGCAATATCGTCTGCATATATAATTCTGTGGTTGCTCACGCCGTTAATTCTTTTTATTGTTGCTTGCAAAATATGAAGATGCAAGAAAAACGTGCAACTTTGTTACCCTAGCAGCTAATTTGCAATGCAATTTGATATTCGATTTGTGAGATCGAGTTAAGGATATTAATCCTGTTTGTTTTTCAAGTTAAAATTTATTTTCTCAGTCTAAATTGGAAATTTGGAAATTTTTTCTAAACTCACAAATGTGATGCTATACAAAAAATTGGCACCGATCTCTAAAGAAGCGGTCTGAACTAAATTAATTACGGCATTTTGTCCATCATAACCATTAACTTAGATGGATAGGGCGCCCGCTATGGCAGTGCCAGAACCTGTAACGTGGGTGTTGTCTGTCTTCCATCTTTGATAACCCCGATATTTCTTCATTACTTACCGACTGCCGCGTTTGGTTTGCAATATAACGTTTTCCAGGGCTAACTACTTGAAATCAACATTCATTTACTTCTCCGTCTTGAAAATTCTTTCTTAGTACACAATATATTCATAAGTATTGAAACGTTACGCGAAATGAAGGGGTGGCAGTAGACGTTCTCTCCTTACTCAGATTCGAAATAATCCTTGATATTTCAAGACTGGGTCACACAAAACACAGCGGCCCCTGGTTTTCAGGCAAGAGGGGGGTAAGGGGTGGGACCTAAGAGTTGGCGGGCAAATCGGTGGTACCTTGGTACGCTGCAACAGGAAGGTAAGATCCGTGCAGTCGGCTTCGGAAGCGTTCAGGATCTCGCTAGGCCACTCGGAAACAGAATAATGAATGTCGAGGGATGGCTTCCCTTTATATATGCTCGGGTCCCATCCAACGCGAGGAAACATTTGCCGCATAACTGGGACTCGCTTAGATTGTTTTTAGGCAAGTCACCACCACCCGAGAGGGCCTCTGCCTTCGCACGGACTACTTCTCCTCGACGGCGTCTATGGCAGAGCCGGACAACTCATGGACGTCTCACCATTTTCTTACGGCATATAGGTTGAGGGAGAGAGTGGTTGTATTCCTTGAAACATGGGTGACTACCACTACCAAATGAATCACAGCACACCATCTGGTCATCTGGTAACAACTTGACGGCAATGTGTATATTCAGCAAAAAAACCTTACTGAAATCAAGTAGCTCCAAGAAACTTAAATATGTTTATGGACTAACTAAGCTCATATGGTTGAAGTAAGGCAGATGCTATGGCAGGACATTCGACAATGCGTCCATTCGTCCACGCAATCCAAATGTGGTTGTTTTTCCGGTTCTCAGGCTACAGTTTGATGACGTAATGCCCTTTTCATACACCTTAATGATCATAATAAGGTTTTGCTAAACGTATAGTAGGATGGTTCTCGGATGAAAGAGTGAAAGAGAGATGCTACTTTGCTCTGGTTAAGCCTTATCTCGAATACGCCGCGAGCATTTGGGACACTGGTCATAAAGATTTAACCAAAAAAATTAATAAAATACAAAGGAAAGCAGCGCGCTTCGTTAAAAACTGCAACTAGCGTACATGTAGTATCTCACAACTTTTAGAGGGATTAAAGTGGGAGCCCCTAGAGACTCGGACACTACGCGCTAGGCTTGCTTGGTTGCTTGATAAATTCAGAACTGATATTTTTCAGAGCGATATAGAGAATATTATTATGACTCCTCACTACATCTCTAGGTCTGACAGATACGATAAAATAAGAGAGATACACTGCCGAATAGTACAAAAGGTACAATAACTCGTTCTTTCCGCGAACAATAAGAGAACACAATAAAAATTTAGCTCTACTAAATACACTCCTATAATACATGTCACCCTTTCTCCAAAAAACGTACACCTTTACACGGCTGGTGACCTAGCACCTCCTGCCACACGCCCATTCGGTGGCTCGCAGGGTATTATGTAGATGTAGATAACAATTGCAACAATCCTCCGGCTATTGACTTTTTGTACAACAGATTTGATTAATCTCTCTTTAAAGGTAGATATAGAGAGTGAAACTTGAGGTGCAGAGGTGCAGGTTTTAAAGGTGCGGACCCCTCTTGACTCCATCTCAACATACGAGATCCCTTTTTTCATTGCTTGTGGAAAGTTTATTTCCAGCATCTATTCACCCTTACAGGCTTTTCTTGTCCACCTGTTATAATACCTCTTTGACGATTCTTCTCATTTCGATCCACCATTTAATAACTTCCTTTTTCGTCTTTCTCTCCGTCCATCGAACTATTTGTAATTCTCAAAAGTCTGAATCTTCTTTTCGTTCATTTTCGCCGAAGACAAGTTTCTGAGCGATTCCCATCTCCACTTCATTTTCATTTCCTCATCTGGTGTTTTCCTTCTTGCTTCTAATATCTCGCTTAATGTATATAGTTCTTGATTTAGTTTGTAATTAGTCTGACATTTTATATAGGCTTTATATTTTTAAGAGTGTAATAGCAGTATTTATCTTAGCAGTTGTGGTACTATATCGTGTAAGACCATGCAAAACTCATGCGTCAGTGACCAGATGTAATGCAGCTGATTTTCCCTCTTCTTGTATTCTAATTTTGATAACAGATTATTTAAATACTAACCCCATGAGTGACGAGCTTGCAGCGTAAAAATCGAAGAGTGTGCAGCTAGTCTTACATGTTTTGTGATTTAAAAAATCTACTGCAAGTACCTCCAACAGCAGTTCATCTTCTATTTGTCATGTTTTTTTTTTCTTTCCATGAAGTTGTTGGTAGAAAGTTGGATGACTCGTTTCTGTTGGAATGAGAAATGAATTAAAGACTCTTGAATTTCGACTTGAGGATATGACATTTTTTTATCTATATTTTGTGTGATTGCATCATTCTATAAAATCAAGTAAAGATTCAACTGATTTAGTTGAGATAAATAAAAAAACATGAATGACTTATTTTGCAGAAAAATTAAGTCAATCAATATGAATGGAATTTAATATTCATTTTGTCTCCACTCTAAAAATTATATTTTATTCGAGATTTTCTCCAATATTGGTTCCCTGAAAGATTTAATGGAAAAATCATATTTTCTCAGTAATTAATTGTCATATTTGTATTGTATCATATTTTTTTGTAACTCAGGAATTGATTGGATTTCATTGCCTCATTGCAAATGGGTAACACTCGATCTGGAATATTCTTCAACGGAGTGGATCCGCTTGCGTCGTTTGTCGTTGTTGAATGTGCTTGTGTCGTTGAATGATGCTGGAAGATTTTTTATCTTTAGGCATTTACATTGTTTATTATTCTGTATTTTCGAATGTAAAATTATGCTTTCAAACCTTGTATTTTGTATGTTTTTATCATTCACAGGAACACCAAGCAATCCGTACAATCACATAACTGCTTGAAATCAGCGTCATCTTTGACTGTAAGTTCAACGAATCATTTCATAGCGGCACAGAGGAACCTCTTAGACATCTGATGGTCTCATGGTAAGTAATTTGATCACTTTTACGTAGAAACTAATATTCCTATGCAAATGACGTCCTCCGTAAATGTTTTTTCCAAAAGGAGGATTTTTTTAAATCCGGGAGTTTCCAATTAAATCTTGTGTAAACTAAATTAGCCTGGCAACACGTGTGCCGACTGAAGCATAGAAAGGCTAACAAGCCAGAGTTCAAAATTTATCCCAACACTAATTAGAGTGAATCGATGAATATTGTTTATTTTGTAATGGCTCAATACTATGCCATTAAATTTTCGTTGATGAATGACTTGTTATACGTGAGAGGTGACATAATGACTTGTCATATATGCCATAAAATTACCTAATCCAAACTGCGTCGGAAATTGTAATTTAATTACATCATTTTAGGTGGTTCCCTTAGTAATAGTCAATCACAATATTATATTCTACTGTGCTTAGATCATTTTCATTCTGAGCCTTATCCCAGCATAAACAGTGTTATTTTGATTGACACGTACCATTATATTCATTAATAAACTAATTTTGTGATTCGATAAAACATCGGACAGTTGGTATCTTTTTCAGTGAACGTTACGATAAATGATCTTATCCAAAACCAATAGTTCCATCACGGAAATTGTTTTACCAAACATATGATACTCTAATTCTAAGTTTTTAGACAATAAATTCTCTCGCATGACGGGGGAAAGAAGAGTGGAGTTCCACAATTTGAGTGACGCTGTATCATGCATTTATTCAGCGAAGTTGTCCTACGAGATAAGTTCAGTAAGTATCTTTCAATGGCAGTTTTCGAATACCTACTCGCTATTTTACAAATTTCTTCTTCACTCCCAAATATTTTTACCTAAATCTGTCTTTACTTTCGCGTTCATTTGATTTCACGTCGATTAATTTGTGAAGTTATGAAATTTACCATCTTAATTTCTCAGATAGCCGAAACTATTTTTTATGACATGTCCGATTTACGTTTAATGCTTTCACCACTACATAGTTTTATTTTTGCATTTTAATTCTTTTTTGTCCAATTCTATCAAACCCTTGACTACTACTACCCATACTATATCGGTGACAGTGAAACGGTTTATTATGCGTGAAGATTCGGGGAAGTTTTAAGCAATATAATTCCCAGACCATTCAGGATTCGCAATTACTGGCTTTTGTTATAGCTTTAGAGTTGTCTGTACTTATATTAAGTTATCTATTTTAATTGTGAAGCTGATTTTCTGTAATTTGACTGGAAATTCAAGGAAAAAATTTTATCATGAAATACATTAGATGCAAATTAATTTAGAACCACTAAGTAATACTGCTGAAGACATTAATATATTACATCCGATTAGATATACCCCAAGGGCATTGAAACATATATTTTCAAGTACAAGGCCTTTTCACGAGCGAAGTTCAAGGAGTGGTGAATTGACGAAAAACAGTCGACGGTAGGTCCTTGAAGAAAATATTCTGAGTTCTAAATTTTGAGTTGAGGGGGGTGTATGAACGAAGAGCTCTTGAAAATGCCGTCACCCATGAGTGACTCCCTTGAGGGCGTAGGCCCAAAGTCGTGGGCCAATGTAGAGAAGGAGAGAGAGGTTTAGGTAACTACCTACCGTAGCATTATCAGGGGCCGTTCTTGCCGGAATTTCGTCGGAAAAATCTTCGGGATTTCCTCAGGGATGAAAGGAGGAAGTGAACTCGCTAGCCTCATTCCCACAGCACTAAGACCTTAGGAGACATCCACCCCCTCCGAGTCCACCCGTCCTTACCCCTTCCACCCGCGAGCCTCGTGAGTATTTATCCCACCCACCAACCACCTAACCCCCCCTCCCCTCTTCTCGTTCTCCTTATGAGGCCAGCGCATCAAATACCTCCGGTGAGTCCAACCGAACGCCTCCCCTCCTACTCTTCACTTCAGTGTCCCTACTCCTTATCGCGAAATCACTTTGGTTTTCAAAGGATCGTCGTAGTTTTCCCCTCCTGATTTTCCAGATTCCTGGAATTACCTTCGAGGAAGGAAAAGAGGAAAAAAGGCGAAATATAAAAGGCGTGGATCGATGGAGAGAATAGAGGAAGAAAGAACGTAAGAAAATAATTTTATATAACGCTGAATACTTCCATGCGCTTTAGAGGGTAATATCATAAGCAACTCCTTCCGAGGTAAATTGAATTGACTGTGGTAGTATAACCTCTCGAGTACTTATACTATACGAGTTTAAAAAGGATTCTCTCCAAATTTATCCGCAGAAATATCCTCTACGGAATATATTCTTGTAAAGAATAACTGTTCTTGTTTTGTAACATCTTGATAGTTATGTGAAATCGTATAAACCGGTGGAGGAATAAAAATTTTGGCGGAAAATGACTGAGTCAGTATTTCTTTTTACCGTGGATATTGCTTTCTCGTCGTTGATGGATTTATTTTTGTATCGTGATGAAATTCATTCATTCCTCATATTCTCCATGATGCTAGTTAATCGTATGCATGCATACTTAAATAATTTAAAAATGCATACAATACATTCAGCATGCTTTGCGCGTCCTGCTATACATCGATACTCGAGGAAATATATTAACTGCATTGCTAAAATCACGAAACATAAAAATTTGTGTTTATGCTTTTAACTAACTTAATCAAACGAGTCACATTTCCACATTGGAAGTTAAATTGTTCGCATAAATTGCTGCTGTGAATGAATATTGCTTAATGACTGACCACTTTTATTAATTACGCAGTGAAAATATTTTATGTTAGACGTATGATAGAAATCATTACTCATTATTATTAAACAACAGTCTTTCGATAAAATAATTACGGAGACTGGTAATTCTTTACATAATTGGTTATCCATATCAAGGTGTATATTTTTTAGCATGAATGTCTTAATATATGAGGACCCCAAAAGTCAAGGGGTCTAAGTAACACAACCATTGTTTAGAGAAAACTTAAGTCAAAGTTGAAAATGTTTGGTACAACCCACTAAATAGTCAAGAGGCATTACCCTAGATAGCAGCACCTGTCAAGAAAATCACTTGGATCCCTTTACCACCTAAAAGATTTATATTTTCACATCCCATTCCTGTACCTAACGTATTTTTTTCAAAAATGTCACTTAGACCCTTTGACTTCAGGGGTCCACATATAATTGATCACGTAAACCATCCAAGATTTTGGATGATTATTGCCTTATATCTTATTTTCAGTAATAGACGATCTTATATCTTTCAGTAGGAAAAATTATTGGATGTGGCACCTGGCTAGAAGCTGATTTAACGAATCGTTTTCTTCATCATCGATTTTGAATGCCCTAACTTAAATGTTGCCTATTTTCGAACCTCCATCTTTGAATCAGGTGCCTTTTGGTACTTGATAAGTACTCATACCGTTCTCCTGCAGTTTTTGCTCAATTTGATTCATGATCGCTTAATAAAGGTATCACGCTAGTGGAAGCCATTTTCTCTGTAAAAATTATGTTATAATTATTTTCATTGTTTTTGCTAATGATCCTCAGTGATTAATTTGCTTTTTAAGTATCTAGACAGTTGATTGAAATAACCAAATGGTACAAGGAATTAAATTTTTAATAAGTAGTCAACAATATACTCTCATCTGAAGAAATAAACCCACGGAAGAATGATGGAAACTATAGTTTTCAGTAAATATACAATTTCTGGGCAGGTAAATGGGAAGGGAATTGGAAGGGGGCGGGCGAGGGTTGATACGGTGGAGGCGGGGGAGGAGGGGAGATAAGTTGCTGGGAGGGTTGGGAAGGGGGTCGTACGGTGTTAGTCATAGGCCAATTTTTTTTGGAAATATGATCGCTGATCACGTGTGGCTAAAATCTTATTAGTGGAAGTTATTTTATTTCCTCTGCGTTAAAAAACTACCACTATGTCAAGTTGAAAGCCATTTCCTTAGTAAATTTAACCGAATTAATTCCGCAATGGTGTTAGACATTATATATACTCTTTTTTCTCATAAGAAACATAGAACTTGTGACCCTGCTAAACCGTTTCTTTCGACGCGTCAGCTTGCCTGTGGTCATTTTTCAATGCAACATAAAATACCAATGCGGAAGTAATGGTTACATTAACTACTTAAATGAATTTTGTCCTGGGGACACTTTCTCATCATATTTTTCCTCATTTTATGTTTTTGACATTTCCAAATGATTCGGAAACTCGTTGAAATGTATTGGTACCGGCCAAATTCCAAAGTTTATCTTCGCATGAGTTGTGAAAACTCCTCTCCACAATGTAGTATTTTCAGCATTTAATTTTGAGAGGAAACCCGATCCCTACTTGAGTGCCTTGTGGAGGACACTTCAAGTACTGTACTCCCGTCTGTCGGATGAGACGTTCAGCCGTGTTCCCCTTGGCGCCTTTCGTCAAGAGCAGGCTAATGCCGACGCCGGGTTTCTATCCACTTACCCTTACCTATCCCCTATGGCGCAAATGACCTTAGCTGTTGGTCTCCTCCCGAAAATTTAATCCAGCGATTAATTTTGTTATCACTCGGTGCGAATTCCATTTTTAAATCTAAGAACTAGTAATATTGTCTTACTATAGTTATCACTCTGATGCCGGGGATAGTATGGAAAGGGACGGAATACTTTTAGTATTAATGCTTGGTGAACCAGAGGCTGAGTTTATCAGACTGAGTTTAAGCAAAAAGGTAAGGGGTGGAAGAAAAAGCCGAGTTTCGGAGAGCGTGCCTACATGCGGGTGTGTGTGTCGAAAAGATTATGGAGATAAGGGGGTCCTCTCGCGCAATAGAGAGACTAAATTCCAGCGGGCAAAGTGAGAGCTGGGGGGGGGGTAGGCTGAAGACGGGGGGCGCAGGGCTTTAGGGAAGGAAGTTAGGGAACTTCTTAATGCTTCGAGGGAAGACGAGAGAGTCTAGAGGGGAAAGGCGGGCGAGTGGTTGAGGGAGAACAGCTCGTGTTTAGCAATATCGAGGGCTATTTCTCCGGGGAAGAAGGAAACAACGGATAAAATGAAAAGCCACCGCCTTTGAGTGGAAATTTTTGTTAAAGTTAACGAGGCCCTCAATAGAATGAGGTGTTTTCTCATCAATTACAAAAATGTCGAATATCAAGTTTCCTCCAAAATCAATATTAATATCCGCAGAAATGGGGAGTATCTTTTCATATATTCTTAAGTACCGTCACATAGCTAATAAAGTATATACATATACGAGGGTTAGTCAATAAATAAGTCGCAAAACTGAATTGAGGCAAAAATAATTAAAGTAACTTTCTGACATTTATTTCACTTTTCCACATATTCACCCTGTACATTCAGGCACTTATCCCATCTCTTTACAAGTCCTTGAAAGCCAGCAGCAAAGAAGTCCTTTGGTTGCTGTCGCAGCCAACGTGTAACCTCGTAGATTACAGCATCATCTGTATCAAAATGACGGCCACCCAAATGATTTTTTAGGGGCCCAAACAGATGAAAACCACTAGGGACTAAGTCGGGCCTGTACGGTGGATGTTCCAAGCGTTCCTAATGAAATGTTTACGACTGATTCTGATGATGAAATGCTGACATTTGCGACTTATTTATTGACTCACCCTCGTATTTTCTGAACCTCAATATGCATAATGCAGTGAGTTATAAAATGCAGTGGAATTTTGGCTTCATTGGTTCTGAATCTGAGATTATATCAACGATTCACTCCTAACCAGAATAAGTAGATAAACATTGTATCTATTATCTTGGTTTTATCCTACATGCTAAGGCCAGCTTTATGATCTCTTGTTAAATTTTTTCTCAAAGTGAATAACTAAGTTGATATATTTTCCCATCGCCAATTCTCAACCTTAAATATCGACAGCCTGCTGTAATATTCACAACTTCAAGTCTAGGTTAACATCTAGTGAACAGAGAAGTAACGTCGAGTTCTGGTTAACATTAACCGTCAATTTTCAACCAGGGTTAAGAGTATGCGGAAAATCAAAATTCTTATTTTTCGTTTGATGATTTTTTATTACATTTATTTGCCCCCTCAGATTGGTGGAATGTTTAATTAGCATCCCGAGGAAGGCTTTCATGTGGTTGGTGTGTGCAAGGTATTTCCATTAAGTATTATATTTGATGGGTAGTCTAAACCAGCTCTTTGATTAACATGCCAGTACCTTTGCTTTAATAAGTTGCCTTTGTTTGCAACGACGACGTTTTTGAAGCGTACATCTGGCTCTTGCCTGTTAAATATGATCGTTTTATGCAACCATTTTTCTAGTACGTTAGTCCTGGATGCAAAGTATGAATCGTTTAATAACCATCAAGTTTTATTGAAACATGCCCATTTCGAGGAATAATCATGATTATTAACTATCAGTCGGAAATAAATGAAAATCTGAGTGACGCCAATTAGTCGTATTCATTCTATATTAACACTTTGCATTCGTGTCCTATCACTTATTTTTGCTATAAACAGTTTTTGTAATTCGCACCTATAATGGCGTACTAATTTAAATAGTAGCGAGTATATGATCAATGACTTTTTTATGTTGCACCAGGAGCAACTTACTGGTGGCAGATATTGGATTGTTAGTCACTAAACAAAACAGGCAACGTGACATTTGGTAACGAAAATTGAGCACTGGCGAGGTTTTATACTATGACGTTGTTACTCTTTAATCCCTTGATTAATCGAGAGCCAAGGCTATTACGCTGAGTGTTAATATCAAACCCAGTATTCGACGTTCATTACAAACTAGAGTGATCCTCTTCAAGCATGACTGTATTAGATTTAATGTGTAAAAGTTAGCTTTTAATTTCGTTATTGATGTGTTTTACAGTGCCCAAAATCCGTTTGCCTCGTGATTTGTGATATTTTGAAAATAATGCTGTACCATGGGAAACTTTAAAATTTCTTTGAGTAGAAAAAATTATTACAATATTTGAATCTTTGTTAGGACTTAATCCTATAAATTCATTTTTTGACGTCTACATATTTCAAAAGCCAAATCATCAGGAATCTTTATGATGTTGTTTGTGTGGGGTACTCTCAAGCAAAAAAACTACTTTCGTCATGCTTTTTAATCGTTATTCATCCAACTAAACTTAAATCTCCTCCTAAGAAGACTTTTCTCTGAATTTCCCCTCAAACAAGACTTATTTTGATTCAATGTATAGATAGATACATATTATTCACCCATAGACGTATTTTTAACGCGAAAAAGTTGTAAGTTTCGTATTTGAAATTCTTGGACAGGAATGTTTTTGTGTGGACAAATATCAGACTCCATTGAGTAAAGACAGTTTTTATAACACTCGAGTCTACTATAAAAACGAAGTTCTTACGATCCGTATGAGGATCAAAACTTGGTGACACGAGTTCTCTATGATTCTTCTATGGGGAGTACTTCATAATTTCATGTCCAAAATGTGCAAACTCAAGTCATTTGTAATCCCAAATAGGATACTATAAATCAGCTTAAATAAATTGAAAGAAAATTGGTAATTATTCTCAATATCAACTTTAATGCGGCCGAGTTCGATGCACGACATCATCGTCTAGAAACAAGAGTAACTCATTGTCCAGTAAATATACAGAATTGGATGGAGATGTGAGAGGGAGGTTGGGATGGGGAAATAGTTTCTTCAACACTTACAGGATTTCCCCAATTACAAGTGATTTAATTAATCTATGACGAACACATACACCATATCCTGGGCAGTGAATAATCTACCCAGGCGGGACTGGAACCCGCGACTCTCGGGTTAGCAGGCGAGGACTTTACCCCGCCGCCCCCGGGGCCGGGAAATGGGAAAATATTGATGAATACGTAAGTGGGGACGAATAATTCGATCGCATTATGTTTTATATTATAAAAAATTGCCAATTTTCTTCAATTTGATTGTGATATTCCACCAGATCACGCCTGAACCAACTCATTTTATTTTTATCTGCTCGAAACCAACATTATTCCAACGTCTCACTGCTTGCTTGCTAATCTTTCATCAAAATAAGTTCTGTATCCTCATCTAGGAAGCGGCCTATTCTCAAAAATAACTCCCTTATGATGAAAGCTACTTCAAGTTCCCGAAGGATTCCTTATGGACCTTTATTATCCCTAGATATTCACGTGAGCCTCAGCCCCAACAATACTGCCGGTTGTCAAGGGTACGGTTCACAAAACACGCGTAGTTTTGAGCAATTTTTCGAATTTTTTTCTAAAATTTGACGAAATGGAAAGGAAAATAAAGTTTTCCGTACATTATAAGAACATATATTACATTATTTTTGTTTTGCGATCGTCTCAAATTTGCACGGCCAGGGCTCCTAGTTTAACTATGCATTTGAAAAAAGACTGCAAGCGATTAATTTGAACTCAATACATGTGTTACCATATGAGAATATACAGTGAAAAAGACTGGCTGAAACTTTGTTTTTACTATGACTTTCTAAAGTATAACGGAATTTTACTTTATGTATGGAAAGATACCTATGATTTCCTTGTAAATGTATTTGATAATGCGTAAAGCGTTCGAGTTTCGCAATTTGTGATACTGTTGCAATAATATTTTAGTACAGAAGAAGTTTTAATTTCCTGCACCATTTTTATAATCTTTGAATCACCTGTTGGTGCATAACCCCATAAATAGTGTATTCTAAGATTCATTCGAATTCCGAAAACTAAATACCCTAATTTCATATGATATAGTCTATAGTCCCATTTGGGATACCTCAAGCCAACAAAATACTTACGTATACCTGCTGGGTAATTTTTGAACCTAATTACATCGTTTGCCACCATCTGAAAAGCATGCTTTACTCAGAAGTCTCCAATTCAATTAAGATGGATTTGTATATTATGTATTCAAAGATAGATGCCACTGACTTAGGGAAAAAATTCGTCTGAGGCAAAAGTTGGAAGGTTCGTAATTTGCGACTCTTCGGCAATTAAGGCTTGGCATGGATACGTATAAAACTCTTTGGAGTTGAAACTGTTTTTATAATATATATATATATGTCCTGTTCGGACATATTCCTACAAATTGAATTTTTCTACAACACTTACGTACGTCATATACCTGATGCCACGAAGTTCTTATGATTTATTTTTATGGAATCATTCAAACTTTCATATATACAGTGTGGCAACCCTACTCGAGTAATCCTACATGGTATTCTCTAAACCTACAACATTCTGCCGTGTGAAAAATTGTTTGATAATATTTTATCCAGCTAAATTTACGCTCCATCTAAAAATCGAGCGATACTCAGAAATACTTCCCCTATGATAAAAGCCACTTAGCGTTCCCAATTAAGTTTCCATCAGCATTCAAGTAGATTGAGAGAGCGTGACGCCACTGAGCTGTTGCATGGCAACCTAGGTATCCACCATAATGCTCCCTCCTATTATTTTATTGTTTTCCTAAGGATAGCACGAAGGAATGGTCTCATTGACAGATATATAGCAGGAATATTGCGTGAAAAAACCTTAGAACATTTATCAGTTACTTGGATCTATAGATTCTATTCGATTTTACTGGTTTGGAGCTGGGAATATGGACTATTACTTATTTAAACACATGAAAAAATAGTCATGATGATTTTAATTTAATGCAATCTGACTCCAAGTGAATATCATTGGGAAATATCGTAAAATTGCAAAGTTAGTGCATTAGCCTATAGCTTTATCGTTATGAATGCGGGGTAGAAAGTTGGTCGATCACATTATATCCTCGACTACTAACTATCATAGCATGCTCCCTTTTCTTCTACTTCAACGGTTACAGGCTATTATTCCCTGATTATACATCTGAGTCTTTGACTTCAGCAAAACTGTCGGTCGTCAAGGCAAGGACTGTTCACCAAAAACGCCTAATTTTGAGGAATATTGAGAATTCTTTGTCAAAATTTTGTTATTCGAAAGGAAAACAAAATTTAACTTAAATCATTTAAATATTTAATGTTTTTCCTTTCGTTTAGCTTTAGTTTTGAATTTTTACGACGATCATTTATAATTTAAATAAGCAAAGAAACAGAATATTTTAAGCAAATTAAATGAACTCTGTGCGTGTATTTCCACATGAGAGTTGAATTTCTAGATTTCAAGACGGAAAGGCCTTAAGACAGACTGACAGGAGAAGAAGCTTTTGCTGTTAATATTAAGGATGGCGCTGCACAGCTAGGCCGCTGGCTGCCCTGGTAGCCTGGTAGTTCCGGCGAACGCTTCCTCATCGACGAAATGTCGCACAGTTAGTTCAACCGAACAGTGTGCGTGCAGTCACGCGCGCTGTTAAGCGTAGAGTGTCCTTTTGGCCCTCTTCCCTCGGACTGGCTGCGCCTTTGAGCAATGCAATGTCCGCAAGAGGAAGCATTAAGCCATGCGTTCTCTACGGAAACTCTCTCGACGGCTCGCTGTTCCGAGAACCTTCGCTGTTCTCGTCACCTGCTGAGCTTCCACTCCTCTCTGGAACTCAATTTTTTTAGGCCTTGCTTTGGCTGCAAGAGAAGTATTTCCTCGTCCAGAACTCGAAAAAATAATGCCTAATTTTTCCTGGTTTTTCTACAGCGAAAGCACTGAAGGGGTTGAAGTATAATAAAACACAGCAAAGACTGCTTCAAAATCTTTTTAAATATTTTTGAGGAAAATTAACCAGCTTCCCAAGCATATGTGAAGGACCCCACTAAACACATATAAAGACACTCACAAATAATAATGATATTTGTATTGTGAGCGAACAGTGTTTTACGTACCAATTGATTCGTTATTTGACAATTTTACTGAAAGCGTCTATTTCGATTGACATGGGAGCAGATCTTCCGTCTCGGCGGGTCTTTAGTTTTGGCAGATTGAACTCAAATTAGGACACGTGAAATGCGAGAATGTGTGTTGCATGGCGAAACTTTGTATTTTCCCATCTTTATTTAAAAGCCATTCTTGTGCAAAAGGGGGCTCGCTCTGCTGAAAGTGAATTCTACCGTGGAATCAAACTTTGTGAAAATTCAAGCATAAATTATCGACGTTCCTGAGTCGTTTAGCTTGAGCTTGAGCTGAGACAAATAGCTTTTGGAACTGGAGGAATATTTCCTTAATATTTTAGAAATGTCACTGCAGTGGCTGACATGGCTGGAAAAGATGTTTTTCGAAAATACGGTCGTAAAATGATTGTATCAATTTTTTCATTTATATTTTGTCCTTCCTCAGCCTAGTCTTTCAATTAATAAACTGAGTATTTTTAGCCTTAAAATAAAGGAAAACGGTATTTACTTTGGCTTACTGAGCCGCGGTGTACGTAAAAAAATGGAATAAGAGACAGTATCTCAGAATTATATTGATGAACTAAGGCATCAGCCTGTATAAATTCTCCATGTAAATTTCCCACAGATGTTGAAATAGATTGGATCATTAAAAAAGTATGGAATTGTGCAAACCCTTTCACCAATACAGCATCTCCGATAAATCTCTTTGCCTCCAATGAGGGTCATGAATTATAATTTTATGTATTCTAAAATAAACGTAATCAGACATTGTATGGTGAAACTATGGATATTCACAATAAGAATACGAACAAAACTAGCCGTTATCTAAAAGAGTATTACACTGGCACTCCCTTTTTAAGTCAAAGTGCGTGACAAAAAGATAAGCAGCCAAGTTAAATGCGTCAAACCAGTGAGTTAATGGTGTTTACAAATTAAACTTAGAAGACCTTTATTGCATGACCTTCTTAATATTGAGCGGCTCACTATTTTATCGTTTTTAATTTCTGACGCAAATGTAATACATATTCACTGTCTTAGTCTACAAATCGTCAAGAATCAAAATTATTGAAATTCGGCGCCTTTATCCTAAATATAATTTAAATTAAAGCTGCATTCTTTAAATACTAAGATTTTAACGACCCACTTAACATAAGACGTTTGTATCAGTTAATCTTAACGAGATGTTCACTACCGTAACCTTGAGGTCCCGGGAGGTCTTTCACATATAAAATGGATTAAATTCCCATAACTGGTCAGAGATTTTAGTGAGCTACGATGAGCGGAACAGGCATCGTAGCTCACATTTGAGTAGTTTAGCGAGAAGAGTGTGGTTGCAGTTTACCACAAATACCTTCCTCTTACCCGTTCCCTCACTCAGTTAAGTTCAAAGGTGATTTTTTTTACTCATGAGTTCCTTCAATTAGAATGATTTTTTTCCATTTTTTCGAGAACGGAATTGATCTCCCCTAGATGTAAGATATGGAAATATTCCCTCCCTTTAGCGGTCACCATCCTGAGCGGTCGTTATAAAATTGATCTGGTTGAAGCCACGTATCACAGGATTCACTTCAATCAAATGAGAGATATTGACGAGAACTCTAAAATCTAAGTCTGATGGGTAGGATGTTTCTTCGCTAACTTATGAGAACGGTAATTTTATTTAAATTCATGGAAACACTATTTGACGGCGAAAAATTATTAAACTGTTGTGAACTTAGCCTCTTCTTTGTTTAGCTATGCCAATTGTGTTTTATGATACTACTTACATTGCTAAAAACTTTGAAATATGTAGCAATAAGAGTAATATCGCAGTTTACCACAAATATATTCCCTCTTATCTGTTCCCTCACGCATTTAAGGTCAAAAATACCTTCCTAATTAATTTCTTTGCTTTCACATTTTAAAATTGAGAATTATTCCATGCGGAGGTCCTTATGTGAATTTATTTCCCTACTTATAAAAGATACATTTAAAATAAAATATAATTCCGACCATGGTTTATTATGCCAAGTGTGGTCTTGAGTCATAGTTGTGAAACCTTGCGCAAAATTTTTATTGCAAATACTATGTCCTTAACTTAATAGGCATATAATTGAATTAAATGAGTGATTCAAAGGAGAA
The DNA here is from genome assembly GCA_963169105.1 of Ceriagrion tenellum. NCBI lineage: Eukaryota > Metazoa > Arthropoda > Insecta > Odonata > Coenagrionidae > Ceriagrion > Ceriagrion tenellum. Next base: position 7,010,729 of record OY720641.1, on the reverse strand, counting down.
CATAAATGTGCACTTTCGGTTCGTTGTATTGTAAATCATATGTACATCGTATCCAAAGGTTCATTTTAATTAGCTTTTTTGGCATGTTGAAGACGGGAATTAATCTTGGAAGGCCTTAGTACTTTGAAAAATTTCATTTTCTCTCTTGAACGAAACTTCTCTCCCTTTTGTTCTCAAGATACTCGCTGATGATAAAGTCGAACCGAAGGGTGTTCCGCTTTTAATCTTCAAGAAGAGCCAGGTTTAAGTTGATATCTCGCTCATGCCCGCACTTGGAATGGGAACAGAGCAGAGAGCCCCTGCTCTGAAACTCTTTTAATATCCTGTTAAGGAATTCAGTGCCACGGAATTCCTCTTAAGTTTACATCCACTGTTTCAGCCACGTTCGAGGATCAGTTTGAGCACACTCATAATCCCTCGTTCCCTCCACTTCATTAATTATAATCACCCGCTATTGAAAAATAATAACCTTTCTCTCTAATATTAGTCCAAAGTTTGGCCTCGGAACGTCCCTTATATGTCTCATTAAGGCCTTGGATTATCGATTTAGTCCCTTATATGCAGCACAATATCGTCTATGATATTTCAGTCAACGAAGCTGCCACAGCGGCAGCTCTTTCCACGTCAGTGATGATCCCTGGGAGGCAAGACTAATGTGCCTTGGTGGAATGTGTGTCTGGCGTCGTAACTAGATTTATACGCTTGCATCGAAACACTATTTAGGCTCAGACTTGGCGGTAATTGTAGGTAACGATTTGAGGAAGGGAGATGGAAAAAAATCGTGATCACAAGTGACTTTAGATTCAACGTGTGTAGACGGCCTTTATGCTTCGTAATTCTCTCGAGAGTGGAATACTCTTCTTTTTTCCTCACCTCTTGCTAAGTGCTCTAAAACAACACGCAGAATTTCTTTCGGGCGAAGCCATGGGTATTGCAGATAGCTAAGGAGATGGGAGGAGAGAGAGAATATGGGGCACGATATGTATCCCAACGGGCCGATTAGGGATGTACTTACGGCGGACCTGCTCTCCAGGGACGTCTCCGTCAAATGATTTCCCAATGTTCAGGGAAGGTACGGAACATAGTCAAGTAAAGAGTGTAAAGCGAGCGATGAAATAAGTCGAGCTCCACGAGATGGTCTCCATTTTCAAATCCTAAGGAACTCAGGTTATAAGTAAATTGAAAGCTGATCAATTCAACAATGCGCTACAAAAACTAATCACCTCAAAACAGATAAGATAAGGGGACATAAAATTTAATACTCGTATTTTGGGGAATACTGAAGACTCAGTAGACAAAGAATTGTCTCTCTTTGTTTGAAAAGGAGCACTGGTACGATTGCCCTACTGTTATTTTCCTTCATTACCATTTTTTCAGCACATTATGCCATCATATACGTACAAGATTTGATTCCCTCTTGTGTTTCGTAAACGGTTTGACTGGGTATGCGAGAATCTCTTTTTGAGAAAAAAATCGCCTTGATTATCCTGTATCTGTAGACTAAAGTTCTTAATATTATTTCTTTCTCCTGACAATATTATTATCTCGTCATCCGTATTGCATGATCTTAATACTGTTGAGTGGCTCACTATTTTAGCCTTTTTAATTTCCGACGCAAATAGAATACACGTTCGCTGTCTTAATCTTCAAATCATTGCGATTAAAAATTACGGAAATATCTTCTTCGATCATCCCATATCTTGCACCCATCGCCATTAAGTTTCCGGGAAAGATTTTGACTCATTCTGTAGCAATATAAGATTCGGATTTTTGGAAGCTCTGGCAGACTTGGTCGATAAGATCTTTAAGAGTTTAGAGTTTCCGAAGTAAAAACTGATCTGATATCATGCATACCTTATACATTGTCCAATATTACGTACATTACAGAAATATGAAATCTTGATTTTTTTGTGACTTTACTAGTTATTGTACTAGTGAGTAGATAAAGTACATACAATTTTACAATACAAAAATATATATTTTACGCTCAACTAAAAATGTTCTTCATCTCCAAATTTATTCTCAAGGTTTTCCATTTAAACGGAAATGGCCAAAATGTATCGTTACCATGCGAGACCTACGGTCGGTATAAAACTTATATAAGGTCGAGTTTGAAAACTGATTAATAATGAACCATAGAGCCTATATGAATGAAAAATTAATTAAACTTTAGCTTATTTTATCTTGCTAATGACCATGGGCGTCGATTGTTTTTAGAATACATTTCCTATCTACCTACAAAATAATTGCCGGTTTTTTTAAGTGTTCAAACGGAACGCTCTCTTTGGCATTCAATAATGAAGAAACATGACGTGCAATCTATACCCGATTATTATACCGTGTGGGAAAAACATATTTTAATGCATCACCAAGCCTTCACTTCGTTGAAACTTGCCATAAAAAAGTATTATCAATATTAGGAAACAACTATTTCTAGGTTGTGAATAGTAATGAATGCAAGGTCTTGGTCTTGTTTTGAAGTTGTTTAATTAGTATGATAAACAATTACCATAGTTAATCCACATCGATACATCGATTATTAACAAGCTAATGAACACAAAGTATTTTAGTGGGCTTAAGCTGGCGGTGAGGCGGCCGTCTTCGCGAGAGGGATGGTGAAAATCTGTGCGTTGTTTGCGCCTCACTAATTATAGCTTAGCGTAGTTGAAATATACCGATTTTAAATATAAGGGAATTAATATTAACCAATTTGATCACGATCGTATTATTTAAACGATGACCATCATAATAGATTCCTCATTCACGTGATTTGAACAAAATTTAATATCATTACAATTTTAAATTAATAATATTAATTATGAAACGTATTCAAATAGAAAATTCTATTTATAAGTACAAGCTGGTTTTGCTGCTCTCTGACCTCTGTATGATTCATTTGAATCATTCAATTTAAATACTGTAATTTACAAAATTCATAATATCAAGGCCTAAAAAGTAAATTGAGTAAAAAAGGCAATGAATTCTCTTCGTGAACATCTGTAAAATTTACTGCGAATTTATTTGGACCACGTGCTTTGCCTGGCACAACATCTGGCGATACTCTATATTTTATCTACAAAAAAATGCACTCGCATTAACTCATTTATTTATTAAAAAGCTTCCAGGAATATCCTCCTCATTCGTGGCTGTGTAAATCTCACTTATTACAGCCCAAGGGGAAGTTTTTAATTTCATTCTCTTCCGCGACCATGCGGCAGAGGGAACAAAATATTGTTTTTTACTCCAGATTGCCAAGGGGAGAAACCACGAGATCGCCCTTTAACACCCATCCTCTTTTGTGTCTGGTATGTATGTATTAATGAAATAATGCATGCATAAATTAATGAGTTCCATCGTTGTCGCTTTCATGGGTGGTCGATCGCTTTGAAATTAGCTATATAACTGCTTGCGGGAAAGGGGTCTCGGAGATTCTAAAAGATAATTTAAAAATCACTAACCGAAGGAGCCATCAATACCTACGGTTAGCTTTGTAAACATTCTCATCCATTAGTGAGCCAAATATCAACCTTGTACTCTACTATGCCTGTTCTTTGACAACTACAGCGAAATCTTTTAACTGTTTTATTTGAGAGCAAACATTGCCAGAGCGCTTGTTGTCCAAATCTTCGTGCATACGAATATAAAGTCAGTCTGATAACAAGTGCTAGGACGGAAGCGATGGCTTTTGGTGTGCAATGTAGTCACTTTTATTTCCCATCTTGGATATTAATTGTCCGATCGAAGTAAATGTATTAACGTCCAGTTGGGTACTTTATTTAGAACCGAAAGGCATGGACTTTATTTGGAACCGAAATTGCTCACCCGGCTTCAGACATATTTATTTTTCAGAAATGTTTTAGTAACATGAGGTGTATTATTTTGTGCTAGAAGAAAGAATTTAGAAGAAAATTTGTACAATTGTATGTGAGCTATTGCTAAATATATCTCATGAGTCATAAAGCTACGTATTTAAATAGCATTGAACAAACAAGAATATCGATGCAACACAAGTTTCTTTATTCATTTTATCATGTATCTTTTATTTTAACTCGTAAAAAATGTGTTTTGCAAATTTATTCATAGATAATAATCACTTGTTTTAAATCTGTTTGCTGGGGCCGTACAAAATTTTACCTGCTCTCGAAGCCTCGTGGAAGGGTCGACCCTCATTCAGCTGGACCCCAACTCCAAATCTGAGCCTCGGCGTCTATCTCTCACCTCGGGTGGGTAATGACACCTACTGGTCAGCCGCACAATAGTTTATAACTTTTAAAAGTTAACAACAAATCCGAATATTATGTTCTTGTTTGTTTTTCACTAGTCACGCCGGCGAAAATGGTTTTTTAACCCCTGTTGTACGATAAATATTAACAATTTTACGTGCTCTAAAAAACCAAGTCGCATATAAGTACATAAGCCCTCGAAGCCTCGTGGAAGGGTCGACCCTCATTCAGCTGGACCCCAACTCCAAATCTGAGCCTCGGCGTCCATCTCTCACCTCGGGTGGGTAATGGCACCTACTGGTCAGCCGCAAAATAGTTTATAACTTTTAAAAGTTAACAACAAATCCGAATATTATGTTCTTGTTTGTTTTGCACTAGTCACGCTGGCGAAAATGGTTTTTTAACCCCTGTTCTGCGTTAAATATTAACCATTTTACGTGCTCTAAAACACCAAGTCGCATATAAGTACATAACCACGTAACTTAACAAGTGTTCCAACAGTTCTTGAGGAAAAAATATTAACAGTTTTACGTGGATATATTTACGTGGAAATTATTTAGCTAATTTCACGTGAATTTGCACATCAACAGCAAACGGATATGACTTGTATAACTGTCTTCCATGTTTTTAGGGAAATAAAATAAGGCTATAACTTTTACTAGTTTTACTAGATCGGATATTTTGAAGAAAATATCAATTTTATATCTATGTACCATTTTATAGATTAATTTTATAGATTAATTTTATATATTTATGTATTACATTTAATTGCTCGTTTATCAATAGCAATCGACTGTAACTTCTAAAAGTTAACTTCCACGTCTTTCAATGTAGTAGTCTTAAAAGTATTAAACTTAACCTCCTTATTTGGGAGCACACCTTAAGAGAATACTATTGCAGTAATTTCGTCGGTGTAGCTCATCACTCCATAGGATACCACTATAAAAAACAGACATCTGATGCATCACCGTGCAATCTAATTTTTGAAATCTGCACATAGTTGCATGCGTTTTTTTTAGTCGCATTTTGTATTATTTTCCTCTACAATTATCCTTCTCCTCCGAGTTTATCCTACGCCCTTCGTCCCGTGAAAATGTCTCCTTTTTCATTCCCCTCTCACTTCTTCTCCTTCTGTTGCGACTTTTTCTCTGATTCTCAATCCAAATTCCTATCACCCCACACCATTATCTCCGCTTCTAAATCTCTCCCCACACCGTTGATCTGTCCGGCGATGAACGTTTCCCTAACTTTCCACGGTGAATCAGTTCTCCCAACTGTGCCTTCTTCTCTCCGAGCGTATCCTGGACCATCAAGGCCTCTTCTTTGCTCCTCTTCAAGACGTACGCACGTCCCATATTGGCCCTTACTCAAACGTCCCCTCTGGACCAAACTTCCTTTTCGCACCCATCAACCTCTTTTCTTGCTCTCTCCGAAGTGTCGATGGGGAACCATAGTTCCCTAACCCCCTTGTTTGCTATATAACCTCCTCCTCTCATCGACTCCTTCAAAGCGACCTAATTTCGGGTGTTCTATCCTTGCCCTCTTCCTCGCGTCCTCGTTTGCGACAAATATGTCCCTGCTCACCTTTTCACACTTTACTCGGCGAGATATACGTCTGACGCTTATTTATATTCCTACGCATGTTACAGGGGTTCTGTCTCGAAGTCACAAGTGTTACATGGTGCTTCTGTCAGTCATATGATTACAACCCTGATACAAATTCTCCACTCATTTTCAAGAAGGTTTAATATATGGATTAAGTAAAATTTTGAAATGCGTGATTTTGATACGTTCCATAGTACTCCTTAGGTTAGACGGTGGAGTCCATTGGACCCTCATCCATCCATCATGAGCTCATGGACTATATTAGGTTTGACAAGTGTTGTAAATAATAATAATAATATAATATTTATTACTCAGCATAATTAGACATACATTTATCATTAAAACATGAGTAATATTAGATAGCCTAAAAGGAGTACCTGTATTAAGACTGCCATCATTTGTTCAATAGTTATGCGTTAGTCATTTACGTAATTGGACATGAAAATTGATAAACTATATTACTTGAGGTTATCAGTACTTTAGGCGGAATTATCAAAATTACCACATGCAATTACAACTAGTATCCTCTATTCTTTCTTGAGTTAATAAACAAGATGGTCTATTTATCAATACTATAATAACAAATTTGGATTTTTCTAACGAAGTAGTCAAAAGACTGTATACTTTAGGTACGATATACAAAAAACATTGTTTAAGGAACGTTAGGTTTGTTTTGGGCAAGGGTACACGAGATTTTTGAAGGTTGAAGGGAGAAGGCAAATACAGTGGTAACCCAGCATTTTCACTTCTCATATAAAAATGTCGTAGGACCTTATAAATGTCTCAATTGGAGCAACCGTACTGGAACATGGAAAGGAGCTTTCAAAACGGCAGTTTTTCAAAATTACTCTAATAATTTTCTTTTGATGAAATACGGCTGATTTTAAGTAGTTTAAATAAGTGTGGCGATATTAGTCTCAAAAAATATAATGGAAATTTATTTCTTGCTAAGTTTGATTCGTCGCATAATATTTGTTGCATTCTGAATAAGTTGTTGCCATTTCAAGGATTCATCCAGGGTTACTCCTAGGTATTTCAAACTTGATATCCGATCAATGGGTAAATGACTATTGCATGAAGTCATCAGACAGCTTTTTCCATGGTCAGATGACACCCAATCATACTCATACCTATTACATACATTATAGCACATGTATTTGGATTTGGATGCACTCAATTCTAGTCTATTGGGCACAACCACTGTCGTAAACTGATTAAATCTAAATTTATGTTATTTTTTACGTCCTCCCAGTTTAAACCCCCGTAGTTTAAATCAATATTATCAGCAAATGTTGTCACATGACCGTTGCATTGGCAATTACATAGTTCGTTCATATAAATTAGAACAAGGACGGGACCCAGGACTGACCCTTGATGAACTCCAGAAATAGGTCTCTAACATTACGCAAATTCTGATCTAATACGCTATATACTCCTTATACCGAGGACCCCTAATTAGAAAGGTGGGTTTACACGATGTATGAACCAGCAAAACATAAATGCTCCAAATTAGAATAGAGGCTGTTTTATGGCCACGCTTTCATGCATTTGCGCAACGTTTGCGTTTTAATTATGAATGTGCTCATGCTTCGACCCGCTCGGATACATGCATCGTGTAAACAAGGCTTAAGAGTCAATTTGACGCGCTAATGTGCGTGTACGACTTGGAGGTTTTGGGGTAAAATATACCCCAATTGAACTCACTGAAATTTACGAACATTGATTATTTAAATAAAAGTATTCCATACAAGATCATAGGGCTTTCATGACTTGGGCACTATATTTCCCATTCGCAGCCATTGCTCAGGCTGCCAAGAAAATATTTTATTTAGGAAAGCGGGCAAAAATTGCTAATTTAGCACCGGAAATATAATTTATTAACAAAATCGATGCGTGAAACAATTGATTGCAAAAATCAAATGCTACATTTGTTTAGTCATCCGTCAATGAAAATTTCAATCCCATATCTTGATGGTGAGTTATTTTAGAAAAAGGTTAAAAAGAAACCTCTGCACTAACTCCAATGTTTTTCAAATGGGTGAAAAATACAGGGGCACGTTTTGTGGTCCTAGGGCTATTGCGATACAGAGAACTTTCTACACAGCTTATAACACCAGTCTCTGGAGCACTCTCTCACCACACCAGTCTCTAGTGCACTAGAATCATGCAAAATTGCAGCTCAGTCCGTGGATTCCGTGGAATACAAGATGAGTACATAAGGACTTAGGAACATACAGACAGCACTACATTTTACGTACATAAATATACAAACATACCAATCACGCCGTTCCCCTCCGAAGTAGGCACTGTCACCAAGTGTCACTCCCAAACACATATTTGTACACCTAACTCTGATTCAATAATTTCCTTCGTACTGACCAATCCTTGCAAACCTCTTTTGCCTTATTTACCCCATACACTGCTTCATACACGCCCTCCTGTTTTTAAGACTCCTAATACTCCTCCTCCTAAGAGTTTCCTCAGCCACATTCAACCACAACTTTCTCGGCCTACCTCTACCTCTCGCAACATACATTTCTTTCTTATAATTATTATTAATATAAATGACAACAGTTTTTGACGTCTCAAAGCATCTTGTGAATTAAGTGTCTAATTGTTTAGCCCCGGTTGATTACAGGTCCTCGTAAAGCAACTGGGGAAGTGTACTTGGTTTCATCTTTAAACTGGACGTTTAGCGTATAATCCCGTGCCTTCCTCGCTGGAAGTGGATTTCATTATACTCTGTGGTGTTGATGCAAGTGAAACGCTGAGTTTTCCGGTGGTGAAATACAGAGTGGATCCAAATGTAGAGCTCGAGACGCCATGTAAGGTTAAACGCAGTGGTAAACGATCCTTGTAAAGCCAGCTCATGGGAATGCGCCCACACTCCCCTCCGCCAACTTATCTTCCGCACCCTTTCTCATTCCCTTCGGAAACCCCTTTCAGCTCCTCTTCCAAACAGATTCTTTTCTTCTTATTCTGCGTCCTCTATTTCTTAGCTTTCCACTCGCTGCGAGGTTCCTTTGTCTGCTGTCCTATTTTCCTCTTCCCTTTACGCTCACCTCAGCTTGGCTTAGATCGGTTGAAAGGTCCTTTACATTTGATCTTCCCATCCCATGCAGCTTCTCTTATCCACCGGCGTTATAATCAAAGTGCTCGTCCTTTGCGAGAGGCGTCAGTGTAAACTTGCGTTGAAACGATTTAGTTTTGCGCGTGATGCGTGGTCGACCGAGGCTCGCCACCTCCTTTCGCCACGCGTTGGAATTCAGGGCACTCACTACCCAACGCTGCTCAGAGGCGTCGATGAAATACTTTTTTCGCGAATTTCTTCCGCAGTCACTGACAGCTGAGAAATACTCTTCATGCTCTAACCTCGGGACCGGTATAGGATGCAGATGGTGCAAATCTTTCGCCAAAGAAGACAATGATGCATCGTACAAACGCATAAAGAGATTTGTTTATTACCGTTAATAGACTTTGATAACATTTTAGTAAGTGCTATCATTCAATTAATTACGGTTACATTTGATTTCAGCCACTTTATTTTGCATTTTAAGTCATTATAATTTATTGAACTATTATTGTTTATCTATCACTCTTACAGGAAGATAGCATAGTCTATGGTATATCTTTTACATAAAGGATTCTTTAATGGATACTTTAACGCGATCTTTCTTTCTTAACTCTTGGCATGGTATTGGCATTAACTTATCTAGATGCATGCAATTACAACAGAGTTGCATAAAGGAAAATAATTATTCTTTTAATAACGTTATCTTGAATTAAGTTAAGCTAGGATATTTGGTCAATGAGGTCGTTGTGACTTTAAGAATCTCTTATAATTTTTTCCTGGCCTTTGGTCTAGTATACCACACATTTTAACGCAGTTGACTAATTTCAGATAATGATTAGGTCGAATTTCCGTAACAAACATCATAAGTATGCGTTTCGGAGTTCCCTTAGCATGCTTAAAACCTGCGTACTATCTAGAATGTTTTCAGAAGCCAAGTAAAATGGAAAATATATGAGAAATAGTCTCGTATAAAAACACATTTCACTAATTTAGGGCACATCTATTTATGAAGGTTATGGAATATATTGATAGCTAGGTATCCTCGGTATGACTGAAAGGGGGGTTGAGTTAACCAAGTAATTTAAAACTTATGCTTTTCTGGTGAGAAAATGATTATTCTTCCAATAATTTATTTACTCTTGTAACTTTTGCGATTCATCTTTTGGAAATTCTACTTCTCAACAACACTGGTGGTGAAGTTAAATTTTTCTGTTGTCTGTAAAAGTTACAAGAGTTAATAAGTTATTGTGAAGGAGTACCAACAAGTTAACGAATATTGAGAATAGTTCCTTCTACTTATCCACATTAAAAGTTAGGCTGTACAGCCGGTTTTTTTTACAGATTTTAGCCTTATTCGATCACCAATGAAGTAGCTTCTAGGCTGATCAGAAAATAATTACTAAAGACGAGAAGAAAAAGTCCTCTTAGCAAGGTCTGGGAATTCCTAAATGCTCTCCATGGGAGTGTTTCCTGCTGGGGATATTGCTCAGGAAAATTTATAGGCGTGGAAAAGATAAGCTTTTAATGCCAATCACATGTTTTGTATGTTTATTATGTGTTTATCTTTTTCATGAATTTTTATAACATATGTCGTTTGATGGTTAGCTTTCTGGTCTTTCCAATAAAAGGCCATTGGTATATGTAGTAAAATGATTCATTTTTATACATTGTTGTTTTGATATTTTGTATTAAGGGCAATGACACTAGACATTTAATGTTATTATTGTTTTCGTCTTGCGTAAATAAATTTGTCGTCGTCAAATGCTTTGGTTGTAATCACTTCTTTAGGCCTAATTACTATTACACCTGTGAGACAAAATTGTTAGCTCTTACATAGAGTTATCTGTAACTTTATCAATTCAATATCAACGTGATCTCGCGTCCATATCGTCACCCAGGGATGTTTCGTCCCACCCCGCGAGTAATGATTTTTTTTTAGTTTTCGCCCCAGTAAAGGAAATGCATCACTTTTGGTTGCCCGCATTTGCACGTCGGTCTAGTTTTGTTCGGAGTTCCACCCTTTAAAGACTCCCGCCAGCCTTCCAGATGACAGTTTCAGTGTTTATGGAATACCTCCTCACTTCTGCCGGCCATACACTTAAAGCGCGTGAGGGAAATGACATGGAAGGACTGTCTGGCAGCGGGAACGATTCCAAATGTTCTGGGGGAGTTGTTGTGGGCATTTCATCCGCCACGACCAGAACACGAGCTTACATTTGCAGTCCAAAGAGAATGATTTAACTCCCCCTATACGCGTAACCTTCTGAATACCTAATATTTATTCAATGGTTAAAAAATAACTAGAAGGGCATGGACGGTTCACAATGGCCGAGGTAATCCAATTTTTCCTGTTAGGGTCGTTGCACCCAAGGAGTGATGCGATGACAGTTTTATGACTACAATGACGCGGCTGTGTAGAAAGTTATATTTTGGAGTAAAAAGCTGCTTTATGCGTACCCATGATTCTGAAAAACTTTTTGAATTAATGCCTTTGTAATACATAAGCATGGAAAATCGTGGATATTAAAATCTTTGAGAAATTGTAAAAAAACTATCAAATTTGCACCATTTTACTTCAGATGCATAGCACTCGTAATTTCCTATGACCACAATTTTGCTCCTGATTTTCAAAAACAAATCCCCCCCCTCAATTCCAATCATATTCCACTTGGACCCCCTGTTAAACCAAATTCATTCTATTATAAACTTTATATTCAAATATATATATTTTTGTAATGGAGTGATTTCGAAAGATGAAAACTCTTAATAACCTATGAGACAAACCTATAGGGTATGTATTGGAAGGCATTTTAGTACCACGGAATTTAACGGACAATGACTGGGTGTTATTCTTTAATGACAATAAGAATTGATAAAAATCTTGCAAATTATAATTGACTTCAAATTAAAAATTTATGTAGGGATGGTGCGGCTTTCTAGCAGGAGAGAGGAGTATAGAGCTGCACCTAATAAGTTTTTCGATTTATGATTGCAGATCACGGCCCTTTCTCTGTATTTTCATTTTTTTGACGTTCCATCAATTTTTTACCAATATCCATGAACAAATCCAAACTCCTGCTTACGAACAAAGTAGTCCACTGAGAGTAGAATGCAGTGAAGAGTTCCAATAAATATTCTGATTGATAATTGATTATTTTATGATCATTGCTGTACACGCCTACTTTAAATAGTCGTTGGTAAGGAAATAGAATCGAAAGACATGAAGCTTTTCAATTTTTAAGGATCTCGTGTAATTTTTACAAATCTGTCTTTCGGTGTTTATAAAGCAAACCTTTATTTTTGTAAGTTTTTTAGAAGCATCTAGTGGGCCTGCCAATAATTTATCGTGTCCAAATGTAGTATGCAATATATTTATTTTCATTCATGTCATTTCTTTATCAACCCTATGGTTATTTTCATTTTTGTGGACCTTTCATCGCTATTGAATGAATGAGCTTTGTAGAATGGTTAGCTTGGCATTCCTTTTCATTTTTTGCATCTATAAATTTATATTTTTATATAATCAATACATAAATATAGACAGACATATACAATAAGATAATATATGATATATTTTGGATGTATAATTTTATATATAATTATTTAGCATGGTAGCATTAATATTTCTGTTTATTTTATGTTTACCCCTTTTCTTAAAATTGTAAATATAGATGCCAGGAATAATTCTAAAATTGGTGGCACCAAAGTCAATGTTTAGCCATTATATATTAAGCATGTCGATAATGTGCAAAGCACAACGTTAATGCTTGTTTATTTTGAAAGTTTCTTTTATGAAATTATTTTTTTAAAACAAAACATTCCGTCATTGAATTATATATCATATTTTGGTATTTGCATATTATTTCTTCAGTTTCCCACAGTATAGCTGATTTCGCCGGCTTTTCTCGTTGGTTATTTGCTAGTCAAATAGCTTTTACTCAAAGCATGCGAGTGTGAATAACCTCTTTAAGTTTTTAATGTCTTTCATTCGCTAATTTAAGCAACGATAAAAGCACCATTTTTGCTCTTATTTTGACCCACTGGAATGGATCCACGGGTGCTTTGGAACTACGCTTACTCACGTCCGCACCTCCTCGCTTTCCACGAAATTAATGCAGGGGGAAAGAATTAAAATTCCTCGAAATGGTCGCGAAGGAAAGTCCTCCGAGTCTGTTTTCGGCTTTTCGCTTGCTCCTCGTGCCTTTCGCCTATTCGCGTATTCCGCATCATTCTCTTGCGTTTCCTTAATCTCTTTCACTTCCTCACCCCTTGATCACCCTCCCCTAACTTCATGGACCCTTTAACCCGCCCACCTTCCTGTTCTCTGGAAAACTTCCCCACCTTCTCGATTTCCCTCACACCCCAATCATCTTCCCTTTCCCCCCCCCCTCCCCCCCCCAAGGCCAGAATCATCTTCCACGTCCTCGAGTTCCTCCTCTTTTCCTACGGCTGTTTTACTGCCTTGCCTTTTACGAGGAGGACCGAGCCCAGTCAGTTTCAAGCCTAAGCTTATTCCGGCAAACTGAAACCCTCGTCTTAGCCTCCTTCTCACCGCCGAGCTTCCCTTTTCCCACACCTCTCTAAACCTCACTATGTGTCGCCAACCTTCCATCCCTCTTTGTCTCCTTCTCTACCCTCTCTTTATCGCCGGATTTTGTGTAATCTGAGACATCATTCTGGGGGTACATTTCCCCGAAATTTATGGCTCAATCATTACTGTCGTGATTGTAGTGGTTCTCGGCCGCTCCTTCCAAGTTTCTAAGTGATGGAGGGGCATGGTATTTCTTTGGTTGCACTCATGAAGTCAAAATTTTTTTAATGATTGCTACTCCTTCGACGACTTTGGAACAGCTGTATCTAAATGATGATGCGTGCGGTCATCTTGGTCGAGTGCCAAAGCGTATGGGGTGATCGGCGGTCATTGTAATAAACCAGTAAATTTAACGATCGCCATACACTTCTTTCGAATATCCCAGCATGGCTGACGTGGTGATAATATTGATAAATATTATCATTGGTGCTATTCTCAAGAGAGGAATGTTTATGGTGCTATAAATCATTTTTCATGAAGATGGCATGAAAGCTCAAATATAGAACGTTAAGCTACCGACAAGCTATTTCACGGAAACTATAAGAAAAGGGGCCGTATTTTTGCTGCCCAAATACGTGAATTTCGTTCTTTGGAACAATTGTCTGAATCGTCATTGATTTAACCGATCCTCTATTTGGTGACAATTTTTTTTCCATAAATCACGAAGGGAGAAAATTTACTTGCAGGTATGGGATCATATATACGCAAATTTTGATTCATTCTCCTTTATATGTATTTCCAATGAGCCGTGCGTTCGTACGAGGGATGAATTGGTTTAAAATTCTTTCACAGCTGAAAAATATAAATATTATAAAATTGAATTTTGCTTATGACTGTGTGCGGTTTCAGATTTCGTAGGTGTCTGTTGACGAGGTGCTAGTATACTGAGGCTTTATCTGGAATTCATCGGTGAGCTAACATTTTGGGAAGAAGGTTGAGATGAGGAAATGAGAAGGCATCCGAAATAGAAATATAATTTCTCAGGAATGAAAGCTTAACACTGTGGTATTATAATGCTCATGTAACGGGAACTCTAATGGAAAGATATAATGAAATTTCCTTTATTTCCTATGGTATATCTTCTTTTCTTTCTTAAATAATTGCAGGTTATTGTTTTGTGCAATGTATAGCTAAATTATGATTCAAAAAAAGGTATTCCTTAGGTGAGTATAAGAAAATTGATATTTTTTAACCTTGGAAAATGAATCTCTCTGGGTTCTCTACAGAAAACGGAAATTTTTCAACGGAAAGACAATTAAGATGTGGTCAAATTTTACTGTTTAAATTTCAATTTAAAACATGTATTGAAAAGAAAGTAAATTTAACTTGCTATTTAACCTGTTGTTTGAGTTTGTACTGATGGCTACATACCCAGCCGCTGCGGAAAAAGACTAGGGCCGGCCCTGAAATTCACCTGTAATAAAGCTTACGCTCCCACATCCCTGGCCAGCCACGTCCGCATAGCTCTTAAAGATGGATCAGGGTCCAATCTGAGGGCTCGTATCTTCTCCTTCCGCATCGATATTCAGGTAACAACTCAACAGACCTTTTTTTAAATGCTTTTTCGTACAATTCGCGTCACGACGTTGAATTGGCCTCCATCCGCACGGAGAGGTGATCTCTTTCATCGCGAATCGACCGACTCTTAAATCTCCACCATCGCTGCAGAGGCCCCTCGGTAGTTACTAGGTGACCGTAGATATAGTCTCATGTAGTTCTAAGCTCCGTGCGTACAATTTGCTGACCGGACGTTCTACCTTTTCATTGGACGCATGGATAGTTATTCGTCACCTAATTTAAATTTCACAATTTTGGGTCATTGTGAGTTGCATACATTCTTTTTTATTACTGCAGTAGACTTTGGGTCGTCGAAAAGTCATGCAAATCGTAGAGTGAAATTTGGGGTCGCGGGTACCAATTAAAGTCATTTACAAAGAAATCAAACATTTTTATATGTGACAGATGCTGGGAATTTTTCTCAATATGTTAATTTATAGAGATATTTGATTCGGAATTACTGGCTTTTATTGAGATAAAAAGGTAAAATAGACTCATTAATTATTTTCTGTAAAAATTGACTAAAGAGAAGAATGTACCATCTGTTTTCCGTCTATTTTTATCGCTATTGGAATCATTTTTCCACATTTGTGTGCTTTTTGCGTCATAATTGCTGTTGCCCTCTCGCAGTCAGAGAATTAGGCAAATTATGGGCCAACATATGGGTATGCATGTTAAAATATTATACGTTAACGAATTGTGAAAATAATATAGAAAACGATAGATCTTGATTGTTCCTTTCTTTGCCGTGCAATGTCATAAATATTTTAAGGAGTAAGAATATATATTTTTAGGCATTAATTATTGTTTATCTATGAAACTAGGATTTTTGAGGAGGCGACCGACAGCTAAGGTCATTTGCGCCATAAGGGATTGGTAAGGGAGGAAGGGTGAATAGAAACCCGGCGTCGGCATTAGCCTGCTCTTATAGAAGGGCGCCAAGGGGACCACGGCTTTACGTCACATCCGACAGACTGTACTTGAAGTGCCCTCCACAAGACACTCAAATAGGAATCGGGTTTTCTCTGAAAAACATCCTCCTGTGCAGGGATTTGAACACTGGACGTCCGTATGGTTAGCCAATACTCTAGCTACCACGAGAAAAGTGATTGAAGAGTAACAATATTATTGTAACGATAGTGAAACATTTTCATGATTTGTCTTTCATTATTTCAAAGTTTATTGCAAGATGTTTCAAAATATACTGCTAATAAAGAGCCGACTTAAGCATAAAATGTGCTTTATTAACAAATATAAGCATATTCGAGTGGGATTGATATTCGCGTGAATATTTGCATTTTTATAATAGATGGAAAAAAGGTTGTATACGGTTTAAAAAGATATATTGGTTTAATTTAAAGTACTGGCATATAATGTGAGGTATAATTTATCTAATGTACTTTTAGTGCAGAATCTATATTTTCTTGTTTTGCTTTTTTGATTGCGATATTACGGATTTAATTGATTTAAATACACTCTTTATTACTTTTAATCTTTATAGTTGCATTAATGTAATCGTGATGAATTGCTGGAGTTGTGAAATATATTTGTCCCGCAGTATAAATTTCTTTTGGAGTGATTATCTTTTAATAATTTCCTCATGCTTATCCTTTCTTGTTCATTTATATATCCTTTATAATTTAACACCTCATTCAAATGAAACTTTTGGCAATCAACTTATTACAATCGCGCTACAACGCTACGAAAAGCATTTCTTTCGTTTGTACAACATGGTGTATTGAAATGTGGATATGGAATTATTTCTGTCATTTGTTTGGCATAATACCAAGCAATTTCGTAGAAATTGGTTATTCAGGAAGAGATTTGACATTTTTCCCCTTCTTCCATGAACACATCTGACCCACTTTTGGTGTCCCATAACCATAAATACGTTCAAAAACTCTTAAGCTCTTTGGTTAACTTTATTTACATGTTAATACTGTGTATTATACAAAATATTCCTCGCCCTTGCATATTAAGATGGTAAATCATCTGGGCGTACAAACAAAAGCCATGAGTTCAGTCCTCTCTTCATTCGCCGTTACTGTAAGGGCTCATTATTGTTCATAGCCGAAAGACCTTTTGGGACTTAAGTTGTCAGATTAAAATTAAAGATATCTATCCCGTATGTACTATATGCTTGTGCTATTCCAGAATAAGACTGACTTCAGAGGATATCATGTTCACAGTCAACTATACAAAAAAGATTATCTCTTTACTTTGCTGTAACACCAGTTGATACATGGTTCAGCTTTAATTCCAATAGTGTTCACGCAGTATTAACCAGTTTTTAATTTTGTTTTATTGTCAAAATGTAGCTGCATATATTTTCATACTGTGATATAGTAAAGCGAAATATATATTCTCTATTACAGTGAAAATATTATTTAATTTAAAGGTTTCATTTTTTATCGGCGACCCATGCCACAGCTTCATCCGAGGCCTCGAAATATAAAAGCCGACCCTGTGTAAATTAAATGAAGCTATTATATTTATTTGCTTTCGAATCCATATAAATGAGTTTGCTCCATTTTCATAATAAAGTGGCAGTCTTTTAAGCCTTAGTGAACTAAATTTAATTTTAACCAGGATTTTTAGCCGGCCGTAGCAGCATTGTTAGCCGGGATAATTAACAGCTGTTGCCGATCCCTGGCAATCATTCGCCATCTGCTCTTGTTTTGAATGCGTTAGGACAAACTCATTTCACATTCAAAGAACTGCGGGACTGGCCGTTTAGCAACTTAAAATATATTCCCTGTCCAGGGGAATGATTTTTTCATTGAAAATTTCACGAGTACATATTTTATTTACCAAAATTGCACAAGGTTAATTTCTTGATCATGCAACGTTAACTACCCATTCCCCAATATGCGGGAAATATTCTTTCCACGACTCAGTGCTTAAAATATTGGTTTGATGATCTTAATTCTTGTCAGCTTTTTAGGTATAAAAAGCTATCATCACCGTAATTTACCTGGTTGTGAGTAGCTAAGAATGATATTATCTCCTTATCATTTTATAAAAATGATATCGTCACCGTATCATTTTGTAAATGTGATATCAACACGGTATCATTTTATAGAAAATATTATCACTTTAGTTCACGTGGTTGTGGGAAGCTGCGAATGCATTACCATTTTATTTCTCTGGCTAATGCTTGCGGAAGAGGAATTATATATTAATTAATATATTTTTTAATTTTATTTGTTGACGACCTTGAATTTAATTTAATTTAATATATACTTATTGGATTTCAAAAATATGCTATACATTTCCTTTATTGAAGAAAATCCACGGTGCTGCATTCAAGCACAGTTTCAATGGTATGATCTCGCCGCTTCGCGTGAAAAGCACCATTGACCCGTAAGAAGGCGAGTTTGAAATTGCTCTGTAAGCTATAAAAGAAGAAATGATAAAATCCATGACCCAGATCTCAACTCTGCTCATATATTTCGATCATAATTATTACGGCCTCATTTGAAAACTTCCCCTGTTATCATTACCTACTTAATTTTCAACGTTGGTCCTTTCCCCTTACCTTATAGTGAAAAGTCTCACTTTGAAGATCAAATACATTATCTCTCTCGCCTTAGGGACGGCGCCATTACGTCTCCTCCCTCTTTCGCGTCGTCATCCCCCATGCAATAACCTTCTCTCGCCGAAGAACCCCCGTATTACGCCGATGTTTTTATTTTTCCTTCGACTCATCCCTTTGCGTCCTCATGCTCTTTCTATGTGCGCCCGAGGGCAAGTTGTTTCTCTCATCTCCGATGAGGTAACTACCTTTCCACACTCACCACCCCACCACACGTTACCCCCAGCGGCCAGTCACAAAGATCTCTATTCATGCACAGGCCATCTGGGTGAGAGTTTTTTTTCTGGAATTCTGGCACGGATAACTTTTTATTGTACCGTAATACATGGTTATTTTAGGAAATATGAACTGGTTTTTTAAACCAAACACTTAAAATTGTAATTTTCAGTAAAGTTTTTTTTATATTTGTCTAATCTAAGGGATGAATCTCTCACCTTGAGTAGTACTCTTACAAAGATCCCCCGATATCGCGCCGAGTGCTTGACACAGTTTCAATGGATTAATTTCCATCTGTTAGTGCGTTATGCTATGATAACTGAATTTTGCACATAATTTTGACAAAAGAGTTTGCTGATAGTTTCTGTTCATAAAAATCAGTGGAAATTTACACTCAATGAGAATATTAATGCACTGCGTTGTGGCATTGATGATTACTGAATTGTTTCTTGGTTGTCTAAACATTTTTTCCTGCTACCATTGATTAATAAAAGCTGAGGAGTCCTTGTCACTTTGAATTTTAAGGGTTTTATCAAAGGAATGCAGGCTTGAGTCCGGATCAAGGCGAAAGACTTCTCTGTGAAGAAATCGGCGCCTTAGCGCTCCTGTGGGTGACTCCTCAAAGACAAGTCCATAGATACTAATGGGGCAGCTGACAGAAAACCAGACAATTTATGAAAACGTCGAATGCCGTCTGGAGAAGGAAGCTGCGTGACCAAATAGTCCACGATGGTGGCCAGTGTTTACAGATACGATCGTTAATCAATTATTTACTTTTCATTTCTTAGTCAAATCGGTTCACAACTGAGTTGTTTACTAGTACAGCTTCCTATCCTGGTAACCTTAATAATTCGTCGTATATTAGTAGGTAAACATTTTTTTTTAATCTCGGTAGTAAAACTTGCCAAGTTAAATGTTTTCCACTCTGAGCAGGATTTATGTTACATCTTTGAATTGCAGAATGTGTTTGGAATTGGGAAATCGGTGCAGAAAAAAGCTTCATAATACACAATAAAAAATAAAATCTGGTGCTTTGGGATGTTCTGATGATCTGCCACTGTTTTACCTCGGTCGATGTGCGTACATTATATTTTGTTGTTATACCGGAAGTTAGCCTTTCTCTTATATGCATATCAATATTTTTATTTATATTCTGCGAGCTCACGTATTTGCAAAGTATAGAAAGAATGGGAATTAAAAACAAAGAGTAACCAGGGATTTGACAGATGTTTTGGCTTTGTCGCATGAATATTTTGGAACCAGATGAAGAATTTAATTAAGAAAATGATTTTACAATTACATCGGGTAAATTTTCATGACATGTACCCATCAACCATAATCGATATTTAAATGCATTAGTATCCTTTGCGGCTGCCCGTTTGCTGCTCTACCTTGAGGTAGATTTCGGAAATTGGCTGTGGAATTTTACACGCAGAATGAAATCATGATTATGAAAGACCCAAGTGAACCGGGGTTGACCTCTAACATGAAAAAAATACGTAAATTTTCATGTAGAACATTTTTTATGGTAAAAATAAATGAAAAAATTGATCTGTGATGATATTGGCTGAAGAACTTCGTGAAATTAACCATATTGCAAATTTAAACAGGTGTGAAATTAATGCATGTATCAAACTAGCTTTTTCCTACAGTCGTTTGAGGGAGATCGTCATTTATGACTCTCTGTCCATATGGTTCTCGTTATCGTGGACCTCACATTTTACTGCTTCGAATCTTCTAACTTCATAAATGACATTTCTAAATCACTGCCTAATGAAATTATTTTCAACTCATTTTTATCGAGTCTTTTATATCTGGGCCTGCATGATGGTTACATGATAGATATACGTTTTAACGAATCAAATGTTTTCGAGAGTTATCCTTCGATTTTATTCAGAATGCACTGGCCTGTAGCGCCTAAGGCAATTTGATTCCCTTACGGGCTTAGCCTTCCACCTCCCTCTACGTTTGAAACGACTCTAATGAAGTGTGTATGTTGATGGCCGATGCAGGAGGAGAGACAAAGTGCATGTGACTAGAGCCCACGCTGTCTGACTCTTAATTCTCGATCGAACCACTCGCGGCGTTGTCATCATTCCGTCTCAACGCGGGTTTTATAATGTCAGATGACTACCGCAGAGCGTGGGACGTGAACCTTGGGGTACTTTCTCATCCCGTCATTAAAATGCTGGTGAACTCGCCGTTTGTATATCTTGAACGAGAAGTACGTACTAAACATCGCGAGCGTCGCGTCAGGGGACACCTACGGCTCGAAAAGATTACAAATTCAGTGGATTAAGCGAAATGCAAAAAAGGGAAGGCCGATCGACTAAAAAGATTACCGCGAGCGTGGAGATTCACTCGGCCATTAGTATAAACCTATGGTGAGAATGGCTCTATGCACGGAAACGTTATGCAATATTTCATCTCCCATAGATGAACAAATCATATTAAAGCTGACTCTGTGAGAATTACTCTATGCACGTACTTGGTGTGTCGGTTGTCGTGACCGTTTTTCCAAACGGAAGAATATCCCCAGAAACTTTTTCCGTCTTAATCCTCTTAAATGACATTGAGCGGATAGGCTTTAAAAAAATGGACGGAGAATGAATCTACCTTGCTAATTTTTTAAGTTTGTGGAGAAATACTTTGAGTGGAAACGCGGAAGAATAAAAAACAAATTTCTAGCAAATGTTGTATGCCTTTTAAACTGATATCATAAGTCTATGCATAGAAGTTACTTTAGAATATCAAGAATTAAGTATCTAAAGCAATTTACTCTACAGTATTCTAAATAAAATATTAAATATAAGGACTGAGATAGTCGAAATGACTTGAGAATATGTGACTCTGGTATTTCACCAAAGAGCAGTGTCTTCGTTGCTCTGCCGTAAATAAATTTTTCTATCACCTGGAGATATGCGAGGAAAAGAAAATTAACGGAGAATTAATCTCATACAGGCGATCTGGGACAAAGGATCTAAAAAAAATATTGGAAAGGCAGAGTACGATAAGCTTACGCGTATGGAATACTTAGAGCTTCATCTCTGGAAATCATGGAAAGATATCCTACAATCCGATATGTAGAATAAAATTCTGAAGGCTAATAATGAAACAATGAAAAATGGGTGATGAGTTTGTGACGCTGATATTGAAAAATAAAACGAAGACTGCGTTTGACTGCCGGAATTCATTGATATTTAAAAATAGTATGAATTTATTGGTGGAAACATTTCCTAGGATTTACCTCTTAAAGGTTAATGCTAAAATCAGTTTTTCCCATTTACGTATACTACTCTTATTACAGCTGCAGTTCACATCCTGTTTTCAGAATTTGGATCATTCTTAGACATTTGTAATTATAATAAATTATAACGAACTTGGGTTTTATTTCGAGAAAATTATTCATTATAAAGTTTTTTGCTCTAAAATAATTTCATGTTTTTTTTCAGCCGTTCTTAAAGAATATTTAGGCCGGTACTAAACGATCTCTAGAAAATATCTTATACTCCCATGGGCAATTTATTTACAGGAAAAATCGCACAACTTTAGGCGCACATTAGGCTACCTCCTTATTAATTTTGTAGCGGCCATGATATTTTTTTATTAGCATCATGAATCCTAACAACAACTGCCAATACTTTTGCGAGACACTATCCTGAGAATTATATCGAACAATATTACGCTCATTTACATTCATTTGATTCTCATGTTGGAATCTCTGAAGGTATTTTTGTTAGAGTTGTAACCTTATGTTTTAACTGCAATCGTAACATGTTTGAATGTCATTCATGTTAACATTTAATTTAATAATTACAGATTTCAGTTGGATAATGTTTTGAACATTAATAAAAAAGTGAGCTCTTACGGCTTCATTAATATAGCACATCTGAAACCCTATATGCCGTAAACAAAAATTTTTGTGACGGCTTTTGGAGTTTTACCTTTATCATATTAATGTTTTGATTAATAAAAATGAGGGATTGAAAAAAATTTAGAATTTTCTAGGACACGACACATTTATTGGCGTGTTTTTTTCGTGGTAATTTCTTCTGGGGTAAAACCATTAATAATTCCGTTTCTAAATTTCCGCCTAAAATAAAAGTCTAATAGCGGGTAAGGGGGCTGTTCATACTAGTGTGAAACAGTCTTACATGCAGGCTTTGTACGTTCTGTTACATGTTTCAGCGAAAAAAAAAATATATTATATATATATATATATATATATACATAGGCAGTTCTTGATGAATATATATTCCGCGAAAAATCTCTTCAGCATCGGTGATTTCAGACAAAAAAGAAAAGAATTTTTCAGGCTGAACAATATAAAATCTTTTTTACCAAAAAAGCATATGGTTAGAGGGCTCAAATGGTTTCAAAAACTATTTTTCGAGAGAGTGCATGCCAAACAACCGTGAAGCGATTCCGACGCGAATAAAAATGTAATATACACAGAAGAGGGTTTGCATCGCATAACGCAAGCATTGCACGATTCCGCTCCGGAGATGGTTCTCTAAACCGGGCTCTTGGAGTTAACTCTTTGTTTATCCGTGCGAAAACTTCGCTGACTCAAACAGATACCCCCTTTCCTACGATTATACTCTAATAAATTTTCTAAAATAAAAAAAAGATAACAATACCATATATTTTCGTTCGTGCATGATTTTTTTCCGTGTGTGTGTGTGGGGATCTACGTACAGGTATGAATAAATCCCTGCCACGGCTCTGCACCCTTCAGCTGTTTTATAACGCCACCCGCCCTTTCCGTAGACTCTTCATTCATCAGACTCACAACTCCCCTGCATGCACACACATCTCTTCATCCACTTTCTCCACCTTCCATGACGCCCCACACAGCCCGTCTCCCTTTATTTTTTTCCGCGTTTTCTCATATAAATCATCGCTGAAGCGTTTGTTGTTCCCCAAGGGGGTGTTACTGGGAGAGATCTCTCGCTATCACGCACACATGCCCGCCAAGTTTTGTCTTTCCTCCCCCAACTCGCCTCTTCCCCCCCCCCTCCACCTTCTCTCACCCTTCCACGCGCTGTATCATATCTCCCTTTAGACTGGTATACCCGTCCTTATATTTCCCCCCCCCTTTATATTATTTCCCCGCGTGTGTTACACCCCACGCCATTCGCCCTTATTCCCCACGCCCTTTTGCCCTTCATACATTTCTTTAATGTCTCCTTCTCCATCCATTCCATTCGCCTCGGCAATCTCTTTTTCGTTTCTTTCCGTCCACTGCGAACATCACAACGGGCGTCGATCTGCATTTTTCCTCCTTTTATATTTTCCTCACCGACATTGCCTTCCCTTTCCACGGCTATTTCCGACATAGCTGAGTAAACTTTGAGTGAATTTCCACCCTTATTTGCACAAAAACTATTGCCAATCAGTCTGCATAAACAGTATTCAAATACAGCCAATATTGCCGATCCACAATCATATTTTTGAAATGTGATAAAAAATTGGTGCACTGTTCTCAATTAGAATTCACAATGTCCATTTTCAAGCACTGTTCATCAGTGAAATTTACTATTTCAGTCCAAAGTTACCATCTAAAATTATAGTGAAAATTGAATCAAAGAGTGAATACATTTGCTGGATCTACTAGAATTTTTATAATTCTCATAATCGAAAATTCCTTATTTTGTTTGGAATCCACAGTCACTTTATAAAAATATAATTGTGACCGTTGTAAAATTTCTTTCTAAAAAGAAGATTGATTGCATGCAATGAAGAGGTGCTGTCAAAAATGATGAATATCAGATGGACCGAAAGAATCATCTGGGAACAGTCCAAGGAAGGGTTGGAGATGTTTCACGAAAACTCTGAAAAGTAGACAGCGTACTTCTTGGGTACCTTTTACGATACAAGTGTCTAGTTGGGGAAACAACAATGGAGTGAAAAACTATTGGGAAGAATTACCCAGAATTACCATGAATGAGTATTTAAAAAAATTAAAAAAAACATGAATGCCATCAAAGTGACCATTACAGGGAATGTAAAATGTTTACTTCAGAGAAGAGTGAACCGGAGAGCTGAAGCATTACTTATACCGGAGAAAAATACGGGGGCCTGTAGTTAAATCTTTTAATCGATCAAATACTCGTTAGCATGTTGGTGATAACATGATCTCACGCATTTAACCATTGCTTCATGGACTTCGTTAAAGCATCTATGTCGCATAATGTATCAAATGTTCTTTTTTATTTCTCTGTATCACACAGTGAAAGCGGCGTTTTTCCTCCATTGTTGGATCTCTTCATCATATGAGCTCATCACAACTAGCCTCGATCTCCATTCCACCTCATTTTCTGGTGCGCTTTTCTGCTCTCCGCCTCACACTGACGCTGACGAGATACTGGATTAGAATATAGTTTTGGCGCATTCGAGTTTCGAGTATAGTTTTGCGGAAATTTTGGCGTTTCTTTTCGCAAATATTCCTATTTTTCTGGTATTTTGATGCGTTGGTTAAGCAGTGTACGTCTCTATGACAAAGGTTTTACCCAAAGATCAGATTTTCTACACCCTTCCACTGTTTACTATTCATAGTTGACCATTGGAAAACGGTATAGTATTTACTAGGTGCATGTATATTCTTAAACTAATTTTTTTATTTCTAGTTTATCCCTGGTACCCAGCTGGGTGTTTAACAATAGTTTTTTTATGATATAATACTCGAATTATCATTGTAGTGTCATAAGTGTTGCTGGTACAAACTTCAGAGGAGGATGTAAAGGATGATCTTACGCGTTAGTTGACTCCAACATGCACTATTACGTACAAGTAACGTTCACCAATATTTGCTGGTAGTTTAATAATGATATACAGAAAGGAATCAGGATGGAGTATCCATCTTTATTGAAGTAACTGCGGATCCGGCCCGGCAGTTAACGGCGTAACTCACTAGTGTTCAAATGAATGTGGAATCCCGCAGTAAAGAATTTTTATACTGCGAATTTCTCGCATTTTTATTTACCTTTGCGTTGTTACTGAACGTGTTATAATGGATAAAAAAATAGAAATGGTTTCGTTTGTGTTTTTTTAGTCCACCATGTGCGAATATGTATTTTGAGAACCTATAATGGTGCCATATCGAATATTTCATCCAGAAAAGTAGAGTTTGCGGTAAATTCTGTACATAAGAAATATATTAAGTATTTTTGTGTCCTCCTGATCCGGGTTAACTTCAATCCAATCCATCCAGGACAGCATCCAATTGTGAAGCGGAACTCGGATTCACTGCTCAGAGATTTTTGACTGGAAAGTTGCCAAACTGTCTTTACGTGTCTATCATGATAGAAAATGAAAAGTAAAATCATATTTGTACCCTGATGATCAAACGACAAGCTCAGTACGGAATAATTTAAGGGTTACTGGGAGAAATTGATCTTGTTGCATCTGAGCCACCAAAGGAGAAGAAAAAAGTGGAGAGTTGTATAGTTAATGAATTTTACGACTAAATAGATTCTACTTACTTAACAGAGCGGGTAAATTTGCACAGATTGTTATCGACTATATTTTCCTTGCATCGCATTATTTCTCGTATTGCTCAGTTGCATGATGTAGCAGTTTTCAATCGATCGGAAATACACTCTGATAATGGCTGGGCGCATTGTTACTCTCGCCCAAATTCATTTGAGTAGCTATGTGGTACCGACTTAAACCAAGATATGAAGTTTCATTATGCTTTGAAGTTTCTTCTCCTTTTGGTGTCTTTTAGACATTTGGATGGCGCGGTGGCTTTGATTCTTTGCTAACATTCCTGAAGAACCTGGGTTCGATTATGATAGAAATGGAATTTTTAGCGGAATTACGATCCCTTTTTTTCCTTATGTAGGAAACGTCAAGCAATGTCCTCGTTCCGTCAAATTAAGGTGGCTGTAGCGACTTTTTTGTGTGTAAAGATTTGCGGGAAACTTATTAATTCGATGACAAGTAGACACACAGATTTTTTGCCATATTATGATTATATGCATAATATTCATCCACACAGATTAAATGCATAATGCCATAATATTTTTATTTATTTACAAATAATAATTGGGGTTACCTGCCGAATAAAAAACAAGTATTTGCTTTTGATTTTCGCGTAACTTTCAAATTCCGCTGCGTACAGACAAATCATAATTCTGCTTTAAATGAGACGCAAATTTGAAGCAATAATTCTTTATCCATTTTTATTACAATATGCATGGTAAGTTCCAGAATATAAATAAATGTAGTGATTTGAAATGTGGCCCAAGAATTTTTTTCGTCGACTGGTCTTCTCTTCCTTTAAACCTCGCAAACTTCGTTTTATCTCATTTGCTATGATACGGTTGAGGTAAAAATATATTCGCAGGTAATGAAAGCAAGGTTTTCTTTTTCTCTGCTGTATTAGCTTAGCATAACTCATAATTGCGTTTCATTAATTTAGTTCCTGGGCTTCTTTAATTTGAGTCTAGAACTGCAATGCAAAGAAGGCCGTTCTCGTGACCAAAATCAGTTTTTTTCTGCTCATGACGTTATGTGGATGACAGGAGGCGTAGACGATTCAAGAATTTGCATGCATGAATAAATCTCCGATTATTATTTACATCAATTAAAGCTCCAATAATTTAATTTTTTGCAAGGACAGAATAGAGTCAAGTAGATATTTGCATCATTGAGTACTGTTGTGCAGCATATTTGGTTTGTTAAAATTGGTAATGCGTAATCTGTGAAAATATTGCTTTATACAGCTAGAATAACGCTAGCTGACACTTTCTACATTTTTAACGTTTAAGTTGTTTTGTCTCCGGCAAAACCTGGACGGGGCCCAGAGGACCTGCTTTGCCTATGAAGATGACTAGATGGGATTTTTTAAAATTCTCTTCTCTTGTATGCTTCACTACATTGCCGTTGTATCCATAGCTGTTGCTAGTCTTTGATTGAGGTAATACCAACTACGTCACGTCTTTCGAACAAAACGAGGCACAACAAACTACCTTGTGTTAGTAGTACCACAGAACTGAGTTTCCACAACAAAGGCGCAAATTTCATTAATTTTGGTCACCTTACTTAAGAAATCAGTTTTTGTCCAAAAACTTGTCTAAATTATAAAAAATGCTAACGTTCAATAGAAATTGGAACGATTGTAATCAATTTTATTTGAATATCACATTAACTTTTGCGATAAAATAGCTGTTTGGTTATTTTTATCGGCCTACGCGTTTATTTATTTCCTTTTCAAACGTCATCTCATGTCTTCGTATTTTTTTCTCCTTTCCTCTTCCGCCGCTCACTTCACCTCTTTCTCCCACGCATGTGCCGCGTTGAAATTATAATATCACACGGTGACATCGACAGCTTTTCCCATGAATGTAAATTATGCGTTGATTTGGAAGCGATGGTATTGCTACGCGCAAACCCTGTTCCATTACATGTCGTGATACCTCTTTTGACAGCGTGTTCATTAAGTATGTTTGAATAGGCGATCACAAATATGAAAATGAATAATAGAGGAATCTTCAATCAGCCGTAAGCACGTTGGATCGAGAACTCATTAGATTAAAGAGACGTAATTCAGGCAAAATATTTATAGTAATGTTACATTTAAATTTATATTAGAACACAGGACTGTGATGAGCAAACTCTAAGGTTTAAACGCAGATTAAGTTGACGATTTAGTGGTATGGAGTGTTTATAACTGCTTAATGTGTACCTTACGTCGCAATAACTCGTATTGCCGTCAATTAGTTTACTGCATCGTGACAGAATGATGTAATTCAAGGGTAAAAGTTTGCCTGCAGTGCCTTATGATTCTCCAAAGTGAACCAAGGTCCTTTGAAAAACCATAGCTGTTATAGAGGTTCGTTTTGTAATCATAGTTAGAACTATCTAGGGTAAACTGGAAACTTTCTTAGCAGGAATACCTCTAGCCGTCCTGAAAGCTGTATAGAAATGGTGGAGGAGTTTGTCACGTAGCGAGTCGATGCATGAGTACGCATATCAGCATCACATTACGGCGGAAACAGGTGGAAAATTATGAGAAAATTAAGGCAGAATCTTGGGGCTATTTGATTTGGATATTAGTACGTAATGCACACCACGTTCTTGTAGCACATTGTGATTAATTGTAAGTTAGCTAAATGGATATGCCAGAATAAGCATGATGGTGGTTTATCCAGGAATGTCATAATATTGCTAACGACAATGTGTTCGAAGTTCTTGCATAAAAGTGATGTTAACGATATAGGCCGGTAATTCTCAGGGTCACTTTTATTTCCTTTTTTAAATTTCGGAGTGACTTTTTTTCGGAGTGACTGGCTATTTTCCAGTATTAGGGCGCCTCGCCTCCGGATAATGATTGGCTGAATATAATTTCTAAGAATGGTGCAATGTGTGACGCTAACTCCTTGAGCACGCGTGCAGGCATTCCTTCTGGACCTGGGGACTTGTTACTTTTAATTGAACGCAGTTGTTTAATTATTCCATCACGTTGAATTGCTATGTCAGCTATTGGCTCGTTTAAGTCAGGCATGATAATTGTTTATCATGTCATCCTTAGTGAATATATGTATTGTGTCATCCTTGTCTATCGTGCCATCCCTAGTCAATTAATAAAGTAGTGAAAGATTTTTATTTCAGAGGGAGTAAAATTCGAGGCCAGAATTGGATTTCAAAATTTCTTAATCGTAGAAAAATTCAAATAATTAGGAACAATAGAAAAAGTACGTAGCAAAGCATTGATGTGGCTGAGGAAAAAAAATGTACCAAGCTGTACTGTCAAATACCGATAACATCGCCTTGAGGTAGCTATACCAACATGAATTCTACCCCAAAGTTTGAATTTAATTGCTCTAGTGTTTGTTTACAGAGAAATAATGGCAAATATGTGTAATATATAAAATATTCTGCATTTCATAATAGCTCATATGCTCATAGATCAACCCGCAATACAAAATGATAACGGTGTATAGCAGTGGATGCGTCCATTTATCACCCATCCGTACCCCTTCCCATATCGCTTCATCTCTTTCTTTTAACTTTCAAACTCCTCCTCATCCCGTTAATTCCTCTTCCTTTCTCTCTCATTTGCATGTTTTCTCCTCTGCGTACAATATCCGCTTCCCCACCACCCAGCCTTTCAGCTTCCTTCCAATCCGCATCCATCTCACGTGCCCTCGACACTTTTTCCCGTCCTCTCTATTCCCGTTCGTTATTATTATTTTTTTATTTCTCTCTGCATCCTTCGCGTTCCCCCGCCACCCCGTCAAGTGCGCAGTGAAGGTGCGAGGGGTGGAAGGGCTTGCTAATGCAGGGCATCTTGCTTATTCCCCGCGCCTCACCAAGCGCCCTCATACCTTCGATTTCCGTTATTTTTAAGGAGATCTTTTTGGCTCGGTGACTGCAAAAGTCAAAATACGAGAAGAGAATGTTCATTTTAAAATTTTCTGTCGCTGATAAAATTACGTATTTCATAATTATCTCGTCTGATCTATTAAAAATTAGCGCCAAAATTTTGGATATATGATAAATCAACGTTATTCGTTATATTACGTTAATTCATAATAAGGAAGGATTCGGAGTTCATACCGTGAGAGAATCAGTGGGAGAATTCACTCCCGTTTTTAAGTTTAACCGGCCGATTTTGGCACATAATATTCTTGTCTTGTACTTTTCATCTTGATAATAGCATTGTGTCTTAACGTAGAGTCAGTCAAACCCAGTTTTATGGAGGAGAAGGAATCGAGCGCTTTTGGAGACCATTTTATGTGGGTTGGGAACGGGGGACGGGGCAAGAACGGACCGGGGAAAATGTGTCTGGAAAGAGAAGCATGATATGGTTTTCGATTTAGTGCCACAGGAAATGAAGCTAATGAGAAAACTTTGAGGCAACTAGCAAAAGTATCTGGTATATTTATCTGGTTGATATATCTCGAACGGTAAATTAATACTGATAAGTGCCAATGAGGAATCATAACTCAGCCAAAATATGTTTTATAAGCCAAAAAATTGAGAGAGAAAAGAGAAGGGTTGGAAATTTGACGGTTCAAAGGGTGGCAAAAACATTACAGATATAAGAGGATTTTAACATGGTTATCATGGTTATATACGTTATTTTTGCCTGCCAGTCATCTGCACTACGATTGCGTACGTACGTCTTTGAACACTAACTTTGAGCGGCTAAACCATAAATGCACGTCTCCAAAAGCATTGTATGATGTGATTTTACCCGTATATGAGCCTTATTAGCTCTCTAGTGTCTCTCTCAGAGAGAAATCAGTTCGCTACTTAAATAAATTATACTTTAAAAGAAGATATTTTCGTGTAGGAGAGCTCCAAGGAACCATTCAACCACCATTGTTTTGGAAAATATTTCGAATCGCTCAAATAGAAATCATGGCTGCTCACCATTCAAGATGTCACAGTTAGCGCCGATAGTAGGGGTTAATTTTCGCGCCCATGAGCGCGATCGATATGTAGCACCTTTATCTTAAAGCAACTCAAAAGCAGTATTCGCGAATACCATTTTGAAGGTACTTTTCTCCTGTATCACTCACACTATCACGTATCAACGTTTCTCCCGACCTGTTGTGAAGTGAGAAATGTTTGAAGCAAAGATAAAGCATATATCGTTAATTTGTTGACACATAATTCAAGCTGTAATTGCATAAACATCCAAAAACACGGTTTTCTGCCTTCATGTTTTTGCCATTTGAATTCTCAGGATAATACGCATCTCATGTTATTTTTCATGCAATACCCTCGCTCTCAATATAAAGTATAAGAGACTTTTCATGTTGCTTTTACATTGCCTTACGCTTGGCGCCAGCATTCCTCTGAAAGATTTTAAGGAAAGAAAAAGATGAATAGTTAAACTCGATGTTACCAAAGTAAGAGGAGATAATTTCTTTCCGCAATTGCTCTTGAGTGTATACAGAGTTTTGGAAAAAATATTTGCAGTGAATGCAGTGTACTTACCCGAACGCGCTTCCTGTTACGTATATTGTAATTAAAGTGGTATACAAATCCGTACCAAGCTTCAACCAACTAGAAAAGATTTACGTGAGTTCCATTTAAGGCCGTTTTCGTCTTTTTTATACCTGTAAAGCATACCTGGTAAAAATAACTTGATGATCATAGCCTATAGAGTTACCTCTGTGGAGAAGTACCTCTGTGGTGAAGTTTTCCTAT
This sequence comes from Ceriagrion tenellum, assembly GCA_963169105.1. NCBI lineage: Eukaryota > Metazoa > Arthropoda > Insecta > Odonata > Coenagrionidae > Ceriagrion > Ceriagrion tenellum. Next base: position 6,978,702 of record OY720641.1, on the reverse strand, counting down.
GATTTATCTTCAAGTTCAAATATCCCGCACTGCATTTCTGAAGCATCTACCAAAGCGTGCAGTCCATTTGAATATCCACTAACCAACGCCTGATCGTCCTCGAATCTAATTTTATCAGATTCTCTTCCACTTGGATTCCAGCCTCAAGTTCTTCCCATGTCTGTCTTCCCATTTCCTCAGCATAAATGTTGAAAACAATTGCGACAACGGGCACACTTGCCTTACCCCTTGACCTTTAATTGCCCATCCTGATTCACCATCAGCCACCCTCGCCCGTGCCCTTTGAGTTACATATAAGTTTCGAATTAATCTCCTGTCTCTCCAGACTATTCCCATTTTATTGAGTATTTCTCCTAGTTTATTCCAATTTACCCTGTGAAATGCTTTTTCAAAATCAATAAAGCATGCGAAAACGTCCTGGTTATACTCTGTTTCTCTCTATAAGTGTTCTCATCACCGCTATCAAATCCCGAGTTAACCTTCCCTTCTGGAACCCAAACTGGTCGTCGCCCAAGTAGTTTTTGGCCTTACTCTCCAACCTTCTATTGATTATTCGAAGCAAAACTTTGGCTTCTTGTGAGATCAAACTAATTGTTCTATAGTTCTTGCATTCTGATGCGTTCTTCTTTTTCAGGATAGGAATCAATACCATTTTCATTAAGTCCTCTGGCCATACTCCTTCCTTGTAGATCCTACGTATAAGTCCAAAAAATGCTTGTCCACCTATCTTTCCTAAATTCATCAGCTGCTCCAAAGGTATATTATCTACTCCTACAGCTTTTGCTGCTTTCATATATTTCAATGCTTTCGCTATTTCACAGTCGAGAATCCTTGGCCTGAGGTTCTCTTCATCTAGGGTTACCCCATCCGCTATATCTAAATTAATTGGTCTACTATCGCTGTAGCTCCTCCGCATATTCTCGCCATATTTCTTGAATATCTTCCTCCTTGATTAATATTTTACCTCCCTTGTCCTTAACCCTTTGAGTGCGTCGTGACGTGATATCACGTCATGCTTGTCTTTACGCTGGTGCTGATGACGTCATATCACGTCATGGGCACCGTGAGTGTTGCAGCTTTCACAAGGGGACCTTCTTAGTGAAAGTTCCCTAGTGAAAGCTGTGACACTCACGGTACCCATGACCATAATCTTACGTACCGTTTTCCCTCGCTTACCTTCAGATAGCAATTTTACCCTAACGTATAACGCACGCACTTACCCTTCCTTTTGCAATTCCTCCATTTCCTTGCATTGCCTCTTCCACCAATTTTCCTTAGCCCGATTGGTTATTCGCTGCAGTTGATTATTTAGCTCCTTGTATTTCGCCTTACCTAGGTTGGTGTTGACATTTCTCCAATTTCTTCCCTCCTCCATTTTCATAATGATTTCTTTAGTACCCCACTGCTTCTTTACCCTTCCTCATTTCTGCTGCTTCTATTGCTTTCTCGGGCGCTCTTACAATGCTTGTTTTTATATTCTCCTACTTTTCCTCGATTGTTCCTGCTTCTTTGGCTTCTCCTATGCTCTTATCCACTGTCTCTTGGTATTCCCTCATTTTCTCCCCTTTCAACGCCTCCAAGTTCCACCTGTTCATCTTTTTTTTTAGCTTTTATTTAGCTTTTTGAGTCTAACCTCACAATTCATCATTACTAAATTATGATTTGAGTCTGCATCAGCTCCCGGATAGCTCCGCGAATTCTTCACACTGTTCCTAAATCTTTGTTTAACCATGATATAGTCAATTTTGTATCTCCCAGTGTCTCCTGGCATTTTCCATGTGTACCTCCTCCTACGATGGTGTTTAAACGAAGTGTTTATAACTACTAATTTATTTCTCATTTAAAATTCTATTGCCTTCTCTCCGCGATCATTTCTCGTTCCTAATCCAAACCCTTGAACTTCATACCCATCTCTCTCTTCTCCCACTACTGCATTCCAGTCACGCATTACTATTAGGTTTTTCTTGCCCGGCAATTCTCTGATTTTAGTTTAGCATATCAGGCGTTATTTTGTTGAAATGGAGTACAGGTGCCATGATCTCACAATAAAAGTTTTTGCTCATCTTCCACTTCCTTTTTCCCTTTTTGTTCACCTTCCATACCTTGAAAATGACATAGGTCTTGCCAAAACCTTGGTCGGTTTAATAATGTTCTGTTGAAAGTGAGCAAAAACTTTATTGTGAGATTTTGGCAATTCTCTGATTATCTCCTCTATCTGTTCGTACACCCCATCCACCTCTTCCACCCTATGATTGCTTGTCGGCATGTACACCTGGACCAATACGAAATTTGTAGGGCCTGCTTTTATTTCTACCACTAGTGTCCTGTCACTCACCTGTTCAATATTTACAACCCTCCTCCCCAATTTTGCGTTCAATTCTATGGCTACCCCATGTTGACTCTCAACCCCACCACTATATATTAACCTGTAACTATCACTCCAGAAGCCCCCGCTGTACTTCCATCTCACCTCGCACATCTCCAAGGCATCCATTTCCCCTCTATCTATTTACCGTTTAATATTTCCAGATTCCCAGCCCTCATCATTGTCCTAACGTTCCAAGTTCCTATTTTTATCAATACCTTCCTCCTCTTCTTCCTTTTCTTCTTATCTTCTTTGGTCCTTGTATCCTGTGATGTTTCTGTTGTGTAAGGATTTCGTGTGATGACGACCTCGGGGGCCTTGCCTCCCCCGATGCCGGGCCCGACACCCGCCCCATTGGGTGGCGTCCCGTAGTTGCCAGGATTCAATTCTCTTTGAGTGACATTCATATTCCTAGGTAGTATAATAGTCAAGAGAGCACTCCCACTCCCGCTTCCCAATAGTGTGTTTCACGTGACACTATCACGGGACTACCTTTCATCTGGCTCCTAACCTTCGACCTGTCTGGCATGGGTGGCCCTACCGGGAGCAATAGAACTTGCTCCCGCCAGTCCAGCTCTAGAGGTCATTGGAACGCGCAAGCCCTTCCACCACATTAACGTTTTAGTCCGCGGAAAGGTTTGCTTCATTTAAGACCAAAAAATTATTAGCACAAGAAGGGTCAAATTAAAACTACCGAAATATAAACGCAAGCACGTGCCCTTTCAGTGATTGCAAACCTACTGCTGCGACAGTGTCCACCCGGCTATAGGCATACAGGAACTCAGGAATCGATCTTTGGATAAGGCATATGGGAGAATTTACATGTTTTTTAAAAGGAATTTTTATTTATTTCAGCATTATTGTATCAGTTCTTGGAAGAGAATATAAGTTATTGCTGTGTTTGTTCATTCATTTGAATATGTGGTAAAAAATGTTAGTCAGATTGACAAAAAGAGTTAACATCTTTGTACAACCCTGTCAACTTACGAAAATTGATTCTAATTTGTATATAAGTGTTTTAGTACTCGATTAAATCCTGCCGTAATTGTTAAGCGCTGAATTGTTTAGCTGTTTCGTAATTAAACTAAAGATAACTCGTTATATTCATGGGATAAAACGTCCAAAAGTAGAATTTTTTCCTCCTGGGAACACAACCTCTTTATTTCTATAAGACTAATGCTTCCTCTGACGCGGATTCGCGCAACTCTGCATATCCGCAAAATGTTACTCCCGCGTTCGGGGAAATTTCAGTGTAGTTTTATTCTGCAAAAAACATCTGAACTGTCTAGAAGAACATTGTGGGCGGATGTCTCTGTTATTGATAGTTCACATTAGCATTTTTTAGACAAATGGAAAAATTTTGTGTTAGAAACCGAATCAAACAATTTAGTTTGAATGTTAGAATTTTGCTCCTTAAAGGAACTCTGACTGATGTCACAGGTGGAGGTTCCCATCGCAACACGCAACATGCCTCAGGCTTTCGAGCGTTGGGTTTGGAGAATAATGTATTGGATAAGCTTGAATATGGGTTGAATAAAAGAGTCAGAGCTAAATATGATGAATAAAAAGATAGTTTCTGAAAATTTGGAAACGGGAATATAAAGCTCTATAAAAAATGAAAGTGGACTCATCGAGCAAAGAGGTTAAAATGGAGAGGTCAGCGATAGTGGAACGCTTGAAAAGGCGCCGAAGAAGACAGATGAGGAATGAAAACATTGGACGAAACAGTGAGAGACAAAGGATGTGAGTAACTTGAGATAGACTTGATTGCGAACTATCAATAAGTATAAGAACAACCAATTTTTTTAAAAGAAAAGGAAATCAAAGAAAAGGCTCACCGAAGACCGATTAAATTTTGAGAACTATATGTTGGTGAAATCAACGAAATGGAATGGTAAGCGCAGAGATGAATAGATTGGATAAGACTATCCAATCTTTGGATCGAATGGTTTCAAGGTTGGGGTGCATTCAAAAACTGTAGGTCAGGAGAAAAATTCTTCGACTCCTGAAAGAAATTTTGTGACATGCTGACAATTAATACCTAGTAATATAAATGGGCTGAGTTAGATATTAAAATATTTTCCGTTCTACCTTTTTGATTCTCATTAACTGGTAACTGATAAACAAACCTTTGCTCCGCTCGTTAGCTTAGCCAAACCTCCACACTCCACGCTACGTAAGTTGACGCTGCGAATCATCGGTGCCAACGCGTTAGTTGAAAAAGAGCTTCAGTGCGAAAATCAGTTGGTTTTAATGATTCACCTCGCATCGCTCATGTGTTCCGTACGGTCTCGAGGCCCGATCACACACTAACATATCAAGTGCACGCGACCATAGTACGCACAGACCGTCCGTACGTGTGAAAATTTCACATGCGAGCCTTGTAAGCATCAACTCGAGTTGACGACGTTGAAATGTGCGATATCTCTTGTAAAAAAATGAAAGCTGTCAGACAAAAGCCTCGGCGTTCGTGAACGTGTTGTCATCCTGAATCACTGGGGTCGCCATCTTTCCCTGTTCCTTTTGTTCGCTCGCACAGTCTCCTCATTCATTCTGCTTCTGGCACGAAAAATCCCCATGCTCTCGCTTAATATGCTCCGTGTGAAGAACATCACGGTTTCTTTTTCACTTATACTACGCGTGGCCGTGCATCTCGTAGGTTCCCAGCAATGAAGCCATCTGCAATCAGGGTGGCTGGTACTGTTTCATATTAATGCCTCCTAATGGCTGCAATAAGAAAAATAATTGATAGTATCTTCGAATAAAAGCAGATTTAAATTAAATGTAATGCTTACGGTGCTTAGAGGAAATTCGTTGGTGTAATTTACTCTTGCGCATTATTTTGACGGAAATGTGACTTAGCAATTTTTCTAGCTTTCTCTTCACATTTCATGATCTATCAAAGATTCGTGTTCAGCGGCTTGATTAATTGGCATTCTCTCTTCTCTGCATTTCATCGCATTTGTTATCATTCCTTGCATTTCTCGTTTATTGTAATCTACAATTTTCTTTGATTGTTGTCCTGTAGAAAATTTCCGTAATATATCCCTTTTGTGGGATTGAAAGTCATTAAGTTACGCGCTTGCAATGGAACTTGACACTTAGCAAATAATAGATGAAGTATGGCAAAATACATAGAATGTTTGGAATGTGAGGCTGTAGAGGAATTTCAAAAGGAAATGGAGGGAATAAAAGACACTCATAGTAGCATATGATATTGTGATAGAGATCAAAATGCTCATATGTAGTAATTAGCAGAAGGTTTGGCAGGTGTATGTTACAAATTACCCGGATTTGAGAGTCGTGTTAAATACGTAATGGAAGGAAAAAATGATAGGCAAGAGGGGATATTAAGACTATGAACTTGGAAACGAAAAGGAGAGATAAAACGACGATTTTGAAAACACACTGCCGTGATGGGAATATCCCCCTAGGAGTGTACTGCTGCGTTTTAAGATGAAAATGCAATGCAGAAATTTTGTAACTAAGCATAGAATAACCGGTAAAATGTTATTAATTCTGTTTCAAGCGTACATTTATGAGTCTCTCATAAAATGACTCAGTGATAATTATGTTACATTTCTTTCAGCTTCTGTCCAATGAAACGCATTGAAAAAATACTTCACTCCTCCAACTTTACGTCTTTATTCTTCATGTAGTACAAATATACGCATGGAATCTCACGTGAGAAGAAAAAAGTATTACATATGCAGCAATTGCAAGGAGATCCAAATTAATAACTGTTCCCTGCCTCCATAGACGTGCATGACATGGCAATTCTGAGGAATTTAAAAGAGCATTGGAAAAAAAATTATCCCCGTTTGGATATTAAAACGCGAAAGATAACTAGGCGCTGTGTAAGCAAACTTGTTTTTCAAGTTCCCTGCCCTCAGGCATCGGTGGAACTTAAAGGGAAAAAATACCTGGCGTTGTGATATAAAGCTCCACCAATAAAGCCACCACAATTATTCGACGGATATTTGGGTCACTGAAACGTGGATTGGTGAGGCTGCGGCTTCGGGAGCTAAATACCTAATCAGTTGAAATCGTACGACTTTCACAACTTGAATGAAAACCCGAAATATCGATTACCCAGGCTTAAAACGCGCATGAGTGGAAGCTATGGCTTTTTTGTGTAAGCTATTAAAATAAATACGAGTTCGGCGGCCCTGAAATTTTATTGCACTATCATAGAGTCTACAAAAACTATATTTCATATCTCGTATTGCATTCCACTTCCCTCGCCTACCCTGTTATTCTGGTGCATCGCGTGATGGTTTGCTCAGATTGCTCGTTTATGTTACTCCGGAATATTTTGGTTGTATGGAACTAATCGCGTATTCAAATATGGCCTCGATGGCATTTTATGACCTTATTTTTGTTATTGTAAAAAAATATTATTCCATTTATATGAGCCCTTCAAGCTAAAAAAGTACAGTAATCAAATGGTCGTTTGGAAATATGACGGTTATATTCTTTAAGTGCCTTTTGTCTTGCATGTAGCTTCGAAGAAGATTCCCTATTTTTTAAATGAGTAAAATTTATCCATTTATAGAGATTTACGTAAATATCAACTTCGTGCATTGCGATATGAATAGTCATTTTTACATGGGATGCAAGTGATTTCAGTGCAGTCATTCACATTTGTCCGTTGTCTCCGCAAAGGGCCAAATTAGGTATCATATCACCTGAAGAAAATTTTTCTGTGAGTTAGTTGTGAATATGTAATGACTATCCAGGGTTCTGGTTAATACATTAGACGTTAATCAAATAGGTATGCTGAATTTAAAAGGAAACTCTTTATTTAAACTTAATTTTTTAGGATAAGATGTCTTCCCTTTGTTAATAGGCCACTGAAAATATTTTTTACCCCTTAAATGGAGGAATAACACCTTGTTATGAAATGATTGATGGTGTCCAGGAAGCCATTTAAGTGAAAAGGTAATTATTTATAACAGACGGTTCCGTCGTAGGATTTAAGCCTCCTCGAATCCATTATCTTTATCGTTAGTGTAATGAAACGTTACAGGAAAGTACATAAAAGCTCATGTTCTTATATGAATTTAGCATGACAATATCTCTTTAAAAAAGTGTCTTTCTTTACCAATTGTACTCAGGAAATTGAGATAATCCTTCTTTTCGACATGAAAAAGAATGCAAAAAACCTACAGTGTGAGACAACACCGTACGCTTTATTTTTCAGTGCAGAACTAAACTGAAATTTAAAAAATACTGCCGTGAATGTCTTGTCAAGTCAAGTATCCAAAAAATAAAGGAACTTATTGACTTTACCAATATTTTCAGCACCGATTCAAAGCTCACGTAGCCATGGAACTAAGCGTAACTTTTTTCTATTCTAAGCATCGATATTAAAACAACTTCCCGCCGTTTATTAAAGAAATGAATGAATTATGTGTATCATGTGTGAAATGAGGTATTATCAAGCTTCTTGAATGACTCAGACCCACTTCGCCATATCATGGTTCAAACTGCGTATCCAACTTAGCCTTATCCAAAAAGTCGGAAAAGTATCGTTCAAACTACTCGAGCAAGCAAGCAAGCCTAATGTAGTGGCAGTAATAATGGCCCAACAAGAGAGCTAAATTCTTGAGAAATAAGGCCCATAAATGTCTCAGCCATTCCTGCTTTCCTCGTATTATCAGCTCTTTCATTCCTCCCTTCCTGCTCTCACTTGTTTTATTCCGACAGTTTTTCGTTTGATAGGCAATGCTAACGTAGACAATTCTAAGCATTTAACGACCAAAACATTTTCTTCTGACTATTTCAATTGATATATTTATAGTTGCACCTGGTCCTATTACGTAAAATAATTGACACATTTATGTTTATCATAATCTTTAAATAATTTACTCAAAATCGTTTATTTTTTCATGTGCATTAAAGTTATAATGTTTATCCATGGAGGCCAAAAAGCAATTTTAGCTTATTTAAATTATTCCCCAATTATACGACATGGCTATCCGATAGTTTTATGCTAGTGGAATTGTCAAAATTTACCCATAACTATATTTTTATGCAACATAATTTCATGTTTCTGATTATTTTTATCATATCCTCACTTGGTGATGATCTGAGCATAGAGGAATTACTCAGTAATCAGTGGAAAATTTAGGAAATGTTATACTAGACAAATGAATCGTCATAAATTTTGCGAACACAAGGTGACATGAACTTTATTACGGGCAGAAACCCAGATTAACATTGAACTCTTTTGCGGATATCATTATCACTATTTCTTAGACGATTTTTTTTGCCAAATAGAGTGGAAATAACGTGCCGTGTATTTTATTTCAATTCCTCCAACGCTCGCGTAATTTTCTCACGGTATGTAATGGATGTGCATGGCAAACCCTTGAAATATTTCATTCTCCCGTAAGAATTGGTGCTGCCATTTAGTCTATGCGAGCTGTTTAGGCGCTGTAATAGTTGTTTCATGTTAATCCCTACATCCCCATGGAAATAGGTCGCGTGGTACCGTAAAACTTTAGGGCTCTCTCGGAGCTCACCTATCCTTCGCCCATTTCTGCCATTATCTGGGCTCCGCAAGCACGGTGTTTTTCCTTTAAAGGCGGTCAGGCGATGGAACACAGAAGTATCTGCAGTGCACGGCCTTTACCCAACTCGTCCTCTCGTATCGTCTCCTTTAAATTACGACCCTGCGGCAGAGAACTTGAGTTAGACCCAAAGGATTGGGTAAATAATAATATCGGTTTTAGATTTCAGCACGAGATCGCCCTCCGCAGAAGACGAAGAACGTTTTATATATGTGGGTGCGCTGTGTGCTTATATACTCGAGGAAATGGATGGAAAGCACATGAGAGAACGAAATTAAGGTTTGTGGGAAAGGTTGCACAGCCTAGGGACAGAAAGAAGTGCAATCGAATTTTACATTTGTCATTGCCTAAGTAAGCATATCCTTACCAGCACATTTCTTGATGCTTTTCTGCCTAAAAGAGAAGCCAAGTTTGACTAATCTAGTATTGAATGAAGACACAGATATGTTTAAATGTGTTTTATAACTTAAGCTTAATTTTAATTTCACGAAAGTCATGAAAATCATCAGATTTTTTGTGAAAATAGTATTTATTTCCATAAAATACACGCATTTCGGCATGCTCTAATGATTTTATCAGTGAATAATTTTATAATGCCATTATTATAAAATGTTGAAATGGCATTTTTTTACTTAAAGAATAGTTTTTCTATAATTTTTTGTACTCTAATAGTTGTTTTTATCAAGGATGAAAGACAAAATGGTGGATTATTAGGGTTTAATATAAGTTACCTCGAGTAAAAACCCGAGTTTTTATCTGAGACCCTTCAAATACGAGTAATTGAAGTCACTATATTTGCCTTATATAACTATGCATCGGCATTTTATGGTAGTTTGAGCGAAATATTATTTTACTCAGATAACAATGAATTTGGTCTCATTTTAAAGAAAAATATATCACCCTTCCATTGACATAAAAAATTCAACCCCTTACCTCGTTACTTTCCGAGATATTCCCCAAAAAATACCAGCCCTTTTACATGGGAAATGGTACGTATATGCACTCCAGAGTGACCTTGTATTGAAAATGAGTCATTTCCTACACTTAGATCTCGTTAAAAAATTTAATGTTTAGTTTGTGTGTTTTCTCGACTTTAAAAAATATTAATCTTGCCATCACCGCAGTAAATTCTGCGGGATCACAATAAACCTTCCGTTTTCATAGATTTTCTTACGTTCCGCGTGAAAAAAATTAGTCAAGTTAAATACTTATTTAGATATTTTCATTTGATTACTTACAATTTTCGTCATGTAAAACTATTTTATTGCACCATAAATAATGCAATATTTTATTCGTTTGTCTCTAATTTCGTGAAATTAAATCGTATATATCGAATATGGTCTCTATTATGATTGAGGAACTATCTCGCTCGGACTACCTTAAGTCATGAAGCCAATGGTGTGTACGTCTTTTGTCCTTTTTTCTGTCTGTTATCCAGACAGTCCATATATCCGCCGCATGGCGTATTTACATGTTTTTGGTAGTGTACGAAGCCTTTTCGGCTGACTTCCTCACACTTTTATCATGTATCTTGAATCATTTTGATCTTATCCTTTTCACTGAATGCTGATTGTATTTTCAACTTATCCCTATTTATACTCATCTCCAGGTGGTGAATGATGGATTGATTTCCCTTTATAATGGTGATAACTTTGATAACAATATCAAAAATAACAATAATTTTCCTGAAGAATCCCATAATGTGCGTTTAGTCTTAATAGGGGGAGTCATGGTTTAGTTTCCGATTCAATTCATTTTATATCTTTCAGAGGGTTGTTCTTTACTCAATAGTTTCTCCAATGCTCTACATGTGTCTGTGAAACGCGCAGTATATCAGTTTCCTGTTTATGGTATTAGAACGCGTTTTTCTGCCCGTGATTTATTTTGTCCAGCACCTATACGAACTATTCTTGAGATATTTGGCATCTTCTTGGTAAACACCATGGTTGCCGTATTAATGGAGGTGGTATTTTGGACGTGGAACCTAAATTGCTTGTATGAAGTCCCGCTGAGTCTGTTGTTAATGACATCTGAGTCAAATTTTCACGCCTATGGGAATGCTTCCAAATCCCCCTGGTGCATTAAACGATGATGATGAACTGACTTACTGGGAAGGTTTATACAATATGGACGGATTAGCTCTCTTTTCTAAATAAGGAATATATATGAGTGCAGCAAGAACCGTAGCGAATCCTAGTGAAGAAACTGGAAATTGAATCTGCGTGTGTTCACCAGATGAACGAAATTATGAAAACGCGCAATGGCATTCATTAAAAGTTTTCAATGTAAATTCAATTGCTTTTTCTAACATTTTTTGGAATAAACAAAAACGCGTATCTGTGTGTTATTAAAAAGCCACAATTAATAATTCTAATCTAATAATTCTAATTCTACCTGCGTTGATCAACCAAATTATCGGATTTACAAGTCGTACATCTTCTGAAGATGGTGCGACAATAAAATTCCCTTCAGTTAGGCACTGCCATTGAGCTTTTACAGACCATTTTTTAAATAAAATAACATTTTCTGCATATTTTCGCATCAAGAAACGATAAAGAAACAATCGTCTTGCCTCCAAGACCGGACTCATCTTCAAAGGTAAGACCATTTGATTCTTTCGGAGTTTCTTTGAGGTGCAGTGGCGTGGGCGGTAGGAGATGGAGTGAGTGGAGTGGTTTGATTTCTTATATTACCGACTGGATTTTATTGTTTCTCTAAACATTTGTCATTGGCCATCGCTGAACACGCCGCAAAAGGAAACATAAAAAACGCGAGGGCTAGCAGGATCTTGGCGAAACAAAGATTATTCAGAAGTCGGCTTGTCCGAGAGGCCGCCAGAAGACGCTATCATCCCAAAACAATTTACTTTTACAGAGTTTTTTCATCAATCATTGATGCAAATGGCATAGATTTTACAATATTTCTTCATTTGCCTCATTTTACACACTTTCTTCCCTCTAACTTGGTCTCAGCATCTGCCTATTCCTGGAAACCCACTCCAACCGTGTATTCCAACCATTTTCCTATCTCCAGCAGCATTCCCTCCTCATCAGACACTTCAGCTCTTTTACGTTCGCTCAGCTTCTCGTTTATCACACCTTCCTCATTACCCTGTCTCTGTCTCTGCTCATTACTTTCCTAAGACCTACTTAGGATCTTAAAACCCTTCAACGCAACATATTTGACTCCCCACCATTTTAAAGAAGAGATTTTTCTTTTATGTTCATACTATAGTGAGAGAAATGAGGTTAATTTAATGCATTCTGAAAAAAAATAAATTTAATATGTCGGCTATGGTTGTGTTGAGTCCTGCCTGATAACCTAATCATCGCCGATTTTTGCCCCACCACGATGTGTATTTTCCACCCAAGACATGAGTGCTGGTATGTGTAATCCGTAACATCTAAAAAAAATTCGTTGTATAAAAGCCCTTAATTAAAGCTCTTCAACCTCTTTTTAGCTTGAGTATAAAACATGTAAAATTTATAAATGATTTACTTCCTGAACAAGGTTTCAAGATTTGCACTGTCAAGGTCATGAGTTAGTAATTCGAAACTGAAACTTATTTTGGTAAGTTCGATCAATTTCTTGCGGACTCAGCCCGCGGCTAAAATTACATAGTTCTTCTTAAATGATGTGCAACAAGGTACAGCCGTTAAACTACCTAAAACTTCCAGGACCATTACATTATTTCTTACAATTATGGTTATGGCAGTGACAAAAACGAAAAAGATATGATTTTTGAGTGAATGGTTTGAGAGGAAGATTTAGACTACGAAAGTCATGCAAAAACGAGAAAAGAGATTCTATAAAGAAGGGTTTTTAGGGTGCTTGAGAATAGGAGGGCTAGTAGGAAGCAATACACGATTGTATGTAAAGCAAAGCGGTGTAAAATTTTGTGCGAAAAATTGTTATAAAGACCGCTTTACTCGGTACATTCTATTGTACAAACGAATGTATCATAAAATGTACAAGAAACTGAATGCACTTAGAGCAGGTTCTATTTCCCGTTAAGTCATTCAGACAATCATACGATAAGCCGCTTTACACGGTACAATTTCCTTCCTGAAGGAATTTGTACATTCGTTTGTACAATAAAATGTACCGTGTAAAGCGGCCTTAAGGGACCCTATTTATTCAGAGCTAAAAACCATAACTAAATTCTTTGATTTTTTCCTCCCTCAAATAGCGTGATGGGTTTGTGTTTCATTTAATATGCTTGTGCATGTAGAAAGATGTAGAGGCAGTGCAGGCCTGACGCCAACTTTTGCGACCTGGATGGAGCGGCAGTTGAGTGTTCCACATCCGCTCATATAATCCTATTCAACGACGAAATTATAATCACGGCGATTTCAGCCTCAAGGCAAGCGGCTAGGGCTCGTGTGGAGTTTGCATCAATATCAATGTCACCGACGCCGAACACATATTTCTCGGCCATGAATAGCCGATCTCTATCATTTTTATTATTTTTTCATTGCATCGATTTCTGCTCCCTCACCATTCCCGGGTCTATCCCCTCCAGAGCCGTCTTTTGGAAAAAAATCCTCATCGTCTAACATACCCTTCCCCTCCCCTCTCCCCCCGGTGACGACGACGAAAATGATTTGCCACTAATAGCTCTCCGTGTGGTGCTCGCTGCCTGCTGAGAATTTGAGCGCAATCCCTCGAAAACTTCCCCCCCCCCCTCGTCTAGGAATTTTGAAATTTTCACATGAGCACACGTGATTCCTCTTTCCTTGCCTCAGTAGAAAAAAGAGGGAATCAAATTCTTTGCATTCTGCCATAGCCGATGGCATTTGTTCCAAAAAGAATGCAACGTGCATCGCTGTCACGCAACGCAAGACCACGCAAAGAGATAAGAGCGAAGCTTTCAACGGAGCGTCCCGCAGGGGATTGTGCCTGCACCTCCTTTGTTCTCTCGCCGGTGAAGTGATCAGTGGCACGTCTCTTAGGAATGGCATTACCGCGCAGCATTTGCTTTCCCGCCATCCGACTTCTCAGAGAGGCTCGCATAGATGGAACTACTCTCGACCAATTTCTCGCAATATTGTCTCGGAACTTCAGCTTCATGCTTGCCGCACACAAATGTAACTGAAGTATTTCTAGAAACCCGTTTTCATCATGCAGATCATGCAGGTATTGCTTGTTTTGTGCAAGGATTGCAGAACGGATAAATCAAAATTTTTGCCCCCATTCTTTTCAGCTTACGACATATTCCTAAATCTTTACGAAATCTAATATCATCATGCGTTATCCCTTAAATGAATGTAAATTTCACTAAGTCCAGGGTAATCAGCTTCATATTAAATGAATTACCATTATTGCATCGGCCCAAATTAATTTTGTTTTTTAATTAATTATTATTGAGAAAGAGTAAAATAAAACTCACATTTGTATGTAAACCAAAATTGATAGGGATATATGGCAAATGGTAAACTAGGTTTGAAACTGAAGGAACACCAGTCATTAAAACTGAACAATATTCTGTACACTAAATTTTAACTCTGTTATCATAGGTCACTCTACTAGCCAAGGTAAATTGGCCACATATTCTTTCAAATCTACGTAATCATTTTGTTATACTTACATAGAATCATATACGTACTAAACCTATATAAACGAAGTGGTCTAACACCAGCATCCTTTGCTTGCATTAGCATATTATCACTTGTCTTCTTTCCAGTTGTTGAGGTGGTTTTTGAGTTTCCATTTCTCGGTATGAGTTATTAAACAAATTGACGGAGCCAGATTAATGTCGTTTTTACTGGATACATTGCATGAAAGAGAATGTAGTCTTACCGCTACTTAATATAATTTTTCGGTCATCTACTTTTTTCCGTACTAAATAAGATTATCAGCAGTTGAGTAATTTTCTCAGCAATGGATCGAGTACAACTACAGTTTTTTGAGATACAGTTATGGTAACAGTATCTGAGTTGATAGTTTTTGACTGACCTTATCCGTTGAAAAAATTAACAAAGTTACTCTTTTCAAAAATCCCATTTAGTGAAAATATTGAAATCTCGTTTCAGTCTGTCATTAAGAAGCATATGCCTACGAAACCGCTTACAATTTGCATTTTTTTTTTGCTTGCCGGACGATTCTGTGGTCTTTGGAATCCCGATAGGCTGCTGAGCCTGTCATCAGGTTTTCCAGGGACCGAACCAACAGAACTTGACACACATCCATGCCCTGGGTGGTGAAAAACCCACTCAGGCGGGACTCGAACCCGCGACCCTCGGATTAGCAGGCGAGGACTTTACCCCGCCGCCACCGGGGCCGGCATATGATGGATATTTAATGGAATGGTGGCCGGCATATTTAAGGAAATAATTTGGAAAAAATCAGATTGTCCATTGTACCATAACTTCTTTTAATGAACAAATAGCCGGACTTGTTGCAACTGCTATTTATTTTAGACTGAATAACTCCAATGATAAGGGGTTATGTTTTAAGAACTCGATTCCTTTAACTAGCAAAACTAGTACGATACATTTTTGTGGCGGTTTCACATAGAATTTTGCATATTTTCAGGTAAAAGTTTAACCATTCATATTGCTTGTATTAAAACGTTCAGGTAGGTTCTGTAAAATTCATTGGCTCCCACCTCACGTCCTTTTGTGGAATATGAGATTTCTATATTTTTATTTTGATAAGGGTTTAACGATAGCCTTGATATCATCATGAGACCTAAAAATAAATATTACATTGTCTCACATTTTGGTAAAATTAAGTTAATTTATGCTTTTTCTATTTCAAATTTGAACCAGATATCTGGAGGACGAGATCACATTTTCGGTGTTTGCAATATTTGAGTCCTTGGAAATAAAGTTAAATCTCGCTCTCGATCGTGACGTAGGTACGTGAGGTAGAGAAGTATCTTGCAACTGTAAATCCCAAAATAAAGCAGTAAATTGGTATAACTACAAAGAAAATTTCATCATAATATTGGAATATTATATTATAAGAGTTCTTCAGAATATTATAAAGAGTTTCATAACGTGTAAAACTACAACCACCAACCCACTGTTTTCTATTTTTCTTTCATTCCTTTGGCTACTCCATTGCCTGCTACATTGATCAAAGGTTCTACCGCATTTTACATCTCCGTATTCCTACTCTGACACTCTTTTTCACCATGTGCTGAAGAACGAGGCTAAAAATAATACAGCCTTCCATTATAACTTTTCACTCTCAATAGCATTGTATTATTCACTTTATCATTTTTTCCTTTCTTTTTTTATATCAATAGTCGTTAATGGTGTCTAACTTTAAAAATTTCGACTAATGTGAATTGAGGTTTTTGTAAATAACTACAGCATAAATAAACTCCTTGATTTCATTAAAATTATAGCTGATAATTTTACTCAAATGCTCGATGGTAAAGAAATATTGCATGATTAGAAAATAACAGAAAATAACTGCACTGTTCAGAGGAAAAGGATGGCCATAATTTGACTAAAATTAGAGAGGTATTAAGCGACAGAGGCTGAAAAAGGTGAAAATCAGCTGGAATTTTAACTACATCGACATTGATTATTATTCCTTGCCAAGGAATTTAAAAATTTTTGTGTGTTGATTCGGAGCTTTAACGGATCTTAAGACAATAGACTTGGCTATTATATTGATCGTTAGAAGGATCATTGTCATCTTCCCAATATATAGGTTTGCTGCATCTCTACTAATCATTCTTCCTACCGCTGTATGTTATTTTATGTTTTTTCATGACATTTTTCGTTTTATCACCGTGTAAATAGGCTTCAATAAATGAGTCCAATACGTATATACTCTCTTCAGCGTAGGTTTAAATTTTTTCGCTTTAGTTTCTTTAGGCTATTAATTATTCCAGTATTTTCTAAGGAAGAACGACGAGGACGTTAGGGTTCGGTCAGAAGTAGCATTAGGTACAGATGGATGGATGAAAGGGCCTGCAGCCAGGAAATGTTAGGATTGAACGGGCGATTATGGTGATTCTTATATACAACAGCGTATTCACTTTGTAAGCAACTAGCGTAAATTAATGAAAAAATAGCATGCCGGAGCTTTCACATCAATCTCCTACCGTCTGGCGGTGTTACTATCAGAAAAAGAACCACATTATAACATTCCTCATGATATTCCTGAAGCATCTTTTTCGTCAATCAATTCAATTCAGTTCTCTCACTGATTTTTTCCTGAAGGTTGTTTGATGCCACGTTTGTTAAGCAACTACACCCATTTTCTTAGAATTTTATATATTCAATTTTTGTTACATTGGCAAGGATGAAAAAAGTGATGTGTAAGGAAAACTATAATGATAGCTCATTCTTCCAATTAATTTGAAGGCTTGCGTCTCTTGTTTTTCCATCAGATAATTCTACACTGACTACCCATTGTTTATTGCTAACAACCTTTGTTCCACCATCTTATTCATGGTCAGCCCGCGACTCATTTGCACATAGATTTGTCATTTTTAGTCTCAATATTTCTTCAATTTTATATTTTATGGAAACATTCCATTCCTGCTGCTGTCTGTATAAACATTTCGTATAACTCTCTACGCAGCTGTATTTGCCGATACTTTCAATTCCTATTCTATTCAATATGACTTCTTCTTTTATCAGTTTCAATTTTTGCTATTCTTTAGTTTCCAGCCTGGTTCCTTGCGTATAATTCAGTATTGATCTGATTTTACTCTGTATATACCTGGCTTAGACGGGTTGATTTCCCAATTATTCTTCTTTCAGTTGTATCTTTGGGGTAACCCGGTATCTTATTTTACTCAATCAATCGTTCTTAAATAGAAATATTAAAAGAACAGGTTTACAGAAGATGTGTGGTGTGCTATGAAAATAAGACGGAGATGAAACTTTAAGAAATTCTCCAAAGACAGAATTGTTGCAGAAGGCTCCAAAAGGAGACAGAGAATCGGCCTCAGAATGCCTAAAGAATTACTGAAAAGGCAGAAAACGAAGAGGGAAAGCTTTCTCTGGGAAAAATTATTTGTGCATTTCCGCTCGCTTTTTTTCCCCAATCTCGTCTCACTTGGCATTCCGTCTTCCACGCCCTTTCGCTCACTGGAAGCTTGTATACGTGCCGGGGAATGAGGGAAGGTCGGGCCCGGGTGAGCGATACAGGAATTTCAAATTAAGCGTTTGAAAGTTGCGGTGCAAAAGGCGGCAGGCATGCTTGGTTCGCCAGGGATGGAGCGTTGGGCTGCTCCGGTTTTTTTTTCAAATTTATTTTTTTCTTGGGAATGGGGGAGAGAGAATGATGAAGGGATGGGGTTGCGGGGTGCTGTATTTGTGAAAGGAGGATGGTGGGAAGGAGTGGAACATGGGCGAGGGCATGAGTTAGTG
Organism: Ceriagrion tenellum; assembly: GCA_963169105.1. Classification (NCBI taxonomy): domain Eukaryota; kingdom Metazoa; phylum Arthropoda; class Insecta; order Odonata; family Coenagrionidae; genus Ceriagrion; species Ceriagrion tenellum. The sequence goes on along the minus strand of OY720641.1, from coordinate 6,960,424 downwards.
TGGGAATCCGGAGATTGTTGAGAGATATAACCGAGTAGGCTGTGGAAGGAAGGACTCGGGGCCGACGGGTTTGTGTATTAGAGGGAATGGTTTTTCTGTTTTATTTTGCGCTCTCGGCCCGACATCCGTAGAAGGAGAGTGTGGGAGAAGAATTTGAGAAGATAGTGCAAAAGGTTGAAAATTCATAACGCCGAAGAATGAAACTTGAGGTTAGGAGGGTTGGCGGTGATTCGATGCGGTTGCCGTGGCAATAAAGGGTACAATTGTGTCAGAAGGGATGTTGGGGCTATTGGACAGATCCGCCCCTTATTTCCAAGATATTCCATCGTTCAGTCGTGAAACGATTGTGCGATCTCCGCTAAATTTTTGGTGCATGTTCATCTTGCCGTTATCTTATATATGCATATAGCTACATCCGGCTTAACATGAACTCATGCTCTGATTTCATGGCAGTGTCATTCGGCCTGCGAATTGAAATTTTGTGTGTGAGACGAGTTTATTCCTAATATCATGTCTTAGATCAAAAATGACGGAAAAGCAGTCCCAAATTGAAATAGCATCAGAAATTTGGGGTAGGATGCATCGGGTCTTCCAAGGTAGGACGTCAGGAATGCTTTAGACTTTCACCAACAGATATGCATGCCTACAACGGTGACATTAATTGGTGAAAAACCAAATGACGAACGATTTTCACATGTAGAATCGTAAATTGCGGTATTTAACCTCGAGCGCAGAATTGTAGTGCTGTTATCTGCCTTAGCATGATTGAAAATGTGGAAAAAACTTATTATTATACTAAAACTTATTTGAGGCCAAAATGCTAAAACTATGAACGCCAAAACGGATGATAAAATCTTAAGACAAATTAAAACAAGTCAAAAGACCTGGTGTATGTCCTTGTTTCCGATTCCATTTTTGCTAAGATCATCCTATTTTGAAAAATTGTAAAAATTTGATCTAAAAATGATTTAGAGGTTGTAAATGAGAGAATAATCTGAGAATAATATCGCAATAACTTTATCTAAACTTAAATTAGTCATATCCATGAATCCTATCAAATTATCATTACTTTCCAATTTTCAATTGAATGTTAGATCACATCTATTGAAATACGGTTTAAAATAAAACTTAGATGTTTTTAATTTTTAGTTCATGCAAGTTTTTTTACTAGTTTCATTTAAAGGGTAATAAGTAATGCTATTATTACCAAAAAAAGTGAAGGAGCTATATCACTCTGGGATATGTGTGAATATCTTGGGGTCAATTTTATGCACTGACTCCAGTGTATGTTCCCATTGCCGCGAAATTGAAAGCGCCTATTTAACTCAGCTTTACATTTAAAAGGTGGAATCTCATCGCTATACAAAAATCGCATTTGATTTGGTACATAGTGACGCTATAGGTGTCAATGCATACGTCAAATGATTGACGTCGCCACGAGTAAAATATTTGAGAATTCAACCTCCTTCCTGTTTCTATGGGACACATTCAGTACATATAGCAGCAACGCTCATCCTATGCATGGAACATTTTTACAATTCTTTTTATCAGTATATTTTGTGCTATTTTCTTGTAGATTATGCTAGAGGATACCAAGGCCGGCTTGATATTCAAATTCTGTTTGATAGCGTGATTTCTGTAAAAAAAAAGGTTGTAGCCTATTGGTATACTGGCATTTTTAAAAAGCACACATATTGGCAAAACTGTTGATTGCAGACAATTCTTTCAATATATTTCATTCATGGAATATTCCAAATTGGTAGGTACAAGGGCTTAACCAATGGTGTATGGCTGTTTAACCTACTAGGCACACCGAGGTGGCGAAGGCATTAAAGTGGGTTCACTGAAGAAGGAAGGTATGGGTGAAGGTAACGGAAACAGTTACTGATATGAGAAAAAAAACTAAAAGTTGATTTGGTACTTTTAGACTTAACTTTTTAATAATTCTTAGATGAATGCCATGATCTTTCAGGATGCATAAGTATTATACGAATAACGAAAATCGAACATAAATCACTAAAAGAGCGTGGAATGATCATAATGATCAAATTAGTAAGTGGCTATATATATTTGAGTTACCTACCAGCATTGAAAGTAACCCTATGAATTGGTTATTAAGCATATGCCCTGTGTATCATGTATTTATCTAACTTCACGAAGGAATCCGTTAATTTTTGTGGTGGCATCACGAGTATTTCCCAAGATCTGCGGATTTTCCGTCATCGGAAATATCTTATTGAATCCCGCCTCATTTGACTGTAAGTGAGGTCTCTCGTACAGAAAAAAATGCGTCGGCATCGTTACTTCTTAAAATTGTAGGTAGAAAGTATTATTCCGGAAAATCGTCTCTCTTGTAATCTGGGTCATTTCATGCTCAAGTAGTAAGTGCACTCCTCTTAAGGTTTTGGGTGTGGTGTCGGTCGGTGCTCGTAATATTCGACGCCCAACTCTCGGATCGACGGCGTTCTCCTCGCGGGAATGGCAAAGCATGGATTCTTTTACTCTTTGCCTCCAAACCCGATTTAGCTCTTCTCTACAGCGGGGATAGGAGACCGTGACGCGATCAAAACCTAAGTATGACGTCGCAGTATGTCATAGACTTCGAATACGCCTTCGACATGGATGACATATTAAAGCGGAGACAGGAGTTTCGCATTGGAGCTTTGAGCACTAATCAATCACTCCAGGCCTTTAGTAATAGGGCTCGAAACTGTGGCATTTCTTGCCTCGGGACGGTACACTTGACACTGCTAGTTCCTTCCCCTTTGCAGGAGTTCAAGTTGAACTTCTTGGGAGGAAATACTTCAAGTTATGAGTGTGCAAGTACTGTTAGCTGTCTAGCCATCCTCATTTCATGGGTATTTGACTGCTTTAAACCTTACCTTTTTGTTGGAACAACTTCAAACTTTAAGTTTTGCAAGAGAACTGTATGGATAAATACAAATCTTTTGCTTCTATTGCGCGAAAACGCTGGTGGGTGGAATTTAACCTGAACGTATTATTTTTATTTTACGGTGGCCAGCGTTATAAAATTGTCAGTCGTAGATTTCTCAACACAATCGCTCTTTGTCATATGGTAATCCTGTAAAAGTGCATATCTACAGGCTTAGTGCCTTTCTTTGCAGCAGGTTGCTGAAGTAGTAAAAAATAGTCTGAGTGGCTGAAAGTGTCACTTTTTCCAGCTCTTATTTTTTTATCCTTTGCATAAAAAATCTATCACTTACCGTGGATTTTTCTCGCCAGCTTCCTTGTTTTTACTCCCGGTATTAACTCTGGTTAACGTAAACAGACATACGTCATAGCCTTTCAGATAACTTATGGCTAACTGAGAGATAGGATTTTGTATTTTTCATCCTTTGACGTAGATAAGGGGCATTACATCATGAAACTATAGTTTTAAAACCGAAGAAACATTGTTTATCCCTGGTTATCCCTGTTTTTTCCTTACTTTTCTTTGGCTAGATCGAGATAATAGATGAATATGCGGCTGTATAGCAAGAATATCTACCAAGTGTTTGAAATTTAAGACAGATAACTCATGAAATATGTATTGGATACTTAGTGCTATGGATTATACTTGATTTTACTATAGTTTTCACCAAAAATGCGGATTACTTTTAATGTTAATGAATGAACTATGTATGATGGGAGAATGAACACTAAATAAGTTATTGCGTGCCGATTTATAGTTAGTTATCGATAGAAAATATCGTAAGGTAGCCATCGAATTTTATTTTTATTTTTTTTATATTTTTATTAATTTTAATTTCATTTGGAATAAATTTTCAATATATTTTCTGAAATTAATATACAACGCCCTTGTTAACTTTAGACTTAGATACGGTATATTCTATTGGGGTGGAGCTTACCAAAACTCTATAAGATCCATCCCCTTTTCTACAAAAAAGAATAGTTAATAAGAATAGAGTGTTCTTAAAAAAGAATCGCTTTGACCGTTCCTTTCCTCAATTTTGTCGTCTTGGGGTGCTCCACTTGAGACTTCAATTTATTTATAAAGTTTTACGTCGTTTTTACATAAGAAGTGATTATACATACATAACAGTAGTGGTTCTTATTGTACAATTCTTCTCCCTACACCCCACGTAAAGCACGTATTTCATTACCTATGCCGAACCTGACGATGACGAACCTGGTATTCAAACGATGTTTCTCATACATAGGACCTGCATTGTATAATTTATTACCTGTTTCATGTTTTAAATAATAATTGTAAACCCTACAAAGAAAAACATACTATCCTTGTTGTTCACTGAAGAAAGTCTAGAGGATAATTTCTTTTAACTGCAGTATTCTTTGATACAGGTACTGCAATTTCAAAATGATGTAATTCCTTTATATATGTGTGCACAACGCATTTTGTAAACTATGGTAGCCATAATTCAGGTTTACCTCCATGGCTACCTAAAATTACTCCCCGATTTAGCTAAATATATTATGTTGTACGTATTCTCTGTCAGAGTAATGATAAAAAGTTATTATATTATTATTAAAGTTGTCAAACTAACGCGTCAACGTGCTAGCGCTTAAGGGAGAACCTCTACTACAAGTACCTCCGATAACATACCTTGATATTTTAATATTTTGTAGAGAAATCATTTATTCATCAACCCGTGAAAAAATAATTGGGGGTAATCGGCCATTTAACGATGATTACAGGATTTGAAAATCGTAAATTTCAGCCTCAAATTACATTACTCTTATGGAGGAATGGTGACACCCCTCCCTTAAAGATTTTATTTCTCGATATTTTACCCAAAAAGGCCATCTCAAAAACCACTATATTGTGACTAAATAATCAACGGGTGAAATATATTTTTTTCAGGTAGCCTTATCAACCATTTAAGACTATTGTTTATGATTGAAAAACGATGAAGAGTCCAACTTCCGTTCTATAGCCGCCATTTTGAAACAAATTTGGCAACGTTGTTAGCGGAAGAATCAAAACAAACCGGCGCAGTACCTCTATCATCCATGCCTCACGTCACGATTGCAGACGATCTATGCTACGACGTGTATCCAGTATTATATTACCTGTCAGTACTGGTTACTCAATCAATAGCTTAGTACGCTCAAATTTTATTAGAAATGGCAGTTATCTTACCCGAAATATGATAGATCCCTGAAAATAGGAGACATCGCTGTATGTGCGACAATTGCTACTCACGTTCTTCTATATATGTTCTTCAAAGGACTGTTTCCAATATTTCAATGTGTATTTCGAAATATAAGGTATTCGTTTTTATCTTGCAGAATATAATACTTTGGTTTAAATACGAATTTATGATCGCCCACATAATATATTTCATCAACTATGTAATTGAGAATATAATTCGATAATATGATTTGTACGGATATGAACGAGGCACTTATTGTTTATGTGTACCAATAAGTTTGGAAATACAATTTCCCAAACCTGCTCATTGATCGACTACCAATTAAATCTCTGACAGAATAAATAAGTTTGTCTGGGGTAGCTTAATTGCTCTGGTAAGCAAGTTATATAATTATTCTAGTTCCTCCGGAAATAAGTTTTTAGCAGTATATCTATTTCATGATGTCCCTCTTATTATGCCAGATAATTGGTAGTTAATTTACCTGATTGGTCATTACTCCCACGATTATTCACTTATATGGGTCAATCCATATCAGCTCTTGACACCTATGTTTTAGGGCTCCCACTTACAGATGTCTTGGGTATGAGTATTAAGTTTCCTTTAAATATACTACAATTTTTAAATGTCCAGCTCATCTATTTTGATATTTTCCCTGCTAAAAATGTCTACTGGTTACAGGATTTTTCTAGTGTGTCCTACTGATCTCCAATGTATCCTAACTGTTCTCTACTGTCATGGGTACAATAGCCTACTGACCTCTACTGGTTACAATAAACCAACTGTACTCTACTCTTTAGGGGGAACATAGCCTCTGGACATTAATTCATATGTAGCTGCAGTTGTTGTTGCTGCAACTGATGTCCAATGAGAATTTTTATCATAATTTAATATGCACATGCATCATAATGTTATATGTATTACTACAATAGACCAACTGTGGCCAAAGAAAACAGTAGGAATTCAGTAGATCTACTGCAAACAGTAGAAAACGGTAAGATTCCAGTAACCTACTGAAAACAGTAGGATATTCCAAAAACTGTAAACAGTAGGGGAAGTTTTCAGCAGGGTTCCTCCTAATAAACAGGCAAAACGTTGGAAAAAAGTACATGATATAATTTAAACAATGGACCTATCCTCCAGAGAAAACAAATATTATTAACAAAATGATGGAGTTGCATGATTCCCCAGAAGTATCCCTGCAATACATACACTATATTGAAAGAGAAATTCTCAGCAAAGTCTTGTGGAATTATGATCTCATGTAGACATGCAATATTACTATGCAATATAAAAAATGGACATCATTTGGGGCCCAATAGGCAGCGTTTAAATCAGCCCACTACACTACATACCACTAAGCAGCATGACCTCTGCAAATTGCACATTTCGCCAACTCCAAGTGTAGGGTAACAAAAAAAGTAGATGATACATGGGCTGTGTTGCTCTAACGCTTGAAGAAAGAGATATTCTAGTGAACTTCAGTACCTACCTGATAACAAGGATAAGTCATACATTTGACCAAAACATTCTGACGAGTGCTGAATACCCTCAACAGACGCGTTGATGTCAGTACCATTGCCAAAGACTATCACAGGAAGGCATTACGTCTTGCCTGACAGAAATATTATGGCTTGAAGCAAGTCTAAAAACCCAATACATGTACTTACATACTTTGAGAGAAATACACAACATACATTTCAACAGACATTTATTTCTGCAACAATTTTAGTAATTATTACTTTGCTTTTTATTATTTTCAAGGTATTAAACCAATTATGTAGGCCTTCATCACCTTCACATTTCCATGTATTCACTAATGAATGAAGGCCAATTCTCTTCTCTGCCAACCTGTTTGTCATGCATGATGACACACCCATATCAATGTTGGGACTAACTCTCTTTTCCTCTTGGTCTGCTCCTGCCTCTTTACAAATGACTGCAGAGTGAAACTGTATTGTGAAAACATAGCTTCACTGACGCATAATTTCTCACATATTTTCTTTAAATTCAGTGCATCTGAGTGAGCATTGTGCCCATTATTTGAAAAGTCTCCATGAACTTCTTTGACCAAAGCACTGAATCACACTCCGTACAAATCATCTGCTTGGCCAAGAAATGCACGTCAACGATTCGGTATCCTTCAATAGGTGAACACGAAGGGTTGATTTGAAAATCACTTACAGCAACATTCCGTTTCAGATTTTCCAATCTATTAGCCTTATATTTAGACACAAATTTACCCTTAATACGAACTGATGAAGCTATTTCTTTAGCTCTCGAATGGAATTAGCGATTCAAAAAGCCAAACCACACTGCCCAAGAGAGCTGGGTTATAAAAATAGCCGCACTCTAAAGGAAGGACTCTCTAGAGGAAGTATAATAGGTAACTACAATACAAAATCCCCTATTGTAAAACTAAAGCAAATGCTTGGAAAATTATATCAAAGGCAATGAAACTCAATGAGGTAACGCAAACGAACAAGGTTGTCTACCACAGTGCAACACGGGTTTCTTTACGGTGTTGTCAAGTTTATCGCCAGTAAATGTCTTATAAACATGTTTTAATTACATTTATAAGAAAAGAGCAATACCGATTTTTAGTTCTGTTATTTTATTTTATCCCTATTTTTATTATTATTGCAATTATATTGTCGTTAATGGGGAAACTTGAAAGTTCCTCTTGAGACGTGACGTCAATATAGAAGCCTTTCTTCATATCACTGAATTACTTCATGTGGAGGAAAACTCATGTTCAATATAGCCAAGTTGAATAGTTAAAAATTATTTATTATTATTATTAATAACATATTGAGCAATTTAATCTTGTTCCGGCCAAGTTAATTTTTCCTATGAAAGTAGTACTTCGAAGCGTTGGTTCTACCTTAAGGAAAATTTAAGTTAACAAAAATGGTGAACAGACCGGAGTAACGGCGTCTAGCATTGATAACCATAGCAAGCGTCCTTTCCCTCAACATCAGATTGTTAATTGACTTATGTGTTTCTTGTCGATGGAATAACGGTTTTTTATCGCTTTTCATACCGTTTAAATATATAATTAGATTCTGTGAAACCGAGCCTTTAGAGTCGTTCCCTCAGTCGTAATGCTCAAAAGATCTTCTCCGACGCGTGAAGTTGCTTGAAATATCGAACGATATTCCTCCCTTGGACCGAGCTGTGTGTATTCGTGCGCGTGACATCTCGCCAGGCACTCTCAAGCCTCTCCTTTGATATGCCAACCGTTTCAAAAGGATATTTGATGCCAACGGTGGGCCTCTGCGCGTTCTCCCTTTGAGCTCCTCGTCTCGGACGGTCTCTGGGCAACCAGCGAATTCGGCACTGCACTGGATGTTGAGGCAAGTCATGCTGCTGAATGCATGCCAACGTGCATTTCCCGAGATTTTACTGCGTGAATCGGCACTGGACTCCTAATGTGTCTTTTTTGCACGGAAGGTTATGGCTAGTGAAGCGGCTTTTGAGCCGTTGAGGAGTATTTCCAGTCTCTAGTGAAGCACTTTCTGACTCAGACATGTCATGCAGTTTCCCAAAAACCGGATGCATATTCTGACCATCCGAGGTCTTTCATTTTTTAACATTCTGCCGCTTTGTCCTCCGTTTTTTATGGTATCTGTGATTCACATCCTACTTTAAAACTCAATAAGTATGAGGTATGATAACTTAAAATAGTAATTTAAAAATTAATTCTAGACTAGTAAAATTAGTAAGGAAATAGTTACAGTCTTTACTTTGTGGAAGTTTTCCATTATCAACAAATTTTAAATGACTTTGTTTACTCGACTTGTGGTTTGTTATCATGACCCTTGTTTCGACACTTCGTGTCATAATCGTCTCATCTGAAGGTGTCACGAAGTATTGAAACGCGGGTCGTACTAACGAAGTCAATTTACTTGTTCGATCCATAAAATTAATTTCAAAAACATACCTCACTATTAAATTAACTGTAATTGAATTAATTGTATGTATTTGCATCCTCCATCAGAGTATTTTCTGAAAATCTACTATATGTGCCATTTTTAGTTTTTCAGTCTCTCATGCATTGAACTTAAATTCTTAACGTTTTTTTAGAATACCACTTTCTAATCATAATGATCCATAAGTTTTTACCGTTTAATGGCTGTTATTCATCAAAGGAAAAGGAATAACTGTAGTGATGAGTTAGTGATCCATCATTTATTTGGTCTACGACCACCTGGATGGAAAAATAGTGAATTGGAGGAACACCAGATAATGACTAGTAAATGAAACTCTTGTATAAACTAAGAAGGTATAAAATGGAAATAATTATAATGAAAATAATTGTTGCCAAGTTTGAGATTATAGACTTGGAAAATACGACCGATATGTGAATACTTTTTCATTATATCGTGTTCAGAAGCGATAAGAGCCGTTGTTAGGAATGACATATTTCAAATCAAGTAAGAGTAAATTAATAAGAACATTTTGAAGCTAGTTAGGTTACATATGTTATTCAAAACCTTGCGTACTCTACCTAGGGCTAATATCTTCTCCGATAATTATTCGGTGCATTCATAAAATGTAATGGGCAGCTCATTTGGGTGAATAAAGTTTGGTTATTCCGTAAATTTAATTATGAAGAATTTTGCTAAACCAAAGGGAAGCCATACAACGTTTTAGTCGACAGCTATAAGAGTCTAGTGTCTGAAAAACGGGAGCTTTGTTAGATGTGGCAAAAATGATTAGGATATGTGGGAGAGAAGCTGGACTAATAGAGACGAGGGTCAAGACGGGATAAATCATGAAGCTAATGTTTATGAAGGTTCTATAACTTAGCTTTTTAGTTCATTATAATTCGTCCTATTCATTTTTCTCCTTTCTTTGGTTAAATCGAAGCTATCCTGCTATGTTTCAGAAATTTCGAGCTATCCTGTTATGTTTCAGACGAGGGTCAAGACGGGATAAATCATGAAGCTAATGTTTATGAAGGTTCTATAACTTAGCTTTTTAGTTCATTATAATTCGTCCTATTCATTTTTCTCCTTTCTTTGGTTAAATCGAAGCTATCCTGCTATGTTTCAGAAATTTCGAGTCGAGACCTTTTTAAAAACTTGTTTTGTGTTGTGTCTCAAAAAATTAATTGAATATCGTGAGCTTTGAAAATAATGCACCGGGCAATTAATTATGGAAACTTGGGAATTTGTATGCTTAGATCCCAGTATCTCGAGAGAGCGTAATTTGGTCCCGGTTGCTACAACTTTGTTCCCTGCATCCAAGGGGGTAAGAAACGGCATTCTCCTTTTATCACCTTGGTAACCAACTCATGTTTTCAGGGGAAATGGGTTGTAAGGGTAATGTAGCGAGAGGGGGAGTGGTCTTGGGGTGAGGGGGTGAAGGCCTACACGGGGTCAGATGGCTTTGCGAGTGGGTCACTGGGGGTTGTACCTTCTCTGCGAGCAAAAGGGGCGGTGGGGTGAGGAAAGGCGAGGGGAAGTAGCGAGGGCCGAGCGCGTAGTCGTTTGAGGAGATCGGCCAAAGGGTGTATGCAGAAAGGAAGCAGGGATAAGGAGCATTTCGTCGGGTTCCAAAAATGTTTTGGGCTTCCTTGCGGTGTAACACTGCTGGACCATAGCGGCGCAAACTACTTGGAGGAAATGTATGGAGTTCCATTCGCCGAAGTGTCTAAGCTTCAAAGAACTTTCAGAACTGCATCTAGAAAGAATTTAGTGCTGCGAAGATCTGCGAGATTTTTTTGAAGGTTACTATCATCAACTCAAATTGTTCTGCTTGACTGCTGGTTTGATCTGTGTAGGAAATTTTCTCAGAACTAAAATTAAAATATAAATAAAACGTTTTGCTGCGCTCAAATCAAATCAATTTTCCAAGGAAATAGAGTTGCATCGATCACAATTACGAGTGATCATAAGGAAAAGGAAGGAAAAAGAGTTGACAATTTTTTATTTAGTATTCTGGGCACCTTAGTCCACATGGTTGTGTAACATGCATAATGTGGCTGCCCGAATAATTTAATCTCTTGTTAATCAGTATCAGTAAATAGTCCTAACAAGAAAAGCGGGCTGGTTGTGGTTGAATCATACATTACCACACACTTATAATGAGGCAGGAATGGTGCTTAATATTTGTTAATTTGCAAATGATCAAGAGAGACAGAAAGGTAGTGACGAAATCATTGTGGTCAATCATTGAGCCATATGAAAAGGGCACTTTCCATGCTGGCCAATTCTAGAAGCTGAAACCAGTCCACCATCTTCGTTGACCCTCATTTTTCTATAGCACTTTTGGTCTAACGGACTAATTGTGCAATTTTACCATGTTTTCCATTGATAACTTACTATAATCCAGCGTGCATTCACTAATTTTATATGCATTCTCCGTAAATAAGTTGTATGTTTATTAAAATTGAATACAATACGCATTCCCGGAGAAAACTAGGGCAAAATAGAGTATAATCCATAGCATTAAGTAGCGAATGTATGTATCAATAGTTACTTGTCTTAAATTTCAAACAGATGGTTCATAATCTTTCTTTACATCCGCTAACTCGCCCATTCCGTCGTTCTATGCATAGAAAAATAAGGAAAGAGAAGGGTTAAACAATATTCACTACGTTTACCATCAGATCTCAGATCGATCTGAACTGGGACCGATCCGAAATTTACACGCGAGCCTACTTAGATCGCCTGGTACTAAATAAAACTAAATAGCAGACTAGAAATATCGCTCTTGAACAATCGACTCCATCAGTTGATGCACGGTTGTGTGTAAGCAAGTGCAGAGTTAGAAATTTTCAGCCGCATTCCGAGTGAACAAAATTTCCCAAGTAGAGGTAGAATAGCGATGAGCTACGACATTATCAACGTCATTTCACTCGTGTTACAAGTGGTTGCAATACACGCCTTGAATAATAACGATCATCTTTTGTTTCCCAATTGTAACCAAAAGAATAACGTGGTGCGCCTCAGATCCGCTGGTTCGGATCGATCTTTGGATGGTTGATAATATTTCTTTACATGCGCTAATCCGTCCATTCCGTCGTACTATGCATAGGAAAGTAATGAAAGAGTAGGGGTTAACAGTATGGTTGCAATATTGGTTGTTAGGCCTCAGTTTAATGACGTAGTGCCCTCTCCGTATACCTCAATGGAATAGATGGCGAGAACATTGCGTCATCAAACCGTGGTCTGATAACCGAAATAACATCCATATGGGTTATCCCTGCTCTCGCGTACTTGAATAGCGCAACGAAATGTATTACGTAGCCAATATAGTGTAGTTTTTACCGGGAAAGCGGATTTTTATTAATGTAAATAAATGAGCCTTATATATTTGGAGAATGCGTATTAAAGAAATGAGTTTTCCCAGTAGTACTTCTTCCTAGTAAGTTATAGATGGAAAACATTGTAAAATTTCAAAATTTGTCCGTCAGCCTGTTAGCATTAAAAGGGAAATCGAGGATAAGAATGATGACGGACTGGTCACCCCCACGTTAGAACTTTAAGTATTGGCCACCATTGCAAGCGCCATCTAGGTCTACCTCAGTGGAGTGAATTAATGGAAATTGATATTTTCGAGAGGAAAGTGTTGGTGGAGAATCGAGAAAGATGTGATTTCAGCAGAGGGAGGGGGGTGGGAGGGATTTCCATATTTTCCTTCACTTGCCTGCGATTCCGGTGATCGGGCGGGAATGATGAAACATTCAGCATTTGTGGACTTTTTTGGGATTTTTCTAGGATACATGGAGTTGGAGTTATTCGAATCGAGTTACGCGGCTGAATACTCCTTATACAATTGGTAAATATTTACACAAATAATGGGGAAAGAGCTATAAATGGAAGATAATGTTGCCATTTATAAGAGGAAGTAGCCATGAGGAAGGCTGTGCCAAAGGTTAAATTGTTGTTTACCACTAACCATTTTTTATATCATGGCTTTCGTTTCCAGATGATATCTGTTTTATGATACGTGATAAACCAAGCACAACTTGTAGCAGCACCATACAGTAACTGCCACTGAAAGCGTAGTATATTATTAATAAAATTACAGTTATCGTGCTATCATTGTGTGAATGAATACTTTTCACTGCTCCTGCCTTTTTCGTAGTAGGTGCAGCAAATTTTGAAAATTTGTATAAAATGTTTATATTTAAATGTAGGAAGCCATGGTCAATGGATAAATAAACAAACAATAAAATTTAAGATACAGTTGTGCGGTCATCCTGCTAAAAGTGGCGTTAAGAGATAAAACTGGGCTCTGTTTGGTAGTTCTATTTGGCGAGGCATTATGATTACAGATTTGAGAAATATGTGAGACATCGAACAAATGAAATGAAAGCAATAATTCTCTTATTTTTCATATAAAAAAACATTTCTACATCCGAGCTTAACGCGACCAAAAGGGCATTTCTTTTGCAAGCATTAAAGTTTAACATTTATCGCAAGAAGGTATGACTTATTCTAATGAAATTATCAGTGTTCATTTGTTTTACACTTCAAAGTTTGCTCATGCAATTCGGGGTTTCTCATTTATTTCGACGCGTGAAGGCGCGAAAGAACCTTCTCCAAAGCGGTAATTCTTGAGGATGTGACGGGAATGTTCTCGTTTAGTGTACTCAGAGGTGAGGAGTATGGGGTTAGGTATGCAGCCTCCTTTGCCTCTCACGGCGTTAGTAAATATTGGCTGCGAGAGTAAGAAAGAGTGTTGGCCGAAGAAGGTGAGGTGAAGGTGACTGGAGGGAACTGCTGGGAATAGGGATGAGGACCGTATCGGCTGAGAACGACGGAGAACCTTCCTTCCTTGGGTTGGTCGGAACAGTCTCGCGAGAGGGTTAGTTGGGCGGGTTGTATGACTAGCAGAGAAGCGGATTTTTTTTCCTTCAACGGGAGCAATCCGAGTCTTGAAGGGGTGTTTGGAGAAATTGCATAAGAGGTGTGGCTTGCCTGGGTAACAGCCATTCCGGAATATTAAATCAGATCCGAGATTCCTCTCGGAATTATTTATGACCGGAGCATTTTTCGCTCCTTTTTCCTACCCTCGCCCCCTCTCCCTCCAATCCTTGCACACTTCCCCAAAAAGTTTGGACCATCTCCTTTCGCACATTTCCACTCAACCCCATTTCAGCCTTCTCCCGTCAACCGTAAATACAAACTTGTTTGAAAAGGATAAAAGTTTCAGCCTTGATAAAATAATCTATGCCTTGCATATTTCCCTCTCCATTTTCACTTATTCTTATTATTATTTCGTCAATTTTTTCATTCTTTCCATACATTTTAGTGCTGAATTTTTATGCACATCGAAACGTTTCTTAATTTATCCTCGGCGAGGAAAGTTGGCGAATAATTTTAACTTACCGCACGGAAAATTTCTTAGAATTCGATACCGCCGGCGGAAACTTACTTTCCTAGAGCTCTTGGATGAAAGGAAATGAATGTTTTGGAGTGACGGTTAACTTTTTTCCCACTAGAAGAAAAAATGGAAAGTTAAGCAGCTGATTAAATAAAAAAGTTTTCTTTCCGTTCGTTCTACTGAAAACAAGAGTATACCAAAGTATTCTGGGGGCTCAGAAGAGATGATCGTGTACTAAATGTTATCCAACTTAAATTTGCGGAAAGTTTTAAGAGTCATTGTAATATCTGTCAGTTATTCATATCTATATACTCAAGTCTAAAGTTATAAAGCGGTGAATTACTTTACATTAGATTAAATAAATTGTTTCTTTAATTTGATCTCATTTTATGGGACATATATTATTCTCATTTGCATTGACTTTTTTCACCATATTGTAGGAATAGAAAATGGTATTTTAACGATATCTAGTTAGTAATTATGCGTTTATACACTCCTTTGATGGTTTCCATGGGTGGTATCAATAATGAGCATTTTTGAACGTTATATTCCTAGCGGGTAGTGAACAACTCGTAAAAAAATAAATATTTTAACCCTCAATTTTATGCGTAAACTGTAATCGGGCCTAAATTGGCTTGAGTCTTAATTTGCTTGCATTAAAAAATTAATTACTCTAATTCCGTTAATTTAATTATTATTGTAATTATGAAATGAATGTAATTAATTTAACAAATTAAGCGTTATTTAGAGGAAATGATATGTACTTTTAGGTAGGTTATATTATTGAATATCAGACAGACTTCGCATTAACAGTAAGGTTATTTTTATGAGATGTGTTAATTAGTGCAAAATTACATTAATTCAGGAGTAAAATTTGGGTTTTTGCCCAAAATTAATTAATATTTCAACTTGAAGCAAACTCCCTCACCCTCTCGGTCTCATGGAATATGCATTCTCGGTGACTCCACAAGCTACGCTCAAATTTGACTTTGGAAAATGGAGGCACATTTTCTCCTTGAGACATCTCACGCTCCCCGCGTCGTGGAGTGTCAACCACTGCACGGCGTTGGGAAGATCACGAAGTAATATCATGAGATTCGTTGAATCCGCCATTACCTATTCGCGCGATAGAGTCACCTGCATTAAAACATTTAAGGGATAGGAAAGCGGAGTTGTGTTCCAATTAAATGCCGTGAGCGTGGCCGACTTTTAATACTGGCCCTTTGAAGTCACCATTCTCACCCCGCTACTTCCCACCCCCCCTCCGACGAATATGGAACAATGCACAAAAGGAAGCTTCCCTTCAATATACCTACGTTCCATCCTGAAGTTTTTCACGCCGTGGTTCAATCCTATAATCCAGTTAAAGACGATAACAAAAGGCTAGAAAGAGTGGCTGCCGCCGCCACAGATTCCTAACCCAAGGCACTCAATTATAGGGGTGCATTCTATTGAGAGCTGGTCCTTCCTTCCGCTTCCCATTCTTTTGTCTCGGAGACCTCCAGCTCCTCCACCCCCTCACCTCACCAAGCCTTTTACTCGCGAGGAAGCTCCTAGGATGCCTTTTGTTTTCGTGTACACAGCCTCCCATTCGGATTTTCGTTTCCCTCTCTTGTCTCCCGGAATGTCGTCCCATGTATATTTATAGGGCAAATGCCGGCTGCAAGGTCCGCATTAGCAGAGGAGGGCATGGAAGCGAAGGCGACCAACTCGGTAAGGAGTAGCCCGAGTACTGGGAGAGGCGAAGTCGGAGAAGTGAGTGAGGTCCCGTGGATAAGAGGGAAGCGAAAAGGGAAGGCGCAGAGGGAAGCGATTCGGCCCGGACTGAATCGGAACCTTTTGCCGGGGCCATCCATTGTGCCTGATCCCCCGCAAAAAACCGACTGCCGGGGAATACTGAAGCCCTTTTGGGCGATCTCGGGGGGAGAGAAAAATCTTGTCTCAATCGTTGTAAGTTCTGTGTTAAAGTGGGCCAATGGAAGGACCTATTTACCGCTTCCTCTGAGTCTCAATACTCTTATCTACATCGCGGCAAGGGATTGCTGGACTTTGAAACGAAGGATCGTGAATGCGATGTAAAAAGAATTAAATCAATAAATGTGTATTCGGAAGTTTACCCAACATAGTTTCTCCTATAGTTGGTGTTGTCGGCCGTTACTTGGTGGAGACGATTCATTGTAATATCAATGAATACACTTGATTTTTCTACAATTTTTATTTTTCCTCCACTACCTAGGTTTCGACACTTAGGTCATCATCAGGTGGCTACAGAAAATTTTTATCTCAGTGAGTATATATAGACATACACGAGGAAGGAGCGGGTTAGGGTTTTTTGTAGTTAAGGATGGTTGAGTGGGGCGGGAGGAGTGGGAGTGGGGCCAGGCAGGTGGTAGGCGTTGGAAAGGTTTAGCGTCGTGTGACCCATGAGGTCGTGATGATGAGCTGGTAGTCCGGAACAGTGGGAGGTCTAGGAGGGGAGAACGGGAGGCATACAAAGTGTCGTTGACAATTTCGTCCTTCAAGCCCCCAGTTTTTAAATTCATTAATTGCTCAAGAGCATTTAGGCGGAGGCCTTTCTTTTCAATATGGAGTATTTTAGGGATGAAGTCACTCAAATGTCCTTGTTCACGTAGATTTTTTGAGAAATGGTATTTGTTGTCAGAATTTATTAAACAAGTGTGATGTTATTTAACCCTTTTTCTGATCTCCCGATCTGTCTGATTTACATCTTCTGAACTCTTCCTTTCCTTTGGGAAGTCTCTTTTACCCTTGTAGTAAGTTCATCGTAAGGTTTGCGTACATCCTACTTCTTGTAATAATATGGAAATTCTAATTCTCTTGCCCAGGCTTGTAATTTGCAGGCTTTCTCAAAGGCTACCTTAACTAATTTTTAACATAATTATTTTATGATTTCAGCCTACCATTAATGTAGCCGATGTTACAATGATTTGAACGGAAAATAGGCCAAATACGCCTTTTTATTTGTTATGCCTGCTTCAAAGAGCCTGTTTATTGGTTGATGAAAAGAAACCGAACATCATGGATACATGATAGCCATAAAAAATCAACGGTAATTAGTTTACGATTCCTCATATCTAATATTTGGAAAATATTTGGACCCGTTAAGGAAAATGAGGACTGAAGAATAAGATATAATGCAGAGCTAGATCATTTGATTGGAGGTCAGGACGTAATTAGATTTATCAAAGCTCGGAGAATGGAGCGGTTTGGCCGTGTGGAGAGATTGAAAGAGGAGCGGATGCCAGGAAGAATATTGAAGGAAAAGTTTCACCGCACGTGAAGAAAGGGAAGGCCAAGGTTTAAATGGATAGATGATGTTACTGCAAACTTGCAGTCAATGAATATCGAAGGATGGAAGAGGAAAGTTAAAGACAAAATAGAAAAGAAGCGAATCGTGGAGAAGACCAAGGCCCATCAAGGGCTCTAGAGCAATAGAGAGAGAGAGAGATGTATGAACATTACACAGTAATCTATTCGTTGAAAACATCAATGCCGGCGAAATGCGTGTTGCTAGTAAATATGATTAAGTAAAGAATTTCTCATTTTTAACAGTTTTTCTATAATTGCTTAACCTTTTAAAGTCTGTCAATGATAACTACTTTCATATTCGGCCCCGGTGGCAGCAGGGTAAAGAAGGTCCCGAGCTCGAATCCCGCCAGAGAAGAATATTCACTTTCCAGGACGAGGGTGTTTGTGATCGTCAAATGAGTTAATTGCAAGATAGGACTGTACAGATATAAATTCAGTGTCAAAGCGGGCCAATAGTAGGACCTTACTACCGCTTTTTCTGAGTCTCAGTACTCCTATCTGCATCGTGGCAAGAGATTGCTGGACTTTTGAACGACGGATCGTGAATGCGATGTAAAAAGAACTAAATCCATAAATGTGTATTCGGAAGTTTACACAACCTAGTTTCTCCTAGTTGAAGGACCCATTCTGAACTCTTACTTTCATTTCGGAAGTCTCTTTTACCCGTGCAGGAAGTTCATCTTAAGGTTTGCGTATATTCGCTCATTATAAAGACATATTATTATTATATTCTGTGTTCATTTTTCTGATCTGGCGTATGTAAAGAGGGATCCTGATATGAAATTATCCATGCTACTATAAAATCTGCTGCTTTCCAGGCTAATCAGTGGAATAAAGTTATCTCGGATTTGCATCTGGGTGAGCAGTCTCACCCCGATTGAAATCCGAGATAACGTCATTCAATCCATATGTCTGAGTACTTTATTCCAATATTCCAACCAACATTTTTCAATGCAAATGGAAATCTTACAAGTTTTGCTTTGGAGTCACATTTCAAACGGTAGCTCGAAACCTGGAAAACAATTCTGTTTATGAGAAATAGATGCTTTAGGGTATTATCCTCCTAAAATCATCTCCAAAGTGGCACTTGTAAAAAAACGAAATGGGCTTGAAAGAGCTCGTGAAAATATCGCAAAAGAGCCCAGAGGTGAATGGGGAGGAGCATCCCGACTGGAAGGAGTACAAACAGGTTGTTATGCCGGAGGGACTTGTGAAAAGCACAACATCAGAATTAAACGAAAAATGAAATAATAAATAAATGGAAAAACAAGGTGACATTCCATCTTTCTTGTTTTTTGGTTAGCTCCTTGGTAATGGAAATTTATATTTCAAGCCGAAACATGTATATACCCATCGATCACCAGACCATAACAAATTGAATAAGTTAGCAGAACTCCACTCGATTTATTTCATCATTTTTAATCAGTATTGGATGTCTCTGATGGATAATTTTGATGGCAAAAGGGATTTTTTTTCGTCTTCAAAACCCTTATCCGAGTAAAAGTGGCAGGAAATATAGAAAATCAGGAGTGACGTTAGAGTGCAGCAAGGAAGTTAAGATGAAGTAAATGTCCTCCATCTACATAATAAAATATGTACTTGAATATTTCGGAAAGTACTTTAAATACGTTTTTGCCTCAGTTTTCTTTCAGTTTCTCAATGTTCAGTTGAAATTCATGCACCTTTGACATTTTGACATTCAATGGGTTTATTTGACAGTAATTTTCCCGAAAGATTGAGAATGTGCGTTGGAAGGCGGGACAAAAAATGTAATTTTTCCATTGTCAAGATCAAATTGGGCTCAAACGTTGCGTATTTGCATGCTGATTAGCCGAAAAATACTTTTTTAAACTAAAATTTATACATCTTCTGTTTGCACTAACGGCCTAAGTTTTGGGAAAACAATATCAATATATTTCCTTTTCACTGATTTTTTTTCAGATTATGTTTTTTCAATGACATGCCTAAGCGGTTGAAAGATGTGTCCAAATTGTAACAGAGTCCGAAGAAAATTTGTGTGAACAAGAAAACAGAGATGCCAAAATTTGAGATGCTTTGTTTTTCAGATCCATAATGCCAAAATTTGATAATAAGCATGAATTTAAGACGACATCCTTGAAAAATTCTACGCAATACAACACACTCAGATTGATCGGAAGGTTGTGTAGGATGCGGGTGGAACTCGATTTCATGCTGCCTCCTCCTGGACGCTCCATATCATAATGAACATCGAAATAGGCAAAGATGGAAAAAATGATGATATCGTGTGAAGACATTAATTTTACTGCCGATTTGTGAAGAAACTCAGCATATTGAATCCTTTAAAATGTCAAAATGCGTCAGTTTTTACGACGGAAAAAAAAACAAATTTTCAGGTGACTTTTAAAATCTCAGGCGTTATCCATCAATTGAAAACATGGTGAATATTAAGAATTTAATTTCACAGTCACACGATGACTTAAAAGAAACATTTTAACTCTAAAAAAATCTTCAATATTTCTAGCAAATTAACATCGTGAAGTTAAAATTTTGGCATTTTTTGCCATTGTTCCAACCTTTAGGCCTTTTTCCCGAACTGAAAATGTATAGTTTGATTTTTAAATGTATTTTTATGCTTATCATGCAAATACGAAACTTTCGAGCCTCATTATGATTTAGAAATGTATATGAAAATTAAATATGAAAATTTAATTTTCATATATAACTTATGAAAATTTAATTTTCCGATCCTGCCTATTGCGTTAGCCTTTCTATACAGGTTCATTGATCCCCATCCTCTGAAATTATCACATTTAAATACGTATAAACATTATTGGTGTGGATTATTTGAAATCTATGATGTGTTTACACGTTTAATAGGATACAATGAACTACGTGCTTTAATTTATATCAAATATAGCTATAAATGACACCGTATCAACATGAATTGCTCTCTCTCTTTCTCTTGACTAATTACATTTAATTCCGCTCTTGTTCTCGTAGCATTCTCACACAATATATTAAGATTTGGACGATAATTTAGTATTCCCTGTGGATAGAGCCGGATGTCCTATCGGATTTTTATTCGCTTCATTTCGCAAAAGTTGATTTTGAAATCTAAAATTTCCTCAAATGGCTGGTCTTTTTCATTGTTTTTCCGATGAGTGATTTCAGATATTTATATGCAAACTACTACCGAACGGACTGATGTCAATGCTATTTCAGCGTGAGTTAAATATGTGTATCATGTAATATCGTCTAAAATATAAACAACTGGAAATTTAATATGATTGACCATATTAATATTTAATCCCAATTTCAGTATTAAAAGTAAGTTTGCTTCTATTTACAATAGGTTAATTCATTAAAAGCGACCGTATCTACTTAACAAGAGGTTGGAGGTTTTGTTGGTACTAGTGAGTTTGGAGTCGTTCTATTCATGAAAGCCTCTCGACCCAACATTCTAAGCTTTCTCCGGTGGAACTCGCGGATGCGTGCTGGTATCCCTACGAATTACTCCTTTCCTTCTCCTTCCCATTATGCGTGGAACATTTCAGCTTTCGCGGAAATGGTGCCTCCACGTCTTAACGTTAGAGGGGCTTCAATTCGCTGGCGCAGTGAAGAGCAAAACGGTGTCCTCCCGTCAGAAGCAGATTCAAAACGTATTCTTCGCATTTGGTACTTAAAGGTATGCGCAGGAAAGACGAGAGATCGCGGTGCGGAAGGCCTAAGTTAACCATGCTGGATGCCATGGAGGAAATTCCATTGGAGGACCATACATTCCGACATCCGAGACGACGTTTGTAGTGAATACGGAGCCAGAGGATTTTTCGATCTCTTTGACAAAAAAGAATTGTACTTTTTTATGTTCAACTCGTGATCTCCTCTCCAGTCTTCAGTATGTTTTTGAAAAATTTCAATATCAACTGATCGCTTTGTGGAGATAGTACTACTTTTGGGAGTTCTCCGCATTGATTCTTCACGTACCTATGCAACTGGTTACAATGTTCAAGCTTAAAGTATCTGGGACTTTCTGTGTTATATGAAAACTGGATTAAATACCTATTAGTAACTGTAAAAGCAAAATTCAAACAGAGTTAGTCTTTCGTCATGTGTACGTTCCGTTAAATTAGTCCAGACTCAAATAAATGACACGTGTAAATAATCTCAAAGATGACTGTTTATTTTACACTATTGAGCTTCTTTTTAGCGTCATATTCTTTCCAATTCCATCCTTACATTCCAAAACATTAAATTTTCTTCCTTCTTTTCTCATTTATCATTCCACCTTAAGCATTCTCCCTTCAATAGCTCCTTTTGACATCCTGTTACGTGTCAGTTCTGTCTTCAGTTATTTTTTTGGCACTTTGCCTTCGTTTGGCTCTCTCGCCCACCATTACCCCAAATCCATTCTTCTTCAAGCCCAAATCTCAAAAGTCTCCACTCAAGGCAATTGTCTTTCCGCTATGACCACTACGCCACGCCTAATCCGTAGTTTATCGTTTGTTCAGGATATGGTCATATTTTTACTTCGCAAAAAGAAAAATTCATTCATAAGGCTGTGATAAGTTGATGAACGAACAAAATTATTTAGCTAAATGAGAAACGAAGGTGGTTTTTTAAGGGAGAATGCTGGGAAATTATAGGGATGAAGAGACGGATAAGCATTTTGAATGGCAAGAAAAGAGATAAGTAATTTATTTGCAAGGTAATAAAAATTAGTGGATAACTGGCAATGTTGTCTTCCTGAAACATCTTCAGTTCGGGAAAAAGCCCTAAAGTTCGAAAAAAATGGCCAAATTTTAACTTCATGCTCTAAATTTACAAGAAAGATTTTAGACTCTACATAGTGCTAAAATGCTGCCTTTTAGTTGTCTTGTGACATGAAAATCATACTTATACATACACCATATTTTTAATAGATGAATAAGGCGTAAAGGTTCTAAACTAATCCGAAAACTTAAATTTTAGTCGTAAAAACTGACTCATAGTGATATATTCAAAGTTTAATTATACTTAATTTCTTAATAATTTGGTAGAAAATCCAATTTTGCTCATACGATTTTGATAATAGATCATCATTTTACAGTTACTTAAGTTAAGGAGATCGCGATTGTAGGTACTGTAGAGCTAGAAACAGCAATATGAGAGAATGTATCATCGATGTTGAGATGCCCATATTTTTGGTAAAACTACCTGTTGAATTATAATTGTAAAAAAAAACTCATAATGTATTGATTCATTTTTCATATTTATCATCGCCATCTATTCCAAGTTTTGTTTGCTTGATTTAACCCAAATCATAACTATCATGATTTACTTCGTTACACTTTTTCGATGCATACACTCAATATCTCTTTAAATTTCCCCTTTGCTCATCCGTAATCTTTTCTTGGTTATTCTCACCACTCATTTGTTTTTTTAAAAGTTAATTCCGGTGTTTTTGCAGAGAATGTACACATAAATATTTTCGCAATATTTTTCTCAGGATTTTTCTTCCCTAATTCAACGTCAAGTGCCTGTCGTTGGTGATTCTTTGCACTCATTTCAACTTTAATACTCTTTAATGCCACTTTACAATAATTTTTCCAATCTGATTTATCGTGCTGCCCCAAGCCTTAAAGATATATTAGTATGAACCACAGCTAAGATGAATCAGCGATTGTAAATACTTCTTGATTTAACAGTTTTTCCATATTTTCGAGGTTAAAATAGACCTCAAAATCCTATTTTGTGCGTTTTTCCAACATATATACTTTGATCATACACAACTATAAAATTAGTTATGTATGATCAGTGTTAAAGTTTGGTAATGCTCGTTAAATACTGACAAGTTTTCTGTAATTGCACTTTGAGAATAGCACTATTCATAATAATGAGAAAAACATCCTGCAGTATTTCTACGATTTGAAGGATGCGTGGGTAGCATGATTGCCTGATCATTTTATAGTAAAAGGTCTGTGGTTCAATATCCGGTTTTCATGTTTTTTCGGTTCGAGTCAAATACTACGATCGTACTTTAGTAGAGTATTGATCTAATCATATTTTTTTCCATTTACTCCAATTTTATGAGCTGAACTGTTTTATGTTCTATGGATGAACTGTTTTACTCTCTTTTTGTTGCTCACTTGTTTATATTAACTAGTTTATAACTCTACCAAAATATAAAAAATGGAGGAAAAAATATTCCTTATCCATAACTGGCTAACATTTACAGTTAAAAGTTGAATTCCTCTCTAGAACTTCCTTCACCCTTCGTCCATAGATACCGTAACTGGGTCTACATCTATGACTCCTTCCCATGCACCCTCCCCTCCCAGTACCAACAGTTTAGTCTTTTCCCCTCCTTCTTTCTACCACTTTAAAGTATTGAACACGCGCAAGTTCAACGTCTGAATCAAAATACACTCTAAATTTAACTTTATATCTGAAATTAAGGTGCCCATCAGCCATTAATCTCGCTGAGTCATCATCATCTAGTTATGTTTTTATTTCTTTTTTTACATCCCTTCGTCTTTTTCTTCGCGAAAAGGTAGTATTTGATGATGTTTTTATTCTAACTACTTCTCGAGAGAAACTTATTTCCTTCTAAACAGCCGTTGTTGTTTATATTGTTATTGTTTTTGTATTTCGTTGGAGCGGCATAATACACGTGTCCGTCGATAATTGCTTTCTCACAATTCTATTCTATAACATCGTGTGTGCTGTCTCGGACATTTACTCTGCTATATTTGTTTTGCAAATAATTTAGCATTTAGCCAACGGCCAAATAGCGATAGAGGCGTTTGTGGCGATGGAAATCAATTTACTCTTTATGTTCGTGAAATTTATTACGGATTCGTAATATCTGGGGCACGCAAACAAGAGATCAAAACATACATAGTGACTACATCAATGGACTCGTGAAATATTAAACAAAAGCTCTAAGCAATCGCTTATTTTATTATTTAAAATCATGCATTTGCTATATATATCCTAATAAAATATTTAGGGAATGCTCATTATTGGAAAACATCTCCATGCTCCTGTCAGTTGTTTATTTAGTCGCTATCTTCGGGTGTCCTTTTGTTATTTGACTGCTACTTTGGCATGTGACCAATGAAGCCATACAGGTAAATTCTACTGCAATATTGTATGCATAATTTACATCACAGAATTAGCTACCTCAAAGCGTACACAAGCATTTTTTTCATTGATATGCCTTATTTTTATAGCAGTTACATTATTGGGCGTTTTATGGTGCACATTTACGAGCGCATTGAAAAGAGCCTAGAAAAGTTGCTGCATTTTAAATTCCGGGTGGGCTGCAAAACGTTTTTATGTTTCATTATACTGACCCATAAAATATTGTCATGAACGGGTGCCGACAATGTTGATGGCTTGCAGTTATTACGAAATGAAACAAAGCAGTAGTATAAATGAAGGCAATAGCGTATGATTATAATAATTGTTTTCATGGTTAATTATCAGCAGTAAAACAGTTTTTCCTAAAAGTATATCCATTCATAAAGAAGAGCGAGTATTACCGCAATATCTAAGTAATGCTCTGCTTTATTTCTTGGCTGTAAGATTTCAATTATTTATTTGAATTATTGGTTGGATTGAAATTCTTCTTGACTCTCCTTAGGTAGCCCGTAAAACCTTGAATATGTTCTAATCTATTGACGTATCTTTTAAATATTTGCTTTACGTCTCCATAATAAACTTATATCCAGCTTACAGGTGTGTGGCACGGGGTGAGTTTTCACTAACGAGCACTTCACCGAATCCTTCTTAAGGAAACGGAACTACGGATATAAATACATTTACAAAACCTTGCCAGTGCCGTCGAAGAGTTAAAATTTCACCACGATGACAACACAATATGCATGCTTTCGTAATTTTGACCATTGTCACCTTTTAATTTTGCAACTATATGAATGCTCTGAGACAAGCTTTCTTTCATCTATTAGATTGATAAATTACTGGTATCCATTCTTCTCCATCCTGTATGAAACTCCTTTTATTCATTTATCCCAGTGCTATGATTTTACATACATACTTGCGCCTTCATGGCTCTGGTGGGGGATATTTCTTATTTATTTCCCCATATTTCTTACCCACTCCTTGTTTGTCGTAACTCAGAAGTGTTGCGTCTACGATTACCCGTCATTCAGAAAGGTTGAAATTTTGCATGGAGTACAAGCCGAAATGCTTTGTGGCTTGTACTTGCTTGTTATGAGAGCGCTTAGAATCAGATGTTGCTCAAGGAAAATATTTTTTAAATTCCATGCAGTATGTTACAGCAGCATTAAGGTCCCTCTTCAATAAATATATGTCTAGCTGAGATTGTTTTGATTGATAGAGCTGAGATTGTTTTGAATAGTGTAGAGGATTCATTGCTCACAAACTTTAAGCCTTTTCGAAGAAGATTTTGTAAATAAGAATTTTAAAAAATTTCAGTTCCACATGGGTAACGCAAATTTTATGTGTGTATAATGAAGCTTTACGCCACTGTTGAATGCTAATTAACACAAACGTTGATTAAATGCAACTTATAACATTTCAGGGTAGTATTACAACAAAATTAAATGACTTTGTATCTTTAGCTGACTTATATTTGAAAGTTCAATCATGCGTGTGACATTCATAGGCTTTATAAGTTTTGATTTAATAAAAGCATGAAGTATTAAATTAATGTTTGTGACAAGAGAGGCATAGAGTATAATTTTTTTCCCATCGACACCTTTACAGGACAGCTCGAAAAATTAAAAAAACAGACGATTAAAATCATTAGCTTGTATGGGTCATATATTTTGTTCATAAGTATATTGCGTCCTCGATGGAGGAAATAAATTTTCTTTTTCCTTTAGCGCTAAATGTTTAATTGATTCCTTTTTTGGAGGCAATTTCCACGTCAAAAGTTTGAATATTATCAAAATGAATATATTTAATGATAAATACACAATTTCAAATGTGAAAATATTTTTCAGGCAGAAAAAGCATATTATATCTAGTTGGAAGATATCACAATATGGCTGCTGTTGCTTTCGAACCATAAGGTTCAACAACCAATCGTTAAAGTGTTCAGATATCCTCTTAAATTATCTTTCCGAGTCTTTATTTCTTAAACATGCTCTCGCACTGGGGTATATAATTAATAATACATGGTTAACGCATATTTTTCGTTACAAGTTGTCATAAAGAAACGGTATCCTTAATTTTGGAGCATGAGACTCAATTACTTTGACATTATTTTAGGATAGGAAAGCTTAATTAAGGGACTTATTTAGACTATTATTCAAAAGGAATGTGTTATTTCCGCATTATGGATAAATCTACTCTAGCGTACATTTCATATGTGTACTCACGAAAACAGCCACACCTACCATCGTAAAATTAAGTTTATTTTTGTGTAGACAACGCAATGATCAATAAATTCTCCATCCATGAGCTTAATTCACACATTAGACCTAGGATGTATTCTTTCCTTTAAGGGCTAGAGGTTTTCCAAAAGGTTCTGATGTTTTAGAGGCTGGAACTGCTTGGCTTGATGTCTCTTGATGCGTTTCTCCGTATTTAAGGCTGAACTTCCGATTAGAGGTCAGGCGCCGAGAATACTAGGTCTCCATTATCCTTACAATTTATTATTATTCTCTAAATAATGACAAATAGCGAGCGAGAAACGAGGGGGCGGAAACTTCATCCCCAGAGCTACTACTAAGCTCGTGTCGACAGACGCGGTGAAACTTTTGATATAGCCTGGATATTCTTAGGATAATTTCATCTCTGATTTGGTTATCTCTAGTACCATTCATCAGCTCCATGCAGTGGGAGATCGAAAGTGAAACTCTGATTAGAGATAAGTTGATCGTCTCAAAAATGCATGCATATCTGAAAAACAAGAAATCGCTTTTATTTCTTTTTATGGTAGTTTAAGCGAGGTAATTCGCAATCGTAATAGAGATCATACTTGAATTATACGTTTAAATTTAACTAGCTGGAGGACACATAAATAACGATAAATATTGCATTGTTTAATTGGGAAATAATATAGCATTATATGACAGAAACTGTAATTAATTAAATGAAAACATCTAAATAAGTATTGAAGTCCACTTATTTTTTTTCGCAAGTGACGCTTATAACTCCTTCAAAACGGAAGGCTTTATGTGATTCTGAAAATATTACTGGGGTGACAGTGTGATTAGTTTTAAAAAATTTTGATAATACATTCAAACTGCACATTGACTATTTTTTACGAGATCTAGATATTAGAAATTCCTCATTTTTTAAAAAAGGTCTTTATCGAGTGCAAGCGTGACCTATTTTCCATGTAAAGTGGCTGGTATTGTTCGTCAAAAATCTTGAAAAGTAGTAAAAAAGGGGCTGATATTTTGGTATCTTTGGAAGGGTGAGATCTTTTTTATTAAAATGAGACCAAATTTATTGACTTCTAGTTGAAATAATATTTCGCTCAAACTTCCTTAATTTGACCCAGTGTATCAAATGAAATCGGTATTTTATAGTTAGGTCTTCTGGTGCTTCACAGTCAATACCAAAAGGAGCTATGATTATTAGTTGATTTAGCCAATTTCCTATATTTACTCTTCTCCCTATTCAGCAGATCCTTTTTGCCTTAGACTATCCCTTCCGCAAATATCTCATTCTGGCGCGCAAACCGAGAATATTACCAAAAGTTTGAAGGGAGCATCTTACTAGCTAATTGTTATTTTTTTAGCCACAACAAATTAAAATACTCCAATCCAAAAATCTCCAATTAGCACGGAACTCATTTACATTCTATCGCATTCTTAGAAGCTTGGATTATCTTCTCCTTGCGAATCGCTCAAAATGTTTGTGGAGGTGATTAATGATTCAGGACATTCCCGGCAAGCTACCCGATTGCGCCACTTGGTCATCTCCGCGACCATTCCCTAGATTTTATATCAATTAAGTCTCCGAATTATTGAGATCAAAGGGAGAGCGGGAGAGTAGACAAGCATTCAAAGGAAGGATTTGAAGGAAGGCAAGAAAGTAGGTCACAATGCTTCTCTCATATTTACCCCACGCATGCTTTAATGTAGGTATGCTTTTACACGTATATGGACTCACTCTGCTTGACACTTCACATCATTTAAAAAGTATTATTTAATGATTTGAATTAATTTTTTTACGAAGTTTTTAATAACAAATCGTTAGTAACCACATTTTTATGAACGGGATAAGTCTGGTTAATATCTCTTTTAGTTATGGAAACTAACACGGCTAAATTTTGGAGGCAACTATGTGTAAAATTTGCATATGAGCTGTAAGTTAATTTCTCCGCTTGGCAACGTTTTGGCATTATATATCAATGAGATACCGGAAGTTAAGATACAGAGAAAATTGAAATTCGTAGGGAAGATCAAATTATTCACCCTACACAGTCCATTGAATGTTTCTCCCGCTGCGCCAAAAGAATGTAATTTATAACGTTATTAACGGTAAATGTTATTTTAATAAACATGTATTAGTCTCCGGATTTCTGAAACCAAGATAACTTAAGAAAAGTTTACCTCACAACACTAGAATGATTTATTCAACTAAGAAAAACTCAAACACATATTGGGAAAATAATTCTCGTTAAGCTAACTTTAGTTACGTTATATTTTCAGTTTTTCGCTGCTATTCGCATTGTCATTATCTAATATTTTTGGATATTCCTGCTGAGTGAAGTACTATTTTATTTAAATATCATCGTTTTGTTCCTCCTACTGAGGATGTCGTGGGGAGACGGAATAATTTTGTTACATTAGTGTTTCCTTCTTGCTAAACGACTGACCATTTTTCTTTACTATCTTGCTTGGTTTAGGTTTAAAGCCTGCTTCGACTTCACTTTACTACCTCATCCTTGTTCTTTCTGCACTAATTCTACCCAATGGCTTATGCTCCAAAGCATACTTTGGATATCTTTCTTTAAGCATTCGTGGAGAATGCTCTTTACCCTTATTATTGTGACCTACTACCCTATCTGTTACAGATGGAACACCTAATCTTATTGATGTTTTTCTTAATATATATAATATTATACACCACTTCACATGTTGAAGAAATTCAATTTTTGATGACTCAATTTGCCTAAATACTTATTGTTTTGCAGTACAGCATTCTTAGCCACACAACAAAGTAGGAACTGTTATTACTTAATTAGATTTTATCTAGGTTTCTTTCCTGGCTTTTCCTTTTAAAGTTCTTTAAATCACCTCATTTATCTTCTAAAAATATAAATTTTAATAAAGCGGCATATTTGTCCTTGCCATATCCTATATTGTATCTCGAATACCAAAAATGGGACACCTGTTCCAGAGCTCCATCTGCTATGGCAATTTTTTTCTCATCAGGTTACTTCCTAAGAATTAATTATTTTTTCTTTAGTTCTTGATATTTTCAGGTTGTGCATATAACTCACATTATGCAATTGATGAACCGCCATTAACAATTTATCTTCTCTACCTTGTCTAACAACTTGGTCACCTGCAAATTGCATTGTATGTATGTAGGTACTTACTCAAGAGGTCTAAATCTATCCTGGGTGCTACATTGTCCTTCTTCGATTTCCTCAAAAGGTATTTTATGTATAGATCAAACAAAGCTGGTGGTACAGTGCACCTCTGCTTTATGCCTTATGTAATGAAAATTTACTGCGTCAGTAGCTTGCCAGTATAATTCAACATTCTGGTGCTCCTATATAGCCTCTGAGTAACTTTTATTAGATGTTTAAGAAATCCCCTTTTCTCCGTAACTAGCGATAATTTTTCTCTGTTGATACAATCAAATGCTTTTTCATTATATATGAATACTAGATGGGTGTTAAGATAAACTTCTTTTCACTTCTGTTTGATTTGTTTTAATTTGAAATCATCGTCAATGCAAGATTTTCCTCTCCTGAAGCCAGCTATCTCTTCCAATAAAATGTTATCGGAGATAATTCGTGGCCTATATTTGATTTTTATACCATATATTTTGTGTGCTGTATTAAGAAGACTCATGCGCCTTTAGCTCACCATTTTTAACATATATTATAAAATAAATAAAACTTTTCAATGGCTGGTTTCTCATATTTCTGCACGCCGCTGGGAAATCCTAAAATAGTTGATGGTGGAAACGTAAATAATACTTTAATTGTTTTTAAATCTTTATGATAGTTGCGGAAAAGAAAGGCTGGACTTATGGTTTTTTGGGCTGGTTGATTGGACTAGGAATAAGGTTGGATTGATTGGAGGAGAGAGTTTTGAAGGAAGGGTTTACACGGAAGGCAGGAAGTCGGTCGAATCGGAAGAAGCGAGCGGAGCTTAACGAACTCTGGGGAGATTTTTGCTCTAGTTCCCCCTCTTCATCTTTCTCGTTCCCTCCCCCCTTGTACCCGCCGTAGTACCAATTTCCCTCACCACCTCCAGCGCGCGGCCTCAGCTCGCTGGTTTGCGGGCAAGGACTCCGGTTTACGGAGTCCCATAGGATAGCTTTTGACGCATGCGCGGTGCTCGAGATTCGACGGACGTGAGCAAACTGCTCGAGGTTTTCGGGAGATAATACTCACGGGAAATCCAGGGGCGTTCAAGCCTCACCACCCTTTTCCCTTCCTAACCCCTCTCCTCCAGGGTGTACTCAAACTTACCTACTCCCCCTACCCTCATCCACGCCACCCCTTTCACTACCACCGCGGACGAACCATCTTTTCCCAACCCCTTTCCAACACTCTAATCTTATACCCCTATCCCTGATCTCATTTCGCATTTCCCAATCCTCAAAACCCCAACCGCGTTTCCAAGGCTTTTTCTTTTCCCTCTCTTTCTGCTTCATATGAAATGTCTATTGGTTTTTCGCTCGTCAGCCCGTCTCACTACGACCGGCGGATCCCGGTGACCGAAGGTGAGATATCGGAGACGTCAGATATAAAATTTACCAATGCATGGGTCTTCTAGTTCATTATTCTAGCCTGCTTTCTCGGAATTTTTATTAACTTTGAGTCCCAGTGGTCTTCCGAGGAGATAGGTGAACACCTTGAAAATGTCGACTCTGAGGTAGACTCTCTAAAAAGTAGATGATATAACTCTATACCGAGCAGGCTAACTTAATTTCATCTCGTAACCCGATACGTTGAGCCACCGGGCTCTGTATTTTATGTGTAAACACTTATTATTGTAATTGTGTGACAAAGGAAAATAAAAAAGGAGAATTCAGATCTGGAGATGTAAAGCATTTACAGAACCAGTCGCGTTTAATAATATCATCGAGTTACAGAAAAAAATTTATTTTTTATTTTGGCTCTCTCTTCAGTCCCGTGCGTTCTCGATAGGTTTTTTTCCGATTCATCATATTTCTTTACTCTTTTCATTACTTTCAATTCAAGAGCCTATTCTCTAAATTTTTCTTGAAGAAAAGTCTTATATCTAAGGCATTTATATTCACGTAGAAGTGTTCCTTCCTTGTGCTAATTGATAAGGAATTAATGCGGTCCAGCGGCTAGGTAATACCTGCTGTTTCCAAAGGGGATTAAAAAATATGATTCCTAGTGAGCATTAGCAACACAAAATAAAGCCAGTGAGTCTTGTAATGAAGAGAATAAGTCTCCATGAAACAAATCATGATTATAGCGAATGTCTTCGTTGCTCGCAATGGCTCAGAAGTGGACAATAACTGAACCTCGGGAGAGTCTCTAATAATTTTTTGACGCTTTTCACTGATCTCGTTTGTGGATGGTTTGAGAAAATCCCACCAACTGAAATGATTGTCCTCTGACGTAAAACGTTTAGTGCTTTCTTATTAATTTTAACCTTTTCAAATCTTGGAAAACGGTTGCAAGAAATTAATTTATATATTTTTTGCAGGTTTTCAAAAGGTTTACAAGATTTATTTTGTCCCTCGTAATTATTTCCCACTAAGGTGGTTTTTGCTTTGTGGTAGAATGCTATCTCGCTAGGAGAAATGTCACTATGATGAACTAGTCCCCTCGACGCTCGATCAGTTTGGCGTCATAAAAAGATACTAAATTTCCATCTCTGACGCCCAAGGTTTGATTCTTGGTAGGGCCTTTCTTTTATTGGCATCCTTTTGCTTAAATGGCAATGCGGTGAGAATATTTTATACAATGCTGAGTGCCATTAGAATGGGACGAAAGACCGACCGAAA
Source organism: Ceriagrion tenellum (assembly GCA_963169105.1). Classification (NCBI taxonomy): domain Eukaryota; kingdom Metazoa; phylum Arthropoda; class Insecta; order Odonata; family Coenagrionidae; genus Ceriagrion; species Ceriagrion tenellum. The sequence goes on along the minus strand of OY720641.1, from coordinate 6,927,494 downwards.
AGAGAACAAATGGTTCTTTTTGTTAACAGCAGGATATTGGTGGCGATAGATCACTACTTCGCTATTCTATTACTTCGTTTTTCTCTACTATTAATACTTTTCCACGCTCCTCTACTCTATTCTCCAAAATAAATATTTCTGTAATAACTTCCTCATCTATATTTAAGAGTGCAAATGAACTCGGTTGTTAGTCGCCTACCTAATAACTAAAACAGCCGTGCATCTGCAGTTCATATAATAATAGGATTAATTTCTTAATATTTCTTGCCCTAATTATTTTACCCGCATGGTGATGCTCATACGGTCTTGGAATTTATTTCAGTTTATCAACAAAAAACCGCGTTGAAAAAGTCCCCATTGAAATAGCCGCTCCATTTCGCAAGGCTATTGAGTACGTGCTTTGCGCTCGCCCCTTAAGCCGCGCTCTATACGTTTTACTCCCCTCTCTGGGCGTCATTTCCGCCGACCAGAATTCGTCGACGGCTCGCCCACTTGACTCAACATTCCACTAGACCGTCTCCTACTCTACCGACACTCGATATCCACGACTCTCAGCCACCCGCAAGCCTTCCACCCTTCTGCCTTTATAATAGTCGAATGTTTGTTGGTTTATTTGCGCTCCCATTCTAGCTGCTCCGCTATAGAGAGTCAGTCTCTCCAGGTATACTTATCTGTTTGCTTCGTTTCGCTGTGAATATTCCTTCGTACGGCGCTTAATTAGGGAAAAGGATCTTGTCACAGCTCACTCCGCCATTTAGATAGATAAATAATATGCAAACTGCTTGGAAATGGAGGGTTGGATGTTGGTTGGAGAAAATAAACATATCTTCAAGCAGTGCAGCCTCAAGATGCAAGCAATATGGGCAAAAGCCACAGGCGGCAGTGGTAAGGGCGGCAATCCCGCTATTAAATCCTGAATCTGAAAAGGGGGCATTCAATTATGAAAAGTGAAATATATCACTAGCTTCCAGCTTTTACTTTCGTTCAAAATGACCTTTTGTTGGTTGAAGATAAAGTGATTTATGATTATAATTAACTTCAGCGAAGAACACAATGAAAACTACTGATAAAAATAAATTTGAGGGATCATTCATGTTGCCAATACACTGAAAGGAAGATAACTTCATGGCTAAAAAAGTGGTAACTTGCTATAGATGTAATTGCAATTGCTTATAGGATCGTTCTGAAACCCTCAATTATCCTTCAAAATAATGCGCGTATAAAAAAATGACAATTGATAAATAAATTCTTTACTAGTGGTGGCTAAATAATATATTTAGGTATTATAAATTGCCTACTTCTTGTTAACTTTTTTATAGGAAGCTCCTTCCTTAATTAATTGAAGAGGTTTCTGTATAAGTACTTTATCACCAAAAGCTTCGATGCAACGAAGTTATCCATCGAGTCGAATTATAGATCCAGCTATGTTATTACTATTGCTTAGAGTTATAAATATTTGAAAATGCTGATTGTATTGTTTTTATGAATACAATGATACAATACGAGATAGAAATATTGCTCTTGCAATTACAGGTTGCATTATTTTTATCCGTGTAAAAGTTTATGCTCATAAATTAATATCATATACCTACGTAATGTATTTCAAAGAAATTGACTCAATCGACTTTTTCACTACGCTTGGCTTACAACCCCTGCAAAGTACGACAGGTTTAATTAAAAAATTATTAAATCTCTACCCTTGTAATCTTTTATGTAATGGAATCTTATGTAAACTTTTCTTCGTAAATAATGTTAACCTAGAGAAAGTCATCACTAAAATCCCTTATATTTCCTTAAATTTTCAGGAAAAATTAACTCGCTCACCAATATAGAGTATCTTCTCAATTTTTCTTACTTCTAACTCAACTTTCGTATTCTGAAGTTAGAATTTCTACCATACAATTTTGTAGATTAAGGTATTTTTGTGGTGGAGACAGCTCTTTTTAGTTATGACAAATTTGTTCGTATGCTAGAGGAAAATTTTACATTTTGGATATATATATCTCAGACCCAGAGAAAGCGTAAAACGTCGGCCGAGAGAAAAGAACAAAACTTTTACGAGTGGGCCTGAGACCCTCGTAAAAGTGACTAACGCTTGCATTAGAATATACGACTTCCGCCTTTTTTACACTGGCCACAACTGCGGTGCAAATTGTTCACTCTTCCTTCAGCCTCTTGCTTCAGCTGTTTTTCTCTCTAGTCCCTGGCTACATTCTTGTAATTTAATCTCGTTGCACATTCTTTGCATTTTAAAAACACATCCTTGCCTTAGTTATTTGCTTCGATGACCCGACGGCAGCTCATCGGAGTCATTTTGAAGGGACATAGTTCTTTTTGCGGTCTTCTACGTCGGATTAACGCGATCTCCGTCGAAAGTTTTATCTTTTTCTTTCCCTCCAAAGTGCTCCCCTTCTTGTTTGAATTTTACATGCATTCTTAGATTGGCTCGGCACAACATACTAACTCTCCGCTTTACTATTTGATGCTTCATTTTCTACACGAGGAAGTTGTTTCCTATAGTATCTGCGACCAATGTAGCTATTATAAAAGCTTGAAGTTAATTTTTTATGTACGTGTCATATATCTAAATTGACGGCGATTATTTAAAATTTAAACTGAATACTATTTCAATATATTTTCGTATGTTTACTGGTCCTGCTTTTACCATTTATAGCCTTGTATGCCAATATACTAAGTTTAAGTTTGTGACTCTAACTTTCAATATTTGGTTGGATAAAAAAATATTTTTATCATTCTAGACAATTTTTACTGCCATTAAGGCATGATGTCTAGGACATGGAAATTATAGAGGCAGTATTTAGAGACTTACAGCATACATCATTCTTAGCTTAGTGGTATAAGTTAACACGTTTCAATGTCAATGAAGAAGTCTTTTAGTTGTATGACATTTCAAACTGTAAAATTTATTGTTCTATATCTATTACCCTAGGATTTGAAATAATCGTTGCACACTATAAACGTGTCTCTATTTATTTTCTAATATTTTTAGATTGATTCTGTAAAATCATTAGTGGCTATCTCAGTTATGGATATTTCTGCATTTAAGGTGCATTTTTCTTATTGTGTCACTAACCATTTTCCTATATATATTATATATATTCACCTATTAAAGGGATTCACATTTTATGTGTATTATATAGTATTAATCACGCCTGTTCCTATGATACGTCTAAATTTTGCCGCATATGGTACAAAATATTTCTTCATACTGTAAGGTCCGGTATTTCAACTGATAGCCTTTAAATAAATTACAAGATTTTCGCAGATCAATTCCATGCAGAACTGAAAATAATCTGAGGATAGATATACTGAGCATAGATTGATTTCTGTCCAAAATGAGTGAAGTATGCTTGTATTAGAGCTAAGTCAGAAGAAGTGTCTAACCCATAAAATCATGTTAATGGAACTCCCAGTACATGATACTGTAGTTGAATAGAGCTTAAATAATAGGTCAACTTTATTAAATTAAAAATAATGTATTAAAATGATTATTAATAAGAGTCTTACTAAATATGAAGTGATCGCAAATTTTATACTTAGAAAAATATTTAAGGAAATTTACTACTACTTTTTGAAGAATCTAGGAGTTTCTAGTTTAGCTTCCGACTCATTTAATCATTAAGTGAAAGTTGATTAAGCGTAATAATTTATACTTGAACCTTTGACGTAAAGTTATCATAATTTTGATGTTTTATGTAGACATTTGTGCAATTCTCTTGTTATATGGCAAGTTGACGCTGAAAGCATTGATTTTTATATTGCTCCCTTTTGTAAAACAGTTATATGCTCCATGATTTTATGTTAAGTATTTTTAAAGTTCGTCGGAGTGAAGAGGATTGAGGTTAAATGATTATTGTAAATAATCGCATTTCCCCAAAACATTTATGCTATCTATAGCATTTTCAATTCAATCCGTGAGCGTGTTTCATTCGAATGTAAAAGGTTATCAGCATTTATGTTTATAAGCATTAATTGCTCATCTATTGATAATGCCAAACTTGTTTACATATTAAATCAAGTGGGATTCTCTCTCGGGTAAGACAATACGAGACGAGGCTAAAGACTTGAAGCGATTCGTTTTTGTATGTGAGAATGGCAGAGATGACTTTAAAATATTAATACTAAGAGTCGGCGATTATTCCATTCCATTATTTTTTCTATTTGCCAGTATATAATATTTTATTTGTTTTCACTCTACTGATATCTATCTATCTCCTAAAATATTAGGAACTCTTTTATAAATAAATAACGAAAAACTTACTATGAAAACAACCCGAACAGCCATACATTGGACAAAATTAAAATTTTGCACAGTGGGTATAGATCTGGAAGTATTTTTTGTATTCAATTATCATAGTTAAAAATAGAATATACATAGTAATCGTAGTTTAAATAGTTTTTAGTGAGAGATACTCATAGAGAATTAATATTTTTTCTGCTTCTCTCGACAGTGCTCGGTGAAGTTAGATGCCTCTCAACACAGTTACCATCTGTCCTAGGCGTTCACTTTTTTAAGGTCAGATATTTTTGCTTTTTCTTTTTAATTATTGATTTTATGTAACATAAGTACTTAATTATTTGATGATATTCAATATTATTAATTAATCTAATTGATAAGAATACATGGAGTCATATTTCAAAGAAAACACCTTATCCACTCATATTCACTTTGGAATTCCAATATGAAAACCTATTACAGCGGCCAAGTTCTTTCTCTGGAATAAAAACCCCTAGGTAGTATTTGTTCTGCCTCATGCATGGGAAAAGTGAGTTTTCTCCTATCTTCTCCAATAGCGCATACCAGAATTTTGGTTAATGCTGTCTCTCGTATCGAGAAAAACATTTCAAGAATCGAAGGAAGAAGCGTCACGCTTTAAGAAATATGCTGGGATTAGAATATCTGTGGTTACGTCTCAGCACTAACTTTCTTTCCAGGCGCTACAAAAGTTTTTACTTCGAAAAATTTCTATTTAATTTTAGGCTCTGTATTCTGAGCTAGATATAAAATTAATCAATAAATTTTATCCCTCAGTAGAATTTCCAATACACTTTCTCTTTGGCACGTTGCATGTGGAGGATTGGAGGAGGGTGTATTGTGCTACAATTATTGCGATGAGATAGCCAACAGTTTATCATCGCGCATTACCATTTTATCTATCGGCATTTCTGCAGGCAATACTATGGCCTTCTAAGCCTTTTACCTCTTTCCAGTCAAGATTTAAAATATGGAATCAAAAACCGAGAATGCGAGATGGAATTATACAGCATTTTTCGAAGTGCATTCCATTTCTTGGCGGAAGAAGAAAGCTTTAGAGGGAAGATAATCTAGGAGGGGAATTTATTCGATAAATCATTTAACTACTGTTTAGTATACTTATCAGGGATAGAAGGATTAACTTTGCAATTCCATCCCTGATATCAAGGAATTCCACCGAGTGAGGTCTGAAACCATCGTTTATAGTATACTTATCTTAGATAATCATTATGAGCTGGATTATTTCTCTGCCTTCATCACTTGTTGATTTAGCATTTTGAAGTCCATTCCTACTTAACTTCTTGTGGTAAGGGTTCCTTTGTCTGCACTTATTGTTCATATTTCCCCGAAGAAACCAAAAAATCAGGAAACTAGAAAAGTAGATCAAATATGGTCTAAAATTGATCCAATGAGATTGACATTAATGAATTTCCGTTGTATGAATGAAACTCGACATTTTTTCTTTGAAAATCTCCAGCAGACATTACTCTTTATATTAGAAAAAATATATGTAATTTTCCCATTCAGAACTCACTACTTTGAATTTAAGCAGTCAAAAATAAATAGATAAAAGTTTTTTTTGCTTTTTACAAGGTATCCGCAATAACTGTTCATCATCATGTGTTGTATAATTATTTGCCTGGGAAAGAGCGCTAAAACTTTATTATACTTCATCTTGATCTGCCAGAATTTGCTACGATGCATTGTAATCAATCACATACCAATCTAATCAAGTTGCTCAGGTTAAAATTCTTGAGGGTAGATAAAGCAATAATTTCTCCTAGAAAATTATCGATACGAATTAAAAGGGTGATAACGGTTATAATTGCATTATTTGCACGATTATTCAATTTAATAATAAGTTATCCCGTAATCGTCCAATAATATTTTATATCTATCTCACCAGTCTATTCATAATGTTTTTTGATGTGACAGAGGATACTTTGCTCTGGTTATGCCACACCTCAAATACGCTGCGTGCATTTGGGACCCTGGTCATAAAGATTTAACCAAAAATATTAATAAAATACAAAGAATAGCAGCACGCTTCATTAAGAACTGCTTCGAACAACCATATAGTGTCTCACAACTTATAGAGGGATTAAGGTGGGAGCCCCTAGAGACTCGGAGGCTGCACGCTAGGCTTAGGCTGCTTGAGATATTCAAAACTGGTGTGTTTCAGAGCGACACAGAGAATATTATCATGACACCTCACTACATCTCTGGGTCTGATAGATGCGATAAAATAAGAGAGATAAATTGCCGAACATATAGGTTTTAAAACTCGTTCTTTCCGCGTACAATGAGTGACCACAATAAAAACTGAGCTCCACTAAGTACACTCCCATGATACATGTCACCATTTCACTTCCCCAAACCTTCTTTATACTTCCTTCTTTATACGGCTGATGACCTAACTTCCCCTGCCACACGCCCATGCGGTGGCTTGCAGGGTAGTATGTAGATGTAGATATATTAAGTCTATGAGAAAGACGACCTTTTTTACCTACCTATACCTTTTTTTAGTGTAGAGAGTGAATTCACCTGAAATCATTGAGGTGTGCAATGCTTCGGCAGATTTTTAATCATCATTAGCATGCAATATTAATAGCAATTTCACTCATGAATATCCTAATCTGATCTATCTATTTCTATCTAAATATTGTTTTTTATCAAAAAAGCAAGAGTTGGTTGCGTAATTTTATCATTCAAAATTCAGGAGATTTTTTTCACGCATCAATTCGCACAACGTATCGATTGCATCCAAATGTAATAGAGCCAAATTTCTGCAAATAAAGCTAGTTTAGAGATGGCGCCTGAATCGTTCGTCCGACGCCTCGAAATCTATCAACCCCCTTTCATGGAATGCATCCCGTCTCCCTCTCCCGGAGCGTCCCTCTTGACTGGCGCTGCCTCGCTGGAAAACAAGACCTGACTTGAGAACAATGTCCGAGCAGGACCTTTCGCCTTTTCCCCTTTTCCCTCTCCGTCTTCCCTCCCTCCTCGTCTCTCTTCAAACGTCATTCATTTCCCCTTCAGACTCGCCTTTTTTGTCTCACCAACAACAAACGGGTCTCTGCGAGAAAAAGTTTATATCGATTCGGAGTCGCGCGGCAGTTCTTGTATCATTTTTTTTCCTCTCGTGCTTCTTCTTTTTTTTCAGGTTTCTCTAGCGGCGTGGTATCCGAGGTGGCGGCGGTCAGTTTTCCTTGTGATTTCCTTCGCATCCAACCGTTCCTTTGCTTGTTTTTTTTTCCTCCACCTCATTTCTCTTTTTATTTTTCACCGTTCATATTCTTCTGCGTCATCCCTCAGGGGGACGGTGGGGGAGAGGGGGGTAAAACTTGGGGATATCCTCCAACCCAGTTTTCGTTATCAACTTTCAGCGTTTGCTGGTGCGCTTTGGCTCACTGCTCGTGCCATCCGCGAGCCTATGCATACGTGAATGCTCGACTCATCCTCTCTCTCTTCACTACCTATCGTTTTTTTCGGTTCTTTCATTCACTTGTTTTGTGTTTTTCTTTAGTTTTTCATTTTATTTCTCGCTCGTTCGGGACGTGAGCCATGGGAGAGGGGCAAACCATCTCCCCATACCCCATCGTCTTGCTTTCAGGACCGCCCGGGATCCACTCCGCGGCGCCACGTTCGCCCTCGCTGCGAATGAATCACTTTTTCTTCTACCTTGACAACCAGTCAGTCAAGAGGAGGACCACTTCCCCCGCCCATCACACTCAACCCCCGCACACGGGAGTACACAAACAGACATGCATAACTACGTAGACATACTCGCATGCATATGAACCTTCACACACGTAACATACACGGAGGAATCCTTGCCTACATCGTCGTCGTACCTCTTGCTTTTTTTGTATCATCTTCGCCAACCCTTATCTTTTTTTTTCTGTCCCACTGTCTTTCTCTCTCTCTCTCTCTCCTTGCTATTGTTTGGCCTTCATTTGGTCGTTTTTTTTCCCTCGTACATTTCCCATTTTTTGCGACCTTTCCCTTACCCCTCTGTGTCTCGTGTTCTTCCCCGGCCTTGCTCTGCCCTCCGCTGGTCCCAGTCTTCCCACCATGTCTTTTGTCAAACTTCCATTCCAATCCCTTTGCTTCAGCCTGAAAAACCCCTTTGTCAGAATGCAAAAGGGCACGGGAGAAAAAAATACGTGTGGTGCGCGACGTATAGGTGCGCGGCGACACAATATATATTTTCGGACATGAATGGGGAGCCTAATATTTTACCTCATTGTTAGTACTTTTAGTCGCTGCTCTTGTAATGGCTCTTCATTTATTTATTTATAGTTTTTTTAATCCCCAGATTACTTTTTCGAAAGGCTTTCCCCTTTTTTAGATCTTGGAGACAAGAAAGCAGACCCAAAAACGTTTTGGCTTCCATCGCGATCTCTCTTCGTCCTGCTTCCTCTTATGTGTCCAGCCTGAACAAGCTGTGTGTTTGCCGCATTATTTTTGCTGAAGAAAATTACGAAAATTCTGACTTCTCAGATCATAAATATACTTGAATGATTCTGTGTTAAATATTGTAAGTTGTTGATTTGAGATACCCGCAGAAAATCATCTCGCTTTCCAGCTAGATATATTGGCGACTGGAGATGTGCCATACTGTTCCTTTTGGCATATAGTTCATTTTGATCAGGCTCAGGGATCAAGGCAGTTAAAAAAATAGACATGGAAGATCAGTCATTGCATTCTAAATATGGGCAGAGGACGAGCTTTTTGAAGTTTTAGGTATCAGATTAGCGTATGATTGTAACCCATCCCACGGATTGGCGAAGAGTGCATGGATGATTTCCGATCGGAATAGCATCGAGCAAATATACTTACTCAAGTATTTCGGAACGCTACCTTAGCTGAACACCCTGTTGGTCAACGAATCTTCACGAGAAGCTCTGCAGTTGAACTCCATTGAACATAATGACGCCTCTTTTTGAGCAGCGCATCGTAACTGAACTTCATTGAGCATGCTATTCCGAGAATCTATCTGAACAGAGTTCCGTAGCTGAACTATGGAGCATGCTGTTCTTTCTGAACAGTGTAATTGAACTGTATTGAACTTGCTGTTCAGGCTCTTTCTTGAAGCTCAAGTTCGAGTGTAAGCCCCGCCCTCCACGAGGGGCGATAGCTAATGGCTGGGTGGGTTGTGGCTCCAACACAACCCTCCCCTAAATGGCGCGCGCCTCTAGGATCTGCATCTGTTCGTAATCGAAAGAACTTGATGAACAGAAACGGCCCTACGCTCGTTAGTTCTTACAATGTAGCAATTGGCTCTTATTTTAAATATATGTTCGGAACAGGTATGATGTGTGAACCATTCATTTACTGATCAGTTCATTTCTTGGAACTGTTCCATTTGAACTGCTGTGTTCAATTTGTCGTATCTCTATGAGCGAGGCTGGAAGATGGGCATGTTTTACAAAAGCTGCAGAGCTGCTCCTCCAAATTCAAATGAAAGAGTTCATTGCTTCAATAAAAATTGTATATAATTTAGTTTAAATCTCATGAAGCTGTCCTTAAATATTCTCCTGGCAAACCAATCTCCACAGACTCCTGGGATGAGTACCAAACCAAGTTACCTACACCTTGGGAACGCGGTAATTAATTATGTACAATGTTTGAGATAAACTTGACATTCATTTTTTCCGAATGTGATTAATTTTTATAGCTATTCACTTATTTTGCCATAGGTACTCACTGACTCTAGAAAAAAATAGTTTATTTTTATTTTTTCTTCGTACCATCCGGGAAACAGGATAAGATACGATGCAATAGCTCGATCAGATATCGCGCAAAGCGGCAAGGCCGTGATGTTGACTTTGTGACTGTATACAACGACGTCTGTTGTTTCTGCTGGACTGAAAATGAAAGGTTTATGAAAATGAAGGTAACTGGATGCAAAACAAATCAGAGGTACTAGATGGATTGATAAATTTTTCGGTGAGATTAATTGCTGCCGTAAAGTATTCCGAATCATAATTCTAGTTCTGTAAAACGGTAGCGTATTTGAGAATACTGTTGCTCATTACACCAATTCTCAGATTCGAAGCTGATATGACCTCAAGTTTTTATTCACTCGTTTCCCACGTGCTTACTAATGATATTGATAAATTTATCCGATAAACTTAAATGTGTCTTACAGTTACCCCGTTTACATATTCCAGTGTTTTATTTTACTTTACTTTTTTTTGAATGTGCAAATATTTTCAAATGTTACTTACTAAGTTCCCTTATTTATTTTTGCTGCAGTATTTGAAGACGTATAATTATTCCTTATCTCCTTGACAGTAAATGAGATTTGTGATAATTTCTTCAGCACATCCGCGGAGACAAATAGCCAGGTTCTCCTCAATTGGGTGCACAGTTAAAACGCTACTTTGCGCTCTTTACGGACACATTTATTGATAGGTGGCAATAAATATTTGGATGAATCATGGTAGCCGTATTACAAAGCTCCAGTAAGCTTTATGAGTGTGAACTGTGACTCACTCAAAAACTGGAGATCTCACGCAAAATCACAATTATGCTTACAAAGTAGGTAAAAGTTTTATTTCTTAATATTATTTAAGTCTTAGTATGTAATTTTCTTGACATTGCGAATGAAATTCTGAGTGACTGAGTGATGTATAGAAGTAATGGCGATGCATATAAATTTTCCATATGGCACATGATCCATGGAATAATTTACTAAGATTTTCCATGCTCAATTATCTCCTTCGAAGCATTTTCTTGATGTGTTTCGTCTACTTATCAGGCGAACCAATCGTTCTGCACAATGTAACTGATGGAGCATATAATGTCTTTGCTACTGTCAAAAGTCATTAACTCAGCTAAGAGTCAGTGTGATTGTAGAGTACTTATGTGTTTTATGGCCCAATATTATCCACACCAAATCACTTAAGAAAAAACAAATTTAGATGAAATTATCTCTATTTATTTGAAAATTTTTATTTAATTATAATGAAAAAGTAACGGTGTAGGTGACCATAGGTGTATAAAATTTGATATAAAAGAGTCTTCTTGTACATGCATGTTTTTAATTCGGTTATTACTTTATACTCCGGATACATTCTTTTGAAACTTTCTCTGCAAAACCGAGACTGACCTCAGTATTCGGTATTTTTAAATTATGTCATTTACCTGTGAGAAATTAAAAATAAGGTTTCTCTCTCGCCACAACATTTTTAAGCATTTTTCCGTAAAAAAATAACTGTGGACCACATATATTTTTAGGATAATCCATTCCGACGGTTGACAGCGTCGAGTTGGGACCGGGTTGAAAATTGAGGCGTTAAATTAATTTCCCTGGGTATCTGCTTTTTGTTAGCTTTTAGCGAGGTAAACAGTTAAGGCGCTTTACGAGCCAGTCTCGGATTGGCCGCGAGATTAATTAAGTTGCGGTGAAAATGGTATTCAGCCACCAGCCACACACTGCCAGATACCAAATTCAGCTGTATGTTTGTTATAGGAAAAACAACATCGAAAGCGGCATTTGTTTCGGCAGGCAAATCTGGGCTTACCAGTTATTAGGCTTGTAGGCTTATGCAGACTGCACAGAGCAAATGAATTGAGCGAAGTATTTTTTTTTAATGTGAAAGTAGAGAAAACACTAGATACTTTATCTTCCAATTCTCTTTGCTCAGTAAATGTTTAGGGCAAAACTTATCTGGACTATATCTGTCAATCAAATCATCAATTTGGACTATATCCGTGAATCAAATACCAAAATAATCTTTTGTAATCCCCTCCCAATATCCGGAACGCTCAGAAAACTAGCTGGGAATAAAGGAAATCGACATCGTGACCAGGGGTGAGGCGACGCTCAGCTCATGCCGACTTTTCCGATTGGTAACATGATATTCCTTTCATGTTCTTTAATTATTTTCTCAATAGTCCGCCCCGTCTTCATTCTGAAACAAATTAAATAGGATAACATCAACAGGTACAACAGCTTAATCTTAAGTAAGATTTTCAAGACCAGTAATAAGCTGCATTCGAACGATACATAACGGATTCCACAGCAATGAGGAATCTTCGGCCTTCCCTGTAGACGCATCATTGCTCGGACTTTCATTATCCTGATGAGGATGGCTGGGCCTGTTGTCGAAACGTAGAGAGTTTTTGAGAGTCATCTATGTGGTAATATTTGAAAACTTATCATGGAATAATTTCGACTGGAAACCCTAAAGTCCTAATTCTCTAGTATGTTCTTTGACTGATGATCCAAAGTGTAGTACTTAACTGACCAAATTGGATGGTATCACCACCTTTATACGTCTCCATTTTCCTTCTTCTTTTTAGAAAGCCTCCCGTCTATTACTTTGAAAATATAAACTCTTTGGACAGGACACAGGAGAGAATTTTCATTGGCAATAAAGTTTATGCTGATGATTTCATTTTCCAAGAGTTGCCGTAAAAATTGTTTCGATACAATATGTAACTTTTAGACTACATCCTTCGGCTCTTACTTTTCCTAGATTAAGGTGTACATTTTTTTCACCCATTATGCTCTGTTAACGTTTTCACGTATTTTATTTAAGCAATAAATATTTATGCTGATGTGACTATTATTATATCATACTAATTATGAGAACGTTGCATTTTCATATTTATACTTCGCAGAAGATCCTCTTATTGAAGAAGTCTGCTTAAATATCTCTAAACGTATTGTGTTCTTCTCCTATCCACTATTTCGTTAACATTTTTATTCTTTCGAAAATATATGAAGGGCGGGGTTCAAGTATATCATTGATCTGTAGAAGCATACTAATTAAATGACAACGGATAGTTACGTATTTTAACTTCTCAGGAACTATTTATCGATAACTAAGGTGTGTGTACATTAATTTTGCTATGCAGTTTCCTCCTAGCGTGCATAAATTTATTCATACTAATGGGAGTACGAAATAGTTATCTGTGGCTCTTGATCAGGTTTAATGGAGCGAGACTATCTGTAACCTAAGTGACTTAACGAAACATGTTTGCAATTCTAATTGTGGAGCTTAGGGTATACAATATGCATTTCTAATTGTGAGCTTCGTTTGATTATGGGGTTGTTATTGAGGTGCATTGTGGCGAACTGTTATTTTCTGAATGCTAACGAGCCCAGCATTCATGAGTATGGTGGTGAATAGCATTAGTAAATAATCATTTTCGCATAATAAATCTATGTTATAAACCTCCGCAGGATTAACGTCAAAGTCATTAAAGATGGATTAATTGTTGCAAAATTGGAAATATAACATCATCAGTATTTGATTGGAGAGCAGGTTTCCTAGCAATTTAGTCACGCTTTTCGGCTTAACTCATTCCATTTGAAGCTCATTTTAACGGCGATTACTCGTGTAACACTAGAGTGATGGAGGATTAAATAAAACTGCAAAATCTCAAAAACTGCTTGCTCAGCCAATAATTATTGAGGAATGATTGAAACAAACTATAAGATGTAAACTAGTGGCTTTCATTATTAAAAAGCGACTCTGATGCTCTTTTTCAAGAAATAAGAAAAATGTGAGAAAGTCCATTTATTTTCTCCTTTCCAAGAGTCAGTCCCCATCAAAATAGCAATGGCACCTGTTTGATCATGCTGAAGGACGTTATAATTACTTTTGTATTTCTCCATTTTAGAAAAAAATCGAATGTCTGAATGTAGTTACGGGCTTCGGAAAGACAAAGAAAATTAATTAAGTTTTCTAGAGTTATGTATCCTAGTATTAAAAGTCTTCCTTTTTGCCCATATTAACCGGTTGGTGACGCCGTAAATAGCTATAAAATTCGATAACTCCTGGTAATTGTGGCAAAAACATGTATTCTCGACCAGGCATAAGGTTAGCCCATATTTCGACAGCTTTATTGAGTGGCGATAAAACTCACTCTTATTTGAAGACAAAAGTCAGTTGGATCATCTTCCCCTCGGCAACCTCCCATAACCGTTACTTTCTTTCTCTCTCTACAACACCATTATCAAACCCTTTTCCCTATCTCTCGTCTATTACTCCGCTTTTATATCTTACTCTTCCACCTTTTATGCCAGCCGTATTCTATACCCCCTTAACTTCCAACCCTTAACGCCCTCTCTCCCCATCCCAAAATCCACGAGACCCTTACGCCCGCCACCATCAAATAACCCAGAGAGTTCTGCACCCTACCGTTTCATCCACCCTTTAACCACACAGGATTCGATGCCTTTATGGAAAAGGACGAGCATCGTAGAAATATTGGCGATACTTCTCGAGATATTTGATCCTTATTATGAATTAATTCATTTAAAAACTGCCCATGTTGTAAAGAATGATTGATTTCTCCATTTTATATAAAAACATTGCCACACCCAAACAGAAATTTCGTTTTACGAATTTGTTTTTCGTGATAGAAGTTGTTCTTTTGCTTCCGTTGTATTAACATTACTTCGAGTTTATTCATACAAGCAACCACTTATTCCCTCTACTAAAAGTCATGCCGCAATGAAATAATTTTAAACTTAAAATTATGAGTATTTATATAGTAAACTTGATTAAAAGGTGATTTCATCAGAAAATCTGAGAGATGGCCATGAAGAATGGAAAATTGTGAGATATTGGTGTAGAAAATAGAAATATTTCAAACAATAAATTACCTGGAAAATAATTTAATCGATGCAGTAGATTGAGCAGGCATGGTAATATTTTTAAAATTCATAATATTTGTAATATATGAGACAGCTGATAAATACTTAAAAAAATACTAGAAAAATCTCGTGTCTGTGAAAAATATGATATTATTATATTTCCGTCACGTGAAGAACTGACAGGGTGGATAATGATATATTGCTGATATAAAAGGACGATTATTTTATTTTGAATGGCAAAAAGTCTTAGACCTGGACCTAGTCGGATATTTTCGGATGTTGCATAATATTTTCGCCATCTTGATTTAATGATTTTTGGCATCTATTCTTTTATATAGTATCTACTCTTTTATCTAGTATAATTAGATTATATTACAAGATACTATAAAAATATACTTGTAATTATTTGAACCTTCATATTAATTTCTTAATACCTTCATATATGTTTATTCCAATTACCTAATATCTGGAGTTCGTTACAAATATATGCAAGTTATATATGCAACTTATACATGCAAGATGTAAACTTCTCTGCCAACGCCAACCTTTCAAATAATACTTTTAGATATGATTTATTTTTGAATTTGTCATAATGCTACCTACTATAATTATCTACTAACCCTAATGGACTCTTCACCTTTTTAGCACGTTACACTCTAACAGTTCTACATACCCTGATAAACCCTTATTTGCAGTCTTTTTGCTGGGTGCTAATTTTGTGTTACTATTGTTACTTGACGTATATGTTTCGGCAAAATCTATCATTAACTCATCTTAGACATGATCGATCGATCCATTACAAGGAATGTGTGTCTATTTTCTTCGTTTCAAAGTACATATGTATGTATTTGTTACAGTTACAACATACCAGTGTATTTTATGTGGATTTTCCCAATATTCATTTCTTTCGTCTCATAATATGCATATTTCGTCATTATTCATAAAATATTTACTTTTATTTATATTTATTAACTTTTCTTTTTATTGTATTTTCCAATTTATTTCCGACAAAGTGTAAGGTACTAAAAGATTGTTGCTCATAAAGATACCGAAGAGTCTTTAAACATATCGACGTGGATATCTATACACTAAAAAGAGTGTGCATACTTATAGAAACAAATATTTTGTATTTAATTCCGTCTACCAATATTGTCTTATTATCCGTTAAAAACCAGATGCGTACGCCTAAATTTTTAAATGGTCATATTTCATTCTATAACCGCGGTAGCCAGCTATTATATTTTGGGTTCGGCATTGTATGGATTGCCGACGGTGTGAATAAAAACGTAATGAAAAAATATATTTTAGGGGAAAATATTCTAGTTGCGTAGAATTTCTCTATCAGAACATGCCCGTTACCTACTATTGGCTATATTTCAAAGTGATTATATCTTTGGACTCGTTTTGAGATGTACGGACTATATGTATGAAATATTGAAGAGAATATGGTTGGGAAAATCTTCAACATTTTCAACGGACGGGGTAGTTGTATGAAATATTCGATTATGAATTGAGGAGTTACTTCTTTCCAATTCTTGGTGCTATGATCTAACCAGAAGAAATTTCTCTTATCATAACCAGTCTAGGCTGAATAAATGAGTTTCCGGAATTATTAAAACATTTTCCTTTGTTTAATTCACCAAATCATTGATAACAAAACTTTAATCAATTAAGAATGACGGTTAAGGTGAAAGAAGTGTTAAATTGAAGAGCAGACAATTTTTAGGCTTGATAACCGGCTTTCCTAATGGAATTTGATTGCCTGTGGTTAAGCACCAAGCATGAAAGTATCGAACATCTTGTTGCTTACATCATTTTTTTGGATTAAGGGCCATAAATGCTCTTCCCTGTGGCCCTCACCCCTAGCATACAAACTTAGAGCCATAAGATTTTCTATGACGAAAAGTAATTGGAGTGAGATTAAAAGAAAAAAGGAGAACACACCCTTCTTTGGCTCGAAACTACCCTCGAAAAATATTTTAATGAGGAAAAGGCGTGTTGGTAAAAGAAAATTAAGAATGGGGAATACACATTTTTTCTTTGATTACTGCTATTGATTATGGAATAAGAATATAGGTTAACAAGTCGTAGAAGTGGAATAGTTATCTTGCTCTCTGTGTAAATGTTTCTGGGTTAGGGGGAGTTAAAGCTCATTCTGTGATATTCTCCCGTTTCATACCATGCAGCGTCAAAAAATAATCAATGTGGAAAAACATTTAGGTGAAATAAAAATTATAGTGTGGATTTAACAATTCTCTGGCTCAATTCCTACCGTAAAAAATAATTTAATGAGGAAAATCAAGTAAGTGAAAGGCAAATAAGAGTAGGACAGAAAATATTCTTTGCTTTGATTACTGTCGCTAATTATGGAATGCGAAAATCGGCTAGAAATCGCCGATGGTGGTAACATCGCTCATCTTTCTCTGTATATCGATTCCTCTGGATTTACGGCCCTCGATGCTCATCTTTATGGAATTCACCCCTTTGAAACCATTCCCAAACCCAACCGCCACCATACCGCCACATAAGTCCCGCACGGCACGTCCCCTTTACGGCATCCAATCTCTAAGGGGTTCGATCCGTGGGAGTAAATCCCAGATGCCTCCATCTCCCTCACCCACTACGGACTACGGTGCAAGGACTGGTGCTCTTCAGTGTCGAGGAGGAGGGGGTGCGCTGGGGAGGATTGTTAGGGGGTGGGTGGTGTTAGGAGGGCTCTGGAGACGAGTTAAAGGAGTGGTGGGGGGATGGTGGTAGTCCTCCATCGAATGGAGGACGGAGGTGGACGGGGAGCGAGGGGGGAGAGTGAAGAGAGGCGGGTAGGCTCTCGCGAAATGGGATGGGATGGAGAGATAAGGGCCTCCGTTATGCGGGCGGAGGATCTGCATCTACATCTAGGCACTATCCTGCGATCTGTCGCTAGGATATGTGGCGGGGGGTGTTGGGATATCATCCAAGAAAGGGAAGGAAATGTATAAGAAATCAGGAGAGGAAAGGGATAGCTTTTATTGAGCTGTATTTTTCCGACTAATCTCGATCATTACCTATTTTGCGTGAACACGTCTCATAAATCGGCACAGCTGTGAAGTATTTATGACTTGCAGAGGTGCAAATGGAAATAATTGCCATTAATAAGCCATGTGTCTAACTGAATACATTTGTTGAAAATTAAAATGAGGGATCATCTTGGAATTAATAACGTCATGCTCATTCCCAAGGTTATTTCAAATAATTCCCAGAATCAGAGAGTGGATGCCCACACTCAGATACTAGAAAATTATGTGGCTTTGAATTTCAAATCTAGGGAGCCATGAACATCATTGGCTGCTCATTCCAAATATTTCCAGGTCGAAATCAGCTCTTAGTGAGAGTCGAGTCAGCTAAATGATTCACTTAGCGTTTAATCATTTCATGATATGTTCTCAATTCCACTCATAGTACACTCGTAAAAAGAGGTTTTATCTACTAAAGTGTATTGCTATAGAGAAAAAAATATTAGCTGATCAAGAGTAGTGTTGAAAAGTAACTAGGAAATAGCCATTATAATGCCTGATAAATGAGCTACCGTTTCACTTTCGTAACAACTGCCCCTTGATTGAAAATAAAGATATTTATACAGTCGAGTGAATCATTCAAACTGCGCTATTATTTAACATTCCATGTGATACATATTCCACTCATACGGTCCACAGTCTTTTATCAGCCATATTTATTTTTGCTCGCATCCAAAATACTACTTTTAAAAATCCCCTTTAAGTATGCTTCTCATTTGATAACTGTCGCCAGCCCTGCGGGTATGCCACGAGCCGCAACTGCTTTTAAAAATAATTTGTAGCTTTCCTAACCTTCAGATATTGGAAGGATGAGAAAATGGAAGAAGAAAGGGTTTTTAATTGAAGCGTGTTTTGATGGATTGATTCCACGCTTGGTTATATTTTGTTGTGGTTAATGATGCGTGAGATGTAGAAGTATTCTTTTAAAAGGACGCAACATTGGCATCATAATTTCATTTGAGCAGTTATGTTTCCAAGGCTGGAGATGTGCTTTGGTCACTTATGATGAAAGTCGAGAAGGATTTCCCGATAATAGTTAAGGAAAACGAATGGTTTCTGAGGTCTCTTTTCGCCCTTTTCGCCGAGTTTACGTCTAGTTCAATTTTATCATTATCGTCAAATGACGCATTGTAAAAAATGTTATTTGTCTATGTTCAATCTTGTATTCATCTAATGTCGTCACTTTTGTCATTCAGTGCATAGGAAACCTACCCATGGGATTAAGTTCTAATGAGGTACCAAGCAATTTGATTGCTGTGTATTTGGACGCGGTTAGATTAGAAAATATTGCTCGGCGTAGTCCGATTACTACTGTCAGATCCTTATAATTTCACTCCCGCTGTATGAAAATTGTGGTGGTGGTGGCGTTGAAATAAAATGTATTTTAGCTATACAGCTTGTATTAGTCATAAGAAGGGAGGAAGGATAATGCTATTTTTTCAGTATCGAATCGGCCAGGCATGCAAATAAAAGAGGGGTTTTATTTCTTTTTTAGAACAACCATTTATAGTTGTCTAAAAAATATCCAAGAACGAAAGTCGATGTCGACAGTAATAACTGAATCAAATCAGGGGCAACTTTCTCCACTAGAAAACAAATTTGATCTATTCGTTAGTTTAGTTAGAAATAGTACTTTCTACGTTTACATTTTTATGCTGTCACAAAATGGAGACTCGCACAATTCCGCATATGTTCTGTTTCTGTGTCTAATTTACAAGGTGCCACTAGGACCTGTGGTAAGCGATGTTAGGATGAAAACATGAAGGTAAAAGCAAATAGGCATAAGTTGTCAGGAGAGCTAAAAACCGAAACTTACGAATAATGCCTTTTCGCTATCATAATTGGCGATAAAATAACATCGCATGTTCTTCTTTCCGATTCATATGCCTTAATCCTTCTTTAATTTTTAATTTAGCTCTTGCTTGCCTCATTATTGAAGTGTATTGTCAGCAAAGCACACCACATACTCTCTTGACTGTCAGTAGTACGGTATAAGTTCATTGGAACAGTTTCATGTAATAGGAGGAGAATGAATAAAGATATTTGTAGAAACAAAGGATTTAATATGAGTGTCTGGTTAGCTAGTCACAGGCCTGCTTCAACTGCAGTCATCAACGGTGCGTTTGAAATAGAAATTAACATATAATTATGTTTAAACGTTTATTATTCCAATTTTGTCGCTTTTTCCGGTGAATTATAGCCGTCAAATATTGCGCTCACGTTCCATGTTATCAATACGTAAATCTATTTACAAAATATAATTCTTTTCACGCTCGATGGAAATGTTTCAAATATCCATACAAGTAGCTGACTTCAACCCACAACTGTTTTAATCAGAATTTGCTACTTGGATAGTAACTCTGATATGGAGCGCGGAACTGTAGGGGTCGGAGAAGGATGGAGAGGATGAGCTGGGTAGCGAGGCAGACGAACGTGGAGGTATTGGACATGGTTGGAGAGGAGAGGAGGCTTATATTCGAAGGAAGCAGAAGAAGAGATGGATAGAGGTCGTTTTCAAAAGAGAGAAAGTGTTGAAGATAGTAATGCTGGGGTAAATACTAGGAAATCGCAGAAGAGGATAGAAATTATGGACGGAATGAGATGAGGATGGGTATATGATGATTTTTAGATGAATCTAATGGTAAGTGACGAATAGGAGGGAAAGCAAAATGATATCTCAGTAATTAGAACGTAATAAAAAGTACTGTCCATTAACCTACCAATTAGAGGCTGGTAGAGTACTAAAATGAAATTTGTAAAGTGATTCTCGTCCATTGAGATATTAGGTCAGAATCCCGAAAGGAACATGTGAATAGAGAACGGGGCCTGGGGTGTGAAGGTGTAAGGGTGGAGGGAAGGGAAGGTGTCGTAAGGGATGTTTTGAGGCCCGTGCGGTTGGTAACGCGTGTTCGTGTGTAGGGGACTAGTCCCATAGGTGGCAGTAAATGCGAAGCGGGTGTGAACTGAGTCCCCTGAGAGGGTCAAAGGTTTGCTGAGGTTAATGGAGGATAGTAGGCAAGGGTGTCGGGATTATAGGAGAGTGCTGCGGAGCAAAAAGCAATCTACACTAGACGCAGATTGGAGGGAAGTAGGGATAAAGTGAAATAAAAAGGCCGACCTTGTTAGAGTAAAACACGATATTCTAAAGAGACTAGCCACTTGTCTGTTTCGATTCAAGTACAGACTCTTTGCTGTCATTGTGAAACATTTTTCCTGCACATGTACACGCAGTAATTTATACATTAATCTACCGCGAAATAAGCGAAGACGCGGACTTTGAAGTTCTGTCATCTGACCTTAAAAACGTTCATTCGTGGTGCCAGAAGTGAGGGTTAGAATTTAATATTAGTAAATGCACCATAGTTCACTCTCTGCGAAAGTCATCACAAAAATGCCATGCCTATACTTTGGGTGGAGTTAACATTAAATCTTCAGATGCAGTAAAATATCTTGGAATTACCTTGACTTCAGATATATGGCGGGGAACACACATACAAAACATATGTGGCACAGCATTAAAGAAACTAGGTTTTGTTAAGCCTATAATAGGAAGGTCCTCGGATGAACACGTCAAAGAGAGATGCTACTTCGCTCTGGTTAGGCCACACCTTGAATATGCCGCGAGCATTTGGGTTTCTGTTCATAAAGATTTCACCAAAATAAAGAACACAATACAAAGAAAAGCAGCTCGCTTCGTTAAAAACTGCTACGAACGAATATATAGTGTTACACAACTGTTGCGAGGTATTAAGGTGGGAGCCCCTATAGACTCGCAGGCTGCACGCTAGGCTTAGGCTGCTTGAGATATTCAGAACTGGTGTGTTTCAGAGCGACATAGAGAATATTATCATTTCTCACTACATCTCTAGGTCTCACAGATGCGATAAAATAAGAGAGATACTCTGCCGAATAGATAGGTACAAAAACTCGTCCTTTCTGCGCACAATAAGCGACCATTTTAAAAACTTAGATCCTTCAAATACACTCCTATAGGACATGTCACTATTTCACCTCCAAAAATTTTACATCTTTATACGGCTGATGACCTACTAACCCCTGCCACATGCCCATGCGATGGCTCGAGGGGTTGTATAGATATAGATGTAGACGTAGTGTTGTTTTAAGAATAATGAAGCGCTATCGTGAAACTTGTTGCCAATAAAATTTTTTTTTTTAATATACTGTGAACCAGTATTATAAAAGAGAATTTGTCGGTATTTCTTATTGTAAAATATTTAATGTACTTCAGTAGTTTTAATTGAAAGATTGAGAACAAGGTTTGTTTTGCTTTATATTAGTGAAGATGGAATTAGATGAAAACAATGGATGCCTGTAATTAATATATATTATAAAAGTAAGTATACAATGTGCGTGCCGCTAAAACTCAGAAACGAGTCCCGGTACGATCAAGGGAGTTATATATTGTGGTAGCCCTCTATCCCCCATCCATTAAGAAGGTTCCCGTTTTTACCTGAAGGGCGTGCTTTTGAAGATATAAGGGCTGGAAGTTTCGCCCTCTAGAAATTTCTAAAACAGTCCAGAACATTCGAGAGTATTCGAGAGCACTTCACAACAAATGCTCCGGGATGTTCTAGAATGTTTGGGAATAGTCTGAAACGCAGGAATTTCTACATTACATGACCGGGGAAACTCCAGAATTAAAACATTTTCTTTAAAATATAAAAGCGCACATTGCCTGCTTCCAAATGATTTCTTTCCGTGTCACTTCGATCAGTAGTAACAAACATCTCGGAGCATCCCAGATCATTGAGGAACATTCCAGAACACTCTCAAATGCTGTGGAATGTTCTGGAACATTGTGAACCATTCGAAGCCTTTTTGGTATGGGTGGGGCTACCCATTGGTAGGGGTTTATAAAGCAAGATCCGTCGTGGGTTCGAGCGTAAGTTTCTTATCAGCGATGAAGGGAAGTACTGAAAAAGAAGTGAAAATTCCAAAGTAGTGTAGTGAGTGAATAAAATCAAACAGTGAATTGTGAGTGGCCAGAGTGATACAGTGACTGAATATAAATCGGAAATAAAGTGTGTAGAGTGTACTTAATGTATTTTTTAATAAAGAGTTGATTTGATTTATATTTTATACAATTCCCAAACGTAAACCAGGAGGAGATCTTGCAAGGTCTGAAGCAAAACGGCGAAAACAAAAAGAATAGCGACAAAACGAAACAGCCGAAGAGCGCGAACCACTTTTACGTTCCCAACGAACAAGAATGAGCACCATGAGAAGCAGAGAAACCGAAGGACAATAAAATGAACGAATTGAAGAATCAATAATTGCGACACAATCTTATAATGAAAGACTGCAAACGCAAGCCACCCATGAAAATATCACCCTAGGAGAAGCGTGGACGAGGACAAGTAAACAGTACAACCGGACAAATGAAGCATTCCACTACAACCCTACGAAAGAATATAACAAACACAAACACTTCGTAATCAGAAAAATTTATAACATCTGCCAATTTTTTTACACGAAAAAATTCAGTAGAGAAACACCAGGATTCTGTTGCATGAATGGAAAAATTCGATTACTACCACTGAAAGCACCTCCGCAGGAATTTCTACATTACATGACCGGGTAAACTCCAGAATTAAAACATTTTATTTAAAATATAAAAGCGCACATCGTCTGCTTCCAAATGATTTCTTTCGGTGTCACTTCGATCAGTAGTAACAAATATTAAAATAGATTATGTTTTTCCTACCCAAGGACAAATCTATCACAACATGGGATCATTACGACCACTACCCAACGAAGACTATAAATTTCTGTAAGTATATTTCATCGGAAATGAAGAAAGAGAAATTGACCATTGAGACGAGAAATAATCCAAGATGTACAGAGGATCTTACACGAATACAATCAACTGATTCATATATTTAAAACAGCAACAGACCGAATGATTTTTGATGACTCTAAAGTTATGATTTGAGCCAGCAAAAGACCACCTGGAGAACGATTTAATACACCTCAGATAGACGAAGTTGCCATTGTAATAGTGGACAGTGATAACACAAGCCGTGACATAATTGTATAACGCAGAAGAGGACTACAACGCATTGTAGAGACACACCGTTCATATGATGCCCGCCAATATCCATTAATATTTCTGCACGAAGAGGACAGATATCATTTTAATGTGAAACAAATCCAACCTGAAACAGGCGTAGAAACAAACAAAAAAGTCACTTTCAAGGAGTTCTGTGCTTACCGCTTAATGATCAGAGACAATGAAACGTTCAATCACATTCTCAGCACTGAAAATTGCATCTCCGATCATTCTACTCAGAAATCTCTACTCACCAAAACTATGTATTGGAACAAGGATGATCGTCAAACAGCTTTCGAATAACATAATCGAAGCCAAACTTATGACTGGAAAGGACAAAGGACCCACAGTATTTATCCCCATAATAGCACTGATCTCTACTGAACGGCCATTCCAATTTAAAAGACTGCGATTTCCAATCAAATTAGCCTATAGTTTTACAATTAACAAACCGCAAGGACAAGCTTTCAAACATTGCGGCTTCAACCTCGAAGACCCCTGTTTCTCTCACGGTCAACTGCACGTAGCTTGCTCTTGAGTAGGAAATTCGAAAAGTGTGTACATATATACCCCGGATAACAAAATGAAAAATATTGTTTATAAAAAACAAGTATTGTAAATAGTTAAAATATTTTTAAATCAAATTTTTGTACCTCTTTTACTTTAAATTTTCTCCTTTTATTCCAACTACCACATAATCTCATATGAACTCTCTGAGCGAAGCCGGATACCCCAGCTAGTTAAGTGATAAATCTACATTTCTCTCACAGTAATTATTACTCCAAATAAATGACGCGTATTTTGTTAAGCTGAAAATTGGAGTATTACGGCTGATTATGGCCGGAGCTGGTCACAACGCCCCTCGTGTCAATAGAACTATAAATATTGTAGAAAAAACTAAGCTTTAGCTTAGTTTTATTCAGCATACTTAGGTCATATTTCCGCACAGTGATTTCTGCTTGCATTTAATATGACGTTGCATGTAACCGCTTTCATCCGCAGTTAGTGCATCCCTATGTATTTACTGTGGGAACAATGGGATCACTAAATCATGGCTCTGTGGCTGGATCCGATAATATCTTATTTTATCAAAATGAAAGTGGACTTCAATAATATAATCTTTAAAGTTTCATTTGAATTAATATAACTGCCAAGTTAATTGAAATTACCCATTTAGTTAAGTCTTGAAAGTTAATCCTCGAAATAAAGTGAGTATGAGTGAATGCAAAAGAATAAAAAAGAAACTTATCATTTTGTATGCTATATTTAATTAAAAATTTGCAATCATGGTGCGAATCACAATTTTTGCTATTGCAGCTTGTTGTCAGTGTCAATTTGAATTGTATCTGGCAATTAATGAGATTGGATTCGCTATTGAAAAATTAGACCCTGGAAACTTGATAATAAAACTTAGATGTAATATACAGTATGGACAGGATTTATTCCTTTAAAGCAGGCTTGTGCAATGCTTTATAATATTAATTAGTTTCTCATCTCTCTGAATACTTCATTTTAGCGTTCCGATCATTCGCTCTGTGAATCTCTTTAATCTTGACTTTCTCGCTCTCATATTTCGGGGGTTATGATGCCACTTTTAGGAGTTCTTAACCCTTGTCACTCTGTGTGACGGCGTTAACAATGAACATTATACTCACCCGGAGCCCGGAAATCAGGCTGTATTAGGGCGGAAGCCTTTGTAAAGAGAGGCAACACCGCTTTTATTCAGCTTCAGGTCCATTTCTCGAAGATGAAAGGAAATTGGCCCGGCCTAGTGGCTCGTTAACAACGGCTCCATTAGTATTTACTTCTCTCTATGGATACCCCCGCCAATTCAAAACAATACGCGGCAACATCGAAACACAATTTTCTTCCCTTGCCAAGGTTCTGAGGAATGGAGTTATTATTAAGTGAGATAGTGCCTTTTATCATCGAGTATATTTTTAAGTGTAGCAGGAATACCAAGGTCTTTTTCATAGATTTTTATTCGAAACTGGTGATGGCAAATAGATTTACTAACTCCTAATGAAATATCGGAGAGAGTATAACTAAATGTTAGTGCTTGTCTTCTGTACTAGTTTTATATAGAAGTGATAGCTCAGAAGACCATACGTTTAAATTTACCGTGACTTATAGAGTCCATATAGCGCTAAGTAGAAGGTTAAAGTTTATAAAAGTGGGAATTCAGTTTATTAGACCTGCTTTATCGTCCTTAGCCTCCTTAGGGCGCAGTCTAAAAAGCTCAATTCTCAGTTTCAGGTGTTGCAAAGCTAGGCTATCTTTCGGTGATTTCTCTCACACCTTCTTATCTTTCCTTTCAATCTTTGTATTTCTCTTTCGCTTCAATGACACATAGATACGTAGGATTAATACACACCCTCATGTTCAAAAACACGTGAACTCTCTTCTTTAAAGTGTAACTCCCAACACATTCATCCATCTATTCGTCGGTCTACCTTTCACTCACGTCATTCACTCTTTTATGAAAAATCTGCGTCGTGATTCGACTGACACAAATGCTCTCGGCATAGCCAAACGGACGAAGCACGCTCCCATTATATACGACCGGAGCTTCCATTCCACATGCGTTCAATACCCAATCATTCCTAACGCAAAATGATTTTCTTTAACCGTAAATGCTTCTGAGATAACCCATACCCACTACATTCACCTATTTTCAACTTCGCATTAAGTGTTTTTCAAGTAATTTTGCTCTCATATATCTAAGAAAGACTAACAAGTGGCATTCTTATTCGTACAATGCTTGTTTCAGCATACAGTACAAAAAACAACGTAAATAACGCCATTTCAGTGAGACTTGGATGCGCTTTTCACATCTGAATTGGCTCTATAAACTGTTGAAGTTGTAGGGGAGTGTAAAGCATAAGAGTATAAAACGTCTCTGATGTTGAAATTCTACCTAAGTATGGCCAAATTGATGAAGCACGCTTCCATTACACACGACCGGAGCTTCCACATCGTTGGCCATGTAAAGGTCGCGGTTCGGTCATGGGTTTCTGTGACCCAGAATGTTGCGGTCTAGGTTACATTGGTTGATGTAAATTGCCAGTCACAGCCCTAAAAACATACCTCTGTCACTAACTTTAAATTGTAGTATAATACACTTGAATATTTCTAGGATTTATTTATAATTATGACAAAAGCATAACATATCCCATATCCTCAGCCAATGAACCTCGATTCTACTTATCCCTGCCTCCCCCAATCTCTATCATATTCAGTTAGTAGAAAAAGAAACTAACATTACAAAATGCACAAAATATTCTAAGAGCTAAATATTTTTGCTCCTGATTATGTGGCAAGTTGGTAAAACACATAAGGAGTATAAAAACGTTTTCCCACATCAAAATAGCGTAATTTTTTATTTCTAACTTTTGTTTTCTAATTTAACTCTGTCAATAGTCATGTCAATACACACTATTTCCATACAAATTGCATTGATTTCCCCGTTTTCAAATTATTATTTTCAGCGATGGTAAAGGTAATGGATAGCTTCTGTGCGGAGTAGGGTATATATAACATTGTAATCCTAAGAATGACTTTACTATATTTGAAAAGTTAGGGTTCTTGTGCTCCTAACTGTTGAATGCTTCAACTCGGCCTAGTTCTTCCTCTTTTAATCCCACCCAATAAGTCTATTTTCTTTGATCCTCCTACCTTATTCCTTAACTGACTTCGTTCCTCATAATCTATGTCAAGTAGGGTGGACAATGAGAGCTTCTGGAAAAACTGATGTGTCACAAAAACGCTCCAAGTTGATATGTTTATCGTTTATAATTTTCGAATAAAACAAGGCTGAATGATGCATATGGGTCTAAAAGGATAAAATGAATAAGGAACATGTTATACAAAAAACTGCTAGATTTTAAAGGTGGAAAAAATCGTTTTCACGCGAATAAAGTTCAACTAAACTTCCCGAAATATCGTTCATGCATATTTAGCTTGGCATCGGTTATTTAGAGATAGAAAATGCAGGGGTAATGCACATCTATCTCCTTTGAAGAATAATAAAGGCATAGGAATGGTAGTTCCTTCCATTCACCAGCGGCCACTCCCTCTACATTTTCTGTATTCATTGGAAAAGTACGCGTCGATCGCGCTCCATACTGCCACTTCATCGTCCGAATGGTCAAAAAACCTTCTATCAGCAATTCCTTCCAAATTCACGACCTAATTTCTCGGAATTCGTTCCACCGGAAAAAGGATTCTGGAAATGTCCTTCAGAAAAACCTATTCCCCGAATCGGGTTGGTCTTCATTTTCGGCTTGGTTCACTCTTCCTTTGCCTTTATTTTATTCCCCGTTGGACCCTCTTCTCGGTAAGCATATGTTCTGCCTTCTCATTACGACCGCTCAAATTGACGTGTAGTGGAACCGATCAGTGCGAAGGATATCTTTATCCCGCGCGGGCGACGAACAAAGCTTCCGTCGGCAAAACGCCGCCTTTGCCTTATCCAGGTGGAACGCAGGGAAAACACGGTGGTGCGTGAAATATTGCTAATTTTAAGGTCCGCAGGAGGTTGAATGGTTGTTTTACCGTGACGGGCGTTATGTATTCGTCCGTTCCTCCCCTCACTTCCCCAAGCTTGCCCGCACGCTGAAATTCTCGCATGTTTTATGGCTCGTGAAATAAATAAAAATGCCTCTGAGCTGTGATATAAATTGCGAGTATGTATAAAGCCATTTTGGAGTAATTTTTTTTTCAACTTCCACGGAAAAATACGCGGCTTTTTATTTGACTTAGGTTCAGGTGTGGCCTCATTCCGTATAATATTCAATTTATTGTGGTGAGTATCCTTATTAATTCTTTTGCTGATCAATAAATGAGCGAACTATTATGATTGCATTAATTTCTTCCGTTCAAGGTTGCCTCAATATGTGTATTATTTATTGACCTTTTTCTATGTGTTACTAGAAATTTGGTTTAACGCAGAGAAAAAAATCTATTTGCTTACAGATTAGATTTTCCCGGGAAATGTTCGAGGTAAATCCATAAAGATATGCAAGTTGCAGAATCAAAGTGGAAATTATTTCCTGAGCTTCATCAATACCCACTTTTTATGCTGGTCTTTACATTTGTAACCTCTCATAAAATCGTGCATCCAAGACTTTCAACTGAATGTGAGTCTGTCTAATAGCTTATTTGTATGATTGTCGTGTGACTTTTGAAAGAGTATAGCAATGAGTGTGTATTTTATCTAGGAATGAATGTGAATAAGCAAAGTTTGAGGCAAAATTGTTTGTTTATTTTCCCTTAACTCACGATGATTTAGACTAATGGACGAGTGAGTAATTACATAATGACTGCTCATCAGGATACTCATTTGTATTTCGTTGTATTAGCATCGCCCACAATTATTCTATTTTAGGTTCACCAAAGCATCAAATATATTCTCATATAATACATAAATATTTTCCATCACATTTGCGCTGATTTTTATAGATGTCATTACGAATGCTCGTAGCACAACAATTGGTTTACCTCAAATTTCTTTCTTGAAGTGCAACTTTGAGAGTGCTTGTTCGAACTTTAGAGAATAGAATGCATATTTTTGTTGGTATTTTTCTAGTAATAATTATAATCATTACATGGCCAGATTCTTCAAGAGACCTGCTGAATCCGCGTTCGCGGTAACTTATTTAGAACTACTATTAGTACAGTATGCCCCATTTGATGCTCCAGTCATCCGTCTGTAGCATCTTTTCCCGAACAGTTGTCAGACTTGTTCATCTCATTCCCTTTCATATCGAGCCTACACTCCACACATTCCATTCAATAACAATATGTCACCAATTGTTGACTGCTTCCTTTTCTCTTTTTTATGGGTTTTATGAATTTTCCCTAATTACCTTCTCTTCCTCCTCTCTATTCTCCACACACTCTTTGTTTCTCAATAAAAAAGTCGTCATATCGATGCTTTATATTTTCAACATTCCAAAATCATTCTATCGGCATTTATCCTCTCATTCCGGCCATTAAAAGTCAGCTGGAAGTAATACCCCTCGTAATAAAAGTTTAGCCCTCTCTTTTCATTCATTCAATGCCATTACCGATATTTTCTTAATTTTATGCATATATCTTTCTTTTTTAGGTATTTTTCTCCTTGGAAAGTCTTATAAAAATATCTTTAAGCAGCTCATAGGTTTCTTAGGGCATGCTGGTACATGATAATGAAAAAATCATCGGAGAAATAGTGGTAGTCGTCGTTATCATCTCTACTTTATGCAAGCAGAGTATTAATTCCGAGTAAATGAACTTACTGATATAGTCACTGGTGCCATAGTCCCATAAGCAGTACCTTGACTTATTCCCCAAGTGTATATGAGCTTGAAATCTGCCGAAAATCCATACCAATACTAGCGTAAAATATGCAAGTTTGAACATTGTTATGATTGGGTTGCTTTCGTTTAAGAGTCGTCTCTTTTAACACGGAACATGTTCAGAATTATCAAGCAATATATTATGAAGTTTGAATAAATTGATGTATAAATAAATGAAATTTTTTTCAAAGGTAATTAACCGTGGGAAATAGAAAATAGATAGGAAAGAGAGAGAATAGAGAAACACTTTTAAACATTCATATGTTCCTCTGAAAGTCAAAACTTTGTATCAATGTAATTGTTTGTGACGAGTTTATTTTTTATATTCCCTCTTTTTTAGCTACCTAGCTATGTCCACCTTCCTCTTTATGCTTTCAGTAATCAATATGTTCCTTACAAACTCTCTTTGGATCCATTTTCGGAAAATTATGACACCATTAGAAGTTTCAATTAATGCTAGGAAAAGAGTTGGTAAAATTTTGGAAATCTATCGACAGTTATGAAATCAAGTAATAGCTAGAATAATGGGACTTGCTATCCCACCCAGTTTAGTAGTCATCGTGTATTCCTTATTCCTTTTTGTATATCCCAATGTTTCATGATTCTCCATTGCTTCATTAACTTAGGAAAAGTTCATTCAGCCTGAATTAGCTCTCATTTAGGTAAATTAAAAAAAAAGCGGCAGTTATCTCCGTCAAATCCGTAAGAAACCAAAACAAGACCATTTATGGAGATGTACCTCCCTAGGAAATTAGGTTGTTAAGGAAAGAAGGTGAATGAAAAGAGGATTAGAGGCGATGAAAAGTTAAAAAGGAAGGCAGGAGGGATAATGGAGTTTACTGCGGAAGCATCTGATGCATGAAATCACCTTTTACGCGTAAACCAATAAACCAATTTCACGGTTGGTTATGCAATGGGTTCATACATTCCATGCATACATATTTATATAAAGGGGATAATCGGGATGCAAGGTAGGGAAAGGATGGGACCCCGGATCATCGCCGACTCTGAATGAGGGTTCTCTGTTTAGGAGACCGAATTTTGAAGGAAGCGTACGGAGCGGAGATAAAGGGAACGGTTCCCGTATATACAACCCAGCGATCATCATGTACGCTCGGGTATCGTGGACCCGTGGGTCTCCAGAGCCTTCGGAATATTAAGTGAAAGGTTCTTTTTCTGGAGGATTAATATGTTAAGATAAGGGGGAAACGCACGCAATATAGTATAATGGTTTTGTTTTCGCTCCAAGATTCTCTTTTTTGCTCGGCCTTTTATGTATTTCCCTCCCAATTTTGTTTTCGGCCCAGAGATAAAAATAAACGTCGTAAGAAACGCGTTTCGAAAAATATTCATCTGTCCAAGTGAGTGTACAAAATCGTATCACGTTTTGTGGTAATCTGTATCCCAACCCGCTCTGCATACTGATAAACCTTACCTACCCTGCTTGTTTAGGGAAAGGGGCGACTTATAGCCATGGTTGACTTTATTATGTTACATAATTGCTAATTTGCGAAAAAATCTCGTATCACCATATCTAGGTTATTTTGTGGAATAACTCAGGTTGATCTCCAAAACTTGTAGTATTTACTATTTCGACTACCAACTGAAAAATGTAGCCATAATAATTTAATTCATTTTAGGAACTACAGAGTTGTATACAATAGATAACCCCTATGGGGCTACTAAAAGTAAACCAAGAGAAAAGCAATAACAACAGATAAAAATGATTTTGAATTTTCAATCAAATGATTAACAATACAGTGAAGAGTTATGAACTAATACAAAGAAATTACTCGGAGAATTACGGAATGAGATACAGTGGTTACAAAAAAGACTCACAATAGTATTACGATAGCGCTTAATTTAAAAAATTTAATTCAATAAATATTGCATGCAAATGACAGAACAAAACCTCAATGTTTTTTAAAGGTAATAACCAATTTTGTATTTCGTTAAGAAATTTTCGTATGTATTTTCTTCCTTGGTGTGTGTCGGAAAGACTATGTATTTTTCATGATATGTGTATATATATATATATATATATATATATATATATATATATATATATATTAAAGAAAAGGAAATAAATTTAGAAATATAAGCTAGCAACAAGGCGTTGAGGTTGGGGAGGTATAGATAGGATATATCAGTGGACACTCACAGAAAGGCGATCATTGGCGACACTGGTATCCACTGCTCTCGGAAGCTTTCGGGTGAGAACCCTTCCTCAGAGGGGGAAAATCACAACTAGAGCAGTGGATCGCCTTTCTGTGAGTGTCCACTGATAGACCTATCTATTCCTCCCCAACATCAACGCCTTGTTGCTAGCTTATATATATGTGGGATCAGGATTTTGCATTCTGTGTTTCATTTGTTAAGTTGCGCAAGGCGCCATGTAGAGAGGGGAGTTGAACAATGGCCGCCAATATATATATATATATATATATATATATATATATATATATATATATATATATATATATATATATATATATATATATATATATATATCTGTGGGGTAAACCCATAAAATCCACTAACCCATCAACCCATCCACTATGGGAACACAAAATTGACTAACACAATGGTGGTGTGAAGATGTACAAAATTGACTTGGTAGATGGTATGTTTGAACGATGTCAATACCGGAATAGTTCGTAAACGCTTGGTTCAAAAAATACAAACGTAGCCTAGTCTACGTGTTACATAAATATCTTGATTTACCTAGGAAGCTGTGTACCTTTGCTTTTATCATAAAAACTCGTGATGTAGTTTTTGAAAAATAATATCCAAGATTGCGAAAATTCCGATCCATGCAAGCAAAATTTAGCCCTGTATAATTGGTGCCGGACAAATTTGATGACTGGTGATATTTTTAAAAGAAAATGCTGTTTTTTAATACAAAAAGTGTTCAAATTTTTATTGCTTCAACGCTAATTATTATCAGCAGTTAAGGTTAATTAATTGGAAATTGAAGACAGTTCTGAGAAACTAAGCATTTTCTACATTTTATTAATGAATTTTATTAATAAGCCAGTCAATGATAGAGCTTATTTTTATTCTTTTATATTTAGTGATATAATTGTAGTTTGAAATGCCGATGGATAATCTATTGCTAAATGTCATAATTTTATCGTATATTTTGCTGTACAGTTGAATTACAGGTATTTCGTGCTTTGGACCAGAGATCGTTTTGGCTTTTTCTTAAAAGAATTTTTCACGAAATATTGCTGTAGGTACTGTAGTCATGATATGCCTAGAGAAATTTCATTCGTCACTTCATTCATACATCAATCTGTCTTTTCCAACGAACGGATATTAAGATGTAAAAATGTCTAAAAATCATTCACGCTGTGACGTACTTATTGATTGTTGTGTATAAGACGATTTTTAACCTACTCATTACAATCAGTGCATAGGCGTGTTGAATCATTGATAATGGTGGGGTACGTGTCAATTGACATAAAAGTCAATTTCAAAGTTAACATCACATCCAAAAATCCTAATGCTTAGCATTGTAAACGATAAGTAACTTAGTTTTGCCACATAGATTTATAATAAAAAGACGAACGAGGTTTTGTCGATGCTTCGGTCTTTTTATTATAAATCTATGTGACAAAACTAAGTTACTTATCGTTTACAATGCTATGGACGGATACAATTCCACGTAGTAACGCCCGAGACAGCAAAAAGATTCTTATCATTGTCGAGATACAATTTACAATTGAAATTGTCAAAATCTGTGGATAGAATGCTTAATTTGGGACGGCAGTGGAGTTCTGAAAACTCTACTGACCTCTTTCGTAAATGCTTTTATTTTTTAAGCCAAACACACCCTGTCTACTTTTTTCTCACAAATCCAGCACTTTTTCACCACAATGACACTGTTGTCATTCCCTTTTCCATTTCCTTAATCTCTCATTTCCATCACACGCACTTCACCATTTTAGCCCTGTCACTCCTCCTCTCCAAACCTTTTCGGGATTTTCTCTTTTTTCCAAAGTCAACGCGAAGAGAAAAAAATTAATGTATAATGACTCGTTTCGAATATTTTTATCGTCATTATTTTATCTTTTTATTATATCTTTCCCACTGGGGAAACTTTCCCCTCAAATCTAATTTTCATTTTTGCTTCGCAATTAATTCCTACGCCACTCAGGAGACGCTTTCGCAGCCGTCATTACTTTTTCGCTGCCTCATTAGTCACTTGTTTAATTTGTAATTTATTTATTTTCCATTTCTTTCTCTCTCTTTTTATTTAACCACCGCCTTGATGTGTTCAGCCCATTATTGCGAAAACCCATCTCTAGTTACGTACTCTGTATGTTGCTCGCGTGTGTGGCCGTGTACATCAACATCATACAGTCCATTTCAAGGTTGCATGACTGGCGGTGACGTCTCGCCAGTAATGCACTTACCGTTAAGCACTCAATCACAGTGTTGTATGCCTACTTAACCCTTTGAGTAGTGAGTAATTTTTTGTTTTCCCTGACCCCGGAGTGATTAAAAAACATTAAATTACCTCTGATTACAATTTTACTATATTCAACTCTAGTTTATTTGATAAACAATCTTTTAAAACAAGAATATCATACATTACTCAAGCAAAACAACATAAACACAACACTTTTACTGGGTAATATCCTAAATATTGTGGCATAAGAACAAAAATATTAACTTAGAACTGGATTTAAACCACTTTTGAATACAATAACTTCCTTCAATGGAACCATCTACATGTAATATGCACGCCTTTAAGACTGAGCGTAGTTGATGTAATAATGGAATAGGTGGAATAGGAATCTACAGAGATACTTTAGAGTGATAATTGGGTTCACCAGCCACAAGGATAGATGGAACAACATGCTAAAATGCACCTGAATGGGAGGCTTGAATGCACGCTTCTACTACTCCAGCGCAAAATTTGAAAGACGTACATTAACGACCATGCTCTGGATGGCCAGGAGGCACCAGGACGTAAATGAACATTGATACTGCTCAAAGGGTTAATAATCACATTATTCAATGCTCAGCGGAAATCTAAAGTGATGATACACATAGTAAAATATCTCGCACTAGCTATAAATCAGCCTGACGTAGCAAAGACTAAGAAAAGTGTGTAACAATTAAATAAATGTATCATAATTAGGGCCATAAAATTCCAATCCAAAAAATATTGATTACTTGTGTTTACTCTTATGTGTCTATGTGAAGTCAGTATTGTAATTGTTATTGTACTTCAAACATACGTGTATGAAACGTGCTATATGTCTGAAAAGGTGGCCATTTCATTGACTGAGGCCACAAAAATATCCACACTTTGGCATTAATTTTGTCCATGTCTGTTTCTGAGGTGATTGATGCGAGGATATGTGTACTAGATTTTAGGTTTCATGTATGGATATCATTAAGCAAGACCCTCATCTCCGGTATGTGAACACTCTCTCCCTGAAGGTGGAATGAGGTATACCCCTAAACGTTGACATGGGCAAACTTGTGTTTAACATTTGAACTTAACCCTCGAAATTAGCCAATAATTATCATCTAAAAAAACATACTGTTAGGTTACCTCTATTAAAAGAGATTCCTCGTATATAATGGTGTTTTACTTTGTGCAGGTTGTAATTAATGCATTAGGGATTAAAACTATGCTCATACATCCCTAGATATATTTATTATAATTTGGTCATGACAGCGCTTAAAATGATTACAGAATTACAAGTGTATAAATTATATTCATGTTGACACGAACTATGTATTGCAAAAACATGCTATTCATCTCATTAATTAACCCAATGCAAATCACCTCATTCAGTAATCGTTGGTTGAACTGAAATCTAAAAAAATAAAAAAAATGCTTGGGAATAATGCTGCATGTCTCTTCCCGCAGAATTGTTGCCTGTATGGATCATAGGCCTTGCTATCCTTAATCGCTCGCGGAAAAGGTAAAATTTGAACCCTGTCCATCCAGCCATCTGTCCAATTTTATGCATACGGATTAAGCCTGATTATAAATCATTTTCGGAAAAACTGGGTAAAAATACTTAAGTTAATTTCAGTGGTATTTTTGTATATTTTTTATATTTTAATTTCACTCCTCTCGGATAATACCATTACTTACGGGATGTCACATATTTACGTGAAATACAGCATGCTACAAAGCACAACATATAGTCTTTAGTTTATCAGAATCTGTAAAATAAATCAGTTTCCGTAGTTACATAAACTTTAATAGGATGAAGTGTGGTGCATAATGGTGGTAAATCCCTCCCTGCCACACACTATCGAGGTGTCCCACCAAGTATTGTGTTACTTTAGATAATGGAGGATATAGAAATAATTTTCCAAGTGATGAAAAAAAAGTTGTACCTTGTAGACATGTTCTTTTTCTCTCCTGCCACCGAGACGATGCGTTTTTAGCAGATCTCCGAAAACGGAAATTGTCCTGAGCCGACTCGGCCATTAATATTAAAAAAAGAACTACCATTAAAATCGGGAAACCGTGCATTTTATATGGGGAAAACAATGGCTGAGAGCAAAAAGGTCGAAATTTGACGGCATTTTTCACTCGCGGTCGTAAATGCGGAGATCATTTTGTAGCGTTATTCTGAAGGTGAAGCCGGCACGAAACAGAATGATTATCTTTGTCCGGGAAATGTGGCTATGAAAGAGGTTTTCAGTCATCCCCCCTGAAAATAGCTCTCCTTCTCAAAACGATCGTCTCGGTTCAAAGGTCGGCTAAGTATTATCGTCATTTATCATTCCTGAATGCGTCCTTTGCATTCAGAGAATGAAATCAATTACGGGATTATTCTCAAATCCAGTCCAGCACTTACCCGCTCTCAAACCTCGTGCTCTCTCACCCTGAAGTCTTGATGATATGAGAGAATTTTTCACCCATGCAGAATCTCTGAATTCAAATTCTGCTAATTATCACGGTCTGCAAGTTTTTACAAACCCGAGGAACCGTTTGATAAGTCAAAGAGTTCTAAATGAAATATATATATATGACCTAAGAAGAGTTGGATAACCCGCTGATTTTAATGACTCTGCTTTAGAACCTCTTGACCCAAAAACTATATATATTTCAGGTATCCATATGGTCTATAATATCTATCAGATCTTTCTTTGCCGTCTTTACTCTGCCAAGTTTGCTTTTATTTTTCCCTACCTTTATCTAAACTTTTCTTTTGAATCGTGTGGAATGATTCTACCTACAGGAATGGTTTTTCTTCTGAATCCTTTAATTTATGGTGAAAATAAAGTTCCAAATCCGATTAACAATTTTGATCAAATAGTTTTAAATAGAAAACTCCGAGTGCGGCTATGAAATCAAGATTGACAAATGAGATATTGCTCTACATATTGATTGGAACTGAAGCATCTCTGAAGAAAATATTTCATGACGAAAAGAAAAATAGCATTAAAAAATATAGAGGCTGTTAAAATAATCAAAGCCAGGCTTATCATTTTGTATTTATTTTTCCTTCCCTTTACTTCTCTAAATGACAATTAAGTTAATTTTCTAAATGTAAAACTTCTTTAATGGTATCACCAGGTATATTTGATCTGTAGCGATGAAATTTTCAATATTTTTTTTGCCATCCTAATTTCATTGATGAAATTACAGAATATTTCAGGACGCCTGTTTATAGATGAGCATTAAAAGAAATAGATAAATGTATATCAAACGGATGATGGTGTTTTCTATTCTTGAATCCAATTATTTTTAAGTGTAATTGTATTTTCATATGTAATGATTACGCGTTTAAAATATTCCTTTTTGGCGTTTTTTACCTTAATACATTTTTTGACCTTCATCATATAAGATTATTTCAACCTTATAGAAGTTTTGAGTTTAAATTTAGGCTTTAAATAAGTCATGAAGTTATGAAAACATGGCGGCATTGCGACTAATTTTGAATGCCAAGCCAAGAATTAACATGATTCCTATTAGTCACAAACCTTCACGAGTCCGAGCATATATTGTGGAGCTCAAAATCTCATACCATGGCTTTTTTCTCGTTTTCAACTACCGTTCTTGCTATGTGGATTTTTGTGACCTTTACGGGACTAGATGTTTTCGGCTGCCGGACATACAACGTAACAATCAGTCGCTACTGAGCGCTTAGCGCCAGTGCCCACGGGGAAAGATCGAACTTTGAACACAGAGAGGCGTTCACTCTTATTTGACAAATTTCAAGCTATCCGGGACTAGCCTCTGGAGTTCCACTATTACGGAGTCACCCGCAATGCACAAATGTGCGAAATGTGATACCGTTCTTGCAGTTTTTTGTCTCATTCTTTGTGTTGTACTAAAAATCTCGCCGATGAAATGAAAGAATTTTTTAAAGATTCTCTCTCTATTGATTATCATCCCATTCTAAAGAATACATTACTTATGGGAGCTGTTAACGGTTTGTAAAATATTGATGTCACTTTAAGGCGCTCTTTAACAAAGTGGAATAGAAAATATAGATATAACAATCCTAGTTAGAGCCATAAGCTTTTATTTTCTGTATATTTGCCAGTCTTATCATAAAAGCCTCTTAGTATTCAAATGAGAAGGTAACTTATCCTTATAGGATTGTGAGTGAGGTTCGAAGATTAGAAGCCAATTTTTGTATAAAATCGCTAGGAAAACTATTTAAATCAACAAAACATTTTAAAAAGTGAAGATTTAGATTGTAGCATTATTTACATTTTAGCTAAACTTCGCTGCACATGAGTAGTTTAATGTATTTAATCGTGTCCCATATGAGTTATGAGTAGGTCGTTTTAACTATCATATGTCACCCTTAAATCTGTTTTTAACCCTCTATGGATGGAATTGTGAAACATCAGCATGGAAAAAATTATGCTACTATATTAGTTTTTTTTTAATTGTTACTCCAGCATTTAAAATATGCAGTTTATTTGATAATATCGTTTATTTTTAAATGTGATGTATTTTTTGTACATATTTAATTTAAAATAATAATTTACATTATATTTACACAACGTGTACTTCATATTTACCTTCATAACGTCCTCTTTCTAAACTTTTCCAGTTTTTTCTTCGTATGACTGCTGAAAGTATTTACTTCACAGCTCCACCAAACACGCCATCGTCAGTAAATAGCGTCATACATTTGTCTATTCAAATAGTGAAAGGGATGCAACATTCCACACACTTAATCCAAAACGTTACAATTCTGTCTAGCGCAGCACCTAAAATGGAAAAACCTCGTAGAAAGCAGATATTTCAATAATTTTGAAACGTAACCCATTTGACTCGCTCGTCAAAATAAGGTTAAACTATTGCCTCGGTATTAGAATTAACAAGTGATATTTGTGTGGTTGGAAGCTGTAGATACATATGCAAGAATGCCAGTTTCATGTCCCTCGATAACCACTTCAATGACGATGAAAGAAGTCGAGCAATATCTATCTTATAAGATATTGTATCGATTGTGCCGTATCCATTTCATTCAAAATATCTAGAAAATTACGAGAAATTATTTTAGCTACTCGGGACTTTGTTTTTACAAACCATGATTTTGTTTGTTATTTTTTATGACTTTCCTCCAACAATGTGATCGACATTTTAGGCCGCTGTGAAAAAACTTGAAAAACCTTCATGCTGGAATATAAATTGCAGAGTAGTCATGCAGAGAAATGTGCCCAAAATGCTTAAAACATTAACTATAAGTATTAGACACTCAAAAATACCTTTATTCTCAAATCTTCCTATCTTTAAACTTATCTTCCTATTTTAATTAATCCACTAATCACAGCTTTGATAGGGATGAAAGAGTTGTCTTAAAGT
The DNA here is from genome assembly GCA_963169105.1 of Ceriagrion tenellum. Classification (NCBI taxonomy): domain Eukaryota; kingdom Metazoa; phylum Arthropoda; class Insecta; order Odonata; family Coenagrionidae; genus Ceriagrion; species Ceriagrion tenellum. The sequence goes on along the minus strand of OY720641.1, from coordinate 6,887,331 downwards.
ATAATAAACTAGAAAAGGTATCCGTTTAAATTCAACGGGAGATGAAAGAAAGACAAGGCATATAGGTTGTAGGTTCGTGTAGCTCGTGTAGGTAAATAAGGTGTATTTTTTTCTAGGTATAGCTATAATTATAGCATCAGCTATAATTTTAGTTTTATTTTTGAACTCAGCAGATGAAAACCGCATTATCTTATGCTTACCGAGTCTTAACATTCTTTTTCAGTAACATATAGAAATTAAACTACAAGCCATTTGCCTTCCAGAGGCTGGTCGCATTAATATAACATCGTGGCATTCTCCTCTTTTACTCAGCTATAAGTTAAGTTTTTTCTTTTAATTCAGCAGATTGAAACCGAATTAATTTATGTTTTAGACAGAAAAACAGACACCACTAGATTTTTATATATTAGTAAGGTACACACACATTAAATCGTACACACAAATCTAATGGTGTCTGTCTGTTACTCAATCACTTATAAACCACTGAATCGATTGAAACAAAATTTGGCAGGAAAATACTCAATATATCTGGTTCCATCATTGGCTATAGAACAAGGACCTTGGGGCCCTAGAAGGCCCTCAGTTGGGCCCTTTTATTGCTAAACATTTGCCCTGGAAGATAATGCTTGTCTGTATTAGAAACATGTAAAATATACCTATACTAAATGTACAACAATCATGGGGTCGTAAGTCACGCTGGGGCCCCAGAGGGCCCAAGGTTCCAAAAGAATGCTTTCGTAAAAGTCTCATAAGTATTGAAAGAATGAACCTATTTTAAAGAGATTTTCACACATGGGATCAGTAAAGTTTTTTTTAAGGAAATTGGGACAGTAAGAAAGGCCCCTGGGCCCCAAGGGCAGCGTATTGGGCCTTCTTGTGTCGTATGAGTTTGAAAAACTCAAGTATAAATATTTTGGTTCAAGTGCAGAGGTTTCTCTTTTTGCATATTTTAATAAGTTCTACTAAAGATAGAAGGCTATAGTTTTCGCCATTAGATGGATAAAAGATTGTAGTTTCTTATTTTTTCATTCAATGTTCTTACAAATAAAATTTTCCTAGAAATCACGTTTTTAATGTCAAAATAATGAATTTTACTTCAGTCAACAATAGGATATTTCCTTGGTAACCGTGGAATTAGCATTAGCTTTAGAAGGGAAATGGGTCCTTTACAATGGCGGCTGGGTCTTATATCTAGAGATAAGCATTACAGTGGAAATCTAGGCCGTATACTGAAAACGATATTTTCAGGGATATTTTTCCTAAAATTGGTAAAATTCATTTCAAATAGACTAATTTAAGTTGAACCCATGTAAAACAGGAGAATACCGCGAAGTTATATTAATGTGGAATGCCTCTGAAATGCAAATGGCCTGTAGTTCAGTTTCCATAATTTTACTACAAAAGAATGCTGAAACTCGGTAAACATAATGTAATGCGGTTTTCATCTGCTGAATTAATAAACAAAACCAAAATTATAGCTGATTTATCTAGAAAAATAATACACCTTATGAGTGACTCGAACCTACAACCTATATGCCCTGTCTTTCTTTCATCCGCTGAATTTCAACGGTACCTTTACTAGTATGTATATAATACCTCATAGCAAATTCGATAACTTCACCTCTATCCGAGAATGGAAAAATTTGAAGACCTTCCAGAAGGTTTCAGGCACGCAATTCTATTGTTGACTATAACTTAAGCGTAAGTCAATATCTTGCCCACTTTTTGCAATTATTCCGTACTGACTATTTTTGTGCCATTAATAGCATATTTGAATATTTGCGAGGCACTATATCCTTATGGCATGAGGGTGTTGGTTTTTTTTTTGAAACCGTATTTAACCATTTTTTTAGTTTAGTTTTTTTTTAGTTTAAAATCATATAAAAACTTTGAACATCACTGAGTGGTAATTAATTTTAATTAATAAGTTAAAAATTTCATTATAATTGTATTTATGTTGTTCAACATACTTAAAAGTGACAAAATTACATTTAAAAACTAGTACATCGCAATATATAAAAGTGATTCTGCAGAAATTCTCTGCTATAAACTCTGCAGGTCTGTCATCCTGAGGATAGCGATCAACTGACCGGAACTCGTCGTTACAGGTGGTATATCGATCCTGTGCGCTCTAATTTTAAACTCTCCCAGACTATTCCCATTCTTCATTCTCCCGTGTGGCGTAGCTTCCAATCTGTACAATTCCATGATTTATATCAAACTCTATGAAATTTTTTGACAATTTTAACCAATCTTTCCTTCCAATTGACCTCATTTATTCGTAAAACGTTATCTAAAAAAATTGTCACATGGAAAAACGTTTGGTCTATTCAAGCAGGAATGAGAGAAATGAGATGTTTTTGATACGTTTGCGGCCGGGAAATAATTTTTCTACAAAATCTTTTATAAAACTATTGTTTATTAGTCTTCATGTATCGATTTTTATTGCGAGTAGCATATCTTCTTGGCATAGTTCCATTACCCTTTGGATTCCAAGTCCAGCATTCAAGAACGTTGTAATGAACTAACCACAGTTTTTTTAAATCAATACATTCCCCTTTCTGTCTCCCATATACGCCTCCCACACCAGCAGCTAATAAATAGTTTTTGCTCGAATGGCTTGGTCCGGCAAGGCGACACCCTATACCGGTTGAAGCAATAAAGGAGCTTTATAACTTTCACGGCGATTGCGGCCTGCTTTTGAGGTGTTGGTGGGCGGTGGTTATCGCTCGCTCGACCGAAATATATATTCGCCGGCGCTGCGGAGGGTATAGTCCCGCATCGTACAGTCTGCCCACGTCTGGTGCAGCCTCAGCCTTGACAGATCCCTCGTCCGAACACCACCACCACCGCCAATAAACCCAACGCCTGGATAAGAGCACTTGGATTGCATTTGAAAAAAATTACTTGGAGCGTGAGATGACATATGCAAATAGGCGTTTTAATATAATATGAAGAACTTATATGTTCACACACGTTTGGTGGGACCGCTTCGTCACAATTGAAGTCAGCCTGTGACGGATTAATTTTTTCCGTGCTAAATTTTCAATTGCTCATCTTTACTGTGTGCCTTCTGACTTTAAATTTGTTTTCGCGATCCTTCAAGAATTTAAATTAGTCCTCTTACTCTCTCAAAATTGACGTGCACATCTTCAGAAAATATGTACCTACTCTTTACGGTTTTTAATTCAAAGATCAAATTTCGAAGTAATTGACATTTTCGGTTCATTGTGATTGTACGCTAATTAGGCAACAAATATTCATACATATGTAGGACACCTGTCAGGTCGATATAATTTTGTGAATTAGTGGATAGATGGTGATATTATGCGGGTACAGTAGTTTTGTAGGCAAAAATATTTTTTAACACTAAACTACTATTAGTTTAAATCCTTCTCTTTTGGTTCAGGATGCATTTTTCCTTTCCGGTTCATTTATATTGGTGTGTACATTGATCAAATAGGGATTATTTATAGGAAGAGATATAATTGAAAACTCTTTCAAAATTTTGGATAAACAACTTAATCCACATCATTTCTATCGCTTCCTTCAGGAAATAATACAAAAAAATATGAGCTGCAAATAGGCCTACATAATGCTGTTATTGCTATGTAGGCCATTGCAAATGGTGTATTTTTCATTGTTTAGAATTATTTATTCATTTTTAATCCCTCTGATTACTAATTCTCGGTAATCAACAAATTTAAGTGAACTTTAGTCTTTTTGTTTCCAAAAGTGACAGTTGAAAACTCTCTTCTTGTCTCTTCTTTTTAAGCAATATTTCTTCTCTCGTAAATCTTATTTCTGTCTATATCTGCTTTCCACATCTGCCTTGCATCTTTCTAAGTTGCTCTGCTTTTTCTCTGAATCTGAAAATAATGTTTATTTCTTTTTTCGACATTTATATGTTTTGTAATAATTTTACACAGCACAAGACCTACCTGTTTTTTTTTAGCTCTTTATATTAAGCTTTAACTTTTTCTGTTCCTTGTGAATTTTTTTCTGCATTAAACCAAGATTTCGGATATTATTAACTATGATTCATTTTTTTACGCATGGAATGGACGCTCAAAACTAAGGAATATCTTTCAATATCTAATTTAGCCAGTTACATTTTATTTTATGTGACTTAATTCGAATCATATCATGTTTTTTGAGTGTTTCTTTTGTAAGTGAAATCTCTGGTCACTTGTGTGCACTCTATGGCAGCAGTGTGCATAAATTATGTTGAAAGCTTTTACCATGATATTTGAAATCGGCCCATGATCTTAGAGATTTAGCGGAAGCTGAGTGGATATACTAATCTGCTGTGAGAATTCCTCATTATCGACACATTAGCAATAGGGGCAACTATAGAAGAGCCCAACGGTCAATTATATTCCAGCACTTACTCATATCGTTTGAAGCAATGCCGCGTATTAATGGGATATGCAGGCATAAAATTTTAAAATAATATGCGTATGCTGAAAACGGTTATCATTTGCTATGGGGTAATGATTTCTGCATCCTTGTGATTTGCAGTTTAATAGTCTCTAATTGCACGTTCTGTAGGGTCAGAAATCGTGCATTACGTTAATTATTTCCTGCAATAAAGTCACCTGCATCCACTGTGTACGATTACAAAAAATCTGGTACGTGCGATCATTAATCATTTAGCAGAAATGGGATGAGTCAATATAATTCTGCACACATTAGGCTCATTGATCTTTAGAACTTCCATAAATTTTATTTCTATTGTTAATTTCGTATGATATATGCAGGATTTCTTTTTTATTTATGTTGATGTAACTATTCAACTATTCAGACAATAACTTCTAAAACTGGGATGTCTGGGATAAACTGGGAAGGAACTGAGCCGATTATTATTTCTTTGTAAAACTCTAAGGAAAAGGTCTTCTGTATTTTGCATTTACTCAACGCTCTGTTATTTATTTTTTAACCGGAATGAAGTAAGCTCTTTACCATGCCTTAAAAACTCTATGCTAATTGCATTTAAGTGTTGCTTATGCACCATTTCAACTGAAAATTAAGCCATGTAGACTAATTTGAGCGTTAATTTATGAAATTTAACAATGTTTAACAGAAGGAAAAAACTACACACTCTACAAGATTACTTTCTTTAACCGAAATAATAAATTTTGATGTGTTTTTTCGTCGCTGAAGTAATACTTTACCTAATATTATATATATATATATATATATATATATATATATATATATATATATATATATATATATATATATATAAAACATGATTTGAATTCTCAGCTCATGATATCTTCAAAAGGAGATCAACCCGCAAAATTTATCGTAAATTGCACTAGAGAATCATTTTTTCCTGTTATATATATTTTGAACGACATTTCACTAATATCGCCTTTCAGCAAGTATGATTACACAGATACAGATGTACAGATGATACATATGTGTTTATGCATGATGTGTATATGGTCGAAATGTGTATCAAGTGAAGTTTGTGTGAGTGCCGCAGTGCGCATGATTTCCGTTGAGTTTTTGTGCAATCCCTTCATCTGTTTTGATTAATTGCCATGGCAATGTGTCTTGTGGCAATGTGTCAAAGGTCCATGTAAGTTTTTCTTTTTGTTTTGTGTATGTCAGACGTGCCTGGCTTGACTTCACGAGAAAAAACTATTAAGTTTGCATGTCGAGTTGGTATACTGTGGAATGTCTCCCTTAGCAATTTATTCCAATAGAAATCTTAATACTAGTGGCTATAAACCGTATACCTTGACAGTGAGAATATTTTTTGGATTAAACCTAAGATAATAGTTTTATTTTTGCTAATTTAAAACAAAACTAACCGAAATTTTACATGCAAACTCCTAAATTGTAGTTGAAATAAAGCTAACGCAGAGGCTATGACATCATGCGGCTGTATTACACAAGGATAATGAATCTAGGCCTTGAGTATAGACATATATTTCACCAGGTAAAGCGGTTTATTTATTATTTGAATTGTGTACTTGCATTTCACATTTCTTAGCTAACTGGAACACATTTTTTTACAGCTAGAATGAAAATAAAATTTCACGCGGGGAGTGAATCTATTTCCCTTTGCAGCGGCATTAAAGGCTATATCGACCCGCCCCAACCACCGGGCGTGGTCTCCAATATCTGTGTCTCCTTCTCTACGCTCCCAGAGTGTCAATGAATCGCGTCCCTTGTTGTCTTTGTCATTTGAGTTTTTCTACCTCGCATGTAGCAGAACAATGGACAAGGGTACGGCTCTTAGAGCAGCCCTCAGCCGACAGGCATAGAAGGTACATCCACCTATCTCTCTCCTTTAGCAATTTCGTCTTTTTCCCTGTACCATTCCGTGTATCTAGTCCGTCCATCTTTCTCCGTCGCTCCCGTGTGTGCTTCAGCTTCCTCACTCAGTTGTGCAATGCCTATCCCTCCCTTACCCACCCTTTTTCTTTCAACAATGGCTCACCTACATTTTAAACCTTCTGGAATTAAATCCAGAAAATCGCATCTCTTAAGAAATTCACGAAGCCACCATTATATTATAATTCATTTACTATCAGCCACCAATATTTTAAATTCCATAAATTGTTATTGATGCGGGCGTCATACTTTCTCTATAATCCCGATCCATACAAAAGAATATATTGTATTATTATATTAGCTTTTAGCTTACCTGAAAAATGTGATATTTTCGACAAGACACAATCCAGGACAGCAAGCACTGCCACAACGTGCTCACTCTTGGGGACATATCTTGGGAACTATTATGCATACATTGATAATATTCGAGGTTGGACGTATCAAATGCATGAGGTCGTTTGTAATAACAGGAAAGCAATTAAATACGCTTAGATCTCTTCGATCGCAAGGAATGGCCAGAAACAGGAAAAATGTTGAAATATCCAGAATTTAGGTGCTATGCGCAAAGCAGTCACCTTTTACGATTGCAGTAATATTTACATTCTTTATTTTCTAACCCAATGGCCCAAATTTAGAGATTGTGCCGAAATAAATTCGAATTTCATATATGAGGACAGCCCTGATGCCATATCAACACTGAAGTATGGCATAAATTTGCCTTTTTTATGATATGTTTGAAGTATGAAGAAGAGGTATGAAGAAGTTTGCTTTGGTGGCGACCAGAAGCTCAAGTATTTGTGGCATTGTGGTCTGGTGGGTAGAACGCGTGGTTAAAGAAGGCAGGGGAGAATTTTGCTGTCATGAAAAGCACGATCTAAGAAAAAGCCATAAAATTAATCGACCAAAACTCAAAAAACTTCACTGATATCTGACAATCAATATTATTGTTGCTATGTCAGGCCGCATGCTGAATACAGGATCGTCTGTTACAACAGAAGCTACTCCGATGCTTCATGATTTCATCGATCCATCGGTAAAACAGACTGACGCAGATATGCGCAAACACGAGAAGAGCCTACCCTAGCTTGGGAATTGGTGAAGGGTAAAAAAATGAATTACTGTACAATAGGGTATATGAAAGAAGGAGTAAGCGGCACTTCTTCTAGCGAGCGGTGAACTGGAGTTGATGTGGTATTGGGTCGCCTCACGGAGGTAGCTCACCATCGAGAGTCGCAAATGAGAGGAGTTCTCAGTTAGATTATGTCACTTTTTCTCAGAAATAATTACCCTTTTTCATACTCTGGACTTGTTTGGCCGCTATGTCGGCAGCCCACTTCGACCGTATTTCTGCTCATGGTTTAATAGACTGCGTAATGTTCGTGAAGTAAATTTTATAATTTCACACAAAAATTATCTCAAGATTCAGGAACGATCGGGATATAGACAGTTCTTGGTAACGAGTGGGAAGGAATTCCCGCCCAAAATCACTGGTCCTAGGCGTAGAGGGTAGGTAACGCACCCCAAACCCTTTCCTCGCTACCGAGCGTTCTTCCTTGAATCATCCGGCGTGTATCAATTCGTTCTATCTCTCTGTCGCCTGTGTTTGTTTCAGCTTCCTTCCTCGGATGGTTGGTTGTTGCTACTTCCAACCCCCCTCCCGCCCAACATCCCCTAGCATACTACCATCTCCTTCCTTCCAGCCTCCTCCACCCCTCCAGAACTTCCTCATTGCCATGCAGATGAGATCCGAATGAAAGGGGATCCCCCACCCTGGCCTTATACAATGGCGTCAGTGTCCCATCACTAATGACACGGTGTCTATACCTGCTGCTCTCGTTTCAGGAACCTCCACCAACGGCGCTTATCCTTCCCAAACCCCTCAAATTTTAGCCGTGGACTACACCCCGCAGCCTGGAACTACTCCCGTGGAGCAAGTGAGCACGATTTGCAAGCCCTCATAAGAGCTCGTGGCAGACGCGACGAGTAAAACATAAGGGATGGATAGGTTCATTTATGAACGTAGTGTCTTTAGATCAGACGTCACTATTGAGGAGATACTTAACCGTAAAGGAACGAAATTTACTATTAAAGGGATCATTTATGTGGACTGAGATACGAAGCAGGATCGTACGAAATCACGCCCAGCGCATCAACCAATGAATATCCCCCAGAATCCTGTACTACTATCGCTTTGAGGCCCGGCGATTGAGTCTGGTGAACGTTTACCGGTGTACCGATGGTAAATTCTACAGGATGTTGATTTCATGCCAGCCGTAGTTCTGATTTTTCAGAGCCTGTCATACGTATGATTATTTTACTTGTGCTCTGATGGATTAGTGTTTAACATAGACGGATAACGAATCAAATATTTTCAACCTGGCACAATTAAACCGGTCCATGGAGAAGTATTAAGGAAACTGCATTCTCATGAGATGCACACCGACTTTAAGTACCGTCATTCAAGCTGATGACGCTACAGTCCAATCAAATATAATCTCATAACATTAGAGTTACGATAGCGCGAAGTAAAATTGATACTGAAATGGTCACGGACAATGGGAATAACCACTTAATTTTTTCATTTTATGTTTTTTCTCCTGATTTTTTAAATCTAATCCCTACAAGTAAATATCTTCGGTGAATTATTATAGCGTACCATTGTAACATGATCCCGAAGTTCATTTATAGCAATGGGATTTTACGAAGAAATCCTGAAATCCATGCTGATACATTGAAAGTTGCTTATGCTATGCTGATTAAACAAGGCGAGGATACACTCAAATAAAGTGAGCATGGGAGAATATAAAAGCAAGACGCTGTTTTTTTTCCCATTCTGTATTTAATGAGGTTTTTGGAGTGACTTAAATCGTATGAATTCTATCGTCCTGAGCTTTTTCTTAAGTTTTTTCAAGCAGAGCATGGAAAACTTCAAACCCAGCGTGTTCGTTTATTCAATAATGGCATTTTATAGGCATAAACCTTGAGTATCAAAATATCCTGTTTTCTTAAAGAAAATAATTTTTTTTTACATTATAGCAGTACTTGTGAGTTCTTTGTAACAATTATGCTAGTTTGAATGCATTTCAATAATAAATTTATACTAAATGACTACTTGTTTTCAAGTGTCGAACTATCCAAGATTAGTAGTTATATATCAATTCTGATTATTTATTAAATAGGTACAAAATATTGTACTGTGGCATTTTTACTCGCAACAAACCTTACAGTTTTGAACTGAAAAAGGATGAATGTTGCACAGATTTAGGGAAAAGAATGTATCAGTAAAAATATTTGTAATGTTTTTAATATAACACCAGTAGTATTCTGTAATTTGGCAGTTGATGTTGCATACTTTTGCTATTTTTATGATTTCCTGTTTTTTCATACGGTTTTTGTGATATTACGTAAGTCCTAAATAATATTTTAAAAATGAACTCCTACGATGTCAACTGTAATAAAAGTAATCGTAATAGGTAAATTGACTAAACATTGGAAAACAGAAATGAAATTACAATTAATATCATCTTCTAAAAAATCTCTCCACCACTTACGCTTTATGTTTAATCTCTCCCTCTGTATTCGAACCAAAAGCTACATTCAACGCTTTATATGGGTGAACAATCTTTAGTCAACGAAATCGATAAAAATTTGTATTTTTAAATATGTGCGGTTTTTTAAAATAAAGGTTGTTTGGTGCCAAATAGCATCCGATAGTTTGAGGAGAATACCCAATTATCAATTTGTGATACTGAAAATAACACTTTGTCTTCCGATTCAGATGCATTGGATGAATGAACGTTTTTACAAGTATATAAACGCGAGTGACTTATACCCATCTTTATTCTTTTCTTTCGTACCCGAAATCATTGCTCGCGTTGGTTCTCCCATATCATAACCCTTTACCCCTCCCTAATACAATTCATTTACCTCTAACTTCCTCCCTACCAAGGATTTGCTCGTCTTCAGATGGTGCGATACCTCAACGCATCTCTCGCTGTCCAAAACGTCGTCAAATTGCTGTAATTCAACTGCTCACTTTCATCAAACCTCTTCGAGAAAACATTTGTGCCATTAAGAAAATTGCTTTCCCGTCACACAGCGGAAGGGGGTTTTGGCCGAGGGGTGTATGTCTCGGTTCAGGGTTTTATTTTTTATTCGCTTTCCGGAGAGGGAGTTGTTTGAAGGGGAGCATCCCTAAACCAAATGTTATCGGAGGGAGGGGGGAGTGGTTAATCCAACGAACCGTGTCTTGTGAGCGATGGCGTTCTCCTCCGGACACAATAACACGGGAACGTCGCCCGTCTCCCTCTACTGTCACTTGTTTCCCATCTCCCGACCCCCCTCCCTCTCCTCACTTTGGCACGGGTGCATTGCTGGCGTGACAATTATGCCTCCCCTCTCCATGCACGGGCTCTTTTGATGTTAATTCGAATTTTTAATTACTCGGGTGCTTTCTCCGAGTTTCGAGTCATTTTCGGTGCTTGGGATGAAGAGAGCGTTAACTTTTCTTTTTTTAAACGTGCAGGTAATTTTTTCTCACAGGTAAGCGGGAGGAGAATTTTCCTGTCCAGACTATAAAACTAACCATTATCCTCGACCATTTGGTTCAATTACTCAGCGTACGGTTTGCCACGAGCAAGCGAGCGAGATTCAAGAAACATTCGCAAACACCTAACCTCTTGCCTAGTTTTTGGCCGATGCCTAGGGTAGTGCAACTTCCTAATAAAAAATTTCTAATAGTATTTTTTTTAAACTCTAAAAGTTATTTCTAATGGAAATAATTTCAATTTTTTTTTTCACAATGTTTCTCCTTTTAAGGGGGTAAATTTATAGTTCTGCTTAGAAGTTTAGACATTTTCCCAATAAAACTTCCCATAAACCACTTTTGATCTACGAAATCGCTATCTCTATTCCACATCATAAAATTTTAATAATATTTATTTTTTTCAGATTTATTGCTTTTTTAATACAATAAAATATGATTGTTGCAGGGAACCTCTCTTTCTACCGCACTTCCTAAATGTATTCCAGCCATCTGCTTATGACCTATATTCAAAGGTGATTCAGCTATTATACAGAATGTAGTCATAATAAAACTATTAGTGACAATTTTTCAAAGCAAAAAAAATTCAAATAAAATAAAATAATCGACAAGTATCCATTTTAAGCCAATTTACACCAAGTACCGTTTTAGAGTATGTGTTAATTTATCTCGTGATGATTCTGGGTATATGCGGTCACCTTTTAATGGTGGAATTCTGTGTATGAAGCTTAAGGTACATACCATAGTACGTATTTCATCTCTTGAAAATTTTCCTTTGTTATGCAACAAGAAACCCAGCTCTTGGGATGGGAGTTTGCCAATATGTCACTAAAAGCTGGTCCCCCTATCATCCATTGCTTGTTGCGAAATAGTGAGTTTCCTTTGTAATATGAGACCAATAGTTTTTTTGTTTTCATTTCATACAAAGTGTGATGTATTATTTGATAATTTTACGAGATGGTTTAACTGCAGATATTTTCTGGCTCCTTGCTATCTAATTAAAGCCCAGGATTCGTTATTATCAACCGCAGATAATACAGACGTTTTAAATAAGAGTAGCTGCTTGACGTCAAAATGCTTCTCGGTTCCCTAACATACCTTTTTGCGTGCATCTGAATAACGGAATCCCTCGAAAATATCGCCTTCGCTGTTAAGTTATTCTTTTTCCTGTGAGATAATTACAGTGCATTAGAAGAACAAACATGTCACTTTCACATTCTTTCCTTCCCTAATGCTGTTAATAACCTTACCTCATGGTGTATCTATTTGATGGTAATGGCTTACCACAATGACATCCAAGGCAAAAGTATGTCACTACTTAGACACTGATTGATTAAAGAAATTTATGTTTTCATTCTCCATTATGTTTAACATATCACCTTTCCGATGTGTGAATTTCACACTCCTTGCTTCACCAAAGCCATTGCGTATTGTATCTTTGTCCTCGGCTACCACGGTTTTGCTGGTACTTTGGATTTCACATTCGTCATCTTGAAATGATACTTTGTGTGGAGTACTCTCGGTGTCCAAAACATAATGAGCGTTATTTATCATTCATAGTATTCATACTATACGAGAATGTTTTTTCTCTCTACTTACTTCTGTTGCATTTTCAATAGAAACTCATAGTGTGAAAGTACTCTGACGTATTGAGAGAGATATTGAAGGAGGTGCTGAAGTAATGCCTTCCTTTAATTACCCTCTTCACGGTGTAGAAATATTCTATATAATTGGATTCAATGGGCATCCTAGGTTTACTAGTATTGTAGATGCTGTGGGAATAGTTCAATTTTTTATGTCATCCGTCTACCAGGAACATTATTTACCTCTGAATCTGGACTAAAGTAAAAACATGAGGTACAGAAATCCAGTACAAAATAAGGAAAATAATAGTTTTTTATGTTACGTTTTAGACTGTATCATTCATTCCAGAAAACTTGAAAAAAATGGAACTCTAAGAATTATCAAAATATTCATCCTAATAAAATCTGAGCATAAGATATTCACTGCCAAATTGAATTCAATCATATGGGGTTGTTCCCTAAAGGTCTTATTAAATTTTCCTTTCGTACTCAAAATATCATTATAACTGCTTATATTTTCTGTAAAATTTCAGAGTACTTTATAGAGGGGTTTTTAAAAACTTTCCTATTTTGATGCATTACAATAGTAGTATGGTATGGTTAAATAGTTGCTCCAAGGCAACGAAATGAACTTGCTCAATCGTATGATATGCCATCTTTTATAAATAGCGCTTCATAAATTCTCATATGCGTAGATTTTAGATTGATAAACCAAGATTGCGCCATGATAAAATTGGATGCTGTGAACATGGTCATGTCAGAATTTAATCTCTATCATCAAGCTTTGCTCTATCTCTCCAGCAATCCATTAGTTGTAGCTTTCCCCTCTAATTTTTGTCATGCAAATTTATCATTAATCTTAAGTGTTTATTGTAGCGAATTTCTTGTTTTGTGACTAGTCGGGCCATCCATGGCCTCAGTCACTATTCCAATCCACTTTTCATTCCGTTACAATTTTTGGGAGTTTGTAATTCTTTGATTCCTCCACTAAGTTCAGTTTTCCCAGTTAAAATATTTACATGAAGAAATATACCCTCAAAAATTCTTCGTAAGACAGCTTTATTGGCTAATTTCTCCATCTAATAATGTGCATTCGAGCTTATATAGTATTGCTCTTGACCTGCATCTAGACTTCTTCGATATCGTGCTGTTACCGTAAAACTTAACTTCCATTCAGTAGAATGCGTATACCTATGCATATTTTAATGAAGCAACCTTAAATTCTGAGCTATTTCCTGCTTTGATTTGCTAATACAGGTAAAACGTAATAGACAGAATTCCTTTCAATTTTTTAACTTAATCACCATTGTCAATTTCATCAAGATATCATTTTAGATCTCACTCACTCACGGACTAATAAGACAAGTCGGCATTGGAACTGATATTTGAAACAATGCATGGTATGGTATATTACCAACGTTTGCTTCTTTAATTTAATGTTGAAATTTAAAATGTTTCATTGACGAGCATATCATATTTCTAGCTGTGACTAGACTCTTGCTTTGACGAAAGGCTTTATGTGAGTTTTACAAGTGGATTGAAATCTCTGTGTGGTTTCTTTGCATGTCGAGTTGCTTATTGACTCTAATTGAGTAGTTTACTTGGGTAAATGTATTATTTCATTCTTCCATCACTACCAAATCGTATTGTGTGGCATTGATTCCCATTCACTTTTTGATTCAGATGCTCCACGTCGACCTAGTTCCGAGCGAAGCGTAAATTTACACTACCTTAGCTTATACTTTTAGCCTTGTGACTCAGTAGTTTCCAATGTTGCTGGTATTTTCTGCTAACTTCTCAGGCAAATTGCTGTGTCAATTTCGAAGAGCAACTGCTGATTGTTTCTCCACGCACCTGTGAATCGCAATCCACGTTACATGTTTTCCATCGATCCCGCGAAAACCTCTCCTAAGTGTGGTATTTCATTGAGTATTCTGAAAATGCATTTTTCTTTCCGACTGATTTATGCACTTTGCTTTGCGTTCGGTTGAAACCAGGCCAAGCGTTACGTTTTGGGGTAACAGTCCATGTCAATCATTCCACCAATTTACTATCGCCATTCCGGAGTCGCGCGATTTTGAAAACTGCGGTCGGAAGTCGCCATTACGCCTGAGATCGAAGTTCAGAAAGTGGGAGATATACGCCTTACGGCCAGTTTTCCGGTATCGCATTCGAACCCGGGGGGTTGTAAAGGAGGGGTTCATTACATCGCCCGTGGCGAGCCTTTTAATCTGGAAATGCCCCATTCCGCGACCTGGGAGCTTTATCTCTTGCTCATGCCACGCACAGTACTTATAGAAGCCCTTTCCCTGTTTCCCGGGGCGGTTTCAGAGCCCACCATCCTTTTTTTTGCCTCCCTCCCCATCACGGTAAGCTCGCGCCGAAGCTGGATTTCTCTTCTGCGTGAGTCAAGCAAGAGCCATTCATGGTTTGCTTTCGAGCCAAAATCCCTGCAAAACCTTCCCTCCTTTAAAGCTGAGGACTTTTTTCTGGGTATTATCGAAGCACAATGGCTGCATAGTCTTCGCCACCAGAACTATCAATTCAGAACAAAAGCGTCGAGATTATTTCCATTATGCGCTTGATATCCACCATTCGGGACGGAATGGATTTCATATCTCGGATTTATCATTGACTGCCTTGCACGCAGTTCTTAGGCCGTGCTTCATGTGTTTTTATCGGCTTTCATCCAAATGCGGAGTGACATCAGAGTTAAGGAATGATTCATCGCGGTTTGCATCAAGCATTACCTGCATCGCAGGAATGGGTCGTTTGGAACTCCAGAAACAATATCTTTCTTTTTTAAGGTAAATATGCTTGAAGAAAATCATTCTCAGTGTTGGTAATGTAATTGAACAAAGTTACTGATTAAAAACTCCTCGGTTGGTGCAATGCACGAATTAACATTATGACTTTGATGCAGAGACACTGGTAAACCATCGCACAATACATTGGCTTACATATCTCTTATATCATTTTCATGGCTGATATGCGGTTTTTTTCATGCATGAGGCAATATCAATAACTTCACTACCAATGGGAGTGATATCAATTATAAATTAAATGAATCCTTGAGCGTACTCTGCTTTTATCTAGCAACTGATGGTGTAGATTTGTAATCAGCACAATAATAAAATTAGTGTTTCTTGAGTCCACTCTATAACAGTGAGGCAATATAAACAGTAAAGACTGATTTGTAATATTCCATGCAATTTAATTGCCTACTTTTACCAGTTTTTGCTAATATTGTCCGTCATTTTTAAGAGATCAAGATTAAAATTGCTAAAACAAGTCCAGGCACAAAATATAAGTTGTACAATATTGTTACTTACCATCATTTGCCAATAACGCAGCTAAAACTCCACGATACCATTTTCAAATGAAGAAAAATATTTTTAGCTGTTGCAATTTTGCTTTTGACAAATTTCGTCCGTTTTGCGCTTGCTTGAATAATTTCGTAGCAGTACAGCAGAGATTGATACCCTTATTATTGGTAAGGGCTTAACATAATGCACATTATGTTATTGTTTCAAAATTTGGAGATCTCCTTCATTGCTGCAGGAACTTAAACTGCAGTTTATCGGAATTCAAACGTTGGGAACCCCAGTCTTGAAAATATTACACAAATTGTCAAATAAGCTATAGAAAATTTTGACTCTAAATTACCGTTTAATAACACAAAAATAAAATAGCAGAGCATTAGTTTATGCGAAAACTACATAATCGTTTCATTGAGATTCCATAAATTTGATCCGCAGAACTTTTGCTCTGGGCACCCTTTCTTGTTTTTCCAGTCAATAACTTGCGCGCCCTTCTTTTTAGTTTGACGGAAACCGCCCTCAGGGGAATATTGCCGGAAGGAGTGAAAAAGCGAACAGCTTTACGGCAAACGACCTGTAAAGGTCCCACCGTGACCCAGGGCCTGAGAGGAGGACCCCTTCCCGCCTCCACAGTGAATATTTGAGAGTAAAAGTAGGGTGAGAGGTGTTTGCTGGAAACCCGTTGGGAATACTCTCGCTATCCTACGTTTTGGAAACGACCATTCCATAAGTCACCAAGCGAGAAATTTGAGGGAAGGTTGCTCACCTATGAATACGAAACCTTTTTTGGCCTGCGATATGCGGCCATCACGACTGGCGGCGGGGCTGCATATTTTTAGGCCATTCAGAGCGATACAGGGCATGAAATCGTTCTGAAATGAAACTGTTAATGAAACCAAATGGAATCTCGCAGTGCACCATCCCTCATTACTGTGCCGAGGTTGTGTTTTATTTAATTCGACTGTGCAACAGCAAACCGCGCCCCTCACGAACTCATCGTAATTCTATCAACAAAACTGAATTAGATATGAAGGTTTTGCACCCTGAAGACGCTGAAATATTTTACAAACTTATCCGTAGTATATACCCTCGAAAACAGAGAGTAAAACTGATAGTAAGCGCATAAAACCGATACCAAAGGTGTGATTTCATTGGTCTTGTACCATTCCTGAACGTTGTCAATCTCTTATAATTGTGACTTAGAGTTGATATTGAATAGGAAATATTGTGTTCAACGTGCCTACTAATAGCTATTAGAAAATATTCGGAGACAAATTAAATCGCTTAGGCAATTTATTTACCCTTGCATAAGTAATCCTGGAATCCAAAAGCCAAAAATGCTATAATTAGCGTTATTTTGTGCAACAATTAGTTGTAAGCGTCCGTCATCATCACCATTCAACCGTCAGTTGGCTTTTATTATTTGGTTTCATTGGTTTTTGCATTTTTAACTCCATATATTTTCAGTAAAAATGTAAAACCCCTCCCAAGTTTCTAATATCATGGTTTCTGCATGTTTTCGTTCCAATACATTTCTCATCCCATACATCCCTCTGCATGAAAAATAATATAATTTTATACTTGTAAAATATAAATAAAATTAAGTTATGGTATTAAAACAGTCTATTAATTCGAGGAAGTCAATGCGGGTTTTCCACCGGGTCAGGTTGTCCATGTCTGCCGACGTTTCGATGACCGAGTTGCTCATCGTCTTCAGGGCATGCCCTGAAGACGATGAGCAACTCGGTCATCGAAACGTCGGCAGACATGGACAACCTGACCCGGTGGAAAACCCGCATTGACTTCCTCGAGTCTATTAATTATCTGCCACCATCTAGGTGGTCTGAGAAAGCATGTGCTCTTCTTAAAAAAGTTACCCGGTGTGTATATTATCCGCCAGCACAAAAACGTGGTTGATGGTTCGGTGTGTCAGAAAAATTATAAATGAGTTGGTGACTTTTATAAAATATTTTATGAAAGATTGTATCACCTAGTGTAGCTAATTTGTCGGCCTTTAAATTACTTTGATTTGTGGAATTATCAACGGTGAATAATTTTGTAGTGTGCATTGCTGGGCACATTCATGAAGGGCAATAGTCAATTGAAATGAAAGGTGTGTGTCAGTTAAACATTATTAATTTGCCTAAGTTGGTTTTTCATTTGTTGCTTCGTACATTTGCCAGCAGAAATAAGAAAAACCTCTCCTAAGTTTCTAGTTCAGTTGGTGCTGTATGTTTTTGCTCCAATATATTCTTACTGCATCGAAAATAAAATATTTAACGATATCAATAACGTTAGTAAACATAGTTAATCCGTAGTTCTTTAAATGTAGTCCGTGATACGAGCGGACAGTAGAGCCCTGCAGCGCGGCTTTCAAAAGATACCGTTGGCCCATCATGGAGCCTTAACGGTTGACTCGCAGCAAGTCTTATTCAATGGAACGAGTAGTTGATTAGGCTCTGGTTAATTGTGTTTGCGATCAAATTTGGGTGCTCGCAGTCCGTGTGAATTCCCCCTTTTCAGTGTGTCCTGCTTTAATGAAAAAAAATAAAGAAGAAGAGAGGGCAAAACCAGGCTCGCCGGCGGAGTGATATTGACAAGTGTTTTCGTTTATTATCCTCATTACGCCGGATTCATTGGATCCTGCGATGATTCATGCGACCCATTAAGCAAATTGCATTTTCGCCACTAGCGCACGACATTGGTGAGAAGGCCAATCCACCGTGAAATAACGGCCAAATGGCGCGGAGTTACTGAAATTCACAGTATCTCCCCCCCCCCCCACTTCCCGCCCGAGGATATGGTTTCAAAAGCCATATTAAATTAACCTATGGAATTGGAACATGTAACGAGTCTTTCAAATATCTGCCGCCGGCCAGACGGTCTGAAAGAGCACAAACACTTCTTAAAAAAGTGGTCCAGTGTGTGAACATTCCGCAAACGAAAAGTACTGGTGTTAAAAGTTCGGTCTATCACAAATCAGAAAAAAATCAGAAATGTGTTTTTGACTTTTAGAACGTTTTTGTTGAAAGATCGCTCGATATACTAAGGTTAAGTAGTCGGCGTCCAAATTACTAGGATTTCTTGAATTATCCACGGTAATAATTTTGAATCATATTACTGGCCACGTTCACGAATGTCAGTACTCATTAGAAATAAAAGCGTATGTCAGCCAATTATTATCCTTTCTATGCTTATCAATTTTCTTTTACTAACGCATCAACTTTCAAATTTTGAAATTTTGGAATACTTAATGAAATATATAAATGGAGAATAAAAGTCTAAAAATGGCCTTTTATCGCAGTATTATCTCCTGGTTACTGAGCCGTGTAATTAATGCGCTGCGTTGTTGAACTGTGAGGTAATTAGCAATTCGAATAAGGTAAAATGCAATCGCGTATGTATGCATCATATTTATTAGAAGAAAATTGGAGAATCATGATGCCGTAATATCGTGAAATCTAACTAGACCGTTATAGAAGCTGAATAAGCAACGCCTGTAGATACAAGTAGAATATTCGTATGAACAAATGATAAATTTGTCTGTGCGATGCGGTTACAATATTTTCGTCGCATATAAATCCTCTAATAATTTACGTATAAATTTTTCTGAAATAAATGTGGTATAAGTTAGTAATTGGAAAGCCCATTACTTAAAGTGAAATAAATAGGCCTTTGTGAGGAAGTAATTGTCCGTAAATAAGATATCAATAGAAATAAACAGAGTAATGAGAATGTGAGATATAATTCCACCTCAATAGATCTTCGAACTTTTCCCGCTAAAATTCTCTCTATGCATTCTTAGGCCTTTTCTTTTACACTATGAATAGAGTTATTGTCTTTTGCTCATAAGATTCGTGGCCCTGTAGCTGCACATTCTTCAATAGATTGGGTGGTTTTCATCTTTTATCCTTGTGAAGACATTTGTTCACCCCGTGCGTAAGATGCAATTATAACGATTACAAGATACGGACACTAGGTTGGTGATAACAGTTGGAAACAGGAGTGGGCTGAGTATTTTAGTCAGAATAGTTTTCATTCGCCTAAAGCTGATTAAAATTTGTTCTGGAAAACCAAAAGAAACTTCTGACCGTTCAGCATGAAAATAACAGCAACATGAAATGATCACAGGAACAATTCCGTAGTATTTTCCATTGATTAGTCTCTATTTTTATCTCTGATATCCATCCCTGTTTTTGCTAAACAATGTCTACTGCTCACTAGTTCGTCACTACCAGTGCAATTCACCGCGCAGATTTAAGTACACAAACTTTTTCGGATCGGAAATTTGGAGAGGCGACCGACGGCTGAGGTCATTTTCGCCATAGGGGACAGGTAAGGAGGGAAGGGTGAATATAAATCCGGCATCGGCATTACCCTGCTCTTAACGAAAGGTGCCAAGGGGACCACGGGTTAACGTCTCATCCGACAGACAGAGTACTGTACTTGATGTGCCCTCCACGAGACACTCAAGTAGAACATCCTCCTCTGCAGTGATTTGAACCCTGGCCGTCCGTGTGGTTATCTAGTACTCTAGCCACCACATCAACCCGATCTCCCACAAACTTTTTGATCTCAAAAAGTACCTAAAAGCAAATTCTCTTCCCTGCGTTCATTCACAATGGCAAACGCCTCATCTTAGATCTGCAGATTATATCCTCATAGTAGCGTGAACTCTATATATTCTATCTTTTTCTTTCTGCCGAAACATTAGAATTGTGGTTTTATGTTATACAGTTTTTGAGTCCTCAGTGTCATGTACATTTCGAAGGTACCCGATCATTTTCTTGTTCGGAAGCACATAAAAAAATTTGAGAAGGGGAAAAATTGGAAAATTGCCGGGTTAATTGCCTAAACGATTTACTTCCCTTCCTTTTTTGTGCCTGAATTTTTTTCTTCGTAAAAATTCCACTGCCTCCTATTACAGCTCGATTTTAGGAAAATTTAGTCTCGGGTCCGATTGACGTAAAACTTGGATCATTCATTCAGCGTATTCTCTTCGTCTTCCAATCATGCATATCGTTCCGCTATGAATTTCTCGCTATATTTGATGTATGATACGATGAATAATTTATCTACGCGCATCAAGTTAATTTTTTCCGAATTGTCGAATTTTGAATGAATACCATTTCCTCAAAATTTTCTTATGCACTCTTAATTTTCGTTTTCACTTGGCATCACATTTTCTTCAATACCATTTTAATTATATGAGTAATATTTTTTAACGCTCTTCATGAAACTGATTTTCACCAGAAGGCTTGCATCATATGTTTTTAATGTGACTGGAGTCCTATTCTGCCACTATACATCTCGTAACTGTTGAGTGTCTTTCTATTTAATTGAATACCCGCATGTTCTTCGTCAATGTACCCTCAAGATTCATGATCACTGTTTTTTCTGGATTTCTGAATTCTAACTTACTACTCATTTTGTGTTTTATCCTGTGCATTTCCTTATTATCGTACTTTTAATCACTTCGTCTGCTCATACACAAGCCATTATTTATTATTGAAGTTCATTGGACTGCATGTTACAATTAAGTGCTCTTCGCTTAATGCTCCTTTCCATACTCGTCTATTTGTTTTTCTGCTGTAGATAATATACAATGGGAGTAACATTACGTAATATTTTGATTTGTATGGCTAATGAAGTCTTTCATATCGCGATGTAATGGCAAATCTTATATTTCATGGGCATAAAATCATGAAGTATATCGTTTCTTTCTCTCGTGTCTAGCTACTAGATTTTTATGTAAACCAGTCTTAGTAATTTTCCCACTGTGGACTGACAGTTGCCAAAATGATTAATATGTTTTTTAAAGGCTTCACCTGCATAGGGTATCCTTGATCTAGCTATATGAACTTCTTATGGATGGTGGGACACTTTTCTAGGTTCAGCTTACCTTAAGCTAGCATATTTTCGTTAAAGGTTCTTTTCACGCATCATAACCGAAACACCGTTTACATTTTGCCATCACTTGCCAATCTATTGCTATTTATGAGTGCTTTTAGCATACCTGTCTACCTAGGTGGTATGTAATGAGCAATCACCTGAACGCACTTGACAAAGGTGGTGAAAAAAATCTTTGAATATGGCAGTATAATATTTTTATGAATAATTCTTTGTATGAAAAGGATGGTCGTTGATATTATATTTTAAGTTAACAATTTTGATTCAAATTCAAAAGAGATTAATAGATATTGAGTTATAAATACAACAATAATAATTATACAATAATAATAACAAATCATATTTGATTTGTTAAAACAGTACAGTTTTGAGAGAATTTCGTTAAACTACCTTACAATAATTGAATAACGTAGCGTGAATTCCATAAGCTCATTTCTTGTAAAATAAAAAAATCAATTCTGATGAAACGTGTGTAGCGAATGTATGTCTGTGAATGGGTGAGCTAAGGATGAAAATAGGTCAAGTTCACTCAAGATATAAATATTTTTAAGTAACATGTTAATTCATTTCATCTTTTATAAATAAATCTTTAATTAATGCTAACGTGTCATTCGGAATGACAAGGATGATAAAAACAGTGGTAATAATACATATAGTGCGGTGTTGGAGATTTTTTATTCTGAATATCTTATGCAGAAGTTGTGTATATTAGTTAAAGTATCTAATTAAACCTCAACGGAAAAATATGATAGATGCATTGGTTTGTATTTAATATTAGTATAATATCTGGGGTGTTATGTTTATTTTCATGGACTGGTTGTGTCAGACAAAACTTTGTGGAACTTGAATAACATTTGAAGTGAAAGTTGTAAATTAGTAATTCCACATAAACTTCATTATCGACCTAGTTTTGGCTTATTATGATCTGATGACCGACTTATGATCACCTGATGATGACTTCATAAGCCGAAACCTAGGTCGTTAATAACATTCATGTGGAAATACTAAGTTACACTTTCATTTCCCAATATTTGCATAGAAGAAGAGTCTCTCAAGTGCAACACTTAGTCCAGTCGCATTGGGTTTTTAACTTATGAGGTCTAGGCGTCTTTCGTGTATGAGTAAGGAAATGTTAGTTCCTGGTTTCTTTCCTTGACATTTCTTTCCTAAAAATTTCGTCAACGCTTCCTCAGTGGCACATATTTCGTTAATTACGACGATATTCCCTCATAACCAACCACCTCTAAGTGTAGCTATCTAAAATGGCAGTTTATTGGTGGTGTAGCTTTCTTAAATGTAGTGATATAAAACTTTGGCTTGCCACGATCACTTTTGCCGTAGGCTTTCGAGATAAGGCATGGAATAGTAGATATTGTGGCGCCTTCATTTGGCATAGTGCAGTACCTTACTTATGCTGTGACATCTGTGGCCCAGTCCATGGTTCCAAGCCAGTAAACCTACCTCGATTTCCTTTCTTGGGTGAGAAAATGACATTTTCCGAGCAGCAAAGCATTTAGAGATCGTTCCCCCAATCGTAAACTCCTCGTCCCTCGGTCATTGGAGCCCTATAAACGGGACCGCTAACGGGACCCTCAACGTTAACGCCCACCTCCCTAGAATCTTTCACCGAACCTTAAAGACTTTTATGGTTCACATGTGGATATAAATAGTCTCAACGGGCAAGACAACAACCACTAAATTATTTCTTTAGATTCGTAATAAACAGTTTTCCTGAGAATCTTTTAGTAATGAGCATCACTAATTGGGAGTTTCTTTAAAACTGTATGTCTTTTCTATACTTTTTATGAAATTGTGAATATTTGCAGTTTCTACTTAGGGCCTTCTCACCGATGTGAATCGAAATAATGAATTCTCTGTTAAACCTTCTAGCTACTAACACCATATAACCATTGTCGAAAGCTTATTCACGCTACTAAGCTTCAATCAATAGTGTCTTTTTAGAATATAGTCCCACATGCAGTATCATTGGGATATACATTTTATCATTTGTGCGTAGAGCTATTATTTAGAGGATTTCCGGTCAATGTTCTTCCATAATTACCTTAATTACAGTTGTTGAATGATTGCTGCTAATTCTTAAATTCCTAATTGATATATATCGCATTGTTTTCAGCATTTAGCTTAAATTAATAACGCCTTCACTCTTGGGGTGGCCATGTAGCTTGATTTAGTCCGATAAGAATATTGGCCAAATCATTGAAGCTAATAAGCCAAAAGCATTATCCCTATTATGCTTCTCTTCATGCAGGATACAATAAGTATCTGCTGAATGATATTAGTTTCACGGCATCTTTTCACTTAACGATGTATAATTCTCTAGGTATCTATTGTAACAGTCAAGTCCAAGGTAGACAGAAACTGAACAGACAGAAATGATGTTAGTTTTTTGCAAGTTAGCAGCCAAATTATATTCGTAGTGCTAAGTGTGATTGCTAATCATCGTGTATAATGCATGGCCCTACTCTCTTCAATGGTAAGATTCCACAAAAACACGATATTTTTTGACAAAATCATGATGAATGTATCTCTCTTAACTCAATTTCATTTATTTCAGTTTGTTAATGTTTGATTATACATTTCATGGCATGTAAATGAATTAGTTTTCATGCCTCGATGATTTCAGGGTGAATAAATGGGTCTTCCGACAATATTTACCCACTAGAATGCGATGAAGTTCCTTTGGGAGTTCAAACAACTCATTCACTGCCTGCTCTGGATTATGGGTTTGTCATGACGACTTGGGTCACAATATATAATAATGATATAATATCGCCTCGAGAAAAGAATGCCATTGTTTCTGTATTATTCGCAAGCCAAAAAATTTCAGTTATCCAACGATTCATTTAACGCTGGTGACGTCGAGAGCATTCCACCCTCCTGCACCTTACAAAGCCGTCACCACCCCCTCCCCCAACCTCCCCATCCCCCAAAAATCTACCAGCAATTCAACAGCCGCTGAATAGGAGACGGGAAGGTGGGGGCGTTTCGTCTCACCCCTCGCCTCGCTCGCCCAACCCGAAGCATGTTCCTGCAAAAGGGATTAGCGGGACGACGCGAAACAGTTGAGCGAGGGATGGCGTGTCTCATTATGCTGCCTTTGGGAAACAAGAGGACCAACTTCCGGAATGTGTGGAAGAGAAAAGTGCTCCTTTACATATATATATATATGTGTGTGTGTGTGTGTGTAGGTGTGTGCGTGAATGGAAGAATACGATAATATTAGTCCGTGGGAGAGGAGAAGGAGAGAGAACAGAGAGTAAGATGAGAGAACGGAGAGGAGCGAGTGGGTGGAAGGGATTTATGGTCCTGATTTCGGCGCCAAAAAAATATAGAGGGCTTGGAGTGGGGTTAGGAGACCATATATCAAATTCATCCGCGTCCCTACTCCGGCTTACGAACATATATATTGTATCGCACTCTCACTTTCCCATTCCTCCCGCCCCTCCACCAAACTGAAACCCTTTTTTCCTGCCCGGCAATTTAGGGATTTTCCTCGCTTAAAGTGCCCCAAAGCCATTATTGGCTTCATTTTCTTTAATGGATTTTGTATTTCACACGCGATCCTCTGAAAAATTCTGCTCCTCTTTCTCTCCTTCACTTCCACTCTCTGAAGTGTTAAATTATCAATGAGTGCAACCATCTAGTTGGGAGAATCTTCGCGGATTCTCCATTGAGTGTTGAGGATTTGTCGGTAGACGATAAGAGTGGAAATCACACTCCTTAATATTGATTTTTAACGTGCGCGTGAGTGTCCAAAGCTTTAAAGGGGATGTTGTTCTTATCATCTCTCATCTGTCTGCATAAATTATCACATCGATTTCCAGGAATATAGTTTGGTTGAATGGGTCCTTGAGCTTGACGTCTGCTTGCAAACTGCACGATTAACAGTTCAATTATAGCTATCTCTTCAAAGAATAATGGAGAATAGAATACATCACCAATGGCGTTAAAAAGTAATTACAGATAAGATTTATTACTTTAAAGTGACCTAACCACTCCTATTTCTATTGAAAAGCTATTATATGGAAGAAAAATAACGTTCAAATATTACTTTTAAATTAAAGGTTTCCGTAAACCCTCATTAATACAATAAAACTAACAAAAATATAATTTTTCTGGTAACAATCGTAAATATTGAAAGTTTTTGTTAAATCTTTTGGATTATATAGCTAAAATGTAACTCGCCATTTCTTTCTCAATACATATGAAAATTTGGGGACAGTAATATTTCATCTCTAAAAATGTTTTATGTATATTAATTCTAACAGTGTGATAAAAGTGAAGGCAATTAAAGCTGAATTTTTTTACAAAACTTTCGTCTTCGTGGAGTTGAAATAAATACTAGCTTCTTATTTATGTCGTAGAAGTATTGTATTTTTATTTTCCAGCAAAGAAAAAATGCTTTTTGCATAAACAATAACGAATGCATTTGAAATGTAATGTACTTAAGTATCTTTGAATTAATTATCACATTGAAATGAGAGAGAATTGAATCTTAAATTAATTTGTAAGTTTTATTTCATACCTTGAAACTGATACACGCATAAGGTAAAATATTACAAGAATTTGACGAAAAAGTAGTTCCCAGTTGTGGGAGATCGTAAAAAATATATCTCGGAACGATTATTTATGCCATTTAACTTTCTGGAAAATATTTCATTAAAGAGAAACTTTTTGCTTCCTATATTTCACGTTTTCGAGAAATGACGCCTGAGTTGTTTTTTTAGAAAGTTGTTTTGTTATGTGTGTACCTGCAGGGGTTCTATAAAAATTCTCCTTTGCGATATATCACTATTCCTTTCACGCAGATTGGGATGTTTGTGTTTCGGGAATTTCTTTTTCTTGCCAAGGCATTCGTCACAAGTCTTAATGTTTTCTTTGCATTTATTTTGCCTCTATACATAAACCTTTCCAAACGGGAATTCTCTTGATGTGTATTTTACGTGAAAACTGACAATGGAAATATATTTTCCTTTCCTCAAATCAGTACCATGGCAAATCGTGAGGTACAAATGATCTTATGACCATATCACAGACATTTAAATGATTATTTAAATAAAGTAGGGAGATTTTTAACGCAATTGATTCCTAATCGACGAACAGTCAGTGAACATTAATGTGTGAAAGAGTTTCAGGCGTAACCTTTTTGGAAATATTCAATATCCACACTGGTATGAATGAAAATTCGATAGAAAAGAGAGAGATAGACTTATAGAACATAAAGGAAGTTTTATAAATAATGATGAAAAATATTGTTTTGACAAACATTTGAATATTTTTAATGATTTACGCATTTTTGACCTGGATATTTTACATTTTAATGACTAAGGGACAAAACTCGATTTGTACGAGAAATATGAAACTGAATAGCCCGTATGATATTTGTAATGACGTAGTTTTTATGACTCAATCACATCTTTTGAATTTTAGTCTTTCTACACGTCCTGTAATCCACAAACCTGGTTGTTTTTCTGACCTTCAACTCCACCAGTTCTTTTCTCTCTTTATATGGTTTCCCCCACTATTGTTTACTTCATATTACGCCACTTTGAACTACCCCACCTCTGTATGTTCCCTTCTGTACCCTCTCCAACGTCAGAATCAACCTACTCCCCCTATACCTAACCTAACTATGTTTTGCTAAGGGGTATATATTGTGACGGAACACGTTCGTCATATACGTGGTAGGATGAGGGGAACACCAGCCGTCCCGAGTAAGAGAATGACCGAGTAAATTGGTCTATTTGAATCCACCAAAATATATTTCACAATGCCTTATGACGTACAAAATTAACAAAAAAATACCCTGATGAGGATGAATATACAACAATGAAACCTCCAACACTTGAGAATTTAGATGAAGATGGACAGCGTGAAACACATACATAAAACAAAAAAAGGTGAATGCAATGAGACTTTTCCCCCTTCCAAAAATGATACATGTTACAAAAAAAATGACATTGGGCTAACGTTCACATGCCCTTAAATATAGTTTCTTGATCGCTAGAATAGGTCACTGTCTGATACTTTTTAACACGTTATCGGAAGTTTGGTGAGGGCAAGATGCACGGGGTAAAGGGAAAAGAGATTCTGATTTCCTGACTGGGGAAGTGAGAGTTCATCTGGATAACCAGAACGGTGGACGGGTCGCAAACAGCGATGTTCTTACTGATTTCTGCTGATGCAGGAATTGTTGAAGCTCTCAATGGAGTTGCTGCTTGGAATTCCGTAATTACGGCACCGGGAAACAATCTTCTCCCGCACCGGGGAAGAACACGGCCGTCATTCGTCCACTTCACTCTCTGCTTCTCGAGAATTTTCCTTGCTTATCCCGTCCTCCACCCGCATAAATCTGGTTTGCTCATGAAGGTGATGGCTATTATGCCCATCATAGGACTTCCCCTAATGTTTCTCCTATCTAAGCACACACTCCGAGCGTTTTTATATCCCTCGGGAGGGGTAGTCACCCGTCGAAGGATGGGGTTTTCGGTGAGAGGGGGTTACTTTTCATATACCGGGGATAAAGTGGGTCCCTAGGTAGCCCTAGTTAACTTGAGGACGCCACACCGGCCACCATTCACCCTGACACACTCACACGATAACATCACACAACCAGGCAAATGCACTGTATTTCAAAACACCTTGAACCAACACTCGATCAACCCTTGTTCGAGCCGTCACAATATAGAATCGAAAGTTAATTTTGTACCGTGATAATGACATAAAGTGTTATAACCATGGTCGGTGTTTATTAAAGCAGTACGGAAATTTACTATCGAGTTTTCATTTTTACCTGTATGGATACCTCAAGGTAGTTTGAGCGAAATATCATGTCACATAGAAAACATTGAAATTGGTCTCATTTTAAAGAAACATATCCCATCCTTCCAAAGATACCAAAATATCATCTCCTTACAGAACTACTTTCCGAGATATTTTTCGAAATATACTTGCTCTTTTACATGGAAAATGGTACGTCTGTGTACTCCAAAGAGGTCCTTATTGAAAAATGAGGAATTTCTAGCACTTTGATCTTGTAAACAATTAGTACTGCGTAGTTGGTATATTCTCTCAATCAATTTTGAAAATGAATCACGTAGTCACCGCACAAGTTTTTTCAGGATCACCAAAACCCTTCCGCTACGAAGGAATTTTAAAGGCACCGCGTGATAAAAATGAGTCAAGTTTAAGTCGTCAGTAGATATTTTTCTTTAATTACTTCTAATTTAGGTCACGTAATAGTATATCATTGCACCGTTAATAATGTACTATTTAATTCATGTTTCCTACTGCTCCTGGATCTTTAACGTATAATTCGAATATGAATTCAATTATGACTATAAGGCAAAATGAGAAACAATTTTTAATGGCTTGAAGGGTAACACATTGCTGATACTTGGTGTCACAGTGCTATGGGGAAATGATATTCAAGCTCCTTTCTCTGAAATTTCGAACATCCTTTTAGATTCTATCCTTCGGGTTACACTACGTTACATAACTTAAATACACCGTAAACTGCCTAAAGTCTAGGATAAACTCGTTATCAGGTATAACACCAATGATCACTAACTATCAAGATGAAGATTGAAAATAAATCCCTCGTTTTCTCTTTAGAGTTAAATTAACTCTGATGTTCACCTAAACAAAATTTCCGTAGAACTGTTTTTATTACATTTAAGTAATGCCATTATTTTTTCACTTTTTATCTGCCGGTTCTACAAAAAGTCTCCAGGCATAGAAATAAAACATTTCTTTTGAAAAACGTCGACATAGCAACGACAGTTTTATAGTTATGCCTTGGTATCTCAGTGATCTCTTCATATAGATGCTCTTATTTATAATTTTTAAAGCTTCTCCCTACTATTATGGCATTCAGGAATTTTATCGTTTTCTGTATCTTCTGGAAGTATCTGTTTCAATGAAAAAGATTCCGGTTATGTTCATTTTAAACCTTAATTCATTCTGCATCTACTACATTACTGTCTGGCAGCAAGTATTAAGAGCTAAGAGCTTTAGCAGTGCCGGGACCGCAACCACTTCGCCTCTGCTGTCCCAATGCAAAAGGCTTTTAAATAGCACTCCATTTCAACCTTTTCCTCGTCACCCTCGGTTTACCTAACGAGCATTTTTAAGGGCCCTCCAGTCCGGTGTCCGTGTCATCCAAGCTTCGTTTAAGATCTCCACGGCAAATTAAGTAGTCTTAGCGTTTATAGTTTACCTTTGTCTTTCCCTCTCGAAAATTTGAAGAAATATATTAAGAACCTCTTGTTCTTTTTGGCACTTATAAGAAATGAAGTTTAGGTATTTTAAGTAATTTATTGCACCACAAATATTTTCCGTTTTCAAATATTATTTCATTCATTTCATGTTTACTATGATCTCGATTTCTAACCTGCATGACTCATCAAAGCAGGAAATTATCCGCAAATTGTCAACGTTTTTTAAGTATAGCTTAAATTAAATGAGTGCTGGTTTAACCTATACAAATTTGTTATGTTTCTATAAATATGAACTTTATTTAAATCTTTTTTTCTTTAACTTATCTTACATTAAATGTTTATATCATAAGGTCAAGTACTGACCGAATGGATTCAAAATTGTATAGCTTTTTTTAACTTTCTTTCAAATGATAGCTTAAGTTAATTGACACTAAACCTG
Source organism: Ceriagrion tenellum (assembly GCA_963169105.1). Taxonomy (NCBI): domain Eukaryota; kingdom Metazoa; phylum Arthropoda; class Insecta; order Odonata; family Coenagrionidae; genus Ceriagrion; species Ceriagrion tenellum. Next base: position 6,856,948 of record OY720641.1, on the reverse strand, counting down.
TCTCTCATAAATTACGTATATATAACCTTAAATCAAATTAAAATATATTGACTGATTTATGTATGTTTCATTTCATCGCGTGACTTTGGTCATAAAAGACATTTGTATAAATATGATTTCCATTACTAATAAAATATATGCGAAAGAAAAGCGAAAACATCCAATATTTGGTCAAGTAAATACGAATTTTAGATGCATTCAGCAAATAAATACATATTAAAAAGGCAACATTTTTAATTAGTGGAACTTCATCCTGAATAATGATAAAGAAGGCTGTTTTTGTGACTTTCTGCACCATTTTGACGAAGGAGTGTGTCACCTTTCGGAATGACATGCAATGAGTATGAATGGTAGTTTAAAAAAAAGGAGTCTTGATAGGTAACGATGAATATTGTGGAGTTTTCATAGAGTATTTTTATTAATTTATCTTATGTCTATAATATATGTTTATGAATAATTAAGCTACGTTAATACTATTCAACATTTTATTTTTTTATGTTACATGCCTGGCCTCTGCCAATATTCAACTTCGCCTCGTTTAACGATTTCATGAATGAATAATGGAATTTTCCCAGGGACGACTGCTATTGTGTTATTTTCTTTTGATATTACTTGATGCGGATATGGGACTGGTTTACATTCTTTTCATAAAACAAAAATGCATATATTTACAACTTTATACATTTTTGTTGCTACAATAGCCACAGTTGTGTATAATTTTTCCTCGTCCGTGAATTCTAAACGCTGTTAGTAATCTTTTACCTTGCTACTGTTTCAACCAAGTTATTGTTTTTATAAATGATGACTAAAAGTGTTTAGATCTTTTTTTCAGCCTTAAATCTCTTTTTAATAATATTTTCTGTGCAAGTATCTTGTTATAACTAGTTATAGCTTTAAAGTATGAAGACTTTCTTTTTATGCAGTCATCATAATGAGACTATATTTAAATATATTTTGAATGATCAGATATGCCATGGGTGTATTTGCTCTCACCGTCTTGGACTTGCCCAGTTATTTTTTGTTCCGCCTCTTTTTTCATCGATTGGTATTATATAATGGTGTAACATGCAAGCGCTTCTTTTTATTTCGACTTGATTCGTAGTTTCATCATCTCGAAGTTGTTTGCCAAGATATTTTCTAAGATAGAACCTTCTTCAAATTTAATTAAATGAGTATTTTTCAATACACAATATTTATGCGAACAATTTGCGTAATTTATTAGTAATACCAAAATTTCAACACACATCGTTCATTTATTCTTTTTTGCCTCGTTTTGAGTATAGAACTGTGTACAGTTGGTTATTACAGGATGCAAGCGGCAAATGAACCAAGGGTGTGAAAATAATATTCAGGTGATGGAGAAATAAAGGTGGTAGAGTAAAAGGTTGATAAGCAAGACGCATTTAATTGAAGTACTTTCTTTGCATTTATTTTTTCAAACTGTAGGTGTTTTTATTAAACCATCATGTAATTACTATATTTTACTCTAATTTGAAATATCAGCCATGCCATGAGTGTATTTTGTCTTAACCATTGAGCGCTAGACAAACTTTTTTTTAGGAAATACCGGTTTGTACCAAAAGGAATTCCCTAATTTCGTCATTTCTCCAGAAGAAAAGTAATGAAAATACGGATCGTATTTGAAGCGTGTCAGTTGCATAGAAATATGTAGCTTTTACATACCAAACGTAATTAATTCCTGGTAATTAAAACGTAACAATCTGAAGAAATATCACTTTTTTAATTGAGTATTTGTCCGATTTCATATAAGTGTTTTTGGCGCACAAAAACATAATTTATTCACAGGAACTGTTCCGATGGAGCACACTAACTGAGAGGAAAGACCAGTATACGCCAACATTGGAATTGTTGAGTGATATTTTCTAAGACCGTTATCAGGAAACTGAGAGATGTCCAGAGCAGTAAAAATATGTGATTGAAATTCATCTTGGAGTCCTTTGCGTAATTCATAACTGCTTAAAGACAGCAATTAATGATCGCTGCGCTCAAAACTTTCGTGCTTACAGTGACTGAAAAATCCGCGCCACATGTTCAATTGAACCTGCCTCTTTAGATACAGGTAAATGACGTCACATGGCGTATCTTATTCTGCTTCTCTCTTCTGTATTTTATCGATTTTCTTTTTAATGCCAGGACTTAAGAGGACGCATCACTCCCGCTCAACCGGTCGTATTTCGTCATGATTTCCAGTCCCAATTACTTGTTTTAAGCTTATGTTATCAACGTAAAGTTTTCAGGGCATAAATAATAGGCTTTTGCCATGGTTAGTCTGTAACTAAAATTTGACAATTGTCTCGGTTTATAAATAAGCCACTGGGAAGTCGACAAAATATAAAGTCTATTTTTACAAAAACAAATGACCATATTGAAAAATCACAAACAAAGACATATGCGTTAACCCTTCTTCTATCAGAATATAAAGTGACAACTACCATGGTTGATCGGTAAGCTCAGCAATTGGTCCTCTTTGATAAGCAAACAGCGAAATTTTCGGCGATGAGATGCTCGGATTGAGACGCAAATAGTTCAGCTTATCCATACAGGCTTTCGGACAGCGCAGCCTGTTCCTAGCAGTGGAGACATGGCAACGTCGTTCAGGCGACTGAATCGAGGGAAAGGATCATATCCTCCATGTAACAGTCAGGAAAGGAGGGACGGACGGGGTGAGGCGGGGGTGAGGGATGGAGGGAGGGGCGAGAGAGAGAGAATGAGAGAGAGAGAGAAACAGAGGAAAATTAGCTTCAGCGGACATCTGGAGACACTGAGTTACAGTCCCACCAAGGGTTTTTCACGACAAAGTGCTCGCTGTGATTTTGGGTCGGCTCGGTTAATGTTGTTGTTTCACCAACAATTAAATAGCGGAGTATGAAAAACGATAGAGGTGAAATAGCAACTTCCAGTTAAGATAAGGCTAAATTGTTGAATTATTTTTTTCAGAGCGTTTTTAATCAATCTAAGCGTAGTTTGCACGAAACCATACCAGAACGATTTCAGCAACCAATGCCCCCGATCGATACATGTTGTAGCGGAATCGTATCCTTACTAAATAACATTAGCCCGAACAAGTCCTCAGGTCCTGTTGAAATTTCAGCTCGTGTGTATAAAGAATTAGCTCTCGAAATGGCTCCGTATCTTAAAGTAATATTTAAAAAATCCCTCGAAGAACACGCGGTTCCCAAGCACTGGAAGATAGCAAACGTGACCCCAATTTTTAAAAGCGGTGATAGGGAACAGCCATGTAATTATAGACCAATATCATTAACGTCAATATCATGTAAAATTATAGAGCACATAATAGTTACATCAATAATCGGACACCTCGACAGCCAGGATTTATTGATAGCAAATCAGCATGGGTTCAGAAAAGAACGGTCTTGCGAAACTCAATTAGGTCTTTTTGTTCATGATATTTTAATTTCCGAAGAAGGTAACGTACAGGTAGACGCAGCGTTTCTTGACATTAGAAAAGCGTTTAACAAGGTTCCCCACTGTAAGTTACTCGCGAAGTTAGCATCATAAGGGATAGACAGTAATATAGTAGACTGGATAGGAGACTTCTTACATGAACGCGTTCAAAGGGTGGTATTAGATGGTCTCAGCTCAGGCAAAGTAAAAGTTACATCGTGTGTTCCTCAGGGAAGCGTGATAAATCCAATTTTATTTCTTCTGTACGTAAATGACTTGAATACAGTAGTAAATAATAGCAAACTCCGTCTTTTTGCTGATGATGCAGTAGTGTACAAGGAAATTAGAAATGAAGAGGACAGTCAGTGTTTAGCTAAGGATTTAGATGCGATTGATGATTGGTGTGATAGTTGGCAGCTAGAATTTAATTTGAAGAAATGCGCGATAATGAACTTTTGGAAAAAGAATGGCTTTCCCCGTAATAATTATTGCATCAAAGAAAACAAAATATGTAACGTAGATTCAATTAAATACTTAGGCGTCACCATCACTGAAGACATGTCATGGGGGAAACACATCAGGGAAATAACTAGTGTAGCAAACCGTAGATTAGGATACGTAAAAAGGGTTCTAGGCAAATGCAATGAGAGAGTACGAGAAAGAATCTATTTTACACTGGTCAGGCCTTATTTAGAATATGCCGCTAGTGTATGGGATCCGTACGAGGAAGGTTTGATAAAAGAATTAGAGCGCGTGCAAAGGAGATCCGCTAGATTTGTCAAAGGCCGTTATGATAATTGTATAACTGTTATGAATTTAATAGAAGACCTAGGATGGGAATTACTATCAGAACGCAGGTTAAAATTTAGGTTATACCTTTTAAGTAAATTCGAAACCGATTTGTTCACAGATGACATTAGATATATATTAAGAACCCCTGCGTATTATGCTAGGTTTGATCATATTAACAAGATTAGAGAGATAGATTGTCGTACCGATAGATTTAAAATGTCATTTTTCCCGCGTACCATAAGAGAGAACAATAGGCAACGTAGGAAAGGGATAGGTAGGTGAAATATAGTTAGAGTAGTCTGTAGTGCATGATGTATGTAATAACAACCAATAATCTCTTTCTTATTATGTAGATACTTACCATCTAGCTGCATTTGACCATATTTTCTAGCATGTCTACCTTAAATATCCTACTTGCATGGTAATAGTGCATGCTCGTGGTGGCTCGCAGGGTATTACGTATATGTAGATGTACAAAGATATAACATGTGGGTGGACGTAGTGAAGCAAAATTATTTTACATGGACCTATCCGACTTTTATTCGGTCCTCATTTTTAGTATTTGGATACATAAAAAAATAAAACAATGTGCACATGATAAAGCAGAGTTTATCCAGCATTGCATATCAGAAAAATTATTTAAAACAACCATTAGGCATGGAATTAAAACATTCATTTGAAAATAACCGTCTATTGGACCAAAAAAAAGAGAGTATTACGACAACAAACGGAAAAGAATGCAGTGTTAAAGATTTTTAGCTATAACTTCCGTATAATGGGTTTTAACTTTCAAAACATTGTTAAAAATAAAGTAAATAGAAGCCACTAGCATTATCAATCAGAAAACATGCTAGGAAAGGCCAAGTTTGAAAGATAATGACAAAATATAACGCAGCGCTGCTGCGGCGCCGTAAATCAAACGACGTAACTAAATTGGTAAACCCATATAAAGGTTAAATTTATCATTTTTTTAAATTATTCCCTCCCCTCTTGGGGGACATTCAACTCGCGTATGGGTCAAGTCATACAGTCACTAGAATTATTCTGATAAAATGTTTTTTTAGCTTTAAATGATGCTTTCGTGCCCATTGAGATAAATCTCTCATTTTACCAAGTGGAGGCCTATCCTTCGGGTGATACAGGCTTTGAAACTTCGGCCAAATAATCCCATGTGTATTTGGCTGGTGAATTTGTTTTCAAGGTACAGTAAATTTAGAAAACGATACGTCCCAACATAATTGCATTATTATCAAACTTCAAAAATAATTTCTTCAGACCATTGAAGTGATAACCATGTATTGAGTAAACAACATCAAAATGACGTTGAAAAATCATATGTATTTCAAAATGACCAGTCAATATCTAGAAAAACATTGGTCGAGTTCAATAATTTTTCACTGTTATCTACATTTTTAAAAATGACCTAGTTTCACCGAAAAACCTGAGTTATATGATTGTTTATATAAACTTTTCAAAATGGGGAAATAAAGGAAAGCTATTGCTATGCAGTGAAGTGTGCTGCGCTATTTCTACGCCAGTGCTATTATTAAGATCTCCACAATATTTATGGAAATAAAGACAGCTAATTGACTTTTACTTTCCTGCTGAGAGTTTTTTGTTTGATAGCTCAATTTTTTTCAAATAAGCCACGCGATCATAAGCATAATATGTGCTCCAAGAAACTAAACCCCTGTCGAACGACCAACCCTCTCAACGACCATTTTTCTGCGGAACCGTCGGTGGTTGCTTAATCCAGGTTTCATTGTACCATGGAACGCGTCAGCTCATCTAACGAGTCAAGGTTGTAGCTCAAGAAAGGGGGAAATAGTGAGAACGGAGGGGTTATCTACAGACTTCCCCTCCTTTCTCACGAAGTAGTAGAGTTGGAGGCCCCGGTGTTGCCAGTTTGACAGTGACTCATCCAAGAGTGAAAGGGTCTCGCCGTCCAAATGCCTCGTTCTACTGCGACTGCTCGCCACCTGGGAAATTTTCTATAGAACTTTTTCTTACGAGTGGGTAAGATGCTTCCTTTTAACTGTGCATTTTACACCCACGAAATTCACGTATTTTAATTATCATCTTGATATAAAGTTATTCTTTTTCAATAAACATTTCATGTACACATTCTTTTATAGTATTTATCATAGATATGTAATTGAAATAAAAGATTTACCGAAATAAAATAGCGAAAAAAAAATTTTATTTGCATTTCAGAGTGATCCTTTTTCAAGTAGAGATTATTTACGGTTGGAATCATTCCCTCCATATTTGTCTAATAATATCGCTTGTGTAAGTATCTTTATTTATTTATAGGTTTGTTTTTGGAAATAAAAATATAGGTTCGTTTTTGGAACCACAGTTTGCACCGAATGAAACTCCCGAATTTCGTCATGTTCACAGAATAAAGGTAATAGATATATGACAGGTATTTTAAGTGTATATGTTGCACAAATATGTAACTTCCGCGCTCTCAGTAACAACTGGAATCGAAATTTATATCATTCATATAAAAGCAAACTTTCTCCCGCATTTTGTCTGACTGCCTGACGGTCTGCCTGTTCACTGCGTGGTAGTCTGTTATTTATACCTAAATACTCGTGTTTTGTTATCGTTGACCAAGCCTGTCTGAAAAATCTCCCACTGGTATCAAACTGGAATTCCGGGTGGGAAGCTAGAATGCACTACAACTAACCCGCCCCGCATGGCCTAACGGGAGTGAATTATCGTATTTTTCTCACCTTCTTCGACTCCACGGATCTCCTAGTATTTCGATCGTAAGATCCTCCGCCATGCCCTTGGGGCCATCTGGTGAGCAGTGGCCAAGAGCGGCGTGCGGTGATCCATGCAAGAGGACCGACCCGTTGCCCGATCACTTTCGCCCTCCCCCTTTTGCTGACCTACTCCCGACCCTTCCCCTGTCTTTCCGCCTTTCGTCACTTCCGTCGCTCGGCTTGGTCCAGTTTGTACCAACCGTCCACGCTCTTGACAGTCTCCATTCCCTTTCCTCTTCCCTTTCCATATTCCGCTTTGTTGTGTCCATTCCCTTTGCCTTTCTCTCTTTCCCCTTTTAGGCGTGGTTCATTCGTGAAGTTCCCCCTTTACGAATCCAAATTTAAATCACCTCTTTCATTCCTGGCTCTTTCTTTTCCTGTTTCTCAACGTTAAAATCCCGTCTCGTAGTTTCTACAGTTGTCAAGTTGTGTGTTCCCTTGTTCCTCATGAATGCATTGATTCAAAAGTATATCATTTATACAAAAACAATATTTTTCTCACCTTCTCTCTGACTGCTTGTTGGTCTGATGTCCACTGTCAGAATATTTTCTTCTTATTAGGGGAGACACGTATTGAGTTAATTTTATTCTCCCGCAGTCTTTTAAGCATAATTATATTTAACAATTGGTTTCTTGAAGTCGAGTTGATCGCCAACCGAAAAGAAAAAGAGTCAAGATATATCTCCTTCCGTGCGAATATTTTTCCCTCCGAATACGTGATTTTCAAAAGAAAATTATAAAACTTTTTTGTTTGTTAAAAATTTGAAGTACTGTTTTCTTAATAAGCACATTTTTTGCTGAGATGAGTTAACTTAGGCTAATAGCTGCCTATTTTTTTAAAATTCTTTTAACTACTCCTTTGGATAAAATCTTTTAAGACAAAGTGTTTAACCGGAGGTTTTATGTCACGAAAACCGGTAATTATACTGACTCCAGCCTCCATGGTAATTTCGGCAGAATTATATATCATGATTGTTTAGCGAACTGAGGGAAGAGTTTAATTACACAGGAAAACAATGGCATGCTTCTTGGACCATTTTGACGTACTCTTGTTTGCTGAATCTATTCTATACTAAATTTTCTATATGTACATTATAATTAGGTGATTAATATGCATTGTAAAATGTTTTATGCCTGAAGATAATACAGGCCTACAAATTTTAGGGTATCAAATGCTTTTCTTGTGTGATGAGCCCTTTTCGATGAAATTTTGCTGTGCTGAATCCGAATATTCTCACAAAAATTGACTACCTATGCAGGATTTTTAGATATTATAAACTTAAAGGATCAAATACCCATTTTTAGGTCTTTTTCAGCTTGAATATCTCATAAACTAAAGTTGGAAGAGTATTTCTGTAAAAGGATTCTAAGTCTGAGTTAAAAATGTTTAAAATACAACAATGACGCCTAGAAAAGCTATTGTTTCCATAATCTGTATCTTACATTTCAAATCTGTGCCCACAAAAATATAATATAGTTGAATTATAATAAAGCTGTAGGTGGTTGCGAAGTTCACACAGGTTATGGTTACAACCGTTTTTCTAGGTTTCGTAGATATATTTTACACATTTTTTTTAACGCAGACCTATTGCAGAATTTTTCAATCACCTTTGGTTTATGAAATATACAAGTTAAAAAAAACTAAAAATGGCCATTTTGACCCTTTTAGGTTGGAATATCCCAAATTTTGGACGTGATAGCCAATTTTTATGAGTAGTTTTGGATTTAGCGCAAAAATTACGTTGGAAAGGGCTCATCACTCCGAAATAGCATTCGAGACCCTAAAATGTGTAGGCCTGTTTTATCTTAAGGCATAAAACATTTTAAAATGTATATTAATCGCTTAATTATAATGTACATGAAAAAAATATTGTAAACAAGGTAAGCAGCAGATTTTTTTCTTGGTATCGCCGCTGCCATTACAATATCCGTACTATATGTTCCGATGAAACACTGTGTAACTATTATAAATTATATTTTGAGCAGTCCAATTTCTCCCCCGGGTATTGGCATACAAGTTACAAATTAATCACAAATGTCTCTAACATTATATCAAGCATGACTTCATTTCACTTATAAATGTTCAAACACAAAGATAGAAATAGAGTGAATAGGAACACACAAAATCAACAAACACAATGGTGGTGTGAAGGTGTAAAGATGGCCGATTCCAAGTGGAAAAAATTCAATTAACATGGACCAACAAAAATATGTGGCACCCGCTGAGAGTGGACTCTCTGGGGCCCCATGTACAAAGCCAGTATCCCTCGGAGAGATTCCTGGCAGCAACAATGCTTCGCTCACTATGCTGAATTATACTTGCAGGCGTCCCTCCTCCTTCACACTCGCTTTCGCCTATTTTTTACACGTAATTTCACTACCACTCCTTAAACGTTCTCTTTCGACACTTTCTCCCCACTTTCTCCTCCTTTTCAAACCACCTCTTCGTTGCTACTTCATTGTAAATACTCAACCCTTTCTCTCCCCTACCACTTCATGCTCCATTCTCAACAATACTTTGAGATAAACCTTTCCTGCAAAGCCGCCAACCGATCGAACACCTCCAAGTGCTGCCAACCCAAAACCTCCCAGCCTATCGCAAACGACTGGCCTTCGGGAAGTCATTGGATATGATACCCATTACACCTAAAGTCTTCTGCTTAAACGTAAATACTCGGGTTTTGCCATCGATGACTAAAGCTGAAAACAATATATTAGGTAATTCTCTCAAGCTCGCCACCGGGTAAGACATTTATAGGCAGCCGACGTTTCGGGTTCCGACTCGTTACCCATTCTTAAGGCTACTGATGCGAGCTTAAAAAGACCGTTTAACTTGGCGCTAGGCGGGGCGGGATTGGTCGATCCCCGATTGTTGTGGTGGAGGACCGTTAACCAGAGGGGACTAAGCTCTTGCTAACGGTCTTTTCAAGCTCGCATCAGTAGCCTTGAGAATGGGTAACGAATCGGAACCCGAAATGTCGGCTGCCTATAAATTTCCCTGTGGCGATCCCGAGAGAATTACAAAAATATTATTTGCCGGGAAAGTACAAAATCATACATAATATATTAGCTGTCTCGATGTGTTTCATGTACATGTTTACAGGTTTTTGAAAAATTCAATTCGCGCGTTAATTGTGATAAGAAAAGTTATATAAAGAGATTCCATCGCACTGCCACCAAAGGAATGTACTTCAGCACTAAAATTTATCATTTGTAGACCAATATCTCTTCGTTAAATAGTACCTAATATTTTTACACCATTCTAGTGGAAGAGTTACTGCATTCATTATGTTATGATGAAGGTAGGTTAGCAGTGTATACCAAAAATTAAGGTCCCTTCTTATACGTTTTTAGTGAGCCACCTCTTGGCGACCGACAGCATTGCTGTTGCCGTGTCGATTTGGACATTGGAAAAATGGGAAAATAAAGGCCAATAGCTAAGCAATTGGGAATTTAAAGTAGCTCCTACCGCTGGGGCAGCAATTTTGAATACTGCGCGCTTCTTAGATTGAGAAAGAGAATTGAGTTGGATGTTGAATTATGAAACTTACGTGGAGGAAAACAAGAATGCGAGTCAACCTCGTATTTTGACGACAAAACCTGGAATAAGAAGTAGATAAACTTTTGATGAAGAAGACGCATCCAACTAGCGGGGTATCCTGAATAATGGCTATCTATGAAAAGTCTCCTACGAATTAGTGACCACATTAGATGCATGGAATATCTTCTTGAAAGTGCATGAGTAATCTTCTTCTACGTTGAAACTACACCATATGAAAATAGCATAAATGAATATATCTTTCGAGAAGGCCAAAATGTATTGCTCCATCAACTCCAAAGAGTTTGAGCAAAACCAAAGTCAACACATTTGACACTTCGTGAAGCAAAACAGCATACTGATTTCATTATTGGAATGAACAGCAGATAAAGCAGAATAATAGTAAAAAAATAAATGATGAAATACACTTAGAAACCATTATTAGTTTAGAACCAAATAACTATGAAGCCGTGGAACGGTCAGAAATGGAAAGAAGAGAAATACGGAGGTTTGACAACTAATGACGATTAAACCTTTCGCGTCGAATGACAGATGTAGCTAACATGGATTTTTCTAAGCAAACGAACGAATATCTGCTATAGCCGACGTCGGGTGAAAGGAATTGAAGGGCCGCCGAAGCAATAATTCCAGGTTCTTTAACCCAATGCGCCCCAGCTCAGCAAGGGTCCTTTCCTCGTTAACCGAGCTTGAGTTCCTTACTCATCAATAACCCTAATCATAATTTAGAAACTAATAGTTATCATGTTCTCCTGGCATACAAACTTTAAAATTGATTTCTTGTGTTTTACTGATCGCATGCAATTTTCAAACAGAAATTCTAGTGTAAAAAAATGAAGGAGCTCCTAAACCTAATGCCTAAATTTTATTTATTTCAAGAATACGTTCAATCAGTTAATATTCAAGCTACTAATTAACTAGTACATATTAACAACAGTATATTACTAACTTGTTAATATTAACGCTAGTATTTCCTGTTGAGAATTCAAGAACGCCCTGCAAAAAGAATGGATTACATATCAGTGTAAATGTTAGTTGTATACAACAATATTTTGTTGAAAATACAGTGCAAACGCTATCAGTTGAACGAATACACATGCTGTGAGAAATAATGTTAATGGGTAAGAAGGTGAATCCCCGCAGATGAGAAAAGCCACCCGCTGACTTGTTAACCAAGACAGATGAATAGTCTCTAATACAGCGTTCCCTCGTGATTGGTCGTCTCGACAAAGCTTTATACAGTGTGTAAAGGATAGGTTCATGCTATTTGTAACAGCGGAAGCGTTTCCAATCGTGAGGTTTCGGCGCGGAAGGGATTAATAGCTAACGTAGTAGATGTATAAAATCATGAAGAGTATTTGTTATAGCACTAAAATTCTCTCAGAAACTCTGCTATCAGTCACACACCCTTGAGATGACTTAAATGGTATTATTTGGGTGAACATGAGGAAATGGTTGCCTCAGTTTCATGAAATATTCTCATAATCTATTTTCGACATCTTATGCCGATGTTTTTCACAGTACTTTCTCTAAGAATTCCATTTTCGACCCTATTTTTAGCAGCGTGAATCTCTCTCCTTATATTCAATCCGCTCACTGTTTCGGATTGGTGAGTGCTGTTGATCATTTCCCATATCTCTTCATGCCTCTCTTTCATTCCCTCTGTTGCTTTCATGTGTTTCTCCTCTGTCTCTGCATCGTGCTCTCCGCCCCGAGCGGAAGCATTTGAAAAGGTCCCTCCCCCTGAAATACATCACCGGCGACGGTGGGTCCAGGAGAGGAGGCTGAGTGCGGGGAAGAGGCGGTTCGAAGGGGGAGTAATGGTGAGGGAGTTTGGGCGGCGAGTGAGACTCGCGAGAGAGGGACGCACCCCCCGCCAGTCGCCGTCCTAATGGCGGCACATCCGGAATTTAAACAATCCTCCCCCTCTCCCTTTTGTGCTCCTACCTTTTTTTTAGAAAAAAAATCATCCCTCCTCATCCACACTCTCTTTCCACCCCCGCCTCCTTTTTTGTCTTGCGCTCTCATTCTCTCTTCCCGGCCTTTCCTTTCACACTCTCCTGGTCCATTCACCAACCCCTCCTCCCTCCCCTGTTCACCCCCTCCCCCCCCCCCCAACCTCCCTTCCCACCATCCATCTCGACTTTCTTTTTTATCTTCAAACCACTCCACCTTTGGAAATCCCTCTTCAGGCTTTTTTATGTTTTTTTTATCAACGCCTTTTATATTCGGCCCTCTTCCTTCATACTTATCTCACTCTGATATACACGTCCTTCATAGTTGTCCGAAATCATATCACTCTGAAATGTGTGTGCGTTAATATGTATAATTTGATGTTGTATTCTCTACGGTTACCAATTTTTCTTCACTCCAAATGATATAACTACCGAAGTAATTACCAAACTTTGTGTCAACCACAGATTTATTATACAGGCACATGTACAGGCATTCACTGTAAATAAGACATATGTTGTACCTGGTAAAGCGTAAATGCCGAAACCGGTTGTACTCGTAATATCAATCTATGCAAGACACAAAGTTTGGTAATTACTACAATGTCGACCTTTTACCAAGTGAATTCTTCAACATTTGAATCGAAATTATTGTCCCTGGGAGGTTGTTTTGAGGTAAAGAAATACTGAAGAATGAGCAGCAAAGGAATATGGATAAGGAATTTATGTATTTCTCAACTCTAAATGATGGAAGAAAGGGGATGATAAAATTGCATAAATATAAGAGTTTAGATGAATGCGAGAGAATGGAGGATATTTAATGACATATTTGCAATCGCAAATATATGTATTTTTCCAGAGTGATAATATATTAATTTCGCATAAAGACCGCTGCTGGACTCTGTTTTTCTCTTTATGTCTCATGGATATAATTCTCTGCGGGCAATACTGCAATATTGTAAAAGTCTCCATAATCTTTGCATATAGCTGCTTCTGGATGATTCCGTTATTTTAATTTCTTACGTCCTAGTATACTGCAGGTCTGAGGGCCTAAATGTAGTAACCTCATTTGAAATTGCGTTGGAAAAAGGTCTTTAATTTTCTGTTTGTTTCGCTCTTTTTCTTCCTGAGATTAACTTGATGCTATTAAATTTCCAAACATTGCATGTAACAAATGATGTGGTACGAGGTCACTCGCACGGGTGCATATACACCAGAATTTTGCAACTTTGCTAAACGAAAAACGAAATACATCTTTTGTGAAAACGTATGTCATTGCTTGTTACTCTTTAAGTTAACTCGTTGTACGGTAAAATAGATTTATTCCTAAGTAGCACTGATGAGAGCACTTGCTGTTGCAAACTTCTAGTTAAAAAAATATTACAATTAGTTCTCGTAGCTGTGTTTTTAGCTCAAAGGAAGAAGACAAGGTTTTCTTGTGACATGAAGCAAATACTAGGTGCTAAAAGTTATGTTTCATGAGCAGAAGCATAATACGTATCTGTAATTGAATCTAAAGTCCATGTCAGTTAACAGTTGCGGGCCTCAGTGTTAATCAGCATGCTGAAATATATAACTCTTGATTATCACAAATTGCGTGCGTCAGAATAAAATGCGCTACTGGAATAAATCTGCATATTTTATTTTACTAAATTTTTACTTGATGCATTGTTGTCACGATTCAAAGATTGGTGTTTTTACATTGTGTGCTCTTCAAATATTTACAGTTTTCCCCTCTTATTCAGTTTACTCTTCATGAAGTATGCATTAACCTTTGTTATAATTTCCTTGCACATTTTGCTTTTTATCGATTATTCATATCGTATAATATTTGCTTATATCTGAGTCAAAATTAATAAAAATATTCTTATTTTTCGCCTAAATACAAAATTATTTAAATCTTGAATAAATAACGATTGGGCCCCAGTCTAAGAGTTTTGATGAAACATCTTAAATTGTCATATATTTTTTCTCTTTAATAATTACCATGCATAAGTTCCTGTGACATTACGATAAATTTAAAAGTTAATATTCTGTAATGCACTCTAGAGTTACAAAGTTAAATATTTTCTTGTATCATATTTGCCAATTGAAGATTCCATTTCTTTATTACCATGTTTATAAACCAAAAATCTTTTATATGCAGATAAAATCGAATCTATCGCAGAAGAAGGGCGGTTCTACTGAGCATATGCGTTATACTGATATGCATTCAGTCTTTTATGTCACACAGTCATATATGCACACGGTCTTTCATGCACACAGTATTTCAATTCCCTTCCGTTATAAATACAAAACTATCCGAATTTCTTTTCTGTCGCTTGTAAATTTACCACATCATGTGTTTATGCAACTCATCTGAACCCGCTGTGCTCATTCTGAGTAATCAAGGAAGGGAAACCCCGTTATGAGACATTTTTTTCTTTCTGATGTGCCTACTTCATTCAGTTATCAATTTAAAAATAACTTTTTTGTAATTGTATGAGAGAAATAAATAACATTATCATTATTTATATTATTTACAAGCGGCTTGTTTACTCAGGTAAGCCTCTAATTCATTCCCAATCTCGTATTTAACGTCTCCAGATTCCTGTTTCTCCTTCTTCTTCCGCTTGGATCATGATATCTTCATTCAAATCTCATAGTTTTCTTTAATATATTTACTAAATTTCTATTTATGCTAATCGCAAAAATGTAAACATCACACCCTCAAGGCATCAGGCTGTTAATAAATGTTGTACGCTATTCTTGGAAGGCAACGGATACACTATCCGCTTCTAAAGTCTATGATCATGGTTTGTATACACTTCGACTTTAGAGAGATATATGCGACAGCTGTCCATAAATGCCGTCTTGTTTATGTCAATGTCCAAATAATACTTTTAATGTTAAATAACAATTATTTTATCCAGTAAATAAATATGGAAATCGGTTTATTTTGATTATGAACATTTATAAACAATTCATTTGGTATCTGTCAATATGCAAACACTTAAACGGCTTAGAATGCCACATGGAATCTGTATTCCCGTAATTTGGCTGTGATTCTAACGTTTCCATCAGCGATACCAATAGCTTAGCAAGTGACACGTCCTCGTAATTTAGTGGATTTGAAAACATACGATCGGCTGCTGTCACCACCGGCCACAAATTGCTGTTCAGTCCACGTTGTTATGTTTAAAACTAAGATAGAACTGTGTAAATCCCGGCTTCCGAGGTTCAACCGTCAAAACCTCGTCAAAAAGTAAATGCAGTCAATTTCTTTTATGTACTTACAAAATAATTTACAACCGAAACGTGAAATGTGGATTTTATGGAAATACTGCTAATATGCTGCTGCAGTTATGGGTAAATTTTTCTTTTATTTCCTTATAAACAGTGTTACAGATTACATTTTCTAATGATGTATTTGAAAAAAGTGCGTCAATTTGTTTTGTGCGTGAGTTTTTTTACCAGACAATTTATTATCGGCCAAATTTCTGTAAGTATTTGATGCTAATTAAGCCCTTATCTAACAAAAGACTAATTGTGGTTGATATTAACCTGTTTTGTGCTTTCATGGCAAAGTGGTACTAATAACTCGAGGCCAATGATCTTCAGAATTATGTTACATACGTAATAAACTTGTACTTTAAGTCATAGTGGTACTTTCATGATATGACTACTACAATTACTTTTTAACAGTAAGGAATGACATTTGAATAAAAAATGCTGACATCCTCATTATCATGAAGGCATTAATATTCGTGAGGAGAAGTCTTTGTACAAATAGTAAAGATTCACTAATCCTCAGAGTCATATATTCTTGTTAGGTGTGCATCAAAATTATTTCTTTAGAACTTAGTTATTCTCATTAATTCTCTAGGATGTTGTAAAAAAAACAAACCTTTTCTCCCTCAATGTCTGTGGAGAAGGGATTTCTGGCTTTTCCTTTTGATTTTCAATGCCATTCCTTTCTGCATTCTTTATGATGTCTTTTCTGTCATTTATTTTTTCCACCCGTACAGTTAACTCTCTTGTTTCTTCCGCCTATCTCGTTTGCACCCTTATTTTCCTTTGACCCCATGTTTTTGATTCCCTCTTCTAACTCTCATTTCTAATGAAATTCTATTCTGGTCGGTTATTGTTTATCATTTTTCCGGGAACAGTCCCCTATTTCATGCATAATTTTCTACTTTAACTTATTCATCAATTTACTCTCTCCCTTTTTTTGACTTTAAAATGGCTCTTCATAAATGTCTCCCCTCTTGCTGTCACATTCAATGGAATTCTCTCTTGGCATCATCTCTTATCTCGTCTACCGGATGTTTAAGACCAATAATTTGGTTATGTTTCTTTTCGCATTTTTCTTTTAATTCTTTCCTGCCCTTCCTGCTACTCCCTTTTTTTCGATTTCCTACCACTTCAGTCACTTCATTTTATTCATAAGAAAATCTAATATTCAAATCTGATTTTTCCACTGATGCTCCATTTCATGCTTTCATTTGCATATGAAAAATTCAGTCACTGAATATTCTACTACTTACTGCATTACTTTTTATGACATTGACCAAAGTTTTTACTTTTAGATGGTCAATTATACCTAAAGCTTTTACTTAACTGGTCAAAAAGTATTAAAATTATCCATCATACTGAATAATCTTTTATTATGGCCTTTCTTTTATTGAGTGTATTGTTCTTTACCCTCCACAAGTGTTTGGTTGGTAGCCTGTTGCAGAACTTTATTTGTACGGACAGGGAAAATGCTGCCGCTTAAATAAGTACGACAACGTACGCACGCGTCTAAAAGGTATTTAGTTTATTTTCAATTACACGGATCTACGGTATCTGCCACATTAAAAAAATTATAGCCTATCCTTTCTGTTCTAATAAAAATCTTTCCAATTTATGAAATTGTAACTATTATGTTTTAATAACCAATTTATTTTTTGATCAATATTTGGTACCATTTTTACTTAAAGTAAAACTTTAATCGTCGAACGCACTGCATTTCTGATAAACTTTTTTCAGACCTCATTATTGATGCGCGTATAAAAGGTTTTTAACCCACGTCTCTTGTGTTGGCCATTATAAAAGAAAGTTTTATCATGGTACGCAATGACCTGGCAAAGAATCTTGGTGTAGTTTTTAATTTCTACTCCCTTGAGATTTCACTTAAGTATAAATGCAACAAACTTCAATGCTTCACTTACCAAAAATGCAGACTTACTGCGATGTGAATGGGTTTATGGGACCGTGCAATGGGACAGTAAGAGGAACTGATGCCTCTACGTATTGTAGGTGCACTTCGAAGGAGCCCATTGAAAATTGTGAACAAAGGCCAGGGAAGTCAGCAATGATTTACAATTGGCATGAACACGTTGGTCCTAAAACTAATATGAAAATATGGGTTTTCGTCTGCACGTATTTGCTTTGACAAGAATTATTTTTGTGACAAAGAATATCGTTCATTTTCGAGAGTCTAATACGCTAAAAAAGCACTTCTCATATCTTAAAACACCCATCAAAATGGATTTAAGTAATGGGTTAAGAATTGCTTGACATTTATATTACGCTGAGTTAGTCAAATCAGCTTAAGCTTTTGGATTATGGACGATATTTCGAGAATAAAATGCCTTAAAATGGAGCTAGAATGTAATTTTTGTCTCGCCCTTAACAAAATGGCTTAGGATTAATACATGATGGTTTCTGTTGATGAATTTTTTATTATTTACCGTAGCTAGCGTCTAAATAATGGTTATTCTAATATAGTTAGGTTACATATGGGAGAAGATTCCCTGTTTTATTGCTCTTATTTTTAAAATTGATGTAGTCGTTAACTGGTTACTTTATCTTATCTTTAATTTCTGAATCTTAGGAGTAAAAGTTGGGCGCTATAACTGATTATTATGTATGCGTGATTAATGTAATAGTCTATTACTCAAACCGCATGATTTCATTTATTGAGTCATAAAATGTTAGTTGCTCAAAATTTGCAAGTGAACTATATCTTATTACCATAATGCGGTATGAAAACACCAGAATTAAATTTATGTAATTGGGATGTTACTTTATATAAATGTATAATTATAACTTATATCAGTAGATGAGTGTACAGTTTTCACGGTATTAACAAAAGAATTCAGTTTCTGGTTGGTATTATCACGAATAGAATCACAATTTGCTATTGGATGACGGTAGTCTGAGTAAACTCGTGTACATACCAAATAGCAAACAAATATATTTTAGAACTGGAATTACGGTAATATAACTCAAGATGTTCCTCATGAGACCTCGATGTTTCTTTTTGACAATGTCCTACATCTTTAATTCAACTGAACTAGTACGACCAGATTGAAACTTTAATTGTACCTTGCAGTTGCAACCGTCCTCTTAGACGAATTATCTTTATTTTGGTAGCTAAAATACGAGGCTGCAGTACTTCAATTGCGCTAGTCGAGAATCAGCCCTTGGAATGAGCGCAAGCCTTGGCCTGTTTTAACGAACAAATATTTGATCCGGCACTGAATCCGCTCTCGGGTGAAGGAATCGTTTGTGAGCTTGAGTAAAAAAATACAGAACTTTCCGGTAGAGCCTCCTGCGCTAACCTCCACAATTAAGCTGGATGTGGAAGTCTTGGTGAATTATCATTGTGGCCGTGCGGTGTAGTAGGTGAAAATTGTCTTTTTTTTGCCTCCCTTCCTCCGAATTTTCCTCCAAAATTACCGGTATAATTTACCTCCCCTGTCTGCCTACCTACTCTTCTCCTCCCTTACTGCACTCTCTCCCCAACCTTTTTCATCCCCATTCCTTTTGTCCTATCCGAATCTTTGTGACTTCCTCCCATTCACTTTCGTCCTCTTTCCCACCTCCTTTATTCTAGTCTCTTCCTACTCCCTCCTTTGAACCAATTCCTCTTCTTTACCCCAGCTATCATCCTTCCCTCACCATACACAAAGCCTAAAATATCTTCCCGTTCCCCTCCATCCTTCCTCTTACCCCTTCTCACCCACCCTACCAAAATGCACCATGGCCATTTTCGTTCGCTCCAACCTCCTCCTACCTCTTCCGCACCAACACTGAACAAAACTTCCCCATTCTTCCAAAAGCTACCCATTTCCTTTCCCGTGAGTTCCCCGCTTCCCTCTATACCGGAGCTAGTAAGATGGCCACCACTTATGAGCCTTAAGGAAATGTTTGTTCTTCACCAGTTGGAGATCGTAAAAGCGGGTGGGCGGGACGGAGGGGGGTGAGAGGAGGAGAAGGGGCGGGGCTGCCACGAGGGGTGAAGGAGGAAGGGGTGCGAGCATGTGGTGGGTGGTGGTTGGTCCGTTGAGGGAGTTAGGTGGCGACGGTCGTGCTGTATAAGAGGGAAGAATCCGTGAGCGGACGTGGCCATTTAGGGCGTTTTAATTGCCCGGAGAGTGGAAGGTGGAAGAGAGCTAGGACCTCCAGGATGCTGGGCTGAAAACATTCATTTGTGGAGGCAAACAATTATAAATCTCCCTCTCCAGGAGATCTTGGCAATTTTTTTTCTCGTTCTCCTCGCTCACTTTTCCTAGGGGAACCCCAGAATTCCCAGAGTTTAAGATTTGTGCAGTGACTAGATTATAGCTGTCGCATCCCAAAGGCGCGGGTTTTAATTCCCAGTGAGTTGGAGATATTTCTGTGAACCCGCGATCCGTTATGAGAGTTGTGCAGAAAGTTGACAGTCTGAGACGTAGCTTTGTGGAAGCTTTTTTCCTTGAAACAAAGGGTAACATTTCAACGCTGATAATCAATTCCTCCAATGATTTTTGTATGCGGATATGGTTCTGCGTTTTAGTAACATCATCAGCAATTGATTGTATGGCCGTGCAGCAAAACTATTGCATGAGCAAATATGTGTTGTTAGTGGCGAGTAGAAAAAAACAGCCTGACGCTTGGAGAAACCCACTTAGCCCACTCGGTTAAATTCTGGAAGAGTTTAATAATTGATGTTGAATTGAGGGTGGAAAATCTATATATTAACGAGGGCCAAAATGGATTGTAAAAGATGAGCCCATATTTTAGACGCATCAACGCTCTCATCTCAAAGCAGGGTTAAGTTAAAAATGAAAACTTTTGGTTTGTCTAGTCTTTTCCTTCATTGGTCATCTGGAAAGCGATTTGGAATCAATTCAATATTTTCCTTATTTATTATAGCATTCACTAAAGAGCTGAGTGTGTTCAAATGTTTTGTTACCCCCTTAAATTGAAGCATTCAGAAAAACATATTATGCTTGTGCCGAAATTCAAACTGCCTTGTAATGCTACCTGAGGCATTATACAGCCTTGATAGTTTCCTTTCTTCACAAGATACTCCGAGAAGAGAGCTTGGAGCTCCAGAATGCAACAACAGACAGATTAAACAACAGCTGATCATTCATCATAATACCTAGTATTTTGGTGGAGTTTTTAACATGAAATCCCAAATCCCCTTACTCACGGCTCCCATAGTTAATTTTAGTAACGTATTAGCCATTTCACATTGTATATGACCGCATTATCCGCAAATCAATTGGGGTACCATCTTGCTTCCGTGGGGTAAGCCGATAGTTGACAAATACTAAAATGACTTTTGTTGAAAAATAATTTTTTTAGTCTCTTAACTAGGAAAGATCTTATAATTACACCGTAATGAAAAAAATGTCTTAGAATACAAAAATTTTTGGAGGAAAAAATATATATATTTATCGTTGTGTATCGTTTAGGCAGTGTGAGAGGATGTTCAGAGGATTTTAAAGTCAGCGCTATCGAATGAGGGGAGGTATTTTGGTGCAAGGTGTGAAGACTGGTGAGGGGTAACATATAAAACGGAACATTGTAGGAAATTTTGGTGTGATGGGGTCTGCGTTAGTTGCAAGTCATCGTTTGACCGTCTTTCATGACGTCTCGCGCGACCATCTTTGCCTTTGTTTAAAACAATTATATCGCGATGAAATGATGTACTTTTAATATCTCTCTGGTCCAAATTTGTATATTTCCATTTTTTATAGAAACTAGATATAACATTGTCTTCAAGTGAATTCAAGTGAATAATTATCTGGTGGTGAACAAGGCATGGCAGAGAACTGGCGTTTTCAGAAAAAAAATGATAGAATCCGTTTTAAATTAAAGCCTGAACTTTACCGCAAAAAATATCTTGTTACACCATAATTTCAACAAGGACAATTAATTGGTTGTAAGGCAAACTATTTTTAACTTGTCAATTAGACGTTTTTAATGCAAAGCCCTCAACTGTTTTGTTAAAATTATAACTGTGTTCATGTCACCGCAAATCCCGAAATTAATCATATCACCTGCTACATTTCCATGTAATCTGATAATGTTTAAGGCCGACCTATTATTGTAGTTTTTTGTTCTGTAAGTAGTTACCATTACTTACTTAATTTTGCAGTCGGACAAGTTTCGAATTAGACATTTACTAGCCTTGAGTACTAATATATTAAAAATTTGTGAGTACGTTTTTCTGTTCTTATGTAAAAACTATGGCACTTTAATGTTATTCGGAAATCATAAATGCATTACTCTTTATTCCATATATATATACATATATATGAAATATATATTCACGCTAAAATAAAATTCAATAATTTTTCCTTGACAGGAGGATTCCATGGGATCAGCAATCAGCAGCTATATAGCAATAACATCTTGCAGTTTCGTCTGAATATTAAATATTTCTTAGATAAGTTGGCATTTAGTTAATAAAGATCACAACAAGTTTTAATGAAGAATCACCTTTACTCTTTCATGTGACTAAATGACACCAAATTAAATGGTAATTATTTAATTGACGAGTGTTCAGAAACTGCTGATAATGTTAAGACAACCGATTGTGATAGACTTATTATAGTATTCCAAAATTATTTATTTGCATCTATGTCTACACAGTGCTCACGTGTGAATTGAATGACTCGAAAAATTAATCAGTCATGTTGCTAGTGTTCGGTGAGGTGTGATTAACAAAGAGGGCGCCACCGATACAGGAAATTACTGCTTCAAGTCTTGTGATGAAAGCCACATTTCCAACTGAGTTCCATTTTTATGAAAATGTGAGGGATATATTTATACCTTCCTTCGGCTTCAGATTTTTAACGGTGACTCGTTCGACGTTAACTTCATCTTTTGCCGCGAGAATAGCCCATCCCAGCCGGGACTCGTGGATGTGAAACGGTAGATTGTGACTTTTCTTTAACCTTGAGCCCCTCTTCACCGTAACCGCGTATTTTCAGACGCTCCTCTTTCAAACACCTTTCTTGCCGGAATGCCTTTCACTTCCTCTCACGATTCGTCCGTCATTCTTAATCCGTTCGTTGTTTTTTTTATAATCTTAACGGTGCTACGTTTCATTTTCTTTCTTGAAATCTCATTAGCAAATCCAAGCGCCCTTTCCGTCGTCAGCAACCATTGAGGAAAATGCATTAATAGCTTTTATTCCATGCAATGCAGTTGAAATATTAGGCTTAATACCCGAAGAGCCAACCAAGGTGGGGGTTGACTCGTACGATCAGAGAATGTAGATCTCTTTGTTGAAGGTTTAATTTATTTTCAAATGACAGAAATGTCTACGGTACAATCAAGACTGTCTGAAATATAATAAACATATTGCACCATAAATATTCATTGCAAATGGTAATAAACGAACTTTTTTGCGTTGTGCATACCCTATGGGAATTTTTACAATATAAAAATGGAGACTCCATTACTGCTGCTATTTTCTCGGTAGGAAAATATGATATTATGCACCGTGTTTATGGCGCAAATAGTCCATCTCGTGCAATAACATTGCCCCAAATGGTGGCTATTCATTATAAAAGTGATTATGAAAATATAGTTGTCATTGAAAAAAATCGCGGTAACCTTGAAATGATTGCATGGTAAGACCCTTTTAGGTTCAGAACACAACTACACACTCTGTGACCTTGAACTCTCAGCGTTGAAAACAAAGAAATAAGACTTGTACCATAAAATTCAAGTTAATGTAATTGTCACTGGGGCTAATTTATAAAGAATGATATATCCTTGCGATTTATCGTCTTTTGCCTCACGTCGCCGTAAATGAGGCCTAAAACAGGGAAAGATAATTTGTAGGAAGCGCGAAGGAGCGGTGTAATCAAGGGATGATGAAGTGAAGCAAGGATTTGTGGAAGGAGGCGTTCTTCGTCTTCTCTCATTTCTCCTTGACTAGAGAGACACAAGGACCTCTCCATACATTTATCCTTGCCTGCGCTGTGACGGAAATGCCCGAAGATTCACTCTTATTTGGTGTAAGTTTAATCTTGGCGTAGATAGGGTGGCCTACTCGTAATTTTTTATAAGTGCAATGAACTTCAGAGAGAATTTTCCTAAGGAACCAACATGTACTTGCATGCTTGAAATCAAGATTGCTTCAGTAATTCAGTAATGATAAAGTAACCAGTTTAGATTAGGCATTTAGCGAAAGCTTTGTTCATAACTGTGCAGAACGAGAGAGGAAAAATATGCAACAAACCGAAGGACATGCGGTAGAATTAAGTAGAAGGAATGTTTAATGGTGAACAACCACAGCGTTAAATATAATGAAAAAAGAGAGCATTGTCAATAGAATGCGTCAATGTCCTAATTTATATGTATTTTATAAAAAATCATGTAAATATTTTGAAAACCATCGCACAGAGTATTTTCGTGTAAATTGTAAGATATAAGGAATAATGCAGTGCAAGATCTATTTAATCTAATTGTAATTTAATTCACCAAACGTCATGTTTTTTAAGCCCATTATTTGGCTTCTATCATTATCTAGAGTTTGAGGTTTATTATTGATTGGGCATGAATGGAATAGAAGGACTTACACTATGTGGAAGGCACTATTCATACATATATCCCACAAATTGAGTTTACTTGCTCCAGCATTTTAGTGGCCAATATATTCCAACCTAGTTCTTAAGTTTTTATAATGTATATTAACGTTAGATTTCTGGTTAAAACAATTCACATACGGTCCTTGCGCACATTAAAATATATTTCTTCTGGGGAGTTAAGTATTAGCCGATTATTTTTTGATGAGGGAAGGGTCTTTTAAAGATTCCTCCAGATTCAATCTTTTTATTATGTACAATTTTCCACTTTGAGAATTTCACCATCGCTGAGTAATGCGCTATGCACTCGATATTCAACAGAAGTCCGCGCAGCCAAGGCTTCGACAAATGACACTTTCGACATCATCCACTGATCGACTGATACTAGAGTCTCATTTATCCTCACTAATATAGAGTAGTGTCCTCACTCATGTAATCGTTCTCGTGATTCAATTCGTTTCTCATTAGCCATTTTTGTTCCTTATTTCCGTTATTATTTTCAAAATAACCAGTTTCTACGCTTGATTAAGCGTATTTCCAGAGTCGCGATATTTGTTATTCCGGCCTAGCCGAAGTTCTTTGGCTTCATTAATCAAACGTACCCAATGACTGTGTTATTTATCTACGTAAACGTTAGCAGCAGCTAATTACTAACATGATGTGAATCCCAAGAAAGCTTCACCTGTATCCATTATTTCTTCATAAAAACCAGAGTGGAGAAAACACATTGTTCATACGTTAATCAAACGTTCCTAATGTCCGTATTATTTATCTACGTAAACGTTAGTAGCAGCTAATTACTAGCACGGTGTGATAATTGAGAAAACTTCACCTGTATCCATTATTTCTTCATAAAAACATGAGAGTGGAGAAAACACGTTGATCATGCTTAGGCACCCAATTAAAAAGATTAAATTGACACTTTTAAAAGTAGATATTCACCTAATGATGATGTCGTATATGGTAACCTTGAGGGGAATAAATTTTATTTGGGCAAGCATAATTGTTGCTTTCGTACAAAAAGAAAAGTATCAGGCTTCTACATCTACACACTACCCAGCGAGCCGCCGCATGGGCGTGTGGCAGGGAGTATTAGGTCACCGGCCGTGTAAAAATGTAAGGTTTTGGGAGGTGTAATGGTGACGTGTATAATGGAATTTTATTTAGAGGAGCTCAGTTTTTTTGGTGCGGAATGAAAGCGTTTTTTTACCTATCTGTTCGGCAGTGTATCTCTCTTATTTTATCGCTTCTGTCAGACCTAGGGTTAGTGAGGTGTCATGATTGCATTCTCTGTGTCGCTCTGAAACACACAAGATCTGAATTTCTCAATCAGGCTTGATGTGGTTGAAAGAATTCATCATAAAGAATGAGAGTAAGGCAATTTTACACTTAGACATCCATCCCATATATCCATATATCTAAGTGGAAATATTCCATACAATTAAGTGGATAATTGCCTTACTCTCGCTACTTGATTTGCTTTCATGTTATTATGTACGACAAGAAATTAGGAATACCGAGTGATAAGTGTCTCTTTCTTTCTTCCATTTCAGCCTTGTGTCCGAAAGACTTACGCGGTTGTTGCTTAAGATGAGGGGTGCCCCAGCCGTCGGATAGAGGTGCACTCAGCCTCCAAGATCGGCGAAGGAGGCTGAGAAATGGACGCCCGTAGTGGGCCTCCCAAGCCTCCCCGCCTCCTGAGCCTCTTCCTCCTGCTTCTATGTCTCCTTAGTCTGCTGGCTCTACCGCTGCCTCCTGTCTTCTGCTCCGACTCCGATCCCATACGTGAGTAAACATAGATAGATAGATATTGATTGTTCAATTTTTGGTATACAAACATGAATTTCAAAGACATTGAGCTTTGGGTAGCTTCAAGGACTTCCTGTGGGAAGCTACCATCATGATTAAAGTACCCAGATGCACATTACAAGTATGAATGATATAAAGTACAACTAGCCATCAAATTTAGATGAATATTGCAGATTCAAGAATTTAACAATGAATAACCTAAAAAATTAAAAAATATGATATAATCTTTTTTTATCAAATTGAAAACAAAAAAAGACAATTATTTATTTATGTTTCTTATACCCAAAAACAAAGTCTAAACTTTTTCTAAGAATGTAAACTAATTTTAATGACCTTTAAGAGAAGGTGGTTACATATTACATTTTTTTGGTCCAATGTGAACATAACATCTTTTTGATATAGATAGGTGAACCTTTTGTAGATGGGACAGCATATTTCTACGGCCACCTCCAATATGTGGTTTATCACACCAGGTAGTTACCTTCATTAATCGTATCCTCAGAGTCGTGCTATTTGTTGTTCTGGCCTAGCCAGAATTCTATAGTTTCATTAATCAAACTCATTTTTTGTTTGTTTGACCATTCTTCTTGAGAAGTTTTGCAACTTCTCTGGTAGAACGGTTGTAGTACCTTATAAATGTTTAAATTTCTTATGGGAACATCGTTAAGGCTGCAAAATAAGAGAAAACTGGTATGACATTTATGTTTTCTGAATATTATCCTGATAATGCTCTTTTGGGCAAAGTAGGCGTGGCTGCATTGAATTGTAAGAATAGTAATGCCGTAGCTGAGCTTGGAGCCAATTAAAAAATTATGAGATATCTTTAAAAAGTCTAAATTACACTTGTTGCGGATGTGATAAAATTTTTCCACGCAAAGCAGTAAATATCTCCTTACAGATTGTAAAGGAAAATAGGGTATAACTTCCTTCTTAAACGGCTGTCTTGTATTTTTACAAGCCTGTCGACAGTCGTCCAACCTCTTGCAGTAAGATAACATTCATATTTGGCCTAAATTTGAAGAAACCAGCGCTAGCAACGGTATCACCTCTACGGAGTGCACCATTGTACGAAATTCCGCAGAAGGTAAATCATACGCCGTACCAGAGTTCTGAATCCGTCCAAATTCTATTGGTCGCACGTTTTCTTAAACCTTAGCTGGGGCTTTGGCTATTTGGTTCTGACTTGACCGGTTCTTGCGGCTCATTCGGCAGCTGTGAACATCTCTGGCAATCTCATTTACCCTGAGGGTCAAGTGACGTATAAGGATAGAGCATGCATTTGTGGTACTTCTTCTTACCAACATTAGATTCTAAGCCTAAAAGCTTTTTTTTAACCTTTTTTGCAGCTCCTACGTATTTTTCGTGTTCAAACGTGCACAATTTATGTATGTGTTGTTCTAACACGATGAAAATTAAAAGAGAAATGGGACGGAATTTTTTGTACCATGAATCTGTCATACATTTTTGACATTTAATTATTTACCCTTGGTGAGTATGTTGGTCACTCGTAGCTCTAAATATAAAATTACCATAGGATCATCTGTTAGGCGTATACTTGGTGATAGAGTAATATTTTTTGGGCGAATAACTCATTACCGAGAAGAATTTGGGGAAAAAGCTGAACTATAACCACTGTCATATGAATATCGATTATTATTTTAGCACCAAGTTCCATTGGCCAATGTTTGTTGAGCTGAGCTGCCTGTGACAGTTGGAGTCGGCTCAAATCAAATGAGCAACGAATACACTTGTGTAAACCATCTTTATCAACGATTCCTGTGAGGCCAATCTCCATAAGCATTCCTCGCTATTCTATCTTTAACAGAATAATACTTTGAGGCTATTATTCCCTCATGGCTCCCACTCATGGACTTTAACAATGGAGAACTTATAATTTGGTCTAATAAAGAATTATCGTTTTAAGAAGAGAATTTTTTAAGTTGGCATTCATTTGTGCAAATTGGTCACCATTACTGAGGATTTGCTTAAACTTGCTTTCTGTTGAATATTGATGTAAAATTACTCAGTAGTCCCGACCTACTGTGCTAAAATAACAACTGTTTAGTCGGCGAAACGCGAGTCCAAACTTGACTGGGGTGGAGAATTTTTCCTGAAAAGTTTATGATTCATATAACGACCACCAACAGCTGAACTACTTTGCTGGAGTCAATATTTGCTTTATATTATGAGAATTAATGTGGCGGTCTCATTTGCATTTTGTTTCCGCGCCGTGCTATTTAATGATAACCCAAATGGCGTTTCGTTCCTCACCCATCTTTTCTGAAGCAACTACAAGCGCTGGTAATTAATCATATCAATTCTCTTGTAGCAGCTGCTCTCATTTAGACCATGCTTGGCAAAATTTCAAGTGCAGCATTTTCTCGGCTTTTCAGCAAAGATGATTAGAAAACATCCCTCTGCAAACTTTAAAGGGAAACAGTGAATACGACGATCGTCATAAATATGTTACAATGATTTTAAGTCAATATGCATGTTAAGAACTTGCATTTTTTAGATTATTATTAATACGAGAGGGATTGTTACATTAACCAATGTAACCTAAATGGTTTGAGGCTCAACTTTGTGGAAGTTTATTACGAATAAAGAATTCAGAACTTTTTTTTATTCCACCAATTTATTTTTGAGGCACAACGTGGTTCGACGCAGCAGCGTCATCTTCAGGAACTTGAAGGGAGGTATCTGAAGACGACGCCGCTGCGTCGAAACAATTTCTATCTTAAAAATAAATTGTTGGGATCAAAAACATTTTCTTTTTCTTCATTCATTAACCAAAACATATACTGTTATTGTTACACTACAGCTATTGTTTATACATTTTTCTTAGACTGGCTTCAATTTTAATGAAGGTGTTTAGGAAGAGCTTTTACTGATTCATTCATTTTATAATATGCAGGAAGGGAATATTGGGAAAGAAACATTCCAAGGAGAAGAGTGTGATTTACGATGGGAGGAGTGTTAAGAGACAAGGAATGTTTTACTGTAAAACAGGAAGCAAAAGACAAAATTACTTTAATGTCATTGATGGTGTTTCCATCGAGAAAGGACATGGATATTATTTCATTGGTATACTTGATACTTATAGGGGGATCGGGTTGGTGTGGTGGCTAGAGTACCGGCTAACCAGACGGCCAGGGTTCAAATCCCTGCAGAGGGGGACGTTTTTCAGAGAAAACCCGAACCCTAATTGGATATCTTGTGGAGGGTACTTTAAGTGCAGTACTCCGTCTGTCGGATGAGACGTAAACCATGGTCTTCTAGGCGCCATTCGTTAAAATCAGGATGATGTCGACAAGACCACTACTCATCCTTCTTTCTATCTACCCTTCCTCCTTTACATGTCCCCTATGGTGCGAACAACATTAGCTGTCAGTCGCCTTCCCAAATATCCAATCCAATCCCATACTTATAAGAAAGTATGTTCTCTATCAGTCGAAAACACAAAAATTTTACTATTTCGCGCTATATTTCCCGAAGATTGAAATTGAAATTGAAATTACATGTTTTCAATGGGAGAAACGCGAGGAAAAATAGTACTTTTTCTCTCTAAAACGAATGTCATTTTCATGGAAAACTGTTTTTTGGACGCGAAAACGGTTGGTGAACAGACTGAATGTAAAATTGATGCAAATGAATAAGTTTTTGTATTGTCTTCTCAAACATGAACATCCTGGGCAATTTGTCGCAATTTTTCCCATCTGGGAGAAGAAATCACATGTAAATACCAGAATGGCACCCGACTATTAAATCATCTCTTATCATAGAACGACCATTTACGAACGATCTTTACGTGTTGCTGGGACAGTATTTTTAAGGACATAAATAATTCCACCTCACAGTATATTTAAAAAAACATTTTTGCTGTCTTTATGTACTAGTAAGAGAACAATAACAAATTATTTTTTCTTTACTAGTTATTTTTTTACTAGTTATATTTACTAGTCTCATGAATTATTGTGTGGTGATTTATTGTTTCTCTATTTGATATGTTCCTCTTTTCAAAATAATTTTATATGTAATGTATGAGCGCCATTGAAATATTGTGTATTTTGCATGTTCTTAATGGACGACGAATTCCAAGAACAATTAATACTTCTTTTCTTTACTTTACCAAGGTGAATCTATCTTAAGAGAGGTTCAATTGAAATTCTCCTTCCTCGCTCGTCTATCCTATCAAGGAGTCCACTTGCTCTAATTTCTCTCTTCTAAGTGTAACTTCTAGATTTAGAGTCTCTCTTCCACATCCGAGGATTCTAGTCTTCGTTTTGTTTATTTTCATGTTGTTTTGTTGAAGAACTTTGTCCATTACGTTTAGTGACCTTTGAAGATCATCGCGGTTTCCTGCAATGACTGCGATATCGTCTGCGAAGCGGAGCATGTTTATTTCGATCTCTATCCTATCGAAGGGAGAATTATAGGTTAAGTCTTTTGCAAAAGTTTGATGTAGACTATTTTATGCCGGACGTTCAACATATTTTGCTAGAGCCAAAGTATCATGGTAGAAACAATCACAGGAATAAGATTAAGGAAATAGTCTGCAGAACTGATATATTTAAGATATCATTTTTTCCATGTACGATAAGGGACCATAATAGTTGTGATTGATCAGTTCTAGGATACTGACTAGGTTAAATAGGTTTTATTAGTAGTGCTAAATATCTTGACATGAACTGTATATGTCATCTCATATACAATCTCCGGCATGATGTACTCCTGTATGTCTTAGTGCCTTTTTGCGCTATTCATTTGTCGCATTAATAATACGAAGCAGTTGTTGTATCTTGAGTAGTGTACTGCATGGTAGCATGTTCTTCTACGTATCACTCTTCTGGTTTCTGTTCTGGCTGCGTACTGTTGCCCTGACTGCTTTTGGCCTGCGCCTAGCATTCGGAGGAACTTGCGCGGTTCTGATTAAAACTGGGATGAGTGCTGTATGCCTGGTGTGGGATCACCCCGTGCCACATACCCTAGTGGTGACTTTCACGGTATTTCGTAGATCTGCATGTATCCTGTGCTGCCTCCCTCAGCTCTTCGTAACCCCTTCCATTCATAATATCCGTTGACGAATTATCTCTTCGTCTTCCTCTCACCTTCTTTCCCTCGATCTTTCCTTCAGATATCCTTTTTTGTGGCCAGTCTTTCCTCAGGCTGTCCCATCCAGTGCGCCTTCCTCTTTCTTCTTGATCTCAAAATATTCCTTCTCTCATTTATTGTTGTCGGCGCTTCCTCGTTTCTCACTTTATCACTCCATTTTTATCTCGCTATTCTTCTCCATCGCCACATTTCAAAAGACTGTAGATATTTCTTTCTCTTTCCTCCGGACTATCCATGTGTCTGCTCCATGAAGGACAACACTCCAACTAAAACATTGCGTCTTATCGCCTCAAAAATTGAAGTAAAAAATTTGTTGATTCCGTTTTATGCTCTGAAGTCGGTGTCTATGTCTATTTAAAAGTGTCAATTAAAAATTTTTGAGGAATAAATGGCATTTTTGATGCGTTAATTAAGAATTTCAACAAGGTCATTCAGTGTCGATTGTACGCTTCCTTCGATACAGGTCCTCGCAACGTAAACAAGTCCGCCATTAATGTGTCATTTCTTGTATTCCCCGTAGTCATAGCACAGGTTTTTCAAGGTTTTCGTTGATTTGGCTGGGCATTTGTTTTCGAAATGATGACATGTGACCCATATTTACAGGTTTCCATAGGTGTACTGCAGCAGGAAATACTTAGTGAGGACATTTATGGCGACCGTGTAGTGGAAATAGTTGCGAAGACCCATGTCGAACCGAACGACCCTGGGTTTTCAATAGCTAGCGCATTCTTTCAGCGAAAGCAGAGTTATCCCAACCTCTCAGTGTCCTCCCCCCCCCCCCGATCCTCCCCTACCGCCTTACCCTCCTCAACTGTTTTGTGTAGAATCTTCTTAATACTGGATTTCGACATGATTAGAAGGACGTTTGTCTGGGAAACTTCACGTGATTATGCTCGAGGCTGAAAAAACCCGAGCAGGAATATCAATGGACCAACATTTTATATTGCATAATACCTATTGTAATAATATCTTATTCGTATCTCCATTCACAGAATGGCTTTACTTGTTTCATTTAAGTTACAAGGGGCGCAACGTGCCGTAAATCACTATTGTGATCATACCGTAGACCCAGCACTTCAAACAAGAGTAAACAAGTAACCTCAGCCAATACATTTACCATTATTTAAGTCGTTTTCATTTGAAGAAAATTCCGATATGCTCCTCCTAAAGCGAGCCTATTTTTCTTTCCAAGAAAAACTTATATACTTGACGGTCACTTGTGTTATAAGGAAAATTCTAAGGAGAATTCTTATTGCACCTCGAAGAGAGGAAAATCATGACAAGAGCTTCATCAAGGATGAGGGTACCCGGAGTGATGGGCATTCAGTGGGTAGTTATAACTCTGGCATGAGTTCAAGCTCAAGAGGTGAATGATGTTTTTACCAATTACTCTGCTTCAACTTCGGTGATTTTGAGATCTTCATGTAAGGCATTCCATCCGTAGGGCTGGACATTAAACCATGGTCTTCATACTGTGTTCCTTTCATAATCTGCCATCAATCCGAATAGTGATTCGCTACAGTTCTCCATCCCACAGTCATTTAAGCAAACCACTTCATTCTGGTGGAATGTTTTAGTATGTCATAACTTTTCT
The DNA here is from genome assembly GCA_963169105.1 of Ceriagrion tenellum. Classification (NCBI taxonomy): domain Eukaryota; kingdom Metazoa; phylum Arthropoda; class Insecta; order Odonata; family Coenagrionidae; genus Ceriagrion; species Ceriagrion tenellum. Next base: position 6,824,096 of record OY720641.1, on the reverse strand, counting down.
GATATATTCCCTTCTTCGTTTTTCCCTTTTATTGTTCCTATTTATTTATCTTTCAATTATAGTTTTAAATTGACTGGTTTGTCGCAAAATATGCCTCTTATTTTATTTCTTCTTCCTCTGAGAGGTTTGTTGCTCTCGCTTTGTAGGACTTAGTCGTTGGTGACTCTTTCAGCTCATCTTTCTTTGGTTGTACCATTTCTCTGTAGTTTTCACTTACTATTGCTTCGTAGCGGATATTTTCCAGGTTTCACAGATATAAAAACTTGCTTTAATGCATGGTTCCAACAAGTGCTTTCATCTTTCCAGTCTTATACTCTTAAATGATAGCAAACCCGTGGTCTGGTAGGCTGTATATGTCTATTACTAATATCTGACTTTCTTCTTCCACCATTGGTGATACTCTCACCAGTAACATCTATCTTCATTTTTCCGCGAGTTTTTACTTCCAAAGTTTGACAGGGATTCTGTTGCTTTGAGTTCTTTCACAGACCATAATTTTGGTTTCCATACCAAAAATCTTCAAATTGTATTTCATCATAGTTTCATCAACATAGCTCAGCATATCTGTCAGATATTCCTTCTTCTTTGCAAATTGTTAGCATTCAGCGGAGCAAAACACATTGATTTATTCTTCATGCACTCCTATTTTTTTCAGCTAAAAACAGAAAAAGTGTGCTGCAAATAAATTAATAATGCTGGTAACAGACTTTTGGAGTAAATTTTTATACCCTGCATCCAGTCATCTTTATCCTTATTAGTTCTCGGTGTTTGTTTACTATACTTGCCAGTATGGCTTAAATTTCTTATCAACTTGTCTCAAAAGTGCTGTAAACTTTTCCAGCTCTATATTTTATTTTCATCTTTCTCCCTCAACAGATTTGGCGGTGTCCATACATTTGGTAAGTATCAGGGCGCAGGAGATCAAACGTATCTTTTTGTGTAGCAAAATATAAGGACCGACCGTATCTCCTAGCCTGCGTCTCTACCTATTTAGATCGTTAGCGAGTTACTAGTATTCCGATGTGTACTCTTCATGTAGCGAATAGGTCATTTCTATTTGTTTTTTGGCATAGAACGGATTGGATTGGGGGCTACGGGACAGTTTCTCGATGGCTTGCCACCGTATCGTAGTTGCTTCACAGTGGTCTCTCGCTCGCGCGAATGTGGAAATGCGAAAATGAACCAGAAAGAATTCCGCGATGCGGCAATGACACGGATTTCACGAGAATACGAGGCTCCTCTTACATTTCTAGTTCCGTGGCCAAAGTTTAAATTGGTGCGCATATTCCGCCGCTGTTTACTCAAAGGGGAATGTGCTCTCCGGAGTTTGTTGTCAAAATGACTTTGGCGTGCTGCTGTTGAGGATGGGTGGAAGTTGAGGAGGGTAAGGCGGTGGGGGAGGATGGGGGGAGGAGGATGGGGGGGGAGGGTCAAGGGGGGGGTGGACACTGAGAGGTTGGGATAGACGGGTGAGGAGATATTTTTTCTGGATAAGGGAGCGCATAAGATCTTTCCGAGAAATGAGAAGAACGGTTAGAAAAACATACCTTGAGGTACCCTTTTTTTCGTGAGATATCACAAACGTTCATTGTACTTTATTTGGAAGCGGGGAAGGAAAAATGCATGAGGTACGAATGAAGAATTACGCTATGTAAATGCGTAGGCATAAGTAAAAAAAATACGGTAATTCTCCGCGAAGCTTGGTCCACCAATTTTTATTAATTAATCTGTTACAAAAAAGCCATACCCACTATTTATACCTTATTTTAAAATTTAAACGTTGCTTAAAACCATCATTGTAATTGTGTCTCCATATTCTCAGCTATTACTAATTTTTCCAATGCATAATGCAATTCATAATAATTCGTAATCCGATTCCCACAAGTGTTTCCGAACTCTCCACTATTGATGAGTTGAGATCCGTTAATTCATATTTTCACTTCCTCTCACCAATCGGGATTTTCTTATAAAATGAAGTACCTTTGCTAATTGGCTGGATCATTAACCCTTAGAATTCACTCTTTTACAAAGTGCCCTCTTTACAATGTTTCGGCTATATCATCCATTCTTTATTCACCAGCTTTTTTGAAGGATATCATTCTTTAAAAGTTAACACTCCACATCTCTTACCATAACAATTACCAACTTCCTCGAGGTATTTTTTCTTCAAAAAGTACTACTTATGTTAAAATTGCAGGGCAACACTTTGTCAGATGCGAAATTCTTTCTAATCATCACCATTTGCTGCATTTCTGCTTCAAATACCTTCTCACAATGCCGCTTTTGTCATATTATTTTTCTACTCAACCGTAACTGTTAATTTCTTTCATGGAAATACAGTGATATTCAGCGGTCAAATATTAATATAACCGGTGGAAACTTCTTTCTAAAAACTATTTATTAATAACCTAAAAACTTTCATTTGGGGCACTCGTGCTTGTGAGTTTGACCTAGACTAAAAAATGCTTTTTCATAATTTTAATTCATATCGACTATGGTTCCTACTAATTTTAAGGAGTCAGAGAAGTGTTTTGTTTGATACAGGTTTCATATTTTCCTAAATCAAATTAATGACGCTATTTATTGAAACCATGTACACTTAAAACCATGTAAACGTGTCGTTTATACTGCTGTGCATCACGTGTAATATGACTCTTCCCCGCAAAGTATCAGTATGCCTATTTTAGTTGAAATGAAATGAGGGAAGTGGAGCTGTGCATTGGGTCAGAAGGGTAGAGAAAACATTGGCAAGAAAAATCCTTGGGGACCATGTCTAAACCCCCTATTCGATGGGTACAATACCGAACCTGTCCTTATATTGTTATAGTCGAGGAGGATACGAGATATATTCCCTAGGGGTGGAAAGAACGAATTGTAAGTAAATTTTCCTATGCCCTTGCAGTTTGTTTCTGGGCCGATCGATTTCATTATCCAACATGTAAAAGGAAAATTGTCGTTAAACTATAGATGATAAAATTGATAAGAAAGTCAAATAACAAGACGATTATGTTTCAGTACCTATTTTCAATCACAAAAACTTATTGCTTATTATCTCTAAATACTTGCAAAATAATTGATGAATCGCGTAGAAGACCCCCTAAAATATATATTTTTTATAGAAACACGAACAATGATTTTTCAATTAATTGACCGAATAGCCAGTTTCATTTTTTATCGGCCATTGTGAAAACTGGGCATGATTTGAGATCTCTGTACCTAATTGGCGTTATGTAAAATGTGTTTCAGTTAGCGATTCGACCGTTAATTGAGACTATGATTAACGGTAGTATATTCAAAATCGATTGATAGGGACCAAGTGCTAACTTGGTGGGGGCGAATGAACAAACCGAATGCCAAATAGGCGCATGGTGAGTCACTCATTACTTAGGAAATTGAAAAATTGACCAATTTGAGAAACAGGAAAAATTCAATCAGCAGATAATTTTAATAGATGATGACTATACCTGCAGCATTAGCAGATATACCGAACATGTTTGCAGTTACGAATAATCATCAGATATTTTTATTCTTGCCAAATCAGTGACAGTAATATGCATGTATTCCTGGGTTTCCTAGATTATACTCCTAAGAACAGTACATATGTGTTGCCTCAAATGTATTTACCATGTGACCCAAATGCCCTCTGAGTACAACATGTGATTAATGAACGAGGAGTAGAAATACCTGGTGCGGTCATGAGCCTACTCCTAATATTGAACTCCAATAGGTAAGCATTTCAATGTCTCATCCAACGAGCAGAGTTCTGCACTTGACGTGCTCTCTTCGAGGCAATCAAGTCGGGGTCGAATAACCATCGCCAGCCTGCACTCCAACCAAGGACTCTTGGGACTAATGACCATTATAACATACACCATGCCAATCTGATACTCAGACAGTGAAATTCCCCTAACTCTGTTTTTGAGTCTAGCATTCGCTTGCACGGTTTCTTTGAATGGTCTTGTGTGCAAAGACGCAATATATTTCCTCACCAAAAGACGCCGGAAAGATTCCAACTTCAAGCCAAGTACCGGCAGGATGTGAAAGGAATAGTATTCACTGATCGATCAGAAAACTAGATACGCGCCTAGGTACATCTTGTAAAATAATGTGTAATATATTATTTATTTATTTTCACAAGCCTGGAAACTGCACATAACAGTCCTTTCACCTCGGGTGAAAGAGCAACAACCTTTTGATTAGGAGGCGGAGACTTCACCTTTTCGCCACCGGGGCCGACGAATAGATTTGACGGAGCTAGAAACTATTGAGATCCTTCGTGCATGAGAAAAAAAACCTTTACTTCTAAAAGCAACTTTCGAACCCATATATTCTAGCCACGGAGGCTTATTGTTGTGAAATTCAAGGAAAATTAAGATTGGTGGATAGGTACTGCAATAGTTTAGACGAATGATACATTTCACTTACGTACATTTTATCATCCATTGAAGTCGTAAAATAAAATGATGGACCATAAAGTCACCACTGATTTCCACGCTATTCATAAATAGGCTCGAAAATATTTTCTGGCCTCCATATGAATCATTTAACAAATTTTCCCTGAAATGAGGCCTATCCCAGCAAATTACGCGAGCCTAAAGCCCTATAAAAATACGTCATCAGAAGGTTTCGTGCCGTTTCGAAATTTGAGAGCGTACCATAATGAGACATCGCCGTGCATTTTACATTGATCTCGGCAGTATATAATTGTTGTTTGCTGATAAATACAGTCATGCAAAGAGAAATGCCGTCGCAATTACTGCGGTGTTAACCTTTCTGGGAAATACAAATTCTTTCGTTTCTGAGTGCATCTATGGCAAGAAGTATTCTTGATCAAAAACAGCGCTTACATGTGAAAAACCCAATTGACTTGCACTCTCAGAATTTAAGCCCGGAATAAAAAATCTCCAGGACGTAAGTGTTCGTATATTTTTGCCATACCTGTGCAGAGCTTAGATATATTAATCCTGGAAATAAACCTAGTATTTATTATCACTCAAAAAAAGTTAAGGCCTGATAGTCTAGTTGGCAAAGTGTCATGTTGATAACTGGCAAGCTTGTCCAGATGTGTATTTGAAGCTCTTAATGCCTAATATGAACTAATATATAGCTCCATATTAGTTCTAGACCACAAGAGCTTTTTGAAAAATCCAGTTGGACCACGCTGGTAATTAAATTGTACACCCTTCTCTGTTTATGTAAATTTCATTCGCCGTTGACCATAGCACCATTAGATATCCAACTTACCACACTGGGAGTCTTTCTTTACTAAAACTAATTTAGGGTTGTAGAGTATGGTCTTATTCATAGTTTTTATTGCTTATTATTTTTATTGGAAACTATAAAAAACTGCTAGTTCTGCTGCCCTCGTTTTTTACATAGCACAACGTATTTCAGCGCCTAGGCAACATCTTTCCATTCAAACTGAGTAAAATAACAGCAGCACTTACCAACTCATTGAGGGAATAGAAGAGGTTTAATGCAGGGGTAAGTGACTGGGGGCGGGGTAAGATTAAGATGGGGACTAGAATTAGTCATCTTGTCTTTAATCAACCACTCAGCATTCATTTAGCCAGTTGAGAGAGGTAATCGGAGTCAGAGTGAATGATAATTGGAAATATTTAAGTAGGTCGGCTGTCTAAATGGAAAGGTATGTGGTGGGTGAAGGGTGTATACAATATTAACAGGATTTAGATGTTTTATCTTTTTCTTTAGTTAAGTAGGAAACCCGTCTCCTTTTTACTGGGTTATATGTAGAAATGCTTGCTGTAGTTTCACCTAATTTGTAATTGTAGATGACGCCTAAGGGTTGAATTGCGCCGTAGTTTAAATAAAAAACGGGATGTACTTCTTATTATTTTATCAATTTTAAACGCTTCTCCTACTTTTCTCGCCAAAGACAGCTGATGATTCAAGGGAAACATTTGTGAAAATTTTTCCCCAAAAAGAAGGAAAAAAATTTAGTCTAGTGACACATATTAGTGATATTCCACTTTTTTCTTCTTCTCTCTTTTGTTTGTTTTATTTGCACTCTAGTAGTTTGTGGCCATGTGTTACAAGCTGTTGATACACTAAGGATAAATAATATAACCCTGCATTTACCAACAAAAATATGCATCTCATTCAGTTCAAATGGTTGTTTTCGTCGGAAAATTCGGATATGAAACACAATGATTTCCCTTAAGAAATAAAATGAACTCACAACGGTAACCAATCCATAGCCTTTAAGCTTGGCGGGCCAATACGCGTAATACCATGCCCATGAAGCTTCATGATTTGAATTGCATTTCCCGAATTTTAGGGAATATTTTAATTATTTACAGCGCACGGTTCATCAAGGGGGGTTGGTATGGTGGCTAGAGTACTGGCTAACTATACGGGTGGCCAGGGTTCAAATCCCTGCACAGGCGGATGTTTTTCAGAAGAAACCCGATCCCTACTTGAGTGTCTTGTGGAGGGCACTTCAAGTACAGTACTCCGTCTGTCGGATGAGACGTTAAACCGGGGTCCCCTTGGCGACTTTCGTTAGGAGCAGGCTAATTCCGACGCCGGGTGTCTATCAACCCTTCCTCCCTTACCTGTCCCCTATGGCGCAAAAGACTTTAGCTATAGGTTGCCTCCCCAAATATCCATCATTCATTAAGAAAAATACAAATACATGCAAAATGAGTTCTTATTGCCATTCAAATTGAGGGAAAAATTGGTAGTATGGCAACCTGCGGCCCAGCAAAGGAAAAATTCGTGCATTTTTCAGGATACATGGGGGTTTATTCTCATAGCAATTTTATCATTGCATGTGCATTAAAAAGAGATATGATCGCGGTTGTGAGAGGGATGACATAGGAGTTCCATTAACATCCAGACCAAGAGAACGAAAATATGATGAAAGTGAAGTTTTTTTCCTTCGGCAGAGGAGAAGGAAAGGATGAAGGCGAGGGAATGGCCACCGAATGTCGGGTATGCATTCCGGGTTAGCCCCACTTGAGCGAAATGGGGGAGTTTGAAGGAAATGAGAGGGACGAATCAGCATGGGCGCGCTTTTTGCCCTGCCTTTGTCGGCAAGAGATGAACCGGTTTTAAAGGAGATGTTCCACAATCGACCCTGACTACCACACCCTGATTCTGCCTTAACCCATCTCTTCCCAGAGTGAAAATGAGCTACTTCAGGGACCCGAAGGGCTCGCCCTTAAAAAAATGTATACATTTTTTATTCTGATGGCTTTTTAAAAAATCGATGGCGGAAGATTGGTCAACGGTAAAAGGTCCCCCGAATTAATAAAATATTCATGGATTGGTATTGATTTCGCAGCGATGCTTGTGATGTATTACTAAACATTTTCTTCAATTTTTTGAGGTAGTTCACATCCAGTTGGTCATTCGTAGAATGCCAAAGGCTTTCTATGTTCATAAAATAGTCACTGCATTTAATTGATTTTGAAACAATACTTGAGGTAAATCCTTGAATTTTTGGACAATCCAACGCTTTTAGGAGCTGTTCTTTTTTTTGTCGGTACGTGATGGAAAATAGGCCTTAAAATGAAAACTCCATTTGTTGCTTTAAATGAATTGTACTATTAGTAACTACTCTCCTGATCTGATAATCTGTGATAAATTGTTAATCGATAAAATTTTTCCCGAAAGCTGGAATATATAATGTAATGGGCTAAGTAAGTTAATAACTGGTTAAGCGAAAGCTTCAGGGTTACGAGACCGTCAGTTCGATTTTCATTTTCACTGACCTGTTTCATAGAAGTGGAATAGGGAAAAGTTAATTTCATAGCTCCTCCATAAGTCCTCGACCTGCTGACCTGAAATTGGAAAGCCATCGTCTGACATCATGTAAGTTATGTATCGTTTGTGTATTAGATTTGCTTGTACAGAAATGCTGTTGACTGGGAGTTATTTCGTTGATGTTTATCGTCAGAAAAGCTTTGGAGACCGGAATTCAGCTTCTAAAGAGACGGCTATGTTAAACTCTATCCTACCGTGGTCTTTATTGCTTTGCACACTGAGGCAAGAGAAAATAAATTTAAATGGCTAGTCGCGGAACGCTTTCCCCAATTTCAACTCTTAAGGTTATTTTATATACCTACCTTCTGGACAAATAAGGGAAAATTTGTTTACATCCGAAAATCCAAAAAATCACTCCAATAGTCCAAAAATCATTCCCAATTTCCTCATTATGCTCAGTAGAAAAAATTTCCAGATTCTTATACGCGAATTTAAATGACTCAAAAACCTGAATTTCTATAATAAAAGAGAATTGATCACGACATGAATGAATCACAATCAAAATTTAACTGGAGAGAAATTTATTTATCTGGAATTGGGTTTCAACACATAACATCATTACGATTAGAATGAATTGATAATTACGGTTGGTTAAAAAATATATACGTTGATTTATTTTTGTGTTTTTATGGATGAAGGCTAGAACGGAAAGTTAAATAACAGTTCAACACGTTTGGTCTGGTCAGATCTGTTTTTCCTTTATTTGTTCAAAAATCGTCAGAGCTTATTTTATATTTATATGGTATTTTACTTCAATCAGTTTTGATGCAATGATGCGATAATTATCAGCCCTGACAATTAGCTTTCGAACTTGTTCTTTACTCCGCTGTTGAAGGTAATGATCTGGGAAGGTAAATGTAAAGCCAAATGATTTTAGAAGCTTCATACCACACCACCTTGTGATTTAATGAAGTGAACCGCTGTTATGTGGGTATGACTCTACTTTATCCTTTTAAAAAACCTACATCTAAGAAATACCGTGCAAGCCACGACTAGGGTGTGTGACACGGGGTGTTTCCACACCAGGCATGCAACACTCATCACAGCTGAAATCAGAACCGCGCACATTCCCCCAGATGCCAGGCGCGGACCAAAAACAGTAAGGATGACTATACGCGGGCGGACCATAAATTAGGATAATGCTATGTCAACGAAATGCTTTTATACAGTATAGTATGAAAGATACAATCACTGGTTGGTATTATCAATGCAACCGATGAATTGTAATACAAGGTACCAAGTCTTGCAGGAGCTATATTTTGCGGTAAATTTCATGAGAGGTTAGTAGCTGATACTGATGTTCAAACATTTAGCGAAAGTGCAAGGCAAGAAAGTTTCAATTTTTCCCAGAACTGATCTATCGCAACTATTATGGCCCCTTATTGTACATGGAAAATTTGGCATTTTTAATCTATTGGTTCTATTGTCTATTTCCTTGATTTTATGCCTGTGATCATTTCTACGATATTAGTTTGGCTCAAGCAGAATATATTGAACGTTGAATATGGAAACAAATAGTCTGCATCAAACTTTCGTTAAAGATTTAATCTTCATTTTTCCCTCCGATCAGATGGATAGGCGAAATTGGTATGGTGATTTAATGGTATCAAATGCAACCTATGGGATCCGTTTATTGATTGCCCGGAAATACTTCCCATATGTCGATTTATATAGGTATATGGAGAAATAAGAAGTATTTTCACATTTTTTCACTTATTGCTTTGAAAGTGGCGCAACTCATCAACCATTCATGACGCTACTGCGAAACCTGCTTTAGTGAGCGTGAAAGGTGGGAGTTGGAACAAAGTTGATGTTTGCTAGAATGGATGATGTTTAAGGATGTTAAATATGCATTGATATCTCTTCATACGTTTAGCCACGAGAGTCTCGGGCTTGTTTGCATTGGGCTTCCGGTTGCGAAAAACACGGACGGCATTTCCTCGGTCAAGCTGCATTGCTGACGGGTAAATAAACAGATTGGATAATACGGTAGCTTCTTGGTGTCCTCGTGTTATTTATGCCGCATTTAATATTTCCGCAAAATTGTGAAGGATCTCTTACATTTTGGTTCACTAATTAAAAAAACGTATTTTCGTTCGGCGTTCTTCAAAATGAAGTATTAAGATAAAAAATAAGCAAAACGGAATCGTTCTAGTTTATTTGATTTTTATTTTCAACTTTATGTTGCATTTTTTCCAAGAAAATGTTTCATTTGATAACAAATCATGGGTATCTCACAAAAAATGCCCCTTTGCATGGAGTTCATGGGCTAGACAGTGGCTATTTGTGCTTTTGTCATAAATGATTGCCTAATGTCTCTTCAATCGTTTTGCGTAAACTTGACAAGAGTGACTAATTTAATGGATATAGTTTTGGTGACATTGTGATTCTTAGCTATCCAATGAGTCTATCTTTTTCGAATAATCGGTATTCTAATTCTTTTCTATACTTTTACTGGCATTTTTCCGTTTCCTGTTAAAAATTCAGAGTAGTTATCAAATGAAGTTTATTTAAAATTCCTTCAATTATTGATAATTAATGTCATTATCTCAATATTTTAAATTATTTCAAAATAAGCCGAAGGAAAATACATCAGAAAGCGACACAAAAAAATGGTATTCGACTGTTATCTTCCTAACGGAGACCTAATTGAGGAGAATATGCTGGAGAAGAGGGGGTTAAGAGAAAAGGAATTCGGCATGTTGTACCAAGCGGGACGCATGATGGCAAAAAGAACGGAATCGGGTTAGGCGACAAGTGCCCGCGACAGTAACTTATCACCACTTAAGCTTACCTTAACCGAAATATCACACCAAACAATACCAAAGTATAGTATTGGTTTTAGATAATCGTAGTTCAAAACAATTATCTACCTTTGTAGCCTCTAAGTCTTTGGCATTTGTAAGCGTCTAATACTGAGTGTTGTGTTGCGTGGTATTGGAGCTCGAACATTATAAGGAGAGAGGAAGAGAAGACAAAAGTTTTTTCAGAGGTGCAGTGCGCAGCGCCTTGAGGAAGAAATAAGGGAAAGGCAGAGTAAGAGAAAGGAGCAGCTGATAAATGGATTGTAAATGTTGAAAACCATGAGAGATGGGAGAACGTTGGTTCAGCGGGGAAGGTGTAGAAAGGTTATTCGCTTTTTGGGACGAATAGAGCTAAAAATGAGCAGAGTAATCACGTAGGAAGATAAGATCCTGCAAATGTTGAAGGGTTGTTTGAGGTTATATCATTTTCATCTCCAAATATCATTATTGGCAGGTTTTCTCAGAACATTATTACAACGTAGGTATCTATGGATGGAGGACAATAATTGAAAACTGTTTTGAAGACTTCGGATATGAAAAAACAGAATTAGTCAGGAATTAATTTCGAAAGTATTAACTCTTGGCGTCGTATAATAGTAGCATGACTCATTTTTTCAGGAGTAAATCTCTAAGGCGATCAAAGATTGAGTGGATCTGCAGATATCCAGCCCTATTATGTGTTCCCTGAAATATTAGTTGATTGAATTCAGGCAAATATTTTCCTTGGTTTATGAAGTGCTTCATTTTCATAAAAATAAACTAATAGCCAAGGTTTTGGAAAACATTCCAGAGTAACAAGTGCAGAACCAAAGTATACTTTTGCAAAAATTCTGCGTATAAGTGCTGCCATAAAACCTCTGTATTGAATGATTCCATACATTACTGAGCAAATTCTTTCTTTACCAGCCGTAGTTCTTTTCATTTAATGAACTCTGTGTTCGTGGATTGTGGTAGATGAAAGGAATAACGATTTTTGAGTTAAAATATACGAGAGAATGGGCCGTGGTGATTGAATTTAAAAGAATGCGCTCAAGGCGATTGATCTTGTCCTCTATTCTATTAGATTTAGTAGACATTACTGTGATGGGCGCATGTGATACCTCCGCACAAATATGATAACTTAGCTGTTGGATTGTCACTCAGCACTTTAAAGCTAGGCAATGGAAGTCTCCTGTTTAAAGATTTTCATTTTTAATCCACGAAATTCCAGCTTAGTAGTATTTACTAACTTAGATGTTGTTCATTAAAAAAAGAAAGAATATAATTATTCTTGCCTCTTTATTTACGAGCTTAATATTGTCGCTTGGAACTTTTTACACCAATTTCAGGTCTGAAATCATGTTACCTTTTTTAAAGGTGCATGTAGATATGGAATTGTTGCAGGCCGTTTGTTAAAAACATAACACCCTACCTACGGATAGATATTACTAAAAAATGTTTTTCACCAAAATTGGTGCCTATCTATCTAGTCTATCGAAATCTATCAGGGTTGTAATCAGTCAATATGATTTATCATGCCCCTAAACATATTTGAAGCTAAGGTTTGCGGCATTTTAAATTGAAAACTGATTGGAAGAGCTCTCTATAATTATTTACCTCTCTTCGCATCCTAAAATGTAGGTACCGCTATGGTGAATAAGTTATTACATGATTTGTTTACGTTTTTTATTTAGTATACTCAGCCCTACAATAAAACTCTCAAGCATTGCATGTTCTCGGCGAAAGTCAGAGTTTAGCCTACATTTCACACGGAAGAATAAAAATGAATTTTATAAACCTCATTATGACCTGCTTGCCCCTCTAGTTTCCACTGTCAGGATCGCCGCTCCGCACAACTTTCAAAGGCCATCGTATTATGCGTTTGCTGGAGCAAGTTATTCAATCGTACACCGCAAACCGCAGCTTTATTTTTCCTGGTGAGATATGCACTATTTAATGGAATTTTCTAGCATAGGGTCTTGTATTGCGCCTTTTTTACTCGTAATTTTTTCTGAAAATGAATTGCATGTAGTTTCCGTGATTCCGCAATTTTTCCATAATTAAATTGTAACAAAAATATTTGGCGCTAAAATGTATGGTACTATCACTGTTATAAATTTTAAAACTCTCAAAAAAAATCAAATCATTTAATTTTTATGATATATTGTCTCAATAATTCTATTTTTAATATGTCCTTAGTCCTAAAATTGCGTATTCAGTCCCCCCTCTCTGTATACAAGTGAGAGAGGAAGATATGTCCCCAAGAGAAGATTGTGCTTAGATTTTTCCGTCTTCTAAACTTTTATACGATGAATATAACTGATGCTGTTACTCATATTTATAACCTTACTTTGATAACTTATAGTTTTGTTTCATATGTATTTTATTGTTCATTTAAGTTTTGAATGTTTGAAGAAAATAAACCGAAGGCCATTATATATGCAGATTATCAGGCTGTGATTGCAGATACTGGAGAGGAAATTCAGAGAATGGTACAGGGATTCAAGAGGTAAGGAGCGGAGTATGGAATGAAAATTAACAGTGACTGATCGGAGAGAATGAGGACCCCTAGAGAAGGCCAAAAATATACATCAATGTGGAAGGCAAGGAAATCGAGCGTATGGAGTCTTTCGAGTCATTCTTGGGAAGCGTAAACATCTGGAATGGGCCCTGTTTGCAATAAATTAAGAGCACGATTGCTCAGGGAACACAGCAATCGGAAAATTTAGGGAACTAGGAGCATCAAAAGGGTAAAGTTTTTCTACATGTAGTTTAGTTTGTTTTTAACAAGAAATGTGAGAAATGAGGAAAAAGGAAGAAAAGCATTGGACAGCTTTAATGTGTGGCTATTGGGGAAAAGGTGGACAAGATATGATGGACGTATTACGTTAGAATTGAGAAGATGCTGAGAAAAATTGGAGACAGCAGTGTATGTAAAAACTAGTAAAATAATTATCATCGGCCTTGCCGAAGCTGAAATACCCTACACCACCACTTTCCCCACCAAGTTTGTTATTAAAAAAAGGCGTGTTTTTGGTCCAATCCAACCCATTTAGGAACTGTGCCGTCTGCGGACTATGAATAGAGGTTTATGACCCAAATTTCAGCTCCATATCTCAATTTATACGGCAGACATCGTGTAAAGAGACAGACAGATTGGCAGACACGCTTTCAAACTCTTGGAAGCGGGTTTTCCAAAGACGGGAAAGGATTCCAGGAAGAGGCGGGAAACTATCGCACCTGACTGACCTTACCTTACCTTACCCGCTGGCATTACGGCCCTAAAAGAGCCCGTGCCTCCTCAATCGTTCCTCTCCAGGTCTCTCGTTCCAAAGCAAGAGGTCGCCATCTCCTAACACCCATTTTCTGCAGGTCCTCTTCCACATCATCCAGCCATCTTTTGCGCGGTCGCCCCGGAAGTCTTCTACCCTCTGGCCTCTGGCTGAACGTTCTCCGCACTGCCCTATTTTCAGGCATTCTTTCTAGATGACCGAGCCACCTCAGTCTGGCACACTTGACTTCACATACCAGACTAGGTTTATCATATAGTCTATATAGCTTGGCATTGGTGCGGATACTCCAAACGTTTTCGTTAATTGGTCCGTAGATTCTTCGCAGGATCTTCCTCTCCCACGAGTTGAGCAGCAGCTCATCCCGGCTTTTCATGACCCAGGTTTCGCAGGCATATAGGACCACGGTTCGAAGAACTGTTCGGTATAATCTTTCTTCAGTTTTCCGACTCAATAAGCGTGACTTAAATAGGCGCTGGAGGCCAAAGTAGGCCTTATTCCCCGCATTCACTCTTTCTTTGATTTCCAGGCTTTTATCACTATTTTCTGACACCAATGAACCTAAATATTTAAAGCTAGACACTCTCTCAAATTGGTATCCACCTAATGAAAAGTAAAGAAAACTTTGTAATTCCACATAAATATTAAATGTACGACCTAGGTTTCGACGTGGCACGTCATCATCTGGCCAGAGGATGACGTACCACGTCGAAACCTAGGTCGTACATTATATATTTATGTGGAATTACAAAGTTTTCTTTACTTTTCATTATGTTAAGTCGATTCCATGAAGTCACGCCCGAGACAATGGTGTCCATCTACTGCGAAATGTGCTGGAGGCTCATTTCCAGTCCTTTTCATGACCATAATCTTAGTTTTTCCTCATTTACGATGAGGCCGGCCCTTTCTTATTCTTCATTCATTTGCTGAAAGGCTTCTCTCAGTCCCCGATCATTCCTGCTGATTAAATCCACGTCATCAGCATATGCCAGATACTGTACTGTCCTGTTTAATAATGTTCCACCAGGGTTAATCTCAATCTTCCGTAGAACTCTTTCCAATGTCAGGTTGAAGGGTGTACATGACAAGGCGTCGCCTTGTCTCAGTCCTCTATTAATGCTAAATTCTCGTGACAAACTTCCCGATATCTTTATTTTGTTCTTTGTTCCTGTTAGCGTCATCTTAACAAGTCGAATGAGTTTGTTCGGTATCCTTAGTGTAAGAAGACTATCATAGAGGAATGACCGTCCAATGCTGTCGTATGCCTGTTTATAGTCAATGAAGATCTGGTACGCCGGTATATTGTATTCATAACATTTTTCCATAAGATTCCTTATTGTAAAAATGTGATCAGTAGTGGATCTTCTTGGTCGGAAACCACACTGATAATCTCCTAATATGTTTTCTGCCCATGTTTCCAGCCTTCGTGATATGATCTTTGTGAGCACTTTGTACGTGACGTTTAGTAGTGATATACCCCGGTAATTAGCACATTCTAACTTTGTACCTTTTTTGTGGATTGGGCATATGAGTGCGCACGACCATTCTTTGGGCATCTTCTCCTCTAGCCACACTCTTACAATGATATTGTGTACTTTCTGCTGGAGTCTATCCCCTCCATGCTTGAGTAGCTCAGCTGTTATTAGGTCATCCCCTGGAGCTTTATTGTTCTTCATTGTTCTGATCGCTTGTTCGGTCTCAAGTCTGCTAGGTGGCGGCATTTCGACCTCCTCTTGTGCTTGGCAGATATTTCCTACGTCTTCTGCTTTCTCTACTCCTGGTCGATTTAGCAAGTCTTCAAAGTACTCTGCCCACCTATCCAGCACTCTCCGTTCATCTCCAATCAAATTACTCTCTCTATCCTTAATCATGAACACTCTTGCCTGAAACCCTTTCTTTTCATCTTTTATCTTGCTATACATCTCTCGAGTTTTCCTTTCAGCTGCCATTTCTTCAATTTTTCCCACCTTTGCGTTTTCCCATGCTCTCTTTTTTCACTTACACACATGGGAAGCTGCTGTCCTGGCTCTCACAAATTCTTGGGTTGATGCCCGTGTCCGTCTCTGCAGCATTTTATTTCTGGCAGCATTCCTCTTTTCAATGGCCGTTTTACATTCCTTATCAAACCAGCCTGATCTTTTTTGTGGTTTCTGAAAACCAAGTGCATCCTCTGCTGTTTTCTGTATTGCTGATTTTATAATTTCCCATTCTCCCGCAATGTCATCTCGACCGTGTCCTCCCTGGCTTTTCAGAAATTTTTCCATATTATGGGCAAAAGTATCTTTAACTGTCAGGTCCTCTTTAAGCTTCTGTTCATCAAACTTCTTCATCCTTGGATTTACTTGCCTTCTGATCCTTGATATCCTTTGTTGGTATTTTATTCCCACCATAAAATGGTCAGAATCAACGTCAACACCTCTAAGGCTCTTTACATTTGTAATGTCTGAATGTCTGTGCCATGCCTGGTATCAATAAGCACATGGTCTGTCTGATTTTTGGTGACCCCGTCAGGAGAACACCAGGTCGTTTTATGAATATTTTTTCGATGGAAATATGTGCTTGCCACTGTCATGTTTTTACTCACTGCAAAGTCTGTCATCCTAGTGCCGTTGTCATTAGATTCGTTGAGCAAACTTTCCCGTCCAATCGTTGGCCTGCATGTTACTTCTTGCCCTACTTAAGCATTCATGTCTACTAATATTATTTTAACATCGTGGTATGTTGTCCTATCGTATATTTCCTCCAGCTTGTCATAGAAGCTTTCCTTGGCTTCTTTTTCTGCTTCTTCCGTAGGAGCATGTGCACAGATAAATGTAATTGGAAAAAATTTGGATTGGACTCTGATGGTACATAGCCGCTCATTTACTGGGTTAAAATTTTTTACATGATTGACAATGTTGTTGCGTTCCTCAAAAGCAGTACCAAAGGTATTTGTTGTGTTGCCACTGTAAAAAATTGAGTATTCTCTTGTTTTTATCATGCCGTTTCCTTTCCACCGTACCTCCTGTAGTGCCGCTATTTCCACCTTATTCTTTATAAGCTCAGATGTTAAATTTTCTAATGCCAACCTGACTGACCACTGGACTATAAATAGCCGCCAAAATGCCACGAGAGCACTTCAGAGCTGAAGAATCGAGCTGGAACTATCGCGAAACTACCGTCCTCAAAATGATGCGACGCGGAAGCTACCCTGAAAGACATCGAGTACCAAAACCACTCCACGGAATCATTCACAACAGTATCTATAGGTACGTAATACAGTCTATTAGTCATGGATTGAGTGTTTCATATGCGTAGGAGGTTAATTGGAGATACTTCTTTCCTGGGATTTGTTTATCAGCTGGCAAGTTACAACTAAAAACTAGTAAACAAATTATCTCCGGACTTGTCGAAGCTTAAACACCCTACACCACCACTTTCAATTAAGCTATTTAGAAAAAAACGCGTGGTTTTTATCCGAACCAACCCATTTAAGAACTGTATGTGGACTACTAGAGAGGCTTATGACCCAAATATCAGGTCAATATCTTAATTGTTACGGCATTTATCGTGCAAAGAGACAGACGAATAGATTGATGGACATACATGCAGATGGACATAGTTAGATTGACTCGTAAGATGATGCTGATTATTTATATATACAATTTTCCATCCCTGACATGCCTCCTTCAATGCGTTACATTTCTGCTGAGACAAAATCAATATCACTATAAAGACTGTCTAGAATAGATGTCTGACTGAATAGAATAAAAATTGTCTAGAAAAAAAATAGACATACAATATCTATAACAAGAAATGCATTTCCATAAACACAAAGATCAGACACTACAACACTGTAATCAAGCCAGAGGTTCTATATGCAAGCGGAACTCTTATGCTTCATAGAAAAAGAGATATGGAGAGCATACTTAAGGAAGAGCGAAAAACCATGAGGAAAATTCTCGGCCCAAAATTAATAGAAGAAGGGTATATGCTGCACTCCAGGAAAACTACGGAGAAGATTTCCAACCTAGCGGCTGATATCAGAAAAAGAAGACTAATTTTTCGGACATATCAATAGACTCCCACTGACAAGACTCATCAAAAAGGTCATTTAATACTTACAAGGTGTCAAATCAACAATACCATGGTTGTCTCAAGTCAGAGGTGATCTAGAAAAAGCAAAAATATACCCTTAGGAAATTGAAAACAGAATCACCTACAGAAATAAGATACACCAGTGGAACGTAATGCCAGAGAACGAAGTCCCAAAGAAACCAGGGACAAAATGGACGGAAGAGAGAAAGAGAGTCCACGGAGAAAGAATGAGAGAAGTGTGGAAGATAAGAAAGAAACTTAAAAATGAGTCGTAATGTTTTGCGTGATCCAATAAAAAAGGGTCCATACGCAACTAATGATAATATAAAAACTGTTAAGGAGAGAGAAGCGAATTGAATATGCCTCATTTTGCGGAGGGACTGCATGATGAAAGACATGGGAGGGAATATTAACGGAAAGAGAGGAGACAAATTAAGAGACTTGTTGTGATAACAGAAATGATCAGAGGGAGGACAGTCAGTGCATTGAAGAACCTTGTCCCAAACAAATGCCTGCTATAGCTCCTGTGAGAGGTATCAGTCGATAGATACACATAAAGAAAAAGAATTACTTACAGGCAATAAATTTCGATTATAAGCCGGACGCATTTAATGAATTTGTTATATTGGCACCCTTATTTTGAGAGCCTTTTGCGTATTAACCTCAGCATTTGTAACTAAATTACAGTTCCTTCAGCAGGGGCTTGTTGTCACTTTTCACAGAGTTATTGATAGTCAATTGGAATGAAAGTCACTCAGGACAAACTTGCGGCGCTACAGAACCTCTTTTGTGTTGTACGCTTGGCCAGGAGAACATTGTCGCCTGGAGCATCGATGGGAAGCATCTCTTGCTAAGCTAGTTGTGTATTAACTTTCCTGAACACATATCCCCAATCCCCAATTATGTCGGAACCTGTGGTACTGGGAAATTAGATAATAAAGGACAGCACATTAAATGATAGGAAATTAGACTTGTCATGGTGGAATCGGAAGTTGGGTTGTGGGTGAGAGTTGGTGTGCACTCGTCAGCTTGGAGTTCGGATTGATTTCCACAAAAGACGATGGCGTAACGTGAGCCGTCCGTATGAGCTACATTCGTTCATTGTTTACTTATACTCTACTTGTACCAGGTGGTATTTTGTCTCACTTTCAAAGATAATTTGAAAAAAAAGAAGAGTTCAATGTACACCCGGTCAATGTAAACTGTACATCCTGTTGTAATTGTGACATTTTCCGTCTCTCGGTCGTTTTCCTAAATTAAACAAGATTGCCGTCTATGGGATGGTGACCACATTTGGCATCAAGCAGCTTCCATTTTTTTCAATAATTGCGAAAAAAACAGCCGAATTTCGTCAAATATGAACTTATGTTTCTAAAAAGTCCGTCAAAACTAGGTCGTTCATTTTTTATGAGGAACACACAAGCATAATAGGTAAGAAAATTAAGGAAATTTTGAAATTACTTGTTAATAATTAATATCTAAGTAACTTAAGCAATGAGAAAGTTACAAAGGTCAAAGGTGATTCCACTTTTTTACTTTGCCTGTGTTATCAAGGAAATTTACCTCTGGGTTTAGAGTAATGTTAGTCATGCAAATAACATTTAAATTAGGCATTAAGCCTCATCGTTTTGGGTTGTATTGATGAAAAAATAATTTATTTTTCGTGCCTTGCGAAGGGGAACCCGGATAAATTTGAAATTAATTTTATAAAAAATGTTTGTTTTGAAAAAATATTTATTCATTGGCCGACTTTAAGCTAAAGGTCAAAAGGATATCGCCGTTAATGTAGGTTACCGGCCTTTAACTTGGCAGGGGCACGATATGCAAAGAATTTCTTCTGTTGAAAAGAGGCTTAAAATTTAAAGACTCAGTTTCGAACGTAAATGAATTTTACTTCAATAACTTATTGAAGACATCATTACAACAAAAGATAATTCATTCCGATCTCAACTCAAATTTGGAGATGTTGGTGAAACCGTATGTAGAGGTCTGTTAGAGGTACCAGAAACGTTTTTAAGAATTTATTTCATGGATCCAATCATGCCTATCGAGCCAAATGAAGCATTTGAGAATTTGATCCTCGGCAAGAACGACTTTTGCGAGAAATTTGACGAATGTATTGCCTTGCTCGCTTTGCTTTGCATTGAATTACCACGTCTTATTCGAGATTCTAAGTAGATGCTCTTACTTTGAGTTTTGTAAAAACGACTCTAAATGAAATTCTCTCTCCAAAATGCTGGAAAGCTCTTTTGAACTCGAGTAGGGATATGGGACGTTGACTGCACTGATTCCCCTCCAAGGTCTTCCAAATTTAATTCCGTCTGATTTGGGACAACATAATACCGTACATATTATGCTTTCCAGCAGTAGGTTTTGACTCTAAGTTGAAAGCTATGTCAGTAAAGAAAATTAGGGTTATTTCTAGGCGCCCTACTTTGAAAAGACAAGCTTTTCACTTATGGGCATTTCGGGTATCTTCTGAGAAGGAAATGCTTGCATTAGATTGAATCTTTCACAGAAATATAAAAAAATAACTCTACATAGCGTAAAGGGGTATTGATTGAGTTTTCAATGAGGATGACGGCAGTTGATGCATTGAAATTAAAGCAATGGATTCCTAACCTGGAAAGAAGCATGATTAAAATATTTTACTTCATCATGAACATGGTTCCTGCAAAAGTATATAATTGGCAGCCTGCGCCTTCTAATACGCGGCTAGTTATAAAATTAAGGGATATCAACTATCTGGTATCTATATTTGGATGAACTATCAAATATTTAGCAGCGTATGGTAGTTAAATGGGTTTGTAAATTACTGTTGATGCAATTTAATACAAAACTAAGAAGTAAAAACCCAGGAAGGGGTCGTAATAGGTGCCTGTTTCATTTTTTTTAGAAAAAAGTGGAAATGGAAACACCGCTTCTATGAGAGGAACTTTTATTCCAGGTGAGTGCGATAACGTACCTCAATTTTCACATAAAAGATAAAAGTATATTTCTTCTATCGAATGGGTGAAAATATAACAGATCATAGGTCATTTAATGAAACTAGAATGGTTTTTAAATGATGAATTTGTATTATTATATATATATTATTATTATATATATATTTATTTAATCTCCATTCCCACCCGGATATTATATCATTCAAAAACTTTTACTACTTCTTTTACTGAGGTGAATCTGTCCTCACACAGGTTTCAACCGAACTGCTCCCTCCATGCTCATCCATCCCGTGCTGCCTCCTTCAGCCTTTTGGAACTTCTTTCCATTCATAATATCCATCAACACATTATTTCTTCGTCTTCCACTCCCTCTCTTTCCCTCGATCTTTTCTTCTCATATTCTTCTGCGGGCAATCTTTCCCAATGACATGTCCCATCCAGTTTGCCTTTCTAATTGATCATAAAATATCCCTTTTTCACACATCCGCGCCATCACTTCGTCATTTCTCACTTTATCAACTCATTTTAATCTATACATTCTTCCCCATATCCGCATTTCAAAACTTTCTGGATGTTTTTCCTCTTTCCTCCGAAATGTCCATATTTCTGCTCCATAAAGCAGAACACTGCAAATAAAACATTTAGCAAATATTTTCCTAAGCCAATGTTTATTGTTTGGCTAATTGTAATTGGTTGACTTTACTGAAGGCAGCCTTACCTTGTGATATTCTACTACTCCATTCCATGCTATAACTTTTGCGAGGTATGTAAAGGATGGTATTTGTTCTAGCCTTTTTACATCAATGGTGACATTTAGAACTCCGTTGTCCGTGGATTTTATAATTTACACAAGACATTGAGGCTCCTGATATATTTTTCTCAGAATAGGTCTTTGATTATATAACATGCGTATTTATGGATAAATAAAGACTTCCGGTGTTCGTCGGAACACGTAGCAGATGAACTGTGATTAATGTTGCAACTTTTCAAGGGAAAATTCTGTTGTTTACTTCAATTTGGAATTTAAAATGTATCTTTTTATTTTTTTCAGATAGTTGATACCCCTTATATATTTGTCCAAACAAACAACAAAGGCTGAACATAATTATATCCATCGCTCGGTTTGACAAATAACTCATAACAACAAATCCTTCCGGAATAGCAATGGAGTCTTGAGTCAGTATAATTACTGATTTTTTGGACGAGGTGAAGCCTTCGGTTAGCACATTGTCCGATGAAATGTGTGTACCTAAAGGAGTATTTACATGAAAAAGTAATAAAATGACTTGGTAGCACTAAGCCTAAATTCACTCATTACTGCGAATTTTATGTACTTTAAGAAAACTGCAATTCGTAGCCCAGGTTCCTCCTTAAATAAATAGATAAATTATCGGTATTTACATTACGAATATATTGCAACCTAGACTACAACCATTACAATTTTTTTAGAGCTAGACAAATTATCCAGGATTTTTCATCAGGAAATCGTAAACGTGTGATTAAAATGTAATGATCGAAAGACAAAATACCTGCTCCTAACGAGTAAAGAGAGATGTCAGGAAAGAAACGTGTTCGATGAGTTAAGGACAATATGGGGAAAGTGACGTCGGAACAAGGACAGAATTAGATCTTGGAGTGGAGGGAATGATCCAAAGTGTAATGTCCCCTCACTGCATGCTGTCTCCCTGGACCTGACGTAGTGATTTCGATGGCAAGGCCTACTCTGAGACGCCTGCATTTGTTTCCTATGCGATGTGTTTGTGTTTGAAACCCTATGAAAGCGTTGATTACGATAGCACTTCGA
Organism: Ceriagrion tenellum; assembly: GCA_963169105.1. NCBI lineage: Eukaryota > Metazoa > Arthropoda > Insecta > Odonata > Coenagrionidae > Ceriagrion > Ceriagrion tenellum. Next base: position 6,801,409 of record OY720641.1, on the reverse strand, counting down.
TCTTTTGGGAATGGTTCGGTGAATGGAGGATTGAATTTCCTTGCCGAGAACATGGCTCCAAATTTGGTGATGAAAGCTATCCCTCGGTTGAATTCTACTTTTACTCGAGGAATACTTCAACTGTTAAACAACGCTAAGTAGAGGTCCCCCCGCTTACAAGATGGCTTTATGCCTTCGCTCGGGGTCTTTTTCCATTATTCTTTGTCTATTTGCAAATAACTCTGTCTGCACCAAACTACCTTTCTACCCCATAATGACTATCAAGTAAACGATTTATGGCAATAAAATGTGAAAATTATAATGAGAAACAAATCATCCGGTCGGTTGCGACGGCTTTCTTTTGGAATTCCGCGCCAATGCACACGCCTTTACGCTACACAGGCATCTTCACTCTCTTTGCATTTTTTTGTCGCAATTCAGTATCATCAGAATTATCATATATCAGAGTTGATTTTGGAATAAGGGATGTTTCAGGATTTAACGTAACGGGTTGTGGTTTCCTCGAAGTCTTTGATTTTCCTCTCCAAGACATTCTTGAATGACACTTCACTATCATCATTGGTCGTTTTATCGGAGGATTGGTTAACTGCAGTCCTTCACCCTTCCCAAATTAATGCTAGTTCCCTTGCCTCCTGATATCTCTTCCTGCGTGTCTTTTTCTTTATTTGGTCCATAAAATTATTCCTAGGTCTTCCTCTGGGGACTTTTCCCTCGATTTTAACTTTTTTTACCTTCAATTATGTCCATCACAAATCCGTTGTGTCTCAGGGTGTGTCCACTCCATCTGGATCTTCTTTTGTGTATAGTGTTCCATATAGTCCTTCCCTCTCCTACTTTTAGAATGACACTTTGGGCTAAGAGTATAGTTACCATGAAGACTCAAAAAACTGCCGCAAGATGGAGGAGGACTGAGTAACGTTGTGGTAGGTCAAGCTCCAGGTAGATTGTTTCTCGAGGTAGTTTATACTCACCTATCCTTAATAATGGAATAACTTCTGTCATCTGCAACTAAAAGCGAGAAAACTTAGCGAACAAACAAATCAAAGCTCTGTTACTAGCTGGAAATTGATTTTCCAAAGTACTGTGAGAAGCATTTTCAGATATTGTATCTATTGCTCGAATTTAAATAATGACTTATATGAAAGGCGAAGAAGAAAGTTTCTAAGCTTTCCGCTCAGTGACAGTCTTTCTGTTGTTTATAATAGCCAATAATAATGTCGATCTTTAATTCAATTTATTATTATTTATAGTCAGCATTAATTGCCAATTTAACACTGGGTTATATTTACTTCAAATCTCCACACCCTGAGAGCCCCCAGATAGTTTTAGATGATGAAACTTTTTGGAAAATTAGTACGAAACAATTTCATTATTCATATCTATCGCATGGCATTGCATGACCTTATCTATCCTCTCCACAATAGTTGCACTCGTTATCTCCTGTACGTAACCCATTATCGTGCCGCTGCCCTACACTGTACGCCTCAATCAGCTTCGAGCTATATTTACTAATCATTCTACACTTCGACTTTTTTCTTTATTTACATAATCCATCCTTCGCCTCCCTAGATGTCTCATGTTCATTTCTACTTAAATTTCTCAAAGTAAAGTTTCAAAAACCAGATATGCCGTAGAATGTGTCCAATTAGTGTCTCTCCTCTTCAGAACATATTTGAAAGCAAGACTTTGAAGGAGAGATGAATGCGAATTAGCATGTGAGGGAGACCAATGCTGGGATCATCTTCGTTATTTGTCGTCTGCTTTAGCGGCTCCAAAGCGCCACTTCTCTTTGCCTTCCGCTCCTGTCTTCATCCGCACGTGGTCTCCTCTTCCCTCCTTGTATTTCCACATCTTCCGATTCCATCTTCATTCTCGTGAGTTTCCCCTTTATATTTCCTTCCAGTATATCCCATAGCAAACTTTCCCTCCTCAAAATACTCCCAATCCAATTTCGTTTTCTCTCTTCAACGGCGTTCCTCAGATTTCTCTCGAGTCCCACTCTCTCCGAGACCTCCTCATTAGCGAATCGTTAAGGAATACAAGTTTTAGGTCGGTGTGGAAGCGAAACGATTTGCTGATAAGAATGAGGAGGGGCACTTAACCCACAAATAGCTGCGTGTTCAACGAGAACTATAATTATAATTGCAATCTTCTCCCCTCCGTTCTAGCAGTGCCGTCTAATAACTATGAAAATGAATAGACAATTAGGCATGCAAAAGGTTCTCGCCAGAAAGAATGCATGCTTCACATCATGAAAGCTTGTATCCGAACAGGGCACAAAAATCCGTCTCTCAACCCGTGTCCCACACGTTGCTTGGTGATAAAATTAGGTCCCTATCCCCTCCGATAAGGCATTGCTTTTCCATCTAATCCTTACTTTATACATACTACTGTTAGTAAGCATATGATACTTTCTTGACCCAATTCAATGCTACTAACATAAGATATTATTCTATCTTGCGAGTGATTATATTCGTTCTCTATGATAATACTCTAGTTTATTCCTACGGAATTGGCTACTATGGCTCCAGTTCTCCTGCTTGGCATACAAACATTCTAATCAATGCACCAGATACATACGGATCCATATATCTCGTAGATACATGCAATAGTGGGTGATAGAGCACTAGCTATATAAAGGGAGGGAATAAGGAAAAGGGGTAGGAGTAGAAAGAGAACAAAGGCAAATGCATGTTAAAAGATTTCCTTAGTGTCGCGCTTTGGTTTGATGTTATAACAAGTGGTGCGTGGGAGGATGAAATTTTTATACCGTTCAGTTTGGCAGTATATTTCTCTGATTTTTTCTCTTCCAATCAGCTCATGGGAATATATCTCTGGGTAGATATAATATGCTCCATGTCTCATTGAAACTCGACTGAATTTTTCAAGTGATCTAAGCCTTTAAAATGGATGTTAGCCTAGCGAAAATGAGATCGCTAAGAAGAATGCAACCCATATATTAGCACGCACACCCTAATCAACTCTGCAACCCCGAGCCCTGCGCCGAAGTTTGGTTTTGTCCTGTTACAGAGAACCCGCATTTTCCACGAGCCTACGACAGAGAGAGGGGCGGGGGGGAGTAGGGGGATTTGTATGGCCGGTACAAGTTCATCCACTCGTCCAGGGAGGGCATTCCGTTACCCGGCATTGGATCACGATCCCCGTCCCCTTGTCTGGCCTTTCCCCACCCTCTCTCAACTCTGACTTCCGCCACCTAATTGTGCGGACTCGCGAATATCCCCCCCCCCCTTCTTCCTCCGGCGGCCGATCTCCCTTCCCCTCCGGGAGACCTCCGGAAGGACACACTTGCGGCTTTCGCGAGGGGTGCCACCGTTGCGTGCGGAGGAATGCCAAGGGCCGCTCTTGCTTGGCGAGGGGCGTGGGGGACGGGAGATTCACCCTCCGCCGGGTAGGAAGGGGGAGTGCGTCGGGCGGTGAGAGGGGTGTGGGGAAGCGGGGTGGGGGAGGAAGCCGAGAGAGAATGCAGCGCCAGTAGGCGTGTTAATTTTATCGATCGCGGTGCGTTGTCCGCACGCGGTGCAGGAAATGGGTATTTCCACATTTGCCCCCCCCCCGCCCCCTCCGCCCCCTCCTCCCCTCTGCTACTGCAAGGACCTGCAGTTTAAAAAAAAAAACTCTGTGGCGTCGTTCCAATCTCCCCTTCCTTATCGTTCTCCATAGTTTTGTATTATTGATGTGTTTTCATCAATCTCATTTATATATTATTATTTATATTTATTGCAAATTTAAATTTTAACCGCATTTACACTTTAATTTTTCTGATTTATGACTAATTTTATTTCTTTTGCATATTTTGATTCTATTCTGCATTTATTTGTGCATATCAATGTCCTTTTATCTTTTTTCTTTGAAAGTTCATATATTTTTTAAGAGTTTCTATAGTTAGTTTATATATATATTCTAAAAAACCATAGCTTTGTACCCACCGTTCCTTACTCCCTCTCCCACATTCAGTGATATGAGTAGTCAGGTTCCATTTGGGATAAAAAACCGAAGATCTGTCTATGAACAAAAGGAATCATCCAGTATTAATATAAGAATTTAGACCATTGTCTAAAGCAGTACAAAAAGCCCATTTTAGAAAATAATTTTGATGCTTATGCGACAATTTTATGTTTCTTTGATTAGTTGAAGGCGTCGTAATGTTCTATTTAATAACTTTCTCAAATCTTGGATTGAACGAAGGAGGACGAGTCTCAATTTAGGAGAGGCTTTTTGGGACATTCGGGGATTGTACTGCCGTCGCCTCTTTCTTTGAAACCACAGTTTTCACGGATTCCAACAGATTTATTGAAGCAATGATTAAAAATAGGAGTGTATTATACAAATAATATAAACGGCGTGAAAATAATTAAAAAACAAGAGGCTTGTTTGATTACAGTGTGTACAATTTCTATGCAGCTGTTGGCCTCCGTAAACTTGCGGGTGACTCCTGGAAGGTATTACATACCGTACCATAATACTCAAGATTTGCATGCTTGGTCACACGGTGGAATCTACTTTTGGTTGAAACTTCTGCTCTTGTTACCTTTTTATCGATGCATGGCATTCGAAACTAATCCCTCTCCCCGCTATACCACTCTTTTTGCAATTCTAAGGAGTTGTCTCTGCAGTAAAAACTGCAGTTATCTCGAAAGTTAGCTGTGGTCACCGTCTTGACCTACATCAAATCTTTTGGTAGTTTCAATTCACATCGGACAAAATTGCGGAAAAATGAAGTTGACAGTTCTAGGTCATATTTGAAGTATAAAATTATTTGATTTTATATAAACTGTCCGAATGAAATAAATTTTGCTCTGCTCTTACGAATCCAGTGGAATATGTATATGGTGTATGCGCTGCAATATTGTAGCTTAGACTTGAATAATGGTTAGTGAAAAAATTGTTTACAGCCAATGAATGTATGACTGTAGAAATAACCTGAAATGTATCATAAAGTGATAAATGAAGTATCAGTTTGTAACTTCATTGTTTTTAGTGTTTGATTTTCTTTTCAAACTGCGCCTCGAACAAATTTCTACTTTATGCTGAGAGCGACCAGAGGTTCTAAGTAATGTTCAGGAAAATATCAAAAGTGATTCCGGTGCGCCATTACTTGCCTCTGTTGGTGATTTATTAGCACGCCTCCGATATGTGTAGTTGGAGGAATATGAAGAGAGTTATCTCCATGATGAGGTATCGTTAGGTTTGGTAGGAGAAGACAGAAAGCCTGTGGTGGGGAAAATTAATGGGTATTGCTTTGAGTCAAGACGCCAAGTTGTGAAAGACGATAGAAGGGGGAACTTGGAAGGGGGAAGAGGGACGAGGGGGGAACTAGCTCATTAAGAGAACAGGAGTTTCGGATGACATAAGGGGAGACTGAAAAGTCTCATGATAGACATATTACTGCGTATAAAGATTCCCTTTCCATGGAGATGTCTTTGGATGCTCCTCAAAGGAGTTATATTAGACTGTGGTCTGTCAAAACTCGTAATATCGTGACTACCAAGTAATCATGATATCGTCAGTGGACAGCGCAATGAGCCACCCTGCCAAGCGTTTGGCTTTCACCTGAAAGTATCAAGATCTACCATGGAAAAATTGTCCCCATGAGCGGAAGAGCATACTTGGGGATTGATTTCTTTAAATTAGAACTGTACTGCTGGCTTAAAATATGTATTGTGATCCTTTTTACTCATGAAATTTCAAGCAGAAAGCATGCATTAATCTGCGAGGATATTAGAAGGCAAAGGGTACAATAGAAATGTAGCATTCAGAGATGTCGAGTTTGTCCCGTGTTGGAGTCAATTATTATTCCGATTGGGACCACGGCACGAGGAAATAAAGTGTACAAATTGGCAACCATGTACAATTAAAGGGGTTCCCTTCTACGCTGTGCATCCTATCAGCTTGCGGCAACCCTCTCCCCCTCTCTCATCTATCGACTCGTATGTAGAAATGTTGGCCTCGCTCTGTTCTGCCAGCATCTGCTCCCGAGCGAAGTGACAACTGGCGCCCTTTACACGGGTGATTGAACTCGAATCATTGGATGCTGCAATTCTCCTCTTTTTTCGTGTTTTGGAGGGCCGCATCACCCCTTTTGCAACGATTGTGGACTGCTAATCTTTGATTTCGTTAGTTCACCCCTAAGGTATTTTCAAAGAATCTTTTTATTTAATTCACTCCAAAATCTAAAGTTCTTGAACCCTTGAGTATCGTTACTCAAATTTGCAGGAAAAATCTAAGACTCAAAGAGCAAACTAATGGCGAAAATGAGAAAAATATGGAAGTAAATCTCTCGGGCAGAATTTTCTGGAGGCTCTCTCTTGAATTGGCATTAAAAAGTTAAATGACTCACTTTAAGAAGAATGGTCGTATCAAAAGATCCATATCAATAGAATGCTGCACATGAGAGGCCATGAGAGTAGTACAAGAAATTGGATTTAGCGGAAGAAAGATAAACGGAGAAGAAATAAATATGCTCCACTCGTCCAATGCTGCACGTGATTATAGAGTGCTGCAGACGAATGTTTTCACATACTTTTTTAATAGTTTTCAGAGTTATCTTCTTTGAAGAGAACAGTTGTCTTTTAACTATGAACGTTTTTGAGTTATCCTTCGTATGATATCCGTTTAACTTTTCCGTCCAACTTGATGATACTTCTGAGATAAGTGAACAAACCCATGTGCTCTTTTTTTTCCTCTCAGGGTGACTTCTACGTTCATATTTATTTTATCTTCCGCATACTAGGATTTTAGTATTCATCTTATTCATATATATATGCAGTATTTTTTGGAGAACTTAGTCTATTCCGATTAGTAACCTTGGAATATCATCGCTTTTCTTGCAATGACTGCGATATCACCTGTGAAGTGAAGCATATTTATTTCTTCTCCGTTCTTTATTCCGCTCAGTCCAATTTATTGTACTACTCTTATGGTCTACTCCAAGTTCATGTTTAACAGTTCTGGTGAATGGTTGCATCCTTGTCTTACTCCTTTGTTAATTTCAGCTTTTATTTGTATTCCGCCTCTCATTCGCACTACGACCGCTTACTTCTTGTATAGTTGCTAAATTATTCTTCTTTCGCTGTAATTTATCCCGATTCAAGCACACCGAATATTTCTTTTTACTCACCATTGTTGAAAACTTTCTCCAGGTCTATGAATTCTATATACAGTAGCTTGTTCGCATGCATTGTTTTCTTAACCTTAGCTCACAGATAGCATGTCCTCTCTGGTACCTCTGTTCTTCCTCAATCTAAATATATTTTCCGGGAGGTTATCTTCAATTTTCCTTTCAATCCTATGGCTTATTGTTCTGCTTTGAATATGTCTTTCCTGATGATGATATCCTGCACAATATGCTTAATGAGCTTGTTTCTCATCCCTTTCAGATATTTCTATTTAATTGCTCTTTAATTCTTCATAGGATCTCTTCATTAGTGATTTGATCTTCATCATTTATGAATAGCAGGGCATCTTCATTGCTTACAATTTATTTGCTCTACGCCTTAGCTCCTTGCGATTATTGCTCATGTTTCACTGCCAAAATTCTCGTTATGGTATGCGTTAATTAAAAAATTATCGGGCTCGAATATATAACTGTTTTATCTGCTACCTAAATTTTTACCCCTGCTTAGGAAGTAGCCTTAATACAAATGTTTACCATTTTATGTATAATTTTATCGAGAATGATAAATGTTTTGACTCACTCTCAGAGTTACATGATGGTAAGATATTGGCGTAAAAGGTGAAATTCCTGTAATGTTATTTAAAGTACGCTGGATATATTCGGTATGAGAACAGCGAATAGACATGAAGTGAATTGGTACATATTACTGAGGAGAATACCTAAGTGAGGATATAATATGGAGCGCTGTTGATGCGAAGATACCTTTGTGAGCAGTGCATCGAGTTCGCAGGATGCTTTCACTGCAAATCGCACACGTCCTCTTCTGCATTTAGCCACGCTTGTAGAGCGTATTTGGGATCGGTACTCAGAGCTGTTTGGAAAAATTCACGCTTGCTAGAGCACGCATTTAATTATCACTTCCAAAACGTTTCCGACTCGCTTAGTGCTTAAATTTCTACGCTTAACATTTTTAAAAGGGTTAAAACCGATTTTCTGGGGCCACATCTCAGGTAGTCACAAGTTGGGTGGGGCCAACCTCGCGGACGGTCCTAACCCCCAACAATTCCTCGGACTTGGAGACCCATTGCCGGCCTCTCTCTTCGACCCACGCAGCGGGGGTCCCCCTCCCCAAAACTAGCCGTGCTCACTATTATTTAAACTTTTAAAACTACGTCATATAACAACAAATGAATGTTTTCATGGTACACCCGATAATTGTACGAGTAAGTACATCTTTTAATCGTCGTTCTACGTGGAAAATGAACAACTTTGCGAACATGGCTAACAACGTGGTGATCCGCCGCCGGATAAATGGCAACATCTCAGTGGTAGGAGGCTGGCTGCGGGAAGTTTGAATGAGTTTCAGGTATGATTTAGTCATTTCCTCACTGTCCATATCCCTCTCAGAATTTCCATTTCTTCGCAGGCGAAGATACGTGATTTTATCATCGCTACATTGGCACCGCGAGTATGTTTGCAGTGATTGTAAATGGGTATAGTTTTTACAATTGACGTTATTGACATCGGTGAGTGATGAGATACGTAGTGTTAACCAATTTGGTGCCGCGAAAATGCGCTCAAAGGAGTCTTTTGCCCATTTTTCCCGATATAAGTATCCCTTCTAGCGTGCTAAGTGTTTAAACGAATAATATGCATGTCCTCATACTATATATCTCTATACTACATTGAAACCAGCGTACCACACATGCCATGCGCCCATTAAAATCTACTAACCAAGAAACATTCTATAGTCATTCGTTCCCACATGCAAGGGATACAAAGACTACTACTACGGATTCAAAATCTCATGCATAAATAAGAACATCAATATTTACATCACGCAGTAAATAAGAACGTACAAAATATAAAGAAAAAGATCTACAGTCTAGCTAATTCACTATTTGCACTATTCATGCCGATGATCGCAGCTGTTATGGTCCCGAATGGTACGCGGAAAAATTACATTTTATACTTATCGGTTCTACAGTCTATCTCTCTAATTTTATTGGCGTGATCTAATCTTCCGTAGTACGAGGGGGTTAATAGTATGTTTTTTACGTCGTCAGATAAATTTTTCTTCTGAAATTTAGCTAAGAGGTTAAGCCTATAATTTAATCTACGCTGTAAAAGCGATTCCCATCCCAGTTCTTCTAACAATCCAGAGACATTAGGAAACTTGTCGTTGCATCGTTTTACAAACCTAGCTCCTCTTCGCTGCACGCGATCTAATTCCGATGTCAACCTCGCTTCATATGGATCCCATACACTGGCAGCATATTCCAGATGAGGCCTAACGATTGAAAAATAACAACGTTCTTTCACTTTCTCATCACATTTTCCGATTATTCTCATGATATAGCCTAGCTTGAAGGTAAAACAATTGAACATAATTGAAGGTAAAATAGCGGGATAATTCCCAAAACTAACACCAGGAAGAAGTTCATGAACGCAGTATAGAGGAAAGTACATAGGAAGAGATATTGGAATAAGAATGGCTTTCCCCGGGATTATTATTGCATCAAAGAAAAGAAAATATCTAATGTAGAATCTATTAAATACATCTACATCTACGTGATACCCTGCGAGCCACCACGGGGTGTGTGGCAGGGGGTGAAGATCACCAAACATGCACTATTGACATGCAAGTAGGATATTTAAGGGAGATATGCTAGATAATAGGGTCACATGGAGGTAGATGGTTAGTATCTACATAATAAGAAAGGGATTATTGGTTGTTATTACATGCATCATTCACTACAGACTACTCTAACTATATTTCACCTACCTATCCCTTTACTACGCTGCCTATTGTTCTCTCTTATAGTACGCGGGAAAAATGACATTTTAAATCTATCGGTACGACAATCTATCTCTCTAATCTTGTTAATATGATCAAACCTAGCATAATACGCAGGGGTTCTCAATATATATCCAACGTCATTTGTGAACAACTCTGTTTCGAATTTACTTAAAAGGTTTAGCCTAAATTTTCACCTGCATTCTGATATTAATTCCCATCCTAGTTCTTCTATTAAGCTCGTAACACTTATACAATTATCATAACGGCCTTTAACAAACCTAGCAGATCTCCTTTGCACGCGCTCTAATTCTTTAATCATACCTTCCTCGTACGGATCCCATATACTAGTGGCATATTCTAAATGAGGCCTGACAAGTGTAAAATAGCTTCTTTCTCGTACTCTCTCATCGCATTTGCCTAGAACACTTTTTACGAATCCTAATCTACGGTTTGCTACACTAGTTATTTCCCTGATGTGTTTCCCCCATGACATGTCTTCAGTGATGGTGACGCCTAAGTATTTAATTGAATCTACGTTACATATTTTGTTTTCTTTGATGCAATAATTATTCCGGGGAAAGCCATTCTTTTTCCAAAAATTCATAATCGCGCGGGACCCCCGCTGCGTGGGTCGAAGAGAGGGCCGGCAATGGGTCTCCAAGTCCGAGGAAGGGTTGAGAATTAGGACCGTCCGCGAGGTTGGCCCCACCCAACTTGTGACTACCTGAGATGTGGCCCCAGAAAATCGGTTTTAACCGATTTTTACTTTGTTTTACATAATCTTAAGTGCAGAAAACTGGTGATCAGTCGGCACTCTCAGCATGAAAGACTGTAATGAACTAAGGAATTTCATGTGTGGCAAAAATGAATTTCAAAATATTATATCCTAAAACAATAGTGCAATTTTAATACAACCTTTGTGTTCATTTGCAGAAGCATTTTTCTCTTGACCTCAATCTGTCTTGAACTCCCTTTCTATTATCCGTTACCTTGGCCTCGTAAAAGGGCTTGCCTCTCTCCTAAAAAACTGGGATTATCGGAACTTCACGAGACCAGAATGGATTCGCAGGAGCAATGATCATTTTTTCCTGGTTAAGCTACCGGATTGGTCCAAGAGCATAGGCTAGACTGTGGGTTTCAGCTGATGAATATCAGTGTGAAAGCTTTCGCGGAGTTGTTGTAATGGAAGTGAAGGTATTTCTGGCTCTCTTCCCTGGTAGTGCCATTTTCGTGGACGACTGTAGCGGTAGTATTTCACTAATATTCTTCAGGTCTGATGTGAATATGCAGATGTTTATGTCTGCCTTATATCGGGGCGGTTTTTTTTCAACATATACAGGAAAGATGGTTACACAATCACCAATGCTTGGAAGAAGTGGGTTTACTCGAAGAAGAAAAGAGCAACCAATGAAAGCGCCTTTAACTGAATTGGCGGGAAAAATCAGCCCCTTTATAAGGCGAGCATGAACAACTGCATCTTTGCCTACCAAAAATATGCTCTTTTTTTGAAGAAAGAGGCATTATACCTGAAGAACAATTTGGATTCAGGCAGAAACACTCGACGACCCAACAGGTCTACCGGGTGATAGATTTTATTAATGAAGGCTTTAATGGAAAGCACACGGCAATAGGAATTTTCCTAGATATTTCTAAAGCGTTCGACAAGGTCTGGCATGACAGACTGCTATAAAAAATGACACAACTTGACTTTCCAACCTGGATCTTAAAATGGACATGCTCTTATTTGAGAGACAGGGAATTAATAGTCTAATGGTCACATGAACTAAGCAATGCAAAAACATAATATCGGGGGTACCCCAAGGATCCATTTATGGACCATTTTTATTTAATATATTGACTCACAACTTCCCAAAAGACAACGGTAAATGGCGGACAAAAATAGTACTATATGCAGATGATGCAGCCATTCTCGCAAAGAGCAATAATGCCAAAATTGGGACAGAGATAGCTCAAAATTCATTGGGTGAGAAAAACCCATAAAATGGTACGAGAAATGGCAAATAAAAATTAACCCAGAGAAAACCCAAACTATAATCTTCACTAGGCCAAAAACACAAACACCATTATGCTTCGGATTCACTGTAGAAGGGAAGCAAAGAGAATGGACTAACGAAGCCAAATACCTAGGGGTCATAATAGATCAAAAATTGACATTCAAGAGATACATTAAAAATATTACAAAAAGACAATCGGCACTAGAGCAGGTCTATCGCCCATATCAAAAAACAACATTGTACCAGCAAAGGTAAAGATAGCTATTTATGAGACGTACATAAGGCCATCTACGCTCTACGCAACACCGGCATGGGCAGGCCTTATAAATAAAGAGAGCTTGAATAAGAGAAATAGAAAAAATGGAAAGAAATTGCCTGAGGTCAATTTTTAAAATAAAATGGACAACCAATACATATTTACATAAAGTCACAAAAATATAAACAAATAAGGGATGTTATGAAGAAACAGGCAAGAGACTACCATTACCTAAAAACAAATGACAACAATATAATAAAAGACCTGGCGACTGAAAAAACAAGTACTTGGGACAGATATATCGGGAGTAATAAGGTCCTGACATACGGCTGGGATAGCCAAAGACGTGGACGCAGAGCACAAGTCGTACACTCTGAGCTGCTGACGCAGTCGGTGACGAGATGCATCTTTGCTTCAAACCTACAGAAGGTAGCTGTAATGATACTGAAACTGTCGTCTTCGAAAATGGAAATACGCGGAAGTGATCCCGAAAAACCTTCACTGTCTATAGGTTTCAGCGTTTGCTTCTCATTAAAATGGACGAAAGCTTTCATGATTCATGAGATCAGTCTGCATCAGATGCAGGCTCTGTCACACCAGTAGAGCGGACGAATAGGAGGAAAAATAATGACATTATTCAATAAGGCGATTCAGAATAACATTCCTTTCTATTAATTAAATGATATCATGCAACGGCTAATAGAATTATTTATTCCTGCAAATGCAGGACTCAGCCCATTGCAGAAACTTTCTTGCCTGGCAGCTGCAATGACAGTTAAGACTAATGATGTAGTGAATAACACATAGAGCTGTATTGAAAAAAAGGTGTAATAGGAAAATAAAAAGTTTTAGCCGGGATGAGATAGATACTGAAAAAACGTTAATGAATGGACGGAGACAGGTTATCACGATTAATTTAGCTAGGGGATAGAAGGAATAGCGGGACTTCCTCTTCAATTGTTACGGAATAAGATGTTCAGAATGAAAAAAAGCTTAAGTAATAAAAAAATAGGAGAACTCCGAGATGAACGTACAATACGTATTTCGGGCGTTTTATTAGACACAATAAGTGATCGATCTAATTATGACTGAGTGGCATCCTAGGCTGGTGTACTGCTATTATTTTTAATAAAGTTGACAGTGCTATTATTTAGATGAAGTTGCCGTTTCACGGTATCTCATCTGACACTGTTTAACTAATCAATGACTGTAATTAAGTGAAGTAACTCCAGGATTGGAGGCACGAGCCTACTCGGGAAAAGCAGTCGTAATACAGGAGCAGTGTCCATATTATGATAAATTAAGGGGTCTATCAAAGGCTTGAAGAAATAATTTAGGAGGTCTTGCAAAAATAACGCCATAAATTTCTGGGACATTGAAATGCATCTGTCATCAAGTTAAGAAATGGTTAGAAAGTTTAAGTGAATGCTGTCGAAAATAAATTTTAAATAATGGCCGCGATGTAAATACACTAGTTTTGCTTAAGGTTGGTTAAACATTGATGATGCTCTGGTATCAATGCGGGCATTAGTACGCGTTAAATATATTGAAAGAGTAAGGTGAATTACGTTATTTTATTATTTAATTCATAGGCATTACTTTACGAGCCGTGTCATCAATTTGAACTCTAATTAGGCTGTCAATTGGTCCATACATTTTCAGCATAAACTTTTAGACCTAATATTGGCAGGAAACGATTTATTAAAGAAAGGATGAAGGGTAAATGTAAGCTAGATCAAAGTCGCTGATTCTGCAAAAGAAAGGAAGAATGTAATACCAGTCGTTATCTGACTAACTTCTGATTGCAGAAGTAGAGTTAAATTTTCAAAGTTTCAGCAAAACGTGCTTCTTGAGCGGCAATTGTTAGGAGTTGCGATGTCATTCCCATGTGCTTGAAACCCTATCTATCACCCTTAGAGGATGCGCCGATTTCTAATGAAACCCTATATCTATATCCTTGGCTTTTGCAAGCTTCAATGAAGCCGATATGTATCCAAGGAAAGCGACTGATGCAATTTCGTTTGAATTACCATTTTCATTCATGAAATAATCTACAGGAAAGTGTTGTTACAGTTTTAGCTGACCGACCAACATTCGTAAACATACGACGTGTTTTTTTTAAAAGCAACTGCAAGCAATCAAAATCCCGGACCCTGTGGGAAACGATAACCTTTCCGGGACCCTGTTGGAATTCGGCGAAAATATTTGTTCAGCTCAAAATGCTTGATGAGTCCAGTTGTTGCGTAACAATTTTAAGCTTCGAATAGAAAAACAAGGAAGCGATCATATTGGACAAGAATTTAACAAATTGTGATGTGCTTTTTTATGATTTCATGTCTAACCTTAGATTTATTATTTTTATATTACCTATATTATATATTCCGAATTAGTATTTTTTTGAATCACAATTTTTACAAATAGCTGTCCGTCTTCAACCATTCAACGTTGAAATAAACTTTCAATGAACATCTTGAATTAATTAACCTAAGGTAATTTTTAAATCGGTTGGCATAGTCGTGGGTGATTCGAAGAACACTTATTAAACTATCTCATATAATAAGGTAAGCAATAGTTGTGTATATTTATGTATGTAATTTTTTTATTTTTATGTATGTAATCCTAGTGAACTTATATTTCGCAGAGTGGGTATTTTACGAATTGGATTGGACCAAAAGCCTTAGGGCTACAAGGGCTCCACGCCACAAACCCGAAAATGGACCCTATTTTACTCTCATAATTAAACTATTGCTATCAGTGCAGAGCTTTCTTTACTTCCTTATAAATCAATTTACGGCACCAAGGCAATCAAGGCATTTGTCAAATTTTCATTTTTCTATGAAGTGAAGTGAAATTTTGCAATCAATTATGTTAAGGCAATGCATGAACTGTTTCATGAAGAAAAATATACCGTGCAAAGTTGTGTGATTGGCATTGTTATAAGTGACAATGTCTAATTGTCTGAATAACTAAACGGAAAATGGAGCCTACTCTGATTCCATTCTTTTTTTAAACCATCTATGACACATTCGTTTGTGCAATAAAATGTACCATGTAAAGCGGCCTTTGTTCCCTTCGTTTTTTATTTAAAAAATTACGTTTTTCAATAAAAAAATTATACATTTTTCTACTATTTCAACGGTAGCAAAGTTCTATGGCACAATTTCCAATAACTATGAAAGGTAAATTTCGCTCTGGCGTTTCATGGCTTGTGTAATATTATCAAATGAGGAACATTTGGGTATGTTTATACATCTTATATACTTCAAGCATCTATAGATGCACTTATTTCTATGTCTGGATTGGTATTAAAACATTTGTTTGAAACCTACCAAAACTTTTCTCGTGTGAGTAAGTATTAAAATGATTTTAGATCTCGAGGGACCCTTGGGGCTAAATTTTATTTCCGCTGAAGCGCTCAGTTGGTTTAAAAATTACCAATTACATCGCGATTTAATCGAGACGAAAATATTGGGTACTCTCGATATACGGCGATGGTCGGCGGTAGACGGCGATCGCCGCGCCGTGGTGCCGTTAATTTGGTGAAACGGCCGGCGTAAACCGGCTGTCAGTGGCTGTCCTCTTCACAGCGAATAGGCGGACAAACGAAGAACAAAATATGAGGTTTGATTTGACGACACCACATCATGAAAACATGAAGTAAAGTGCTAGCACCTAGCAACATTCCTATGATCAAGTAATGACAGCGTAAAGTTAGGCTTTTTTGATGTTAAATTGACGTTCGTATTCGTTGCTACGGTTGCTATTTACTGCCAACGTCCATATGCTAACTCCGCAGCTGTGTTCGACAGTTGGCTATCGGCGGCTATTTCTATAACTAAGCAAATTTCTAAGCACCAACAATCTGTCATTGTGAATGTGAGGCTATTATCACAGCAAGACTATTTTGACTATGGGCTGTACGGAAACTAGCATTTTGCGCGAAATTATTTTACAGACGTGTATGTTTTTATCTCCATTTCTTCGTATGTATGTTATGTTATTACATAAATTCAATACTTTGAGAAGCAATTTTCAGTGGCTTCTCCTAAAAGAAAACCGTCCATGTGATAGAGACGAAATTGAACCTATGTTCCTGTATCGCTTCGTACTCTAGCGGCAAGAAATGCAGTTGGACATATAGTTGAACCGTAATTCTCGTAACTTTTTCAAGAGGAACGCATTTGAGCCATAAAGAATGATATTTTTATTTATGACAAAGCATAAAAGATATAATATTGAACGAAGTAATAAAAATTTCCATTTGATTTTAGAATTAATTATTACATGTACTGTAGGTAGCAAGGCTCGTTACACCGGTAAAAATCATAATACGCAATGGAGGTGTTGAAATTTCATGCAGTTTTACTACGTGTTTTTGATAAGTCTTGCTGTTCGCACGCAGTCCACTGTCTGCTTCATGCTCTCAACCCTAGTTTCTTTGCTTTCAGAACTATGTTAAATATAGCTTACTATTATTACTGAAAAAAAATCGTTTTTGCTGCCTATTTATGAACGTTTATTCTAAAAATTATTTCATCGTAATTGTTTTCATTATATAATTTTCTTCTTTTATGAGAGAGTGCTGCCGTAGATGTTTCAAACTCATTATTGATTGTTCTTATCCATCGTCCTGAAATGAAAATATTTCCTTGAATAAAATCATCTATCACTTGTTCAAACGTGGGACTCAGTTGAGATCCGATATATCTGGATCACGCTTTTCTAGTGGGTAAATAAACTTTCGCTTTATTACTAACGACATCATCGTCACCGCTAAATAGGCACCTCCCATTTAAAACAAACCCCTGTCATTTGTTACAATATATCATCAGATTCAATAGCCTCTGTATGATTCTAATTTTTCTTTATACCGTCGATTACACTTCGTTCTCAGAAAATAATTCAAGCGTAATTTCACTAAATACATTATATTGTATCTTCATTCAAAACACCTCCTTGGTCAATTTATAAACAGTACGTTTTCGTCAAAATGTGCGGCTGTTGAGGTCACTCTGATGCTGTGCAATTAATGGAATTAAAGCAGAGAAAAGGATGAAGAGGAACCTCTTATTGGCTTTGACCTACTGTCGCGGAGCGCTGCACTGAGACCGAGGTTTAAACTGCCATCAAACGTCATTTGCCTCGTTATTTAAGTACTTTCTACGGAATATCCTAGTATGACGGTAACGAGAGAGCCACTTAAAAATTCCACCATTCCAAAGTCATCCAGTCTTTGTCTCATCCAGCAATTCACTCCAATGGATGGCTCTGAGATCTTCGCGACTCACTTCGTAAATATACCGACTGTGACGTTGTTCCTTCTCCTCTGCTCGGCTAAATTAACGAGAAATCGACGGAAATCACTCAAATTAATTCGCTTAGTCCATTGCGACTGCAAAATTTTAGCCAAAGGTCAGGATGGAAGGCAGATCTAATTAAGTTTACGAGCTTTTACTTCTCAAAGCGAACTATTTTGAAACGGGAAGGAAAGAGTGGGAATTGATGGAAGTTAGTCTGAGGCATATCTACTTCTCTTTCATTTTTTTCTTTACACTCATTCAGGTAATTATAAGCGGCAAAAAGTGAATTAAAAACTGCTTAAAAACGATGATTTGTTTAGTTTAAAAAAGCGCTACTATTTATTGAAGTTCATCTGAAATTGTTACAATTCCTTAAAATTCCAATTCCTTACTTAAGGCCGAAAACTTAGTATAGGGTATATGCACTAAGATAATATCGAATATGAAAATAAATGTCTGTGGAGATCCCTATTACAGTTTTCTAATTTATTACCATTATTCCTCGAAAAGTCATTAACAGCTTTAAGGTCAGTTTACTAAGTACCTTATGATTTTAGTGTTGAAGCAACGCATTTGATTTCTGGAATAAGTTAATATTATTAATAATGTAATATTTTTTGTACCAAATAGGTGGGTTGACTAGTTGTGTAAGTCTTCTGCAATCGCTATTAAAAAAGAGATTGGCTCTGGATCATTCCACTTTAGGAATGATGCTGCTGTGATGTCTAAATTTCTGCTCCTTTATTAATTCGTTTGCAAATATTTGAGTTCTCCCATTTGCCGCGTACTCTATAGTAATAAGGTTGAAAAATGACTTCAAATAAACCAAAAAATCACTGCGTTCGAGCATGGTTGTACTCGTAAGGAGTTAAATTGTTAAAAAGTTCTTCTGGGTCTCTTCGTGCACTTTTGATTATTTGGATTATTTGAGTTTGTCCTGCTACAAAGCCGCATATTTATTTAATGAATATTCTGGAATTAATCAAACTTGCCTAGATCCAATGCATCAGTTAGGATGTTTTATGAGCCATGTGTAGTTTGTAATGCAAGAAATTCATTCAATTCAGTTATTTATATTTGAAATCCTCAGATAACAGTCCAAGCTTTTCTTCCGACAAATTAATGCACCTAGCTATCTGAAGTTGTATAGTGAATTCAAGTTATTAAAGCGCGTGACGCAGTGGGGGTAAATGATAACAGGTCTGAGTTACTTAAAATGCTAAAACATGAGGTATTATGACTTATATTCTAGTTTATTGAGAGGATAAGGATGGCAAATTTTTAAGTGATTATGGAGAACAGCACTAATCGCGGCCCTTGAAATTACTAAATCTTAAAATACCAATATTCTGAGAGCAAAGAGTATAGGGTAAGCATTTAATTCAGTATCGCACTCGGGTCATCAGTATTATGTAGAAGGTCGTCAAAGAAAGAAACCTACCCGAAAAGCAGTTTGGATTAAGTATGGGAAGTTTAACCAATAATACGACTTTGGCTCTAAGAACATTATTAGAAAGTGGAAAAGATTATATTAAAGGAATTATTTTTGTTTTGCTCATTCTGGAAGTAATGATATGATATATTTTATTTACTCCCACATAGTATTTACAATTATGAATACAAAAATTATAACGGGAGCTTTAGGTGGTCTCCAAGGTCCTCCTGAGAGGTGAAGTGAGCCACCAGCAGATACAATGAAAGTATGCCATTCATAAAAAAAGCAGTAACAGTATTATAAGTGACAGTTACAATTTAAAATCATGAAAAAAACGATAAAAAATGATACTAAAAATTTTCACGAGAAAATAGCCAGCCTTTGGTCAGTTTCATTGTATTGGTATTGGATTTACATTTTTTATTTCAGCGGGTAGTGTATTAAATAATTTTGTCCACATGTATGTACAAAAAATAACGTAATCTAGAAAGCGAAATCTATAAAAACTAAATATACTATATATAAGGCTATTGCACTTGGTCGTTTACAAGAGAAGCAGAAGACTAATTTCAAATTTATTTATTCTGAAACCACAAGTAATGGCTTAGAAGGTTCAAAATGAATGAGCAGCAGTCGATAGGGAGAAACATGTAACGGACACAGAATCATTATATTACTAAATTGTCCATCAGTGCCTTGTCTATTGCCAACATATCAACTTATTGTGAGAATAACTATTATAAAAACAGCTACAAAGGACTGTTTATGGAGATATATGAAAGCAATAAAGACTCCCACGAACAGTGATTTCATTAGTTTTCTTCCACTTGGATGGAACTGTTAGCTATGTTACTGGCTAAGTATGTTACATTTTCTGCTGATTCGGAGTTACCTTTGCACAAAAAAGATTCTATGGAGGAAATTGGTTGTCATTTCCTTCTCCTTGTATTATTCTATTTCCTAATTTTCCGCCAATGTATCCCCGTCGGCAATTTATATCTACTCATTTAATTTATATCGTAGAAATATTTTGATGTCGTCGGTCCGACGGCGTCGCGATAAATCGTTTTTCTTTCATTCAAAGGGGGGCCTAGAGTTCGAGCCTCGCCTGGGTGGATTTACTTTTCACTTGTATTTGGCTATCACCAATTTTAATGTAATGTAAAACGGCCATTTATTATGTTTTCGGGACAGTGATAATAAATTAATAAATTCATATTCGGGACAGTGATAATTAGTAATTAAATTCCTATTCGGGACAGTGATAATAATTACATAAATTCATATTAGTTCCAAAATAAAAATTTCACCTGCTGTTTTGAGATATTTTACATATTATTCCATTGAAATCAAACTGTATGAGAAGCGCAGTAATACCTGGGTTTATAAAAATGTTTTAGAGCTTTTTTTATATTGTATTACGAGATTAAACAATTAACTTACCAGAATCCAATTACATCTTTGGGATACAGTTTAATGTATCATCATTCAGGATGATCACTAAAAACGGATACGTTTATGTATCATTTAAGTTTGCTTGGGTCTTAAATAGCGCAGAAATGGCCTAGGATTTGCAGCGTAGAAGTCGGAAGTAAAATAAAAGTTATATCACGAGACTTTAAAAGCTGCTTCTATGATTCTCCATTGAATTGAGTGCTCTTAGAAAATAATTCTTTTCCTCAAGAACCATCCGAATAAATTCCCTTTATTCTCCACCAGAATCCATTGTTACCGATTAGTTTGCTCCCCATTTCCATTTTACGGTCTCTTGAATCCAGTTTCTTTCTCATGAATATTTATCCCCGCCCTCTAATTGATTCTATTTTAACGTTTTCCCTCACACCCTCTGTCTCTCTCCCTCCACTATCCCCGCCAATTCCCCATCACTCGTTACTATTCACCCCCGTTCGTGCGAAAATTTAATTCCTTCGCCCTTGCCATCGATCGAAAGATTTTTTTGGCTCTTTGCTTGTTTGTTTCACCACTGGACCTTTTAATATTTGCTTTGTGATTGGTAAAGTGCCGAAAAACGGTGAAAAGTTCCATATAAAATCACAACGGTAATTGATTCTTCCTCTCGCAGGTCTTTGCATGGTTTGAAAAGGCTTTCATTATTTCGTTGAGATGATTGCACAAGTAAAGTAATTAATGTTACTGCTTCCGGGCCATACTTGTCATTTGTACTGCTATATACGGATCGCATATGGCAGTACTTAATTCTGTACTTGAAACTCTACAATGATACCGTATTATACGTCCTAAGTACGTTGTAGAGCTTTGATATCGCTACTCTACCAAAAATATCCCCTCTCCTCAGATAAGAGCCTTCACAACGTAATGCTCATTTAAGTACTTTGTGCGTCACTGATCTCGTTCAATATATTTACACCCGAATACTCACGATTCTGACGAAGGTGAACATTGTAAAAATGCTGCCATGGACCTTCACAGTCAAAGTAGTGATTCGTGGACTGATCATTTTATATTGCAGCTCTACAAAACAAGAGCTATGCACTCGAGATATCAAAGGTCCATGAGACAACCGACCTTCAACTCCCTCCTTTTTCGGTTCATTCGTGCTGATCACAACGCCATCTGACTTCCATTCCGATTGAGGTGTAAATATGCACGTGACACAAGCGCGCTCTTGAATATTCATGATTTTTGAGCGCCGAATACGGTCTTGCGGCATATGCGCTACGTTTTGTGAATCAGAACCCACGTGAATGACGACAGGTTTCATATAGCACGCCGGCCGTGAATGAGCAACCAGCGATGCGCTTCAACGTATTTCCCTCGTTCGTTTTGCATATTCGGAAGCTATTGATCCTCTTTCGAAAAAAAATGCCACAATAGCCTATCGCACGTCATGTAATGAATGATCCATCTCAGTCATCCTACGATTCACGTCATAATGAATTATTTTTCTTTTATTTCTGTGTTTGATGAATCGCGAGTCCCAATACCTTTGAAATACAACCCTCAACCTTTCCAATGACTGATGGAAATAGATTTTCAAAGGGAAATTTGAAAGAAAAAGTTTTACGCAAGAACTGATTCTACCTGAAATCAACGTCACGACTCGTGTACCGTCGGATCGAAAATAATGGATGGCCCTCAAAAATCAGTTTTCCGAATGGGGAATGATTGCTTAATCATCGAATCTGGTTTAGATAATCTTTTCTTATAATAGCTCTATAAACTGATGTTAATAAGTGAATATACTTGCGGAATCAAACTGTGAGAGCAAACACTGAGCTTTGAGTGAAGGAGCCGAAATACCAACCAAATTGGTGACTCAGTGCCATAGTGATTCCGTTTTACCGTCACCCGAGCGCTGAAAATTTGACGAAAATAAAGTCGGCATGGGAATAATCACCTTAAATTCCTCCTTTGAAGCGCCAATGAACAGTTAACAGGCAAAAGCCTTACACTTTTCAACTGGGAAATATTTGTGTAAGATGATTATGTTTAAACTTAGTTGTGTTATATTATTTTTTATCCAAACTTTAGGTATTACTTTATGCAGATTAGTGGCGGCATGGATTGGTTCAGTTTATTACACATACTTATATTCGTTGTACGTGTCGTGGTAGAATATTTACCTAAATTAACCACTCTGTTAATTCAAAAATATTCCTCACAATTTGGATTGCGTATGTAAAAAATTTTAATCTCCGTTATGACTGAAAAACAATGTTAAGCAATAAAACTTTATCTTCAGTAACAGACAATTAATATGATGTCATGCGGCGTGACGGTCATATTTGGCAGTAATGAAAAAATCAGTCAGAGGTATAAACTATTGGATTGCTAAGTCTGTTATTGCAATGGTATTCTGTAATCGATAAAAGAAAAACTTGCAAATGATGTCATATTTGATTTGAAATAAGTAGTGATCTTCGTATTCAAATATTACAACTCCGTTTATTCGAACGGATATACGTCTGTGACACCTGAAAATCGTCAATCTCTTCTGAATCTTTGCGATAGCGCAAACAATGCATGTACAAGGGGTCGACTGAATATTCTGTACTTAATTAGGTCTTACCATTAATACCACCATCTATATAAACCTCAATACTAAAGTCATGTTTTCGTGAGTCGCAATTGAGCTTCCATTTTCGCGATCACGGTTTTCAACTGGGGAGTTTTTATTACACTGCGTCGCAATCTTCTCCACCTCACCCATCCCTTCATTTCTTCGCCGCGCGGCAAAAGTCGCTTTTTCCACGTGCGTGGAATCTGAGGGAAAGCCAAAGGCGTGGTGTGATGAACGCGCGAGGCCTGGCTATCAGAGAGCCGTTTCCCGATCGCTTTAAGCGACTGGACCGGGAGAGCGCAGCTCTCTCTCCCCGCGATTTTCGGTCGTATTTCAGGCGCCCCAAAAGACTTCTGAAGCATTCGTCAGTGGAGAATTCCCAAAAGGTTTTAAACCCCTACGATTGGCAGCATGAAGTACCTTTGAACGGCCATCATCAAAGCCGTTTTCATGACAAACTTAAACGAAGGCGATTTACAGAAAGCGCAAAAAGGGGATGCATTCCATCCGACGTCAATTCCAATGTCGAATCGGGTCAGTTTACCGGAAGCCTGTTGAAATGTGTCACTTGTATCACCTATCTATGGCTCTAACCTTTATCGTTTATCAGAAATTATTTCTTTTTAACCCCAAATCCGCGTCATAAAGCCTGCTGTGCATGAAGAAACGTTCTTGAAAATCCTTTGATATAATTTAGTTCATTTCTGGTGTAAAATCTTGGTGGATTATTTTTTGTATTTTTCTGAGATTCCTGAGTTATATCATTTTTCCCTAAGGTAAGATATTGGTCACGAATTTTACGACATAAACCCAAGTTTTTCGCAGAAGACTCTACATAATGGTTTTTGAATGCGAAAAGAAGGCTGAGGTGAGAAACACAGGGTACTTGTCCATTATTCTGGTACTCATAAATTTTTACTTATATCAGGTAATTGCTCTCTCCAGTCATCATAGTCCAAGAATTTAGCATTTTAAGTATACTCTCCTTTTTAAATAGAATATTTTCTGCATTTAGAATGAGATTTTCCCCCAAAACCGAATTTGTGGAGACAACAGGAGAAATAAAACAATAACTAGCTCCAATTTTAGAGTTTCCTCATATAGCACTAAAAATTATAACATATTGATATTAAGGTTAAGAAAAGAAAATCACCATCACGTTATTTTATTTATCCATGTAATAAAGCCAATAGCCTCACGATGGAACCTCCATCGAGTAATGAAGTCCTGTCCAGATTTCACTCGAGGGAAATGAGGTTTAGAAGAGTCAAATGCTATTTTAGCCCCATTTTCGAATTATGATTATATTAAAAATCTTACCAGCAAAATTAAGGGCAAGTCAAGTGGGCCACAAAACCTTTAACTTTGAAGAACATAAAATAGTTAATTTGTTAAAAAAATAAACAATCCATACAGATCAAATTACAGAAGTTATGCATGACGAAGGATTATTTAGCAACAATTCTCTAATGACCAGTTTTCCTTCAGACACGGCATATGTTTGATAATTTTTTGTACGGTAATTATAATATTTTATCAAAACGCTACCTTATGGTCATTTCTGACAATGCTATTTTAGGGAGTTAAGATATACAAATGTAGTGATATCTAATTTACCTCACAATATTTTGGGACAGTTTACACAACAAGAGTTAATAGTAGGCTGCTGGAGTAGGACAACATATTGCCGTTATCAAAGGAAGGAAATCGAGGTCTGTAATTTTTATTGAAATCTTTATGTGCAGGAAACATTCCAAGTTGGTACTACCCGGCGGGAGTAAACTAATCCTAGTGACGACATTGAGGAAGTTACCTGACTATCTGTTAAGTCGTCGAGTGTATATTTTTAAATAAATAAATAATATAATTATTAAATCAATTTTATTTAAAATACCAGTACTTTTTATTCCTTTGCTCCAATATTCATCTTTATTTGGAAATTTTAATGTGTTCTGTGTTTGAAAAACAGTCGAGTAAATGTGGCCTTAGTATATTTAACTAATAGCTCCTTTCGTCAACAACATTCCAATAGTATCCTTATAGCTTTTAAGGTCAACACTTTTTAAGCGTCAAATATCCTTAACCAAAGTAGTTTTAGATGA
The DNA here is from genome assembly GCA_963169105.1 of Ceriagrion tenellum. Lineage (NCBI taxonomy): Eukaryota > Metazoa > Arthropoda > Insecta > Odonata > Coenagrionidae > Ceriagrion > Ceriagrion tenellum. Next base: position 6,776,324 of record OY720641.1, on the reverse strand, counting down.
CATTAATAAATATTTTCTCGGCTGATACACCCTTAGGAGGAGATGTTTCAGGTATCGGGACCGGAAAATAAAACTTACGTTGAGCATGTTAAGTTCTACTTTCATGAAGGAAAAGGAATGAAAAGACGTGCAGCTTGCGGCCAAGGGGTGTAACATGCATCTACTTCTTCTAGATTTAGCAAGCCAGCTCGTATCCTCATAAACTCTATCTCTCTAATCATTTAGTCTTTCATCACCGTCGTGTTGCCTTGGAACGCAGTCGCTCAAATATTGGTCTACGATTCTTTTCTAAAAAAACTAATTTATATTTCATCAATGGTGGCTTATGAACAATATACTAAACACTTTAAAAATACCATGCTAAAAATATTTGTTTATTTTCCTGATAAGAACATGTATTCATGGAATTTGGCACGTGATACTCTTCCTGAATCCTGATTTTATTAATATGAAATTTAAACCCCACTTTGACTTAGAATTGGTTTATCTATCTCCTAAACTATATATAGATTTCATGATTTTAATTTCCATATTTTCGCAAAATTGTACTATTAATATTATTCCTGTCTCGTAGGTAATAATTGTCATATATAATGAAATTATTATTTTGGCCGTTGGATGAAGTGCGACGATGGTTTTAATTCTTTACTTTTTCATATCCAAATTATCTTATCCAAAACATCTTTGTTTATAAATATTGTTTGGGATTTCTCTTTCCCACAGTGATTTTTTTGGTAAATTAAGCCTCGAATAAATAAATATTTAAAAAATAATTTATGCCTGTTTACCTGGATTTAGTCTACGTTTGCAATATATTCCACTGTAGAAACTCAAAGCCATATAGTATATTTTTTACTCAATTTCTTTAAAATTAATAACATAGATCACTTTAGTTAAGCAGACTACAAATCAAAACATTGCTTTTTTAATTTGTTTGCTATCTGTTATTATGTTAAGCAGAGCAGTTGCAGAGCCGAACAATTTTCCTGGGATATTTCATAATTTAATTGCAATATTCAGCGTATTTTACTTGCCGTTAAGCCTTTTTATTTCCATATTTTATTAAAATAACAAAAGTCTCGTTTAGAATCTTGATATTACTCCGATCAAAGTATGAACGCGTTATTAAACGAGTCGTTTTTCTGTTTTTAAAATTCTTTTATGAGAGTAACTTCATGGAGAAGATCGCAAAATCAGAGCATGCGATGGAAAAGTCGATTATGGCGGGTACGTAAAAGCGGAATAGAAACGCCATATCCAGAATTTTATTTTATCCTACTTATTTACCAATATTCGACCTCTTTTGAGTCAAAATTCTCTCCGTTTCCTCTCCCAATCACTATCCTACTCCTGCTCACGGAAGACGCGTTCTATTTGCTCCCAGCTCAGAGCCTACCCTTGTGTTGCCTCTATTTGCCACCTTTTCCATCTCCTCTGTCCCTCTCTTGCCCACGGTGCGAGGATGCGGACCAATTGGGCGAAAATCCTCTTTCTCTTCCCCTCCTCTCCCATATCCTTCACCCCGCCTCCCCCCCCCCGCCCCCACCTCACCGACCACTCTCCGCAACTTTCCTTTGTTCTGCAGTTGTTCCCCTCGATCGCCACGAGGGAATGAGAGAGCGAAACGGGTCGAGTACTCCCTCCTCCTCCTTCGTCCCTCAATGGACGCATTCCAATGCGCTGCTAAACACTTCCACCCTCCCCTTCGAACGGGATTTGCGTTACATCGACTGCGATATACCGTAGATATCGCCATGCGATATTTTTCATCAAGACGGTATTACGCATGGCAGTTGAAGTCTATGGAAATAGTTTGTATAGCGACCTATCAGTTTGTGTCACTTTATGCAGAGCATCGTTCTTCTCACAAGTTACCTCCGGTTTCGTTTGAAGAAACTTATAGAATAGAAAATAGTCTTTATTGTTCTGGGACTTTAAGTCCCCTGGAACATAGAAAAGAAATAAATACATGCCATAACATAAAAGATTACAAAAAACTAAGCAATTTTACATGGGTAATCAGTCATGTTTCTCTTGAACGTAGAAATTGTAATAGAGGTTCTAACATTTACAGGTAAACAATTCCATAACTTGCAGGAGGAAATTAGGAAAGAGTGCTCAAATAATAAGGTATGGAATTTAGGGGCTAAAAATAACTCAGTGACACGAGTTGATCTTTTACCTGTATCTACATTACATATAAAATTTTCATACAAATAGGTGGGGTTTTTGGATTTCAGAACCTTAAACACGTATAAAGCCTTTTGCAGTTTTTGGGCGTTTATCCAATTTCAGCCATTTAATTTTTTCGTAATAAGGCGTGACGTGTTCATCATAGCGGATATTGAAAACAAAACGCAGACAGGAGTTTTGAAGACGCTGCAGCTTAATGCACAGTTCTGAGTTAACATCTGAGAAAATGATTGAACAATAGTCAAAATATGGGAATACCAGAGTTTGAACCAGCTTCTGGCGAAGTGAAATTGGGAGCAGATGCCTGAAGTGCTTCAATTGGTACATAGTATTATACACATTGTTAGATATAGCTTTAACGTGCTCCCGCCAGCTCAAGGTGTTATTTAAATGAACCCCGAGACTTTTCACTGAAGTCGAGTAATCTATAAGGATATTCTGTACTCTTATTTTGGGAGGGCCATTCATTGAGATGAAGTTCAGATAGGAAGGACTACCAAATATTGTTGACTTAGTCTTCTCAGGATTCAACTTCAGCCGATTAACAGCTAACCATTTACAGATAGATTGGATATCTTTATTGATCAATTCAACAGCATTTTCTATTTCCTTTGGGTGGGATTCGAGATAAATCTGCAAGTCGTCTGCATAAAGATGGTATTTGCAATGAGATATGATGCTAGTGAGGTCTTTGATATATATAGTGAACAATAGGGGTCCAAGAATTGAGCCTTGCGGGACTCCCCGGGGAACAGGTAGAAAACTTGATTCTTTACATTCACCGTATTTAACAGCCTGTTGCCGATCGGATAGGTAAGAATGAAACCAGAACAGAACGGAGGGAGATAACTGAAGTTGAGCCATGCGTCGTAGTAGAATATCATGATCTACGGAATCGAAGGCTTTGCTAAGGTCAAATTGAACTAGAATTGTGATTTTTCTTTCGTCTATTGACCGACGAATGTCATCTGTTATTTTAATTAGTGCAGACTGAGTGTTGTGGTTTTTACGAAAGCCCAATTGATATTTGTCAAAAAAGTTCAGCCGAGATAGATGATCTACCGTAGAGTTGTACACAAAGCGCTCAAGGGATTTTGAGAGAGCACACAACACAGCAATGGGCCTAAAATCAGACATATCTTTAGGCGCTGGAATTTTATTGATAGGACGGATTATTGCAGATTTCCAGAGAGTTGGAAATGTAGAGTAATTTATGGAAAGGAAGTAAGCATAAAATGTTACGATTTTATAAACGTCTGATTTGGTTTATCAATGCATCCACACACAGTACTTCACACGTTTCATTTTATTAGTGAAATCAGCAATTGATGTGCATCTATTTAGCGTATTGAGTGAGAGAACGTTTATTATTCTTATCACCCTAAAAAACTGTTCGCTTGTTTCACTTGGTACCCACTTGCACACGAGCCAAAAATTTGCACGCCCATACCGTTTGACTATTTTTTGGTCACAAAGTGACACTTGCAGTTTGAATTAAGGTGAGATATTTCTGTCCGTAACCTCTTCGTGCGCGGCGGAGTGGAAGGAGAACCAAAACCGAGAGTGTGCTTACATTCAAATTATTCAAATTTTGCCACCGAAAACAATATCAAAGAAACAATTCTCTAAAAAACTTTGTAGTCAAATGCTCATTTATATCCGAAACCTGAAATGCGATATTTGCAAAATATCTATCTGCATTATATTACAAACATTTTAAAATGCATGTTAATGAGAAAAATAGGGCATTTCTAACTTTAATAGTGTTATGAAAATAATTGACCACGTATGTGTCGAAAAATAGAGATTTTCGTGTTCGGTCACCAACATGTTAACATTTCGCATTAATTTGTAATGGTAAATTTCTAGAGGAAAATCGTTAATATATATTAAGGAGATTTATACAAATAATTTTTTCTTGATTAATGGTTATACTTAAGCCTTTAGTAAAGATTTTGCATTTTTCATTGCGAATCTAATCGTATGTCATTTGCTGAAAACCGGCAGATCTAAGGATCAGGATATTGCTAATAATGGCCCAATTATTCTACTATAAATATTGTTAAATTATAATAATATTAATAAATAACTAATGTGTATTAATTTAATTGCTTTAGGTTCATTAAATTTTAACTTCATTGACTTAAATCAAAAACAAAAAATTCATTGACTTAAATGTAAGATGTGCTCATCACGGCCATGATTAGGACTTACTTAGTGCCATTGGTGGCATTGGTGACATTTTTTTATCTCATGGTGAATTTCATCCCTGGCCAGCTGAAATCAGATACTATCTATTATACTTTTAAAGAGGGCCCAGTTTTGAACGAGATTTCAAGTATAATTCAAGCTGAATATTCCATAAGTTTAATTAAAATGTACTGTTTGCAATAGCTGTTAATAAACTGCAGAGAAATGGCACCAAAAAATTATTACAGTGGCCAAAAATAGCTTTTGGGAAGACAATTTCTTCCTTTCAAAGAGATAACTTCAAAATGATCTAAATTGCGATTATTTTCATAAACATTTCAAGTTATCTGAGTTGCTTGATAAGTTTTATGCTACATTTGCTTTAAACTTCAAATTGGCACAGTATATTTGTTTCAATATTTCAATGCTCAATGTTGCCAAATTCCACCATTTAAAATGCATCTCTAAAGACTTAAAATATGCAATTACCTATGTTTCATCTTAACTAGTTGTATCGAAATGTTTTTAGGTGCAAAATAAATCTTATATTATTTACATTAATAAGTGTTCTCAACGATACCTTCGGGAACTTCAGCTCACGTCAAAGCCCAAGTTTTAGGTCTCTAACTGAGTGTTCCGACCTTGGATTTGAACTAGACTTTAAAAATGGACCGGAATTAGGGAGAGGAGATTTGGGATTTGGTGGATCTGTGTGAGAAAAGGACCTTGAATACAATGGGGTGAGAATTACGAGTGAGACAGGGGGGGAACGATCGGATCGCCTTTTAAGTCTCGCAGGAAAAGGGAGCGAGTCCGGATGCCAGTTACGGCTGAGAGGACCTTCCCTTTTTCTTGGTAGTATTCTTTTTTTCCTCCGTGTGGTGGCGCCGCGGAAGGACGGCGAAGAAGCGAAGCAGGACGGAGCCAGGGGGGGGGGGGTGAAGGGAAGAGTTAGGGTGGCTGAGAGAGGTGGCGATGCGACAAGGGCGCGGGGGAAGAAAGAAAGGGTTTCGCACGGCGAACGCTGCGATGCCTCGGAAGAAGGATCAGTGGGATGAGTGTAACGAGGGGAAGGGGAAATGAGGAGCGCAAGGTCGAAAGGCATCCGAAATTAGATTCCCCCGATGCAGATGGATTCTCAAATCCTTTTCGGTGCGAAGGAATTTACGCTTTCCCTCGGATGCTTCTCCGGTGGCGGAAATAATCTGCCCTTTAATTGTTTCGCTAATGCTTACAATGCGTCTGTTTTATTTTTCCAGCCGAATATCTATACTGATAAAAGCCAATTTATATTGGGTGAGTGGTGCTAACGATGATGGAATCGGCGGAACTGATTTACTAGATTTATGCGCCATTTATTTCAAATAGCAGCACATATACCTAGGATAAAATTATCATATTTCAATTTTTGATCCAGATAAAGTTTAAATTGAAAAAATACACTCTTTAAACTGATAAGCCGAGTGTTGAATTCGCTAAGCAGCTATTTGATTACCGTCAACAACGTGCTCTTTAGCACAGATGCTCATATTTGGTAAACATTGATAATGACCTCCAAATATTAAAATATTAAACGTTAACTGAGAAACAATCAGACAAAATATGGGTTAACCTTATAAAAAAAATGTATAAATGATGTCTATACAAATAGCAGTCCATTATTGGATATTTTTACCATCGTTTCACTCTGGTTATTACCTTGATTTTTTATAAATTGTACTATAGGATCGAATATTGCCATGGATGGTCGTTTTTTACATTTGAGATAGTTGGTGTATGACTTCAGTATTAATTATCATAGAGATTCGAAATGCTACGTGGTTAAGGCAACGCGTTTACGTGCATATAAAATATCTGTAATCAACTTCTTTCATTCAGTTTGCATTATTATCTCACTGCGTGCCGGTTGCCATTTAATTGGTAATATGTATTCGTTCACTTATGATCGTTTGTTCTTAAATCACCCGATATTCATTTTACAATGCTTTTCTCAATTTATCTTTTTTTATTAATATTAGTATGAATGTAATCATCGTCTCTCATCATTATCCTTCAAATATATATTTAACATGTTTATTAACAAAGTTTAAGTCCCTTTTCTCAGGAAAATCGTAACTGAAAAGTTAATCAATTAATTGGGAGAGGTGAGATATTGATAGGTCGAAAATATAATAATTATTTTTGTGCAAGGATTTTATCTAAGACAACTGCCGTATCACTGAAAAAAATATGTTAGCAAAAACAGTGGCACCGAAGCGCTTTTTGAAAAGATATGATTAATTGAGAACTCAGCTCAGAGGAAGTTTCTTTCATTGAAGTAGAGAGAAGACATTTTTCGATGACGTCGTATCAATGGCCTATGCAGTGGCCTTGGACATGAAAACTTTAAATGTGCATTCGCCAAAAACGGTAGAATATAATTGAAAGTGCACGCATGCAACTTAATACGCTACGCCAAAATATTCGTGAGCAGAATATCTCGGCATCATCTTTAAGAATGCCCTCAAGGTATGAGGGCATTCTTAAAGATGTTGAGGGTGAAGCTGGGTGATGCGTTCGGGAGGAAGCCTTTGGAAAACATGGATCTTTGTCTCCTGTCACTTATCCTTGACCCAAATTTCTCCGCTCTACTCCACATCTTGGCATCTCATCCGCGGTTTCAATTCACCATTGTGAAGGAGAGATATTGACTCGAATGAGAGGTAGAATTTGCAATCGAAGCGTCTTATCTTTTCGCTCGGGTCGCACTGCGATTCTGAACGTGAGATACACCTCACGGACGCTTCACGAACTCTGTATACATTCCAATCTATTTTATAGACGCGACTGCAATCTCAAGTTCCACTAAGCTAAGATACGAGCAAAGTTTTGCCTCTACGAAGTTTAATGCAGTTCTGGAGCTCACGGAATGCGCTTTAAGTACACATCAAAGTGTACTAGGATGGTGATTAAAAGTTATACCCTCTATTTTTAAAAAAAAATTGTGTGTGGTTTATTCCGTTTCCTCTTTTGATTTTGTTGCTCCGTGTCCTGAAATTTTGAGATTGAGTTTCATGTGTTGGCTAGAGCGCCTACGTTCTATCGCGAGGGTTACGGTTCATCGGTGACCCAGTCCCGATTTGTATCTCCATTCACTTACAACCCTTCGAGTCGCCACAGAAGCATGTGGTAGGGTGTTTTTATTCACGATCCACGAAAGGGAGGAAATAGAGAAAAGAGGACGAAAGCGAATTGTGTGACTACTACTTTTCAATCTTCAGGTCAATGTCATTCTGTTTCTGTCACAATCGCTAATCGAGGGTGGAAAGAAAGAACTTTAGAACCTAGAACTTCGGCAGTGTATATCTCTCATTCTCTTGTTTCTGTCGGCTCCAGAAATATAGCGCGGGAAAATAATATCTTCTGTGTCGTACTGAAACTCGCCTGGTCTGAATGTTTAAATTAATCTAAATACGTCATTTGACCATCGAGATTCTAATAGCTCCGAACTATTTACATGATATTTGTAGCAGGTTTAATTCGGAGTGCATAGTAATCCGTCCGTCGTTTGGAGCATAAAACGATAAGCCCGTGCAAGACTGTACTGACTATTGGTCAATTCCAACTCTTGAGTTTCTTCCTCCCCTCACTTCAATTCGCAAATAGCCAATTCCTGATAGCATGCGTTCCTATACCTCCGATTCCTCAAAGTTGGTTAAATTGAAATTGTTTTTTTTTCCTCTACGTATAGATTTGAGTGAAAATTTGCAGTGCGCTAAAAGGAATCAATGGTGAAATGGAACTAATCGAACGTGCTATAAAGATCGCTACCTCAAAAAAATGAATAAATACGTTTTTTGTCACGTTCTTTTGGAATTGAAAGAACACATTTTTTTCAAGGAGGTTCCACAGAGACTGAGCAAGTGAAGACAAATACCAAGTACCAATTTTTTTCAAAAGGTTATTGAAATCCTTCGTTCCCTGATTTCTTGGTTTAGCTATAGAAAAGGAAAATTTAGGCACAGGAAATGCGCATCATAAAAAGAGAAAGTTATAAATAAATGTCTTCTTTTAGAGAAATCATGGCTGATTACGCAATACGATATTGAAACTCTGTTTGACACAAAAGTATAAATTAAGCATTGTTCTTAACTGCATACACTCAATTTTTTCATTTATAAAAATAGACTATTTTTGGTGTAATTTGTATATTTTTCGTGAGACCAATTGTTAATTTTTTATCTGATGACCACGCATATCTACGCTAATTGAGGGTAGCGTTTACATAAATTTTACCTTTATTACCTACCTAAAGCTTTTATGTGTTAATTAATTGCTTCCTTTATTTCATATACAAACTTGGTCCTTCTCAGCCAAATGGGTTGTCAGAATGTTCCAAAAATCGTTCAAAAAAGCGGCACGTACAAAAATGTCAAATTGCAATCACATATGGCATAGAATAACGATTTTCAATGGTCTAAGTACAATACATTTGGCAACATTAAAATTAATTGATATATATTATCATAACAGATAACAAGTTTTAAATTCCAAATTTTAAATTTCATTAATCAACCATGCTTCTACTTTTTAATTCACCTCTTCTAATCCCTTTTATATCTTTTTGATGATCGAGTGTGTCTGGTACATATTTGTCCAACCTTTTACCAGACAAGTTATAATAATTATATGTTGCCAACACAGGAGAATTTTTTTAGCATACAATGAGTATTTTTACATGGAATTTGAAAATCTTTTTAAAATAAATTTTCTGTAATTATTATCAAATTTTATAATTTATCAACATTTTTTACTTAAATTTTATACATAAAAGTCAGTATTAACACTATGTTTACCTCTTTCTACATCAATGAATCTCAATATTCTCTTTTGGTTTCTGATTATTGAGTACAATAGAGTACTCGTAGCCATTCCCCACACTGTTATTCCATATCTCATAACACTTTGTAGCATGGCGTTATGCATCATAAGTTTTTTGGCCGGAGGTACTGTCTTTGAGCATAAAGGTTTGATATGCAATAATTATCATTTTTTATTTACTTTATCAATATGATGTCGAAATTTAAAATTATCATATACTATGACACCTAGATATCTGTACTTTTCCACCTGAACCAAAGTTGGGCAGGTGGAATTGACATCACAAGCAATACCATTGCAGTGAATACAACTGTGAGAATGCTATTTTATCTTTACCTCTTTCCTCTTGTAGCTCATTGAGGATATATGCATATTTGACGTTTTATCTTTAGTTATTATAAAATTATTTTCATGTGACCATAAATAAAATCTGTTAAAATAGAATTGAATTCTTTTATGGCTTGTTTCAAATTGTTTATGAGTACTAATAATTACTATGTCGTCAGCTTACATTATAACTTCACAATGTTTAATTACTAAATCTATATCATTTATTTATATTAGGAAGAGGAGAGCCCCCAGAGTTGAGCCTTGAGGAACTCCATATCTTACTATTTCAGTGTCACTATATGTGTCATTAATTTGGACTCTAACCTTCCTATTATTTAGGTTGCTTTTAAACCAGGTTAAAATATGACCTCTAATCCCAATATTCTCCAGTTGACTTAATAAAAGGCCAATATCTAAGGTATCAAATGCTTTTCATAAATCAATAAACAGCGCAATAATTGAAAAGTTTTACCTAAATTATCATTTATTATGCTAGCAAAATGTTCAACAGTACCTTTAGGTCCCTTAGATTTTGAAATCCGTACTGATGCTTTGACAGCACCTTTTTAAGAGTCGAGAATCCTAAGAGATGGTTATATATATTTTTTTTCCAAGATTTAGTCAATGAAGCTTAATATAGAAATATGTCTATAATTGTTAAAGTTAGTTTTATTTCCCCCTTTAAACAACGGTTTAATAATAGCAACTTTCAATTCCTCTGGCACAACTCCTTTCATGAGACAACTCCTTTTAAGCTTCGATTTCTTATGTTTGAAAGGAGTTGCATTATTTTTTTATTTTGATTCGCTGAAAGTAATAAACATCAATTTCATAATATTGAAACGAGAAACTTTCACTTGGTGGAAGGCCGTCATAATGAACAAAATGAAATTTGTGACTTCCACGATTAACTTAAAACTTACGACCGGTTTCGGCTTACGACCGAAGATGGCTTGACAGCTGAATCTGGTCGTAAGTTTGAAATAAATTTTGGAAGTTACAAATTTTATCCTGCTAATTATTAACATAAATTTCAATCATTCCGCAATTATAGTTTTAATGGATGCCTTTTCGCTGTGGACGTTGACTGCAAGCCATGTCTGTGAAATCACCACATTTTGTCTGAAAAAGCAAGATGGTGAGATGCATCTTTTTCTGCTTAATCACCTTTACAAACTTTTTCGCTTCTCAAAAGCAATTTTCCATGAAAATTACATTTACATTAGATAGAAAAATACTGATAAAAGTTTTAAACACTTAATAATTTCCACATGAGATTTTTATTGTCACGATCCAGGTTTAGTCTCTGTGCCTCATCATCAGGTGACGCCGCATGTCCTACATATTGCATATCGCAGAGAAAAGAAACCTGGGTCGTGAAAATAATAATCTCATGTAGAAACCTATAATCATGAAGTTATTCTTGAAAGTTACGCCTGAAACCGTCACTTTATAAAATAGTACATTTCTTAATGAGTACAACAATCGTACTTTTCCACATTTTTTCATATTATCAGTACTGCGCGTTTCAAATCACAGTCTTCATCAGGTACAAAATTTGTACTTGATGTTCGTCTTGTACCTGATTATGACATTGTGAGTCGAAAAGCGTAGTACTGGTAACAAAGAATTATGGAAAAGTGCGATTATTTTTTTCATAATGACGAACTTCCTCTACATTACGCCTGAATCAGTGAAACTTTTTCATCTTATTCTTCCCGTTCTCCGGTTGAGCACCGTGTAATTTTAAGTTAAATATGAGGGAAAAATAGCAGGAAAATGTGACGTTTTGTTATCGTATATGTATTATTGAGGACGTGTCTTTGTATAAGTATTCATGATGTGAATAAAATGAACTTTATGTCCTTTCTCGGTGGAACCGCCTAAAAAATGTTCCCTTTATTTTTTTTCGATGCGTTGATCTGTAGCCCTCTGTTTCGTTTCTCCTATGTCGAGCAGCGGGGCTGAAGACGAGCGACCCGTTCGACGCCTTTCCCAAGAACTACTGGCACGACTTCACGTCGCCGTTCACGGAGGCGTACGAAGACGAGGGAGGACCGATCCCGAGGTCGCGTGGAGGCATGGGACGTCTCGAAGACGAAGACGAAGAGGCGCTCGAGGACAACACGACGCCGGAACCGCTGCCTTTCTTCGAGGACTTTGCCAACGCCACCAACATCACCACGCAACTCGGGAACACCGTGTTCCTGCACTGCAAAGTGAACGACCTACGAGACAAGACGGTGAGCGAAACGTATTATTACATCACCCAGTGAACTGCATTCATGCTTGAAGATATCGAAAAAATGAGCGAAACCGATCATAATTCATCTACATCTATGAAATACCGTGAAAGTCACCAATAGGGTGTGTGGCTCAGGGTATTCCACACCAGGCATGACACACTCATCACAAGTCAAATTAGAGCCGCGCACCTTACCCCGTCCGCATGGCGCATGTCAGATGCAGAGAGGATAATAATGCGCGGTCAGACCGGAAACCAGGAGAACGCTTCACAGACTAAAATGCTACCGTGCAACACTAGTTATGATACAATTAATGGTTTTAATTATAATTGTGATTAATTAATAGTCATACGATGTGCTAAACGATGCGAAAAGCTAAGTCATGCCGGATATTTCATCCGGGTCAAGTAATGAGCACAAGTACAAAAATTATTCTACCTAGTGAGAGTCAAAGTTTCAAGGAATCAATCTAATGCAACTGCTTTGATCCCTTATTGAACGTAAAAAAATGACACGCTAAATCTATGGATTCTTCAGTTTGTTTTCTTAATCTAATGCCTGTGATCGTTTCCACTTGCATGTGTTCAAAGCATCACTCATAATTCGACGTTTATAATTTTTGAAACCACCCGAAATTAAAACATTTGTTGAATAAGCACCAAACACTAAACAACCACATTGAGACGAAATGACCATCTTACTATCCAACAACCGTATGTAAGATGGAGTACCCACACACTTTACCTGAAAAAATACTCTAATAGGGGAATGACTTTAAGAACTTTTGTGAAATGTGGTCTCTCTTTTTTTATTTTGTATTTTTGTCAATGTTGAACAGTTCATCATCATTAAGTATTCTACCACCTGATTTATAGGTTTTTTGGACAGTACTTATCCTAATCCGTGTTCATGAGCCCGCCATTAGACCCCTCTTGAATTCTACACATCGTGTCCTGCTTTTTACTACGTCCAGAGTTCCCATTATTTTTCCTTCCTCTTTCGCGCTTCCTTCTTCCCTCTCTATCGCCCTCTTCATTTCATATTCCCTTTCATTTCAATACGTCCTCCATCCATCTCGTCGGTCTCATCCAAATCTCCGCTACTAGCATCCTCTCCTCTCCAACCATATCTAATACCTCCTCGTTTGTCCTTCTCGCGCCGCAGCTCACCCTCTCCATCCTTCTCCACACTCACATCTCAAACGCCTCATGCCGACATACATCATCCCTTTGCAATGACCAAATCTCCGACCCTTTCTAGGCCAGGCTCCAAATTAGAGTTTTCACCAGTCTTTTCTGTACATCTCTACTCAGAACCCCCTCATCTATTCCATCCTCTTTGTAAATGCTTCTTCCATCATGGCAATTCTACTTCTTATCTCGTATAAAAAATATGTGAAACATGAGCCCTGAGGTCAAGCGATATCAAGTTAGCAAAATGTCACCGATGGAGTGAATTTCTTTAATTTAAAATGAAAAACATATCACCCTAATGCAATTAAAAAAGAGATTGAGAAAACATAACATCTTCATTCACATTTCACTTTACCATACGCGTTTTCTGGTTTCTATTTAGTTTTTAATACACTCTGGCTCTTTTTCATACGTCAGAAGTTCCTGCCCTATTCCTTCCTCTTTCATTATTCCCAAGTGTTCCCCATCCCATCTCTTTCATAAATAAACCCGTACCTCACAACATGTCCTCCATACATCCTCTCTGCCTTCTCCGAGTTTACGCTACTAGTTTCCTTTTCTTTTCCAGATGCATGATAATATCTGAATTTTTATGGAATTTTTCTCACCATCTCTTGTGGACTAGAATAACATCATGCATTGTCGAAAATCAGGAACTCAGTACACTTGCTTTCCAAGCTCATCCCATGAAAACAGCGCTAGAAGAAAATCATCCAGATTATTTATGAACCTATTCCTTCATTTCAAAAGGCCTTGGACAAGGTTTCTCACAAAAAACTCATATTTAAATTACAATCATGCGGAGATAATAGAAAAATAGTGAATTGGATGAGGGATTGTATCAGCGATCGAAAATAAAAAGTAGTTATTGATGGTTTTAACTCTGATATGATCGAAGTCACATCTGGTGTCCCTCAAGGAAGTGTGATTGGCCCTCTTTTATTCATTATTTATATAAATGACCTAAGTTCTAGAGTTAGCAGTAAAATAAGATTATTTGTAGACGTTACAGTTATCTACCGTGAAATGAACGAAGAAGCAGTCTTTGAAGTTCTGTCATTGAACCTTAACAAAGTTCATTCGTGGTGCCAGGAGTGGGGGTTAAAGTTAAATATCATCAAATGCACCACACTTCATTTCCTGGGAAAGTCATCACAAAAATGTTATACCTATACTGTGGTGGAGTAAACATAAAATCTTCAGATACAGTAAAATATATTGTAATTACCTTAACTTCTGATATATCGTGGGGATTATACCGAAAAAACATTTGTGGCACAGCATTAAATAAACTAGGTTTGTTAAACGTATAATAGGAAGGTCCTCGGATGAAAAAATAAAAGAGAGATGCTACTTCGCTCTGGTTAGGCCACACCTCGAATTCGCCCCGAGCATTTGGGACCCTGGTCATAAAGATTTAACCAAAAAAAATAAATAAAATACAAAGGAAAGCAGCGCATTTCGTTAAAACTGCTACGAGCATACATTTAGTGTCTCACAACTTTTAGAGGGATTAAGGTGGGAGCCCCTAGAGACTCGGAGGCTACATGCTTGGCTTAGTTTGCTTGACAAACTCAGAACTGATGTTTTTCTTCGCGACACAGAGAATATTATCATCACTCCTCACTGCATCTCTAGGTCTGACAGATGCGATAAAATAAGAGAGGTACACTGTCAAACATATAGGTACAATAACTCGTTCTTTCCGCGCAAAATTAGTGACCACAATAAAAATTGAGCTCCACTAATTACACTCCTATAATTCATATCACCATTTCATCTCCCAAAAACTTACATCTTCACACGGCTGGTGACCTATCACCCCCTACCACACGCCCATGCGACGGCTTTCAGGGTATTTTGTAGATGTAGATATAGAAACTTTCAATAGTTTTCAAAAAATTTTATATTTTAAATATCCAATGTAAATCAATATTATTATTAGCATTGCTTATCAGGTTCAAGAGTCAAACCCATAGGGATAAAACACAAAATGTTTATCCTTCTTACGCAAACAAGAACCTAACATTTCTTAAACTATTAACTTCTGCCATGCCTAGCGCTTATATGTATATCATTGATATCCAATGATATTTGTGCTGCCCAACTCATCACGCTCTATTTTCTCTCCGAGGAGAATTTTTGGGCTTCCAATCGCTCTAGATGAATTTCCATTAAGTCATGTTTTGGAACCTTATGAAGTTTAAAACACAACTGAGTACAGTGTAATCTAGCATAGTCATCAATTTTCAAAAAGTTGCGAATGGCATTTTACTCTAAGTGCGGCAAAGAAAATTACTTCAAAATCACATTTTACTGAAAGAGAAACTGATGCCAACTAGTCGGAATTAAACTTAGATTTATTGATGGAGACAGTTATAATTGTGGTCTCCATTCTCTTTTCGTCGTTGTAACGCATTATCTTGTGCTGTTTATTGCGTCTTCTACTCCTCTCTCCTTTTAGTTTGCGTCGCTTAGTCCATAGCGTTAGTATATCAGCTTCTATATTCCAAAGTTTTCTTGAATAGCTCAATTGCATATCAGAGAGAGCACAAAGAAGGAAATGTCTTCTTACTAATAAAAATCATTAAATATGTTGAAATCCATCAAAAATCTTACTGAGGAAAAAATTGCTTGGATTTTTAATTAAATCGTTTGAATAATTAATTCTCTTCGTCGCTTTAGTATTAAGGTTCATTATCCCTCACGTATCACATTCGTGACCTTTAGCTGACTTGAAACAATTTTAAAATCAGTAAATTATGCCTCAATACACATATGTTAATTTTTTTCCTCTTCTATCTCCTTTAGATTTTGCCAATTTTTTATCTCCGTCATGCATGACTGCTTCGATTCGATTGCCATAGAGTTCAACATAATTTTGGATCGCAATTTTTCTTTCGTATTTCAAGAGTTATATTATTTATTATCGTCAAGGGAACTTGTTGCAATTATAAAAAAATAGCCAATTGATCGAGCGTCAGGGGTATATGCGTCCCTTGGGAACACCTCGGAGGACAGTCAAAGTGAGGGATACAATATATTCAATATGGTGGCGAAATTAAGAGACAACAGATGGCAGCCGCATGCGGGACGGATCCAGTATAGCGAAAAAAAATAATCGAGACCGTTTTCAATTAGCATTCACGCACTCTGTGATCCCTCCCCAAAGCCCACTTTTGTCCGTGTACTCGAATTTTATGGATAGTGCTCCCGTCTCTGCTTGCTTTCAGACTCAAGTGACTCTGAAAACTGCGAAAAATCTGATGCAAAAGGAAAATAATGGGTTTGCTTTAATGAAATTCTACTGGGATCGAATTTCAGTTGATGAGCCCTTTCAAAAACTTACAGATTCAGTTCCCTATTCAAGAGTTTTTCTATTCACGAATGCACAAAGTTACTTCTCTAAGGTTGCTAGACCTAATACATGTAATAACGTAGTTTTTTATTTCTCAACCAGTTATGGTGTATTTACAAGGACCACTACAACCCTGATTTTACGTTTCCAAACGTCTCGTACATTATTCCATACCTCAATGGCTCGGAGAGCTTTTCAATTTTAGAAATTTACTTTCCGCATGAGAGTTGAGTTTTGCATAAAATTAGCAATGCTCAAAAAATGTTCCCAACTTAGCGACCTTTTGTATATTACGGAAGTATTTTAATTACTGTAATTCTGAATGTATCCAGTGCGTGTGAGTGTGACACATAAGGTTTATCCATTAAACTTTCTTATCCTTTAATGCATTATTTATATCTAGCTCTAAATAGAGTGCGCTCTGTTCTAAAGACGTATGAAGCTGCATTGGAAGGTAGACAGGTACAGGTTTATTGATCTAGGGTATGCCCTGTAGGACCAAGTACATTTAGTGAAAAAACAATGCTCGTTTTTTTCAAAAGTTGTATATAAATGAAGTACAAAATTAGATGTCAGTATTCTCCAATGCCATTTCACATACATATTTTTGATTTATCGATTACATACAAAATTTGAATTGACTTTAGTGCACCTTTTTTATAATTGTTTTACATTCAAGACTAATATTTAGGTGTGTCCAAATACCTACTGCAAGTGTCTTGTTGTTGCCTAATATATGATGTGGTTTTAAAGGATTTAACTGATGAACCTTGTGTCAAGGTTATATAGAAGAAGTTCCAAACTTTTATTGAGGTTATTTGGAATGAATTCTGAAAGGTGGTGGTGTGGTGGCTGGGATAATAAAAAAGTTCTTGACTCGATCGTTTGAAATGAATCAGATTCAGGGGTTTTTATTGAACAACTTTATCAGATAATGAGGTTTTTTGCTTTCACAAAGTGTTTATAAAAAGATATCTCATTTTTCAGCCAACCAATACTTTCTACCTCAGTTACATGTGTTTCCTAGTCTCATTCTATTGCTAGTTATGACATATTAGCTGTCAAATGTGGAAAACAAAATGGTTATCCCGCCCGTTTAAAATAATACAGTTAGAAGAAGAAGTAATTCAATTAGCATTTGTTCCATTCAATTGCCTTAGTTAGGTAGTGGTTTGCCTGCGTGGGAAATAGTTTTGAAATTAAAACACTCGATCTCCGTTAACTTTGCGGTATTCTATCACAAATTTATTAACCTTGTAACTATGACAGACGACAGAATAATTTACACCTCATTTTGACTCGGGCTTCGATGGCTAAGAATCATCATCAGATGATTAATTAGGTATCTCATTTCCTTATACTACATACTACTATAAGGAAGAGGGAGGACAAAAATGGATAGGATTGGGGAATTGGCAGGAAGTAAATATTCATTGACAAGATAAGAATATGGGTCACCACATATTTTCAAAATTTTGAGCTTTTCTAAAGAATTTAGCGTTGGTACTCCTTTTCATAATCTGGCACATCATCTGTATGCACTAGGGACGCAATACACAGCCTTTTAACCAAAACGTGGTATTAAGAAGTCCCTGGACCTCATTGATAAAGTCAAATGCGTCAGTGTCCCCCACAATACTCGACTTATTTCTTTCGGCATTGTTAATCTTTTCACCAATGTGCCACCTAATGAAGCACTTAAAACAACAATTGACCTTTTCAAATCAGTAGGGGTAACAGAAAATGTTGTTAATGAACTAACAATGTTATTAAATATCGACATCAATCAGAAAAATGTTTCCTTTTTAATAATGCGTTCTTATCAACAGACAGAGGGTATTGCAATGGGCTGTCCAATCTCTCCTTATCTTTCTGACATTGTCCTAGATTATTATGAAAATAGACTTTTTAGTTTTGAAAGTAATTTCATGCCATAAGGTCTATTAGCCATTGAGTGATGATTTGGCAAAATATTTGTAAAAGCTTGTGAAATTACTTCTTCCTTTAAATTCATCATTCAGTATTTAAAATAAAAAACCCAGATTCTAACTAACTCAAGCACTCTTCCAATTTGGATTATTCATTTCGGACATTTTTAGAGCTCATAGCGCATTTTTCATTCTCAGTGCAGAGCATTTTCTAAATTTCTAAATGCTAAATTCTGTTTATAAGCTTTGGCTTGATCTAGGACGTTCACACAAACTTTTATAGGATATCAAATAACCGGTAAAGATATTTAATTTATCGTGAATTTTATTGCCAAACTATGGAATTAGTCAAAACTAACCTTTTGTTAAGATTTTTTCATATATGAAGTTTGCAAAACTTAATTTTTCCTAAATTTACTGCAAAGGAAACGCGATATGGTTTAGAAAAAAGTTGGAGGAAGAATAAAGCAGTGGTCGCGAGGCGAGGCACGGTCCCACAGTGGCACGTGCCCCTTTCACTGTGCAGCTGTTGCCACAACAGCCAGTCTCGCACCCTTGGATCCTTCGCGGTGGATCACCCACGACCCCTTCCCCCCCTCAGCGATTGAGGGGGCGCCCCCCCCTCCCCCCGTCCGAGGCTGGAAAGGTTGTCGCCCGGAGAATACGGTAAATGTCCTGTTGTGGTTGACCACTCTAAACGGTTGAATTGCCAATGCGAGAGATGGAGCTAGTGGCGGGCAAACAACGGCGCCGGGTTAACTCGCGCGGACCGGAATATACGCGCGCGACAATTGTGTACAGCGTCAACGGGCGAGCTGCCTGCGCTTGTAGTACGTAACTCAACCGACCGTCGTCACAGATTGACACTCTTCCTACGCTGTTTAACTTCTTGTCTCGTAACTCTCTGCCACTATATTTCTGGGTCGATGGTTGACGAAATCAACGGTCCAAAAACTTGAGCGGTTCGTGGGATGGAATGCCATGTAAAGGTTGTTATCGTTGCAGTACTGATCTCAACTCCATACTAGTATTACTTTGGTGCCATCGAATTTCCGGACTAACTGAAGCTGGTACCTTTGGTGGCAGTTAACGCCGCGTTTGTATTTTGCTCTCAAGTAAAGGTACGCTTTCTTTTCCCTTTTTATTACTTATTCGCTTTTGAATTACCTAATTTCAAGTTGCCTAATTGAAACAGTTACCCAAAATTCCTCCTCCTTCATCATAATTCAGCAAGCATTTTTGAGCTATACCACAAACATTCTTTTCCTTTTCGCTTTTATGCCATATCTTCATTTAATCACCAGAACTCTAATTCAGTCGTACGGTCTCCTCTTTTCCAAACTTCTTACCCCGCGTAACAACAATAACGGGTTGTTCAATGGTGTTTATATAACAACTTACACAATAACGGGTTTACTTTCAGGGTAAACAGTAACTGCTTAGAATGGGTCTAATTTGCGGAAATGGGCGTTTTTGTCAGAATTTTTCTTACCAGCAAAATATTTTGTGGTAATAAAATTGATGCTTCATTTAATAATGGTGACGCGATATATTTAATCAAAAGTTAGAGACAATATATACTGGAGGGAATGGATTAGGGCAAGGAGGAAAGGTCTATTATTCTAACTTCACGTCTACAGGAATAGGAAAAGACTTTAAAGTCATGGTCACTGGGACAGTAATAGCAACGGCATCACTATCATTGCAAGTCTTTCGTTAAAATTGGATTTGTATTGTTACATAGGGGTTGGCGTCTGCTCACCTGCGTTTTTCAAAGAAGGCAGCTTGTGTCGTGTACTGTCTTATCCTGATCTTAGAATGCAAAATAACTCTCTTCATTCCAACGAAAAATAATATTTTTTTCCTTCGAAGATTTCAGCTTATCGAGTCTAAAATTGAAAATAGGCGGTGTATTAATCATAGCTATCCATTCTTATTTATTTTATATATTTATAAAGGTTTTCAGAAAAGTGTAAGACTACGAATGAGACACATCATGGTAACCGATTAAATTTTTGTAGTTGACCGAGTTTTTAAGAAACTGTGTCATTTTCCAGAAACCAGAATTGGACAAGACTGGGAAACCGCGATTAGTGAAGCTTTTGAGATCAATGTGATAATATTTAGTGGTTTCACTCTACCAAGTTAAACTTGCGTTGCGTTCCAAAAGTGAATCCAGGCGCATTATCCTTGCCAAATAACCGCTTTCATCTTTTGGTATGGCGCTTCCATTAAAATGTCTTGCTAGTTTAAAATTTTTTAAACCAATTTAGGTTAAATTTTTGGGCACTTGATTTTCGTAACACTTTAATTAAATAAACGTCTCTTTGAGAAAGAACGTTTATGGTAGATGAGTGCCTTCGAGAACTAGCTTCGCAAGCAGGCCATTGCGGTTGTGACCTAGTCACCTGGTACTAGCTTCGTTTGATAACATGGCATATCTAACAAAATATTTACCTCAAGTCTGCGGCGCTTGCAAATATTGAACAAATTTGTCTTCCTTAAAACATTTTAGCTAGACTCTTCAAAGTAAGAAAATCAACCTGCCTTAGCGAAGAGTCCTCGACTCATCTTTCTCCTTTTGTCGCCCTTTCATTTTAGTTTCATGAAAACCTCAAATTTAAATGTTGGCAAATTCTCCTGCTCTGGTGTTGTAATTTTGGATGTAAAATTATTTATGTGACAAAAGTAAATTTAACATTTTATTGATGTGTGCCCCATATTGATATTTTATTTATTATAGCTTTTCAATTTTATGTTATGAAAGATCTGTGTCAAAATTGAACTGTTTAATACCTATCTCTTGTAGGACGTATGGGAGGCTAAGTTACAAATGTGTGCTATTCTTGTAACACGATGAATAAGGGTACTTCTTGGCTTTGCAAGCAAACCATAAGAAACTGCAAACTGCCAAAAATCAATTCTATCGATCGATCATAAATTAATGCATTCATTTACAGAATTGAATGAATTCTGGATTATATAGAAAGATATCGAGTTATTTAAAATTAGATAAATAGTATTTCTATTGATTCATGTAGCATAGCTGTATTATCTACACCTTTATCTACGAAATACAGTGCAAGCTATCACTAGGGTGTTTGGCGCGGGATGATTCCACACCAGGTATGCAACACTCGTCCGAACCTGAAATCAGAACCGCCTGACGTTCCCCCGGAACGTCAGGCGCAGCTGCCAAAAGTAGTCAGGATGATAATACGCGATCAGATCATAAATTAGGAGATTGCTACGAAAACGAACATACTACCATGCAGTATACTATTAAAGATACAATTGCTGGTCATAATAATTACTACGACTGATGAATAGTAATACAGGGTACTAAATCATGCAGCAGCAATATCTTGCCGGATATTTCATGCGGTGTTAGTAGCTAATAATATTATTCAGACATTTAGCACTAGTGCAAAACCTACTTTACCCAGTGAGAGAAACGCTAATTTTTGATATTATATTCACTTGTTCAAAATAAATATGTATTCACTCGTCCAGAAATTAAAACGCCCCTTTCGATATGTATAATATATTTTAATGTAATTTATTGGTGGTAACAAGTAAGAAATTTAGTGGTTTCACTCTACCAAGTTAAACTTGCGTTGAGAATTAGAAATTTAGTTCTTGAATTTCGTTGTATACCATGAAACGTTGTGTAGAAACAGTCGATTTCATAGAGAAATTTCTCGCTAACCATGGGGTAAATCGATCACATATTTTACTCAGAGACTTTGTATTATTGACAGATTATATAAAACTGTATATCCAAACTTTCATTAATTTATTGAATACGTTGATTTGACTCAACTTGAACTAGCTCAAAAATAAAATTGAGCTTTCAATTGTTCCAGTTGATGATCGATTAATTTTAGATGGAGAACTAAATTTCCATTTTTACATTTTTATCATATAAGTATATGATGTGCTTTGACTATAAATCAATAAACTATCGGATATTTTAGTGTTTTGTTAAATGGTGGATACTATTATTTGAATATTTGTCTTTACATCCGATAGGTGTCATGGGTGCGGCGAAAGGGAGACAACATCCATCTTCTCACCTTTGGTCTTCACACCTACAGCAGCGATTCCAGATATTCGCTCAACTATCAACATCCCAACGACTGGAAGCTGCAGATAAAATTCGCCAATCAAAGAGATCAAGGTCACTACGAGTGTCAGGTGTCTTCGCATCCCCCTCGGATATTCTACGTTCTTCTCACGGTGGTCGGTAAGTGGGCATTGGAACAAAACATCGGATTGCGTTAATATAACTGGATTTGAAGATTCCTCATGTGCGAGTGTTTAAATCTGGGTCAGTAACTACTGCCTAAGAAAAATACTGGATTGAGATGATATAAACGGATTTCCATTCGCTTCGGTACGATTCATTACCAACGCAATTTAGAGGTTGCTTCCCTCTTGTTACTGACTCTGCCTACCATGAAGCGTCCATCAAGACAGATTGGGAGCAGAGTTGACGTGCACAAAACAAGTATATAACTACTAGCACTTCATTCGTGGTTGTTATTAAGTGCTAAATTTCAGTAAAACGTCAAACTCTGACGGTTGAAAGTGTTTAATTTCTATGCGTTTCGAATTGTTTTTTTGAGCGTGCGTTGCAAAGTCTTTTTATATTTCATTGCGTACGTTTTTAAACGTGTATTTTGAGCTGATGCGATAGCTACATGCAAAAAACTACTGTGAATCTACTGAATGGAGGTTACTAAGAATTAGGCTTGCTCAAATCGTTTCAATAATACGCCGTTCGTGCACGATAACCTGCATGTATGCCGCGCCCACTTCAAATTGCTGAACGGTAAGGCTGTTTTGCCATTGCGTCGTTAAATTGTTATGTCTCTGCAAGCTTTTCAAAATCTTTAACTTCTCCTGGCTAAAAGACTGACTCAGTAACCCGGTTAAGCATGGTTTTAGGGAGATTTTTCTCTTGCCAAAATGGAGACCATAATCGAATTTTACATTTTAATTTTTTGCAGCTTAAGCGTGAAGCAAATATTAGAATATTGATGAAGCAATAATATGGATTTATATTATCGTCAATAGATAAAAAATATCTGTACTTATCTTTAATATGACTCATTTTTTCACACGGTACGTTTAAAACTCCTTCACAACATTAGAATTTCTGTCATTCTAAAACATTTTTGTGGTAATTTTTATATTTATCGTAATATTATTTGAGAAAACATACAAACTACTTTGTCAACTTTTTTTAGATCTGGGTGTTTGATTTTCCTCATTTATAAAATAATATCTC
This sequence comes from Ceriagrion tenellum, assembly GCA_963169105.1. Lineage (NCBI taxonomy): Eukaryota > Metazoa > Arthropoda > Insecta > Odonata > Coenagrionidae > Ceriagrion > Ceriagrion tenellum. The sequence continues at coordinate 6,752,733 of OY720641.1, read as the reverse complement.
TGTGGAGTATATGCCCGAACTTTTCCCGGGGAAAAAGGCTGGTGTTTTTTGCCAATATTTCGTCAAATAGTCTGGTAAGGGGCTTATATTTTGGTATCATTAAAGGTTTGAAATATGTGTCTGTAAAATGAGACCAAATTTAGTCATATCTCGGTGAAATGATATCTAGCCCCAACTACCTGAATATGGTTATCTAAAAAGAAATTCAATGCGATATGGTACTTTTTTCACAGTTTTTTATTTCAGGTCGACCGGTTTCGTCACATAGGCGACGAAACCGGTCGACCTGAAATAAAAAACTGTGAAAAAAGTACCATATCGCATTTAAATTCTTTAGAATGGATTTTCACTAAGTTAAGCCAGAAGTAATCGAGTTTGTTATCTAAAAAGACGAGAGTTGTGTCGTAGCCGAATTTCCAATGATTGCTAGTATGTATATTATTATACATATACATTGCTAAAGGTATGATAGTGCTCCATGCATATTATTCTACTTGAATATTCTCTAAATTTCCACCCGGTTTGCCAAACTCTATTCACTTGCAATTGAATCTATTATTTGATTTAGATCCAAATAGCACATAATTAACGTCTTGATAAAGTTTCATCTGCTGACCATTGAATCCTGAAGTTATGAAAGAAATCTTGAATGGACATTCTAGGAGATAAATATATCCGGAAGCTGAGGAGCAATCATAAAGAAACTATATTTTTTCGAAATGAGATGCGATTACACGTGGAATTACATACAATCTTCTACAATGTGATGGCAACAGTAAAGTGTAAATTGGAACGAGTCAGGCGATACTTTGTGAAAAAGTGACAAATGAACTCTCGTGTCATTTTCCAGGGTACATATAACTACACTAAGGGTCACTCGTGTGAATAATATATAAAATTTGCCACAGGAAGGCAGACGATAAAACAGAAACAAAAAAATGAACACAGAGAGTTTCTTGATATTTCGGTGCTACTAGCACCTTGGTCGCAAGAATGTAGAGGACTGAGAAGGAAGGGAGGACTGAACATCACCTTTCTGGATGTAGACATCTCCCTCAGTAACCTTAAATTCCACACTTTCGTCCATCTGAAGCCTACTAACAAGCAACAATATCTCCAATTTAAGAGCTGCCACCCCTCCCGTACTAAACGATCCCTCCCCTTTTCTCTCTCTATCCGTGGTCACCGAATCTGCTACAACCCCGACTCTCTTGACCTTTTTCTCTAATCTCCACCAATCCCTCATTCGCAGAGGCTACCCTGAGCGTCTCCTTCAGACAAAAATCCTACAACGACTCTTCTTCTAAATCTCTCTCTCTTAATAAGTGTCCTCGTGATCAAATCTCCCTCTGTACCACCTATTTCCCTGGAGTTCACTCGATCCGTCGTATAATCAAAAACCTCTACCCCATCCTCTCTGACAACCTTACCACTTCCAAACTTTTCCCCCGCTGTTTTCCCCTGCAAACTTTTTAGACGCCCCCCCAACCTCTCCACCCTCTTTAAAATTACTAAACCTCTTTCTAAATCAATCTCCAGTACTTCTAAATCCCTTCCGACGCCTTGCAATCGCCCGCGTTGTAAAACTTGCGGCATCCTTATCACCCAGCCTCTGCCTGATAAATTCCTTGCCGTTCATCTTCCTTCCGTCCCCTCACTCTCTTGCGTTTCCCATAATGTTGTCTGTATCCTATTTTGTCATGTATGCCCTAGCTTTTACAATGGTTTTACCACTACTCCGCTTAACATCCGCATAATGGCCACCGCTCTAGTTGCAATGATCCACCTTCCATTTCCGTTTCCCTCCCTGTTGCCACCCACGTTTCTTCCCACAACTCTACCTTTAATAATATTTTTAAGGTTGGTATTCTCGCCTCGATGATCTTGAGTCCTCTTGTATTTATTTTTTCCAAGCTTTCTCTCCACCAGGGCTCAATAAATCCCACTAACTTCTTCTAACACCTCTGCTCATACTACCTCTTCCTTTCAAATTTCTTCCACTTCCCGCTTCCCGCCCCCACCCTTCCTCTCTCTCCCCCTCCTCCCCTTCCCCTCTGTGCCTCCCCTCCCTCCCTTCCTTCCACCTCAGTCCTCTCTTCCTTCTCAGTCTTCTATGTTCTTGCGAACAAGGTGCTAGTAGCACCGAAATATCAAGAAACTCTGTGTGTTCATTGTTTTGTTTCTCTGTTTTTATCGTCTGCCTTCCAGTGGCAAATTTTATGTATCCTCCGATGGGTCGCGAGCTTTATGAGCAAATTTCCAGGCAGCTTAGTTCGGTTCCTCAAAGTTATCACGAAACACGCAGCTGGCATGTCTCTGGTAAATCGAAATTATGTTACTTCCATTGCTCATCATGCACTGTCCTCTCCCCGTCTCTCCTTAACCGACCGTTTTCTCAAGTGGCTTCCCCTCCACGATGTCTTGCTACGCATAGAAGAATGTCACGAAGTTTCGCTATCTCTATTCAAAGTACGGTAAAATATATTTGACGTTAAACAATGTACCAAATAACTTTTGACAGTGTTCCGCTGCATCTCCATCACCATTGAAGTTTCTCGTTTTCATCCTCCATGATGATATAAGTGACCTACACGGCGGGTGAACGGATAGAAGATTGACCCATTAAAAAAAGGTGTCTATCTAGTGCAATAAAGTTATGACCTGAAGCATTCCCCCATTCTCTAATACAATAAATATAAAAGTGTTGTTTTGTGCACCATCCTACCGCGACTTACTCGAAGGAAGTGCATTTTAAGAGTTTTGAAAACGATCCGATATCATGCCGTGAATCACACGGGTAAGGATGGGAAAGGAAAAGAAACTTTCCGAGCTGTTTGCCGTTCGAATTCCGTGAAATTCCCCTGGAAGAACTTTTCCTTGGTTCCCTCGCCCCTCCAAGTGGGAATCGAATTGAATTTAACGTAACTCAAACGTATTTTGCAAACATCAACGAAACTTGTGTTTGCATTCCTCTCTCGCGGCACTCTGGGGCTTCTCCCCAAGTGCTCCCTCTCTTACGTGGAGTTTAAAACATTTTTTTTTCTTCTCTGGAACCTTATTTCGTGTCGTCTGGATTGCGGAAGTCTGCTTTTAAGATAGGTGACCCCAAGACGCGTTTCTCTCCCGTTTAGTCTTATTCCATCATGCTTGACACCTTAATAAAAGCCTTACAAGATTATCCGACTGATGTCCTCAGCGCCTGGGGAGCATTTTGAGCGTCAAGATTTGTATCTTGATCGAGTCTCGGATTGGAGACAATGACAATTGGCTACAGGTGTCAAAGTTTGCTTGGTAATCACAGTAGGGCAGCGGGACCTGTAGTGTTTATGAGCAGCCAATCTCACTTCATTGAATGCCTGGGCCTGCTATTACACCCTGCGGCACACAATGTTCATTTCTTTGCTTGGGAAGGGAATAACCCCTTTTTTTCATGATTCTTGAATACGACATGATTACGTGTGTAAACTATGAGTACTCACAGCTAGTCATACTTCTCTGTAACATATTTTATTTTACAATCTTCTCAACTTCATTTCAGCATAGAAAAATATTTCCCATGCGAGAGAAAACATTGATGAATGTTTTCGTTCATTATCTCCAACATATCTCACAGAAATTGGTCACGATAGTGTGCGTGTAGAAAATCTTCCAGTATAAATAGTAGTACTGATAATTTAGTATTTTATGAGGCAAATATGTACGAGGTTTACTGTATGAAATTCGTGTTGGTTTCGTCACTAAAAGATAGTTGTAGATCGTCGAACCATGGAACAGTGGTATAGTAGAGTAGCAATGCTGAAATTGAACTATTAATTTAGAGGCAGCATGATGTAATGACTGAAGGTGATTATGAAACTCCACGACGAAATAAATTACATACGTACATACCCATCACGCCGTTCCCTTCCAGAGTAGGCACAGTCAAGATATTTCACTCATTTATACATAATTGTACACCTAACTCTGCTTCAATAATTCCTCCATACTGACCTATCCTTGGAAACCTCTTTTGCCTCATTTACCCCCATACACCGTTTCATACACGCCTATCTGTTTTTAATACTCCTAATATTCCTCCTCCTAAGAATTTCCTCAACCACATTCAACCACAACTTTCTCGGCCTACCTCTACCTCTCACATTATTCATTCTACTCTCATATATCTGTTTCGTTATTCGACTCTCATCCATTCTTTCAACATGACCAAACCTACGAAGCACTCTCCTTTCATACACGTCCATTACTGGAGCATTTAACCCACATTCATTCATGACCCACTCATTCCTGACCCTATCCATCCTACTTTTGCCGCAAATACTCCTCAGATAACTCATACCCACGGCGTTTAGTCTACTCTTATGTCTATCCTGACACACCCATGTTTCACCACCATACAACAAAGTGGGGAGTACACTTTTGTACACGGCAATATTCGCTTCCTTAGACAAGCACTCATTCCTTGATATGCTCCACATGCTACCTACTACTTTCCTTCCAGCTTTCGCACGTCTCTTTATCTCCCCATCTATTCTTCCATCTTTCGCATACATCTTACCTAAGTACACAAAATCATCCACCTGTTCAATTTCTTCACCATTCGCCCTCCTCATACAGTTATTCTCCCCATTCTCCTTGTCAAAAACTACTACTTAAGTCTTGCACGCATTTACCTTCAATTCCATTCTCTCCGTTGATTCACAAAACTTATCTAGGAGCTTCTGTAATCCCTGTTGACTGTCTGAGATAAAAACAGCATCATCCGCATGTAGAAGAACTCGCACGTTTACATTTACAATCAAAACACCGTCGTTATCACTACATGCTTCTCTAACACATTTATCCATAAATACATTGAACAGCCATGGAGACATTACGCATCCTTGCTTTACACCCCGATTTATTACAAACCAATCACTCATAACCCCGTTAACTCTTACACTTGCCTTACTATTGTCATACATCGCCACCATAACATTCAATAACTGCCCATTCACTCCATAGTCTCTCAAAACCTTCCACAACTTCTTTCTATTTACTCTGTCATATGCCTTCTCTAAATCGACAAACGCACAGTACACTTTCTTTCGGACACTCATACATTTTTCTATCACTTGCTTAAGTGCAAAAATCTGGTCACTACATCCTCTCCCAGGTATAAACCCACACTGCACACTCCATATCTTGTCGGAAGTAATATTCCTCACTCTTTCAATTAATATTTTACTGAACACTTTTCCCGGGATACTCATTAAACTAATGGCCCGATAATTATTACATTCGGTCTCTCCTCCCTTCTCTTTGTACAACGTTACTAATTTGTAGGCTACGAAATAAATTCATTGTCAAAATGGCAAATGTGCTCTTGGGAAGAAATTCGCGAACCGTAGCAAGGGATGAGAATACTAAGAAGTCTGAGTATGATGACACAAACGACCTATATTTTTCTTCATAGTACAATATATCGTGAAGAAAGATGAGTACAGAAAACTAATGGAAATTCTCTGGGGTTTTTCACCGGAACAGGTTAACTGCTGCGGTCAACATCTTGGCGAAAAGAATAACCCGAGAAAATTACTCAGTGTCACTCAGCAAAACACCCAATTCTTCATCCAGAATATGTGTTGATTGCAAAATATAATTGGAGCCTGCTCAGGGTTCACGGATATAGACCAACTCATTCACAATTTCAAAGACATTTGGCACCATAATCTCAATCAGTAAATCGCGAACAAAGAATTCTTGTGAAGGAGGCTTCTGAGCTCAAAACACTACATCTTCCATAAATCGCCACATCGAAGCGGCATTTTAAACAAATAATAATAAGATAGTAAAACAGTAAACGATTAAAATCATTATATTCCCGTTTCTCAAGGTGAAATTATAAGCCAGACTTCATACCAATACGCTGTATGAAATGAAGACCGTACGTCAGATGACGTATGACAGATGACACGTCTTTCTCAGTTCGTAATCGTTACCTTTAAAAGAAACTAAGGCGGGGAGATTTATGATAAATGCAGCTAAATTCTCACAAACTCTACCATTTCTTACCTCAAATATTCACGTAGGGAATAAAGGAACGCAAAGTTGAGCACGAGTTAGGCGGTTAAATTTCCAGTCGATCCAACAACTTCTTTACCACTGAGCAGCGGACAGAAATTGAGAGTTATCACAAAATCACATTCAGAGATACCGAAAACTGTTAAAGTTAAAGGAAAAAATAAAAATTTAATGTTTATTAATTCTTATTAGATTGTTACAGGTGATAATAAGAGGAAAGATGGTTTTGCTGGTCGGGAAAAAATAAGGGTTTTCCTTAAAATGAAAGTAGAAAAACACTTGGCCGAATAAGAGCGAATGTGAATTTAAACATACAACAGAGAGACATAAATGTTTTTCGAATTTGAGAGTGTATTTTAGTTATCATTGAAGTTGGACGAAGTGGTAGATTCTCACTTGAGCTATAATTATCGTTGTTTTTTGCAATTTATGTAGAAGTAAAATTTGATACCAGTATGTAAATACATAATTCTTTTGCGTCCTAGTCCAAGTACTTATGTTTCTCTCATTATGCATTATGTTCAACCCATTTCATCTATATCATCACTCTGTTAAACACTCTGTTATGTTATGCTCAGCTGTGGCTTATTCTCCCTCGCCAGAATTTTACGTTAAAAATAATGAACAGAAGAATATCACCTCTGGTCAATTTTCTGTAAAGTTACCCCATACACTCGTTATGGCAAAATCCACGCAGAATAAGTCAACTGACCGGGGAATCTCATCTTGCTCGAAGATTTGGTGTTAATAATTCCTAACTTTTTACTTCAGGACTTTTCCATTTTATTTTTGACAGCGCAGCATTTCATAACGCGTAATATCTCGTCGCTGAGCAGAATCGTGGTCAGCAATGAATTTTACAAATTTTCATTTGCTTTACCTCCTCATTAATGATTTCTTCTATGGACCTACCCCTGAGAAAAGTCCATATTGCGATGGTTACTTCAAATTTTCGAGCGATAATCCTCACTTTGATATTCCGATTTCATTTGTTCTTTACCTTAGATTGCAATATTTAAACTATAATTCTCTTTTCCCTAAAACAGTTTTTTGCGCCTTCTTCTTTATGTGCTGTAATAAATTTTACTCTCACAAATTCTCTTTTAATGAGCACATTGAAATCTAGAGAAGCCTCAAACAGCGAGAGGAATTGAACGGTTAAAAATCCATCGCTGATTTGCTCTTTGCTTGTTGTGACATGTTTTGTGGCTGGTGAACACTCGGCCAGGATAATTATTCAGCTACAGTTTTTGTAGTGTTCTTAATCTTAAATGCTAAACTTAATGTTCCTTTTTTATTTTACTCTGCTATGTCTATAAAAGGGATTATATTCTTGCCGCATTTATTTCTTAATGATCATTTCTCTTGTGTAATACTTGTGCTTACTGCCCCTAACTAGTGATCCTTTACCATAGACCAGACAAATAAAACTGTAGCAATGACTTTCATTCTCTCTCTAAAAGATCCGTTAATGACCGTACTTATTTACAGAGGAATATCAGGTGTCCTAAGAATACTAGAATCTGTATAATGCAATTCCTGAATGCATAGAAACCCCTTAAGGGTTCTAAAAAGGCTTCTAAATTAATCTTTCATGGAGGATTTTATCTAAGCAATGCCAGTTTCTAAGGTCTAACAGTAACTGCAAACTTTTTTACTTCTACTTAATCCTAATTAATCCCTGGGTCTTCCTCAACATAAACCTGATCAATTTCGCTCTTGATTACTGTATCAGTAGCAAAGGTGATTATTAATCACAAAGTTAGCTGACTCTATTTCCTGAAAAGTTTTATTTCCTGAAAAAACAACAAAAAAGCTTGAAAGATCATGTGAAAATAATTAGCCAAGCCGTTTCAATTTGTCACACATACGCCGGGATTCTTTATCCGCAGTTTTAGAGCCAGTTTGTATCTCTCTGTCATAGACATTAATTGGGTATTAATTAGGCTAATACCTTCGCTGGGATTGCTGTAAAATCGAGCTCAAGGAAAGAGATTTTGCGTTGACCCAGGACTCCATTCCGTTGATTCCGAGTATGCCACACGTTTGGCTGCCCCTATCACCGTTGACACATTTGGAACGCACAAGGGCCATTCGCGAATGGATGCATGGCTGGCTGCTCTCCATGCTTCCTGCATCAAGGTTAATGTCTCTGTTTACCCTGTTGAGACATAGGCATAGATAGTGGTTCCATTAATGCCATTCTCAATGGAGCGCGAACAGTGTGGTACCGCCCTCGAAAACATTCGCCCGACCACATGCACCACCAGTTACAGATTCAGCTTTGTGTACTATTACCCGGGATTACCTTTCATTAAAATGAGCAAATAAAGTTTCAATGGGATATCGGATGCACACACAGAAGAGAATGCTTCGGTATAAGAGGCTTGGGCGTTCGCATTAGCAGCCGCTAGGTTTGAGGCTATTAATGCTGATTGACAGAACCGCACCATGAACCGGAGATGAGGTGAACAAAGATAGGGACGCGTAAAGGCGACCGCGAACTTGACTGAATGGGAAAGGACAGAAATAGATGCTGGCGCGCGCATATACTCACTAATGGCCATCGAAGACGGAAAATGTCAATGTTGAATGTCATTTTCTTCTCCATTTTCATGGTCTGCTTAAGATTTTAAGGAAATTGGTTTGTTTTTAAAGCATAGGCTTCTTTAGTATTTTCCTGGTATTTACCGTGTTGGCTGCCGTTTTTTCCAGCAGGTTCATCTGTATTTGTCAATGATTTGTTTTCGTTTAAAAAGTAAAACAACCTGAAAGCATCCGTATGTATAAAAAAATGCAAGTATTTGCATAAACGGCACAGAAATGGACGAATGATCATTGCATTATTAGTTATAATACATGACATTGTACACATTAGTTTTGCATTTTCATTCTGATGGGTTATTATGTCATTTTCATCCCAATTTTTCCTAGATTAATATTCGTTGTCTACGTCTTAATCAAAACATCTGTCAACAATAGAGCCCTATATACCATTAAGCGACGTAATTAGTCATTTAAAGGCCAAGGAGATGCGGAGAACGCGTTTTGAAGGTTGTGTTAAAGATCAATGGCTCTAAGATTACAATATATGCATTCATTAACTGATAATGACAGTTAATGGAATTGTAAATGTTTATTGATACATATATGTGATTAAATTTTTCATATAAATATCATTTGACTTGAACTTTTGAGCATTTGATGTGTTGGCTTTATCCTCCGCGTCAGTCTTACCGACAGCGGCTCATTACCTTCCACGTCTCCTTTACAGTGGTGTGATTGGGAGACCAGAATATCTAACTGTATTAATAGCCTCTGAAATTCTCATTGAATAAAGCTAGTATGATTTTGTGTCTGCTTTATAAACCTCTCCAGCATTGTCATGATTTGTAACTCATTACGCATTATGCCGTGATTTGTAATTCATATTTTTCATGACATATTTTTCCTTGGATATAGCTCAATGGTCCTGAAAGTTGCTCAATGACTTTAAAAAGAAATTACTTATTTTTCTGCTTAAAATCAACATGCATGTCTTCCTCAATAATGACCATTCTTCACCTTTGCGTATCTACTACGCCTTCATGGGGTGTTATTCTAGTGTTACGTTACTTATTTGAAACATTACTGTTAATGAGATTCAGGAATGTTAACCTTTCTTCAGTCAATTTGTAATTGATTTCGTGTACATTCATCAAAAACTGAATTGAGTTTTGTAAAACTATTGATTTTGACAACAGAAATGGAAGGATTGTCTATTAAGATTAATGGTGGAGTAATTAAATACGTTAAGTCGTTTTGGTTTTATGGATGACTTTCTGTATAAATAAGGGGTATAGACGAAAGTAATAAGCGTTCAAATTATAGGTATAAGTCTTAGGTAGTTTTTGGAATATATTAAGGAACAAATATTAGTCCAAGGAAGGAAATATTGCAGTTGACTTAAAAAAACTTCATCCATCTTCATTGTATGACCGCAAAATTTGCATATGCTCGGATAAGAGTAAGGGTTGATATTGTCGCTATAGGCGACGCATTGAGGACGACTGCTCACAATGATTAAACAGCGTTCGAGCATTCCGCCCGGAGAGATGGCTAAATGCAGTGGTTATAGGGTATATGATAAGTTTTTGCGGTGAAAGAAGAAAGAAAGGGCTCTGAATGAGTTACTGATAATATGGTGCAGAATTAATGCTCTGATGATGAGCGTGTGCGAAATAAGCTTGCTTCTTTGGTTTGGCCATGTCGAGACAATAGATGAGAGTCGATTGACTTAGCAGGCATGTGAAAAAGGGTTGAAAGGTATTAGCGGAAGGATTGGAATGCGAAAGTCATTGAAGTTACTTTTAAATGCAAGAACACTGAAATTCAAGGAAAGATAGCGTGTTTGAAATTTCCTGAAGTAAATATGTCATGCAAGAACAGGGATGAATATAAAAATATGTATGAAAGTAAAAGAAATTGTATTATTTTTTCTTTTCTTTTGCTGGAAGTAATAAACATCACTTTCGATTTCAATATAAAATAGAGGGAAAAGTCTCCAAAGGAAGACCTAGGAATAAGTTCATGGGCCAGATAAAGAGGAAAGTACATAGGAAAAATATAATTTGTTTAGGGAGATGAGAAAATATTTTATCCTTAAGCCTTAGTAATTTTTTCCTTTGCATGCCCACTTACCCTAAAGTTTGATTTTTTTATTGCCTCAGCGGAGCTGTTATGACACTTTCTTCCAATAAGTATTTAATGGTTTCACGTTAATGGTTGACGTTGTTTCCAAATAGAACAGTGCAAAAAGTGAAGAGTGAAGAAAATTGAGGTCATGTGTAAGAAAAGGCTTTGTAAAAATAAAACTTCGCAGTTTTCCACAGTTAATATGATTTAGAAGTATCTCTCCCTTTCATTCTTGCACACCCTCCCGTTCTGTCACAACCCCTTCATATTTATCTCGAATTCCAACTCAAATCCCTCATCCGTATATAAATGAAAACTTTTACAGCTTGATTGCTATATTTTTCATCCTAATATTGATTTTAGACTCGCTTAATATCTTAAATATTCTTAAATTCTGATTACCAATATCTTCTGTGTACAATTATTTCTCCTTTTTCCAGTTAGCAATGTAAGTTGCCGCTAGCTTCTCTTCATTGCTATTAACATTTGTCCTGCCAAATTCCGGTTAACAAGCAGTACCTTAGGAAAGTAATACATTTATTCTCTCTTTTCTCTGTAATTTAATTTTGTGGCTATTAGCACAATATGCTTCAAAGTTATGACTCAAGTCTTTATGTTGAACTGAAACAAATACCGCATTTGGGATTAAAATTGTAATTAAATTAAAAGTTTTATTCTCTGTATGCATGGAATTCATTTAGTTTCGCTGCCAAAACATCTATGTCATGAGAAGAGAGATCTAGGGCTTTCCCGGCGTATGTAGTCGTTGAATGTTATTCGGGCTTCCCACCGGGTGGTCAAACACTCTACCTCCACCGGGTCAAACTCATGATTCTTCTTGGATATTGATCAAATAGCCGTGATTGTCAACATTTCATTGTGATTGTGACATTATAGAATCAGATAAACAAAATACTCAAGGAATACTTCAATTCCTACGGAAAGAGTCATGTGTTTTTGTGTCAATTTTTTTTAGTTCCACAGGCATTTCCTAAAAATTATGGCATCCTCTACCAACGCTTAACGTAGTCGGCACAACACGAACCTACGCGTATTTTATAAACCGGGGTATTTTAAATGGTCTCTTTTTCCAACTAATATGCCTTTCATTCATCAGTACTCATCATATCATCTTATTAAATGTATTGTAAACGAACTTGTATAAAACTTACGCTAAATTAAGTTAAACAAGAGGATCGGGTTGGTGTGGTGGCTATAGTACTCGCCTACCACACGGTCGGCTAGGGTTCAAATCCCTGCAGAGGTGGATGCTTTTCAGAGGAACCCGATCCCTAATTGGATGTCTTGTGGAGGATACTTCAAGTCCAGTACTCCGTCTGTCGGATGAGACGCTAAGCCATGGTCCCCTTGGCGCCTTTCGTTAAGAGCAGGCTAATGTTGACACCGGGTTTCTATCCACCCTTCCTCCCTTACCAATCCCCTAAGGCGCAAATGACCTTAGCTGTCGGTCGCCTCCCCAAATATCCTATCCATCCTAACTTAAAGAAGCATAATAGTTAAAGATAAACTTTAACTGAAGAGTTTAGGCTTTAATGAACTAAAAATGAAATTATGTCTCGATGTCCTTTGAATATTCAACTCAGTTCTGCGCAATTTTGTATGAAAAGTGGTTCCTTCATGTCTCCCTACTTTCACGCCCCCTCAAATCCAAAGCAGTCCTTGATTTTCCTCCAAAAGATACAAAATTCGTTTCGAGGCAAATTCAATTCCCTTTTGACGCTGTTCATTGAACTCTGAATCGGCTCTGGCCTGCAATAGAGGACCCAGGGTCGCTGCACTGCGTCATGCGGGTATTTCCAATTTCATTCGGACGTTCCGAACGCCCCAATAACAAAAGGAGCAACTTGGGAGAGGGAGGTGGGAGACGGATCCCTGTGACGCTTCTACTTCCAGTCCCTTTTACCGCCTTACCTTGGTGTATCACCAACACCACGAGTTCCCCCTTCTAATTTCCCCCCCCCTCTCCCACTCCTCCCCATTTCACCGCCATTTCCATCTGTGCAGTCCACCGCGCTTCGTCCAGAGGCCCAGTTCTTACTCCCGGACGTGTTGCGCTCGATAAGTACTACGTAACCATCATACGCGCAATTTAGTTCAGTTGTGTCGCCGCGGCGTGGATAGCGGGGCGCTGTCCGCAGTCGCCCAAATGACAATCGCCTTGGGCAAATGGCGGAGTGGGTGGCGCTGGTGTGGAAGGCGTCAATTGGGGAAAGGGTGGAGGCTTCAGTGCTTCGGCGCCCCACCAAAATTAGGACGTTTGTGGTGGGGACGTCGGATTTGTCCTTCGTTCCGGAGTACTCCTTTTTTTACGTAGTAATTCGGCTCCCTGAATGCAAAATCAGTCAATGGAATCCTCCGGGAAATATTTTGGAGCTTTACAAGGTCATATCATATTTATTTTTTTGTGTTCTTCGTTTGATTTATTTCAAAGGATAAGGCGGTTAAATCGCAAATGGTCTCCCAAAATTGAACTCTTCTATCTTGCAATCAACCTTTATTATGTTAGCTTCGTTAAAACTCTCGCGGGTCCTTTTCTTAAAAGCAAAATTCTATGGTAATTCCGAATTCTGATTGCCTGGTTCATTTTTTCAAGTCTGCTACATGGAAAGCCAATCAAATGAGTGGGACAAGAATTACTTTGCACCTCATCCCGGCCCTGATATTTTCAGTCAGTGTTTATTAAGTTTAAAGCAGCACATAGCTGCAGAATATTACATTGGCCCTAAAAAAAGGAACCTCCCGCAGAAACTTTTTCTAAGCTTCGGATTTATAGTGATGCAATTCACGGAGCCGTTTCATCATATTAGGTTGGGGTAATGAACATACCTTTTCCTGTCGATATTTTCCCTTAAAGGGAATGGCGTATCAAAGAGTGTTTTTCAACCACGCACTATTGCCAAAAGGTTTCAAATTGTGTGGCGCAGTACATACTCCATTCACATTTGTGATGGATTCAGATTGAAACGTATATTTACCATGTTTTGTCGACATTAGCGCTTACAGGTGAAACTTTTGATGGGTCTCATGACCATGTCACAAAAAGTTGGTGTGGAGCAATGGCAGTAATCCCTTACAAACGTTTTTCACGATAAATCTCGCCAAATTAACCCTGAAAATTCGATGTGACCCATGGAACGCCCCTAGTACCTCATTTCCAAATTCAGTCGACGTGTCTTTGCCACGGGATGGAGAATAAGGTATTGCGCGACGATGGTGTCATTTCTCGCACCATCCCGCTGTGATTAGTTGGAATCTCCTCTCAGCGTAGGACACATCTTTACAGATTGCGACTAACATGGGGATCTACGCGACTCCTTAAACGTTCCCTGGTGAACTAGAAAATGTTCAAGGAATAGATCCTGAATCGGCAAAACAGAGTACCGGGTGTTCTTTCTTTGGCAATCTGTGTATGTATCATTATTTTCTTAATCTACTGAATAAGTGAGTTTAAAATGTAATAGTGTAAAATCTTACAGATTTTTTAAATGTGAGGGCCCCTACCCACTTTCACATATTTTTTCATAATTTCAGCTTGCGTCCTACTTCTCTTTACCCCATCCATGAAACATTGACTTCTCAAACGCCAGCAACCTATTCTAATTCTTTTTCCTCTGAATTCACACAAATCTGCGTTATATACGGCTCCGTTTATCAAACTTTTCTTTAAACTCTTCTACAAGTTCCGCATTATTAGCTCCCCCTCCCCCCCCCCCAACTGTTATGTCATTGATTGCATGCAATCACGGCTCTTCCAATATACGGTAAGACAGTAGTAAGTTTGGACACGTCCCCTTGACCAAAATTAGACCATTCTGTGTATTAGGTCATCCGAAGGACATGAATGGCCCGTGTTTCCAGAAATAGCTTAGAAATAACCAATGAATGCTCTGATAGTTTATTTTTTAGCAACGACAGCATAGAGTCAAGTAGATGTTTGTATCTTTTAGTACCATTCTACAAAACACTTGATCGGTTATAATTAGTGATTGTGTAGCTTGAGGATACCATCTGTCATATATACAATATTTACTGTGTAAAAAAACCCTAGTTAACAACCTAACCCAATACAAATTAATGTTATAACTCTTCATGTTCGGTATTAAGGCTGTCCTATCTTGGACAAATCTGGTTCCAATTTTCCCACGTGGATAGTTGTATCAGCTGACTGCTTAAAGCATTCTCATCCTTCCTATGTTTTCTTGCATTACCTTTGTGTCCAAATACCACTCTAGTATCAAGCACAAAATGCACTCCATAACGAGCTGTAACTTGTTGTTACGCAAACTGCGTCATAGCGTTCGACCCAAGTGACCTACTCACAACGACCTACCTTGTATTAGTAGTAGTATGCACTTATGGGATATATTTTATTACGGTAATCTAGACCTAACCCTGCTAGCCGCCTCATGGGCGTGTGGCAAGGGGTGTTAAGTCACCAGCCGTATAAAGATGCAAGATTTTGGGAGGTGAAATGGTGACGTGTATTATGGGAGTGTATTAAGTGGAGCTCAGTTTTTATTGTGGCCGCTTATTGTGCGCGGAAAGAACGAGTTTTTGAACCTATATGTTCGGCAATGTATCTCTCTTATTCTATCCCTTCTGTCAGACCTAGATATGTAGTGAGGCGTCATGATAATATTCTGTGTGTCGCTCTGAAACACACCAGTTCTGAATTTCTCTAGCAATCTAAGCCTCCAAGTGTAGCCTCCGAGTCTCTACGGGCTCCCACCTTAATCCCCCAAAAAGTTGTGAGACTATATGTTTGCTTGTAGCAGCCTTTAACGAAGCGTGCTGCGTTTCTTTGTATTTTATTGATTTTGTTCTGTATTGATCTGATTGACTGATTTTTCTGTATGTGATTAAATCTGTATGACCAGGGTCCCAAATGCTTGCGGCCTATTTGAGGTGTGGCCTAACCGGAACAAAGTAACATCTCTCTTTTACCTTTTCATCCGAGGACTTTCCTATTTCACGATTAACAAAAACTTGTTTCTTTGATGCTCAGTGCCGCATATGTTTTTTATGTGTGTTCTCCACGATAATATGCGCAATGGGCGTAAAACATTTCATCGAGGAACAAGATTCATGTGGCTTTGTATCAGAATCGTGTGTTATAATAAATTGTTATGAGGAAATTTCTACGCCATGCTTTTCCTCAAAACTGTTCATTTGTCCACACTTTATTTTCAAGAGATCGTTGAATCAAGAAGCTGTCACTCCCTCATTAACACAATAAACGGTAGGAGGAAGGAGAGTTGACGTAAAGGTAAAAAGAAAACAATATCGGTTGTTGCTAGCAATGATAGGGCCAAGGTCATGGTGTTAAAAAATGATTGAGTAGGCGGACAAACTGAAATAAAGTGAGAGGGAATGATTTTCTGGATTGATTTTATATCGCACAATTAAAATAATGCTATTTTTATAATATGTATTTAAAAATGTCCTATTAATCTATTTCCTTCCTCCTCCCGTTCTTTGTATGAATAAGAGAATGGCATGTAAGCATGGAGACTGGTTGCGGGGGCATTAAATTGTGTGGAGAATTTCTAAGTAACTAATGCTCATGAAAATGGGAAATTTCCGCAAGGAAAGCTCACCTGCGATCAATTATGCTAAGATTCGTTTGCTTGGTGTGTAGGTCTTAAATACTGTGTTACCGCTTTTAGTAAATAAAAACCTTCCATTCAACCCTTTATCCATTTCCTGGAAGTCACTCGGATCCTCATCTTATTAACGCTCGCCAAAGCTGGGGAAACATCTGAAGGCAAATGATCCCGGACCAAGTTCGTGCGGCATTTGAAAATGAGTCGTCTTTCGCGAGACAAAATTTCGTTACCTGGTCTGAATTTGATACAGCTGGATGCTGCTCTGAAAGGCTTAAATTGGCTTAACTCTGAGGCGTAACAAACTTGAATGTTTGTCCTCGGAGATTAGTTTTCAGAGCATCTTTTGCTTCTTATTCGCTACCTAGAACGTCCGGCCCACATCTCCAAACAAATTTGATGATTTTCTTTGTCAACTCTTTCCTTTAATGCACTAGTATACGTTTAAAGTTACAAAAACTAAAATTAGCGAGTGACACCCAGCGATGTTATTTAATGCTGAGGGTTGATCCAACCGACTGTGAAGTCTTCTGTTTTCACGAAATCCGGTTGGTGGGGAAGTGGCTTTCCTATCGCTGCCCGTTGCTACAAAATATTATCATGAAGATAAGAAAAGAAGGTACTACCATTCCACATAAAAAATATTATCATCCCTAAATCCTACTCCCAACCGCTGATTTAGATAGCTTGGCATCCTCTCTCCTGAGAAACTGAATCACTACCAATAGAATTGCTATGCACTTAGGTTAAGTCAAATGGCCAGCGAGGTAGCCAAGGGTGGTGATGAAAGGTAGGATTCCGACATTGCAGCGTGGATTCTCATCAGAAATTAGCCTATTTCCTGAAAATGAACCGAAGTTGCTTGATTTTCTTCGCTGCAAGAGTATAAACACCACCGTCACCAGAGAGTATAGAGCGATTCTAACACCATGGCTTTCCTATCGCTGCCTGTTGATACAAAATACTATTGTCCCAAAAGCCTACTCCCGATCCCTGATATAGGTAGCTTGGCGTGAACTGAATCACCGCCAATATTGTAGCAATTCACTTAGGATAGGTCAAACGGCATTCCATGTTATTCCCTACTACACGTCGTGCGTATCATGGAACTCCGCTTTAACAACTCTGAATCGATGGATGTGACTACATAACCAATTCATGTGTCTTTTTTTTACATTAATCCACCATACATTACCTTTCCGGGAAGACACAGCCATAAGACCTTAAATCTCATTGTTACGTCCGTAAATCTCTGTTTTAATAATTACTTCAACTATGTTCCTATCATTTGCTTACCACCTTAGCTTCACCTACTCCAATACAAACAAACACACTTACACTGTTCTTAAGTTCTTAGGGATAACAAACACTGTTCTTAAGGATCCTAATTTTCCTTCTCTAAAAAGCATCTCGCACCTCATTCACCAATGGTTTCTTCTAT
The DNA here is from genome assembly GCA_963169105.1 of Ceriagrion tenellum. Taxonomy (NCBI): domain Eukaryota; kingdom Metazoa; phylum Arthropoda; class Insecta; order Odonata; family Coenagrionidae; genus Ceriagrion; species Ceriagrion tenellum. The sequence goes on along the minus strand of OY720641.1, from coordinate 6,734,934 downwards.
AAATTCAGCAACAACCAGCGAGACCGGCCTGAGTAATTGTACCTGATGATGGTTGCGTCACAGCCAAATTACGTGAGCAATATAATAGTTTCAATAAAATGAGCATTGTTGAGCATTTTTTTATTATATAGGAATTCTTCGGTCTCCCCCTTCCTCTGACTCCATTCACTTTTTTAGCATAAATGTTATTATTTGACGCTCGTCAAATCTCTATATGTGGTCAAACCGTTGAAGCACTCTCCTTTCATATATGTCCGTTACCGGAGTCTCCATTTTAAATTTTTTTTCTGAACTATTCATTCCTAGCATTATCTTTCCTGCTTTCACCGCGCAAACCACTCATATACCACATACTCAATGTATTTTGCTACTATTATTGTTTCCCGAACATATCCAAGTTTTTTTTACCACCTAATAATGAGGAACAGAGTTATCATAATGGAAATTGCTGTAATTAATCCCTTGTACCAGCACTCGTGGTTTGATTTACTCCACATACTACCTACAAATTATTATCTAGAATTTTAAATAGAGGCTGGCAAGCGCGTATACCTTATAGTAATAATCCTAGAAGGACAATTACGTCAGATGTCATTTCCTTCTCAATTTCCTACAATCGGTTTGAAGGGTAATTGGTTTGTTTTTCTAATATAGGATTATTTTATATTTTCGGGTTATAAACCGTGTTGACTATCGATGCTGTCAGCAGTTTCATCTGTATTTTTTAAAGATTTGTTGTTGATTTCAAAGTTAAGTTATCTGAAGACGTCCGTATATATCCCAAAATGCATGTATTTGCATCAACGCTGCAGACACCGACGACTGATAATCGTGTTTTTTGTTAAAATATATGGGATTGTGCAAAATTGTTTCTCATTTTCATCCTAAAGGGTTGTTGTGTAACTTTCATTCCAACTTTTCAAGGTTATCGTTTGTTGTCTACATCCCAGTGAAAAAAGTTGTCCGAGTTGGAGCCCTTGATGCAATTAAGCAGGATTATTAGTCGTTTTAAATTCCAAGAATACGATGGAGTTTTGATGATAGCATTGAAGATCAGTAGTTCTTAACTTGCTACGCATAGACTCATTAACTGATAATGAAAATAACTGGAATAGAGAATTTATGTTTAAACCTGTTTTCATTTTATTCCACAACTACCTACGACTTTCTCTTCAGAATTTGAACGCATTTTAATATTTTCTATAATCCCAACTTACAAATAAAATCAACCATCGTCGAAATTGCGGTTTGATGACATGAGTTCAAACGGCTGAAAGGACTTATCCGCAACATTTAAAAATAACACAGGTCTGCAGAATATTATTTTTCAAGAGCTGATTTAATTATTCCACGTGATCTTTATGCTTTTGGGTGCGCTGAATTCGAAAATGACCTCCGTTTTGTCCTAGGACATCACGTTTTTTGACAATTTAGGTAATGCTCCATCTTCCCTGATATCTTCTTTCCATCTCTTTAATGTTCTGCTGGAATCGTTTACCTTGCTCTTCACTAACAGCCCCCAAATTTTCAGGAAAGTTGTCAATGTGGGAATGGAGGAAATGCACTTTTAAACTCATCAGACAACCTAAAGCTTGAAAAGCTTTTAGCATTCGTCCGACGATCATTTTGTAGTCAGGATCTTTGTTATTGCCTAAAAATTTTTCTATGACCTCTTTAAATGCAATACATCCATCTTTTTGAAAATCCGTCATTGTATTGATAAATTCAGCCATAAGCCATTTAATGTCTGGTCCGACGAACACACCCTCCTTCAATTTTGCCTCCGAGAGGCCTGGAGACTTAGTGACCAAGTATTTCAAACATTCTCCATCTATAGGAAGTGATTTAGCAAATTGCTTCATCAATCCAAAGTTTATGTGGAGAGGTGGTAAAAGAACTTTATGGGGAGGTACCAAAGTTTCACGGAGGACATTTTTTCGCCAACTGTGAGCACCCTCGGCTGCCAACTCTTCTTGATCCAGTGATTTTGTCGATCTCGACTGTCCCATAGGCACAGGAAACAAGGATATTTAGTATACCCAGCTTGTTGCCCAAGGAGCATGCACAAGACTTTCAAATCCCCGCATACTTGCCAACCGTGGTCTTCATATTTAAGTTTAAGAAGAACCAATTTCAAATTCTCGTACGTTTCCTTGAGGTGTACAGAATGACCTACAGGGATGGAAGAATTGAAACCGCCGTTATGGAGTAAAACTGCTTTGAGACTTCTTTTTGAAGAATCTATAAAAATACGCCATTGCGCTGCGTCATATTGGATTTGGAACTGACCCATCAAACCTTCGATATCCATGCAACAAACCAACATGTCTTCCTGGGCAAAGTAAGAAATGAACTCCTTTTCACGATGCCTGAACCATGAAAAAGATACTCCTGGCAACAATAAATTCCTGCTTTTGAGCCTTGATCCGAGTAACTCAGCGGCATCTTTAGGAAGATTTAATTCTCTCACCAAATCATTATTTCTCTTCCTGGGAAAATAATTTTGGTCAGGTATCATCTTCAAAGTCAGAACTTGCTTCATCATTTGGTTCAGGAATGACTCCACCTTCATCGGAGCTAGTTATCTCTTCCAAGATAGCAGGAGCCCTGGGCTTTGATATATCTTTACCATGAGGGATGGGACGAATTGCTGAGGGAAGGTTGGGGTATGAAATGGAATGCTTCCATTTTGAATTATAACCTTTCACCTTGCATGAATAAAAGTAACAGTCGTCACTATGGTTCTTCTGCTCTCGCCATACCATAGCCCAAGCTTTATCTTGTTCTCCAAGCCGTAGTCCGAAGAATGCGAAGTGAACTTTTTTCAGTCTCGAGCTAACACAAACTTATATGAAAAAGTGTAAACTACTTATGCTTATGCAAACAATGCTATAATGTACTTATTTTGGTCCTTTATTGATTCGTGGATTCACGTTAGGAACTTACATGTAGAACACAAAACATATAACCAAAAACGTTAAGTTCTTCCTTTTCTTACTTGTATCTCAGTTCAGGACACCACCGCCGAAATCCAAATAATCATAGGAAATAAGTTCGTGGATTAGCAGTGCCATCTAGCGTTAGGAAATTCAAGTTTGAACCGACGAAAACCAAGAAACGCGATTGAATCAAGCCTAGGCTCATCAGATCTCGCGCGTTCAGCTTGCAATATGTTGATGCTGGTTTCATTAACACACCCTGAAAGTTCTTTTCTATGAAGGTTATATTTTTTGGCATAGTATCTCTTGCATGCACTGATGTGAGTTAACTAACAGCAATTTTGACTTAAAATTTGGTTTAAAAACCTAAGATTAAAAAAATACAAAAAATTGAGAAAAATTTACTTAATTTGAAGATAATTTTGCATTTTTGGCGAATTCTGTCGTCCAGGATTTTTTTCAATATTTTTTCGTTTTCAGCACACCTAAATACATGGGTAATAGCTGAAAATAATCAAACAGCCATTTTGTCGTTTACCTGTGTAATGAATAAGCATTAAAATATTTACAGTGGGGCCTAAAAGTTGCGTAAGTTTGTGATGGAATTATATTCATGAATGATTACGCTGGATTTCAATTTTTGGCACACTCGATCAGTTACGTTCAAATTATTTATACTCATTGCATTTCTCGATCTTTTTCATTCTGTGAATTCAAGCACATATCATTATGATCTCTTTACCGTTTCATCAACATCCTGTGGCCTCATATCGTCATCAACTGCAATTCCGTGAAAATAATCGCACTTCAAAAAAGATGGTGAAAACGCCCTATTCTTTTTCATTGTCAAAATCCGGAAAAAAAAACACTTCGACACGAGTGACCCCTTTGTCCCTTAATTACTCGATCCCAGCGCAAGCAGCCTCAGGAAAGCGGGATGGAGTGAAATGGCTAATGCTATCTCACTCTTTCAAATCCGAAAACTTTTGTTTAGATAGTAATTATTTTTCGGTATTTCTTTTATTTAGACCTCACGGAGAAAGTCGTTTCGGTCGCTGACCGCGGAATAAAGTGATAATGATTATTAAAAAATTAAAAATAAATTTTAAAAGCCAAACAAAATTTTCTCCCTCTCTCATTTTGCCATTGCGGAGTTAATGTTTCATAAAGGTCGTCGCAGCCACCGCTTTTAGCTGAATAATTTATCGCAAAGTTATTATAATGCGGATGAAAACGCGTTGAATAATTGAAAAAAAGATATTTTTTTCTTCCCGTTTTTATTTTTTTTCGTAACCCAGTTGGGCTGACTGCGAGACATGAGTACCAACTTATGAGAGGAAAAGAGAAGGGGAGAACATAGGTCGGAAGGAGAGAGTGAGCGTGGAGATAAAAAATGTGAACGTTGGTTGCGCAGGTCGAGTCCGTGGGCTGTTGGGCGCTTGGTTGGGGTATAAAGGAGGGCACTAGATACAAGCGGGCGCACGCCCTTCCGTTGTTCTCCCAGAATTCATCGCGTTCCCACTCCCCGAGGCCACTCTTCTCCCTTGTCCCGCCCCGCAACGCAATGGCCCCTTCTCTTCGGCCCTCTTTGGGCCTACCTTCCATAGAGGTGTCCTACATAAAAGTCCCTTTCATAAGGGCCTCCTTTCCCATCGTGTGGGACGCCAGTCGTGAGAGGGAGCCGCAAATGTTTGGGCTTTCCCTTTCATGTCAGAGCGTCGAGGAAGGGATCTACAAACAAAGCAGGTTAACTGGGACTCGAAGGTGTTATCCAGGATATGTGGTCAAAGTATGGCATCTTGCTTTACCAATTTTTACCACTAAAAAAGTGGTCTTCCTTTCCTCGTGGATAGTAAGTCCTAACGGGAAGCAACCTACGACTAGCAACATTTGTTCGCGAACGAGGTCTGAATGAGAGTTCCTTAAGAGATAAATAATTTGCTAATGGTGTTAGATTATAGGAAAGCCTTGCATTAGCACTAATATACTCCAAGTTAAGGCTCCAAGAGGTTCTCACGTCAACATCCTAAGTGACGGACGGAGTAGTCCGTGTCATGAAAAGAGACGTTAGCCGTTGACACTAAAGTATTGATCGAATTTCTGCTTCTAATCGTCCAGGACTTCTAAAAGTCGAACCCGGGATTAATAACTACTTTATCCTCTTCCACAACCAAGTTTCCTACCCCTGGTTAACTTTCTAAGTTTTCGTCTTTTTTACTTCTATATTTTCCTCGTGTAGCTTTTGACATTATTTCTGGTAGCTTTAAATTGCGAGTCCAACCCACCTGGATTTCCTGGTATTACATTTTTATACCTGTCGTATCATATTTTCAGTAGGATGATATTTTTTCCTTCTTCTTTACGTCCCAAGCTTATCCTATTTGTTTTTATCCTAGTGGCTATTTCCTACTTTATATTTTTCCGATGGGCCAAGTGTCTGAACCGTGTAGTGTCACCCTTCATATAAATTAAGTTATTTAATATCAGCATAGTAAGCTCGAAATTATTATAAAAATATCGTTCAGTCAGAAGTTTCGTAAAATTTTTAGATATAAATCTCCCTTAAAGCGGAATGTCACTGAGTCAAGCTGAAACGTTTTTCGTGGAAGATCATTAAAATGAACGTTAAAAAGATTATTATCATCCTTAGGCATGAGAAAACGACATCCGGTAGAGTAATGTCAATTATTACGAAGATTTATTTAAGGTTTAACTTTTTCCTGTGACTTTTCAATTTGCAGTTTCAGTTGCAGTTCAGTTTGCAGTGCATTTCACTTTGCAGTGTTTTGCTTAATGATACGGCTACCGATCAGGCTTCACATCCCGATGGTCGGGGATCAAAATCCGTTGACTTTTTCCAAAAGCCGCCTCGGTCAGCGCCGAGTGATGTGTTGAGTAATCTATCCGTCGGGTTTGATGAAGTTTATTTGAAGTACTCCATCCATCGGATGATTTGTTAACTGTAAGAGAGTGGATCCCTAAGCGACTTTTTTTTAGTGTCGAGTAATGTCGAAGTCGGATAGAATTATAAAAATTAAAACGTAAATTTATCAATTTGAACACCAATAAATATATTCTTGTTTTTAAATTGCACTATAATATAGATATATACGGTACCTTTGGCATTTCGTATGTATGGGATACCTAAAAAATCACAATTACACATTAAATTTGATAAATAATTTTACTGAGAATAATTGAATAACAGAAACACTACTACTTTGATTAAGGTGACTATGGTTTAAACTGACGGTGTCGTCCTCCAATCTTTAATGTCTATAACAGCTAAATGTCTAAAGTAAATCCAGTATGAGTCTTCAATAGTAAATGTCAATAAGTTCACGTAAAAGTTATGATATTAGTGCCTGAGTTTTAATCAAATTATGAAAAGAATAAACATGTTTATTTACCGTACTCTGCCACTCTCTAATATATATTCTAAGCAAAACTTTGACTGCATGTGATATCAGCATATCGGTTCCATATGTTTCGCATTCTGACGCTTTCTTTGTCTTCAGGGCAGGAATCAGGACATTTTTCACGAAGTCACCTGGCCACACTAGTTACTTGTTCTTATATCCTTAGAACTAGTTCGAAAGAAGTTGTCCCCCTTCACTGCATAAATTCCTTAGTGACTTCGAAGGTGTTATTCACTCCTACAGCTTTTCTTCGCCTCATCTCTTTAATGCTTTCTCTATTTCCCTGTTGAGCGACCTGATCCGAGATTATCCTCATCCAGTGCTCCCTCATTCTCTTTATCTAGGTCCATTGTCCAGGCTAACAGGTCCATTTTCCCTGTCCCACAGTTCCTCTATGTATAATCACTCCATAAATTTTTAATACTTTCTTGCTTTAGCAATATCCTACCTGTTGAATATAACGTGGGTTTACTTAAATTAATATGATTAAATCACATAGTTTTTTACTTTATCACAAAGACTCTATTAAATATTTGTGTTTCCTTTATTAAAATTCAGTAATAGTTATGCGTGTGATATGTAATGATTTTGATACACCCGTGCGTAGGCATTCATGGGTTTGCAGTATGACAAATAGATAAGAATAGATCAAAAACATTTCCGTTAAATTTGGTGTATTTAAATATAGTTTTATGTAGTATATCCGAAAAAAATCTGTTTCTACAACTTTGTACCTGAGAATGGCATAGCAGAAAGCCGAAGCACGTGTCGTATATATTTCAAATAAAGGGGACAGTGCAGCATTTACTGATTATTATTCCTGAAAATCCGTCTCTCGCTCGAAACGGTTGAACCCTAAAAGCTTAATTTTAGCATGAATTTCTAATATTTTTAATACTTTCTAATTATTTTACAAATAAAACTTGATTATATTTTTATAAATGCGAAAATACACTTTATCAAAGTCTTTTTTATTTTATTTATAAATATAGATACATTCAGTGCTTATTTTATGAATTTTCGTATTTGAGAGAAGCTATTTAAGCTACTTTTAATATTAGTTGTAATAAGAGATATTAGAAGGTTCAAAAGGGTTTGAAATAAATTACTAGTTAATTTTTTTAAACTATATACGCTAGTGTACCGAGGAAGGTCCCTCGCTACTATTAAGTGGTACCATAATACCATTCATCCCTTGTTTGTTTTGATCCAGAGTAGAGATTTACCTTCCTTCCCTTCCAATCTGAGTCTAATATTCCGCATTATTTTAGACCTATTGCGATTTCGATGTTATGGTCAAAGTGGGCATGGTCTTTCATTACCAAACACCCCTCATTTATACCATACTCTCTTTCTAAACACGAGACTACTATCATCCTATCTCCAGTACACTTCAAGCTCCAAGCTACCCAAAAACGTTCTCCCCAATCCAACTACCGCTGCCCTCTCAAACCCTTTTTCCTTCGTGTTATCCCCTCCTCTCCCACCCGCTCCTCTCGTCCCCGTCTGTTGTCTTACTCAAAAGAACGACATCCTCTGTCATCTCGGCTTTGGCCAAAGAGAAAGGAAAGCCTTTCGTCCCGGGGATTTCTCTCCTCCTCGTAGGGTTCTCTCTCGCCTCCCTCCCTCTCGCCTCTTATCTGCCAAAATTTACTCTTTTTTCCATCCCCCCGTCCTCGTGTACCCTGGCGACCGACGCTCGCCAAAGCGATAGCGCGGCGGTGGTTGAATGTGTGTGCAAAATCCTCAAGGGGAAGGATCCAAACGTAGGCTCCGCTCCGTCCCATCCAATCCCGAGATTGGATGTCAGGATGCGCACGAGGCGCCGTGCGAGAAAAGGGATAGGTTTTTAGAGAGGGCTGAGATTGAGTTTTTCATCAGCAAACAACTTTAATAATACACGTGACACGGGCGTATTTGCACGTCCTTCTTTTTTTTCTGAGAAAAAAACACGTTCTGTTCTGTGACTGCCTTGGACTTAATTCGTGGATTAATAAACAAAAAAGTAGTTAATATATTTAAAGGGCATTTGCGCCCAGTTGCGAAGATTTTTATTTCAGCGGAATGATTCCATTTTCGCAGCGCACTGTGTTTTTTGTCGTATTCCATGTCTTCTACTATTTTTGTGTCTTTGCTCTTTATACATGCTTAATCAAAATATTGCTAAATAGATAAAAAATTGTCCCAAAATTGTGAGCTATAATAATAGGGAAAATTCATTCATACCGATTGTATTTATAATAAATAAGTTCTTGAAAATAATTAAATATTACAAACATAGAATTTGCAAAGAAAGGAAATGGAATGGAATGACATCAGCAGTTATTGTCGTTTGAAGCATACCTTTACATTGATGCCAATCTACATTCGAAATGCTGCAGAAAACGCATATATCCTTCTCAAAAATAATTTGCAAAAATTATATTTAATAGCGTTTATTTCGGTCACTTTGACATCGTATTTCCGAGAAATTATCACCATGCAGTTCAGCCGACTGTTGAATATCACAAAACTGGAAGTAACCATGGTTTCTCCAATGAATCCTTAAATACTTACTCTTATGACTAAGCTCCTATTATCTCTTGAGTAGGGATAACATGATTGTTACTACCTTTTCCTTGAACATAGACTGCACAAGGGTATGTTATGTTTTTTTCCTTATTATCTCCCCATCAAAGATATGCTTAGCATGTGTTTCTCTCAGATATTCAGGGTTTTGCAATCGCTCTCATATTTTAACAGTAGAGTTCCTAACGTAGTCCTGTAGTGTTCAAATTGTATAATTGAAAACTAGGAACTCGTATATATTTTCATTGAATGATATCTAATGGTGGCAGTTCATTTTTTTTTAATTACTGCTCAATTCCTGCAAGCTTCCATTTAATGACGGCATGGTCTCAAAATAATTGAAATAAAGACGTCTCGACAAAGATGAGGGAGGAAAGTATTTAATGACAAGACTTCGGATTTTACAGTCACAAAAAAACAAAAGTAGTGTTGAAATGAAATGTCATGGATACCTTGAATTGGGGCATCGTAGGGCGTTACTTTAAAATCATCTTGACCGGGATTTGCTGTTTTCATTCAGTTTTAGAATGTATTGAATGGTTTGTTTTTAATGATACAAAATAACAATCGTTCTGAAAAATGGTTTTTCTAGTCATTAAGGTAGTCCGAGCGAGATGGTTTCCTAGTTATAATAGAGACCATATTCGAATTATACGTTTTCATTTTACCAGCTGTAGGACACATCAGTTAAATATTGCATTATTAATGGTGCAGTCATATAGTTTTATATGACAGAAATTGTAAGTAATCAAATGAAAATATCTAAATAAGTCTATAACCTGACTCATTTTTTTCACGCAGTGCGTTTGAAACTCCATCAAAACGGAAGGTTTATTGTGATCCCGAAGAATTTACTGCGGAACAATATGATTAATTTTCAAAAATAGTTGAGAAAACACACAAACTACACACTGTTGATTTTTTGACGAGATCTAAGTGTAGGTAATGCCTCATATAAGGTCTCTCTGTAGTGCATGAACGTGCCATTTCCCATGTAAAAGGGCTGGTTGTTTCTGTCAAATATCTCGAAATGTAATGAGGTAAGGGGTTGAATTTTTGGTGTCATTAGAAGGGCGAGATATTTTTCTTTAAAATGAGACGAAATTTATTGATTTCTAAGTAAAATGATATTTCGCTCAAACTACCTTAAATTTTCTGAGATATGGCACACGTTTTACGCCACAGGAAAATCTTTTGTCCTATGACCATTACTTTAACATAAGTGACCCAAGACTTTCTGAATTTTGACTTTAAGATTACGGTGCGTTATGACGTAGTTGGAGTTAGTAAGGGGTGAAGGTGACTCCTTTTGGAGACAACCGCGGGTCAGAAGTGATTTTAAGGCATGTTCTCTACTCCTCGTTTGAGGACCGACCTTGTCAGAGGTGTTCTGGCTCCCGACATTGGCTCGGCTCCACCTAGTGCCTTGTTACTTGCCGCACACTGCTGTTCACCTCGGCTTGGGCACCCCTGGCAGGCATAAGCCAAGGCTGCCGGTGAATATGTTGAAGTGAGGAGTTCCTGGGACTTAGGTCGGCACCTGATTAAAATTGAGTGCTCCATAATCGCTCAGGCATCCGCTGCAACGCCCAGGCATTATAAGAGGAAAGACAAATGAATGCCCTGGGGCGCATTTAGCGTACGTGATGGAGTACCGTGTAGGTTTTCGTCTAGTTGCGCCGTAAATTTGACTGAGCAAGCTCAACCTCCACATTGTTAAGTTCGAGGCTTAATGAATTAATTGCATGGAAATGTTCCTGCTATGCCTCAATTCTCTTTAATGAAGATAAAGAGAACAGAATGATGGGAATGAATATGATCAAAACGTGGTAGCATTATTAAGGAAGTGGCTGGAGTAAATCGTAACAAGGTAAGAAGGCAATGAGTTCATACTCAATATAACGGATGACAAAGTGACACTGGAACCAAACAATGAGAAAATTATTAATGTAAAATCTGTTGATATATTTTCAGCCCTACAGATTTTTCGATGGATTTTAAGATTGTTGTTTAAAACAAAAAATAAATTTAACACAAATGAAACCAAGTGTTTGGATTTTTCACAAATTTCTACTGTAAGTTCGAATCCGTAATGAATCAATATTCCAAATAATTTTAGTGAAAGCTTCTGCGGAACGATTAATTTGAATACACATGTCTTCCAGACTACCCTCTTTGTTTTTCCATTGAACTGGGACAAACGTGTTGGACAACTAGTTATAAGTTATAATGTATCTCCAAATGTGTTTAGTCGATAATTCCATACTGATACTAGTTCCAACATAGTACTGAGAAAATTCGCTACTACATGAAAGCTGTGACTTTATCTTAACTGTTGGGTACTCCACGGGATGGTGATGAAAAATCTACGTATATTTTAGTTCGATGATAATTTTGAAAGGATTGGCAAGAAGATTGGGAGAAACAGCCCTTTATACGCGTGCCGGTTAGTCGTGAGTCACTCTCAACCTACAGGCAGCTGTTTTGTATTTAGTGGCGTACTACTGACCTTATATTAAGTTACGTTGTTGCAAATACGAACCATTTATGACTTTCCTAGGTAATCATCAGTCATCCATTTCCAAAACTTACGCCCCTTGCACAAAAATGAGGTATTTATTATATTCTTACTGCTACTATTTACCCACCACTAAGTTTTTTCTCGTGACTTTCCCGCAAAGTACGTTGGTACTAATTGTGGTTCGAGTACCACATGTTGGAAATCGCTGTTGAGAAGTGCTGTTATTTTTTGTCATTGGAGATGCATTTGGGATTTTTTTGCTACAATGAATGTAATATATATTGTTATTATATATTAGGTAACTAATTTGTCGAAATTTTACCGACTTTCAATCAAATGAAAAATAACTCACATATAATTAGATGACACCCATGTATATTTATAATCTTTAGTCTTCATAATTAGTACAAAAATTGGAGATGAATAAAGGTAAATATTTATTTCATGATTTTAGTGCGCTCTATTTTTAGTGAATAGGAGAACATTACAGAAGTAACTACTATGGATTAAATAATATATTTTATTTACTGTTACCAATTATGAATTCAATAGTATTCAGTTTTTAAAATTTTTTCTCCGCAGCCTCAGTGCATCGTTAACGATTCTTAATTGTTAGGTCATTTATAACCTAGAAAATACCAAAAAAATTGATAAAACTCTGGCATAACATGAAAAGTATGTCCACTGGCGATTAATAAATTATTCATTTTACTGTGCCTAGAAGCTATTCTTTACAATTGAGCCGCAAGGTGCTGAAAGAATAATAAAAGCAGAATAATAACAGCTAGTAGCATTTTTGGTAGATAATACAGCAGAAAAGTTTAATCCGTCCACGAAATTCTGTGGCTGATGAAAGGTGGGTAATTTAAACTGTTGCCTAAAGCTCTTTTAAGCTTTCTCTCATTACCTTTTTATGCTTAAAACTGCTTCATATCATGCTCTGTTAATTTCCACTCGAGGTATTTTATTAGTCATTTATTCCCTCAGCCCATTGTATTTCTGCCGGCCATTAAGCGCTCAATAGCGGTCTTTAACGCGGGCATTTTCGCTACTGCTTTCATTGAACATCCACTCTCTTCCTTTTCTACATACCAAATAGCAGTAGTCGTTAGTCGACACGCAGTCGTGACAACTCACCTCCACCATAATCAATGCTAGGTCATCCCTAAGTGAATTTCGCTGACTAGGTGTGTCGTTTTTTTCTAAACACACCATGTTCGCGGTGTTGTGCACAAATTATAAGCTTGCTGAATCGTAATAATATATTTAGTGACGTCATTTTTATGTTTTACAAAAAAATATTCGATTTTACTTTTCATTGTTAAAAGAGATTGTGAAGCCATAACTAATAAGTAAAAGCAGGTAAAAGTCTATTTTAATTTTATTGCATGACAAGTATATTCAACGGTATTCGGCGAGATATTGAGTAACATCATCTTGAATTTAAAAAAGATACATATAGTATAAATTTATATTTTATGATAATATATTTATAATTTATAAATAACGTGTTTATTTATAAATTTATAATACATTTGTTCATAAATCACTGAGTAGACATTTCATAATTTCTTTTTTAAATAATTAGATGACACCTATGTGTAGGCCTTCCATACGTCCCGGTTTGTTTGGGACATTCCTGGTTTAAATGATGTATCCCGCGTGTTTGGTGTACCTGTTCTCAGCAAACGCATAAATACCGTGAGTTGTCTAAGTCTTCTGGCCACTACACAGAGAAATGCTCAGAGGCAATCGTGATGTTATATATTTAAAGAACTAATGCATTGTATCACCTCATATTACCCATCCCCTAAGACCCACTTGACTGCTTCTCACTTCGTTAAAGGGATAAACTCTCGTAGAAAAAGGTAAACAGAGGAACATTCTCTTTCATTAGGGATAGAAAAATTAGCACTGCAATTCCAAATGGTGGTAGATTTATTGAGACGGCCGATTTCGTCGCAGAGCAACATCATCACGTGATGATTGGTCAATCGGTCCGGTACCGGTCGTGTCAATGAATCTAATGTCATGTGGAATTGCATTGTTTATTCTTCTATCCCTGATATCAAAGAATTCCATTTACCAAGGAATATCAAGTTATGTCCAAAACTATCACGCTCTTTCATTTTTAACCTGTAGGTCATGAGGTATGCTTGATAGGTAGGCAAGAGATAACTTGGCGGAGTCTGTGAAGGGTTGTCACTATAAACGAGATATAAAGTCAATGCTCTATTGTTTGAAATTAGCAAAAGTCACCACAGCTGCAAGTTTAAATATCAATTCCTGCTGAGAACAAAATTAATTAACTTTAATAAAATGTGTTCCCAATTTTGTGAATGTTTGTATTTATGTGTCTTTAAAATCAGATCTGTCCCGTTAAGACAACTTCAGAATATGGTAACACCGTCTATGAAGATACTCGGAAGGTCATCTTGTAGCTACTTAACTATTTAACTGCCCAAGGGTCAAGTCGTAAATATTCCTTGATTTGTTCTCTTTTCTGCGTTTCTGTTTTTTTTTAATGGACCCCGGTAATTTCACGGCTAAGTAATCTCCTCCCAAACTCGCGATCAATTTTGTCTTGGTTGATGTGTTCATTGCAAAAGACATGAGTGCTTATGCACGTCCGTTGTTGCCAGCTGATTCACCCGACGTAAAAGATCTTATGAGCTGTTTTATAGCTGTGAAAAATAAATAAATTTTGTAAAAAATGCACAAACCTCTCAGTTCTCTCATGGTTTTCTCTCATGATTGTTCAAGTTACGAAATTGAAGTTTTTTCCCCACTGCCTACGAGGAGCTAATACCAATTCACCCATGGCATTCGGACTCAACGAAATGGTGATTCCCCTGTGCATTAAGCCTTCTGACCATTTTTAAGGATATCCGGGTTCTTTATTTTTTATTTTCATTTATTGTATTTTATTATTGATCCGCATCTACAGATGAACAGAACGCTCACAATTTCATGTGTTTCATCGGTACATGTGGTAATTACCTGAAAAAGCCTCTCGATTATCTTGTTGGCTATTTTTGAAGGCATTGGTCGTCGCTGAGGGTAGATTGATACGTTAGTTAGAGGAGTATCATAAATTTCTATGTCTAGTCAGTCATGGATACATATTGTGAAAACACTTCTCTAAAATGGACGAGTGTTAGGAAGCTTAGGAATAGGAGAGCGTGTATGAAGTAATGCATGAGTGAAAAAAACCGATAGAGGTATGTAAAGATATGTTTAGGAATTCCCTCCAAAGTCTCATAATTAGTGACAAACGTCACTATCAAGGCTTTTCGCAATACGTTTCCTCACGTGGAGTATTGCTTCTTTATCTAGGGAGACAATCAGGCCCATTGAAGGGAAACACCTACGATGCATAAAAATAAACAATATTTTTCTTTTTTATAGAAAAACCTTGGAATTTAAAGTTTAAAGAGTTCTGCTTGAATGACGCAATATTTAAATTGTTTTAAATGTGAATACTTTGAAATTGTTAGCTGAAAGGAGTAACTAATCTCTTGTATTTTGAAGCTTCAAGGGCCTCTATAATATAAATGCTTCGCTAATTTCGCAAAAATTTTAGATAAACGCGGATGTAGCCATCTAGAGTATGATATCTGATGTTTTGCTTAAACGTTAGTTATCGTGTTCTTTGAATTCTATCTGCACTCTACACTATAATTGGATTTGAACTCAGTATTGATGCGTTGCTAGAAGTATAAATGCTAACTCTCAATGCTTTTACATGAATGTCGCAAGATATCCCAAGTTTTAATCAGCATTAAATTACAATAAACGTATTCTCAACTGCAGCAAAACCACCGTGACTTCTTTTGCGGCAATCCTCCTGAACTAGGAAATCCCAATCACCTGATCGAGAAGTTATTTTTTAGCCTGAATGTAGTCATCTCGGGAATCCGTCCGAATTGGAGAAGACTGTCGTCCTTCCTTCGTCTTTCTCTTTTGACTTTCTTCACTCTATTCACCGGGAAAACTTGAACTCTTTATTTTCTAGCCTCTTCATAAGCACCTGCGTGTTGCATTTTCAGAACTTCAATTGCTGAAGAGCTGATATTATATTATTCTTCCACTGAAGTGATGAAATATTAGATAGATAGTGAAGGCAGGTGAAGGAATATGAATAAATGTGTATTTCATGAATTTAGTTCAAACGCTATCGCATTTATCGAAAAAATTGATATATTTTTGTTCCACCCCATTGTTGTATCGAGGTATTACTCTATATTGCTTCAATAATACTCACACGGTGGGGATACAATTTGTCGATAACACTTTTTTCCAGAGGTGTAGAGACATAAAACTGATTCTTGCCTTACTATGGTTTTACTGTGATGTTTTACTTACAACATAAATTCTCGCGTGTCTATATTTAGTTTGTCACAACAAATTTTAGAACCGTCAAAATGCTATCCGTATTCATTAAAACATAGGGTCACAATTTTTTACCCAACAGAATTTGTTAGTTTCATCGTATGTATGTATACTGCTATCTTTGCCCTGAAGTCATGCTGCTTGTGTAAAACTAGTGCATTTGCTATTCGGAAAGGGTAGGCATAAAAAATTTTCCTCGCAAACAAACACGCACCCTACCCCCCTGATACAGACGCCCTTTTTCGCCCCCCCCCCTATCTCTCTGTTTTATTAATTACCACACAGACTACGGACGCATTGCCCTCCCCGGAACTTTTGCAGGCCATTACTGCTCCGCACTCCGCAGCGTCCGAAAGATACGACTCATTTCACGCGTCACCGACCGCCGTTTGTGCTTGGCAAAGATTACACCGCTGCAGAGAGACCGCGGCACCCCCTGCCCCGCACCACGATCCGCTCAACATCCGCCCACCCCACCCCTTCCATTGCCCCTCCCACCCCCGCCTGAAAACTCAATACAGACCTTGCTTCAACTCGCTGAAACGTTCTTTCTTTTCCTCTATTTTTGATCCGACTTCTTTTTGTTCGCGCCCGCATCAATTTTTTCCCCTCTTTTCGCTCGTCTCCCTTGTCCTTTGTATCGTCATCACTATCACCGGGGAGAGAGAACGGGGTAGGGTTCCATGTTAACCATGTGCACGTATGGTACCAAAGTATTTCATTATTTTTACTTCATTTTAAATACTATTCAGGGATATAGTGCAGAAAAAATTCCTTAAACTTATGAAAATTTACCTATAATGTATTAAATTCCTTTTGAAAAGAGTCGCAAAAAAACTCGAGTATTTTCGTGACTATATTCCACGTTGAAGTAAACATTACAAATTATATCTCAAAAATAGTCTAATAAATTGTTTAAATCCAGAAATTATTTGTGTAAAAAGAAAGAACTTCAGAAAATATTATCATACCTACTTAAAACAGAAAATAAGAATTTTAAGGAGATATTTCCTGCATTATTTTTGCATGGTGCAATGAAATATTTAACTACGTTACATTCCATGATTTTCACTATAGACAAGTTACAAATAATGTCAACCCACATAATTATTAATCGCAGTTTCTGGCAAGTCCGTAATAGTGTTATGGCTAGAGAAATTTAAGTAAAAATTGTAATTTTTAAAAACAGATTTAACGATTTCACATCACATAAAAAACCTTTAAAAAAGTTTCACAAACTTTTATTTAATTTAAGTTAAATTTCTTCTATATGAACGAAGGACTACGTAGAGATCGACATGGTATATCGCTATGTCTTCAATTGAAGAATATGCCACGGTCACTCAATATACGATCGTGCATATGACGCTCAACCACGCTGCCATGAGGGCATAATTAAAAGTAGCCCCTGAACTAATGTAGTTTTAATGCAAAATTCTTGATACCTTCGTTTGTAGTAAAGGTAAAAACTTAATTTAAAATTCTTCTCTCTATAATTTGGGGCCTTCATCTGCACCCAATTCGTTGAGTTGGGCGAACACTTGCCTTTATTTGTATCCGCACCAAGTATTGTGGTCACTGAGTCACTTACGGTAAGGTGTGGAATTTTGTGATATTTGATTTTATCGACCGAAGACTCAAAGTAAATTAAAACGTATGATTGGTGCTGTGGAAGCGAGTCATCGCCCAAAACCTCTCGTGCATATTCATTCATCTGATAGGATCTGGACTTAAAAACTGCATAGGGGATAAATTATTGGCAGATGGAATGCTCTCCTTTTGCCTTCAATTAATCGTCTTTCTCGGAGTTTGTTTGCAATTTGTAAAGAAAAATATTTTAAGGTGTAAGGGTGGCCTATCAAGCGATGCAGTTCCGCTATGGTAATCGCTCCCGGTCTCAGTATCCTCAGCTCTGCCTCCAAATCGAATACGCTCCTCATTGAGATGAGCTTTCTGTCAGCTTTCGATGCTAGGCGATGTCTCAATGATAACAGTAACTCTCAATGATAACTCTCTCGACAGTATCTTAGAGGATTTTGGAGATATCGACGAATATGCCGCCCTTAAATAGTGAATTTGTGTACCACTATTTTCCACAACTGGTTGATATAACAATCAAATGATGTGACGACCAATCAGAAATAAATTTTAAAACGAATCCAAGGCCCTTGTTCATAAATACCGTTGGAGATTAAAATTGTGAATAGTCTTTTGTGCCCTATTCCCCTGAACAAGGACGGATTAGAATAACGACTGTCCTCGTAGAGAGTGGCGAATTCGCGAGTATCGTAGAAAAGCTAATAATGATCAGTAATTTTTCAATCTTTCGGTTTCCACAAAAGGATGTTAATTGGAGAGAATATTTTTGCATAAAGGTGTAAATAGGTGTGACATGATGAACATTAAAAATCAAGGGCCTTTTAAGATGCCGGAATATACTCTGTGTGTTGATGAGTCTACATTTTTCTACGAGAGAGAGATTTTTTCTACGCCCATCTCCTTCTCATTTCTTTGAATTTAGCATCAGTTAGACCATCGGAGGCCTAACACGTCCTATGTGATGATACATTTCATGCTGGCATTTTTTTAACTTTTTAAACTTTCTTTGCTTTAGCAATTCTTGTGTTTCCTGTTTCAATGATGAAAATTAAAAAAATTCTAGGACGCCGTGAAACTAACCATTTTCTGCTCTCCCGAGGAATACTTAAAACCCTGTCAATTAGGGAACTTAGAGGGTTTAGGTGTTATCTTTTGCACAGTTTGGTACATCAGAAGGGGCATTAAATTTTACTGTATAAGTCTCATTATCTCTATTTTTGAGGTTAATTTAACTCTTCTGTTTCGAAGTAACCTCCATTCCATTGAAAAACAGCACTTCTCATCACAAATTGTAACATTGAGTTAAACGATTCTCCAAATTTTAAAGAATTAAACGCGTACTTATGATTGGTATATTTATTTGTTTTGGCAAGAAATGCACTTTTTTCATTTCCCGAAACTCATTTCGGCTTCCATTTATGAGTTGTGTCTCGTCGTACTTATTCATTTGACGTCATACTCCTTGGGGAGGATCTCAACCAATTTGGAAGGCTGCTCGCGTCCCTGCCCTTTGCTCCGGTCGCTATAGGCATATCCTCTCTTTTTTCCGGAAAGTTATAAAATTACTGTAATGGTCATTTTTATCAATAATTGATTTGGTATAAAATAGAAGGAGCGTTCCGAAAATTCATGGGAGCACTAGGGAAATACGATTACGGTGTATCGATTCTCGAGGCTACTTTAGCTTCACCATGACCTGATATCCAACTGTTAGATAAATTGGGAATTAATATAAGAAATTTTTTTACGATTGAAGCATAAAAACTGATTGTAATCATAAGATATAAAATTGCAAATTTCGATCAAAGAACAGGTTCTTTAGGAGAAACTACATTTCACCAGATAATTTTGGGCTTGCTAGATTTATAGGGTCTCTAGAGCATAGTGAACACTGAATAAAGAGCCAAGAATTAAACAAACACAATATGAAAGGGATTGTAATTGTTTATAATTTTAGAATCATGAAGTTAAAATGAATATAAATTATAACAGCAAATTATAATTTTATGATAGATATATCAGGTATGCTACATACTATCAACTGATAATTATGACTGAAAGTGTAGAGTTTTCGATTCCGAAGAGCTGCACGATCATGTAAAGCCTAATTATCATGGTCATCATCCTATCTGATGTCTCTGTAGCCCGGTATCGCGCGCTTTTGTACTTTTTAAGTTCAGCAGATCGTGTGACCGTGAGAATGTTTGACCGCGGCTGATTCACTCAACTTGAGAGAGCAAGTATTCTCTCTGCCTCCCGATTGAATGGTGCCCGTCCGCCTAAGGCATCTTCACTCAACGAAGTTGATATGTATCGGACTGGGGAGTGTATGTACCTCGATGAGTATCACTATATCCTGAATATTTTTTTAAAAGCACATTACATTTTCGTTAATTAGGTTAGTGAAAAACGAATTACGAAATTGGCCATTGATGATGGCTGTTGCAAACCCTCGCCAGCGCGTCGGCACGGCGTCAAACAGCCCGGCGCGCGATATAATTCCCGAACGAGGGTTTTGAGTTTGACTAATGCTAAAAGAATGCTCTGTGCTCGCAGCGCGAGAGCTCAGTGGTGCCTTAACTCTAGGACAGTGCGGCGGTCTCGTCTCGCGAACGTTCTCTTGTTTTATGTGAGGTGATTGAGAAATAAAACACGTGCACCACACTCCAGAATGGTCATTTCCGCCCTCATCTCCTATATGGCCCTAAAAAAGCTTCGTTTCGGAAAAAATGCGCTAGCACATCGCTCTTCTCGACCTCCAAATGCAATGTTGGAATTTAAAAATTTGTACAAATAACATCAAAGGTGAATGTGTTTCTGGGAAGCGTAAGCTTCAATTTAGCGCACGAGATTTAACGTATTTCTATGAATTTAAATAAGGAACAGTCAAAATTCGTGGATTTGGCTAACTTATTGTGAAGAAAACATTTTTAGGTAAAAATTATAATTTAAATTTTGACAAATTAGTATTTTTTTCTGAAAATATGATTTCAAAAAATTAATACAGTAATCGCTCGAAGTCATGTGATTGAAAATCCACTGGATACGAAAAATTTTATCTCCGAATCGAAATTCCGTAAGCAGAAAAAAGAGAAACTAGACATATCCGTTGAAGTTGCAGCGGAGGTCAATGATGCTCCGAATGTTCGCCTCCACTTTTCACCTCCACCGCCCTGAGCTCCCATTCATACTCATCGGCCGTCCGATTCATTTGGTTAAAGTTATAGAATTAAGGTTTCTCGATTTTTTCCAGTTTTATGGGCTCGAACGCAGAGATAGTCCGGATGAACTTTCCTTTAGGAGATACATATGAGATGGAAAACATTAGACATATTCTAGTTGTACATAGTATCCTTGATAATCATTCGATTCATTCACATAATGTATCCTTGTTAATCATTCGATATGAGTCTGCATCGTTAAGTCGACATATTTTTCCGATTGTATCGTCTTTTCCTCAGAGTCGCCGCATCGATATTTTTCCATTATGCTGATGGTCTGGCAAATTCATCAAAAAGTGAGTCGTCTGGCAACCATTGATAAGTTAATTTTGATAATTTTTGAAGTAAATAAAGTGTAATTTTTGACAAAATATCAACGAAAAATATTTTTCCTGCGTGTAGTTTGTTCTTAATAAAGTTGATGCATTTCCCTTGGTCAACCTAG
This sequence comes from Ceriagrion tenellum, assembly GCA_963169105.1. Lineage (NCBI taxonomy): Eukaryota > Metazoa > Arthropoda > Insecta > Odonata > Coenagrionidae > Ceriagrion > Ceriagrion tenellum. Next base: position 6,713,830 of record OY720641.1, on the reverse strand, counting down.
ATGACATTAACTATTCAGTGGAGACGATTGGCCATTTCGTGGCAATGTGTAACGATATTTATGACGGCATTTTATTGACGATAAACTGTAAGCATGGCAATAAATACCAATTAAAAGAAAGATATGCACGGAATTCATAAGAAAACTTCGTATCGGAATTTAAAACAATTTCATTTTCTGTACAATTCGGTGCGCTATTTCTGAAGACATAAACCGACATTAAACGACGACCGGTCCAATATAAACGTAATTCTAATTTAATTTCATTGATCGTTATGATAGAACATTAAGTTTATCACTCTCGAAAGAAACATTTCACCTAGTGAATCGAAAAGTAAACAAATGACATCCTTAGTGTTTGGCTCACACCGCTACTTTTGCACTCCATCCTCGGCCAATTTAGATAAACAGTGCCTTTAACTCGGGATTTGTTAAATTTATCACAATTCCTCTCGCATCTTGTTAGCTGAATAAAATATTCTGAAATGAAAGCTAATGTCTTGCTGAGATTTTACCTAAGACGTCCTCTTTTACTCTTTTCTCTTCCGATCGTGTATTCTTTGTGTGAAGCTGTAAACTTTCAATCGATTGCTTTTGCCAATTTAGACGCAATTGTTCAATTTTCCCTTCCCCAAGTCGTATATCGTCTCCAAATGATATTGAATAATTTCATAACCAAAAGCAATGAAACCTGTATTTTCTTATGGTATTAATTAAGATTTTACAAGACTTTAGCGGTTAATGTTTGATTATTCTGCATACGCCTTTACCGCTATTTGCTTTGAAAATCTTTACTTTAATGCCGTAGAGTGAGAATTTAATGATTTTCGCGTAAGTTGCTACTTTCTTAATAGCTACGCCCCTCTAAAATAAGTGTCTTGGCTTTTTATGGGGTCGATTGATGTAATAATAAAATTCCTAGAGTTCTTATTCCTGGTTAGATACTTTTTTCAACCTATTTATGCGATTTGAATAAAAGCTTGATTAAAAATCACCGGAAAATAAAGTTTTGTTTTATTGATTCTTTTTAAAAGCATTGCAACGAGATTTTGATGAATTTGTTTAATCTTATTGTAGATAAAACGACAGGATTTTTTGTCTCTTGATCTTACGTTATGTTCATAATTTAAATTCTAATTAAGTCACTAAGTATGACTTCAGTTGAGAGTTAACACACAGAGAATTCTTGCTTCCAAGTAAACACTATATTTCAGGGAGAATAGCTGGTTACAATTAGCCAACTATCCAGTATTTAATGTTGCTATATGGTTTAATTTATCTAAGATTGTGACTTTTTCTGTTTTATCTTGATGTTACATTGAGGGTTGAAATGCTGAAGAACTTAATTTTAATTTAGATTTAAACGATTAAACGAAGAGATTTGAACGATTAAAATAAATTTTAGAAATATTCGGGTTTTTGTGTAAAAATATTTGTCTTCGCACACCTTTGTGTATATTTACTGTTTATTCTGAAAAATTTCCTTTAACTTCCCTTCAACCAGATAGCATGAAACTCTGTCCTTGAATTTAATAAGCGTAAAGTGGAATCACGGCAAAAATCATGAGATGAAAACAAAAATGTAAATCTTGTTAACCCCAACTCCAAATGTAGTTCATAAAATGAAAACCATACTTTTAAATGTGTGATTTAAATTACTGCTTTCCCCGCAGGTGGCAGTCAAAATTGAGCGGTGATTGTTGTATAACAGGTGAAAATTTGCTAGAAGCTATAATTAATTGATCAGCATTGATTACTAACAGTTTTCAGAATCGTACTGGAAAGCCATTTGTTTACATTTAAATACATAGAAAGCGTTTTGAGTGCATGGTAATTTTTCCGGCAAGTTGCTCGGCGATTTTTCTCTTTGATAGAATTCCGTTTTAAGCCTTAGGCTGCGAGTTAACCCAAACAGCTGTTCTAACATTAAAGCTGAAGTGTTTCCTTTGCCATTATCAACTCCTTCACTACTATAACCAACTATCTTTTTGTAGGAGAGTGATTCTTATTGCTATTCAGCTCAGATACTTGTTGATCCACTAACTAGTAAAGTTCACCGTTTATCGGTGAGGATTAAACTTGTTTTCAATGAAAGTAGATAAAAATATAAGAGCTAACTGAGCGGCTCTGAATGATTGAATTAGAACACATAATTGTTTGCATTTCACTAAGGAATAGAATTTACTGGACGTGATGTCTGAAGTTGAACTTGAATGCATCACTTGTGTATCTTGAATAATATTTTAATAGGATTCACGACTTAGCTCACCAAGACTTATTGACGCTCTTGATTTGAGTCTGAGATCAAGCCGGACTGATTTTAAATGCCTCATATTTTTCTAATAGTAATTCCTCTGGCATTTTTCTATACCAAATTTTTTGCTTCTCAAAAAACATGTAACCATTGTGTCCTATTGCATTCAAGGGAGCTATATTATTTTCATGACTACACGATTTCAGATTATAAGAGTTGTTCCTACGAGTTCCGCTTTTCGGTATTTTAAAACAACTCGCCGGCATATACAATAAATTTCCGTTTCTCATTTTTTAAGGAGCACAAATACTAAAACGATGCCAATTCTGACCTTAATGTCCATTTTTAGTGCCCATAGTCCCCGAGGACCCGTAGAATCATTTGAAAATGTAGCCTCAAAAACTCAACGAATTGACCAAATATTTTGTTCTTCAAACAGCTTATTGTTGAAATGCATGAACCCTTATGACCTGGTAATTTTAAGAGCCAAAAAATAGTGGAAATTGAATTAGGCAGGGCTAAGAGCGCTAGCTATGGAGGCATTTAGTAATAGAACGGAGCTGATGACGGGGACCTCGGGTAAGGATGTGAAGAAGGGGCTGGTGAAGAGCTTGATATGGAGCGTAACGTCGTATGGGGCAGAAACGTGGACCTTCAGAAAGGAGAACGAGAATAGGTTGCAGGAATTTGAGATATGGGTGTGGAGAAGGATGGAGAAGGTGAGGTGGATGGAGAGGAAGACTAACGAGGAAGTGCTTGAGATGGTGGGCGGGGAAGGGAAACATCTTAATTGAATTCGAGACCGACAGAGTAGGTGGCTGGAGGATTTAATAAGGGGCGATGGGGTGCTCAACAATGTGATAGAGGAAAGAATATTGGGCAAGCGAGGAAGATGAAGAAGGAGGATAGGTTTCATGGACAGGATGAAGGTTAGATCTTATGCGGAGGCGAAAAATGATATACTAGTGCAAGAAAGGCCCACTGAGAAAGTACAAAATAGGAGGAGCTTCCCTGGCATTTAATAAAACATACCTTGATCGGTAGAACACTTGAAAAAAATGAAAGTGTCTCAACAGTTCAGGAATTAACAAACTTTGTAAGTTTTACTCAGAACATTTATTGTACGACCGGTTTCGTCAAATAGTCGACATCATCAGGTACAAAATACAGGCATCTCAGTCATATATGTACATATTCAAGGTGGCGGGTTGGGGGGAGGGAAGGGGAGAGGGGTTAGGATGGATAAGGCGAGGAAGGTGGGGTGGGGTAGTGGCGATGTTGTTCACTTGGGGGGAGGGAGAAAGGGAGAGTGGGGGAGGGTTGGAGGTTAGTCACTGCTTCTTCAACGGAAACTTATGCAGGTTGAGGGGAGGGAGGGCTCAGGGAAACTTAGCGGCTATCCGCGGGTGGTTGGTGGTGGGAAGGACTGGGAAACTCTAAGGAGATGAGAAGTATGAAGAATTTCTAAATATTGACTTTCAGAAGTTGGGAGTAACAAGTAAATGTCATGTAATTCACCAACTGTCCATTTGTAATGTTCTTTCTTGTCTCTCGTCGCTCCAACGCGTCCAGCCTTCGATCCTTAGATTCCAGGTGGAGGAGGATTTCGGGGCTGAAGTTACTCACGTGGTTCTCCTCCCATAAATGTTTAGCAAAGTGGGAATTTTGCATGTTTCCCCTGATGAAGGACCTCCTGTGTTCTTTTGTTCTCACTCTGAAGGACCTCCCTGTTTGCCCTACATATTTCCCACTGCAATTATCACACTTTAGCATGTACACGCCACTTTTGTCCAATATATCACTTTGTATTTGGTCCTATTTAATAAGTTTTTTATGTTCTTCTTATTATAGAAGGCCATTTTGAATTTTTTTTCTCGGGAACACGCTTCATCTTACTAATCTCCACCTCCGTTATAAACAAGTTGGTATGCACTTCGTAACTGTTTTTTTCTAAGAATGTTGTCGATGATGCTAGGGTCGTAACCGTTGTTGTTTGCAATTGGCTTTATGCAATTTAAATCCTGATTATAATTAACAGTGGATAGCGGGATATCTGAAAGCCTCATTAACATTGAGTGAAAGGGTGCTAACTTCTGCGAAATACGGTGACGGGAGTTATTATGGATCACTTGGTCCGTGGAAGAAGCTTTTCTGAAAATGGCGTATGCGCAACCCTTGGCTCCAGAAGAGATGGAAATATCGAGGAAATTCAATTTGCCATTTACACCTTTTTCCATTGTAAAACTTACGTTTATGCAGAGGAAATTTTTCCCATTATACCATGCATAAGTTTCCATTGAAGAAGCAGTGACTAATCTCCAACCCTCCCCCAACCCGCCACCTTGCTACAACCGGTCGTACAATAAATGTTCTGAGTAAAACTTACAAAGTTTGTTAATTCCTGAACATGGAAAAGTTTTACAAAGTTAAGGCTGAAACTATTGAATGTGTCTCAAGAGCGTTATAAGTTAATTAAAAATGCAAATTTACTCCTCTTCTGAGGTGAATTTTTGTAATCCACCTAGCCATCGCCACGCATAAGTGAAGATAAAATCTAAAATTGAATGTGTAAAAGATACTTCTTCGCTCAAACAAAAACAAAAATGAGGCTCTCCACGATACTGGCAAACCAAACGCCGTGGAGTATCCGCTCGCGACTTTCCTGACCAAGAACTTTATATGGCAATTAGTCAAAGGATAAACAAGGCATGAGCAAACAACCTATGGGGACGTCAGCGCAAAATGGAAAGAATAAACTCGGTTCGAGTAACGCGCTCCGCTTCCACCATCCACGTTTTCAGAAGTCCTTGCCTACGACGGATTTAGTTCGGTGTAGGATTCAGAAATATGTCGCGAAACTTTCTACTTTCGCCTCGCCGGATCCGCACCACACAATCCCGGACTAAACGAACTCTTGGGAGCGTCGACGTCGGATCTTTTTTTCGGAAAACCACCTCCGTCTGCCGGGTACTCGGGCGCCTCGCTCCGTCCTGCATTCCTTGATTAGCACACAAATCCCAGCCGCCGGCATTAAGTCCTTTCAAGCCTTCATCTCTTGGGCCCCATCTCACTCACTCACCCTCCCTTTCCTCGTCTCTCTCTCCCTCTGTTTCCCTTTCTAAGTAGTAACCAAGAGACATCCATCTCTTATCCTACAGTGTTCCCTCTCGCTCTCATGAATCCTCCTCAGTACAGTTTCCACTCGACTAGCATTGAATAAAAAGTAATATTAGTCACGTAGTACTAGAGCTAAGGCTTTGCGGTGTTTTCTAGTATTCTGTACCGCAATCGCGGTTCTCTGTGGCGGGAGCGCTCGCGCTATGAATTAATTTCTATTGCGTTAATGAGAGCAAAAACGTGATCATAATTCTGCAATAATACATTTTTAAGGGTGCTTTAAAGTGGCTCTGTACTCACTGTACGAGTCAAAACAAGTACTAATTGTACACATTTTTATATATTTGATTTTAAGAATATCGTACATTTGCTGATGAGATGGATAACCAAATGGAGAACGAAAATTAGGTTACAAAAAATGCAAATCATCCCACGAATACATTTTTACTGACCACATTTGTCCAGTTGCAGGAGCTGACTGCAGCGCCATTTGTATAGAAGTACTTCCATACAAATTCCGCGAGTGTAGTACACTTCAATCATGGAAGATTTTGCGAGTAACTTAAAGAAAATGAAAGCAAGATTCCTTAATGTAATCTTTATATAATATCCCAGGACTTTCCGCTTCTTGTAAACAGTTTTAATTAAAAGTTTCAATTAGCTTTCTCAATCAAATTGATGTTTCTTCGCTGTAATCTGATCTATCTACTTGGTTGTTCATTTTTAAGTATCCCCATAATAAGTCAAATTACTGTAATGCTTGCCTGGAAACCCTGTTTTCTCTTCATCAATGTTTATTGAGTGCACTTCTACGATGCTATATAAAAGGTTTTAGAATTTATGATATAATTGACCTCGAGATTGGAGCAGCCTTAAATGATCAGGTAATAGAGGGCGTTTTAGGACAGTATTTTTGAGAATTTCCCGTATAAAGTGGTGCGTATCTTGATTACCAATAACGAAAACAAGAAAGGAAAATTCGCAATCTCTTCTCAGTTCAGGATCGTTGGTGGTAATGAAGGGAAATGATATCCAAAGATTTAATCTCTTAACTTCTCGCCTTAATCCTTTAATACTTCTTACAAACATCCTCAGCAATAGTTCTCTCAACGCGACATTACGTCGATTTTTTTTACTTCGTTGTCATGATCCAATAGCTAAACTCAAGAATATGCTGAGACAGAAGACGTCATCACCAAAACGACCATAGCGTGACCTGACCTAAGCTAAGTGCTTCTACTATCGCTACCTACGAGGACGTTTCAAATGATCCAATACCTTGGCGCATAATGTCACAAAACTCCTGACGTATTTTTATTTCTGAACGCCACAAATTGTCCCCATATCAAATATCCCCATCAAACGGAATCAAGGCATAGCAATCAATTTTTTCCCTATATCTCTAAACATCCTATTTACTTTAGTTACAAACAAGGTAACACACTAAAATATTAAATTAAAGTTTACAATAAAATTTTTTTCACTTTATAATATCAAAATGTCCACTAATTTAGTATTTTAGTATTAAAAGTCCCCAGTGTATTTATTTTTAAAATCATTTCCTCACTAGTTACACCTGTGCATCAAATTTTACCAGCTGCCGTTACCGGGTACGTTACTATGTGATAATTAACTTTCTAATTATGACCTTAGTAAAATAAAAGGATAAGAATTCTCCCGTTGGATAATTAAAATCACTTTTCCGCCATGCACAAAATATGTGATGAACTTATGTCAAATTTTTACGGTCTCTGAGTAAGTAGACTTAATATGAAGCTATCAAGCATCTTTGCATTTTTAACGTTAATTTTTTTCTCCCAAAAAAGAATGAAATATTTTCAAAAAATAAGTGATGAATGGGCACAATTTCTTTCCACTGGGTGTAATTTACCTAGGATTCTTCTTAATGTAACATCTTATTGTCCATAATACGGTATATCGTAGGTGATAAGTCCATCCTTAGCTATGGAAATGTGTCTTACTAATGCACTCCTTATTGTGAAACTAAGATGAGTTGATAGGATGAAGAGTTCTCGGCGAGACCGACGGCTACTCATCTCAGTTGTTTGGGTCACCAAACATATACGAGCACTTCGGGAAGGTGGGGGCCCAATTGAGGTCCTTTTGACCCCAATCCGCCCCAATGGTGTTGGCCTCGAAGGGGCTGTGGCTCGCTTACTATCCCTTCCCATCCCTGTCCCCTTCTCCTACTACCATTCACGCTCGGATAAAGCGAAAGCTTCCTGCTGAGCCGGAGGTAGTTACCCGGCGGGTTTAGATCCCCGAAACCGCTGGAGTTGAGTCTGTCTGAGTTGAGTCTGTTGAGTCTTGGAGTTGAGTCTGAGTTGGAGTTGAGGGTAGAGAGTCTGCCTAGGTCGCCTTCCCAATCTCCAAAATAGTCTCTGGATCCGCGAGATCCGACAAATCTCACCTGAAGAAAGTGTGGCCAATCCCCCTCTCGTTGGATCAAATCCTTGCAGCAAGCCCCGTTGTCTCACCTGCCCACTCAACCCTTTTTCCCGAACTTTCACGACCCCTGTCACAAATATAACGTATCAGATACTTACTCGGGAACCTGTTCCTCGAGTAATGTAATTTATCTCCTCACCTGTATACACTGCCAGGCCTTCTACGTTGGCCTCACAAGCACACCTCTCAATTTACGAATCAATAACCAAAGGAGCAGCGTGACACAACAATTGCGGCTGCCTGTAGCGGAGCACGCCAATTCTCATAACCCTCCCTTCAATGACTGCTTCCAAGTAAAAATCATTCGCGCCCTCCCATCTGACACATCTATCATGGAGCTCCGCCATTGGGAACAATCATATATTTCAATCCTAAAATCTATTTGTACTCCCGGGCTTAACCTCCGCTAGCTTTCTTCGTATCCCCGGGTCGAAGGATGGGGTTTTCGGTGAGAGGGGGTTACTTTTCACATACCGGGGATAAAGTGGGTCCCTAGGTAGCCCTAGTTAACTTGAGGACGCCACACCGGCCACCATTCACCCTGACACACTCACACGATAACATCACACAACCAGGCAAATGCACTGTATTTCAAAACACCTTGAACCAACACTCGATCAACCCTTGTTCGAGCCGTCACAAAATTTTACGGAACCATACTCAATTTTATGTTGAAAGGGTCATTATGATCTTAAAACATATAGGTGATCAAGAGCATCTTTTTAATTAAAAAGGTTATAAAATAGAGAGTACATCGTTTTGATGTTCGAAAGCGAAACCTTAGTTAACAAAAAGATCTAATTAAGTTGAACCGACTGTGAGTGTTTAGTGCCTTTAATACTTCAAATACATCAATACTTGTTTTACCGCACATGATTCAATATAATCTTTACTTAGGCAGTGGTATGTTCTGAATTAAGCAAGGACAAATTGAGCTGTCCAACCTCTTCATTGAACGCCTGAAACTCGTGGCATCACTTGGAGAAACCCCGCAAACATATGCTTAATCTTATTTTCCGTATATTTTGTAAAGCTCGTTGCTAATCAGACTGGAGTCGTTTAGTGGAAAACTTCAGCGAATGGGATATGAAGGCTGATACCTTTTTTTCTCTTTTACTCTCATTGAGTTATACATGTAAGATCTTTGATCGCATGATAGGCTAGAGTCGATGTTTTTCGCCTCCGTACAACTCGATCTCAGTTTACCACTACGGCTTTCTATTGAGCACGACCTATTCCGTACTCATCCCCTTGTCTCATTGCTCGTTTCCAGAGGAACGCACTGCAACCAGGGAGAGGGAGAGAGTGCGGACCGATAAGAACCCGGCAACATCGACCGGCGAGCGCAGGAGATAATACGGTTCCGTCTCCTCTTAGGCTCTTCGCCCTCTTTGCACCCGCTCCCGGCAACAATGCAATCTCTAAACCCCCTCGCTTATATACACACCTCCCTCAATGTGTTCCCAGGGTGCAAAGCGAGCAAACCTCTTGTCGTTCCGGATCCCCTTTTCCCCCAATGCACCCTGTAGCAGCGAAGGCTCCCTCTTAGCACGCTTTCAGATCCCCTACGGCGAGACTGGTCGTTCTGCAGCCAGGCGCTTATTCCGCCCAGGAAATCCTTTACTCCTTGTTTGAAACGAGTGGGTGAGTGTATGGGTCTTTCACTATCGCAAGGGTGAAATCGAGTCCCTCCTCCAAGACGCCCTCTCACGCAGTCCCTCCCTCTACTATTTCTCTAGCTCCCTCACTCTCTCCTGCCTTCCCAATCTCTGTAGCGTACGTATGCACGCTTTCTTCTTCTCGCGTATCTAAGGGAGGAGACGGAAGAGAATGCCGCACTCTTGGGTTGAGACGTCTTGCTCGAGCACGCCCTCGCTCCTCCTTCCAAGGAATCGGATGATAGCGCGATGGGGAGCGCATGTTCCACTTAAGGAGCTTGGAGAAAATTAGCAGAGTGCGTTTTGTTTCGTTTGTTCTCTCTCCGTCTTCCCGCGAGAGTGATAATTTGGTTAAAGCCTCGAATTGTGTGCGTTCTTTTCTTTCATGAGAGATTGGGTTTCTGATCTTCCGACTAATTTCACTCTGCTCTTGATGGTTTTGCCTCAATCATTGGCCTGGATTACAAGTAGAAAACATTTTCTGCGTAACACCACCGCCTTCCATTTGTCGGATAATATAGCTCTTGCAAAATAAGGTGGTAACAGGAAAGCCAAATGATAACATTACACAATCTTAAACAGCCGATGTAATCCGACTTATAATATTTAATCCATTTGAATAATTTCAGAAGCTCTCATTCTTTGCTAAGGTAAGATACGATAAAAAGATATTTCTTATATAATTTTGGTTGCGGCCTTTTTCTCATTTTGTTTCTCAGAAAGGCATTCATAAACCGTTCAAAGAAAAGGCATTCATAAACCGTTGTAGGAGTTATACAGAATCGGAAGTCGTAGAAAATCTGCTTTCTATTTCTTACCTGCTCGAGTTCAAATCTGGATCGCAAAAATATTTTTCTATAAGCTTATACGGAAGTCTCCATTTTGCGGAATGAAATGCTTAATTCTTTCATTCACTTAATAGCATACATTTAATTCGATTTCTTTCGTTGTTACTTTAATTATGTCCTAAATTTCTTATTATACTTAAACTTGCAATAGCTTAATATAATATAGAGGAATATTTAGTAAATATGTAAAAGAATCAAAAAGCACTTTGTATACTTTCCTACTATGGCAGGAGACATTTTTTTCACCGATTCAGTTAACTAACTTGATTAAGATAGGAAAAAAGTTCCGTTTCTTATTTCTAGATTTGATATTGTTTGATTTGACAGACAGGATTTTACTTTTGACTGCAAAAATGTTACAGGTTTTTTATTAAGCTAAGGAAAAGGCATCGGTGTTGGAACTCTATTAATGTTTTTAAATTTAATGAAGAGCACGTAATCAATGCGTCGATGATAGAGATAAATTATTCATCTATCACACAGCTGTGAGTTATATTTGGAGCTTTACTTTGAAATTCCACTTTTTACTTCATTATGTCAGTAGAGATTTTAGTCGTCAGAAACAGGTAATTAAAGAAGCACGGGTATTCCTTTTCTGTGCAAGAGTCTATTGTAATGCGATTCCAATGCATGAAAAGCAGGAATATATTTTATATGAAAATAATTAATTCTGGTGACAACCTCTTTTTTTCATGTTCGGCAACAAAGTGATGGAGAATAAATTTATCATTGAAATTTCATTTTGAAATTGAACACTTCTTTTTTGTATTTCTCAGACCAATATGTCATCCCTATGCATGTACAAAAATTCCACTGCATTGTTTTCGACCAATAAATCATTTTCAACCCACAAAAACATCTGTAAGTTCAAGCAATATCCACTGTCAGTCTTTGTCATGCGTTAATTTTAAATTTGTCTCCAAACAGTTCAATTATAACTTTAACATCGAGGATCTGTAACAACTGGCTGTCTAACAAGGCTCCAGGGAACAATTTAGTTCCTTAAAATAGCATAGGGATGTAATAGGCATGTGTGGATGAAAAATGGAGGCAGTTAACTTGTTTCGCATGAGAAAGAATCACGGCATTCAATCAATACGCAATTTCCCTCCTCTGTGTCTTTATCTATATAACAGCTGAATCAATCTCCCTCTATTTATTCAATGGAATAAACAACACGAGATCTCTGTCACGTAACAGCGTTCCAAATTACGAGTGTGATACTTGACCGAGTGGCAATATCAGAGTGTTCTCTTTTCGTTGCCTAGTTTTACACTGTGCTTTTTTCAGAAATTTGCGTCTCTTTTTCACATCCTCATAGCCTCTGGCTCCAACAAATGAGTTTGAAGTAATCACTCCCCTTCCGCAAATATGCCTGGTCGCAGGAAAAAGCTAATACACGGTGTTAAGCCGAGAAACTTTGGCTTTCCATTAGGTCATTATAATGTGAAAATTTTATATGTAATTTAGTTTTTGCATTGTATAGCTTAAAAGTGTTCTGGATGAAAGCAAGTATTTTCCAGAGCTGGCGACAAATATTTTTAAAAGAGTTATATTTTTCTATTCCTCGAAGTAGTTTTCTAAACTCTATTAATGGATAGAGCGAACCTGTGTCGGCTTTGATTCTCTCCATAGATAGTTATTCCCTACGTACACTAACTAGCCTAATTAAAAACTCATTAGGGGAAAAATGGAAATCAATGATTCTTAATATTTTAGAACATACTATGCGCGCGCGCATAATTGAACCCGTATGTTGGAATTTTTTATGAAAAAGATGAAAGTATGTAGTAAAAATCAATCTAAGAAATGGTCCTTGTCATTGAAATCCTTCGTCGTTTTCAGATATGCTCCTTCTTCCCATTCTTCGACCTTTTATTACTTTTGATCAACAAATAGGATGTGTTGTAGACCGTTTACATTGATTCAGGAAATGCGTCAATGATTCTTTAGTTACAGATATTGTTAGCTAATACATCGTATTATAATGATATATATATATTATCAACGTTATGTTTGGGAATAGTCTTAACGAATGGAAATTATTGTAAACAGATGATTTGATGAACAATCGTATGCATGTCCATATTTTAGGGTTAATGGGAAAAGTAGATCTGGTGAAGCTATATTTATTTAGGTTAGTAATTTTACATTATTTTTCCCATCCCACCCATGCAAACTACAGCTGATAACCTTTATATCCCGATTCTAGGTTTATAATCGAAAATCATGTATTAAATATTCAAATATCCACTTTTATGGGTATTTACAAAGAAATAGCTTGCACCGAATATTTGATCGAACTGAATCAGCTACACTGTGGTTTCAATATCTGGAATTCAGCTCACTCATGCAAGAATATCGGAAATGAGAACAACTGCTTTGGAAAATAAGAAACAATATTTCTTGCCGGCGCAATAAAATCAGTCAATAAAGGATTACCTATTTACTCACTTCACTCGATAGTTAGATGAACTATGGATTTTATGGTACAATAGAATCATTTCTTGACATTTCCTTTTTTATAATAAAGCAATCTAATCTCTGGATAAATATGGTGTAATTATCCCATAAATTTAATCGCTTCAATTGGAATTAAATGAACAGATATTTTTATTCCTTCATCTCATAGCTTAAATTTACTCCACGAGCTCAATAAATAGTTATTTCTACTTGGGTTGATGAGTATACCACTGTATGGTGTTCACTTGCAATTTTTATCATTTAGCAACGGTTGAAATAATTATATATTTTCTGCTCGAAGGATTTATAATTTCAATTCTTAAAATACATTAAGTAGTAAGTCATGGAGTAAAGTAGTTAAGACACGCTCTGACTAAAACCCGAAAACATCTTGAAATGAGAATGAGTGAAAGAATGGAGAAAATATGAGACAGATTTTACTTATTTTTATAAAAAAATAAGTAAGTTAAGAGCCACAATAAGCAAAAAAAGGATGGACGGTAAAAAAAACTAACTTACTACTTCGATAACATAGCTGGTATTTTTAAAACTGATTCGAGTGGTGCTAATTCAGCCTTGACGTGGATAACAACGTTAAGTTTATTGAAGAGAGTATCCATTGAATAACACACCATATGTGTGAATTATCCACTTCTTTTGCTTGTGCGGTGATTTGATACCGTGATTGATTCACGGCATCAAAATATTATCTACATTTTGGCTGCGTAATCACGACCTCTAAGATGGGCTCTCGCGGTAGCTTCGTTTGGAGCCTTCTGAATATTGTAAAATATTGAAATAAATTGGTAATTGTTATATCTCCCTTTAATAAAAATGCTATCCTTTATCTTACTTCATTTTATTTCTAAAACAGGATAGTTTTTTACGATGGGTGATAAGTGACACGATCACTGGTTAAGATTAAAGATGATGATTTCTTCCTTTGGTTATTTTGGGCATTGATTTCGCCGTTGAGATTAGTTTGCGTTGTGTTTAACTTAGGTATTACTTTTTTCCCGCAAAGTTTCTTCTGTCCAGTATGTTACCTGGTTGACTCAAAGTAAAATAACCAGATATGATATTTAGTTGCCATTGGTACATATCCTCTAGCTATTTATCGCTAGGATCTGAAGGTATCAATTCCATTACTGGTATTTTAAGCCATTGTATTTGCCCTATTTCGGGAATTTTAAGCATAAGTTTAATTATAATAATTTTGGAAATATCGAAGCATTATCAGGATTATTTCTAAAGATTGAATGGCAGGCTTATTAATTCAATTCATAATTGCTAAGGGTGAAAATTAAAATAGAAATTGCTCGACGAATGAAAATCAATTTTATGTATGATAAAATGGCCAATCTTGATTCAATGATGAATTTTATTATTTTTGTTATAAAAAGGTACTGTCATATTTTTATTGATTAAGCTATTTTAACTAATGTCACAAGTGACCGTGTAGATAATTTTTTACTTTTTCTTGAGGGCGTAAAATAAAATAGAAATTGCTTGCCCTATTGCAATAAATACTATGTATGGTGAAATTGCTAGTCTTGATACGTTGATGAGATTATTTTTATTTTAGTAAGTAATATAATTTTGTTAGTATAACATATGAGGAATGAAGAGGAATGGAATGATTCTTACTTCATCTTAAGTCGTGTAAAATTATTTCACTCTTTTGGCTCCTTGGACTTTGCTTACGGATACGAAATTTTCGTTAATTTTCCCCAATACATTGATACGCTTTTTTTTAAACATTCATGATACGATTCATTTATACGATAAATGCTTCAAACCCGAAGTGATGGCGCATATCAGTCATGTATGAGATACGGTGCGGCTAGGGTACATTTTTTGCACATCGATGGATGCTATTCCCTGAAGCTCCAAAGTTTGCGCTTTGTATTCGAAACAGAAGCCCTTCGAGTTAATATTAATCGTCACCCTTAATCCGCAGGGATGATGGATTTGGTCATTTAATTTGTCCGGTGACGGTAGGTCAATTAATGAAGGTCACTTCGGTCTCGTTTTCCGAATACGATTGTCCCAATGGATTCATTAGATATAAAGCAATAGAGACGTGAGGACCATTCTCCGATGCTCCCAACCATGACACTACAAAAGCACAACTTCACCGAAATTTCCCAAATCCATTTTACTTAAAGTTGACGAAGGACCTGAGTTGACCTGTTGTTAAAGTTGACCTGAGTCATTCAGTGCATATTTGAATAACTGTCAAAGTAGGTCGAAAAAAATTCTTGAACCACTTTCCACTTAAGTACATCCATTTTCACTAGAAATATCCATGCATGTAGTAATATATATGATGCAAGAATAATATTTTGGTAACATTTGTAACGAGTGAGGTATATTTGCAAGTAGCGCACTTCCGGCGCTGGGCGCACAAACGATGCGAGTAGTGCAACCAGCCGCCCAAGTAACGCTATTCGGAACTATACTGCGCGAGTTGCGCACGAATTTTTTTATCTTAAGTACGTGGTAATTATAAATGTATATGATAATGAAAATGCAACTATTGCTCATTAAGGAAGAAAAGATAACCTATAAAACGACCGGGGTGAATTTCCTGTCAATAGCCATTGATCAGGATGCCGAAAGAAAATAAAAGTGGTAAAATATGAGAAAAGTGGTTAATTTTGTCATCAAAATCAAGTCAAGGGTATTATAAAATATATTGATCTAAATGTATACTGCATATTTTCTGTCGGTCGACAGTGAAAATATTATAATAATGTCGTTATTGCGAGTAACTTAAAAAAGCGAAAATAGAAACCTCTGCAATGATTCCAGTGCTAATATTCTAGGAGAGGCATTTTGGGGCCCGGGGGCCATTGCTGCTGTTATTATTGCGGATCAATAGATTCCCCATTCCCTTTAAAATAATAAGTATTGAATTGCAAGAGGGACGCTTTAGTATTTTTCGAGAAATATAATTCCAAACATTTGTACAGAGGTGCGATTAAGCGTGCGTTTCTTTCATGAGCGAGCGTTTTTTTCATTACTTGGCGCTCTCGCGCGTTTTCATTTACGATACAGAAGAACCCCAGGGCATCTGACAATTTGCAAAATGTATGATAAAAATCTTCGAGTTTGTTAAAGATTTCCGACTTGAGTTTACGGCGCGGAATACGAAATTTAAGGTGAAAAATGTTTAGCATAAGACACTGCGTGTCTTTTTACTCGGCATGGTACCTAGCATTTAACGTAGAAATTTTCTAACAACCATTGAAATAACATTAAGCGTATATTTTTTGCCTTTATGGGTAAAACTGCACGTAGCTAGAGAATCTAATTATTGTTAAATATATCTTCCATTTTAAAGTGCTTTGAGGTATTACATTATCAGTAATTTGTCAAGAAATGATATTTGAGACATACTATTTGTTTCACTTTTATCTATACGCATCACTAATATGTACGCTTATGCAAAGTTTCTCGCGAATCTGAACGTGAACGATGATCCCTCAAACCACCTTACGTTTTGAGGCGGTTCCACCGCAGCCATTTGAGTCAAGACTACTGCTGAATTTATCTTTACGCTCATTTTGTTAAGAAATCCGTCTTTCGGTGATGACCTGCATAACCTGTTGTAAACCAGAAATAAGAAACAAAATATACAGGCTCCTCAAAGATGTTTTTATTTTATTTCTATTAATATAGTCCACTTACAGCAACGATGCCAATTTTAAGTGCACAACTATCTTTTTCAAATGTCTTGTGGGTCTGGGAGGCTGGACTAATATTTGTGGAGGCGGGCGCCGTTGGTGCGAGTCCGGAACTGTTCGAAGGTCTCCGCTTCCAGAGGGTGGGGAACTGACACCGAGAGGGAAGGGTTCAAGCTCGACGTTGCCGAGATGATTTTCCCCCAGCCGAGAAAACCACATGGCACACAATAAGAGAAGCCCTGTGGTGAAGAGGTTTGGCAACATTGGAAGCAGAGTGGCGAAGTTCACACAACGGAGGTCTAACAGTGAAACTCTACGCCACCTCTTTGGTACCCTGATTGGCTCTTGGAAAGTCACGTGACGAGCAACTTCCTCTTCGCTCACTAGCGCCCTAGACATTTGAAAATGATAATAGTGACAAATAAAAGTAGAGACACTTTGACGACGAAAGAAAAACTCAAGTGAAATTGAGATGGAAATGCTAAGTATTGCTTATTACTTTCTAAAATTTCCTATTAATTTACAGGAAAGTGTTGTTGCCAAGTTGGTGGAGTATTTTTGTGATGGAGAAAAGGGATTTATCAGTTGGAAGTTAATTTTCTAGGTAGGAGAGACGAAAGAAGTGTGGACGTTTAATTAGAGATTTTCTGGGAGTGGGCATGTGGAGAAATGAGTTATCTCGGATAGGACGGGTAGGCACTCTGTTATTGAATAATGAAGTAAATTTAAGACTGTGAAAGTAACATTTAAGCGTGTTGTAAATGAGTTTGAAGTCTAATTTCAATCTGGGAGAGACTACAAAGGAATAGGTGAGACGGAATGACATCCTTGAACACATTTCGGAAATTTATAATTCTGTGTTTCATTATTTTAGTAAAGAACATTGTGTTTTTTTTAAGGGTGGAAATATTTGTAGCTGCCGACAATATTTTCAATAAGCACTATTTCCAGCAAAGGGAGCAGAGTGCTTCTTCCACATTTTGACTTCAATTACCGCCGCAATTGGCTGAATGTTTTAGTGAAAATTAATAATTAAATACGGTGTTAATATCTATATTTCATTTCATTCAATTATTGGGAATTTTTCTTTTTATTAACAGTTTTCTGTAAAAACTATTCATCGGTAATGGGAAAATACTTTTTCTCTTGTCTTTCTCTCCTTCTCCCTTTCGACACCAATTAATTTTAAGTCCAATTAGGAAGCAAAACAGATAGGAAAAGCAGCAATTTGTTTTTCGTATCACATAGAGGGAAAGTTTTTTTTGAAGAGCTGAATATGAAAGAAATTTATTGAAGTCACTTGATGGGGGAAACAACCGAAACCTTCGCCTAGAAAAAAACATTAGCTTTGTCCCCATCATCGGCACTTGTATTAGAGTCATACTTTAATGCTTCTTCTCTAGAAATCGATACTTAGATGTGACTTTAAGAATTCTACAGAGCCCATTTATGTGGTCGTATCACTCTTTTTATCGAGGTTTCAAATGAAAGGATAGATTTACCCGGTTTCTTACATTATTTCACTTTTGAATTTTTTTAAACTTGCATCTGTTTCTACTGGTGGTTTCAAACTTGGTGACTTTATTAATTTGATACTACACCATGTTACTTTGTGGAAAGGTGATACAGTCAAATATATAATTCATTTAAGAAATATCCGCTTTGATAACGAATCGTAGAAATCTCTGTTTATTTTTAAATTACTATAAGAAAAGCAAAATATATGTCAATATAATTTTTCAACAAGTATCTTGTCCGTTATATTGTAAAAACAAACAAAAGAAATGATTTGGTGATCATACCTTAATTGATAATTATTATTAAAGGTTATTTTTAAACCAAACGATCACGCAATCGAAAAATGGTATGTAGAGTTTCAAGTATGAAAAAATAATATTAGCTTTAAAATAGATTAAATATTTTTATGACCTAAATGGAATAAAAAATTGACCTCAGTGTCCGTGTCAAACTGTCTCGATGTCATTGCGAGTGATAGCGATTAGTTATGACGAGCTTTTCATGGAAAATGTTCTAAATAATGTGGGCCCCAATTGTAGCCCCTCCTAGGAGGGAAGCCTAGAGAGAGATAACGTCGGGTTAATAATTCTCGACAGTAAAATAGAGAAAGCATTGAGAGAGATGAAAGCTGTAGGAGTAGACAACATACCTTTGAAACTGCTAAAGTATTTAGGAAATGAAAGTAGGCAAGCTTTTTTTCAAACTTACGTAGGATTTACTAGGAAGGTGTATGGCCAGAGGCCTTCGTGTAAACAGACTTGATTCCTATCCTGAAAAAGAATAATGCATCAGAATGCGAGAACTATAGAACTATAGAGTTTGATTTCACACGCAGCCGTAGTTTTACTTCAAATAATCAATAGAAGGTCGGAGAGTAAGGCAACTACTTGAGCGATGACCAATTTGGTTTCCGGAAGGAAAGGTCAACTCGGGATGCTATTTCGGTGATGAAGACACTTATAGAAAGAATCATAGATTATAACCAGGACGTTTATGCTTGCTTTATTGATTTTGAAAAAGCTTTTGACAGGGTAAGTTAGATCCATCCTACGGAAGTACTCGGGAAAGTGGGAATAGATTGGCGAGACAGGAGATTAATCCAAACCTTTTTTTATGGCGCAAAGAGCGCGAGTCAGGGTGGCTAATGGTGAATCGGGATGGGCAAGTATAGGTCGCAGTGTAAGGCAAGGGTGCCCGTTGTTGACATTGCTTCTCAACATTTATACTGAGGTCATGGTAAGACAGGCATGGGAAGAACTTGAGGACGGAGTCAAAGCAGGAGGGCATCTGATAAATTCAGTTAGGTTTGCAGACGATCAGGCAATGGTTAGTGGATCTTAGAAGAGACTGCAAGCTTTGGTAAATGCTTTAGAAATGCAATGCGGGATATTCGGAATGAAGATAAATCATGAGAAAACAAAAGTTATGAGATTTTGTAGGACGAAGAAAGCGAAGCGTGTGATTAAAGTTGAAGGACACAAACTAGAGCAAGTAGAGCAGTTTAATTACTTAGGTAGCACGCTAGAAGAAAATGGGCATAGTAGGAAAGACATACGAAGAAAATAGCGCTAGCTAAGAAGGCGTTTAGTGATAGAAGGCAGCTGATACGCGGATTTTGTGTAAGGATGTGAAGAAGAGGCTATTGAAATAGCTAAGTGTTGAAACATGGCACATGCTTTAAAAAATAACGC
The DNA here is from genome assembly GCA_963169105.1 of Ceriagrion tenellum. Lineage (NCBI taxonomy): Eukaryota > Metazoa > Arthropoda > Insecta > Odonata > Coenagrionidae > Ceriagrion > Ceriagrion tenellum. Next base: position 6,694,123 of record OY720641.1, on the reverse strand, counting down.
ATTTTGCTGATTCTTATACCTCAAGATATTTTGCAGTACGCTTCAAATGCCTATAAAGGACAATACCTTTTATATTTAAATATCTTTCTCGGGCTTCGTACCGGGTAATATTTTAAAAATCCGCCGACGTTTCGGAAACCGACTTGTTTTCCATTTTCAAGGCACGTGTTATTTCCGCCGTGATCACTATAACACTAAAATTAAACAAGCTGTTGATGCCCCAACAATGAAGGTTTCGATCCCTATGATTGGCTGACGTGTTCCGCTGGCCGTTGAATCATTTTCTCGTCATTTTTAATACATTTGATCACTGGCCACCAGGTTTTACTCAGTTGGATACCGGTGTCTCTTATAAAACTATGCGGATGCAATCGTATCTCGATGACCTCTTTGATAATGCGGTCCCAGTAACGATATGCGCGGCAAAGGATTTTTGCATCGGTCCATTTAATGGCATGGTCTTCGTTGATGCTGTGTTCCGCCATCGCCGACTTCTCTGGTTGCGCCAAGCTAAAGTGCCTCCGATGTTCTTTAGTCCTCCAATCAATTGTTCGACCAGTCTCCCCCACATATATTTTGCCACATTCACACGGAATCTGATATACCCCTGTTGTCTTCAAGCCGGTGGGATCTTTAACATCAAAACGAACCATCTGCCACCATCTATATTAAGGGACCAGTTGGTTAAGGCATATAACACGTGCCTTGAAAATGGAAAACAAGTCGGTTTCCGAAACGTCGGCGTATTTTGAAAACATTACCCGGTACGAAGCCCGAGAAAGATATTTAAACATAATACTCCGGGAAAATCTTAAATCATTTACCTTTTTATATTATTGGTATAATTCCTGTTCTTCAGTATTAAGGTCAAGTTCAGGGTTGTGTTGTCCTGTATTTAGTGTTAATGGTCAAATTATCGTTAATTAACTTTACTAGTTAATTAGAAAATTCGCGATTTTCAACTTTGTGTGTTTGGCTAAGGGCAATATTTTCTGTAAACATAGATGACGTGCTGAATTTAGTCTGTTTTAAATCTATCAAATCACCAAGTAGAAGTTTACACTGGATTATTCTTAAAATTCCAGAACAGCATTACTCCAATTGAAGTAAACCATACGTAAGTAAGGGTTATGCTTTAAATTTTGTGAAATATTTTCCCCGATATACGGAGATTGAGTCTTAGTAAAAAAAAAGGGTCAAAAATGATTAAAGTATAGGTCGAAGCGCGCGGATGTCCTCATTCCAACGCGGAACCCCAATGATCTATCGCTGGCGCCAAATGCTCGTTCGTGATCTATCCAGTCGGCGTGCAAGGGACTAAGGCTCGGCCGATAGATGTCCGCGTTCCCAGGCGATGCATTTCGTGAATGAACGGCCGGCTATGGTCCGTTGTCTGCTCCGTTGAACGAGGGGCGAACTGGGACGCATCTCACTGAGAGCAAGAGATATCGTTTCAACCGTCACCGCTTTTCTCATGCCTTGGCCGAGGAAAATGTGTACCCAGTTCACGCGGTGCGTTTTCCCATGATGGATTGCCAAATGGGTTTGGCGCGTGCTTCTCTGTAGACTTTGCTGATGGCTTCTCAGTTCGCCACATTGATGAATGCTATTCAGTTCTACCAACACTCTCTGATTTACTATACTCTACTACTCAATAACTCCCTATGATTGAGAATTTTTCTCTCAGCTAAATTATCGCTGTGAATTATTATTTTTATTCGTCAATTATCTCTCTGCAGGTACGGTAAAAATTTCGTGATTTATAAATCCCTGATGAATACGGCTCTCGCCAATTGACATGTTTCAAGTCCAAATTACTCAGCAATTTTTATTAAAGATGGCCATTCACATTGTTTTATTTTATAACTGCCATTTTTTTATAATTTTTTACCAATACTATTTTGAGGTCGATCGACTAGTATGAAGTGTAGAGCTAGCACCAAATTTTTAATTAAGAGAGGTCAATTATAAATGCTTTACTGCCTTAAAATTTATAATTATAACCATATTTTTACTGGTAAATCGGGATACCTTAAATCCATTATATCAATTTTTATATTTTTTACTTGCTTGTTCGCAGAAAACTTTATTAGTATGCATAATGTATATTATTGATTTATGCATGATGAGTTTTTTATTGCCAAAAATGTAGTCCTAAAATGTTCGGATATCTATGGAAATTATGGATATTCAGACCCAGGGGTATATTGTTTTAGTAATGTATGAAAATGTAATGTATCACAAATTTTGGTTGTGTGTATTACTGCCATATCGTGGCAAACTATGCAAATTACTCCGTATTAAACATTACTCGCTCATTCATTGGCTCAATCGGTGGCAAGTATTATTATCCATTTCATTTATCCTTTCTGAATCTCCCGGTATTTTTTACAATAGACCTTCCCTTATGTCAACACTTGTGGAGTTAGAAACTCGAATCCCTGTATTCAGAAAACTCGAGGATCCATCACGAATGAAGCCCAGTTCATTGAAGTTCAGTGTACAATGCAATTGAAACCTAATAGCCATTGAGCTGTGACGCGTGAAATCATGGATTTTTCATTGTGATTGCGAGACAGCGCAAAACACGAATCCAATACAGACTGCATGGCATTGACACATTCCGATTTCACTTTCATACGGACGCTCTTCCCCCTTTCCCGTCCTACGATCCCTACATGGCATCAGCAGTAATCAACTCAATGATTGCTTTTTGTTAGTAGCTCTCCGCCCTCAATTCAGTCACCTTCGTGATCGGTAAATAATTCTACTTATTTCCCTCATTTAATCTGACGTCGATATTTTTCCAAAATTTATCCTTTTCGTTTCATCTTGTATCATTGTTTTCAAGAAGACGTTACGCCTCTGAATTGTCCTGTTATCTTTTCTACCTCACAAATGTATTGGAAGATTTCTTTCCAGGTTGTCAAAGAAGTCTTCATTGGAGATTCTTTCCGTCAATCCAAGCTTTATCCTTCTAGAGTTTTACGAAGTTTTAATTGCCTTCTACGTCCTCAGTTATCTTCATTTAATCGTTTTGTATACAATTTTGTGGAATATGATTCTCCATACAGTTAATTTAAATCTTGACACTAAGAAATAAGACCGCGATGCAGAAGACATAGCGATGAGATGTTCATTATTATTTCTTACGGATAGGTGAGTGAGGTAGAAAATATGTTTGGTTATTTGTTTAACTTAAAGCGAGAGAATTGGAAACCAAACTGATTAAAGGAAGATGTTAAAGTTTCTGTCTTTTGGACGGTAGTCCAGTTCCCACGATGCGTTTCCGTCGATGGCTTGCTGAATGAATTCGACACTTGCTTCTATATAGACATTTTTGATGGCTGCTCTGTTCGCCACGTTGGTTGGCGCCTTTCAGGGATGCCAATATAACCGGATATGTTGGAGGACGCGGAATATTTTAGTTTTGATTCTACCGCCAATTTTGGCGTTTCCTTCCCTCGCTTCTTTGATGTCTCCTTACCACACATGCACTTTCAGGCGCCATTTACACTTCGCAATTATGGCTTTTGCTATATCAATAGGTATCGAGGCACTGCTGTTCAATCTCTAGGCGTTAGGGTATTAGCTATCTGGGTACTATGGAGTGTAACAGGAGAAACGCCTAAGGAGAAGTACAAACATAGCAGGAAATTGAATAGAATGTCAGTGGGCTTTGAGACTGTTCCTGACTGAACGATTTATTCTTAAAGGATGGACCCAGGATGAACTGAATTACGGCCATAGTGGAAGGAAAGCGAGGCCATGTGAGGAAACAAATGATTAAGGAGACTTTTCTGCAAATCTTTGAGTCAAAATGAATGCAGAATTGCACCACCCATTTTAGCTGTGCTGTTTAAAAAATGACAAAAAAATAAACATTTTTAGGTATCAAGATGTAAGATTGAGATGCAAAGTATGCATATTATTAGACGATTATAACTTTCATTGACGATTTGTTTTCAGTGAAATGCATTGACAGCAGCGATGCTTCCGCCAAACTTACGAATTTTAGCGCAAGTTCAATTTTTTGTTTTTTCCGGATAACTCCATAAATAAGATGGATTGACACTTTAATTTCATTCATTTCCATTCATTAAATGTACGATTTCTTGCGCACATTTTCTACTTATGAAGATTTTTCCGCGGAAATTGCATTATAGTAGTTCTATATATTTAATGAATAAATATTATCTGACATCTGATCTAACCCACTGCTTTATTTCTATAAATTTTTATTTTATTTCATCAATGTATGCAGTACATTTCCGCCAGGCAATGCCGGTCGACGGGACAGATTTCCATACTGAATCTCAGAGATAATATTTCCACAAATTCGAGATCAAGCATCACTGAACATCCAACAGTAGCCAATGGAAGTATACAATTAAATTTGCAGTAACATACCTCCGTAGAGCACTCTTTTGGCCGTATTTTAAGGCAATATATTTCATCTTTGAGCAATATATGTATCATATCTTTAATTATTTAATAGTTTTGGTAGAATATACGTCCTTTAACCATATTTATTTACCTTTGATAATACAAAATTCCTTTCTCTGGCTTTTTAACATTTTCTTCAATTTGTTGTAGTTTTCATTGACATGATGTTTCAATAACAGGATTAACACCGTATTATTTAAAGTTGAATATCCAAAAATATAAGTAGGGGCTAATCATTCGTATCAACCAAGGGGACAATTTTTCCCTACGAAGACGTATTATAAATTAATTTATACCTGAGCCATTTAACGGTGGAAATACTTAAGAGAAAGATATGTGATAGGCAAGAGGTCTCAGTTTGGTTAAGGCGAAAACCATTCTCCAAAAAATGATCGAAACGACAAAAATATAGAATACCACACTTCCCATTCCCCCCCCCCTCCCACTTCTCTTCCTCTACTTCCCCCTTCTTCTCTTCCCTCTCATGAACAAAACTCTCCCCGGAAAAAAATAAACGAAGGAAATAAACGTAGACACTTTTTTACATTGGAACGGAAGGAAATGGAAAAAACTAGACTCCAGATCCCATTCAGGATGAACGCGCGGAAGCCATATTGTGAGGATGCAAATTATCCGTCTGTATAAAAGCACAAAAATACCCGCTTAGTTGTCGCGGTATGCCGAGTTCTCCGTTCAATTTTAAAACGGATACAGCTAATCGGCATACGGGCATATGCGTACGGTTTGGTATGATCGCTTGCTAAAGCTCAGATTGATAAAAATTAATTTCTAGTGTCTTTGTAAAGGCCGCAAAATCAGGAATTTTATGAAGTTTACTGAGTAATTTTAATTAAATTTATTAGCATGAGTCGATTCCATCAGGTTTCGCCCAACAGAATTGATTTCATCAAAAAGCACTGATTGTCTGAAAGGTGAATGAATTGTTGGTCTATAAGTTCGGCTAGGATAAACTAAACTAAATTGACATTAAGAATATTTTGCGGTATTCTGTACTCAGAGTTGTAGTTCAAAAATAAATTCATTTATTCTCCAAACGAAAAACACATTATCAGTATGGTACTCTTTGTTATTCCTTCAGCGTTTAAGGTGCCTCTTTTTATTAAGTAGCTCACTTATCCCGGCTTTCTGATGAAGCACCGTAGAACTTTATGCTAATAATTTCAATCATTATCTTGACTAACAATTTTGGCTCAATATTTTAACTCAGGGGTATAATTTTGGATGGTCCATGCAAATAAGGTTGCATCAGGAAGTTAGCTTTCTTGAGTCAAAAATCAAGAATGAAAAGTTGAATAAGAGGAAAACTGTGGATAGTAAATGTAAATAGAATCTGTTGGTTTATATCCAGATTCTATTGACTCAAGCCTTGGAAGCTAAAGTGGAGGTAATTTTATTTCCCTTTTCATGTATGTGTTCAATGGTATAAAATCATTTAATCAGTTATTGTACCCTCATACATACGTGGGTCAGTCAAAAAGTAATGCTTTCCATTTTTTCTCGTTGAATGAAGTTAGTTGAGTGAAAAATTGAATTTGGCGCTATTTCTGTAACCTTCTTCTAACAATCCACTGCAGTAGTAAATTTCGGCGTCATCAGGTGGCAGCACTGCAATCGCTTAGAAAATGGCCGACATTGATGTTCGTGTTAAACAGCGTTCTGTGATTGAATTCTTGAATGCAGAAGGTGAAACGCCAATTCCCATTCATAAAAGACTGAAAAATGTGTACGGTGACGCAACAGTGGATGTCAGCACTGTTAGACGATGGGTTCGTTGCTATAACGAAGCTGTAGGGGAAACACCGTTTGCTGACGACAAGCGGAGCGGCAGGCCAGCGACTGCAGTGACTCCACGCAACATTCAGCGAGTCGATGACATCATTCGTGGTGACCGCCGGATGACTGCAGATGCTGCAGATGAATTGTGTCGCATTCTCTCCCCCAGTAAGGGCAGTGTGATGACGATTATTCAACAACTGGGGTACTCAAAATTTTGTTCAAGGTGGGTACCAAGAATGTTAATCGACCACAATAAAGAGACAAGAAAAACAATAGCCTCCTCACACTTGCAGCGCTTCCGTTTAGAGGGAGAGGAGTTTCTCGAAAAAATTGTGACCGTAGACAAAACATGGGTTCATTTTTTTGAACCTGAATCAAAGAGGCAGTCAAATGGCATCACACAAACTCACCGAGGAAGAAAAAGTTCAAAACCGTGCGATCGGCAGGGAAAGTTATGGCGACAGTGTTCTGGGATGCTGGGGGTGTGATTATGGTTGATTTTTTGAAGCAGGGATGCACCCTAAATTCTGTCCAATACGTTACAACCCTCAAAAAGCTTAAATAACGTCTTCAGCGAATTCCTTTTGCATGACAATGCAAGACCACACACCAGTCGCCGCATCGCTTAAGAGATTGTGAAAACTGGATGGAAAGTCTTTCCTAATCCCCCATACAGCCCTGACCTGGCACCATCAGACTACCATCTGTTCGGACCGCTAATAGAAGCTCACCGTGGGATTCACTTTGAAGATTAGGAGGCCGTGAAAACGTCCGTGCGTCAGTAGCGTAGGAGGCAGGGCCGTGCTTATTACCACGCTGGGATACATGCCCTCGTTAAAAGATGGACCAAAACTGTGGAAATGGACGGATATTATGTTTAAAAGTGAAATTAATCGTCAATGTTGTGGTTTTCATCCCATGTAATTGCATTTGAATTTTTTGACAATTAAAAGGAGAAAAAAATGGGAGGCATTAGTTTTTGACTGACCCACGTATGTTGTCACCAGTGGAAAATAAGATATTATCAAATAATATTGATTTTATCATGATGATAATAGAAAGTTTGGAAATAGCATGTGCAAAAGAATCTTTGCATAACATTTTGGCATAGTTTTTCTATTTTACGGTATCAAAAACTTGCTGTTATTTCTTAGTATTTTAACAATGAATACAGGCATTTGAGTTCAAGTAAAACGAATTATTTTGAGATAAAGCGTTGCATCAACCAGGGAATCATAAGATAGTTCATTTTTTATAAATGGTTTACTATTAAAAAGGATCATAAATTTATCAAGTCGAGATTATTTAGTAAACAGTTGACTCTGTATATCAAGGAAAGCCTATCATCATTGGTCTTTGTATGAAATTCACAGATGGAAATATATCCAAATGTGTTTATGGTATATGAGTTAGGCTTCTAGCCGTCACTCGTGCACAAAACCCAGGCTTCTTCAAATCGTGCCAGGGTTTCTATTGTGAATGATGTGGACTTTGTTATTATTGTCTATTTTAGCCATAGTTGTTCAGTAGGTATCTGTTTTAAGATATTTGCTGTCTTGATATAGTGGAATCGTATTACAAGAAAGAAATTAGAGTCATGACAGAGAATGATCAACGATTTTTTATAGGAAATTACTTCAAAACTCATACTTAAGGGTTGGCGAATATCCCTCCCGTGTTTTTTAGCTAATAGATTAGTTTTAAAAGGTCTCTCATTTAAATTTATTGATCATATCAGTAGTTTGAATAGAAAAAATATGTTTATATCCTTATGATGGCACCTCGAATATATGCAGAGGATATTATTTTTCGTCCGAGCAAGTTACTTACAAAAAATAAAACAAAAAAGGGCCTGAAAATATAATTATTTACAAAACAAACCATTATGAAAATGGCCGACATTACGTGAACAACTACTCCCTAAAGTAGTAAACAAGCGTGCCAAATGCAGTTAAAAATGTTAATAATTTCCACTGCATAGGCCATTTTCTGACTAATTGCTTATGCTGTTAATACAAAAATCGCAGGCAAACTTGTTTTCTGAAAATATTGTGCTGAGTGCATACTATATTATGTTTGAGAAAGAGGGTTTTTACATAATTTAGTACCAAACAAATGGGAGTATCCAGAAGTGTGTTGCCTTAGTGAAAACAAACTTAGAAAGTTTCTAGCCAAATAAAAAGCAACAATATGGAATGATGAAATAATAATTCATACACGAAGTAATGGAATATATTTTTAAAGGTTTCTATCATTCATACAAAATATTCAAAAAACATATTTGGACTACACCACTAAAATCATTCTCTGAACTCTATAAATTAATTAGACAAGCATATACCCTCAGGAATATTCCATAAAATACGAATCATTTAATTCCAAATACTATTTTTTCTTTCGGAAATCGCCGGACAGTTATGCGTGAGGAACTCAGGGCAAACTTATGCTACCGGCACCGCGCAGTGTACTTTTATTTCGTAATAAGAGTCCTGGTAAATTTTATGCGAACATAGGCTATTTTAACACCAACATATATTCGTTCCAGGCATTCTTATCTGCCATGCATTTGATTCTTTGATGAAATATAGCTGAAGTCAGAAAAATCTGGAAAGGAAATACTGATTTCCTCTACTCAATGATATTTACATGCTATTCTGATGAAAATTAAATGAGTTAACCTGCTTAAGATTACAGAACCCTACAGTTCATAATCGATCATTACGATTTCTCCGGAACGTCACTGATTCTTCACCTACAATCAAATCATTACAACGTGACATATTTATTGAACATTCAAATTAACTGGGTGTATTTCAGGTGTACACAACGTATAAACTGCATACTTATTCAGGTGCCTTATAAATTGGTTTAGGCGTCATTTTTATTTAAAGTAATTATAAATAAAAGCATTAGGAGGCCGCAATACTCAGCGGGGAAAATCACTCACTACCACTTTTAAGTCTGGTATGTTCCTGGTCGCCAGGTCATGAAGGGCAAATTTCATGGTCACTTGTCCCTTGGTTTACCCCTAACGATCTATCACTTTGAGATCAATGAACAACAAGTGCTTGGTTAACTTTTTCCACCCGATCACACTGAACTTAGAAATTAAATCCACTACGGCTGCAGACATGACGCTTGATCTTCATGCTGAAATTTAGCGAAGTGTTGACTTTGGGTGGGATGTCTTCCATATTATTGTTCACTAACTAAAACCAAAATATTTCCAAATGAATAACTTGATGAAAAATCACACATTTTTGCCGTAAAATTAAACCTTAAACGATTTTGTAAGTCCTATCTTGAGCAATATATATAATAATAATATGCGCTCAATTCGTAAAGTCTTTTAGGAAACCTCTTATGTCCTCAATTTATCCCGCTAATCACTCTTCTTTGTTATTTTCTATAATATTTAAGGAAGGTTTATGTTACGGTCGTAAATTTTTTTGCGTACACGTGTGGAACGGACCCTAAGCCGCTTGTTATTAGTAACATGAGTAAATTTGAAGTGTTTTTAGCCTTATGCTAAACATTTTTAGGATCTCGTTCACGCCAGGCATCTTTAGGAGACGTAAAAAAATGTTATTGCTGGAAATACCACCCTGAGCAGCGTTCGAGTGCCCTCTTACGAAAATACGCGGTTGTTGCGACAAATGTATCTTTCTCTCTTACATTCTCTCCAACTCTCTGTCTCTCTCTTCGCGTATGGAGATACGCGGAGGCACTCCAGCAATTCCCTTATTAAGGCACCGACTAATCCATCAATTATAAAAGTTTTCCCCTTTCCCACCGTCGTATTTCTTTACCCGTTACTTTTTTTCATTTTAATTTCCTCAAATTGGCTGAAAGCTATTTGAGTCTAGTGTTCCTTCTACAGGCAAAAAAATAATTATATATATATGTATGTATATATGAGTCCTGGGCGTATTATATGGCGGTGGCGCCCTCACGTCAAACACACACTCATGGAAGTAGGTCACTGCAGTTACGGCTCCCACACCCTTACCCCTCCACCTCCTCTCTCGCCCCCTTCTCTCATTTCTTTTCTTTTATCCCCACACGTTTTCCAACTCCTTTTTCACTCCCTTGTCTTTCTTTTCCTCTTCTCTTTCCATCTCCCATTTCACTCTTTCTCTCTTATTATTTATTAATGGCGAAAATCCCTATTCCATAAGCTAAATACAGCGTTGAAAATATAGGTTCATTATACAGTAAAACTATTGATAAGAACCTCAATACAATACGAGTGCAAAAATTGAACGAATCAGTTTGTAGAAAGAAACGACTTTTTCACTCTGCTGGTATGAGAATTTAGCATCCAATTGAATACTTTCATGATAATTACTTATTTTACTGGTACAAAATTCCAGTGCAGATAGGAGAAAAAACTAGTGATGATCAATATGAAAAATATTTAGATTGGCCACTAAACATGAACTTTTCCATCGATTACTCCACATCACATCATTGGCTGAGACCGCACTTGATACAGCTTTCAAAATCATTGAGATGGGGTAATGAGTTCCTCAGCTATGCCTTGAACAGAAAGTTCCACAAGACATGATTGCAATCGATGACTCATAGCTTTACGTAATGAAATAAATGCATTCATAATACAAAAACTTAAACCATTACATTTAGTCAGTCGAAATAAATTCAGCATTAAATTAATCTAATTTTAAGGAAAACGCCTTTCTAATTCCAACTTTGGAAGGATGTTTCTCAACTTCAACTTAGGAGGTGGATGCTTAAAACTCCTCAAATGACAAAGTGCTTTTCAAATTCACCTACTTCCTTCACTTGGACCTAGCAATCGCACTTTCATAATGCAATAATGGTTATCCGTTTGGAATAGCATCAGGTGTGCCTAAAATATGGTAAAATTTGAAAGTGCGTGAGAACAGTGACGAAGGAGTACAAGGAATAAAAATAATCAGTCACCCAGATCTGCTAATTTTCCCCTTTGATTCACTTTCCTGAGGGAATGTGCTCAGTAGATACCAAACTAAAGTGGGAGGAAATTTTATCTCCTGAGTTTTCCAATTTATAAAAAAGTCTCAAAATCTGAAATTTATTTTGAAACACTGATTTCACTTCCTGAAATATAGCTAGAAAAAATTATTTGAACGAAGGCTGCAAGCAAATTTTTTAATTTTCCGGCTCCTTTTTAAGTTGATTTTTTGTACAAAAACACTAAAATGGACGTTTTCACCTGGTCCATTGACTCTGCTCTTCTATCCAAGAGCACACTATAGGTATGTAAATTTTGGCGTGTTCTTTTGTCGTATCCTTGTCTGGGCTATAACAGATTCAACGCTCTTCGACACTTAGTCAGGCAACGATGCCCAACGTTCAGCCCAAAATGAACGGCTATGCTCGAACAAATGGCAGATACGCTGTATATATGGAAAAGCAAATTTACAGAGCTGCTGTAGAAGTTCTCAGCACTTGCTCCAGGTTAGAAACCTGAACAAGATGCAGAGAGTAGCCGCCAAAGACTAAGGAGTCATGAGGACCAACGTATCGTTAGGTTAACGGCCTCCTGAGAGTCTCACACTATAGACCTCGCCACTGAGATTGGATAGATGTGTGACATCACTAGAGAAGAAATCATCGAAAGAATGTCATGAACATATTGACTCAGAAAAAAATTATGTACGGCAGGCGGGGACCTTCCGTGTTCTCAAACAGAAACGAAAATATTTCGAATTTTCTACCAAATGCGTCACGCTGAGCTACGACGAGAAGCTCCCACTTCGTTTGGCACTATGGAGCAAAAAATAAAAGGGTGCCAGTAGGTGCAAGATTCTTTTCCATCACATAGTATACACTTCAAAATAACTCCTTGCATGAATGTCATAGGAGCGGCTAGCGGCAGTAAGTACTTTTATCTGTGTTATAGCTAAAATTTGTGCAAAAAATATTTATTTATTAAGATAGATAGTAACTTAATAAAGATAACTTACAAAATCACTCTACCTCTTCATCAACTAAAAGATACTTTAAAGAAACATTCTTAACATTATCTGTTTCCGCGCGGTATTCCGGCACCAGTAGAACAAACTTTATATTGTTTCGTTATCATTGCACATTCCTGGTTTGCTGTATTTTTGTAAGTTCTTGACTAGCTGTAAAACTTAATGAACGACTAAAAAACCTGCAGTTTTATGCCACCTAAGTAAACTTCAATATATTGATATTGATCCCCAGCTCGATTTAAAAAGTCGAAAATTGAGGTTTTGGTCAAATTTTTCGATTTCAGCTCACTGTGCGACGCTGCCATGACTAACTACTCCATAATTTTCAAAGAGGTTGATGCCCAGCATTCCGGTATGCTGCCTAAAACAATAAAAAATAAAATTATTATTCGCGCTTTTAATCATTAAACAAATACAATCATTTTGCCTTAAACTTGGAAAAGAACGATTCGGACAATTATGGGAAAAATTGTCTAAATATGTCTTGTGTGTGTGATTTGCGTTTTTCAAAGGAAGGGCGTAAAAAACTGTGGCACAGCTTCTGCTCACAAGACTCTGCGGATAGTATTGTCGGGGTGATCTAGTTAGGTCACGAAAAAAGGAAAAAGGTTTAACTAGGGTGCACGAAGACTTCTTTCTTGTATGTTTCCTCGTCAGTCCTCGGAAAAAAGTAAATTGCCGGGGAACTCAAAGAGCAGAGGTCGTGGCCGACAAGCAAGTGGTTTTGTATCCATCAGAATATCCGTTCCTTGTTCGAGTATTGCCATCGCATTTTTTTCTTTTCCTTTCCTTCCGTAGTCACAATTACTTTCAATGTTTCTTGTTTTTTTAGGGAGTGTGTGCTGGATATTTTTTATTAAATGATCATAGTGTCTTGATTACTGAATTACAAGCCTCGGAAAATTTTATCCCCTAAGGACTTACGATGCTCCTCCAATCTCCATGGTATTGCTCCAATTGTTAAATATGCCACAAAGTACATAGTATGATGTAGGAATTTGTTTAAATATTCCCCGGTTTTATCAAATGAGACTGTTCTTCTCTATCCATCTATTATGATCTCATATTTCTGTACGTTATCTATTATGATCGTTATTTTTCAGATCGATAATATTGACCATTTTATGATAGATTGTACATTATATATGCATGTTTTATCGGTATGATTTTTCTAGATAAATTTTGAGCGTTCTTAAAATGAAAATCGTACATTAATGGGGAAAATATCACCATAGTTTCATAAATATTATCCACTTTGGTGACGTCACTTCTGTTCAAGACACCAATTTACTTCACATATGTCGTCACATTAGTAGTTTACGTTTTTTTAATGATACTTGTAAACAGAAGGATGCTTCACAACAAATGTGCATTAAATATCTCGAATTTAGCCAAATTTTAAAAAACTGAATTCGTTGACACGAATGGAGTATTTTGGAATCGTTTTTCTTTAATTTTAAATGTCAAGAATTCCCTCAGAAAAATAATGATTGTGCTCATGCTGTAGTCCAACTGCATAAATGGAAAAAAAAATCATCAGTTCTTTTTGAAAAATTTTATTAATTCCAAGTATTTTGACTTTTAATACATATTGAGAGATCAAAATCGTATTAACCCATGGAAATATATTTTTTTTCTGAACATCAATTTACCACCCTGCGAGGTGCCGCAATTTGATACTTGGCGGACAAATTTCTTTTATGATAATTAATGTTGCTCTTTTCAGGTATTTCCGTCGCGTGTTTGGTTTTTTCGACAACAGTTTCTCCCCTCTTCTTGGGGGCGTCTTCAGGTCCGTTGGACATTTTTATGAAAAATGTCCAACGGACCTGAAGACGCCCCCAGGAAGAGGGGAGAAACTGTTGTCGAAAAAACCAAACACGCGACGGAAATACCTGAAAAGAGCAACATTAATAATTATAAGAGTCGCGGAAGCCTTCAAAGAAATTTCTTTTATGATAGTTTATTACCATGGATAATGAATTTTCATCACTAGAATATCATCCTGTTTTCAACTCCCTTAATTTATGCTATTTTTCTAATTATTTTTAAATATAGTACTCAATTCTCGCCCATATATTTGAATTATTTTAGAAAATACTGACATTTTATTTGTGATAATGTAAGCATGTATTTAGAATCTTTCCCGGTATGACAACTTTAAAGACACTTGAATTTTTTTATGACTAAAAGAAAGACACGTAGGCTCAGGTTGACTAGAATTTTAAAAAAAGTGTAGCTGAAAAATATTATAAAATGAAACTACTATGCTTTTTTCCAAGTACACCCACGGCGTAAATCCCTGCAAAGCCTTTGAGGTTATGAGATTTAAAACATAACAGAAAACAGAAGTAAAAGAAATTATTGATCAATGGAAAAATATTCACGGAGTACTGATGCACTAAAATTTGGAAATTTTATAATGCAAAGGAGTCAAAGAATATATATCTTAAGTGATGCCGCACAGTGGGCTGAAATTAAAAAAAGCTGGCCAAAAACGATTTTTTTCACTTTTGTTTAGTAAACCCCTTGTAGTTTATGATAGTACAATATCCAAACTACAATAGTCTACAATAATATCAGCTCAAATTGTTTCTTAACGTCTGCGGAGATCTTTAAAGTTTAGAAAAAATTGTCAAAATTTCCAGCTGACTTTTTTTTCGTGAAAACTGTTAAATATTTTTTACTCTTACGAGTTATATGACCTTGCTCGGATTTTTCTGGCATATTATATAAAAGTTTGTATTTTAAAAAGGGGTTCACATATAAATTTTTTATTGCATATCGTTTGTACAACTTTTTATCAAATAATAAAAGTACACTGATTTTCGCGTGTTTTTGGCAGAAAGTGAAGAAAAACTTTATGGTCGAAGTAATACGAAGTAAGAACATTAACAACAAAATAAATGATGAAGTCTCTAATGCAGTTTGAGAAAAAAAACCCTGCCCCAACCTGCCCCCCCTTCACAAAAGGCTATTTAAGTGCGATGTGGATCGGCTGCCATCCGATGAGGAGTTGAAGTGCGGAAATTTCAGATTTTACTGTAGCCAGCGTAAACTCGATAAAATATTTTAAAATCAGTGATTTTGACTCATTCTCTCCCAGTAGAGTATATTTAAAATCCCTCCTTAAACGTTTTTCTGATAATAATCTACTAAACATTATCTAGAAAGATTTAAAAAGCAAGGTTCATCGCGCCCAGCGTCGCACATCACGTACCACAGTGGAGTTTTCGAAATCAAATTCTGGACAAAAGTGAAAAAATCAAAATACCTGGAAATTTTTGAATGATATTTTAACTATGGTTAACTATGATGATAATGCATCCCATGAATACTATTACAACCACCTCGGCCACTTCCAAGATAGCCGGAAGTCAGTCGAAACTCTGCTATGTAATGATGAACTAGTAAAAGTTTCACAATTGTAAGGTATGTTTCGTTAATTTTTTTTCCAATAAAAACACTGAAAAGTTGCTTTATTATGTGTTTCAACTAAAATGTGGGCGTTCTTCTATTTCATTCGTCTTAATGCAATTATGCTGTATGATATATGAATGTTTGAATATTTGAAAAAAGAAATTCTAAAAATAATTATATAGCACTGTTTGAAAAATGTGTCAGGCCTTGTCGGGCAAGGAAAAATCTTGTTTCGTATTAAGCAACAGTTACCTTATACGGTGAAATAAAAAATTCTAGCCCCTTTTTTACCCTTTTTTGAAATATAAACAATTTTACATTCGAGACGACCACATTAACTAAACCGTCGAGCAGGACACGTTTTGGTCTACCATTTTCGACCTCTCTGTACTGGTTTAATCACAGCTCAAAATTAAATCATATGATATATATGTTTCCGAGGATGCTCTTTTCGATGGTTCTGATAACAATTAGCAATAAAACATTTACAACAAAAAAAAATTATTTTAATAATTATGCTTTTTTATTTATTTTTTTCGAGCTTAAATTGTAAAAGTATCTTTATTAGACATCTGATGTCATTTAGTCATCTGATGCTATAATCTTAAAAATTGTTTTAAATTCTAAACGTTATGTCTTAACAATAAGTAGCAACGGTTATGTTGCCGATTTAGCTGAAGGATGGGCATAAAAGATGGCCAGTTTGCATCAGTTTCATGAAGTTTTAAATTTTTTAATTAAAAATAATTAACTTGTAGGAATGTTTGCAAATAATAAAAAGTGCTAAAGGTCAGGCTAATGAATTTTTTCGTGACTTTTTTCAATGCCATGAATATACATAATGGATTCAAAGGTTTAGCATCGTTGAAACAATAAGAGACTTGGATTTAAGATGGATTTTCTTTGGTTATTTTGGAACTGTGGCTTAATGATTTTATTCTATAATTTATGAAATGTTTATTGTGCTCTATATTTGCTCTGTAACATGAGTAAACATTTTTTCTTGTATTACTTAATGCAATGGGAAGTATGTCAGAAGACTAACTACAGTTACCGGCAGGAAATGGTGATTATTAAAGTCAATTCATTGCGTTTGCATCTGTACCACCGCATTACCTCACTTGTAGCAGAGTGGCGGTGCGACAATCGACGAAGACAATCGTTTTGTTTACGGGCGGAATTCTAAGCAACAATTTTTGGTGATGAGTTAACAATCAATATATGTATTCATTGTTAATGTAATCTTGGAAATCGAAGCTTCAAGGCGTCGCCATGGTATCTCTGATAATAGTCGTTTTTGCATTGCAGTTGTTATTTTTATATAGCTATAGAATTGTTTATTGTTGCTGACGTGAGAAACCTTTTATAACCTATGTTGCTAATGCGCATTCATCCTGAAGTAACTCAGCTGAGTGACGAGGAAGGAGGAACCTCCTGGGTAGGAGTGCAGTGTTCCTTGAACGACTGATTGTCGGGCTTTGTGATGCTTGACACATTGTTCTTCTTTTATGAAAATGCCACTAATTGCTTTACTGCCTCGTCACATATGAAGCACATAATACGCCACTAAGGATCGCATCTCTCGGGCACGTGCACGTTCGAGTCCCATAAAATGGCGCATGTGGGTTTTCCAGAAAAGGCAAGATCCCCATTGGTTCAAAACATTTCTCCTCATCTCGATTTTCCAAAGCGAGTAGTCAGATATAGATTTTACATGTGGAAGGATCTCAGTGCTTGTTCGAAAACAGAAAGAGAACGAAGAGTGAAGTTCAACTATCCACAGTGTGATAGTTTTACGTTCGAGACAAAAGGGATAGTACGGATCACTGATCAGGTAAGTTTTCCAGAATAAAATTCACAAGTACTAAATCAGTGTTGATTATTCAGAAATCCGTTTTAATCTATTTTTTATTTTCCAATACTTCATTTAGATTCATAAAACAGGCAATGGTCAACACGATAGTGGCTCGAAAAGAAATTAAAGATGTGATTCTGAATGGCATAGGGAAGTCAGTAGATTAAAAAAATACTACTCGCTTGACGAAGATAGTGAGGTCATTGAATCAGATGGAGGCTGTTAATCATTTATTATACTCGTATTGTTTATATTTAATCAATTTATGCGTACAATCTGTTATATAATCTATTTAAGAAATTAAATATGGTTTGAATAACATTTCTTGCTATTAAAGCAGTACCTCAAAAGTATATTTAGTAATTAATACTGTAACGGTGCAGAAAATCCATTTGTGAAATAAACCAATCCCGCCGTTTTGTTTCATAAATTGTTTCGTATCCATCTACTGACTCAAATTTTGGATAATATATTTGAGAGACCTAAAATATTTAACTGCGAAGAAATCATCGACCTAAAATAAAAAATATGGGAGATATGGTTTTTGGCCAGCTTTTTCAATTTCAGCCAACTGTTCACATCAAAATCATTTGCTGATTTGTTATCACATCAGCTAATGACATACCAAAAAATTATTGTATTGAACGCGTCACAAAAAGCTCCAGTTCTCCTATTGATAGAGATACAAACCATTTCAGATAAATATAGTGATAGAAGCGATTTTAATGAATACTGTCATTTGTATAGTACATACGTATTAATTATGATTGACTATTTTATGTATTTTATTTTATTTACTACCTATTTATCATTAAAAATGTATTGAAAACGACTATACTTGCAATTCAACTACTACTGTTAAAGAAATATTAGTTTTTGATACTGATAGGGTGCACGGAATGGATTTTTGGATTTTCACCATTTCCGCCATTCGGTTTAACCCTTTGCGGGGCAAAACTCTGGGACTCAATATATTCTGTTTTTTTTTCTATTTTGGCTATCCTTGGGGCATGTAAGATGCTGGATATATCATTTATTTTCATGCGCACCACTACGCCATATCCACTAGGAACACCGAACTTGGTGCATTACCACAGATGGGAAACATACGATATATCCCAAGGAGCGTTCCCTACAAATATGATGGGAAAATATTTTCCCAGTACCCTATAAAGGGTTACAAAAAAATGCCTAGGATCAAAATTTTGGAAAAATAACACTAAATGTTTGCTTGAGAGCCCATAATTAATAACTGAGAAGATTTCGTCGTATTACATTTAAAACTACGGAAGATATGATTTTTGTCCAGCTGTTTTTGGTTTCAGCCCACTGTGTGCCGTTATTGAAAATTCGCCTTTTTAAGAAATCCTTGAGTTCGGCTCACGTGGCGTCCTTAAATGTGCTGTGGGAAAAACAAACTCCTCGGCTAAGGATTGGAGGGTCAGTGATTTTTATTTTCACATTTATCGCTAGTGTTGCAAAAATAATTAAATATATTCATAACTACCCCGATGATTTTCGATCCATTGATGAATGGCATATTTTTCTAACTTTAATATTCACACTAATTTGTAAACTGTAAATTGTTTTCATGGGCAGTTTACAATTAATTAATTTGACTTTTATAGATTTTTAATCAATGGCAATTTAATATATCTAACCTAAAAGCCTTTTTCTTAAATTTAATTGAATTTTTCGGCTTTCGGTTCCAAATTCTCCGTTATTTTCTTCGTCACATTACTCTCTTCCAGTAAAAGATGTATTAATAAGTTCGTCCTTTTTGCGTCCAATTGTTCCTAGAGGCTTTATTCTTCGGTCCTTTGCTTACTGCAGCTCTTTATACCACTTTGGTCATCCTTTTATCGACACTCGAGCAGTAAGAACATTTTTATTAGCGTTCTTTAAATTCCTTTTATTCCACATAACCTCCGTCTTGTATTTGCTAAAGAGCAATCCAAGCATATTCTTTTATGACATGCTTTCTTTCTTAATCATTAGAATGCGATATTTCATTGAGTCTTTATTTATTCAGATAAAAAGTGTGTATTTCTGCTGCAATATTACGTTTTCCACACCCGTCTCGTTCCTTTTACCTTTCCTGTTACGTTTGTTGCTTCAAAGCTTTTTGCTAAAATACTTATTCATTTGTTTGAGGCTTAAATGTGCACTTAACCTGGGCTATATTCCGCCTAGGCATCTCTTAAGAGCTCAAATTTCTTGGATCTCATTTATCTTCTTAAAAAATTTTAATACCTCTAAAATATGTCTGTGTATTAAGATTTCCTTATTTTTTTAACTTAAAACTCTCGCCTTCAAAATGTAAAATAGACTTTCTTGATTTTAAGTAGTATATTTTGATGGCCAGTGATTATTTTTAATCTTCCTGTGCGGCTGACTGTTGTATTATTTCATATTATTCATACCTCGTTAAATGTACAGCCCAATCTTTATCTAGACTCATTTTTTTGTCTGAAATGGAGGACTCTTACATAGAGCTCGTAAAAAAAATACTATTTACTCCGTACAATTACTCGTAGACAGTCTTTTGCCGAAGAATAACTATAGTTATATACCAACTTGATGGACTAAAATTAGTTGTATTGCATTTTTTTCCCTTTTCAGCTTAATCTCCAAACATTCACTGTATTGAAATCTACCGATGATATTCTTATCCAATTGGTGAAGCGTGCTGATTTACATTGCATGAATATTATCATATGACGAAAGTCATCACACAAATGCCGCATCTAGACTCAAGGTGGAGTAAACATAAAATCTTCAAATAAAGTTAAATAACTTTGAATTACCTTAACTTGTGATATATCGTGTGGTACACAAATAAAAAACATATGCGGCACAATATTAAAGAACCTAGGAATTCTTAAGCGTATACTATGAAGGTACTCCGATGAAATTGTAAAAGAGAAGTGCTACTTTTCTCTGGTTAGGCCGCACCTCAAATATGCTACCAGTATTTGGGACCCTGGTTGTAATGAATAAACGAAAAAATTAAAAACAAAGGAAAGCTGCACGCTGCTACAACGAGGTGCAACGAACGAACTTAAAGTATTTCTCAGCCCATTTAGGGATTTAGGTGGGAGCGGATAGTGTCACAGAGGCTACACACTAGGTTTTGCTTGCTTGATAAATTCGGAACAGGTGTGTTTGAGAGCGACACAGAGAATATTATCATGACTTCTCACTACATCTCCAGGTCTGACAGAAGCAATAAAATAAGATAGAGACACTGCCGAGCAGATAGGTTGCAAAACTCGTTCTTTCCGCGCACAGTAAGCGACTACAATAAAAACTGAGATCCACTAAATACACTCCCATAATACACGTCACCATTTCACCTTCCAAAACTTCACATCTTTGCACGGCTGGTGACCTAACACACCCTGCCAAACGCCCACGCGGCGGATTGCAGGGTTGTATATAGATGTAGATCTATAACCATTTGCGGGAGAAATTTTATGTTTTCTCGTAAACCTCACGTACATATAAGTTGCAATGATTCGTATTCCTAAATTAATTTTTTGGGGTAAATGTCTATCAGTTGTTTTTCATCTGATTCTCTTCCTCCGGATCAAAACTTGTGGATCTCTGGACCTGATTTTGGTGAAGGATTGAAATAATCCTCATGAAGAACGATAGGTAACACTTTCTTTCGTGTTACTTTAAAAGTTATTCCTACTTTCGTTTTTGAGCTTCGTGCTATGTAGAAGTTCTTTTTATTGGGATTCTCATAAATTCTGTCATGAAGAATAAGAATAATTTTCTACTCATAATTTTAGTACAATGCTGCGTACAAATATCAATGAGTTTTAGGCAGCCTCAAAGGTCAAAAACCTGTATGGAGACTGCCTTTCATAAATGAAATTCATATCTGGAATTGAGCAAAACTTTACATTAGCATATACATTACACAAAATCATATATAATAACAAGACGATTTCATGCTTGCCTAATTTTGAGCAAATGAATCAGAGGCAATAATATTAATTCTAGTTGTATCAGCAATAAAACTCTTATAATTTCAAGTTTAGACATAAGGTACAAGTACGTATATTACAGTTCTAGTACAAAACATAAATATTGCTTTGTGTTAATATCCATTCATTTGTTAATTTGAAAAATTTCTTCCCGGTTTTCAAACTTTTAATGGATTCAGGTAGAGCGTTAAAAACGTTAGGGCCCAAGCACACAAAGGATCTCTTAAATAAAGTGAGTTTAGATTTTGGAAGCCGCGTATTAAGCTTTCTTCTTAAATTATTACTATGGTCGCTTCCAGAAACCGCTGAAAAATTGCCACTCATCAAATAAAATAATTTCAAAACCTTAAAAATAAACATGTATCAAATGTATTTGACTAATATATGTAGGTAAAGTCAGTGCCAGCAAACTACTTTCATGCTTGCCTTCTTTGTATATGCAGCACAAACTTAAAAACTACAATTTACTAGCATTTTACAAATAAAATATCTGAATAGGTCCTATACAGATTGTTTTCTTTATGCATACGCTTTTCAAAGTAAATTCGTTGTAATCGTATCTGTTCACTCTATATGTTGCTTTTTTGCGTTAAGATCTTCGTGTTGTCAAGGAAAATTTAAAGAGGGAGAATCAGTACAAAGTTGTTAATTAAGAGATAACTTCTTTCATCAAATAAGATATTTATTCCAATATAAAGTAGTAAAAACAGGTTGGGATGGCTTGGGGACTTGGTATTCCAAGAAAATTGATTAGCCTTGATTGAATGCATTATCATAGTTACCGTTTACTTATCTTTGAAATTGCCAGTCCAACATTGTTCTCATTTTATTTCTTGAATATCATTCTTAGACTATTAAATCTTTCACTCTTGAGCTCTACCTACATGTAATGATTTTAAATTTTTAGGACCTTTTCCGGTCCCATACCATTACTTAATTAACGCTTTCTCATGTAGTTTGTAAATGTAATCTATGGGATATGTGTCATAACCAGGAAATACTCTAAGTCATTAGTTGCTAGTTTCCCGCGTGACATATTGGAAGTTGTCATTAACATTTTCTTTACTATGTGATGCAAAATTCATTTGCACGAATTCCTAATTTGTTTCGTTTTATAGGAATGAAATTACTTTCTGACGATTTCACTTTTGGAATTGTGAATAGTAATCACGTTGAACCAAATGTGTGCAAGGCACTCTGGCCATTATTTCTTGAGAATGAATACTTGAATGGATGAGCCCGAAGATAACAAAGTGGCATTCATCGTATTCTGGATTAATGACGTAAAAAAGTATCACTTTGGACCTTCGTCCCATTAATCAGAGAGCTAGATGTTTAACTTATTAAAGAGCGATGACCTTCTGACACGTGAGACATTCTAAATGTAATTGATGGCCCGCAAGTAAAATAAATTGGATCTCGGCATCGTTGGGCGGTACCTTAAACCGCTTCCTTTGACCTCAGGGTGTCCCAGAGTTCTTCCAAAACTGCTTCACTCTCTATTCGGGAGTGCACCCCGCCTGAAAAAAAATTGTTAAAAAAAGGTGTGGAAGATGACCCTCTATGAGGAGGGATTGGTTGCAAAAGTGTAACGGTAACATCGCAGGAGGCTTTTTAGGCTCCTACTCCTCTGTTACCCGTTATCGCTGTCCACCGCGATCCATTTTTACGACTCCCGAGCATCCTGATGCTTCCCGTGTAAAATGTGTTCCCAGGGTCCCTTCCGGCGATGGCTTCCTGTCGTGGGAAAGGACGTTTTATCTCGATCCTCCCATCCGTGACCTTGTCGTTTGACGGTCGTGATTGAGTACCTGGAGACCTTGGCATCCCGAGGGAGACCTCCGCCTCTCTCCCCTCATCTTGCACCTCGCCAAAGGTCGCCCAAAGGTGTCTCAGGACTCGGGTCCAGCGCAGGGGTTAGAGATTATGCGGCATGCAACCTCACGGAGATGACTTACATTGATCTGGAATGAATGCATATGTTACAACTTCAACTTTTTTTAACAAGCAGGTATGGTGTCAAAACTTGGCATCATCCTCGAGTAATACCTTGCGTAAATGCTTCATACGTGCCACGTATCCTTCGTAAGTTTCTGTTTCATGCAGCCGTTTTTTGGGCCATTTCGCCGCTGCATTGTAGGCCACGCACATTTTTTGCATACTTTTTTATGTCTTAATAGCATTAGATGAAAAATAAACTCAGAGGAAAACCGTGAATCGTTCAATTTTTCAAATTATTCCTGTTTATTATGAAGATATTCGATATACAGTGGGCAAGGAAAATGAATGTTTACGAGGAACACGGTGATCTGCCGCTTTGCCCAAGTTTTTCTTCAGTCAGTATTTGGTCTTTTCTGTCATTCTTTCAATTGCTTCTTCTATGAATACGTTAAATAGATAGGGTGATAGAGGGCATCCTTGTCTCACTCCTTTTCTTATTTTGGCCTCTTTTCTGCATCCATTTATGTCTATATCTGTTTTCTGAGACTTGTACAGATTTAAAATTACTCTTCTATCTTTCCTATCTAGATCGATTTTCGTCAATTTATAAAAGAGAAGTCTCCAGTCCACATTATCAAAGGCCTTTTCAAGGTCTATAAAGGCCACATATGTCTTTCTATTTATTTCTATCCTTCTCTCTAATATTAGTCGTAATGCTAAAATTGCTTCTCGGGTTCCTTTTCCTGCCCTGAATCCAAACTGGTCTTCTCCCAAATGTTGTTCGATTTTCCCTTTTAGCCGATTTTTCATTATATTCAGCAGAATTTTTGATGGGCGAGAAAGAATGGAAATGGTTCTATAGTTTGAGCATTCGTTTTCATCCCGTCTTAGGGATTGTAATTGTTTTGCTCTACGTAAAATCACCATATATAGTCCCTGTTTCATAACATTCGCCAATCACCTTGAACAGCCCTTCCTTAGCCTTCTCTCCAAATTGCTTCAATACCTCTCCAAGTATATTATCTAGGCCTGCTGCTTTATTGTCTTTCAAGTTTTTCAGAGCAAAATTAAATTCTATAGGGATACTGAAGGGCCTAATCTGTCTGTCTGTGTCTTTCTCTTCTCCAATATATTCATTGCTATTCTGTATTTTATTCCATTGTACAATTCCTCTAGGTATTCTTTCAATCTTTCACCTACATTTTCATTTGCAAAAAGTATATTTCCCTTTTTGTCTTTAATAACATACGTTTTAGTTCTTAGTTTGGGTTGCAGGGTCTTGATTTTTGTATGTGCCATGTCCAATCTCCCCCTCATCAAATCCTCTTCAATGTCTTCACTTCTTTCTTTCATCCATTTTTCTTTTACCTCCCAACATTCTTGTGCAATTTGGTCCTTTAACTGTTTGTACTCTCCAAAATCTTTCCTTCTATTCTTGTTTCTCTCTTCAATGAGGTTTTTATACTTCTATAGTCATCCATGGTTTTCTTGGTTCTTTTTTTTCTTTTTCCTAATATTTTTTGTGCCGCGGTTGAGATGCATTTTTTCATGTGCTCCCAAATTCTTTTTTCCCAATGAGTTTAACAGTCATATTTGCCAGTTCTTGAGCTACTTCCTTATCTTTCAACATATCTAAACACCATTTCTTTGGTATATTTATTTGGTATATCTTAAACCTAATTTTGCATTTTGCCATCACCAGTACATGGTCGCTGTCCACATCAAACCCTGGATATGAATGACTAGACTTTATCTGGTTTCTATTACTTTGTTTTACTAGGATATAGTGTATTTGATGTCTTCTTATGTCCCCTGGTGATCTCTATATGTATCTTCTTCTTTTTGGGACTTCGAAGAATGTATTGGAAACTATCATTTCATATTGCTGGCAGAACTCGAGCAGTCTTTCTCCTCTGGTATTCTTTTGTCCTGATCCAAATTTACCAGTCAGTTTTTGGGAGTAGTTATCCCCAACGGATTCATAAAAATCACCCAATATGATTTGATTATCTTTTTCTCCCACTAAGTTTATTAGTTCCTCAATTTTATCGTATATTTGTTTTACTTCCTCATCTTTGCTATTAGTTGTTGGTAGGTATACTGTTATGATACACAGGTCTACGGGATGGGCCTTTAATTTAATCATAATGACTCAGTCATTGGGTTGGTATGTGTTAATAGCATTATTTTTCCATTTCTTCCGCAAGATTGTTGATACTCCGTTTCTTCCTGGCTTAGTATTCCCACTATGGATTATTCTGAATTCTCCAGACATAAAATCTCCTTTGCCTGACCATCTTGTTTCACAGACCCCTAAGATGTCCATTTCTGCTTTTTCCATCATAATCTTGACTTCTCCGAGTTTCCCAGGTTTTAACAGCGTTCTTACATTCCAAGTACCTATTATAAAATTATTCTCTAATCCTTGCTTACAACTTTATCCAAGACATTCCCCGCCGGAAATCCGATTGGGGGAATTGAAACTCCGGAATATTTTGTGTTGGACGTGGCCATAATTAAGCTTGAGATATCTTCATATCTTTAATGCAGTAGTTTCCCTGTTGCCTTCTGCATTCTCATGCCGTTGGCCATTGTTGGTTCATCCGCCTTCGGGGAAGATTTCTCCTCCCCAGGACAAGAGAGTGCCCTTACCTTACACGCGCTCATCCTCCCTTACTAGGCCGTTATCTCTTCGTATAAGGGTACTCCTTATACCGGAAGTTACTCGGTGGTCAGAGCCTCGTCAGTTATAACAGGGTGCACCGTGTAGCCAATTGTAGCAGCAACATGTGAAGATTAGGTTGACTATTGTAACGGAGAGGCTGTACACGCATCACCTTACCTTACACCCCTCGGTGCTCGGTGCTAAGTAAAAGAGAAAAATTGACCTTTTCACGTGTTGACGCCGTAATAATTAATGAATCCAACTTAAATCTTGTAAATCCATTTTATTCTCGGGTTTTTAAAATTTCAGTAACGTATTTTTTTCGTTTCATTCTAAGCTGTAATCAGAATGTCGGTTTTTCTTTGGTTATCTTTTTAAAGCATTTTGAATAAATAAGAGCGTATTTTGTATTATTTGTTAATAACGCTCATGGGCTATGTTTAATGTGCTGTGAACATTGACAATTTTCATTAAAATATGCTTAACTCTATTTTGAAACTAATGTACATTTTTTGCATTTGAAGGATATCACTAGATAGATGATAGATTAGGCAATAAGGGAACTTAGGATTACCGTTATTCAATGGTAAAAATAAACTTTTATGTTAGATTAATTAGGTTCAAAATTATGTCAATTTTATATCTGTATATATCTCCTCAATCTTTGGAAGATATCTGCCCCGCACTGCATAGGGAAAAACCAACGACATATACGAATATTTGAGACACTAAAAGATTATTTCTTATTATTTTCTTTGTTACTTCTGTAACTTTCCCCTCCGAGTCCCCGGCAAACATCGGGTTTCGTTGCCGTCATAATGGCCGAGAACTCGAGAGGGGCTGTGCAGAGTTCGTAGCCACTTCCGAAGCCCATCGGATCAGTGGCTACGCTGCGTTCGGGTCGTGCTCACGAAGCAGACAGAGCGACCCCAAGAGGACGGCCTTCTGCATGCGGGCTGCAAGTGATTCCGCCAGTGCCACGCAAGCAGGGATACACTTGATGCTCTGTATCAGCGAGCCCTTGATTCTACCGAGCACACCTATGACTAGGACTACTAGTTTTACATCTTCCGAAGTTCGAACAGTAGGTTTTGATATTTCGTCCGTTTTTCCGCCTCTTTCGCGTCCAAGTTCGTATCGGCCTGAGCCGAAAACTCAATTACGAACATGGAACGCGTTAGGCGGTCGAGGAGAACGATGTCAGGCCTGTTCGCCTCCAACTGCCGCCAACTGTTTCGGTGGTTGGGAATGAGTGATTCCACCAGATTTTTATTATTGTCGTTCTCCGCGACGGACTGAATATCTCCAGGGGCATAGGGCAGCACATGTACTTCGTAGATGCCGTAATGATGTCGAAGTCGGAAATACAACACCCGGAGAGCTGCGTTGTACCGAGCTAAATACGCTGACAAACATGTTCGTGGCACCATTGTTCTTGCCAGACAGTTCAGAACTCAGATTTTTCTCAGAGTCTGTCTGTACTTGGTGGTGAGTCTTTCTTTCACTGCTGCTACCTCCTGAATTCGACGCTGGGACAATTACTGCGCGTAATAACTGCAGCCGGAGAGAAGGTTACTCAAAGTCTCCGGCTTGGCTCGGCACGCTCTGCATCTCGTGTCCGACACCTCCGCCTTGAATATGATTCGGCGGTACACGAGAGTGTTGATGACACCATCCTGGCACGCGAGAACGATACCATCTGTATCGGACCTGAGACCCGCGGAACGAAGGAAGGCAAACGTCAGCTCCTTCGATAGCCCATGTTTTTCCATGTTTCGGAAAAAACATCCATTCATGGGCTTATCGGTATGTCTTGAGCAAGGTCTTTTGCTCAGCCTTTTCGACCTCGAGCTTCAAGACGTCTGCCCTCAGTGACACGATTGACGAGCCACTGTCGTTACCGTCGGATGACAGGTCAAAGTCCAGACCGGTTTCGTCCGCTGCCTTCTTCGCCGCCTGGAAGAGGAACGCCCCCATCCCGGCACCTTCGTGCTCCTTTACGAGAGTGAGCACGGGGTCCGTGCCGTCGAACACACGGCAAACTGTACTCAAGACAACTCTGTTATGGAGACACTCCAGGCTCAATAGCCCTCTACCGCCTACACTGCGAGGGAGATACAATCTGGCGACGGAAGATTTCGGATGAAGACTTCTATAGATGGTCAGCATCTTCCTCGTTCCCCGGTCGAGGTTTTGAAACTCGTTGACATACTATTTCATGCATCCAAAGGTGTACATCAGTGTCGGAACGGCGAATATGTTCGTTGAAAGAACCTTGTTCTTGCCAGACAGTTCAGAACTCCAGATTTTTCTGAGAGTCTGTCTGTACTTGGCGGTGATTCTTTCCTTCACTGCTGCTACCTCCTGCATTCGACGCTGGGGGATGCCGAGGTATTCGTAGCATTCGTCATATTGCAGATGACGAACGATGTTCCCGTCAACGAGTTGCGAGTCTTCCTTGTCCTCCGATATTCTTCCTTTCACCAGGTGGATGGATGCACACTTGTCCAATCCGAATTCCATCCCTATAGCCTCACTGTATTGATGTACGGTGTCCAGTGCAACGCGCAGGTCTTTGGCGTTGGAAGGGTTGAGTTTAAGGTCATCCATGTAAAACAAATGGGTGACCTTATGCTTCCTGTCACCAGGAACACCGCACATGTATCCTCGGCCTCGTCTCAGCTTGAAGTAGAGGGGGAGGAGGGAAATACAGAACAGGAGGGTTATCGCTATCAAGCTGTCGTCTTGAAAAACGCCGTGGCGGTATGTTACCAACTCAGCGGAGACGGTCCGCTTGCTCGATGTCAAGACAAAGCGCGTTCTCCATAGTGGTAACAGGCGTTGGATGCAGGACACAACCTCTGGGTGGACTTTCATGAACTTCAGCATGGCGATGAGAAGCTCATGCGAAGTGGTGTCGAAATCCTTGCGATAGTCCACCCAGGCCATTGATAGGTTTCGCTTATGTTGGGCGGCATCCTGACATATGCAACTGTCAATGAGCAGGTTGTCCTTGCATCCCGCGATTCCTCGTTTGCACCCCCTTTGCTCGTACACCTCCTCCCACACAGGCTGGATCTGTCGGAGGATAAGGTTGCTCAAGATCGTGGTGAACGCCTTGTATACAGTGTTTAGACAGGTTATAGGGCGATAGTTCTTCGGATTGGACAAGTCTCCCTTCTTCAGTATGAGAACCGTGCGTCCCTCTGTCAGCCAAGGTGGACATGGTTCTCTACCTGTGATAAGAGACGTGAAGATTCTGGCCAGATGTTTATGGGTGGAAGTGAACTTCTTGCACCAGAAGCTATTCACGGCATACATACCTGGAGCCGCAAAATTCTTCTTGCCAGAAAAAACGTGCTTCTCGTCACTTTCCGTGACTGAAAGGGGTCCATCCACATTGTGTAGGTGGCGGTCGCAGAACTCTTTAAATAGTGCGATGGCCGGAGTGTCTCCATTGAATGGCTTCGACGTTTCGTAGATATCCTTCCAGAAACGCTCGACCTCATGAACAGATGGCGGGGATTCAACAGGCGGAGGAAACCGAAAGAGACGGGACGGCTGAAGGAGAAAGGTGGAATTCTCCCTTACGCCTCTGCTCCTTTTCAGGAGTTTTTTTCTTGGCCGTGGTAAGAGCCCGTGCCCTATCGACCTCGTGCTGCATAATAGTAAGCAGAACGTTTTTGTTCAGTGTGTGATGGTTGAACCTGAGGCTGCGCTATTTCTTATTATTATTATTATGCATTCGCCTTTGTGCAAGTGTTAAGCCAGTAACGTCCTTCTTCCGTGTTATTTTTTCATCTGAAGCCTAGGCGTCCCAAATATCATCGGCCTCTCGTTCAATATTTTTATATTTCCTCGGGTATTTTTCCTTCATCCGTTGTTTCCACGTGATCCCGCCAAATATTTCCTCATACCCGTATTGCTTTGATCATACTCTGTACACTATGTTTATGCGTTGGATCTCTATTTCTCTATGTGCCCGTACATAGCCAGAAACTCATCTTAAAAATTTCATTTCACGTGCAGGCAATCTTTCTTTATCTGCTTTTACAATTTCCCCATCCTCGCTGGCCTGTATTGCACAAGATATTGTCATTTGTTTATCAATTCTTATGAAAGTGACTTTCCCTTTCTTATTTTTAAAAGTTAGCCATATTGCTTTCTAGTAGTATCTGGCAATTTTCTAAAAACATGTATTGAATCGCAATAATCTGGTGTAATTACAAAATGGCTAAAGGGTAGAATACTTGTATGTGGACTCTACGTTAATTTTTTTTAAATTATATTCGATGGGAGTGGTTCAGCACCATTAAATTTTATTGCTTTGTTATTTTCAGTCAAGCAAAAAGGATGGCAATATTGTGCCCGGTCTCCTAATTCGTATTTCAGGTCATGTTGAACATATAATGTTTCTTCATATATTTTCATTTCAAGCTTCAGAGTATGAAGAATTTGAAAAAGGAAAAATTATCTGGGTCCCAATAAAATGAAACTGTTTCATATTAATATGAAATCTCACCTACAGTGTAGGTCATACAGTGACTTTTTCTTAATGAGTAAGGCGAAACGAAATAGATGATTCTCTGTTTAGAAAGCATGACTTCTGTGACAGTAGGAAGGCCTAGGAGGAGATGGGCATCATGGAAGACCTGAGGGAGAAGGAGCTAACATCTGGTACAACGAAGGACCGGACAGAATGGAGAAGGAGAGTGAGGAACAGCGACCGATAGTCTCTAGGGATAAAGTTGAAGTGGAAGAAGAAGACATGCATGTGTGCATACAGTTCAATGCCAAGACCGTATCTTATTAAGACAATTGTATTTTTGTCAAAAACCAAAACAGACCTTGGTTTATATAGCACTATCTATTTAATTATAGCTTCCAATAGCGTGGGTAGAATTTAACCATACTTTGTCATTTTGAGTTTTATCACGAATAGATTATCACTTGAAACTCTCATAATTTAACGTAATTGACAATTGACTATTTGAACGTCTTCTTTGACAGAAGTTAAAAATATTACCTTTTCATATTTTTATTATAGCACCTGCATAGCGAGACATTTACAAGAATCAGTGGGAGACTTTTATTATTCACGCTAATTAATTTTTAGCAATTTTTTCTTTTCAATTTGCATATAAACGTTAATGAGTGCATATAATTTTTCACTGTGGTTTTTATCCAGAATATTGCAACATTTTATCGATATGAATCGGGTACTTAAACACGATTTATGAATTATACCTCAGAGTGCGAATGGATTACTGCCTTATTTTATCAAAAGAGCTATTTAAACATGCTCCTGCTGGTCTTTTATTTCGAATTGTATTTCAAGATATAAGGCTACCAGTACATCCATCGAGCTGCTCTGACAACAAAAAAAAACGCTACCGAGTGTAAATTCTGATGTTTGTTCTCATCCCCGCCATATGTTCCATCCACTCTATTTGAAATGCAGGATTTAATTTAGGGTGAAAGGTCCAATGGGATTCGGAGGGTTGTTTTCAGGGGCATGTTATTTACTGAACAGACATTGCAGCACTTTTATTCAGTGTCAAACCGAAATATGCGGGCCAGCCACATCTCGGGTAAGCAACGCTCGTGTACCGTTTGCATTTTCTTTCCTACGAAGGTCCTAGCCATTGAAATTGCTCATGTCCACCGCCTGAGTCAACTAAAATACGACTATCCCGCTTCCATGCTGACCAAGAGCACTCTAAATAATATCTAGACTTTCCGAGAGCGCTTCTGTTGCGGAATTAATTTAACCTTCAATTTGCCACCATGGTAGCGGAAAGAAATAAACCAGGCAGAAACATGGCATTCATCAGAACGTACTCTACTTGCTTCTAGTCTTCACGATTTAAGTACAGCATTCCCTATTTACGTGGAGAAAAATTGCCAAGAGTTGATTTTGTATGTACCTTATACCTTCACCAATAAGTGCAATTTAATCCTCAACCATTAAAACTTAAATAGCGTCGTAGTAATATACATAAATACCTGTCAATCATCGTGGACTCAATGATTAAAAAAGGTTATATATATGAATATTTGGAAATTTTTAAACCTACTATACAGAAGAAATACAGTAGGAAGTAACATATCTCTGATAAGCACCAGATACTTTTTTGACATTATACGGTGCTATCATCAAGAGGCTACATAATAAGAACTCGGTTATCAGTCTAATTATTCGGAAAATTTACATTACATACATATTACAATTATATACTGCCGTAACAACCGATTATTTAGCAAATCCCAAATAGTTACCTTTCTAAAAAAGACATACTGATTATCGTTAAACCAAAAAAGTGCTCTGCAACAGTATAGTTTCAGAATATTGCCTTTAAAGTTCACATGATACAATTTCACAAACGATGGATTTCTGTGATTGCCTACTTGTCTAATTGGAACTGTGCGGGTTCGTGCATAATTTATATTTCTCCTCTGTAATGATTAATATTAATGTGTATTTATATCCAATCAAATTTCGAATTTTTAGAGCGCACAATGATTTAGTATACGCATGTGCTACATAATGATTTTGCATAGGGTTTCTTTTACGATCTACTCGAAATTTGGTATCTACTGGAATTGTTGTGGACGAAATCGATGGACTAAGTCCCGCATTCGCTAAAAGCATTATTTGCAGAGAGTGCTGGGCTGACCATCCCACACGAAATGCAAATACTACGACTTTGGTTACTTTCGCTTGGTTTATTTATATGGATTTACACCCACGCTTTATTTATAAATTCATTCATTTATGTTTCCAGATTCCCTATGTGAAACCTCTGAGAGGATGCGATTATTGATTTGGCAAGTCAAAATAACCCCATCAAATTACAGAAATTTTCCTTCAATTTGAAAAATAATTACCTCATATTGACAAAAAAGCAAACCTTTTTTCCACCAGTGCTGAATAATTTAGCTCGAAAAATGGCTGTAACGATTGGGATGAGGCAGCATATTTTGGAGGAATTAGACCCGAGAGATTCATTATGCTGAGTCTAGCCTTCGTAAAACTGCATCATAAGACCAAGTTTTGGTCCAGAAAAGATTTCTAGGCCTCTTAATGAATATCGGTCATTTTTTAGTATTGTTATTTCACTTTCTCTCTCAATTATGATACTATCGTATTAAGGCAATGATTCTTCTACTGAATTGCGTGAAATAGTTCATATTTGAAGCCCACGATTTGGAATTTATAGGCTAGAACTTTTAATTCTAAAGATCAGATACTTTATTTTGGTGTTCATATCATTGTTTTTAGATTAGTTCTTGGTTACAGCCGTTGTTGATTTTTTATTTGTGGGAGAGAAAATAAATAACGTATCGTCTAAGTGAACATATGGTAGACTTACGATTTAATAACCACATATCAATAATCAATCCAATTCGATCGCGTCACATTTTCATAAATTTGCTTGAAGAACCATTTCTATCAGAGCAAAGATTGACCTCCGGGTAATATTCCATTTTATGACCCTGAGTAAAGCCAGAGAATACTTCTACAAAATAAGAGTCCTGATTCTACTACTCCTACAGCTATAAAAATATGCTTATGTTATTCATTTGAAAATGGTTAGAACTGAAATTATCCTTTGTATATCATCAAAAACTTTAAATGACGATATTTTGTTATTCTGAAAATTATATCCAATAAATGGAAGCATTTTGGCACAACCTCAAGAAACATGAGCACTTCACTAAAGTAACTTGCACCTGTTCCACTTCCCTTTCACCTGTGATTGTGGTAACCATGGTTGGCTCAAAACAACTTGGGAATATGCCAATTAAAAATGAGTGGAGTGATATTCAATCATAAGGGCAGCAAATTATGACTGCAGCAACGGCACATTAGTTCAACTATCGGATGAACGTTATAAGGGAAAACTACGTATTTTCACCGAGGGAATCCAATTAATTTTGCTTCGGTGCATTTCGGTAAATGAGTGAATATTTATGTGCTGGTATCATATCATTTAATCACAATGGTAGCGAATTTTACTTACGCGTGATAGGCGAGAAGTTCTAAAAACCAGTAGTTTGTAGGTGAAAATGAGTCAGTTGATTTTTTATCGGTATGAAGAATTGTGATTAAAGACAGTTTCGGATGGAAATGTTAAAATAATAGGAGAATTAAAATATTCATGTAAAATTTTACGGCAAAGCAAGAGATTGTATTTTTTTCATTGCGGGTTCCATTTTTCGTCGGAGCTTATGTTTATAGTTTTTCAATAGCCTTTCAATACCAGTCTCAAGTCTATTACTACTCGTTGAAAGTCAATGCGTACATGGTAAGACTTAAGGTTATATCATCACATACCGTTTAAGTCGTTGAATAAATGTCGGCATCCATCGACAATGTCAAAAAACTGTCTTTATTCTCCTCAAAGTCAGCAAAATCTTCTATTTCTTGCTGCTCCCTTCTTTCCTGTTGGGAAGGAAAGGTGCTCATGATTGTATCGCTACAAAGTTGGCACGATCTAAACTAATCTTTTGTACCTCCCCGCCGGCACGCAATGTATCGCTTTCCCGTTTGCTGGCAGGGGTTGAAATATCGTATTATTATGGAGCGGATAAGAGCTTTCTGCCACTTTTATCGATAAATTTATCAGATAAAAAAATACCTCCTCTTATTACTTAATCTCGGCGGAGAGCTTTTAGACCGCCAGGAGTATTTGCGTGACGAAGTGAGTTTTGATATTTTCACACAGGTGGCGAGGTTTCCTTCTTTTTACACAATTTTCACTTTGAAATACGAAGTTCTAAGCGCCTGTTAAGGATAGTTCTTCAAATAATCCAAAATATACAGTTAACTATTTAGGATTCACCTTGAGGAATTAGAACTTATTTAATGCAAAATATCTCTTTGGAAAATATACTTAGAAGTTGTGTTTTTACTCCATTTTTATATTAAAGTATTAATTTTTAATCTTACTTTATATGTATGTTCTTGTATATTATAGTACATTATGCCGTTGTATATTGATACTATTAATAAGTATTTTTGATACATGCTTGCTTACCATTTCGCCATTCTCTTTAGGGGTTGGTTGGAGAAAGAAATATAAAATCTGGTTGAGAAACCGGTAAATTTGACTCTGTCTTCATCATTTCTCCCATACTGACCTATCTATGCCTAACACTTTTGCTTCGGTTACACTCATACTTCGCGCCCACCCTCCTGAATTCAAGACTGCTAACTTGTCTCTTTTTGAAAGCCTCATGCCCCACATTCCCCTATAACCTACTTCGTTAATCGACCATTCTCTCGACGTAGCCAATTTCATCAAGAGCTCTCTTTTTACCGTGCATATCTTCAATACCAGAGAATCCAATCCGTATTCTAACGTGTCCTACTCATTCCCAACCCTATCCACCCTATTATTGCAGCAAATAATTCGGATATCGCATTCCCACCGTAGGTTATTAAGTATTTCCTTTCACTTCGAAATTCCCTCACGATGACGGAGTAGCCACTCCCTTCTGATGTCTTTTCAAGTCTGTAAAATTCATTGAAAGTGATATCTCCAAGAACAAATTTGGATTTTAGATTATTTAAAATGACATGAATATACACCGGGGTAATTTTACATTGCTCTAAACTCCTAATGATTCGCAAGTGCAGTAGCACGTTCTTACAATGCGAAGCTAGAGAGAGTAAGTGTACGTGGCATAGCAAATGAGTGGTTTCGCAGGTAAGTAGTGGTTTTGCATGCGCACTGAATGTGTGAGAGTAAGAACTTACTGCTGTAGTTTCAGTAAAATAAGTACAGGAGAACCCCAAAGCTCCGTATTAGGTCCGATTTTATTTTTTATCTGAATTAATGATTTGTGCAGAAATGATTTAAATGGGAAAGTAACGGCTTTTGCCGATGATGTGACCCTGATTCACACTCGTGATAATTGAGATACAGCATATAGTGACGTAAAACGTGACCTATACAATCTTAAGTGGTTGATTGACTCTAGTGGTTTAAAAATTAATGTAAAGAAAACAAGGTATATGTGTTATGAAATCTGAAATTGTTAAAATGTTGATTACAGTTTGTTGTACCATACTACAGATTGTTTTGAAAGTAATTGTAACTGCCCAGCCATTGAACTGGCTAAAGGAATTAAGTATCTGGGAGTATCTATAGATTAAAGTTTAAGGTGGGATCAGCAAATTTCTAATGTTCCTCTCAACTATGAATGTGGCTTAGGGTTGCTGAAAAAACTATACTACCTGATAGATTATGAACAAATAAGCTTAGTAGTTGACACATAAATCACGCGCATAGTCAGCATTTTTACTATTCGTGAAATGAAGAAATTCTGTGTTGCTAAAGAAAAGAAATTTATGCGTAGTAAAAATGCAATTTGCTTAGAGATCAATTAATACCCATGCTTGTTTAAAACTTGTGACGTTCGCTTGTAATCTCATTTTTTATAACCGCAAAGGCTGTGATTTTCGGGATAATTTTAACAATCTTAAGCGCTCTTGTTGGTCTCAGATATTTTTGGTTACATGGATGATATTCTGTCGCGTATCTGCAAGATTTTTCAATTTAGCGACAGCGGCAACTTAGAAAGAGTACTTATCTCAGGATAGTTCTTTCTTCTCGTGGTATCCCATGTGGCTGATGACAGAGCCAAATTTTCTTTTATCTAATGATTTCGAGCGAGATAAGTGAGCACCATTGAAAAATTTTGTAGATTTTATGCCTTGTTTATCAAAATTACCGCTAACTTTGATGAGAAGAGGATAGGTTTTACATGTTTTAGGGCTGTTATAATATTTTCAATCATTTCATGCTGATTGATTATCCATGAAAATATGGGGAGAACTTACAAATTGAATACTAAAATGCAACACTGCAAATCCCTAGTGTTGTACTAACTCTTGTCGGCCATAATAACAATGAACCCTTTCTCAATCTTATTAGCATTTTAACTGCGTTTTTAAATGGAGTTTCAACAATGAAAAACCAAGTGCGGTAAAATTTACTGAATGTCGTCTGTTTTTTCCCCCTCAGTTCCAAAGGTTGAGATCGTGGATGAGCGTGGTGTGGCGATCGTGGACAAGTTCTACAAGGCGGGGAGCACCATTGAGCTTAAGTGTGTGATCAGCCAAGTGCCACACCCTTCCAGTTACGTCACGTGGAAGCACGGGCAGAGGATGCTCAACTATGACACGTCACGGGGAGGCATAAGGTGAGCGTGAAAAACAGTTTAAAAGTATTTCTAGCAATTTGAACTTCTGAGCGATCACGCTATCAAGAGCCCAGCGTCCAAAGGAACGAATTTCACCATTTTTTGTACCACTCGAGAAGTTTTTCCGTGGTCAGTTTACAATGAATTTGATTGGTTTGGCATATAAAGTAAAAAATCTTATATTTTTGATTATGTAAAATTTAAAAACCTGTTAGCTCAATACTTTTCTCAATATTAAACAATATAGAACCAGTTTTAAATTAGATTTGTTAAAGCTGTAAGATTAGTATTTCTGTCCAAAGAACAAAATCGAGTCATAATAGCCCAGGAAAGTTCGATTTATCTAATTGTTCAATAAATATTTTTAACTTCTGAGACAACTTCATATATTTTTTTGCCTACAATATCTTATTGAATTTACAATTGCCCATATCTAAAGGAAAATGCTGGTTCTTAGGGAGTCAAAGTCTTCAAGGAATTTATTAAATAATAAAGGCGCACATTTTTGCTGAATACATTTGTCCAGTGTGTGTCGTAGCTCGTGAATTTGAATTTACCGCTTAAAAATCAAGAAAAAGGTAAAATTTAAGGTGAATCATATATACGCGCTCTTTGGATACATGAAATACTATAGGCTCGACGTTATTTTCAGTATTTGAACTTCTTCATATTGTCTCCCAGAAATCACGACTGTGCGACTAAAGTTTCCAGTAACTGTCTACACTAAGAAGTAGAAAGACCTGATAATCTAATGAAGACTACATTTTTGCTTGCCTTCGATATAATATTAATTTCAGTGCTCATTATAATTATGAGGACTTCATTTGTGGTCAGTTAAGCATTCTGGACGTCAGGAAAGTGAAAATTACTAGCGCACTGACCATGTAAGATTTTGAATGTTGGTTAGTTCGTGTAATCTACCAATTAAGGCATAAAAGACTATTTAAATTGAGTAAGTCAGCTCCAACTACTTTTTTGCATATATTAAATGATGCATATTACATTTACTGCTGTACATAATTTTTATGAACTTTAAAAAATCATAATTATTATTTATAATTTATATTAATATATAATTACAATATATACCAACGAGTAATTTTTAAATATATGTTGATTTTTTCCAGCCATTTTCCTCGATTTGGCTTCATCCTCATATATATGCGAATAGTTGCGTGGGTGTAAATTATTAATAAGTTAATTTCTATTTATCGTCGTGGGTACATTTTTAGTTTTCAATGCTATTTTCTACAGCACAGAATTTACCCTGTCTCTTGGTAACTTCTGAGTTCCCTTTCTGTCTCATATTCTGTGCTAATCAAGTTATAATGTTAATGACTAATTGAAGAAAACTGTCTCTTTTAATGAATATTCGTGGTAAATTTTATTTTAAACCCAATGTTTCTCAAGCCATGTACGGACGTATATTTTCTAATTCAACACTTTATTAACCTTGAAGCTGTTTAATAAATAGAGTTAATGTTGAGTGGAAGAAAATTTTTCCGTCTTCTAATCTCCTTGTTTCTTTTGCAGCGTAAAGACGGACATTCTCACGGGAGGGGCTATGAGCCGCCTGTACATAGCCAATGCCAACAAACAAGATTCCGGGAACTACACGTGCGCCCTGGCGGACGTCGCCGAAACCACAGTCTATGTCCACGTTCTCAACGGTTGGTGAAATGAAACTCATAAAAATAGTTCTAATCAGCTTAAAAAACCGTGGTCGAATGTTCAATCCCTTCCAAGCCTCCAAGGACATTTTTCACGTCAAGAGTATTGCATGTTTAATTCAGTTCTTTGGGTGCATCCATGAAATTAAAATCTGTAGAATGATCCATTCTGCTGGAAATTTGAGGTATGGAATACGAAAATGTCGAATTTTTAAGTAAATTATGAACAGGAATTTATTTGGAAAGACCAGGTAAATAAAAATAAACAAGAAATAAGTGATTTTTATTCCGTTGCAGTGAGATGAAGGACCACGTTTTCCAAAACAAATTTATTTTTTGTCCGTTTCCTGGACACCGCATCTGCTCTAAAAACTGTCCTTGTATGATTGAGCCATAAAATGGCCGTGAAGTAGACCAATGCATTTATTTTTATTGAAGAGAGCTAAAACAATTTATTCAATGGTGTCGAAAGATATGATGATCAATTTCATCAGCTATGGTCTCCAAATATTTAAGCTCTATAAGCTCTTACTTAAGATCACATGTGAAGCACTTTCATATTAATATTTATTTCAACATTTAAATGAATCATACACAACCCTGCAGGTGCACGTATGCGTTTAAAGGGTGAGCTACTCTTAAATGAAAGCTATTTTTATCCAAATGCTTTGTGTACATTTGTTTGTGGGTGATTTAACGTGGCTCTATATTTGTTTTATTAAAACCACAGTATGAATGAATGAAAATGAATTTATTGATCTAGGAAGTGATATCCTCTAAGATCAGGAAACAAATGACGTAATAATAATTAAATCAGGAAAGCTGCACTGTACACGCTTAATAGTTATGAGGAATCACCAAATTAACACAATGGAGTTGAGTTCCTTCATTACAGTATGAAAGGATTCATTCTACCTTGTCTCAGTGTCAATTTATTACAAGTATTTACTATCATTTACAGCAATGAACATAATGCTCACTAAAGTGTTAATGTCGTATATTTTAAAAGACAGTTACAGCCAGAAGAAATCTTCAAATCCTGCAGGGCTTCGAGATCAAACCGAACGTTGACAATGGGCGATGATATTTGTCAAACCTTCCTTTCAAGCTGCGTCGTGCCCATCATCATCGTCACGTATTGCAGTAAAAATTATTTTTTAAGACTTTTCTCAAGTAAGTTATAGACCTCCGGCCATTAAAATTACATGTCTCGCAATTTGTCATGCTTATTCGAACATAATATTCTTTGGAGGGACGAGAAGAATGACCCAATATTTTAATTAAATTTACTAGGTTCATCAACAGTTGTTCCATTTATTTTGTATGGAATTTTACTCGCAATTCAGTTCCCTTTTATTTTGATGTAAGATGTTATTCCTTGTCAACATGCCCGTGACACCCCTTGGTGTAATACATTATCCAACAATTGAATTTTAAATAAACATTTGGTTATTGTAATCGTTTTTTTATTTTCTTTTCATGATATTATCGAGATTTTCATGAGGTCTATGATTATGATTATCACTGTTAAAGCAAAATTAGCTGGACTATTGGATATATGGTGGCACCAAAAAGATTGGTATAAACTCAGTGAGTTCAGGCGTGACTTCGAGGATATTGACCATATTGAAGAGAACATTGTATTTTTCCACTATGTTTTCAATGTATAGTATATAATATATATTATTATATGCAACCGAAAAAAAATGTACCAGAGGATGACGCCTTTGCCTCGAAACTAGTCGTACCATTGAAAATAAATAGTGGAAAAATACGAAGTGTTCTTTTCATCAAGACTGGGAAATGTTGCTCTAACAGAAATCCCGAGTCGGATATTTTGTTGAGTAAATTACGGATGAAATGCCTCTCTCTGAGGAAGAACTCCGGTCTAATTATCACAATTACTATTCAAGCAGGTGAGAATCCCGCGGCTATGCAGCATGGTTGCGGGACCCGGATAGGCCACGGCGGGAGAAGCACCTGCCTGGCCCTGTTCACGGTTCTCGCTCACCTCATCCTCGGCAGCGTCGCTCTAAGGAGATCCATCAGGTCAACGGCGGTCATCAGGTGATGGCCTACGAGCTAGAAGAACACCGTTTGAAATGAAAGGAATGGAGAGACAGAAAAGGGAAGAGAGAAAAAAGGAAGTCGGCCAAAGAAACATTTCACCTATTTTTGGTGGACTCCTGTGTGTCTAGACCTCGAGCCGACGATATTCTTTTCGACTGTGAGATGGCCAATCTCAAATCCTTCCCGAAACCCATCTCACCAGTGCCAGTTGAGAAAAGCTAAAATTTGAAGTGATGTGAGAAAGCATGATGATGCTTCATGGTGAGGTTAATGTGTGAACGAGCCAGGCGCAAATAGTGGTGGCGAAATGATTTGATGATACGCCAAGAACAAGGAACTGGCGAACGCCAATGAAACAGCGATATTCGCTGGGGCATATTAAATCGCCTGGATTCCTGGCAAAAAAATATTGAGGGTTATTTTCAAAGTTTATTTAATGTGGTGTATGTCTTTGTTTTTCTTCTTCTACCGGGCTGTAGAGTTTACTCCATGTCATAGGCGCATTTTGTCGACAAACGCTTGGACGTGTTTGGAGATTTGGGACAGTATTGGCGCATAGAACTTAAAAAGACTTTTGTTGACGTTCCTCCCGGACTCTCTTTGTGAGTTTCGTAAGTGCGAAGAAGGAAGCTGAGACATTTGAGACTCTCACTGCTTAGCGCAAGGTCGACATGGTATTCTTCCGCTTTTCACGGACTTGATTATCACGTGAGAAACGAAGTTAAGTTAGTGAAATGAGTGGAATCATTAGAGGAAACTATTCAAATTCAATCGATGGATTAATGCATTAGGTGGTGAGAAGGGTATAAAACTTACGCTGTGTCTCCACGCTGAAAAAAGAATTCAGTTAATTTTTCACCGTCCATCTGATATGACAATTGGCGTGAACATTTATCCATTTTAAACACGAAAATTGGTTATGATTGGTGCTTTATATGGCTGTTAATGGTTGAAATATCTATATGTATTGCGATACGTGAGGATAAAGTTCTAACACCATGTTGAGTCAAGGAACAAACATCTCTTCAAGTGAACAAGATATCCAATGGTTATCACTACTGTTATTTATCAGTTTGGAAACCCTAGAGTTAAATCATTTTAATCAATGTCTTGAAAAAATATTTTCGTTCCATAACATCTGTAAAGGGCATCAATGTCAATTAACGCGGCTCTTGGAATATACAATTGACGTACACATAGGTTGTGTACAACCATGTGAACTAATCGTGTGTACATAATTTTGTGGATTGGGTTTTTTAAAGTTTCTTGCCAGTTTGTTTTATCCACTATCTGCTTCATCCGCTATTTTATTTGTATTTTCTTTACTTTTTTCACGACTAACTGTGCAACCAATGTGAATGTGTATCTATTAATGGGAGATCACTAATTTATTTAAAAATCAAGGCTGGTGGAGACTTATCATTAAAAAATTGTTTAATCCGCCATTATAATGGCTGGTTAAATAGTTATTCAAATTTGATAAATTCATGGACTAGATTTTGGCCGTGCTCAAGCTATAAAAAAAAGAATTACTGTTATCTGTAAATGTATTCCTTTTAATGTGTCGGATTCCAATTGAGTAATTCAATTGTTAGCGTTTGTCAATATGTGCCGATCCCGATGTAAAATAAGAATAATTTTAGTATATATATTAAGAATTTGTAACATCGAATGGTTTGTATATGAAAAGAAAATATTAAAGGGTCCCAATACTGTGGATGCATGTACATGGCCGTGGATATTTTTATTTCGGAATTCATTCTCGTGATCCAGTTTTCATCAACCATGTGGATCAGCAAACAATAATGGCAACACTTGATTGCGTCGTTTCGACCAGCCGTTCCTACCTCAGGCAAGCAAGTATTTTCCGACATGATATCTTATCACAAATGAAAATGTAACTTCGTTTCCTCACATATATTTATATTCCTGCCACAACATGATTCGACACTGCGGTGTCATCATCAGGCAAAAACTAAAAAACAAATCCAGATGTATTTATACTATAAGAGGTTTGGGGGAAGGAGATGAGGAGGGAAAACCAGGTAGGGGGGAGGTAAGGGATGGCGGTTGGGCAAGGAATCTGGAAAACCCGTGAGAGGTCACGTGAGTGGTTGGTGGGGTGGGTTGGGTTGAGTGGGTGGGGCTGGGTGTGACTGTGTTGACGTGGTGTGGAACTTCGAGGTTTTAGGGATTAAGTATTAGGGGTGGGTTAACAGCATATGTGGTGAGTGGGGAGGGAGGGTCAGTGGTCTCAGTTTTTCCGTGAGGGATAGGGACACTTCCCGGAGGGGGGAAAGTTTTTCAAAAAGGCTATCTATCTTCCTCCCTTTTTCACTACATCTACATCTACGTAATAC
Organism: Ceriagrion tenellum; assembly: GCA_963169105.1. Lineage (NCBI taxonomy): Eukaryota > Metazoa > Arthropoda > Insecta > Odonata > Coenagrionidae > Ceriagrion > Ceriagrion tenellum. Next base: position 6,650,712 of record OY720641.1, on the reverse strand, counting down.
CCTGCGAGCTACCACGAGGGTGTGTGGCAGGGGGTGAAGATCACCAAACATGCACTTTTGACATGCAACTAGGATTTTTAACGGAGACATGCTAGATATTAGGGTCATATGCAGCTAGGTGGTTAGTATCTACATACTAAGAAGATAAGGGATTATTGGTTGTTATTACATGCATCATTCACTACAGACTACTCTATATTTCACCTACCTATCCCTTTGCTACGCTGCCTATTGTTCTCTCTTACAGTACGCGGGAAAAATGACATTTTAAATCTATCGGTACGACAATCTATCTCTCTAATCTTGTTAATATTATCAAACCTAGCATAATACGCAGGGGTTCTCAATATATATCTAACATCATCTGTGAACAAATCGGTTTCGAATTTACTTAAAAGGTTTAACCTAAATTTTAACCTGCGTTCTGATAGTAATTCCAATCCTAGTTCTTCTATTAAATTCGTAACAGTTATACAATTATCATAACGGCCTTTAACAAATCTAGCGGATCTCCTATGCACACGCTCTAATTCTTTTATCATACCTTCCTCGTACGGATCCCATATACTAGCGGCATATTCTAAATGAGGCCTGACCAGTGTAAAATAGCTTCTTTCTCGTACTCCCTCATCGCTTTTGCCTAGAACCCTTTTTACGAATACTAATCTACGGTTTGCTACACTAGTTATTTCCCTGATGTGTTTCCCCCATGATATGTCTTCAGTGATGGTGACGCCTAAGTATTTAATAGATTCTACGTTAGATATTTTCTTTTCTTTGATGCTATAATTATTCCGGGGAAAGCCATTCTTTTTCCAAAAGTTCATTATCTCGCATTTATTCAAATTTAATTCTAGCTGCCTACTATCATACCAGTCATCAATGGCATCTAAATCCTTAGCTAAAGACTGACTGTCCTCTTCATTTCTAATTTCCTTATACACTACTACATCATCGGTAATAAGACGGAGCTTGCTATTATTTACTACTGTATTCAAGTCATTTACGTAGAGAAAAAATAAAATTGGGCCTATCACGCTTCCCTGGGGAACACCCGATGTAACTTTTACTTCGCCTGAGCTGACACCATCTAATACCACCCTTTGAACGCGTTCATGTAAGAAGTCTCCAATCCAGCCTAGTACATTACTGTCTATCCCGTACGATGCTAACTTCGCGAGTAACTCACAGTGGGAAGCCTTGTCAAAAGCTTTTCTAAAGTCAAGAAACGCTGCGTCTACCTGTCCGTTACCTTCTCCGGAAACTAAAATATCGTGAACAAAAAGACCTAATTGAGTTTCGCAAGACCGTCCCTTTCTGAACCCACGCTGGTTTGTTATCAATAAATCCTGGCTGTCGAGATGTCTTATCATTGATGTAACTATTATATGCTCTATAATTTTACATGATAGTGACGTTAATGATATTGGTCTTTAATTACATGGCTGTTCCCTATCGCCGCTTTTAAAAATTGGGGTCACGTTTGCTATCTTCCAGTCTTTGGGAACCGCGTGTTCTTCGAGGGATTTTTAAATACTACTTTAAGATACGGAGCCATTTTGAGAGCTAATTCTTTCTAGAATAGAATAGAAAAAGGTCTTTATTATTCTGGGACTTTAAGTCCCCTGGAACATAGAAAAGAAATAAATACATGCCATAACATAAAAGATTACAAGACACTAAGCAATTTTACATAGGTAATCAGTCATGTTTCTCTTGAACATCGAAATTGTCATAGAGGTTCTAACATTTACAGGTAAACAATTCCATAACTTGCAGGAGGAAATTAGGAAAGAGTGCTCAAATAATAAGGTATGGAATTTAGGGACTAAAAATAACTCGGTGACACGAGTTGATCTTTTTCCTGTATCTACATTACATATAAAATTTTCATACAAATAGGTGGGGTTTTTGGATTTCAGAACCTTAAACACGTATAAAGCCTTTTGCAGTTTTCGGCGTTTATCCAATTTCAGCCATTTAATTTTTTCGTAATAAGGCGTGACGTGTTCATCATAGCGGATATTGAAAACAAAACGCAGACAGGAGTTTTGAAGACGCTGCAGCTTAATGCACAGTTCTGAGTTAACATCTGAGAAAATGATTGAACAATAGTCAAAATGTGGGAATACCAGAGTTTGAACCAGCTTCTGGCGAAGTGAAATTGGGAGCAGATGCCTGAAGTGCTTCAATTGGTACATAGTCTTATACACATTGTTAGATATAGCTTAAACGTGCTCCCGCCAGCTCAAGGTGTTATTTAAATGAACCCCGAGACTTTTCACTGAAGTCGAGTAATCTATAAGGATATTCTGTACCCTTATTTTGGGAGGGCCACTCATTGAGATGAAGTTCAGATAGGAAGGTTATACACACGAGCTGGAATTTCATCAGGACCTGAGGACTTGTTCGGGCTAATGTTACTTGGTAAGGATAAGATTCCGCTACAAGATATATCGATCGGGGGCATTGGTTTTTGAAATCGGTCTGGTATGTTTTCGCGCAAACTACGCTTAGATTGATTAAAAACGCTCTGAAAAAAAATAATTCAACAAATTAGCCTTATCTATACTGGAAGTTACTATTTCGCCTCTATCGTTTTTCAAGGAATTAACCGTTGACTTTTTAGTTCCATGTACTTCCCTAACATATGACCAAAATGCTTTCGGATTTCCCTATAGTTGTTCTCCAAGTACTTCTCTCTTGAATTCACTAAACGCTTTTCTAAGGGCTGTTTTTGCGGCTGCTTTACAAATTTTATAATGTTCGATAGTATTTTTTAGGTCGCTATTAGCTAGGGCACTATCTTATAATAGTATTGCTTAAATGAAATGAGCTGAGTGAAAGCCGTGCCGTCATCATGGTTTAGTAAGTCAGAATATCTTTAATGAAAATCAATGGGAAATACCTTGTTTGAGATTTCCGCCTCCTTGAATTTTTACAATAGCCACCCGAAGGTAATGTATAGCTAGACGCTGTATTACCTCCCTATAGAGCTATAGAGGGCCTCTACGCACGGCCATATTCCTCTAGATTGCCGATAATACACAACAGAATAATAGGCTACAACCCTATGAGGGAGTAGTGTAGAGAACGGCCATCCAGAGGACTCTGCGCATGGCTTTCAATCACTGACATCTATTGGGAGTTTTTCGTTCTCCGAGCATTTCCTGTTTTTGTTCGTCCATGAACGAGTCGGTCGCTCAGAAGTAGCCTGCAAGAGAGATTATCACAAGGACAACCCCTAACCGTTCAGCGGATTGTTTGGTAAGTCATGCATTGCCTAATTGCATTCAGTCCACAATTATGCTTCCGACGAATCTGTCTCTCAAGTTCGGGGCATCAGAGGGCGAAGCACGGGAACACACATTTTGGCTCTCCGGGCCGAATTATCGGTTCCCTAAAGTAATTTTTTTATCGCTTACTTATCTCGGGATAGACATTTTGTGTATCTTTCTGTTCCACTTTGTTTTGGTTTTGAATCCTAGTGTCCATTTCTATTTTCCGTGTATCTAAGCGGTGCTTTGAAGCGTAATTTTTTAGGGAGTGCATTGCTACTGTTCTTCAAGTGTTATTGGTTCTCAGGTTTCCGTGGAGTTGGAATGTAGATCTCTTTATGTTTTCCGGGATTTCTTCCGCGTCAGTTGTTTGTGGGACAACAGTTTCGCTGACAGTCCTGCCAGCGTCTTCAGGTCGAAGTCCTTCAGGTCGAAGTCAGCTCGAAACTGTTGTTCTTCAAGTGTTGTTAATATTCTTTAAGTTTATACTTGGTTGGCCCTGTCATGCTTTATGACAACAAAAGCAATTCGAGTGCGGTGCAAGGTGTCTTAGACATACTTTTTCCGTGCGTTGCTGATAGTGGATCTTAGCCGAGTGGTTAGCGAGAGTGGCTCTCATTGAGATTCAGCTATCCCAGGTTCGAGCCTATGAGAAGGAAATTTTTTTTGCAGTTCTTATTTTTCAAGCCTTTTTAATTCTTTCTAGATTCCAGGAACTTGAATATTTTCTTAAAGAGTGCCCGCAAGTTTACACAAAATAGTTAATTGTTCTGGTTTCGGACTTTTTTTGCAGGAAAACCTTGTTTCGGTGACTAGGCGTATTACTCGGGATAACTCGTCGGCAGTTCGCGATAGAGCTGTAATTTATATGCCTGAGTATGCATTTGTCATTGCCATTCTCCGTTCCAAATCCTGAGCAAAATACTTTCCTGCTTGGGCAACGTGAAGGAATATTTTCGGATTAATGTGGCAGAATCACTGTCTTGGTGCAGTTCAAAAAGTTTGATAGAAGCTCATTGTTTCACCCCAGATGATAATATCGTCGTTTATTCGAAATGTTATGTTCCCTTTTGTACATCTTTATTTCATAATATTTCATTTGTTATTGCTTATTCGAGTATTCAAGCATTTTTTTCGCTTATCAGACCCAATATTTCCGCGGAGTTTTCGGTATTAAGTGTGCCCAAAACTTCACAGCAGCATGCGTAATAGCTGATTTGGGTATAATGCAAAAAGAGCTTAGATATCCCGTAATACATTTTTAATCGATTCGTCATGGAAAATATTTAATTTTCTCCAAGCCTTGCATTTGATAGAAAATTACTCGATAATCTACATCTACGTAATACCCTGCGAGATCATAATCATGTCATACTGAGCCTGTTACCTCCATAAGTTAAGAAATTAGTCATGCTCAGGTTTGAAATCGAAAGCTATGGTGTTGATTTTCTCTCAATATCAAGTCTCTTAGAATTTGGACGTATATTCGTCAATATTCGTCATATTTTGATGCCACTCAGCTGCAAACATATAATATCTGATTTCGTCAAGAGTTCTTCCACGGTTATGGATATGTCCCAAAAAACAACTTGGATTGCTACGTATCCACATGAAGATGAAAATAGGATTCAACGTCAGTTTTGGAAAGCGCCTCGTCGACTCATCAAGGTTTAAAAGTTAGCACAATCAATGTGGAAAAACGGATGGACTACATCTACATCTGCGTAATACCCTCCGAGCTACCACGAGGGTGTGTGGCACATCATATCTACAAGCCTATGTTTCAACTGCCTAGCCGATGTTTATAAATTAATAGTGACGCATAATTATGGGTGCATATACCGCTTTAACAGGCACAATTCACCGTAATGCATAAAAGGGAATACATTCCATTTCAAAATCGAGGTCTTATGCAAGCAACCAATTAACGACGCACGAAATTGCAAGTTACTCCTCGCAATTTTTCTATGAAGGCTATCCTAGTCTCTACCCTAGTGGTTTCCAGACTTAGTTGTCATGCAACCCACTACCGAGAATCCAACATTTTTTGCGACCCATTAAATATATATTATATTTACCCCGCTACCCCCGTATACTTGTATGGTAGGTAACGTTACGATTACACATCACGCCGAACATCTCTGGCCCCGGTGACGACGGGGTGAAGTCTTTGCCCGCTAATTCGAGAATCATGGGTTCGAGTCCCGACTATGTGGAACTATCACCACTCAAAGTGTGGGTGCTTGTGTTCGTCTGTTTTTGCCCATATTCAGCCTATTTAGACGAATTCAGGCGAGAAAACATAAATAAATTAGCACTTAATGGTTAGGTTTAGGATAATATGATGTGGCTTACTCGAGTTTGAGTTTTCTAGATATTGTTTTGACTGGCCAGCCTTCATCCAGTCCGATAGTTTACAGCTCAACGCGTTTGCAACTTCAATGGATAGTCCATAATAAAGTGTTACCGTCAATTGAGGATTGGGTATTGGAAAATAGCATCGCCTGGAAGACGGAAAATTCTGACAATAGAAAGACGTAGTGTTTTTAGCTTGTTTTCTGATCAAAATTTCATTTTACTAGTTGAGTGCATTTTTTCTTTTGAGGTTCCTGGCTATTTTTACTCTTGTTGCTCGGTCCAAATGTCCCTTCGAGCGGGAGAGCAATTTTTCGTATCCACATTGGATGGCATGCTCCGGTCTCCAGGTGGGCATTGACTAGACGGGCGGAGCCATTGAAACCTGACTGAAAGGACACCAAATGGTCCTCGAAACATCTCGTAGTTAATTAATAACACGTCAATACATAAATCTGTGATTGAAACTATTTTATGGGTAACCTAATTCGATAAAATTCAGAGTTGTGAGACGAAAGTTTTGCAGACTGTTACAGGACTAGCATCTTAGGGAAGAACCATGACCCAAGGCAAAGTAAATTTTATCATGGTTCTTCTCTAAGCTGAAGATTTTCTTGGCATTTTGAAAGAATAAATAAGAGCCAGGGCAAACGAAGCACCCTTAGATCTCATCCTCAGCAACCTCGAGGTAAGAGTTGAAATGCATTTACCATCACATAATTTCCGTACATTCAACTTTTATCCTTAAAATTAGCACGACTTTCATGAATTTCTTCTATAAATATTCTGGTCAGGGCTGCTGGCTCCTTTTTTCTACAAAGAGGACTTTTGGATCGTTGAAAGTGGACTTATTAGGTCACTATTTTCCACCCAATGCGTACAAAATTGAAATTTGAGTAAACTATATAGGCTGTCAACCCCCGGGCGGAGTCGAACAAAATTGGGCAAAGATGTGTTTCTTAGGGCATCGAAAAATTAATAATCAACATGAGCTATATAATAAAAGCCCAAGGGCACTGGTGTTAGCACGAGATCCCTTTCATAACCAACTACCACTTCCACAGAAAAGCATTACATTAGGTTTAAAGGTTTCTTTTATTAATAGCTAACATGATATGTGCTACAAAAGTTTAGTATCAGATGACTGAATGAGTTTTCAATTCTCGCATTTGATTAATGTATTTACTTTGTTTTTACCAATACTTGAGAATTTGGCTCCGAAATTGTCAATATTTGCTCATTTTCAACCATTTACGTTGATGAAGGTGGCATATGGTCAGCAAACTGTAGCGTGACTAACGAAATATCCTATGTACTGCTTCCCCAAATTCTTCCCTTCCATGCCGTTGAGTACCACAAAGGAGTGAATGTATCAGCGAGTATAAAGTATTAACATCTCTTGAAACTTACATTAAGTACAGGTATTTATCAATTCTTCTCGATTTTATTATGGTTGTATGCTTATAAATACTTTACTTTTTGGTTGTATGCTTAATGACTAATACGTTTTTATGATCAATACTAATATATAAAAAGTAATATACGAAAAATAAATGTATTAGGACGTTTGCCCTTAGATTTCCAATTTAGGGCGTCCGACCGTAAGCACTGTGGTGATAGGGGGAACAAATATGGCGGGCCGGCCACGCCCACATTTCGTCCTCAAACTTTGGCCACCATACCAACCGCCCTTTCCATCTGAAATGATTTCATCAATAAACATTTTTATTTCCTATGAAATCGCAGGGTAGACTTTAAACGCAAACTTACTTTCGAGGCGCATATGGTCTCCAATTATCTAAACAACAGATTTTCATTGGACATAGTGTCTGGTATAAGTCTCACCCCAATCTCTCCACATGTGGCGAATTACTGCTAGATATTACCCATAATCCTTATGAATCTTTGTTCGAACGTGATATGCTTCCAAACTCGTGGACATGTTCCACCAAAATTTGGCTCACATGTAGTCAAATACGTAGATTGATTATTAGGCCTTGTAAGAAATACCCCAAGGGCCTCCATCTGGCCCCTATCTTTTTACCTAATTTACTTCTATTTAAAAATACACGAAATCGTTGCAGAGATTCTTTTTTTTTCAAACTTCTTGCTTCCAATACTTGATTGAAATTTTTAGTATCGGATAGCTAAAGGGTTACATTTATCAGTTATTTATTCGAATTTCGTACACGTTTCTTTTTCTTCCTACTTTTTTAGTTTTTGTTTCCGAAGTCTCATATTTTTTTTCAGCTTGGAATGGAACTTTTCCCTGAGTAGCTGATCCCTCAAGGCAAATAATAAATAATATATTAGATTTAAAATAAGCTTTTAGTTGGGTTACTTTCCCCAATTCTCTGAATTTTTGGTTAATGACCACCACATTGCATGGACATTTGGCTGGTTATTTTAGATTTTAAGCATGTAGGGTACATTTAATCCTATGCAACTATTGATTTTTTCTTTTTTCTGCTGAAATTTAACATAAACAGCAGTCTCTATCTGATATAAAACTGTTATGCAGTTTTATTTGACACTGTAAATAACTGATCCCCTTGTCAAACTCAAGGAAATATTTCTACATTTTTTTCGCAATACTCTCAAGGATTATTTGGCTTATTAATAGATGGCCCAGGCACAACTAGTGTTCCAGAATGGTAAAAAATTGTGATATTTATAAATTACTTCTACTATATAATCACTGGATTCTTATATTTGCGCAGTAAGCTTGCCATTGTAAACAAACTTTATTGTGACAACGGCTATATAGTTTATTTTTACAAATCGGAATTTTTCGCTAGTTTCATCCTGACGTTATTATTGTGGTGAACAGAGTAAAAGGGGAGAAGAGGATGTTTACGTCATGATGCATAATTTTTATATTTTTCTGTCTAATACAATCATTTATCGACTCCAATAAACTTTTAAAAGAATGAAATGCCTATATAAGTCACTTAATTTTGCCAAGTTGCCCGTTGCAATGAAATAATGAAGTATTTTTCCACCATTCCTTCATATTTTGCCGGCATGGGAGCTGTATATTTACGAGAAAATTATGCGAACCAACTTAATGGATTAACATATATTCTACATTTCGCTTCAATTTGGAATTAATTTATGTTTTTGCTAATAGGTCACTCCTATTGGTTAGGTTCCAATGAACGGTTTACTCCTACTTTCTTTCATACTTCCAAACTTAGGTTCAATTCGTCAAAAATAATTGAGCGCACGACTATAATATTACGTCCTTCGCACCGAAGGATCTGGCTAATAACATGGTGAGTGCGAGAAATAAATTTTCCATGCAAGAGAATACAGAGGAATTAATTTTTCCCCATTAACTGATACATAGCGAAGCCGGATCGAATCGGGACTATTTTGTATATAAATTATTTATTATTTTGCTTTGAATTAGAGCATTTGGTTTGGATTTACCTCTAGGTTTAATCCCAAAAATTTTATTTAACGGCCTACATTTCAAACCTATCCCAAACTTATACCCAAAACATATCATATCAAACAACGCGTGCTACACCACGGAACTACGTGCTCAATCGTGGCACTGCATCACACGTGCGCCTTCGTTATCGTCACTTTTCAATCTACACCTACGCACTGCCCTGCGAGCCGCAGCGTGGGCGTGTGGCAGTGGTTATTAGATCTCCATCCGTGTACAGATGTAAACGTTTTGGAGGTGAAATTGTGACATGTATTGTGGAATTGTATTTAGTGGAGCTCAGTTTTTATTGTGGTCGCTTATACCTACCTGTTACCTACCTGTTCGGTAGTGTATCTCTCTTATTTTATCGCTTCTGCCAGACCTAGAGATTAGTATATTTCCGTGATAATATTCTCTGCATCCCTCTGAAACACACCAGTTATGAATTTCTCAAGCAATCTTGGCCTAGCGTGCAGCCTCCGAGTCTCTAGGGGCTCCCACTGTATCCCCCTAAATGTTGTGTGACACTAAATATTGGTTCGTAGAAGTTTTTAACGAAGCGTGCTGCTTTTCTTTGTATTTTACTAATTATTTTTGGTTAAATCTTTATGACCATGGTCCCAAATTCTCACGGCGTATTCGAGGTATGGCCTAACCAGAGCGAAGTAGCGGCTCTTTTATTTTTGTTATCCGAGGACCGATTCCGCCTATGAGAGCGAAAATCCTAGATAGTTATCATTCAAATTTCTTAAGTTACGTTACATTACAATTATAATTCATAGAGTGCATTCTTAGGACAGTAAGAGTAAACATTGTCCTTATACTTACGTTTGCGTTTGGAACATGGATAACGACAACGAGGATGAAAGTCCCAGCATATTTGGTCGTAAGAGATGAAATTTTGTGAACCACCAAGTTAATTGTTTATGTTTTAACGTTAAAACCTAATTTATTCATTTCATAGCAAATTAGCATTAATTAACAACTTTTAAATTAATTTACATTGGAATTAAATTCATATCGCAACACGTTTTCAATTTTTACCAATTTTCATAATGCCTGAGGTGCTTAATTTTTATCGTTTTAATTGTGGTATTTTTCTATTTTTTATATGCGGTGTTTGGGTTTATGAGCTGTGCAAATGCTCAAAACATTATTTAATTCATAAATGATATTTGATTGGTTAAAATTGGTCTTCATTCATTTAATTCTTGGGTTTCAATAATACATCTACGTCTACGTAAAACCCTGCGAGCCACCACGAAGGTGTGTGGCAGGGGGTGAAGATCACCAAACATGCACTTTTGACATGCAACTAGGATTTTTAACGGAGACATGCTAGATATTAGGGTCATATGCAGCTAGGTGGTTAGTATCTACATACTAAGAAGATAAGGGATTATTGGTTGTTATTACATGCATCATTCACTACAGACTACTCTATATTTCACCTACCTATCCCTTTGCTACGCTGCCTACTGTTCTCTCTTATAGTACGCGGGAAAAATGACATTTTAAATCTATCGGTACGACAATCTATCTCTCTAATCTTGTTAATATTATCAAACCTAGCATAATACGCAGGGGTTCTTAATATATATCTAACGTCATCTGTGAACAAATCGGTTTCGAATTTACTTAAAAGGTTTAACCTAAATTTTAGTCCTAGTCCCAATCCAAGTTCTTCTATTAAATTCGTAAAAGTTGTAAAATTATCATAACGGCCTTTAACAAATCTAGCGGATCTCCTATGCACACGCTCTAATTCTTTTATCATACCTTCCTCGTACGGATCCCATATACTAGCGGCATATTCTAAATGAGGCCTGACAAGTGTAAAATAGCTTCTTTCTGGTACTCCCTCATCGCTTTTGCCTAGAACTCTTTTTACGAATACTAATATACGGTTTGCTACACTAGTTATTTCCCTGATGTGTTTCCCCCATGATATGTCTTCAGTGATGGTGACGCCTAAGTATTTAATAGATTCTACGTTAGATATTTTCTTTTCTTTGATGCTATAATTATTCCGGGGAAAGCCATTCTTTTTCCAAAAGTTCATTATCTCTCATTTATTCAAATTTAATTCTAGCTGCCTACTATCACACCAATCATCAATGGCATCTAAATCCTTAGCTAAAGACTGACTGTCCTCTTCATTTCTAATTTCCTTGTACACTACTGCATCATCGGCAAAAAGATGGAGCTTGCTATTTTTTACTACTGTATTCAAGTCATTTACGTAGAGAAGAAATAAAATTGGGCCCATCACGCTGCCCTGGGGAACACCCGATGAAACTTTTACTTCGCCTGAGCTGAGACGATCTAATACCACCCTTTGAACGCGTTCATATAAGAAGCCTCCTATCCAGCCTACTATATTACTGCCGAAATTAAACTAAGCTATTATTTCCAGCTGTGGTATCTTACTTTATCGTCAGTTCGAACCTCGTTATTAGTAGGTTGGTTATTTATTCTTGTGCCCTGGCGTGCAGTGACCCTGAACTGGAAAAAGTTTAAAGTAAAATTTACTAAGTTCGTCTTCCTACACTGGATTTCTCCCATTTAAAAAACAGTTATTATACAGTCGTGTGGCTTTGAGGACACGTTATACCGTTGAATTTAACGTTAACGTTATGTAACGTCAATATACGTACACATTTATCGCGTAACACCATTATCATTGCGCATATCTCTGAGCAATTGACAGTCCTCTTGGACGAAGACATTCAAGGACATTCCTGGGTCAAACGAGGCAAATTTCTCCACCGGGTGGAACTCTGTGACTGACCCTCCACAATAGTGGCAAAACTGAAACTACTAATATGCCAGTCCTTATCTACTCTAAGGCCTGGTCCCACAAACGATACTCTACCCAGGTTACGCGCGCAGTCTCTATCGTATGCGTGATCAAAGCATAAATTAGTAAGTTGTAAAGTGTGATATGGTAATTCGACTTTAATGGGGACTCGCCGATGGCGACATCCACAGCTGTGTCTTGCCTCGTTACAAAGTCGACTCGTATTTCAATTTTGAGATGCTGCAGGTCGCGGCTGGCCTTCGACCAATAACCAATTAATCGATGCGAAAGTTATTTTATTTTTATTTTCTCCTCTCTTTTGTCTCGTATTTGTTGGTTGCCCTTTAGAAAGTTTCCATCCTCGCTCCGACTCATAAAAAAGTCTCCTCCGTTAGCTCCTGCTCAAATTTGTTCATTTATTTATTTATTTCTTCCAACTTCTTCTTTCAAGCACTCTCCTTCAGAGTTCCTGGCTTACGAAGAACAAAAAAAGAGTCATCGCGTTCGTTTCTCTCTTCCTCGATAAATAAGAAGCAGGAAGGAGAAGAAGATAGAATGGCGGGAAATAAAAGTCCGCCTTTTGAGTCCCTTGATGCATTCTTTTCTCCCTCACTTCTTCTTTTCCTCTTCCGACCTCACTCTCTCAACTAGCCGTGTATCGTTTGTATCGGATTATATCAAATGTTGTACGATATTCCTCTCCGCCCAGTATCAAACGATAACGCCAACTGGGATCAAATTGTTCATTCAACGCAAGCTTCCGATTCTTAGAACGCTGGTTCGAATCCCGGGGGATTGGGGAAATTTTCAGTAGAGTCTCAATCTCCACATGTGGGCCGTGTGAAGAGCACTTTGCGCAGAGCATACGGCCAATCGGGTTGGACGTTGAACTGTGCTTCACTTGGCGCCTTTCGTCATGAGCTGGCGAAAGCAATCCCTCAAATAGTCCTTCACTTAACAATTTACCCTCCCGCGATGAATGTCGCAAATGGCCTCAGCTGTCGATGAACTTCCCAAACTGACCGACCAGCGCATCAATATCTGTATCGCGTTGCCAAGTACTTCACGTGATTCCGTATTGTGTAGCTATTCTTGTGTGAACACATCACATTCTGTACCATTGGTTGTTTAATCGGGTGTCCAGCCGGCAGCTGACGTTACTTGTGCCAATCTAGACAGATGCATGGATCGGAAATGAGAGGATTGCTTGGGGAAAAACAAATTAAAATTTAGATGGCAGTGAAGTATTTTCGAGCTCTCTTCCGCGTATTTCCATTTTTTTACGACAGTTCCGTATTGTTTAGCTATTCCTGAGGAACCCACACATACTTCTGACCTGAAGAAGACAGCCGCAATGCTGTCAAAACTGTCATCTACGACGATGGAAATGCGCGGAAGAGAACCCGAAAAGCCTTCACTGCAATCTGAACGACTCCGCGGAAGCCTAAGAGTTCGAATAAAAATTTACTTTGTAAAATTGCGCTGCAGTTACCTCGCACATTTAACATGAGTATTCCACCAAGGGAAGAAGGGTGAGGAGAAACACGGCGTCGGAGTTAGCTTACTAACCAGCTCATAATGGATTGTGACGAAGGGTACAATGTTGTATGCCCCATCCGATGGATAAATTATCACAATCAGAAGTGATCTCTACGTTAGCACCCAAAGTAGGGGTTGAGATTCCACTGAAAGAATTGATAGAGCACCCAGGTTCTCGGATTTATAACTCAATCAGATGCCCAACATCCTAGCATGTGTGACATCGCACATTTTCAAATTTCGTATGATATAAAAACAGTTCACTTCACCCAGTATCGCATTGCCTTTGTATGCGTTCTGATATATCGCACAATCAGCTCCACAAACAGGCATATCTCTCGCATGTCTTCGGCATATGTCAGGTATATCACCCGCATATTTCGGGCACGTGTCCTCGGTTTAACTCCGGAATATTTCAGTCATGTCGCACATCTCGGTCGTATATCGCAGCCGATGCATCGAAATATCGCAATCGGTCCACTCGTTTTCTCCTGTTTTTTTTCCATCCCAATCTGCACCGTCCTCCTATTCACGAGAGAACAGAAATGGATGACCAATACATTTTGCAAGACATTTCCTCTTACCCGCAATATTCTCCCTTGAAATATGAGCGGAGCTTTGATTTGATTTATCTGAGGTAGCCTCGCGGTGGAGTGGAAGGGGGAAGAGGCTGAAGGAGCGGGCAGGCAGGATGAATGAGGAGGAATGGAGGCGGGGATAGGGTGGGTTTTTGATGCTCCCACTGCTGTGAGGGGGTAGCTGACTACAGGAGGGAGGTCGAGAAGCAACCTCTTCTTTCGCATGAGGATAAAAAAAGTTTCATGAATAAGACGAAGCTGTGGAGGTGGTATGGAAGGGGTTGATGGGAAAGAGGATGGGAAGAAGCCAAGGGTTTGGGGTCGGGGTTGAAAAATAAGAAGTGTATGTGGGGATGAAGTATCTAAGAGTGGGGATAGACTAGATTGGACCCTAAAGCGGCGGTGGTGAGTAATTTTATGGAGGGGACGGTTAAAAGGGACAGGGTTTTAGGGGAAGTTGGATGTGAAAAATTGCGGTCTTTGACGTAATAACTGCCTCCCCTCTCCCCTACTCAACTGCTCACTTCTACAGCAATGTCTTCCCATCTGTGAACCCCCTCCCAATTTCTGTCCACCTCAATCCGGGTCAAGTTGTGTTTTTACCCCTTCCAAACCTATAGTCTAAAAGACAAGACCAGAGCAGTGTGTTACGAAGAAGATTTCGATGGGAAATTGAATGGTCGAATATTATTGTCCCGTTTCTTTCTCTTCTAAATCGATCAATCTGGAGAGAGAAAAAGGCAATAAACTCCCATCGCTGTTTCCCCGCATTGCGTCAAATGTCTCATTTTTTTGCGCCGCGTACCGCGTGCAAAATCTTTCTCCGGGCCAATAGTTTCTCTTTTCCTGCGAGGTGTATTCTTCTCTTTTTTCGCTAATCGGATTGAGAGACGTTGATTGCTCATTCCTACGGATCTTTCTTCTTTGTTTTTTAATTGGCCCTAAAACGGTCTGTCGCTTTCATTTCGGATGTATCCCCGGACAAGGGTCTTCGTTTGAATTTATGAAAACATTTCAAAGGCTTAATCCAAAGGACGGTCTTTCATCCCCGCTCAAGGGAGTCCGGTAAAAAAATTAATATTTTAAGTGATTTTACGCAATGGACGTTTCCAGTCGAAACGGTGAATTGAGTACAACTACATCTACGTAATTCCTTGCGAGCCGCCGCATGGGCGTGTGGCAGGGAGTGTTAGGTTACCAGCCGTGTAAAGACGTAAGGTTTTGGGAGGTGAAATGGTGACATGCATTATGGGAGTGTATTTAGTGGAGTAGTTAGAGAACTCGACAAAACTTTTACCAGGATAAGCCATGATATGTGAGTCCCGATTAATCTTGCGTGCGTTGTCCACGTATTGCCTTTGCAATCAGATTTTTGCTGATGCCCGAATGAAGATCTGAAACATCAGCCAGCCATTGTTATCCACATAATAGTGTTTGGGCGTTGGCTGTGCGCTGACTTGAGATGTAGCGAATGAGTCAATGTTTATGGTATTTTTTTTAGACATATGTTAGTTTTGAGCCGTAGGGTGGAGGAATTTCACGTACAAAGTTGCAGGTGACAGAGATATAGCAATAGCACTTGATGTACGCATAGGGAATTAGAAGTCGAGCAAGAGTGAGAGATGGCCAGAGCGTGGGAGGAGGAATGGTTAGTATGTGATTGCGATACTATTGTATACTTGGAGGGCACTTATTGTTCAAACCGCGTATAAACAGTTATTTTTATACACCCGTTCTAAGCTGTTGTTGTATAAACTGAAAGTAAACCCGTTGTTGTGCAGTGTAAGTTGTTATATGAACGCCATTTAACAGCCCGTTATTGTTGTTACGAAGGGGTAAGAAGTTTGAAAAACGAGGAGGGATCGAACGACTGAATTTGAGATCTGGTGTTTAAATGAAGATGAGGCATAAAAACTATTAGGAAAAGAATGTTTGTGGTATATAATGATAATACGTAACTTTGTTTTTCCACATATTTTTATTTTCTACGACCGGGATTTTCGACGTTCCACGTCATCTTCCGGTGAAGTGCTTCCACCTGCATCTCCTTACAACGACCAGAACAAGGGTTGGATGGCAGTCTTTCGTTCGTGTCGTATGATATTGCGGTGGATGTATCTGAAAACTGTTGCTTTTTGAGCGTTTCATTTTAATTGATTGAAAAGATTTATTGATCGGTGCTGGTGTTGGTGGTTTGGCGGATGAGTTTGAATATGAAAGTGACAGCAGGAGAGCATTTAATGATGACAGAGGATTACTACCAGCAGGACAGTGTAACGTTTAAATGCTGGCGCTCCGGTACGCCCACTGCTTTTCTTTTATCTTTTACGTTTACCTAAACGGCCGCGGAGACCGCTGTTGGCAGAGAGGGGAGGTATGAGCTACGGCTCGGGTTGAAGGAGGCAGTTCGTCCGAGAGCTCCGTCGCGAGCGGTTTCGCTGTGAGTCTCGCTCTCCTCTTGGCTTTCGGTAGGTTTTGGACTCCCCTTCGGACGAGTAGTCAGGGTTTTCTGTTTTGTAGAAGCTGTTCCTTTTCTTTACCTTTCCCCTTATTCCTACCCAACCCCAGTCTCGATGATGAACAGGTTTTCGAGTCAACGAGTGGTTGACCGACACTGCCTATACTGAGAGAATTCCTAATTTTTTTTTTAATTTAATCTATTTCATCCCACAACCTTTCCCTCTTCCGAGTGCGGGCGGAATCCATTTCCCGTACTGGCGCCCATTGTGTCCGATCTCTGCTGAGCCCTCCCGGGAGGAACGTTACAACAGCTGATGGAGGTTTTCTGTGTGGGAAGTATGTCGTCATTGGCTATTTTGGATTAAAATATCACGGATATAGGTGGTTGCTTTTTACAAGATTCAATTAGCAGCGCTTTTTATTACTTCGTTATTCTAGGTGTTGTTTTTTTTAAATAAGGCGATTTTTCTAGGTATTGAAGAAGGATGCTGGGAACAAAGAACGTGGCTTAATACAAGATGTTGGGTGAATATATTGATAATTGTTTATTTGTGTAACAGTGAGTTTTAAGTTGGTGGTCAAAGTACTTGAAGCAGAATATCATAGATAGCATAAGACATTCCGTCATTAATGGAAGGGGCTATAAAATTTCACCTGGTCTAAAAAGACTAACAACATGATTTTTCATAATCAAGGGGTAAACTTTATCAGCCAAAGACAATTAGGGGTCCCACTTGAATGTAAAAGAGAAAGTAGCAGGTCATAGGCAAAATAGGGTAATATAACATCAATCGCAAGGATAATGAAGTCACAGAGAACAGTAGAGTGAACTGTAGCAAGATAACTTATATGATTTTGTTTATATATTTGATACTGTATGATTTCAAAACCCAGTCGACACAGAAAATACGGCCAGTATTTGGCCGAGGTTTGCTTCGCCTGTGGCAGTTATGGCTACGGCTCGCCGCATCTGTTGTGGCCCGTGTCCGGCTTGCCATAACGCAGTTGGCCGAAGCACCGCCGAGGTACGGCCACATTCATCGTTCCAAGGTTGGCCGTAATGGGTATACTATGTGCATCAAGTGTATGCAACAATATCATAAGGATAACAATTATAATTTGTTATACATATTCATAAATACCAGAAATAAATTTTTTTTTTCATCGCAATTATTTACGAAAAAAACAAATACTAAAAATCGACAATGATATTCATCGATGCAGTACAATTGAGTAGCATATAGTGGTACGGCTTCCGTTTAGGCTTTTTTGTGATGCACTATATGTTATGTTACCCATACTATATTGTTTATGGTGAAACAGAAAAGCAATCTTTGACCTAACATCAAAACAAGTAAGTGACATCTTAATACTCTGGAACATCAATGTGCACATCTTACATTCATCTACGTAAATCTACGTAATACCCTGCGATCCATCACGAGAGTGTGTGGCAGGGGGTGAAGATCACCTTGGGGAGACAATAAATATCTATGGCCTTCATTTGATTTTTATAAAAGCAAGGCAGTGCAAGGCAAGGCATTGTCTCATTGCAAAATTTACATCATGCAGATATATATAGAATTTCTTCCAAAACAAGATCACTTGTTGCAGCTGAATACTAGCTACCATTGGTTATCACTGACACTCATGAAAATGATATGCTGATAAATAAATCTGAAATTAAATAGTTGCCTATTTCATCCATGAGCTTTTAGGATTCAGTTCACTGGCACCGCTTAAATCCATAGTCCATCGCTGAAGGTCCTGAGGCAAAATATAATCTGGACCTTGACCATGTAAGATGAAGGATGGTTTTTCCATGAATTTCTTAGAGAAAATAAATATGCCTAGTGAGCCAGAAAATATGTTTGTTTGGTCTATTCTCATATGCAACATGCAGAAGTGTTCTATCTGTGTAGTGTATTCTATCTGGTTTTCATCGTCAACGTTTCAATGACAGTGTTCCCTTTCCTCCACTGTATCAAAATATGTCCTTCATAAGTATTTAATTGCTAAATCGGTGTCTTCAACATCATCACTGATAATGATTCCTATTTCTGTTTTGGCTATAACTTTTGATAGCAAAAGATGACTCCAATTCCTGGGTATCATTATTAACAGTGATACGTAAATACACATCAGGGTTAAATCAAACCAAGGGACCTGCCAAATTATTGAAACTGTTAAGGAAAAAAGAAATATTAAGTTGTATGAGAACAAAGATGCAAGTTTATATTTCAGATATTGTTGGTGCCATTAAAGAGGCCTAATAGAAAAGAATAGCTGCACGCAGTCCTACTGAATCAGGGAAACATAAAAGAGGTAATGATGGGAAAGAACGATTTAGTTAAAAATTCTGGGACCACTGCAAACAGAGACAGTTGAGTTTAGGCATAGGATTAATGACAGCCTCTGCTATAATGAAGACGGTGAATAAACGTTAGATACAGGATTGAGGTGATGGCTACTAGTCCTCTTGCTCCTTATCGTGGAAGTGCTGAAGGAGAGGGAACGCCACATTTTATGAAGCAAGACTTTAATTGGCATCAACTCACATGGTTCGAAGGGTACACACAGACTCGGCACACAGCAGTATCGGGATGAGTGCAAAATAAAACAAGAGAGTTAGAAAATCACTTCTGCTAGCAAGAGGGAAATACAAAAAGGGGAGGAAAGACAAACCCGATGGGATCATACACTTCTATAGCAATTACTACAAGGATTGGGATGTAGAATTTGGTTCTTTGGACTCAATACTAGGATGAACAACAGTAGATTAACAGAAGCAGTATTTAATTATGTGTATCAGAGTAAAAATGGCAACCAGTGGATGCAACATATGAAGGTCATGTAAGAGATGATGATAAGAGAAGGCATGAGACAGGATGCAAACACATCGAGAAGATAGGTGTAAAACTTGAAGGGTTTCTGTCAGGAAGAAAAAAATATCAAAATGAAAGATAGGTGGAGGCAATGAAGTGCAAGGATGAAAAATAATAAGAAAGCAAGAAGTGAAGCAGATGATGAGAAATAAAATTTAATGTTCTGTGTTAATATGATCCTTTGACTGCCAAATTGAGAGAAGATGAAAGCTGAAATGGTTCAGACACTTGCATAGAATGGAGGATTCTAGAAAACTCGGACAAGCTATGGAAGCGTGAATAGTATTAAAGAGCAGACTGAGATATATTTGATATACTTGGTATGATATGATTGAGATGGCTGGACAGAAATGAGGCAAGGCATTGGCAGAAATGAAGAGTGTATGCTTAGGAAGATTAGGACTGGCAGAGACTCTAGCTGATTCCTAATGACATAGAGGAATTTATGAAGGAAAATAAAATTAGTACGCAACCCCCGTTGATTGCTTTTTTGCTAATGGTCCTTTATTTTAGTATTTTTTATCTGAAGAAGTCAAGTTGATTTTGAGCGTGAGTGAAATCTTTAAAGAGTCCCAGAATTCAATTTTCTCTAATATTAATGACCAAAATATGTGCAACAAAGTAGATTTTATTTAATCCTATAGCTAGATATTCTCTATTAGTTTGTGCTGTGTTCTCTTTTACTTGGTTGTGATCATTTATTTGTCTTTTTCTTCTTGGTTGAAGAAAATAGAGACTTCAAATGCACGCTTTGCATTCGTGATGTCATACCACAATTAAATGGGAGCCAATGTATGCGAGAGAAGTGTACCATCGTGGTCATGTTGTTAAAAGAAGCCTCATGTGCCTTCCTATGGCTAATTTCAACCATAGGGTTTTTTCTCTGGAGCGGATATTAAATTAAGGTTT
The DNA here is from genome assembly GCA_963169105.1 of Ceriagrion tenellum. Taxonomy (NCBI): domain Eukaryota; kingdom Metazoa; phylum Arthropoda; class Insecta; order Odonata; family Coenagrionidae; genus Ceriagrion; species Ceriagrion tenellum. The sequence continues at coordinate 6,630,472 of OY720641.1, read as the reverse complement.
GTACTCTTTTGGATCAAGAGGTGATTCTAGTGGAAAGTGAAGGTCAAACGTTTGGCATTAATATGTGATTTAGAATCTATAGTTTAGCCCTCTTACTTCTGTCAATTTTAGAGGACTTTTTGAGAAATGGAGAGAGAAAATTTAAAATATAATCTGACTCGCCAAAAACGTTTCTACATTTCGTCGGGGCATGTAGAGATATCCATTTGTATTACACTTTTACAGCCATAGATTTGCATTTATTCAAATTTATAACAGTCCTATTTCATGATGGGAATGGCTGAAAGCAAAGCATTTATAGAGGTGAAGATTAAATTGTTGATCAGCTGATATATTGGGCCGTCAGTGCATTTTGCCTGAGAAGCTTATGCCAACTTTTACCACTATGAACAGTCAAACTCATAGTGGCTTTATACTACCCAAGTACTCTGAAATATTGTTTGCTGGAAGTATTTACTGATACGTATTGTAATTTATATCAGAATATATTTTTTTATATTACACCCTCATGGGAATAATCAGAGAACAATTGTCTTGTGTACTACAAAGTTCCAAATTTGTAGCTACTCTCTTATTTCGTGGAATTTAATGCTCTTTGTTTTTCATATTTCTTTTGTGTGCAATTGATTTAATTCATGTATCCTCACTACGTACTCATAGCAAAACTGGAAATACCAAACAGCCTTAGTCACTTATAATTGTGTTTCTCCTCCAGAGAGCTCTGGAGAAAGACTACCTGAGACAACTCAACTGTCAACTACTGATGTCTTCTACTCCACGTCCAGCTGACATCACCTTAATCACTGCAAAACAAGCTGAAGTCCTCGAGAGATATAAGTGCAGTAATGGTGAGTGTTATCATTTGTTGCATTTAAAGGAATACTTCGTTTGACACCGCTCCTTAAAATTGACCAATTTTTCTGCACTGTTTCTTTGATAGCAAAGGTTTCTCTTTGTAACGATACATCTTAAGATACTCTAATATCTTTCTCTCTTCAAAAAATTAAATATTGAGAATTTTTAAAGCATTCATTTGATGAAACAAATTGTGAGATATTTTTGTTTTCAAAAACTCCTTTTGACATAAAGGTTATTTATTGCAGCAACAGATTTTGTATGTGTTTGGAGTTTTTCTGGTCTTCGTTAATTTTTGGCCGGTAAATTTCACATTCTGAGTGAGGTGAAGGCCACAAACCCCTTCGACATTGCTATTTGACAGCCCAGTTTGAATTCTAGCAAAACCATTATATAAATAGAACATGTGCGAAATGAAAAATTACTGTTATGTAAATATTGGAAAAGATATTCCTAGGACCCCAGCACAGCCTTTTAATTTTGGTATTCGAAGTGCCAGGAGAAGGATGATGGGTACAATAGGCTCCTTTTAGTCCATTTTCAAATTATCACTACTGAAATCTGGCTCTGGAATCCTGGGCTTCATGGAGGTCTTTGTACTGGTTCTGCAATTCAATGGTCCATGGTTTAGTTTATCACTGACTAGCAAAGGTACCCGTTGAAATTCAACGGGGAAAGAAAGGAAGACAAAGCATATAGGTTCGAGTCTCTCATGAGGTGTATTTCATTTCTAGGCAAATCAACTATAATTTAAGTTTAACTTTTCAATTCAGCAGATGAAAACCGCATTACATTATGTTTACCGAGTTTCAACATTCTTTTGCAGTAACATGTGTAAACTAAACTACAGGCTATTTGCATACCAGAGGATTTCGGCATTAATATAGCATCGTGGTATTCTCCTGTTTTACATGGGTCCAACTTAAATTAGTCCACTTGAAATGAATTTTGCCAACTTTAGGCAAATATATCCCTGAAAATATCGTAATCAGCAACATTTCAGTATTCGTCTTAGATTTCCACTGTAATACCTATCCCAAGATATAAGACCCAGCCGCCATTGTAGAGGTCCCATTTCCCTTCTAAAGTTAATGCTAATTCCACGGTTGCCAAGGAAATATCCTATTGTTGACAGAAGAAAAATTCATGGTTTTGACATAAAAAACGCAATTTCTTGGATAATTTTATTCGTAGAAGAAAATTGAGTGAAAAAATAAGAAACTGCAATCTTTTATCCATCTAATGGTGAAAACTATAGCCTTCTATCTTTTGTACAACTAATATAATATGCAAAAAGATAAAACTCTGCACTTGAACCAAAATTTTTAGAATTGAGTTTTTCAAACACATTCACACACAGACACCAGACGGCCCATTACGCTGCCCTTGGGGCCCAGGGACCTTTCTTATAGTCTCAATTTCCTTAAAAAATCGTTACTAAACCCATATGTGAACATTTCACTAAAATCGGTTCACTCGTTCAATACTTATGAGGCTTTTAAGAAAGCTTTCTTTTGGAATCTTGGGCCCTTTGGGGCCCCAGCGTGACTTACGACCCTATGCTTATTGTTCATTTAGTATAGGTATATTTTACGTGTTTCTAACACAGGCAAGAATTATCTTCCAGGGCCAATTTTTGGCGATAAAAGGGCCCACGTGTTTGCATGATATTGAACATTTTTGGTTCAATCTTTTTAGGTCAAATCTGTCATGCTGAGTCTTTTACAAAGCTTAATAGGAAAGGTGCTCAGAGTATCACTTGGCTACCCGTCATATTTTCAGTTCCAGCTAACTGGCTTGAAGATTTTCGTTCTTATGTGACCTAGGGGAAAATACTCAGAAAAAGGTACCCGGAATAATTGTAGAATTAACAGTAAAAGTGAATATTAATGTTAAAATATTTATCCAGCTCCATCTTCAGCTCAGCTCACGTACATCCTACTCCCCATCGCCCAATCTGTTAAGTAAATTCACTATTTTTCCATTTCCCAACTGTCCAACTTCCTCATCCCATGTTTAACTATTCTAGCCACCTACCCTGTCTCTTAATTTTCTCCAGTCTTTCCTCAGTTTACCTTCCATGCCTAGCATTCTTTCACCATTTACCGTTTTATCTTTATTTTCGCTTATCGTTAGATATGAGTAAAATACCGTAATTTTCATTAAAGGTAAATTACGGTTATTTTCGAAAAACACCGTCATTTTCTGGTATTTTTTTAATTTTCTGCAAATGATAGCTAATAGAGGACTTAATAGGAAATCCAAATAGCAACAGCAAGAGGTTAACGAAATTTAAACCTTTGCATATTGCCACATTAACGTATTAGAAGTAAAGAAAATTTGAAAGCAAATGCGGCAGCCCACCCGCAATTGGGCGTTCTTTTGTTTGGCATGATGAATTATTGTTCAAACCGTTAAAACGATAGCCCTACAAGTATTCAACCAGTGAAAATATTCCACAAATGAGTTGGACGTGCCTTCATTTTTAATTGAGATTGTATGAAAACTTTATGGACTAGGCTATACGTTATATGTTTGTAACATAAAAATATGAAAAATATCTGTGACGGAGGTAAATATTACCGCAAATTACAGAAACTTTCAAGGTTTGTGGTAAATTACGTAAAGTGCCATAGTAATTTATGAAAATTAACTCGGTAATTTTCAAAATGGCTCATCTCTACGTGTTGACTTTTCTTCATTCTCCGCCGTCCCACATCTCAAAAGCTAACGGCCTATTCTTTTATCCTTTCTATGGAATCAGGTTTCGGAACTGTGTTATGCAACATTCATCACAAATGTTTTTCTCACATCCATAAATAATTTCTCTGTGATTATTTTTCTCCTATTAGATATTTCCTATTTAAATGATGTATTCTTCTCGCCGCCCTCTGATACGCCTGATAACTTTACCCTTAGCCATTATGCACCTCAGGCGAAGTTCTCAATGAAGGCATTATTGGATCACTACCTGAAGATGTTTACAGGTACTGTACCTGTACAGTGATGGTGTAGGTGACGAGGATGAATCTTTTGTATTAGTTCACAAGAATGTCGGAATGTAAAAGGAAGTAAGTGAGAATGATGTGGTATTGGTTGTGAGAGCATTGACAAAAGAGAAGGCTGCGGGCATAGATGGGATATCAAGAGATCTACTGAAGTGTGGGTTCAAACTGCTCATAAGTCTCATGTGTTAACTGTCTAATTTATTATTAAAAGCTTCTGTTAATCCATCAGATGTGAAGAATGCGATAAAAGTGCCATAATGAGACGTAATAGGATTATTAGACAATTTTGTGAATGTTGGCGAGATGTATGTGAAGGATGGAAGGGTAGGTGAAGAGATCGCAAAGCACACAAACGCTGGTAAAAAGTCAAATGTGGGTTACGGAGCATTTCGAGAAATAAGTGTTTGTCTGGTAATGCTAAAGTGTTGTACGTGTACATCTACATCTACATAATATCCTTATAGCCGCCGCATGAGTGTGTGGCAGGGGGTGTTAGGTCACCAGCCGCGTAAAGATGTAAGTTTTTGGGAGATGAAATCATCATCATCCACAGCTCGACAGCCCGGTGTGGGCCTTGGCTTCCTCTGCAATGTGCCTCCATTCATTTCTTCTTCTTGATTTCTCCCTCCATCTCGTGACTCCCATTGACTTCAAGTCTTCTTCTGCATCCTGCAGCCATCTCTTCCGTGATCTACCTCTCTTCCTGACCCCTTCCATCTTGCTATTTAGAATTAATTTTGGCATTCTTTCGATTCCCATTCTTTTTACATGACCCAACCATGCCAGCCGTAGTGCTTTGGAGAATCTAACTATGTCCTTCTCTTCTATAATATCATATATCTCCATGTTCATTCTAATCCTCCATCTCTCTCCTTCTTTGATTGGGCCATTGATCCTCCTTATGATATTTCTTTCAAATTTCCTAAGGATTTCTTCATCATGTTTTGATAGAGTCCACGTCTCAGTCCCATAAGTTACTACTGGTCTTATCAGGGTTTTATAAATCTTCAGTTTTGTGTTCCTAGACAGCAAAGTTGATTTGAGGAGAGGTACATTTGCAAAATAGGCTTTGTTGCCTTCCCTTATCCTGTGGTTGACCTCATCAGACACTTAATTTTCATTATTTATAATGACTCCAAGGTAAGTAAATTCCTTGACTCCCTTAAACCCATAACTTCCAATTCTTATGTTTGCAGGTCTCAGGTGGCCTGTGAAGATGATATTTTCATGTATTTGATCTTCTCTTCATTGATTCTGAGTTCCATTCTTTTACCAGTGTCTTCTAAAGTACTAAAAGTTTCCTCAATATCAGTTAGATTACGTGTTATCTGTGCTATATTGTCTGCATATGCAAATCCTTGTTTGGATTTATGCACAATAGTTCCTCTTAATTCCAATTTGTTCATAGCTTAATGTAAAGCTAAGTTGAATAAGACAGCTGAGAGAGCATCCCCTTGTCTCACTCCTGAGGTCATCTTGAATCCTCTACTTACTCTACCCCCAATATAAGCTTTACATTGTGATTCTTTGAATATAATGAAACCAATATAATTAATTTCTCTGGGATACCATAATCTCTCATAGCATTTAGCATTTCTATCCTATTTACTGTCAAAAGCTTGTTGAAAGTCAATGAATAGAATATGTAGATCGACATTGTATTCGTAGCACTTCTCCATTGTTTGCCTTACTGTGAATATCTGGTCAATTGTACTTCTCCCCGACCTAAAACCACACTGATATTCTTCCAGAATATTGTCGGCATAGGTGCTCATTCGTTTTAGGAGAATACTAGTGAAAATTTTAAAAAAAAATCACACGAATATTTTTACTGACTTTTTCTTTGTTTGTAGTTCTACTTTTTTTCAGCACAGATTGCCATCGTGAATACTTTGCTAACTGAGAGATCGGTTTGGTGTGGTGGCTAGAGTACTCATCTACCACACGGGCGGCCAGGGTTCAAACCCCTGCAGTAGCAGATGTTTTTCAGAGGAACCCTATCCCTAATTGAATGTCTTGTAGAGAGCACTCCAATTACAGTACTTCGTCTGTCGGATGAGACGTTAAGCCCTGGTCTCCTTGGCGCATTTTGTAAAGAGTTGGCTAATGCCGACGCCGGGTTTCTATCCACTCTTCCTCTCTTACCTATCCCCTATGGTGCAAATGACCTTAGCCGTCGGTCGCCTCTCCAAAAATCCAATCCAACTTCCCTAGCTTACAATTAGTCTATACTTTGCCTGATGTCCGTCATACGTCTTCCAGCCCACGTGATGGTACTTACGAGATATGTGAATGCATTCACGTTCTCCCATTTCTCTCACCAATTATTTCCCCATTCAGGTGTAAAACCATGAATAGCGCTCTCTTGCGTGGTGGTTACGTCTTGTCGAGTGATGGGTGAGCGGGAGAATAGGACTAATAGTCATTATTAGTCAAATTATCGTTAATCCGACCACAAATCAACGTCTTCATCCCTGTCTGATTTCCTTCGTAAAAAAGGGGGTTGGGACTTCGAGATGGATTTCTGGGATCTCGACGTCCTGGTAATCAAATTCGAAAAAAGTCTTCTTACCTTACCACCACCTCCTTCCACCAAAAACTTCGGCGATTATAGGCAACCTAACCCAGTAGGAAGCCCGAGAATGATTCAATATGCTATTTCCAAATGTTTTCGTATCACACAACCATTTAATGTGCATTTAAGAGACCTCTATTTTTCTATTGATATTCGCCGAGAGATGTTTCGGGTACTATCGCGTTAATCTAGGTGTGGAACGCATTTACCATGCAAAAAAAACAACCAACTGCAAAGCCATTGCATGGAACATCGTGAGAATTCTTTCTTCAAAACACATACGTAATGGTAATTACTTCACGATGTCAGAAATATTAGAGGAATCTAACTTCTAACTTTCCATTTTTTGTCTTTCGAAAGAATATTTTTATAAAGAGAAAAATGAGTAACTACTGCTGGTGCTATGATTCTGTTGTTTACATACTTCGTCGTTATTAGAGCTAAAAATTGAATTACACCCCAGTCAGCACAAAGAAACAGATACTTTAAATTTATTAGAAATGTACATAAATATCTGGCAAACTGTTCACTTGATTGCGAGTTATTGAGGTAAGCTTTGAAGAAGTAGCGAATAGCGAATACGAATACGGCAAAAACTACGTAATATATTCCTTTAGAGTGACAGTTGTGATTAACAAACAATAATTTTCTATACTCAAATCGAAAATCCAAACAGAAACGTAATTGTAATGACGAATTAGTGCAAAACGAGCAATTGCTCAACTATTACCATTTGAATACGTGCAAATAAACTGCTGAATAGGTAGCGGCGCGTAGCAACGAATAACAGCGCCGGAAGTGAAACTCGATTTCCTTGAGAAGCATAAGTGGCGCCGCTCGATTCTTTGCAATACATTTGAATCCGACTGTACAATGGCAGATGCACTAGATCGACACTACTCGTTCAAAGGGAAGAGGATGAAAATAGGCTGCAGGCTTTGAAGATGGGGATGTGGACGAGAGTGAAGAAGGTGAGATGATGCTGAAGTAAGGGCGTGATGGAGAGAAAAATTGGAACATATTCGAAGGAGGTAGAGTAGGAGGTTGGAACTGATAATGAGTGGAGAGGGGTTACTGAAAGCCGCGTTACTAGGAGGGAGGGGTATGTTGGGTTGGCGGAGCGGGTGAAGGAAGAGAATATGGATGGAATGAGGTACGGATGGAATGGTTTGGAGACGGGGACCGCTGGCTGTTAAAGATTAGTGGAGTAGTTCTTACTTCCATCTAAATCTGCCTTCACTTATAACAGAAAGAAATAATAAAATGCACAGGAAAGCTGCGCAATCCGTTAAAAACTGCCACGGACGAAGATGTAGGGCGAATTGCTCGAACGCAATTTATTGGTTGTAGGGCGTCGTTGTTCACTTATCGGGTGCGGCGACAACCTGCCACCTCACTTCCGTTTGCCAGAAAGCTCTTCTGCCGCTGACTTACGCGATAGCGGTTACGAATCGGTGAGATGTGTTCGCCGGATCGAAAGGTAACGCAGGAACGGGAGGTCTCAAAACAAAGGTGTATCGAAAACTAAAGGTGTATCGCAAAGGAGTATCGATATATATATTGCCTATGAGGTATTTATGGGTGCTATTATTTGTTCTAAAAAATATCTGAATAAAATAATCGTGATAAGAAATGAAATCTCGAATAATTATTTATTCGTTAAAAAACAGTTCAAAATATTTTTCCTCGCTCAATTTCCTCTTGAGCGATTTTAAATTATGGAGTATTAGTATGCCAGTTAATATTAATTGTTCGACAAGCAATATCTAATACAAATGTTTTTATACCGAAAAATATGCTGAGTACAAGTACGAAGGTTCCCGGATCTCCCAGCTAGAGCCATTGCATGTGGCGATTTATTTACTGCGTTTGAACTCAGGGGACCGTGAAACTACGGCTATAAAAGGAACAAATTATTTTGCATTTCTGTGGTCGGTGAGTGCCGCGCACCGAAATTTGCAAAAACATTTCTTCTTTCACAGCTGAAAATAATTAAATGAACCTCATATTATGTTCAATTAGCTAATAATGAGTTTAAACTCAGCCACCAAGGTTATGGATTACCTATTGAGGAAAAATATAAAATATGCCATTTTAAATACATTCCGGGTGTCAAACATCCAGGCAACCGTATTAAAGGGTTAAAATGGCTTTTCTTTCATAATGTCAATGAAAGAGATTTCAGTCCTATGTTGCTGTTAAAGTGAAAAAAGGCGGCTATTTTGTAGTGATTCAACCTAACTAAAGTTAGGTTGTCGAAGTTAAAGGTTAGATACTCTGATGTGATCTTTATAATTTTGTATAAGTGGCAGGTGGTTAATCTGCATTTATCTGTGTAGTGATGAAGGTAGAATTGTACACGTATATGCTGATGTGATGTTCTCATAACCATTTTAATTCTGTTTTTTATATTAAAAGATTTATGTCATAAATATTCTGATAACATCTTTCTCCTGGCCTGAAAATTTTTTAGAAATGCAGAATGTTGCTTCATCTTGCTGACTTGTGCGTTTGCATCTAAAAGATCGCTTTAAGCCCTAGTATTTTACATCAAGTAAGTATTTAATAGCGTTTTAGTGACAAGAGGCATTGGTCGTTGGTTTGGTCCGACATTGTTACATCTAGAATGCATAATGAATTTTATTTGTGTTAAAATCTTTCTTCAAAGTTCCCTGGTTTTCTTGAATTGCAGAAGATACAATTATTTAATTTTTTGTAGTATCGGCGTTTTGATGTTGTCCACTCGGCCCTCGTGGCAAATCATACCTAGGTAATAATCATATATACGATTGATGGTGATTTTATTGAGTATGAGTTATTATGAAGATGACAGTAGTAAGGGGAGTGCGTAGAATTGAAGATGCACTAACAATTTATTGTACTGTCGGTATTTGTATCACATTTTTGGTCCGATAACAGCGTATTTCTAAATATGTTGGTTTCTTACCATGACTGTAACCGAGCATCATCACTACTAATCCGCGTAGAATCATGACAAAAACGTTTTTTATCCCCGGGGGAAAACGTTGTAAAACAGAATAATCCTGTTTCATCACGGCTGAATACGTTTTAAGAACGAATACTCACTTTGCTGAACAGACAGAAAACGAAAAAACACGTTTTGAAAATGTATTGTGAACTTTCAACAAAACGTATTAGAAACGTGAGGTTAACCAAAAGTGGTGTAAATTTTTACCATTCCATGTTATGTGGGTAAGCTTAGGACACTGTCGATATTAAAGGTTATCGTCAATCTAAGCTGATTTGAATGCGTATTGGAAGAAGTATTTCATGAGTAAAAAAAGGTGCAAGACGTATAACATCATTTGGTTATTGATTGATATAAATAGGTCATTCATAATATCTCTGAATTCATGTCATACATTAAAATAAACAATAACCATGCCTCAGACATTTCTTGTTTTTACCAGAACGGTTTATTTCATTACATTGTAGTAACTAATGAATCTCATCAGGGTATATGTACCAGTAGTAGTAGTTTCATTCATGGTGGAAATTATCAAAGTATATTTAACTCCACCGATGCTTCCACCATCAGCCATCGCTAAATTACAGCTGTTTTAATTTTGAATTACTAGTTCCCTCACGTTAGTCCTCTAACCAGTGGGACGAACAGAGCAATCTGGTAATCACCTGAGGGACATTATCAAGAGACATTCACCCATAAAACCGCTCTTATTTAACTGCATTTACCCTCCGCTGACAAAATACAATCAATTTCAGCATATCTCATGAACGAATTATGCGTCCACTGATGGGAATTTATCAGCTGTAGGAAAAGCTGTTGTAGTAGTTGATGCACTTGGTGCTTCATATGATGTCTTCAGCATTCCCGTTGCTGTGAACATTTTAAATATCCCGGTACCTTTACACAATTGCCATTCATATCTGCAATCACTGTATTTTGTTACCACCTTAACATTAAAATCAGAGAGGCACAAACGTTTACTTGACTACTTACAGTTAATATGCTCTTTGATTAGTTGGTGTTCTCAGATATTCGTGTGACGAACAGGAAATAATTTCCCAGTTCCTTCGTAAATCGACATCGTTGGACTCAATCAAAATATTGATCAAAAAGGTCTCTAAATCTATTTTTCAGCTTTTGATTAAAAAGATATTTTTCACTCTTTCATTTCAAGAAGAAATGATGATAATATTTCCTCCGGCTCGTCTAATGTGTTTCGCCGACACTGCCGATCTGTATAAACACATGTGGCAGTAACATTCAGGTCTTCATTCGATGTTATTTAAAATTCAGGCGATTGAATTATTGTTTTCTGCATTATTGCTTGACAAATAATCTATTTATGTGTAGTCTTTTCATAAACGTACACGTTAGACTATTGACAGGTTGATGGAGCGACAACTGTGTATGATTAAAGAACTGCACCTGTAAAAACGCAATTCTTGTCTACTAATTTTCTAATTTACGAACTCTTTTCCTTACTTTGGTATTAAATAACTACTCCGTCACTTTAAGCAGCACAGAAGCTATCCTATCGTCATAGTTGAGAGAAAAAACTAGCAAAATATGCCTTCACCATTGTGGTAGATGGATTCTTCTTTACTTTTGCTCTGTGAATTGGAAGTTACATCAGGTGACTCCCATTTATGAGAAAAACCACTAAATTGTCACATAATACGTATCTTAATGTTGCATTATAGCACCAAAATGAACGGCTTGCAGGAAAAGCTCCGCTAAACTTAACTAACTTCGTTAATCCCACTTGAGGTTACACTATCTCCAACCTTTCCTTGATAAATATTGTACAAAAGCTCTTCCCGAACTGCGAGGTGGTCGAGCTCACATTCTCTATTTTTTTACTGATTGGCTACACTTTCTAATTCAAATTATTTCTAATTCAAAAATAAATTATGTGACATGAAAAGCTATTGTCTCAACACCGGTTAGCCTAAACTATCCGTCGATGAAGTAGAGCAGGCCGTTTTCCCGGTTTGCGGGTAAACGTTCTAGCAATCCGCCCATTGTGTTTTACAGCTTTTAGAGGGATCAGGTTGGGAGCCACTAGAAACTCAAAGGCTACACGCTGGGCTTAATTTTCTTGAGAAATTCAGAACAAGTATGTTTCAAAGCGACACAGAGAATATCATTTGACGCCACACTACATTTCTAGGTCCTACAGTTGCGACAAAACATGAGAGACACACTCCCAAACAGATACATACATACCAATCACGCCGTTCCCTTCCGGGGTAGGCACAGTCACATAGTTTCACTCCCAATACGTATTTGTACACCTAACTCTGCTTCAATAATTTCCTCCATGCTGACCTATCCTTGCAAATCTCCCTTGCTTCATTTACCCCCATACACTGCTTCATACACGCTCTCCTGTTGTTAGGACTCCTAATATTCCTCCTCCTAAGAATTTCCTTAACCACATTCAATAACAACTTTCCCGGCCTACCTCTCCTTCTCGCACCATTCATTCTACTCTCATATATCTGTTTCGTTATTCGACTCTCATACATCCTCTCAACATGGCCAAACCAACGAAGCACACTCCTTTCATATATGTCCATTACTGGAGCATCTAACCCACATTCATTTATTACCCACTCATTCTTGATCCTATCCATCCTACTTTTTCCGCAAACACTCTTCAGATAACTCATACCCAAGGCGTTTAGTCTACTCTTATGTCCATCCTGACATACCCATATTTCAACAACATACAACAAAGTGGGGAGAGATAGGTGTAAAAATTCGTTCTTTCCATGCACGATAAGTGACCACAATAAAAACTGAGCTTCACTCAAACACTCTTATATTGCATTTCACCATATTACCCCCAAAAACCTTTTCCTGAACACCACAACATGGCTGGTGACCTAACAGGCCCGCCCCACGCCAATATGCGGCGGCTTGCAGGGAAGTATATAGATATAGACCTATTGATGACTATTGATAATCAAAATACCTGGTAGTCCTACTTATAATGCTCTACTATTATTGCCCTACTGAATACAATGGTTATACTTTATTATTTTCCCTCACTGTTTTATCGATCATCATTTGTTATTTGAGCTAGCGACCGAAGTTTCGACGATGAAATTTAATATTTCAGTTTGTAGAATATCTCAACATTTTTGAAGTTTGATTATGAAAAATTTGTTTAATAATTATACAAATTAGATATATTCACGCCAAATATCTGCTTGAAAGAGAAACTCTAGGCCGAATCTCCGCGTTTATAGGAAAGAGGATTAAAATAGCACGCAAAGGTTAGAAATTCGAGAAGAGGATGAATAGAAGCATTAATGAAGTAGTCCGATGATGTACTTATATTTGCCACTAAAGCACATCAGTAAAATCATGAAGATCTGAAAATTGAAGTTAAATGAAGGAATGACATTGATAGTGAATAGGATGGTGGAGTAGAGAGACCCACAGCGGACCAATCTTCCTATTGGTGGCTTATGATGCATACGTGAGAAACAACCGATGTATAAAGTCACCGCCATATTCCTGCCCCCATATTTTTTCTCCGGCTCATTTCGCTGCCGTCGTGATAATTAGACCTCCTATATTCTGCCTCCGCGAAATCCCTCTCTCTTGCTACGTCAGTCAACACTTTGGGCGCCGCGGCTTGTACAGGCGAATGCAGATGAGGGGGCGCTGCAGATTGGAGTTTAGGGAAAGGGGGACAGAGTTCCATCTATTCGCTTGGATTGAGCGATAAATTTTCCCGGAGCCCTGTCACTAGTTCCGGGGATTGTCGTCCTCCGGGATTGCGCCCCATCCCTCCCTTCGCACCCTGGGTAACCACTCGACCCCCTGGGGTGCGGGAGAGAGTAAGAGGGGCTGCCGCGACCCCCCCGTGTCCGGACTAGCTTCGTCAGCGTAATTCGTTCCAGCGGGGTCGCGCGCGTCCCCGGGCATGTCGAGGAAAAACGAATTCTCATCCCCTCGCCTCTCTATGCATCCTCCTCCACACTCTCCTCCTTTCCCTTCTCCTAATATTAGGTATACATCTCGAAATCTCTATTTGACTAGGCTTTCGTGAATAAGCAGGAGGATGACCGAGGAAAGCAGGCTGCCGGGCGAGGAGAAGGCGGCGATTTTTTTTCGAGACGAATTTTTCGCGTAATAACTTCTCGCATCGCGTTTAATAAAAAAGGAGCGTAGTTTCGGGAGTAAACGACTTTCCTTTTTTGTATTCTTAAAAAGAAGAAGAGGGGGAAACTTAATCATCGGGCTGTACCGACGATAAAAACAATCTCCGTTGAAACGACCCACCCCATATCCTTCCGTAATGATGTTGCTATCTAATTGCACTGCTTTTTTTATTTAAAGAATTTCTTCCTGCTGCAGTTTATTCTCAGTTCTTTTTTAGTTGAAAATAGTTAATCGCGAAGTACATATAAAAATCCCATCATACGAGAGGAGGACATGAGAGCGAGCTAAGGACACAATGGAAAATGCCGTCCTTATTTTTCCATCAGTTCACTATAAGTGGTTCTGAGCGTTCCGATCGAGCAATTCATACGCAGTGCATTGAGAAGGAAAAATTATTTTAACATCCACCATACAGTTAAGTAGTTGGTAATTGGTGTCTAGACGCATGAAAGTAAGTCTATCGTTTTGCAAAAAATGATCCATCTAATATGGTGGTAACGCGCGCAGGTCTTGAATGGATCCATCTAATATGGTGAGGCGCGCAGGCATGAATTTTATGATTACTGCATTGCTCTTTTGAAAACGATTTAAACAGTGCATATTTCTATTTAAATAATTGCGGAACCGCAAATAAGTCAAGAGTGTAAAGACAGCAAAAGGGATTAACTTAACTTGCCAATAAACGCATTTTATTGGCTTCAATACTTCTTTTTGTCATCCTACCGGATATTCCTACCGGATTTTTCTTATTACAGTGATATTCTCAATTATGGTTTTTGAAATAGTATGTTAGGGTGAAGCACTAATCGTTATATCGAGGGATTCTGTTCAGAGATTCGGTCAAAGCGAATAATTTTTTTCTCTGTGGAACTTCACACTCACATGCACTCGCGGGCGACGCCTTAAAGATAATGCCGCGGTTAGTCTGGGAATTCTCAAAATTCGTAAACAAAGGAAACTGTCGAAATAAAGGAAGCACGTCATTGCGTTCCACGCTTGGCTTTGTTATCACTGACGGTGGCGCTAAGCACACTCTTTGGAAGGCGACTATTTCCTCATCTGACTGGCAGTCCTGAACAACAAAGGAAAATCGGGGTTAACAAACGTGGTGGACTGGCCATGCCCACGTTATAGATTCTAGGATGGGCCACCATAGCAAGTGCCCTCTTCATCTACCTCAATGTGTCACACAAAATCCTTTTGCCACAATATCATCACAGGAGAAGCTTAGATAATCTACGAGAACAGTACTACGAGAGAAATTGAGACGGAAAATGAGAAGAGGAGGAGGGTACCTGTAAAAATGGGAACTTGGAACGTTGGTTCAATGATGAGGGCTGGGAAGCAGTCAAATATTTAACTGGAAAAATGGAGATAGTATAAATTGGTGTCTTGGGGTGGTTTGAGGTGCGATGAAGATATAGTGGGGACCATTGGATTGATTGATTGGAAGATGAGTCCTTCTTGACTCTTGTACCCCTCTCAGTAGTCCCCACCCGGAGATCCGATTGGGGGGCTATTTTACCTCCGGAATATTTTAATGGGAGGAATGCCATAATGTCATGTATAGTTATAGCGTAAGGCTGCATCTTCTAGAGAGACTAATGCGGTGGTTTCCCGTTGCCTTCGCAGTACCCCGGCCGATTCAGTGAACTTTGCTATCACCCGAAGCTGTGACTGTTGATTCCGGTCAGATCTTCTTGACCAGCGCTTTAAGAAGCCTTCTGAAGATGAGAGAACAATAGAAAAGGATGAACTCGGGCCGGAGTTTCGTGACTGCTAATTAGTGAGGCGTTAGGGGAGAGGAAGGCTAAACAAAGCCGTGGGAAAAAATAACATTTTTCCTGAGTTACTGAAGAATCTAAGTAACCAGGGAAGACGATCTTTCTTCGAACTTATTCGGGAGATTAGCGAGGAATGAATATGACCAGAAGATTTCGTGAAAACGTTTGTAATACCAACCCAGAGGAGGAATAAAGCGTAAGAATTTGAGAAGTCAAGAACAAACTGTTTATTTTCTCAGGTGGCAAAAGTCAACTTATAATAATTAATATTACGATTAAGGCTGAAGAGTAGAGCAAAGTAGTACTCGGGCGATAACCAGTTTTGGTTTGGGAAAGGGAGGTTAACTCGGGATGCGATTGTGGTGAAGAGAACTCTCATTGAACGAAACATGCAGCATCGTCATGAAGTTTTCTCTTGCTTTTTGGGATTCGAGAAAGCGCTCGACGTAGTCAATTTTAACACAATAATGGGGATACTCGGGACTATGGAATATATGGGCAAAATAGGAGACTTATACGTAGATCAGAGGCAAGAGGGCTGATGGTGAATCGAGATGATCAGATACAGGTCGCGGGGTTACGCAAAGGTTCCCGTTGACGTCTTTGCTTTTTAACTTATATTCCATGGGGGCAGTAAGATTGGCATTGGAAGAGGTGGATGAGTGATTGAAAGCAGGAGGAGATAAAGGGAAATATGTTGGGTATGTGGGGAAGGGAAAGAAAGGGAATAGGTTTTATAAGCGGGTTGAAAGAGGGAGGAGACAAGGAACATCTGTGAAAATCTGGAAGATTTTTTCTGACTATTAAACTTACCGTAACCCGGAAAATTAATGAAATAATAATTTTATAATGAATCAACTTTTATTGACTCAGATGAAAGTCGCAGTTATTTGAATCCATTCCGTAGGTTATGTAGTCTAAAATATCATTTGCTAACCTTGTGTAGGACATTTGCAAGGTTGCTGTGTAATTGAATATCCGATTTTTGACATGCCCTTCAGCGTCCGGCAGTCTAAATAAAGTCATATAATAAAATAAAATAAAGGAAATTTGCTGCGCGGGACGCTGATTCCAGCCCGTTGCGTATGATGTAGTTGTTAGATGGCCTCTCATTTCTCGCTGGCCATGCTTGAACTTCGACTACGGCTGCATCTGCTCGTTGGGGCTGTGGGAGATTCACATTTCAATCGAGCTACGAATTATAATATTTCATCGCAACGGAGGCTATCAATGGCAGACACTCATTAACCCAAAGTCTACGACATTAAGCTTTGATCGATATTGCCCATAGTTACAAAAAGCACTTGTGCTCTTCGGTAACATTTTTTTTACCTGTACTACTACGCGTCTCGCCAGGCTAAGGGATCATCGGGTTATAAAAAATAAATGAAAAGTAAATTTTAACCGATACACCGAAAAAATGGTCAATTACCTATTTCTTAACGAGTACGAATAGGGTATATAAATAGCATATGAATAAGGTAAAAGTTTTCTTTCTTTACTCGCACCTTTGGTGACTAACATTAGAATTAGAACTAATCGTGACATTGACATATCACACGTCAAACGTATCCACCAACATGCATCAAGATATGGTGCAACGGCCGGATGAACTTAGAGAGGTAATTTGTTTTTCCTGTCTTCTCTATCCAAAATATTTAATTTTACATCAAATAACACATTTTCAACGATATCGGACGAGATTTGATTTGAAATTTTGTAATATCCACTTGAGTAGTTTATTCCTTCAACACGTTTCGATGCTAATGCGAACACTGAATTGTACCTGATGATGACTCATTTATTGTACTCGATGATGACGATTTAGCGTCTAAACGTGCAGAAGGAATAAATTACTCAAGTGGACCCTGTAATACTTTATTAGTTGTATTTATATTTAAAATAAAATGTTCAGGGGACAGACTTAAGATAATTTTGGCTTATGGTGGAATTGAATTTGGTAATGAAACATGTTGATACACAACATATTGATGTTGACAACGTAATGTTGATGGAACATAATTTTGACATTTAATAATGGATAAAGTTCATAAGATTTATATTGAACTTGAAACTCGCCTTTGTCCCCTTCCTATCATATCCCCAATCCACTCCCATTTGGCGACTGGAGTCATAGCATCCTCTGCCCATACTCCCCTGCGGCGGCTCGTAGCGGATATGATTGGATATTCGAGGAGGCGACCGACAGCTAAGGTCTTTTGCGTCATAGGGGATAGGTAAGGGAGGAAGAGTGGATAAAAACCCCGCGTTGGCATTAGCCTACTCTTAATACATCCGACAGACTGTACTTGAAGTGCCCTCCACAAGACACTCAAGTAGGAATCGGGTTTTCTCTGAAAGAATCCTCCTCTGCAGGGATTTGATCCCTGGCCGCCCGTATGGTTAGCCAGTACTCTAGCCACCACACCAACCCGATTCCCGCTCGTAGGGTAATATGCACTTAGATATAGATGGATAAAGTGAACAGCTGTTACCTTTGGCTCTGTATGGAAATAATATTTCTCTTTGTCTTCCTGAAAATTAGTACTCGAACATCCATATTCGATTGTAGTAAAAATTTTACATTTTTAGGGGATGTATTAAATGATAAAAGAAAATCTCACTCTATATTTGGGGTAATTTGGTGAATCAACTTCTGTTATGCATTAAGATGTATGATTTTAAATAGCAACAACCTTCTCCTTAATTGAGCCAGTAAAGCTATTGCATTGGTGACAAAATAGTAACTGCCCTAATATCAATTGACCCCGTATATAATGTATCCAGAGGTGAAGTTTTGAGATGAAAAAAGATTAAATTGTCTCTTTTAATTCAACATTTTTTCAGTTTAATTCTGAAAACCCTTTTCTATAGTATTTTTACTGAGTATATTGGATCACGCACGTTTTCTTTACATCGTAGCAACGAAAAAAGCTGCTGAAATTCTTGCGGAGATGAACAGAACATGCATAGGTTTTTAGCTGCTGAAATACGTGCTGCAGAAAGCTGCTGAAATGCGTGCGGAGATGAACAGAACATACATAGGTTTTTCGTCGTCCATACCCCGAATAAATGTCGAATGTGACTTTCTAAAGTATGAATATAAAAACGCTCTATATTCAGTTATTTATACGTGGCTGTAGACGATTGTACTTTGTGAAATTTAGACATGGGAAAAGAAAAAAGATTTCCTATTTTCCACACTTCTTGTTAAAACACCTAACCGGGTTCGATGTCACAGCATCATCTTCAGATGTCTTTGTGTTAAGTAAAGGTGCGATGGCTTTGTACATGTACGGGGCGAACACGGGGGAGGTTTTGGGATGCGGGGGGGAAGGGATCATCGGGAGGAGGGGAGAGGATTAGGTTGGATAACAAAGGGAGGACGCTACCACAGGAAAGGGTAAAAGCAACAGCGTCAAATAATAAAGATATGGGGAGAGGTACAGTAAAAAGGAGGGACAATTTGTCAGGAATAAAATCGTTAAAACCTTATGACTAAACATTTTAAACGCTGAGAATTTTTTCAAAATATGTTTGGAAAACTGAGAAACATAAACACACCATAATCTGATTCAGCGAACAATATTACTTTATGACAAGAGAAAAATTACTGTATCCCAATCGTAATCCCAATAAATGGAAATGAGCTAATTAGTGAGCAATTCTAAAAATCTGGTCAAAATGACCGGAGGATAGTGTGTACGTGGCCAAAAACCACGATAGTGGTCAAGGGTTAAATACCTACAGAAATTGTTCTCATTTTCTGTCAGAGTAAGGTTTTTGACTGCTTCCAACGTTTCGATGGAATACTCCTCCATCATCTTCAGAGCAATGATTCGCAGGATATTCTGTCTCTCTCCTCATATTTCTGTCTAATCGGAAAACAACGATTCACAAACCACCGAAAAAACTGCATGGCGATTTGGTGCGTGTGAAGGACAAATTGGGACTGAAAACATCGGGAGTTTACCGTATTCCATGTCAGTATTGGCAATATATACATTGGGGAGACAGGTAAGTTGATAGAGACCCGAATAATAGCACACAGTAGGTTAATTAGGCTGTTCCACCCAGAAAAATCTGCCTAGGCTGAACTTAGCGTATCAGAAAACCATATCATCTCTTTTGATCTGGTCTGCAAATCCAAAGGGTATTGAGAACATCTACGAAAAGAAGCCATTAAACTCTGGCTGGGAAATAACACCTTAAATCGGGACTCTGGATACATCCTAAGCTGGGAATGGAACCGTTGATTCAAAAAATAACGGAAAATAGGAGACAACAATGCCCCCCTCCCGATAGGACATGTATATTAGCGTAGACAGAATGTCCTGGGAATCATTGTAATGAGGACGATGGAGAGTAATCCATCGAAGCGTTTGCAGCAACCAAAATCCTTACTCGGACGGAAAACCGAGAACAATTTATGTATTTGTCTGCGATATCTGCCTTTTAATGGGGTTAATTGCATCCACTTCGTATTTTATAAGGTGCCACGGCGATTTATTTGCCATATGGCGATCTGTTGATTCGCCGGAATGAAAACGAGTTAAGTCGAGTGGGACATTAAAAAAAAGAAGACAAAGGTAAAGTTCCAAAAGAGGACCCGTAACGAAAAAGTTTGTGAAGGCTCCTCGGCAGAAACTATCCGAATGGGTGGCGCCCTTAAAACCACCTTCCATTATTTACAACCCATCCCTCCCTCTTTGCTCATTCGTCTTCGCCATCAAAATCCTCCTCCCCTCTGGTCGCGGTCGGCATTCAGCCGGATTCCCCGCTACGCCATCCTTCTTCCCCGGTCCATAGGGCCGCATTCAACACCCGACATCCCCCCCCCACGCCTTCTTTTCCTGAGGAGACCCCTGTTCCCCCTCTCTCTATAGTATACGAGTTCTCCTTCACACTCCTTCCACCTCCTTGGCTTCATCTTGTTTTTTTTTATTTTACGAGTCACGGTTCGGAAGAGACGGACGTAAAACGGGAAAGTAGGGAGTGTGGGGAGTAAAATGACGCCACTCACTCCGCTCCAACAGGCTTGGTTGTGGATTCCCGTCGCCATTCGACCTCTTTCGATCATTTCGATTCGACCTCTTATAAACCTAACTCCGCTCCCCATCCTCCCCCTCGCTCCTGCAATAATCCTTCCTTCGAGAGATGATTCGCGAAAGGAACGACTCATTGAAGTAGACCGGATCCGAAGGAACGGGTCGCAGAACTTCTTCGCTGGGGTAGCGAAACGCATGAAGTGACATCCTTCCCGTCATGCACCGTCCGTACTTCTGTCGTACGCATTATGGTCCGTAGGATGGTAGGCTGTATTCTGAATGTCAATGCACGTCCCTAATGTGGTAATCCGTAGTTTCTAACGTTATCACTTAACAGTGGTAGCGCTGGTATCGGATGAGATTCTGGAAAATAAAGAATAAATGTCATCAAAAATAGACTAAGATTGCGGTAAATTAGATGATTTTGCTTGAATGGTTGCGCAGAAAAATATATCATTTGCTAAAAAAACATTTCGAAAGCCTCAAAACGGCATAGGAACACGGTATTCCTTATTTCATTTGCTGGCTCTTTACTTGTTCGTCACGGTACCCTGGGGAGGGGGGTTAGGGTAACACGGTAACGCTTTGACCCATTCACACAACAATCGTCCGTCCGATGGTAGTCTGAACAAAGCATCAGAATGTAGTTTTTTGGTTGATTATCTTGGGAAGAAACCAACTACTAAGATCGTTTTAGACCAATAAGCAGATTTCCTAAGGGAAAGGTAACTTAAGACGTAGAGTAGGGTGGAGAGAAACCCGGCTTCGGCATTTCCATGGGGGCCTATTTGGAAACTTGGCTTACGTTCTGTCAGAACCTCTTCACCTTCTATCAAGTGCACACTCTTCGTTTAACATTACATGTTCACACCACCATTGTGTTTGTCAATTTTATGTGTTCCTATCCACTTTCTTCCTTCCTTTCTGTTTGAATATTTATGTACACATATATAACAGAAAGGTAGACAGAAATGAGATAGAAACACATAAAATTGACGAATACAATGGTGGTGTGAAGATATGTAATGATGGCCGATTCCAAGCAGAAAAAATTCGACTGGACCGGGAATCGAACCACGGACCTTTGAATTTCGCGTTCAATGCTCAGACCACCAAGCTACCCAGTCTACTAAGAATCCACTGGAATCGGCGGGGGGTTTATAGGAACACACTCCCCAAGGCATGACCCACGAGAGTGGCCAATAGATGGCGCGCGGGCTGCTTTTCACCCACCGGCAGAGAGAGAATGACATACACAGAAGGCGAAATGAAAGAATAACTCAAGCACACAGACAGTGGTGAAAGATATAGAACAGGTGTTTCGGGGTACGCTAACCCAAGTAGGAAATGAGCCGTTCAGGTCATACAATCGTTCGTTCATTCACTCACACCGCTCAGCGGCAAATACATACAAATAATGGTTCAAACGGAAAGGTAGAAAGAAAGTGGATAGGAACACATAAAATTGACGAACACAATGGTGGTGTGAAGATGTAATGATGGCCGATTCCGAGCAGAAAAAATTCGACTGGACCGGAAATCGAACCACGGACCTTTGGATTTCGCGTCCAATGCCATCATTCTCATCTCACTCACCATCCTCCACGCCCTCCCCGCTGATGCCTCCAATACAGAACTAAGAACTACTGAGATGTCAATAATCTGGTTCTGCATAGCTTTTCCCCCCCTGGACTCAATATTCTTCATTAACTCTCTGCTTCTTTAAATTCTCACTAACTCCTCTGTTTCTTGCCCCCCCCCCCCATTCCCATAATCAACCAACCCTGTTTAGCCTGTCTTTCCCTACACCCTACCTGTCACCGCCCCTCCATTACATTGTTGCTACTCCCGTTCCTTCCCTGTTCTAGTCACCTCCCAGTCCCCTTTCATTATTTTGTTGTAACTTTTCCCTCTGTTCAGTCAGCCAGGCCAAGGATCATTAACCTCCCTGATCACTCTGTTACTTAGTTGCTTCTCTCCCCCCCTCCACATGCCTTTCCAGTTCTAGGCGCTTCCCAGTCCCCTATCATCATAACTTTGTATCAACCTTCCCCCTGCCCCATCAGCCAGGCCCAGTATTGTAAACCTTCCCAGTCCCCCCTCTCATAACCTCCTCTCTCCTACCCTCATTGGAGTAGTGCATTCTCTCTGTGACTGAGGAAGGGCTAACAAGAAGTTAGTGGGGTTTATTGAGTCCTGGCGGAGAGAAAGCATGGAAAAAATAAATACAAGAGGACTCAAGATCTTGTAGTTGGAGTGGGAAGGAGGAAGGGAGGCGAGAATACCAACCTTAAAAATATTATTAAATGTGGAGTTGTGGGAAGAAACGTGGGTGGCGACAGGGAGGGAAACAGAAATTGAAGGTGGTTCATTGCAACTAGAGCGGTGGCCATTCATGCGGATGTTAAGCGGAGTCATGGTCAAACCAATGTAAAAGCAGGGCATACTTGGCAAAGGAGGATATAAACAACGTTATGGGAAACGCAAGAGAGTGAGGGGGCGGAAGGAAGATGAACGGCAAGGAATTTATCAGGCAGAGGCTGGGTGATAAGGATGCCGCAAGTTTTGCAACGCGGGCGATTGCAAGGCGTCGGAAGGGATTTAGAAGTGCTGGAGATTGGTTTAGAAAGAGGTTTAGTAATTTTAAAGAGGGGGGAGAGGTTGGGGTGGCGTCTAAAAGTTTGCAGGGGAAAACAGCGAGGGAAAATTTTGGAGGTGGTAAGGTTGTCAAAGAGGATGGGGTAGAGGTTTTTGATTATACGACGGATGTAGTGAACTCCAGGGAAATAGGTGGTACAGAGGGAGATTTGATCACGAGGACACTTATTAAGAGAGAGAGATTTAGAAGAAGAGGGTCGTTGTAGGATTTTTTTCTGAAGAAGACGCTCAGGGTAGCCTCTGCGAAGGAGGGATTCGGGGTTGTAGCAGATTCGGTGACCACGGATAGAGAGGGAAAAGGGGAGGGATCGTTTAGTATGGGAGGGGTGGCAACTGTTAAAATGGAGATATTGTTGCTTTTTAGTAGGCTTGAGATGGACAGAAGTGTGAAATTTAAGGTTACTGAGGGAGATGTCTACATCAAGAAAGGTGATGTGTGCCCCTTCCATTACTGATAACCCTACTTCCCTGGCAGCTAAATTTCTCCCCCAGTGCAAGTGTGAGCTGTCCATGTTTGACGGTGATACGGTCTTCTTGATTTTTTCCGCAGTTCTTTGTTGTGATTTAGCGTAAAGTGATCCTCAAGATGAATTAATTTATTTTTGATCTTTACATTTCAGCATTATCCAGACATATCCTTATTTTGCCTGGATTACCTCTTCATCAGCATAGCTTATGTTAGCATGAGTATTCTTATTTGAATAGCTCCTAATATGCTGATGAAGTTGGTTGTTCTTGTAGAGGATTTGCGCAGGGAAATCAAGGATGGATGCTCACAATGAATCAAAGTATATTAAGATGCATACAGATACAACTGCTTGGCAGGCGAGGTGGGAAGGAAGTGACACGCAAGTCTCGTTACGACAAGAAACGACTCGTACCGAAAGTACGGGCGCAACGCCACGCAGTGGTAGTTCACGGAACTATGTAGAGCAGAGGCGCGTATGATGAATACTATTAAGCTCTGCCCACTACAGTTCTAAAGTGAACATGCATTTTTCTCCATGATAGCGTCTCCTCTGCTACATTTTGGACTGGAGATGAGAACGTCTTGTCGAGAAAACCTTCGGTGGCAATTCGCGCTGGGCGTAGATGATTTGGTGGTGGGACTAAAACGCCTACCCTCCTGTCTGAAGATCCGAGTTTAAACTTCGTTCGACGCACCGATCGTTTTCGTGGCGAACTTCATCTCCATGATGCATTCATCTCGACTAAATGCTTTGATTGATTGCCGCGTCGCGAGAACGAACCATCTCAACCACTCCCATGCTTGAATGGAACCTTTTTAAGGGACTAAATTTGGTCTAAAGAATCTTAGGGAACGTTAATGGTTCTACTTTTCCCGACCATCGATATTTACAGATATTTATTCATTAATTTTCATAAATATTTCCTCTTGTTTAGTAATATAGTCATAGTCAATTGATCTTTTTTAACTCCCCGATTGTAATAGATGCATTTTATGTTTATTTTAATATATGATGATTGAATAAACTATGTAAACTGGCTGTAATATTGTAAAACCACTTTTTGGCTGAAAATAATAATGAATATTGATACAAAAACATGCCAACCTCAATGAATGGACAATTATATGTAAAATCCCTAAAAAATTTTTTGCCCTATTCTTCGATTGTGGAGCGATTGACTAAGTACTCTGCGTTTTTTCTCTGCTGGCTTGCCTCGGAAAAATAAACGTTAAAAATGAATAAATCTATTATAATGAATTTTGGAGCTGACAATATTTATCGCACTAAAGTATGATCATAGAATACCGTGAAGAGAACGAATCATTTGACTCGCTCATTTTTTTGCAGAGAAGCATGAAAGGGTGGAATACTGTGAAAGAACGAAACTACCCATCGCCAATGCTTTCTTCCTTCCCCCACTATAACATCTTAAGTCGTCAACGCTCCCCCGTTTCCCCGAAGATAACTCGCATCTCTAAGGAGGGTGGTTGGTGATAGCCTTGTCCCCGGCAGGCTGTGATTGAGAGCGGGGTCCCGCCTCCTCGCTTCGCAACCCTTGCCCAGGGTACGGGAGGAGGAAGAACCCTGGGGCACTCACCGTTTTATTTCCTCACTTTCCCACACCTTCATACCCCAGTCCCTCTCTCGGCTTTCCCCCGGCGTCCGCCAAATTACCCCCGACCCACCCTTTCTCCGGCCGTGAGTGACTCTGAAGGGGGGGAGGGGGCGAGGGAGGGTCGTCTTCTACCCAATGCATACGCCATATACATACAAAGAGCCGCGTCTAAGCCATCAGCTTGGTGGTCCGGGAAACTTTTTCTCCCGTGTCCCTTGGGACTCCTCTTAAAGAGAATGCTGGAGAAGATTTTTTTAAACCGAAAAAGAGAAGACTTAAATTTTAAGCAGGGCTCGGATAGGATCACTTAGTTTAGTGAACCCTTTAGATGAACATTTTTTTTAATGTGTCCAAGATGGGGAAACGCCAAGGACATAAATTACAGCAAACGTGTAGGTTATTTTTGAAAGGGCAAAATAGACAAATTTCCCAAATAGATCGGATGAAGAATCCGGCGTCTATGAGTGCTCATTTAAATAATAGCTCAGGTTATTTTTTAAAAATCTATGATCACATTTCATTTTAGTGTAGCCATTTTATGCGGTGAAACTCGCTGTGCAAGCAATAGAAGAAATGCTGCAGGATCAATATTTTACATATTTGGAGAGAAATATTCTTTAGCGGGACCTGAAAAACACTGCTTGCGTGAAGAAACTGGCGATAGCATTGTAATGCATCACGCTCGTTCTCTTGCAGTCTTCTTTTATTTGGTATATTAAAATTAGTAATTCTGCTCGTACGAAGTCGAGATAAACGCTATAGGGAAGAAAATATAACAAAAATTGTTATTCTTTCAACCATATTTTGTTTCCCTTTCAAATTTGTGAATTATTTTTAAAAATATTCGAAATATTCTCCAAATAACTCGTTTTTGGTGAACCGTCTCCTTTAACATTCGACGAACGATCGACTGCATTGTTGAAACCGAGGCACATATGGGAAAATATAGGCGTATAATGAATCAATCTGGAAATTCTGCTATGAGGAAAGCATGGCCTAAGCGATGTAAAAATAATTTAACTTACTCTCAGGAAAAATAGATGCATGGAATGTAGTTGAATGAATAATAATGGTATAGGCAACTGGGCAGTAGCATTATGTTGGACTGCTGTACCCAGTTTTTTTATTAAATACGATTCGGAATTGTAATTTAAAGATTGGAACTATGTCCCAATCGATTTACTACAAACTGAGGTATAATAATAGGTTTTTTTAATACTAGTTATTTATCATTACATTTACTATAAGATCAGAAATATGATCTGAAGACCACTAACCAATAATAAAAACTTTATATTCAATTTTTGAGATCAACAAATTTATTAAACCAAAATAAACTTGTGATTTAACTTCATTAATTTAAGTTTACACTACTGTTGCTACTCCCCCGACTGCCAACATTTTTGTATTTGTCTGCTTATGACTTGGGTTTCCCTGCACATTTTCCGAAATTTATACAAAAATTATAGTTGAATATGTGATGCACTATCCGTTTGATATTACTCGCGTCAGGATATTTAAAAACCAACGTTTCTTCTTTGCTGAGGACCTCGTTTCGAGTTCGCTTGATATATTTCTTTTAGTTATCAATTTCTAATCTTTTACATGGAATAAAAATTTACTAATAAATCGATAAAGAATATCATTTATCTAGTGGTTCAATTTTATCGGACCGCTCTTCATCCAAAAGGCATTAATGCTTGCTTTTGCATACATTCTGCATGCTAAACTCGAAGGTGATCTACACAGACGGGATTAAACTATGAAACGGCAGCTGAAAATAGGATTTTAGTTTCAGCTGTAGGATGCGATGTATTTACGCATCTCCAATTGCATCTTTGATGCATAATTTTACAAGTAGTCAAATCTATCTTGCAAGTTTAAGGAAGCATGGGGAATAGAATTGGTCCCTGACCCTGAATGGCCCCGAATTTTACGCTACTCAATTTTACGCAGGGCTCATAACTAGGTGACCTAAACCATTTTCGGACGTGAAACCAACCATCTGATTCATGAACTTGATTTATATCACGTCATATCGTTCTCACAAGTTTTTTATCTGTAATGTTGAGTATAATTAACTCATAATGATGTTGCGACCTGGATATTGGCAGTCGAATTATCTCTTCCAGAAGGAGACAATTGTTTACCTCTATGCATTCGCTTGATTTCTCTTTGTATATGCCTGCATAGTTATTTGGCAGAGTTCAGAATAATGGTTTATTCATCCACAAGTCTGTGGAATTCTGAAATCCTTACGGATTTCGCTGTTTAGGAACTGTTGAAGGACACTCTTAACAGTCGTCAGATCAATAAACACCCCGAGGTCTTATTTCATGTGCGTCTTCAAACTCTTTTTCTTGTAAAGGGTTTAGCTTTCTTACATTTTATCTTCAAAAGTTAAAGTTTCTCATGAAGTGGGCGAATAATCAAATGTAAGATTTTCTCGGACGCGAAGTCGGGTCATTAACGGTGGATGCGTATGGTGATGTATGAAGCCCGTGCACCAATAGCCTTAGCGCCATCCATCTGCGACTTTACCCGCAACTTCCTTCCTTCACGAGACATGATAATATTCTTGTTTGGCTGTTAGAGATGCACGATTGCGTTCGTTTAGTTATTCAAAAAAATATTCGATTTAAATATACTCTCATTTTCCTTTCAAAATCTCTTTGTGATTATTCGTTCCTCGACACTAAGGGAAAAAATCCACTCATGCTTAAGAA
The DNA here is from genome assembly GCA_963169105.1 of Ceriagrion tenellum. NCBI lineage: Eukaryota > Metazoa > Arthropoda > Insecta > Odonata > Coenagrionidae > Ceriagrion > Ceriagrion tenellum. The sequence continues at coordinate 6,602,568 of OY720641.1, read as the reverse complement.
TAGAGGAAAACAACTGTTTCGAACTGGAAGAAATGGAAACTCAACCACCAATGTCCATGTCACAACAGTTATACGACTACTTTAGGAATCAACCGTCAACCAATTTAAAATAAAATTACCTACATTGAATTTGTGAACTAAATAAATGCAAGCCCGTAATAATCAAAAGTTATCAAAAAATACCCAATTTTCTCATATTTTCTTGTATACTCAAAACGATATGAAATTCTTTTTGTTCGGTCGCAGCTATTTTTGTAACGGAGCCACCAAAGGGCAGTCTAGTTTGCCTTGAGACGTCCTAGAAGGGTTTATACTAAAAGTGTGGAACGTGTCAAAATTGTATTTTCCTTCATGGCATATGACTTGTCTGCTCCAATTAAAAAAGTAAGAACATTTCGTTTTGGTGAATACCATCCGATTCGGACTGGGAAACTCACGAAATACTTCCTCTCCACCCAACCTCTTGGTGGCTTGGAGTAGAATAGCTTACTTCCAGTTGTGGTATAAAATGGCAGCTGAGAGCTGCAACCTTCACTTGGCAGGTTTAAGAGAATTCAAGCAGCATTTATATTCTCTCTCACGGTATACTCCTCAAGTTTAGTGGCATTATTTCTCAGCAAAGTAAAGTTTTCTTCAGTTTTTATAGCTTCGATTTCATTTATGTATTTCCCACAGCGCCACACAATGCGCAAAACCGTAAGTGGTGACAAGTTCCCTCAGGCAGGCCTCGAACCCGCGACCCGTTTAGCAGGCGAGGACTTAAAGGCTAGGATCGGAAAGCAGTATATGCTCACAGCAATGCCATATGATGATTATTTATTAAATTACTTATATTTTCCCTTGCATCCAAGATGCTGTTTTTGATCACGTGACTTTCCGTTCAATTTTTGTGAACCTTCGACAGTGAACTATTAACGTCTGCGGCTGAAGGATATTCGTGTGGATTTTACATCTGAGTTTTCAAAGTAGTTTTTGGTCCAGTGTATTACCTACATATGAAAAGTGAAGTGTAATCATGTTTCTAAATGATATGACATTCTTTTTGTTCTTTTACGGCTATTTTTGGAACTCTATAGATGCGACACCAACTCCTTGGTTGTTTCAATTTGGTTGCTGTGAGAATGAAACTCGGAAACGTAGAATTGAGACATGGTGCTTAAGTTGGACATTTCGTATCACCACGGTAGTGACGTGAATTTTTGGAACATGACTTGTGACGTCGGTCTCTGGAACCGATTAGCAATTTCTAGTGTTTTAAATAGATGATCAGTTATTCATCAGTTCGATGATTATCAATTTTTTTCTTGAATGAGATCTCGCTCAACAGATCTCTTGATGGCAGCAACAACCGTGAACAAAAAAATATTTATTCAACATTTTCAACAACAAGATTCTTATGCTCGTAATTATATTTAGGCTATGCAGTAAATATGTGTTGACTAGGACATTGTTTTTTTCTCATAATAGCAAAATTGTCGTTACAAGGTATTGGTTAATGAAAAAGCATTCATTTCCATAATATCTCAGAAATTAACTATCCGCCTTTTTAGCATATCATCTTTGACGTAGCACAAAAATGTAGGTAGATTTTACTGACACGAGAAGTGACGCACGGTTACACCAAAAATAGTTATACGTGGCGATATGCGATATTTTTTGGCTCGTATATCGGAGGAGTGGCATAAAATAGGAGACAACTGAAGAGCATGAGGTGCGAAATTTCATACTTTACCTGCGTCATTAGAAATATTATATCTTCCACCAGGGTTTATTGAGCGAATTTCAACCCTTGGTGTACCCATGCGAGTGACTTCGTACCACATCATTTGTTAAATGCAATGATTGCGAAATTATATCTTCCGTCTGTGATACCAGGCACCATTCTAGGGTTAAGAATACTCATTTCTTTATAAAAAAAATATATTCTCTTTAATGCCTGCCACTACTTGGCTCTCTACTTGCCAGGATGGAACGTATTACAATCAATATGGATTGCGCGTTAATTGCTAAAGCCCTTTTCACTCTATTAGTACCTTTATCTACCTACTCTGTGGTTTTTGTTCGACCCAAACCTGGAAGTAGGAGTATAACAGGGCATGGTTTAAGGAAACGACGACCATCCGACAATAGGCAAGACTCCTGGGTCACTCCCGACCAAACGGACGAAATCCTCAAATAAGGGCCGCACCTTATACCGGTCGAGAACGGAGATCGAATCCAATTGCTTTCGTTTCAGCCTTCGCTCTACTCTGGAGATAGAGAGGCCTACATTTTTTTCAATGACCTGCCTTCTCTGAAACGAATCTACACCACGAGCAATTCGGTGTCCAGTGTGTACGTGGGGCCTGGACGAAACTCCCAGGGGGATGCAGACAGAGGCGGACCCTCACGTAAAGACTCGTTTAAAGGTCGACCCACCTCATTACGACGTCGATATCATTTTATTCATATTTCATCCCCACTTGTAGGAAAAATTGCCTCTACCCGATGCGAAACTATGGTATGTTTCCTTTACGCACAAATTCATTTCATTTTTTGAGCCCTTACTTGAGGATTATTGGAACCGTAACTCTGAACAATAGAATGGAACACTCGTAATCTTTATTTTTATATTTGAGATTGCCCCCATAACAGCATATTTTTTGTTCAAGGCAATGAAATTGTTTTATATTATGAGTGGTAATATGCCAATTGTTTCTGGCGGAACAATTAAGTTTTATTTGAGATGGGGAAATGTTCAACTTTTCAAGCCAAACTTAAACATTTTCAAGCGTACTATAATAAATACGAAGATTTGTTAAGTATTTCTACAGTTGGTTAAGTTCTGGGTATTGGCTGAGAAAGATAATGTTAGATTTTTCTGAAATATTATGTACTATTCTGTTCTAAAAGTTAGTGCTATTTGGTAAAGCTAGTGGCATAATCATTATTGCATTGTCAATTAAATTACTTTTATATGTACAAGATGGTTATGTTAAATATTAGGTACCATAACATGTTTTATGTTGGCAATGTTAATGTTTTTATATGAGGGTTGCCTCATCACAATGTATTCCTTAAAGGCAACCTTAGCTTTCATGTGGATGAAATATAAATTCAGCGTTTCCAGTGATTGTTGTTGAAAGCGATAAATTTACTTTGCTATAACTGAACTACACAATTGTTTAAATGTCACAAATAAAGGAGAGACCCGCGCTCCGAAGCACTCTTTTATTAGGATGTAGAAAATTTGCAGTAATGAGTAAATTAAGGCTTAGTGCTGCATTCATTATTTTTTTAAGTTCATTTAAATGCTCCTTCGCGCTAAACCCGGTAGGACAAAGCGTTTAACCGAAGCGGTTACCACGTCCTGTAAACCAGTAACTATACTGACTCCCGCTTCCATTGCTAATCGGTAGGATTTGATATCATGATATTTTGACGAACTGAAGGACAGGCATAATTATCTACAGGCTTAAAACAATTGACAAAATATATCAAATGCTTAGTGTTGATGTACATTGAAAAATAAATGTGGTAAACAAAGTAAACAGCAGCAGATACCCTTGGCAACGCTGCCACCTTCATCAAAATTTGCCAACTATGTGCTCCCATGAAAACTGGAAGTCTATTATTAAAACCTAAATATTCGAGGAGTACTATATATGACCGAAGATTTTAAAAATATGCTACGTGTTTCAATATGTAGTGCAAATTTTTGAACAATAATATTGCGACGGAAATTGAGATAAAAAGGATAATTGAAAGAAAGGGAAGAAAAAAAAGATTCCATTGCAGCAAACATCAAGGCAATGTATTTCTGCGTTAAAATTATTCATTTTTGTACCAATATATCTTCTTTAAACGACCCATGGCTTAGTAATATTTGTTCGCCAATCGATAGTAAAAGTCTTCTTTATAATATATATATCCAAAAGAAAAGAAGGTTACCGGGCACGCCAAAATTAAAGGTTTCTCCTTAAATGGTGTCCAATAGGGGAATTGGAGAAACGGGGGGAAAATGGCATTTTTACATAAACTTTAATTTCTCATTTTACACAAACATGTTTTTGTAAGAAGGAAAAGATCCCGATATTACTTTTTGAGTCATTACCTAGTTATTGCCATATTAGAAGTCAATGTACGTTAATTCCATCGGAATGGCGATCCAGTGAGCTCTTATGGATGGGAAAAGTGCTCAATAAATGTACATTCTTGGGAAAATCTGCATATTATTGCCTTGGTTTTGTATTTCAATTGGTAACGCAGTTAATTATCAAATGTAAGATTTTTTAAGGAAATAAACAAAATATGGGATGAAACCATTGACCCGTTAGGTCGGATGGAACCTCAAGGACCGATTAGCTGGCTGATGGGCGTAACGTCGTGCCATCTGATATATACAAATGAATGTTTGTCTGCTCGTCTTCTTTGCGTTCCAATACCATTGATCAGATTACGATGAAAATTTGATGAGTGTTTGTGCGCGTGCCCGCAAAGGTTACTGAGTTATTAAATCCATTGTACAAAAGGTGGAGGGCGAGTCGTTTCAACAAATGAATGTTGGCACGCAAGCATTTCAAACAAGCGAGGAACAACAAGCAAGCAACGAAGCAGGTCATTTACGAGTTGCTCGATCACGTGCAACAGAATCATATCAGTGAGACCTAGGTAATATGTGTAAAAGATACGTAATTTATTTGTAGATAGAATAAGATTTGGTGCAGTGGTCTCTTTGTTTGTTTTTTGTGAGTCCTTGCATTTGATTTTATTGTACGCTGTGCTTTTTCCTAAAATTGGATTTTTAAGCTTGAAAATCTTAAATTTTTGTTCTACGTCAACAATGGAATATTTTATTTACTTGGAAACCGCAGAATAGGCATGGAGTGGAAACTTATGTCATCTTTTGTGTATTAAAAATTCCTGTATCGGTGCGAGGAATTCATTGGACTAGGTCTCAAATTAGTTTGAGAGTGCTTTGTATATGTGTGCCTACTATTGCGAAAGAAAAAAGGTATTGCAAGGCATGCCGGGCTCAGTGAGTACCCTAATAAAATAGTGAACGCATTGATTTTGTTTCACTTTCGTGGCTTACTTATCATTAGTTGTGCTTTACCATGTTGATGACAATTTCGTTTCTTTTTATTCATTGATTATAATTTTCTTGATGGTTCAAAATAAATACTTTTTTTAATTGTTGCATGTTTGTTTTTTGGAAGAGGTTTTCATGATATTGTTGATAAAAGAAAGAACTATTTGAGAAATATTTGGGAGAAAGACTGCAGAAATAGGAAGGGAGATGTATCGTGGTCTCAAATAAAGAAGTGTCTGGAACTTTGGAGTATAAATAATTCGTTGAAAAAAAGAGGCACGGCAATACATGGGCCTAAAACAGTTTTTAATAAAACCTTAGCGAATTTGCTGTTTCGAGCAGATTTCTTATACTCTGTCATCTTACTCGGGTCATTGCTAATCCCACAACCTACTTCTATTTGCTCACATAAGTTAACAAAGTAATGATTAGGTTCAGCTTCTTGCAAAACACTTATCAAAGTTCACAGCTACTTCTCAAATACCATAATATCACTCCACTTTTAGGGACAAACCTTTATTTGATGCATTCCTGATAACCTATCTTCATTTCAATTGATATATTGTGAAGGGAGACTTGTACCATCGATGGGTGTTTCAATATTTCTTAGTCATGGTCATTTTAAGTAAATGCATTGGTTTAAAAATTGCGAATTTTAACGATTATTTCCGTATTTTTTCAACAGCAATTATATTGATCAATTAATTAAATTTATTCTAAAATATTTAATTACATTGAGAATAATTTGAATATATTTTAGTAGGTCATATTATATGCTGTATCATAGCAACATACAAGTTTTGATTACAGCCTTACATGAGGAGTGTTATTTTCTCAGGCAATCGCAGCTAGCAACTGTTACATGCGCTTTTGCTACCAACACTGCTTTTCGCTGCATCAAAATACGAATGTGAAATTTGCTGGGACGTACAACTTTTTATTCACAAGCGCAAAAAATTGTAAAAATTGTTGACCAGAAATTGCATTGCTTGCTTCACAACTGTATAATCCCTTAAAATGTATATTTCCAGAGGTATTTTGAATATAACTCTTTAGTTATGGGAAACCTATTATTTATATATTGTTTTTGTAAGTATAAAACGGGTCGATTTTATCGAAAAATTACTCGTTACCCATGCGGGGAAGCGATCCCAAATTTTACTTAGAGAATGGTGGTTTTATAAATAAGTTTTACTCGTTATTATATCAATTTCTGAAATAGATTGATACAACTTAAGAAAACTCAGGTTTGACCGACAGTAGAGTACACATCTCTTGTATGGAACCCACTCAAGAAACGAGAGGTGATGAACTTGGAGAAGGTGCAAAGAAAAGCGGTTAGGTATATGCTAGGGAAACACAAAAAAAACAGTGGTACAGAAATGATTAAAGTACTGGGGTGGGAGAGTTTACAGGTGAGGAGGAAAAGGAGCAGGCTATGTGGGATGCATATAATAGTGACTGAGGAAAAAGCATGGGATGAAATTGAAAAGGACATAGTAAAGCCAAACTTTGTGGGGAAAAATGATCACCAGTTCAAGTAAAAGTGCCGATTACAAAGGACAAATGTAAAACAGGTCTCCTCCTTAAAGAGGTCCATACGGGAATGGAACGACCTACCAGCAAAACTATTTGAGCCCATCTCAAAAAATTAATTATTTAAAAAAAAGAGATTAAAGAAGTAGAAGTCAACCAAAGTTTATCCTTTTGACTCGGTTGTTTTTATTGTTACCACCAGGCCAATAGCCTACCTGTGACTGTTTTACTTAATATAATAATAGAAACTAAGAAGTACCTTACTGCTGATCATATCGCGTTAGATGAAATAAATTGCTTCTATTTCCGAATAAAAGACGACAAACGGACATGCTTTGATCCGTCCTGTCGAAATAAACGTATAACAGACACACGATGCCTTTCATTGATGGAGATGCCCTTTTTTGTCACGTGGCTCATGAAAATTTTTATTCGCCCCTTAAAGGCTAATATTAATGCCTGCGGGGTGGACATGTCTGCATGTGAGTCATATGCTTGAGTTTTTAAAAAGTTTTCTGTCATGTACACCTCTCAAATATGAGTACATTTTATGCATGCCATACATTGTATGGGATAATTTTTCATGTTCCCAGTTGTAATGGAGAGGGGATGGAAAGATTTCAAGGCCGTTCCCTGGGAATACGAAACGAATTGCGGGGCGATGGACAGCGGGAATAACAGAAAGGGAGAAAGTGAGTAGGAGACGCTGTTTTATCTCCATCCGAAACTAAACAAAAATTCACCGTGTAGGGAAGGAGGGATCGCAAACAGAAAATATGGAGGGAGGATGAGATGGTGTAGGACTGGAGGATAAGGGAGCGGTGGGGCTACTGGAAGGATTCCGATTGGACGAACCCGTTTCCATGGTGATACACATCCGAAACAATAACCCCTCTCTCTCTCACTCTATCTATTCCCTTTATTTTCACTTCGGCCGGAGCACGGATGTATTTCCCTCCGAAAATCAGTGGATTTCGGCGACGCACGTCTCTTTTTCCACGTTCTCGGGAGGGAGTTCCTCCCCCGCAGCTTCCCCGCGACGATCCGGGGATAATTACTTCGCTCGATAAACGTTCCGCCCTCCCCGTTTGGTGAAATGCTATTGGAACATTATGGAGGCACGCACCGAAAGGTTTTCACAAAGGTCATATTTCCCTGGGATTCCATTCCGCGGATAACATCCGGGGATATTAATCTTTTTTTTTCCGGACGAGAGGACAGGCTTTGCACGGTCCCCTCTCTCCCTACGCTCGAAACTCGATGCGAGGCCTGAATGGAAGGCCACGATAGATAACTGTCCTTATTGCGCCGCGTGAGATTTGAGCCGACATTGTGGATGGAGTGTTGCAGTTTTCGGATGCTAAGCCCCGATGTAGGTCAGCCTACCACAGTCAACAAATTCGACCTGATTCATGCAGGGACAGAATCCACCATCACCGAAGATCTCCTCAATCAGACCGCGAGCAAAAGCAGATTCAACGGCAGAGGCTCCGATGTGGTTTTGGATGAGCGGCATCAGGCGTCCCCCAAGGAAGCATCATAGGTCCCGTCGCATTGCTATTGGATTCATGCTGATAATGTCTGATCCAAAATGGCCAGCATATTTGGGAATCTCTGTGCTGGTACCGACTCGTTTCAATGGTCAAAAAATTTTAATTTCCGATAAAAAGAACGACTTGTGGCTTCTAGTTTTCCCTGAAAATTTTCTAGAATTTGTGAGAGGAATATTTGAAAAGATTATTGAATTAATTTTTCGCTATATTACACGCAGAAGTTACACTTCTGGAATATAATAATTATACTTCCTTTTTCAGCCTTGAGATACTGCTTGTGACTTGAGAATAAATTTTGATTTAATATTTTGATGACCCGATTTTAGAATATCTGGTTAAAGTTGACTGCATGATTGCTTAGGTTTCTCCTTAAGCTGGTCTTATTTGAGATTTTGGATTTAGTTCATGGTATCAGATTGTCAGTAAGTTAACATGTACTTAATTAACGGAAGAACGTAGTAAGTTTAGTTCTCATACCATTTCATTACAATTATAGGTACACTAGCGGACCCGACAGACGTTGTCCTGCCCAAATGTTGCCTTGTCAGCTATTAGCGGGTTCATCAAAAGTTTTTTCGATGAGCTATATGCTAAGTGACAATTGACATTTCGATCTTTTCGTTTCATCAAAACAACGCCAAACTACGACGCAAGTGCGACGACTTGCGCATGTATTGATATGTACGTCAAATTTAACACAGAATTCGACATCAGAGCCACCTATGGTACACAAACATAAATTATTCTCAGATGGTCAGTTATTCATGAACTTCTCAGAAGTTTTTAACGGTCAATTATTCATAAACTTATGATTTTTTTTCCTTTTAAAAATATCGGGTGAGAGGGTGGGGGGTGAAATTTTTGGGCTATGGTACCAACACCATCTACCACCTCGAGAGGGCGACGGGCTTCTCGATTTTGACCACCGACGATCGCGCGACCGGGACCGATGACCTGGTGAAACCTACAGCTCCGCGACTTGTCTTGACAAACCCTCGATGGCTACGTACAGCTTATCATCCGTCGATATTCTGTTGGAAGAAACGGCATGGACGGCCATTTGAGGAGTTGACACCTCGATGATCTTGTCTGCGAGTTCCGACAGCTTGTCTAGGGGTAACTGCGCCTGGGCAGTCAGGATTACTTGGACATGCGGGGGCAATCGCCTCAGCCACAGATGCCGGAAGAGGTTATTCGGAAGAGCGGTCGTTCCGGCGAGGGAGCGAAGATGCCGCAAGAATTAGGAAGGCTTGCGATTGCCGAGGTCCTCGTCCGACCGTAACTGGCGAACACGCTGCTCCTCAGAGGGTGACAGACCTTCTATAAGCTTCGATCGTAGAGTCGAAGAAGGATTCTGAGACGGAGGATTCGTGATTATGTCCTCAACCTCACAGGCCACGCGAGAATCTAAATGTGAGGCAACGTAATGGAACTTCGTTACCTCGCTTGTGATCTCCGGCAGCACGAACTGAGATTCCGCCTGTGAAAACCAATGACTCGATTTCTCGGGCCAAAATGGTGATAGTTTCATGACAACGCGACGAACCGCAGGCGGGTTCTGCTCGGTGTCTGTGTGGCTGCGTCTAGAATTAGAATCATTTAGTGGCTGATGGAGCTGGGAATTTTCTTGACGTAAGCGTTGAAGCTCATTGTCGCGCGGCAAATCCATTTTCACCAAATGTTGACTATTTATTCTCCTTGTCGGGGTCAGCAATGTGGAGATGGGTACGTGAGGAGATCTCCACGTTTATCAAACAATTTATTAGAGTCTTTATTAATGCCCACTACAATCTCAGTCCTCTGACTTAGTTACATAAGCATCAACATATCAGCAAGGCCTCCTTGGCAACAATATAGAAGATGATGGCACCATTTTCGGCCGCCACAAAAATGTCGTCAAAAATTTCCTAGAGCCCGATCGCAGCACTACCTACCGGTTCCATTTGTGAATCTAAACCATCCAGGGACCCACTTAAATGCACACAAAAAATTTCATCAAAATCGGTCCAGTCGTTTAGGAGTTCAGTGGCATACACACGTACAGAAGAATTATATATCTAAAGAAGGTTAAGGGAGTGGAGTTACCTTTCAATCCCAACTAAGACCCTACACCTTCATGTGTCATATATTATGATGGTCTATATTTATTTTAAATTAGAATTTCTTTTGGAACACCCCCTGAAGCATTTACTATCTCCACGCGCACACCAAAACAATGAATGAAAACAACATACAACAGATGCATTATACAATTATTATAAAAAAATAAAAACCATACATACAGAAACTCAGAATCAATCTCCACACACATACACAAACAATTACCTTTTAGAGGGATAACTAGTCACTTTTTAGGTCGTCCTATTCACAGGCACAACGTTGGACTCCGAGAGGAGAACTGTCTTGTCGGATAGCCTCTTCTTTCCCAGAAAACTTCCGGCCGGCACTCGACTCCACTGCCCCTTGCGGTACTGTACATGAACTACTCCCCCGACTCGAAGCGAAAAAAACCAGCACACCCCCAAATATCAAAATAGGAAATTGGTTTAGCAAATTAAGTGCGCAAAATAATGAAATGGCAGCAGAAGAAGATGTGCCGCATCGCACCTTAAGCTTTGATATTTCGACCTTTTTTCCATTTTTCCAGGCACTCCTGACAAAGTATTCGACGTTTTTAAATAATTTCCTGCTAATTTATACAGCTTAACATACATTTGAAATATTCTGTCTCGAATATTTTCGATTTTTGTCCGATAGTTTCCGATATATGGCCCCAAGAGTGAGCAAATGCCAACCAAGTTGTCGGGCGCGCCCTCTCGCGTCTTCGCTGGAATCTACTAAGTCCACCGCCACGATTCACGTTTTGCGTCATAGTATTTGCTTGAAAAATTAAATATTTGATATGTTTTGGTAGATTCTAAAGGTTATTTAGCTCATATACTTTATCAATGCCACATTTTGAGAAAAAATATCTGTAACTTGAGAAGAACTTGGATTAGTCTGTCTACATAAGTTTCGTCAAACAGGTAGTCATCGGTACTTCAAGTTTACATACCTCAGAAAAATCGCCATTGAATAAATATAAAATTATTTTTCTCTGTGATTATGATCATGAAGATTAAAACGTATGCGGATCTAGCATTTGCTTTGTTTAATGCAAACGGAAAGCCACGAAAAACGGTTCTCTTCTAGAAACATGACTTGCTTGAGAGATAATAGAACTGATGAATGAGAGAGAAATCTCTTGATATAATTTTCCGGATGGATCGCTTTGTTACTGTTTTAACAGCCCAGACAGGAGTTTTGCCTTAAAAATTTATATGTATGCATTACACAAGTGCACGCGCCACGCTACTTCACATGTAAACACCTTTATTCGCCTTGACGCATGCCCGTAGTATGCAAGGATGTGTTGTGATTTTAGTGTCACCAACATATATATTTCATAGCTGAATGAAATTTATCCGTGGAAGGTATAGTGATTGTTATCATGGAACCTAGTAATGCCAACAGAATGCACCAAATCGTGACTAATTTGAATAAATGTGTTGGCCCTATGGTTTCATCAAATGGCTAGGATTCAGGATTTCCTTTTTATAAAATCCAGCAATTAAATTAGAATCTTCGCTCTTGTACCATAATAGGAAAATAAACATGGAAATATTCAGGGAGAGTGCATTAAACCCCACAAATAATTATTGTAATTCCTTCATTTGGATGCACTACTATGAGTGCAGACAATTGCAGGAATCAAGCCAAAACATTTTTAGTAATCAAAAAAATTCAAGTTGTAGTAGCAGTTGATTATCTGTCAAAAATCGCACAATCTATGCCGTAGGGAATGATCTCACAGAAAAAAATAATTTATTTCTAATCAAAGTTAGAGAAAAAAGAATTATTGAATATGGTCAAAAAGCGAGCATTTGTATACCATATAAAGACAAGAAAACTGCTTGGAAAGATACCGGAAGAATAATGGCGGAACCGTATCCAAGCACATAAACTAGTGCGAAAAACTGCCTCGTTCGGGCAGTCCTCTCTGAAGTTGATAAAAACAAGTAATTTTGAGTGTTCATATAATGGTGCATTTTCCAAACTAGAAAAAGTTTTGCGAGGAGAAATTTTTGGGGTTTTTATCCCATAATTTATATCTTTCACTTCTGTGATGACATTTTTGCATGTATTTGATGCAGATTTGCACTAAAATATTGGAGAGAAATTTATATCAATGGACCGAACAGAGAATTGAGAATTTTTTCTCTCAGATTTCTCGTTAGTTTCGTTTTCTTCTCCAAAATGCGTTTTCACCTCCCTGAATTTTAGATATATTTTAGTCTAAAATGTTCCAGTCCTTCACAGATTTCAGAACGTATGTCCTCAAATAAAAAGATAAATTTTAAGCGCTGCTTATGCCACTCTGGATTTCTGCAAAAGAGTGACTGCAATAGAGTGGTGCTATTGAGATATTCTATTTAATGGGCTACAGCATTTAAAATTTCGAATGTATGTTCATCTACATCTACTTACTACCCCGCGAGCCGCCGCATGGGCGTGTGGCAGGGGGTGGTAGGTCACCAGCCGTGTAAGGATGGCAAATTTTTGAATGTGAAATGGTGACATGTACTATGGGAGACTATTTGGAGGAGCTCAGTTTTTATTGTGGCCACTTATTGTGCGCGGAAAGAACAAGTTTTTGTACCTATCTATTCGGCAGAGTATCTCTCTTATTTTATCGCTTCTGTCAGACCTAGAAATGTAGTGAGGCGTCATGATTATATTCTCTGTGTCGCTCTGAAACACACCAGTTCTGAATATCTCAAGCAGCCTAAACCTAGCGTGCAGCCTCCAAGTCTCTAAAGGCTCCCGACTAAATCCCTCTAACAGTTATGTAACTCTATATGTTCGTTCGTAGCAGTTTGTAACGAAGAGTGCTGCTTATCTTTGTAACTTGTTAATTTTTTTGGTTAAATCTTTATGACCAGGGTCCCAAATGCTCGCGGCGTATTCGAGGTGAGGCCTAACCAGAGCGAAGTAGCATCTCTCTTTTACTTTTTCATCCGAGGACCTTCCTATTTTACGCTTAAAAAAACCTTGTTTCTTTGATACTGTGCCGCATATGTTTTGTATGTGTGTGTAATCCCCACGATATATCAGAAGTTAAGGTAATTCCAAGATATTTTACTGTATCTGAAGATGTTATGTTTTCCCCACCCACAGTATAAGTATGGCATTTTTGTGATGACTCTCGCAGGAAGTGAACTGCGGTGCATTTGTTGATATTAAATTCTAACCCCCACTCCAGGCACCACGAATGAACGTTGTTAAGGTCAGATGACAGAACTTCAAAGTCCGCGTCTTCGCTCATTTCACGGTAGATAACTGTATCGTCTGCAACTAATTTTAATTTAATACTAATTCGAGAACTTAGGTCATTAATAAAAATAATGAATAAAAGAGGGCCAATCACGCTTCTTTGAGGAACACCGGATGTGAATTCCACCATATCAGAGCTAAAACCGTCAATAACTACATTTTTTATCGATCACTGAGAAAGTCCCTTATCCAGTTCACTATTTTTCTATTAACTCCCCATGATTTCAATTTATATATGAGTTTTTTGTGAGGAACCTTGTCAAATGCCTTCTTAAAATCAAGGAATATCGCGTCGACTTGCTTAATCGATTCACCTGATTTTAGGATATCATGAAGGAAGAGCGCAAGCTGTGTTTCGCAGGACCTGTCCTTTTGGAAGCGGTCTCTCTCTCTCTGGGCCATATCTCGGGAACCACTGGGTATAAATTTAAAATATTCGAGATATAATATATAAAATGTGTGATGAGTCGTATGTAATAGCAGAAAAGTAGTTAAAAATGTCCAGTGCTCTGTAATCGTCAGAAATGACCGGTATACAGGGAAAAATGTCGAAATTAAACTTACGATGCTATGCGGCACATCTTCCCCTGCTGCAATTGCTATAATATATCTCATACTTTTTTTCTGTTGCAATGGCACAAATTTGGGGGGTGTACAAAAAGATATTCGAATTTTTTTAAAAATAAGTACCCCCCAGTCAAATATGATCATCCCCTCGAGGAAAACTTTCAAAAATCACATTCATCGTACTACCTCCTAGAGAGACAAGGTTCCAACCCCAAGAGGAATTAGATACTGTTCACCTGGGAAATAAAATGTTTCTACCATTTGGTTTGCATCCGGTGGAAAGTGTTGGGAACGGAAATTTAAAGAGTGAAAGGGAACAGATGAAGCTGTCCACTTTATTTTACAATGCTTATGAATAATATTGTAAAATAAATGTGGCTGTATTACATCTGCAAGTTCAAGTTGCTGTTAACATCCTCTGTGCTGCAATATGAACTTCAGACGAGAACGAACGGTTCATATTCACCCCCGCTGAAATTAACCTTCAATTATGACGATGAGTGGCGTAAGTAAAGGGCTATTCGAAGATCTGGATCCGAATCCTAGGTTACTCAAAGTTTTTTTCTCCAAAAACTTCACCCGTACAGGTGTTTATGTCTTTAGACTTAAACTTGAAAAACAATCCATTACAGACGATTTTATAAAACTCACGAAGGAGAAATTATCTACGACATAGTATTTGGTGAAAAAATATTGATGGATTATGTTTATTATGTTGTTAACCTGGAATAAAATTTTAGTATATGTCCAATCATAATGCAGCATGATTGAAAAGCGTCATTTTGAAACCATTAAATAAGGAAAGTACTACGAGCTGTATTTATTAAATGAGGACGATCCCCAAATACGCTTCGTCATATTCCTCAATTCCATACTCCTCAATTTCATGAGAATTTCTAGTGGTAGTATATCTTTTTGCTGATTTGCCAGACACAGTCATAAATACTGACAATGGCAGAATTTTAATAAACCTAAAATCAATAATTCGGAAAACAAATTCAAAAATATCTACCGAAATGATTATAGTGTCTTTGTGAGATTGGAAATCAAGCCCTGATTGATTGATTAGTTCTCAATAATGAGTTTGAGAGGGAGATGTTTTCAGAGTTAAATTATTTTCTTTACTTTTACCTAGGTCACGAAATTAACACTAGATTTTTTTTCATATCCGGAGAAAAACGTTTTAAAAGACGACGAAAAATTCATAGGTAGCTAATGTATCACGATGAAGATCCATAAACACCGTAACGGTGAAATTATCGAAATGGTTTCTCCGAAACCAAACTTCCCTTGGGAGAAATGAAAAACTTTAGGAAAAGTTTTCACTCGCTTGTGATAATTTTCCTTGGTTTCCAGGTTTACCACGACGTTATGACAACTCTTCTTTTGCTGTTTTCAGATTGCTACCATTTTTTACTAAATACGGACGTACTTCTAACACTCTACTCGTTTTTAATATTCATAAATATTTGAAA
Source organism: Ceriagrion tenellum (assembly GCA_963169105.1). Lineage (NCBI taxonomy): Eukaryota > Metazoa > Arthropoda > Insecta > Odonata > Coenagrionidae > Ceriagrion > Ceriagrion tenellum. The sequence continues at coordinate 6,586,993 of OY720641.1, read as the reverse complement.
TAATTGTGTTAGCATCCATTTTGAACATTACTGAACCAGCAAAATTTGCAAAAGCAAACAGTGGCCGCAGCAACAATGCAACGATTTGATTCCAGATTCCAAACGACACAGTTTGTGAATAGAAATTCGCTGGGCGAATACGCATTGCAAACAAATGTGTCAGATGCCTCAAGTCTTCAAATGATTTCTTGTTCTTTGACTATCGAATAAACACGATTTGAGTATGTACTTTTTCTAATTTTTCTTTAATGCACTAGTATAACTCACGTTACCCATGATGGAATTTGATTTAATGTAAGAAATATTCATATTTTACCCTTAAGGGCGAATTTTAAAATTTGCCGTTAAGTTTCATACATGGCTTCGTACATAAGTAATTAGTTAGATTAGAACATTGTAATTCGTGGAGAGTCATTTTTTTATATGGAAAAGTACAAAATTTCCTGGGCTAGAAACAGTTATTTATTATATTCCAAGCACCAGTTTGTTTTATATATATCATTCGTGGACCTGGAAACGACCATCGGCAATATTGAGTGGAACAAGATTATTAGAGTGAGGGAAAAATTCGGAATGGATTACGCCGACAGGAGAATAATCCACCATTTATACAGTAAACAAGTCGTATAGAAACTACAATCAACCAAGAAGTAAGACAAGGACGCAACTTCTCACCAGCACTGTTCAGCATGTACCTGGAGGGGGCAATAAGAGTAGCACAAGGAATTGGACTCAGCGGAATAAAGATAAACGGAAAAGAATAAACATTCTCCGCATTGCATATAATATCGTAGTCATAGCTGGAAATCACGATAATCTTAAAAGGTTACTAATAATAATGGACCAAGTCCTCCAAGAATACAGCATGAAAATAAATAAAACAATGACTAAAATCCTATTATGAGGAAGAGAGAAGATGAATGCAGAAGTCACCCTGAGAGGAGAGAAATTAGAGCAAGTGGATTCCTTCACCTACCCCGGAAGTCCAATCACGTGGGAAGGAATAAGTACAACGGACATCAAGCGGAGAATAGCCCAAGCTATGAAGGCGCTCATGGGAAAAGGACAACTGCTGTGCTCAAAGAAAATTGGACTTCAAACCAGGAAACAGTATGTGAAAACATTCATGTAGAGCGTAGCACTCTATGGATCGGAAGCATGGACCATTAGAAAAACTGACCAAAGAAGACTAGAAGCCTTCGAAGCGTGGTGCTGGATAAGAAAGCTAAAGATAATGAACGACAAATTAAGAAATAATGATGTGCACAGAAGAGTAAAAGAGGATAGGACCTTTTAATGGAACACCATACAGAAAAGAAGAACCAGATATGGACTGGACACACCTTGAGACAATGTATTTGTGAAGAACATAATTGAAGGCAAAATTGAATGATAATTACCCAGAGGAAGACCCAGGAATAAATTCATGGACCAAATAAAGAGGAAAGAGGAGGTATGAGAAATAGAATTAGACATGGAAGGGTGTAGGGCTGTAGTCAACCTATCTTAGAATTGAACGACCAATGATGAACCAATTATTTAATAATCTGTCATCCAACTGAATTCTGTGTATCCGTCTTAGAAGCGTTCTAATAGCAAAAACGCCTCCCAAATGATGAAAGATACTTTATATTTCCAATTGATTCGTTATATGCCTTATTATCTCTATATAATCACACGAAGGCAGTTCTAAACATGGAAGTCACTTCCATGACAGTATCCTTGCAAGTCGCTTACAATCGACACTTCGATGTATAGGCATGGACTTGCATGGCAATAGGGATAGATGGTGCTAGTAATCGATCGAGATTCGCGCTTACGGGGAAAATAGACTGATTTCTATTTAGCCTGCAAGTATCATATCAATTCAGCGATAAAATTGCTTCGATATCCGGTGAGATTTTGATCGCATGACAGCAGACGGAGATTTAAAATGTAAACAAAGAACAACTTAGTAGGAAGAGGACTCATTGTTGCTTATGAATATATTTATATACATTTCAAAAAATTTTAAATGCCAAATAATCCTCAAGGCAAGCAATATTCTAAGACTTGTGAGTGTTGAAAATCTGATGACATGGATTTCCTATGACTGAGTTTAGTGGAGTGATTCACAATTTCAAGTTAACAATGTACACACCCATGTCGTCTGTAATCATACATAGGAAACTCTAAACGTAAAAAATACAACCGGATAATTGCTTGTTTGATAATTGATTGTTTGTCTCTTGAAAGCCCGGAGGGATGGCCGTAATAGTGCTATAATATAGCTTGAAAAAGATTCCATGTTGAAAGTTTAACACTTTGAGTGCTATGGACGTAATGGTACGTCCTCCTATATTTTCTGAAAAGGACAAAGAACGTCAATGGAGTATCATTATCGAACGCCAGCTGGACGTCTTGGTATGGATGCAGTCTTTCTGGTAGACATACAGACGACTACTTAGTGCTAAAATAAATGTTAATAGTAAATAAAAGTTCATTCACGTAGATTTAAAAGTATTCTATCACAATCCTGATGTGTATAATCCTCAGTTTTTCTGAGGGGACCTTCAATAAAAAGCCCAACGCGCAAAGTGCTCAGGAAATTAGCTCTTAAAACATACATTAGTTACTTAAACTTGTTGATTCTACTTGATTTTACTACGTTTTTTCGCTAAGAATACAGGTTATTATAAATTTAAATGAAGAAGAAAATAAACGCGAAGAATTAATTTTAAAGAAGTGAAAGAATGAGGATATCAAGTGATAGATCGATGGAAAATATCTCAAAATTATAGGATTTGTGCGTTAGTGCGTGAGTAATGATGTGAATTTTAGAGAGTGAAGATATCGGACCACGTTACACCTTTTGGCATTGACCACAATGGAGAAGGCTCTTTCCCTGTACCTCGACAGTCGTGGACCTAATTATTCCCTATTCATTGATGTGAGCCTCGACTTCAAAAATACATTGTTGAAGTTAAATAGCCTGTATCAGTGGGAATTACGAGTAATGAATTTTCAAATAACTACGGGACTAGCCGCGCAGTATCTTGAACGGAGTCACCCGCTAATGACCAAACAATTGTGTGAAATTCATAGTTGAAAAATCATTCACCTGGACTGGGAATCGAACCCAGGTCCCTCGATTTCGTGTCGAGTGCTCGAACTAGTTAGCCATCGAGGGGGCAAGGCCCCCATGAGATTCACAGTGGAAAAGGACGCCTGGGCAGCTTAACTGCTGAGAGCACTCGGCGCGGAATCGAGGGGTCTGGGTTCGGTTCCCAGTCCAGGCAAATGATATTTCCACTGTGGTTTTCACACAATTACGAGTAATGGGTGAGATAAAATTGATCTGATAATAGTGGGAGGGATATATTCATAAAATCTCTGAAACGTGAGCGGCTGACTTTTTCAACAATTGGAATGCAAATAGGTGGGCACACAGCCCGAGCAGAAACGGAGCCGTGAAGGGGACACTTCCCCAAAAACGTGTAATTTTCTGAAATTTAACGAAATTTTTTCCCAAAATTTCATGAAATTTCGGCACTAAAACTAAAGTTGTTTGAACAAGTAAGGATTTTTTTTATAATATTTCCCTTCCGTTTGGCATTTATCTTGGCTGTGCGATCAGTGTTTCTAAGTAAAATATTCAACCGAAAAAAGACTGTAAGCAAGTAAAATTACCTCAATACGTGAATTTCCTCACGAAAATGGAGATTTCCTGACAAACGGACTGATAAAATTTGGATTTAATTATAATAATTTTACCTAATTATGTTTTTTTGTTTACTATTGTTCATAAATTTGATTCATTTGAATTGACCTAATTCATTCATTCATCCATTTGATATGCAAAATATGGATAAACCTATCATTATTAACTTTATTTGACAGAATAGTGTAAGGAATTAGAAATATTAATTGATAGGAGCTGACACTTCAATCCTCACTTGTGAAATTCATTTCCAAGTGAAACCATGGGAAAACCTATTCTTCCCATTAAACCCGTCTCATGGGAAAACCTATCATTATAAACTTTATTTGACGTAAGAGTGTAAGGAATTAGGAATATTAATTTATAGGAATTGATACTTCAAGCTTCACTTGTGAAAGTCATTTGCCGGTGAAATCCATATTAAATTTAGGCCTGCAGGTGAATCGACGAGCATTCATTCGGGCGGCAGCTGAAAACATACTCTAGAGCTGTTTCCAGTTTACAATCTATATTTCAAGCGATGCTTAATCAAATAACATGAAAACTTATCCCCGAGACCATTAACGGGAATTGCGGTTAATGGATGAAGTGAAATTGATATTATAAACAGCGTTATTTATTATTTATTACTCTCAGACACGTGAGAGGCTAATTTTCACGGAAATTGTAACGTTAATAAGTGGGTACATAGCAAGAAGATACTATTCGTTCCCTAATTCAATTTTTAAAAATATCTAGGATAAAATGTTTTTGCGATGAGTATGAAATTTAAAAAAAATAGATCTCGCATATTTCGTCGTTTCGTTCTCCTTTGCCCATTTTACTACTTTCAAAGTCATGGCTGGATTCCTGGCTCCGAAAATTTAAATTATACTTCTCAGTCTCATATATGCTTATTCCCCGAGCAGCCTAGCATATGCGTCCAATAACGGGAGTCGTTTAACCCAACCAAGGCATGCGTCGGGAACGCCCGAAGATACAAAATTGGCCCTTCCGAGAATTTCATCGGGAGCTGGAAAATTGCAAAACTTGCGTCTTGATAGAAAAAAAAATATTTTTTCTTTAATATTCAGACGCTACTCACGTCAGACCTTATTAGTAACTCTCCTTGTTTCTCTCAGTGGGAAATTTCACTTCCGCCTACCAGTCGAAAGACGACCAAAAGGTTTAATATTAGTCATTTACGATTGATGATACAATATATTCCTATTTAATTAACCGGAGATCTTGTCAACTGGAAAGCTCCGAGCGCTAAAGACGTAAGATACTTCACTGATTCCAAACATCTCCGGAAATCGTTTGAAATTCCGCCGGGTGAAAGGATACTATCATTCTAATAGGGGCCAAATTCAGCTCTACAAAACGTATTCGATAACACCCCTATCCCTTTGGAATAGAAAGGAAAGATAATTGACACATTCCCTTCAACAGATAACGAAATTGAAATCATGCCTATGGGGGGGGGGGTGTGAATTGAGGAAACGCAGGAAGAATTTCGAGAAATTCTAGTCGAACTCTCCGTGGCGCTGAAACACAGAGGTTGCGTAACCTGCAGTCAATTTTACGGGTAACATCCGATGAATATCATAAAATTACGACAATATAAGTCCTCATGACAAAGAGTTGGTATTGACATTATATTATAATTCCATTTTAATATCAAGTATAGGTCCGTGTTAGTGATTCAAACAATCATCCTTCGCCATTTAATATTCGATATTTAATAATTTCCATCTTCAGGGCTACATATAAAGAAAAATGCGATGGTACAACACACCAAATGCGACATATAAACGTCAATATGATTTACAAAAGATAATATACAAAAGATAATTACCTTAGAATTTCTATATGAATTTACAGAATCATTAACAATGCATATTGAGGTCAAACCTGCCAATAGTCATAACACTTTGGATAAAAATAATAATAAAATACAAGGAACATAGGAGGAAGTCAAAAATAATGTAAAAATTATCATTTCAGAGAAAGTTAATTTCATCGCTCCAAATCGCTATAGCAGAATACTGTATTATATTATATATAAACGAAAATCATGAAATGTTGTTTATGCTTAAATTTGGATATCGTTTTATATTTCTCTCGCCAGTATATATTACCCCATATTCTGCAGGGCATAGCATTTTATTCCGAATACCAAACGCAATGTTTTGTATATCGCATTCCAAAGATATGAGTCGAATATTTGCGTGCAAAATGTTCGATTTGGCAATAATTATAATAAATGATGTTTCGATTTTATGTCCCTTTGCTTTGTTTTACAAGTAAAATTCGCTCTAAAACATCGTAAAAACTGGAGTTTAGTTGTAAACCGAAAGACTGCTTGCCTAATGGAAATATTGATTAATTTATAGCTATAAATGTCGTTTTCAATATTGCCCGGAAAAATTCAGCACTTGGATGATGGCTCTCATCTTTTTAAATAAATTAGTTCAGAATTTCCTTTCTCATTTACATTCAAGTGAATTCTCGTTTCGTGAATTCCAACATCGTGTGTGTGTGTGCTCCACTTTTGAGAGAAACCTTCGCTAAGTTAAACATTTCGAATGCTAATGGTTGTAAGTTGTAGGCTGGAGCCGCAAAAAAAACCAATGTGAGTTTAACGTAATTGCTAGGTGAGCGTAATAACACGGCGGGCATTTATTGAGAAAGCTATTTACTAAAAGGAGGGAATTGATGAGGGGTTGTGTGAGTAGAGACGTATCGAAAATGTTGGTGAAAACTCTGAAATGGTATTGGGAGGAGGCCTGGTCATTGATGAGGAAGGACGTACGTACATAGACTCGGAGGTGTTTAAGATGTGGGTTTGGAGAAGGAGGTAGAGGGTGAGCTGAGTAGCGAGTAAGACGAACGAAGAGGTACTGGATTTGGACGGAGAGGAGAGAAAATTAGTCGTGTAGGTTTGGAGGAGGCAGAAATGATTTGGATGGAGGACGTATTGATAGGAGAGTGAATGTTAGAAAGAATAATGCAGGGGATAACCGTGTGGAAGAGAAAGGAAGAAGATGGGAATTCTGGACGAAATAAGCAGAGGAAGACGATATGAGGAATTCAAGATGGATCCAATGGCGTTCCATTTAAGGGAGCCAAAACTGAACGATGTACCAGCAGGATGAAAAACTGTTCAAAACCCTACCAATCAGCTCGTGGAATACTCAAATGAATGAATGAACGACTCTAGGACTGAACGGGCCATTCTTATAATCATCTCACAAACATTTGAGAATATTTACTTCCCTGGATAGCGAAAAACTCCTTATGCTGGACACTATCCACAACGTTCAATCGTGATTCTAGTGTGTTTTATTCTCTCATAAAAGTCGTTTGTTGGTTAAAGTTGTTCATCAAAGCTACGGTAGATGCCAGGAAGAAGTGGAAGAAATTATACCCAGTACTTAGCAGCGATGTATTAATAGCACCTGTCCATTTAATGATGCCTATATGGGTGCTTGCAATTTGCAAGCAGGAGGGGGGGGGCAGTGTTAGATGATGATACTCTTTAAATAAAGAAAAAAAATGAAAGCTGTCAAGTCTGCGTGCTACATGCAAGCAAAGAAAAATATAGACTTCCTTTTTTCGGGATTCATTCCGCGATGTATGTTTTTTTAAACAACAATATTTCGATGGTCCTCCTGCCAGCTTCATCAGGTTAACTGAACTGCTTCATTTGTCTCGCTCGGAATCAACAGGAAAGGTTTGGCTTTCGCTGAATATATATTGTTTGCTCTTCGATAAATAGAAGTAGTCATATGACCAAAAAACTTTATTCCTGAATCGCTCTATTTTGGCAGAAATGTGAAAAAATTTAAATGGGCAATAATCACGCTAAAATCATTTCATAGAATATTTCAGATTAATACGTTTGAGGTCAAATGCTTTCCGAACAGCAAGTTTGTGTGAAATGTGACATCCTGAGGGACAACCGTTTGTAGTATTCATCTACATACATCTACCAGCCGTGTAAAGCTGTTCGGGATTTGGTTTTTGAAGGTGAAATGGTGACGTGTATTATGGGAGTGTATTAAGTGGAGCTCAGTTTTTAATGTGGTCGCTTATTGTGCGCGTAAAGAACGAGTTCTTGTGCTTATCTGTTAATGGTAATGTATCTCTCTTATTTTATCGCATTTGTCGGACCTAGAGGTGTAGTGAGGAGTCATAATAATATCAATTCTGAATTTCTCAAGCAACCTAAGCCTAGCGTGCAGCCTCCGAGTCCTTAGGGATTCCCACCTTAACCCCTCTTAAAGTTGTGAGACACTATGTGTTCGCTCGTATTGCAGTTTTTAACGAAGCGCGCTGCTTTCCTTTGTATTTTATTTATTTTTTTGGGTTAGATCTATTTGACCAGGGGGGGGGGATAATTCTGTAACTCCGAACCGATCGGCATGGGAGCCTTTTCGTCGTGTGGCACGTCACACCGACAACCGTGGTGTTCTGTATGAAACCGATCGGTGTGCCGAGGAGCTTCCGTCGGGAGATCGTACCGGCACGTAAAAGCTGTCGATACCCAGGGTAATCAGTCGGTTTGCTTGAGAGACACCGTAACAAATCGACAACGCAGTTAGATTTATGTCTGAAATAGGTTTATTTGAGGCTTGTAATAGCGATATAATTTATTCACAGGATTAATGGAGATATAATATGTAATGCACAAGTTGAAATAATGATAATGAAAGTGACGGCCTAAAAGAAAAACCTGAAAACAACTGGGATTCCGATGTGTACCATTGTATTGATCGCTTGGCTCCTCAAAATATTTTACTATTTGGCGCTATCAAGTACATATACAGGCCAATATTTTGCCTATGAAGCATGTTGGATTACCTTATTATAGTGTGTGTAATTAATTCCCAGAAAATCCTCCGCAACAAATGTCAGTAATTATTGCGGATTAATATATATTCTCAAATTGGAAATTTTACCCATATGGTCTAATTTTGTTTATTCAACCACGCATGAAACCCACTTATACACACTACAGTAGTTTATTATTTGAGAAAATAGGATATATCGTGAGATCTGTGCTTTTAATGGCGTTTTTTTTGCGCTTCAGTCCGTTTTCACAACTCAACTAAACATCTTGAAGCACCCTTTAAACTGAACTGTCAATTATTACTGTGCCTCAATTAATTCGGATTAATACATAAATACTGCCAATAGTGTAACACATTCGAACGACAAATTTTCCACTTGAACCACGAGAAACGTTCCTGCTCGGCGTAATATGCTAATAACTAGGAGTTAGGTTGTTACGGAGGGAAGCAAGCTTCAGCGAAACTTAAGGGCTCCTGGCATTAATAAACATATATGTGTACTGACAATGACATACATGCAACAACAGCAAAGCAAGGAAGTGTTCAACGACATACTTAGCGGCACCTCCACTTCATTTTCTCTCATCATAGTTTTTAATACTACTCATTCAAGTCATTTTTACATTCAACTTCGTTCCTCGAAGACGCTAAATGAATGTTTCATGGCACGAGCGCGCAGCATAACCATTGCTATACACACGAATAAAGCATATAAATGCGAACATTTCATAATCACCCCACAAATATGGACTACATGGCCATTCTATATTCATGATAATACAGTTCCATTAGATTCAACTATTAATTCGAGCCATCGTCCGAAGGTTTGTACTCCACACAGAGGCCACTTCTGTGGCCAGAAATACCAAATATATACAACGCGATAAACTGTCTGCTTTTCATCACGCGCGTTAACTTGCACATAAATATAATGAATTAATTGGTGTACTTGACCAATCATATTTCTACATACATGCAATCATAACACATTAGTTCTCGTTGCACCTAACTTGTCTTTGGAAAACTTCATGTTCATAAATAAGCTACTTGTTGCAATGTACTTGAAATATGGAACACTTTTTTTATTGCACAAATATACATTGTCACGCACTCAATTCACAGAACTTTATTATCCTCCTCCTTTCGACATTACTGTGCGTGAGAATGACTTTAATTTCGACATTACTGAGTCTGTGTATTATAATATTTGTCACTGGATGTCGTTTTGGTTGATACCCACGAGAGCACTAGGCGGTTTCATTTAGTCATTTGTTTGTTCTATCGTCTCCTTCGTCTCCATCGGTTGAAACGGGCCATGTTACCCTCAGCTTCGACAACACTCGGGAGGGAGGGGTATCTCGAGAGGGAGGAGTTACCAAACCGACTGGAACAGCGCTCGACTTGCTTACAGAATCGCCCGAGAAAGCTCCGTCGGTGAGGGAACTCCGACGGGGACTCCCTGTCGGCACGGAATCCATGCCGTCTGTAGGCTTTATACCGATCGGTGCGGAACCGACGACAAAATACGGAATGAACCCCCCAAGAGGTCACAAATGCCTGCGGCGTGTTCGAGGTGTGGCCAAACCAGAGCGAAGTATAGCATCTCTCTTTTATAATTTCATCCGAGAACCTTCCTATTATACGTTTAACAAAACCTTGCTTCTTTAATGCTGCTAATGATATGTTTTGTATTTGTAATCCCCACGATACATCAGATGTTAAGGTAATTCCGAGATATTTTACAGTATCTGAAGATTTTATGTTTACTCCACCCACAGTATAGGTATGGCATTTGTGTGATGACTTTTCTAGGAAGTGAACTTTGGTGTTTAATATTTAAATCTAAACCCCACTCCTGGCACCACGAATGAACATTGTCCAAGTACAAGACTTCTAAGTCCTAGAAATATAGAGGTCGTCCACATGCTAATAATTGTTTTTGTTCGGCAGTTAACCTTTATTTAACCTTTACACATATAAGGAATCATTTCATCCCTATGAGAAGCATATTTCCGCGTTTGAAACAAATTTCGTGCATATGTCATCGTATTTAAAGTCATTTTAGACCGAGCTGCCATGTTCGACGAAACGTTGAAAATAAAACAGTTTTCGAGGCTTTGAAGTTTTCCTTAAGGGACATGCGAGATAACTGCCCGGTTAAAAACAATGCAAGGATAACTTCTTCAGTAAAAATTATTACACCTAATACGGCAGAGGTCGTTTTCGAACTTGTCAAATCTAGCAATCTTCCCTTGGAACCTAGAGCTCATTGGGCGGATATGGCGTTAATGTCACGTGACCGCAGACGCCATATTGTCTAGATACCTAGTAAATAAACCACAGGGGTAGCCTTGAAGCTCTCTCCAGCGTGGAGAATTGAAGCCGATTTTTGCGCATCTTTGCAACAGCATTTGCATTTGCAACAGCTACCAATATTATTGTCTTTCCCAAAGTACCTTGGTGTTGAAGGTGTGATAGTAAAAAAATGTCGCCCATTTGCCGTGGATTTCTTTTCGCAGGGAGTGCTACATGTTTTGGGCAGCTCTTGCATTTCATTATTATATTTATCATCCGTAATGCACAGGTACGAACTTGTGATAAAATATGATCCAATGTGATGGCTAACTAGTTGCCACCCTTGTCCTCGGTCTCTTTTCGTCAGACCATGCTCACAATTAGTATTGGAGAAGACGAAATTGGATGCATTTCTAGTATCAATTTTTTCGTGCATATGTAATTGATTGAGGACTATTGAAGAATAAGAAAAAAACATTTGCTCCCAGCAAATTCTATGACGACGATTGAAACTACTTGGAATGCGAAATGGACATATGATCAGTGGGTATTCGGTTTTATTCGACATCGTAGCAGACGATATCTAAGGCATTCCTGACATATACGTCATTACATCCATGTGTGATAAATGGAGACAAACATAAGCTTTGGAACTGTCATTTATACACAGGAGATTCCCCAACGATACTTGCATTTAGTATTGTTTGGAAATGGGAGGTTTTCTGTAAGTATTAGGTTTCCAATGGAATCGTAGCAGACGATGATGTAGGCATATGTTATTTTCTCTATTGCTACGAACTTTCGCGAATTGAAGAATCAAAGCAAGTGTTATTTCTAGGTACAAAGGTTAATATAAATATATAAATACATTTCCCGTGTTATATTGGCTCCTGGGTGCCGTATTCGATTATAAGTGCACCGCTAAAATACACGGAGTTAAAGGGAAGAAGGCAATGTTTTCATAGTCAGAACATGGCCAAAGCGCAAGACTGGTGGCTTCATTTTTCTCGCGTAAGGTAACCTCTGTGAAATAAACAGAGTAAATGAAATCGTAGTATTGTTATGCTCACTATGTATTGAGCTAATCGTTGCGCTAATCCATACGACGGAAACCGCTAATCGGTCTCTTTTGATATAGATATCATGTTCTGCTTAAATGTTCATCTACGTATACGTAATACCGTGCAAGCCACCACTAGGTTGTGTGGCACAGGGTCCTCTTGAGTTAATTTTACAAAAGTTAAGCTTCCAACAGTTAATCTTATTTTGTTTTTGTGCTTTATGCTCCAAAGCGTAGTCAAGTATAGAAGGCGTACGTCTCAGAGGGGAAAGAAAAAAAATAAATAATGGAATGGAGAACACTGGATCTGGAATAGATGCGATGTCCATTTCGGATGAAGTTTCTCTTTCACACTATTGTGGATAAAAAGTTCCAAAAATCGTGGAGTGAATCGGTAAACACTTTTTAAATATGAGGCACTTCATTACCTTCTATGTTTAGCTTACTGAAGTTGGCATATAAGGACGCCATTGGGTAAATGGCGTTCAGCACAACATGCACGATGCAAAGAGATTATGGATAGAAGGATAAAAAAATAATCTCTTAATTTTTTTACTGGATTAATGTTTTGCAGAATAGACCTTTAAACATGAATCATCATAGTGAAAAGGGACTTGGTTATGAGTTAATGTTTCTTACTCGAACTTCAATGGGTGGTGAAACTTGCGCTTGGAAGGAAATAATATTTCTTCCCAAGTTTGTATATCCAGCAGGCAATGTGGAAGAAACCACAAATAATGACCCAAGGATTTTTTTAAATGGACTGAGTCCTTTGTTCTTTTTACCTATTATTGAGCAACAAGGAAAGGACGTTTGGAAGCATGGTCAGGTCAGCTACCATATTAACTGCATAGGTGTTAGAAACATCGCTAAGTATTGGATTAGTGAAGCGCCGTCATTGCAAGTGAAGGCATTTCCTGGGCGGCAGTTTAAGAGTTCCTTGAACCGTGATCTGAGGTTATATTTTCTTTGGTATCATTCTCCACGACCTACACATTAATATTCCATCAGTCCAAAAAATACACCATTTAGAGCCGGAAACTGATATAGAAAATGTCCGGGTCACACTCAATTTGTCAGCAAGAAATTAGTAATTGGAACGAAATAATATATCTTCTCAAGTTTGTTTATCCAGTAGGCAATGTGGAAGAAACCACAAATAATGACCTGTGACGGATTTTTTAAATAGACTTTCCCGGTTTCACCAACGACGATCAGCCCTTGATCGAGGATCATTCTTGAGTTGACCGGTGATTGCGTTTCACCAACGACAATCAGCGATGATGGGTGATCAAAATCGTCAGTCAAGTTGATCGTAGATTTTGGCCAATCAAATCCACAATCAACCAACATGGTGGAAATATTGTCTTCACCTCAGAAAAAAACAGAAGTCATACTTAATTATTTGAAATGGTGAGAAAACCACAAGCTAGTCGAACGAAGTGAACGCATATTAGTCCTAAAATATGTTATAGTACAACCAGTTGAAAGGTTTTCTTGATAAATTTAATATCATCACTAGACACCAATATGGATATCAACAACAAAAAAGTACTAAAATTCTCCTGAAAGACTTCAGCGAAGATGTTCGTACATGTCTAAACAAGAACCATTCCGCATTAGTTGTGTTTAATTTGATTTCCAAAAGCCCTTCGATACAATCGATATAAACATCCTTTTGAAAAAGCTGGAACGCTCAGGAATACGTGGAATTCCGCTTTCCTGGCTTAGATCTTACCTCAGCGACCGGAAATTAGTTGTCAGGTTGTTCGATCATCATAGCACTATAAAATCTGTAGAAACTGGAGTTCCACAGGAATCCATTTTAGGACCAATTCTATTTTTAATATACATAAATTATATAACCTTACCATATTAATAGATGTAAAATATATATGTATGCAGACGACATTGCTTTACATTCGACCTGTAAATCCTTCGAGATGGCTGGGCAAAAACTTCAGTATGACTTTTGTGCCATCCCAAGATGGTGCCATGATTATAAATTAAACCTTTCAATTTCTCAGGGATAAAGAAAAAAGAAGACTTATAAATCTAACTCTTCACTCCCACTCATGTTTGCATTCCGCTCGGGGCTGCAAAACAAGCAACAGCTCTCGCTTACAATTCATGTTTTGTAATTTCCCAGGTTAATCATTTTAAATATTTAGGTATAATTTTAGACGAAAAATACAACTTCAGATTACATTTGAACTATTTGTGTGGAAAGCTCCGTTGCATTCTCTTCCAACTATCACTCTTGAAATATGTGTTACCAACTGAGGTGAAAAAATTGCTTTACCCAGGTTTAGCTATTATGCGATATGGACTGACAATCTGGGGTACAACGTACCGAAGTTTTTTGAATGAGGTAATTAAAAGTCAAATAAAGTAGTATCCTGTTCGGATGTAACTGAATCCAATGTATCAAATATATGTATTAAACTAGGTTTATTACCTATAACTGAACTTTTTCAGTACGTCATACTATGTGACAATTTCTTTCAAAACAAATTCAAAATACAAAGAAATGTAAATGATGATATTCGACTCCACTGCGTTGAAAAATATTCTGTTCCAAAATACTACAACGACCACGGTAAGAGCTTATTAATGTATATTGTTCCAAAGATATTCAACAAATTGCCACTGCCAATTCGAGAAACTGACAAAACGTCATCATTAAAGAAAGAAGTGAAACAATGGTTATTGTATCAACAGTAATGCAGTTGACTCAATATGGTATCCTGTTAAATCTGTTTCATTTATCATTTTAAAATGCCTTTAATTAATCAATTGTTGTTCACTTATTTTTTATGAAAAATTGTACATATACTGAGGTAGTTATGACTTGAGAGTAAAGTTTAAATTGTGTTTCGTGATTACTTGTGTTTCAATTACTTTTTATTTTTCTCGTACATTTTTTAAATGATTTCTGATGGATAAATGTTGTGTTTTGATTAAAAAAAACGTTCGTACTTTTGTTTATTCTTGTATACATTTGTTTCATTAAAAAAAACTTTTGTACTTTTGCAATTTGAATTAATGATTTTTTTGCGTCTTTTAGTTATTTATATGAATTTGTTATGTTTTAGGTTTTTAGCAATTTTTAAATTTTTTTGACAGATCAATATTTGTAAATTAATAACTGACTCTGCTGACAAACAGGACTATACTCGTAATTATATTGAGAATAAATTTATGTAGATGTTAAACAATTTAAAAAAATAGAATACTTAAATGAAATTATGAATATCGAACGATAAATTAAACAAAAAAAATCCGCCGCATGAGTGTGTGGCAGGGGGTGGTACGTCACCAGCCGTGTAAACATGTTAATTTTTGGAGGTGAAATGGTGACATATACTATGGGAGTGTACTCAGAGCTTAACTCTGATGGATCATATTTTTCTGCTTTTACATTTTGTAAAAAGATTATAGTTTTAAAGAAACAGGCAATTGAAACCTGAAGTTTTTACGGTCAAACGTAATCAATTAAAATTTAGTCGATTGTTGTTATATTTACCAGGCTATCGTTGATAGTCCTCTTGCCTGCGCTGGAGAAGCGCCGATTTTGACAACATGACATTCATTATTAATGGAAGCATTCAATTAACAATTTTTGTCAAGAGGCTGAAATGCAAGAACCCTTATCGGAGAAAAAATGGAAAAATAGGGCGACAAGGAAATCGCCATAGAGGAGTGATTCTGAGTCAATAATAATTATTATGATGTTAAATTTATATTATTTCCATGAAGCTTTAATTGAGACATTTTGGGCGAACAGATGCCCGCTTCTTTAATCATGATGGCCTAATAATTTTACTCAAAACCTTTTATAATAGTTTGTTGGAGAAAAATGAAGCGCACATCTTGGAAGAGTTACGATTTTTAAGTTAGTAGAAAGATATCGTATGTCAAGTTTGCGCTATGTTTCCGTTCAAAATGAGGCAAATGAAATAATATACATTTCAGTGTTGTATGGAAATCATCCTCAATAAACGAATAAAGTAAACTAAATGTCAACACGTTGATAATATATTCCATTTTTAGTGGATAAGTGTTATTTAAATTAGGAAAAGGTGTGTGCGCACCCGAAACGTGCGGCCGAATCGTAGGAAATACTTCAATTATCTACGCCCTATAAATAAGGACCCAATTCTAGTAGATAAGATCTATTCGCATTGAAAAATATTTTTGATGGATGAATGTTAAAACCTTAAATCGCAATGCAACAATTTAAAGACTACTTGAGCAGATGAATACTTAAGTAGGAAAAGTTTAGCAGTAAAAATATCAATGTCAAGAAAATCATAGATGATTCATTATACATGTTTAACACCGGGCAGGTACCTTAACCACCTCGGCTGCGGAGTCATCAAAGTCCAAATGCTAACAGAGCATGGTATTGCCTCCAATATTTTTCTTTCGTCTCATATATATATACATACATATATATATATATATATATATATATATATATATATATATATATATATATATATATATATATATATGTATGTATAAGGGAGGGAGAGGTGGGGGAAGGAGGAAGGGGAAGGGAAGGAGAGGGGGATTAGTGAGAGACATTGATGCCGGGGGGAGGAACGCGTGATAGAGCCAAATTAGGGAGAGCTCTACAGAGTTAAGTTCAATAGTTGAAGCAGATGGTGGAAGGGAGTACAAAACTGAAACATTGTAGCAGTTGTCAAAGGATTTCATGTGTTGAGAGGCGTGGATCGCCACGGGAAGGGAAGCAGATTGAGTTGGGTTCTTGCAATTGGCACGGTGATTATTGATCCGTATATTGAGGGGGGTGGAACTTTTTCCTATGTAAAATGAAGGGCATAGCCTACATTGTAGGTGGTAAACAACATTACTGGTGACGCAAGAGGAGGGAAGAGGGTTGGGGAAGGAGGCGATGGAGGAGTTGGGAGGAGGGGAGGAACTGAAGATGGGACATAATTTGCACTGGGGACGATTACAAGGGGAGGAGGTGGGTTTTGAGGCAACAGGGATTTTGGAAAGAGGCGTCGTGGATTTTAATAAATCGGACAAGTTAGGAGGACGCTTGTATGTGATTGAGGGTGGCTGGGAGAAAATTTTTGAAGTGGAGGAGTGGTTTTTCAGAATGGGGAAGAGATCTTTAAGGATAAAATTGATAGACTGAACACCCGGGAAATATGTAGTGCAAATAGAAAGGATGCGGGAGTCTTTCGTGGGATGAGGTTTGGAGGAGGGGCAATTTTTCCTGATTTTTTCAGCGAGAAGGGATTCTGGGAAGCCACGCTTGAGGAGCGAGTGGTGAAGGTTGGTAAGGAATGTATTGAGGGACTCAGGATTATTGCAAATACGATGGCCTCGGATGGATAGTGAGAAGGGAAGAGAGCGTTTGGTATGGGAGGGGTGGCAGCTACTATAGTGAAGATATTGTTGTTTATTGGTGGGTTTGATGTGAACGGAGGTCTGAAAATTCAGGTCTGATAATTTGATGTCAACATCAAGGAAGGTGATATTGGAATTAGAGATAGTTGATGTGAAAGAAACGGAGTGAGAATTGTTGAGATCAGAAAGGAAAGTATTTAGAGAATCGGTGCCATGAGGCCAAAGAAGAAAAAAGGTCGTCAATGTAGCGGATCGGAGCCACAACAGGGGTTTTAAAGGATATCCAGAGAGAAAGGATTGCTCAAGCCGCCCAAGATAGAGGTTAGCATAAGAGGGGCTGAACCTGCTACATACATACATACATATATATATATATATATATATATATATATATATATATATATATATATATATATATATATATATATATATATATATATATATATATATATATATATATATATATATATATATATATATATATATATATATATATGTAAATGTACATAAATGTAAATATATATATATATAAGTAAGTAAGTAATGTAAATATATATATACATATAAATGTTTATACAGAAAGGTAGAAAGAAAGTGGATAGGAACACATAAAATTGACAGACACAATGGTGGTGTGAAGATGGAAAGATGGCCGATTCCAAGCGGAAAAAATTCGCCTGGATCGGGAATCGAACCACGAACCTATGGATTTTGCGTCCAATGCTCAGACCACCAAGCTACTCAGTCTACTAAGAATCTATTGAAATCGGCGTGGGGTTTATAGGAGCAAACACTACCCAAGGCATGACCCACGAGAACGGCCAATAGATGGCGCCAGGGCTGCTTTTAACCCACCGGCAGAGATAGAATGGCACACACAGAGGGCGAAATGAAAGAATAACTCAAGGACACGGACAGTGGTGAAAAATATTATATATATATATATATATATATATATATATATATATATATATATACACGATGTAGATAGGATGGAGGAGATAGACACACAAAAAAAGAGACGATCACACTTACATCGCTAGCTTTCGGAACTAGTCCGTCTTCAAGGCGTATCACGGAACAAATGTCGTGTGCGCTGGTGAGGATAGGGGTAGGAGGGGCGGTAGGTTAGGGGAGGGGGTAGGGGAAGGGGTTTTTCCCAGCGGTTGACGAACGGTTCTTGAAAAGGGGAAATTTTTACCAGCTCGTGTCTTGGCCGGAGAGAGCGGAAGGGGTCGAAGTGAGGGTGGGGGGGGGGGAGAGAAGCGGGTAAATGGAGAAGAACGGGAAGCGTTCCATTAATGTATTTTATTTAATCCGGGCGCGGCGTACGATTTTAGCAACCAGATTATGGCTTGCTCCTTCTGGCGCACTTCAATTAACGGGGCGTCCGGGGGAAGGGAGAGCAATATTGCCACCTCAAAGCACTTGTCAAAGGACAAGCCATGTTTCCGCACATGAGTAGGGACGGGGAAAGTGGAAGATGGAAACACATCCCGCTATCATTTTGCCTTCCTTACACTCTGCAACATTTTGGCATCCACCAGAAATATTTATGTATATTGCTATTTTATCGCGTATGTCGAGCAACCGAGTGATTTCCGCCCGTGCGTACTATTTTGTTTTACGACAACTATTTTTTTACAGGAGATATATGTGCACCTTGAATCCGTACAGACAGGTAACATTTTGGCATCCTTTCTTAACCAATCATTATGGCGTCCAGAGTATATTTTTTACATTTGATCATCAATTTGGAATCCATTTTGTATATTTACTACCACTACGATATCTTTTTGCCTTCCTGCGCTGTTGCCAAATTTATCTATCATGGAAGCTTCGCTCACGCTTGTCATTTTTGCCGTTTATTGCTTCTATTGCATTAAAAGGGCGAACGTGTCGAACTTAACTATTAACTTCTATTAACTAAATGTACTAAAACTGCCAAACAACGATTATAATCAGCATAGGAGTAAACATTGCATCACTAGGAATATACAGGGTGGGGCAGAATGGACTTTTTTTAAAAATGACTTCCCATCTTTAATTCAATTCCTGTGGGAAGAAACAAATATATATTTGCTATTGTCTGAAAAAGGATTGTTATTTGTTTGGGAAAACACATTTTTGACATGCAAAAATTGATTTTAGTACCTGGAGATAAATAATAATATTTCAAATCAGGGAGTCCATTCTGCCCCACCCTGTACTTAGCCAAGTTTTCTTGAAATCAATATCTTTTTTTGCTCCTCATTCATGTATATCAGTTTTGTTTCGGTATGCTAAAAACACGCCGAGAGGAAAGCGAGAGAGGAATTAGACTGGCGCAGTCTAGTAGGTAGTCCGCGGTGCCCTATCACGCAGCACTGTGTCACGAAATCGATTTGCAGGAAAAAAATGGAAGATTTTCCCAATACTACAAGAAGATTCTTCCAATAAAACTAGCCGGTTTAAGGTTTAAAACACGGTTTAAGCAACATGCATACAAATATTTCTTTCTCAAAGCACTTGGTATTCTAATACTGGGTTGTAAATCAATAAGTTTCCATCATGTCACATTCCACCAAATTCGCCCTTTTATTTCATTATATGTGGAAACGCGAAATACGTGAAGGACTCTCAAACTGTATTTATCATTATCCCAGTATTTTCGCGTTTCATGTTTACAATAGTTGCTCAATTCAATTAAAATACCATCATTTACGTGAAAATTAATCAAAAAATGAAACACAAGTGGCTGAAAAAGGGGCCAATTACTCTTCATAAGTTAGAAAGGGATTTGATATTTTCTGGCATTTCTTCTATCACTAAAACACATTAAAATGTTACCATGAAATACATGAGTCAATAGAATGCTAAATTATATTCTTTTTCCATATAAATGCAATAAAAGAGTACGTTAAACTTCATTTAAGAAGAAGAATGCCAAAACCCTTGCTTTTTATAAAGCCAAGGACACAACGTGTTTATCGTGATGACAACGCGATGACGTGGGCCGTGAATCAGAACTTGTATAATTACGGTGGGGGCTCAAAATTTATCTTCACTTTTCAGAACTTCCATGACTGCACACAAAATATAACTATTCTAATGTTTATGGGACAGCAAAGGCAGGAAATATCTCTTCCTTGAAAAACTGTGGCTTAAAGAAGAATTTAAAACCTAGGAAATTACAATTTACTCTACTATCCTTTAGTTGGTTCGAAGGAAATGCTTCTCCCTCCTTTGCTTATCAAGTAATGACTGATTAAGAATTATGATAAAACGCTGAGAAGATATGAAAGTGGTTGTTAGTACTAAGTGGAAATATTTTCACAGCATATAGTGAAGAGCTACGTCTAAGGGAAAGTATTTTTATTGGACCTGAAAACAGGATGATAACCCTAGGCCCTGAATTTCAAAATATAATAAATAATGGGATGCTGAAAGCAGAAAAGCTTAAGAGAGGTGAGGAACAACTTTTATTTGTTGCCATACTGCCACTTAAAATGCAATAGGGTGCCAATTCTCGTTAAAAATCCACTTCCTGCATTAGCTTACAGACGCATTTCCACAAAATCGTGGGGCGGGAGGAGATAATCCGGGGGAAAGATTTTAAAATGGCATAAGTGTTAGTAAATATAGATACTAAGGCTCTGGTAAACTTTAACAATGGGAAACTACTGCCGAGGCTTTAATAAAGAAGATTCAATTCCGCATAAAAGGAAAAAATTGACAAAAGATAATTATTTTCGCGGTAAAGACGGTTTTTAGTTGGTATCTTTGAGTACATTTTACAGATTTCCGCTAGAAAAAATTTTAACAACAACTTACTTTACCCCCATTATTTGGTTCATTACCAACATTCTTTTCCTTAAAATCACAGTTGCTGGTGTATCTTTAGCTGGAAAATAGTTCGCGGATTCAGTAGCTACCGATGCCTAAACTTATGGATAGTGAAGAGTAACGCAGTTTTCGAACCTTATTGGCTGAAGAAAGATTAGAATAAATTGTACATATAAATGAGCCAAATTAATACCATCAATTAAAGTCACCTTTCTATGAGGATAAACATTAGAAAGCAGTATCAATTAATTCGGGTTTCACTTCCGCAGAGAGGAAAAGTTTTGTCAATATTCAAAATAAATACATTGGCATTAAAGGGTTTATGCAGTTTTTTTATCACTACTGCAATATTATATTGCATTATCAACTAAATATGCCACTTTGAGGAAAAAGCAAACACCCTTTGATTTAGAATTAAAGACTTACAATGAAATTCTCAAGATCAATGAAATGTACAAATTAAATAACTGGTCTTTGTGGATCAAAATCAGTGGTACAATTTTTCATCAGGTAGCAATAAAACTGCAAAATTTGATTTTAAAAAATGTATTGATTTATAAAAAAAATTGAGCAATACCAAAACTCTAAAAGGATTAAACAAGTATTACGAAGCTCTGCTTAGGCTATTTTGCCTTTGAAATTTACTTTTATAATATCATTGTACATAACAAATCCAGTTTTTTGTAAATGTTTTGTATAAAAACTTTAATTTTTAACCACGTTTTGTTGTCAAGGACCTCTGGATACTTTTCCTTAAGGTTATCACGCTCTCTTTTTCGGGGGTATTTTGTTTTGTATGTTTTTCTTAAAATATGATGCCACAATATGTTTTTGCTCCCGTCCATGGGGAGAGTATCCTTTTAGTTTTTTTCGAAGTACAAGGGGAAACATTAGGTGATCTGGTTTTTATTCCCTTTTTCTAGCTCGAAACTTGAGAATGAATCGCCGATTACATTGCTCATATTCCTATCATCCTCATCATCTTTTTCACCCCCATCATCTTCAATAGGGATCTTATCATTTAAATTGATGTCTATTTCGTCGAGGACCATGCCTTTGAAATTGGAAGTGTCTCCATATCGGGTTACCGCTGCTATCCGCATTACTCATGGAGTTAGTTCTCATATAAAATGAAATGAAATCTCACTCCACTTAGAGAGACGCGGATTATTTTACCATGAGAGCGAACGGTCAGTTTACCCTTCAATGCCTCATTATTTTATATTAACCTTCGCCAGGGAAAAGTTCAAATTTCGTATTCCCACGTGTATCGAATTACTTTTTCGTGCTTGTTTTCGATACAAATGACTCGAGATTCACACCAAGAGGAATACATACGGGAGGCCCCAGCTCGTCCCGTAGAAGCTTGATTTATATTGCCAGGCAAGTGTCTCCATATCGGGTTTCATGGCTATCGCATTACTCATGGAGGCAGTTCTCGTATTACATGAAGTGAGATCTCACTCCACTTATAGAGACGCGAATTATTTTACCATGAGAGCGAGCGGTCAGTTTACCCTTCATCGCTTCATTTTTATTTTTTTTAGTGGCCATCGCCAGGGGAACATTTAAATTTCGTGTCCCACGTCTATTGCATTACTTTTTCGTGGCTGTTTTCGATACAAATGACTCGAGATTCACACCAAGAGGACTACATACAGGAGGCCCCAATTCGTCCCGTAGAAGCTTGATTTATGCTACCAATTTGGGCATATTTTTATTGTTTTTTTATATTTCTGCAGTGGGGCGATGAGTGCAAAGCGATACATTTATTTTCAAATTATAAAACAGGGTATTTGGACTCGCAAGGAAGAGCTTTGAAAATTTATGAATTCGATAGATTATATCATCATGAATGTAAATTTTGGTTAACAGCCCTTTTCAATGTGCATTGGGTGACAGAAGATCTAGCGGTCGACTGGAGGATATTTAAATATTCGTCATTCACCCCCTCATTACACCCCGTGAGATACCATGCGGAATTGACGTTGACGAGAACAGAAAAAAATTTTCTGGAAAATGATTCTAAAAAAAGTATCTAACAATTTTCCTGGCGAAAATGAAGGAGGCTGATGACCCTGCTGGAGTGCGTTTGCAGGTGTTCTTTTAACGTTCCTGTGCGTTCTTTGGCGTTTTCATAGCGTTTGTCGGTGTTCATCCACGTTAATCTGTGTTTCCCTCACTGTTCTCATGCGTTCGTAAACGCTGTTCCGACGACCTAGGTCTGAAACGCTCGGAGAACGCCTTCTGAGAGTGTTTGCCTTTCTGTTCTGGAACACTCAAGAACGCTATCTGACTGGGCTGTTTTGGAACACAGATGAACGCCCGAGAAAACGCCTACTGAGAGTGTTTGCATTTATACTCTGGAACACTCAAGAACGCTGTCCGACTGAGCTCTTATGGAACGCAGATGAACGCTGCCGAGAATGTTTTGAAACATGTTCGAACGCTCCAAAAGCCATAACACAGTATTACCATTTTGATTGCAAATCCATTGTGAGAATAACTACAACTCCACTAACAAATCCATTGTGAGAATAAGCTTCTGAGAAATAACAAAGCGCACCCAATCCTCAAACATCAATATCTAATAGACATCTAATGGATATATTTTAGCGGTCCACCTTCATCTACGACTTTATTGAAAACAGCCGTTTTCTTTCCGGTACTCTGCGTTTTCTTTCAGGTTAACTGCGTGAAAGGTCGTAAGTTCGAATCCCCTAGCCAGTAAAAATTTATTCGATGTATATGCTCACTGTTATACGAAGTAATAAAATAATAACTTCAAAGGTCTTTAAGGGCACAAAGTTTTTTTAAAATATTTTTATTATGGCAAATTCCCAAATTTCTAGATGAGTGCCTAACGTTCATATTACATTATGTTGACGAATGCTCTCAACACCCTAGACAGGATTTTCTGAAATGCACGTAAGCGCTCTGAAACGCTGAAGATTGTGACTCACAGGGCGTTCACGAACACTCGAGAACGTTGCTAAACGCTTTGTAGAGTGTTAGAAAACACTCCAAGGCGTTCACATTTACGCTCGAGAATACACTGGGATGGTGTTCTTAGCGCCTTCTTCGCAATTTATGAACACCTCCGTGGTTCGTTC
Organism: Ceriagrion tenellum; assembly: GCA_963169105.1. Taxonomy (NCBI): domain Eukaryota; kingdom Metazoa; phylum Arthropoda; class Insecta; order Odonata; family Coenagrionidae; genus Ceriagrion; species Ceriagrion tenellum. The sequence goes on along the minus strand of OY720641.1, from coordinate 6,562,780 downwards.
CTAAACGCTCAGAATACGCTCTCATTTTCGCCAGGGTTAGTAAATACAATTACTTTCAAATTCGATTTTTCAAAGTGTTTGTCTCATAATAGAATAATAGAATTATATACGGAAAAATCATATTTAAACGAGCAGCAAATGTTGAAATAATAATCCATTCGCTGATAAAAAGTTTCCGCACCCATTCTTTCCATATCGCTTGAAATACTGATAAAAACTAAATATTTCTTTCATCTTAGAAAGACTACCATCGTTCATTACATTAATTGTTAACTAAAAACGAAGTATTCGTATTTAACTAGTCGAGAAAATCTGCGAGTGGTTACAAGTACAAGTTTGAGAGCAAAGGTACTGTATTATACTTTTTGTCGAAAGTAGAGGTAGTTTAAAGAAAGAATTAGTCGTATTCTAGCATTATTCTTGAATTTCCGCACAAAGTATTAATATAAAAAAGGTGGCTTTCCAGATACACAATCCATTATTTTTCTACTTAATCACCTGAAAGAGTTATTCTTGCGCCAACCTGTTGCCGTCCCATGATAACAATAAGTTTGTTATTGAAATTACCGTTGTGCAAGTCTACTTAATTGGCTTTGGACTAATAAAAACTGGAGCGGTAGCGCCGGATGACGAGCGCTCCGCTACCACGCACTCCTCCGAGGTATCAAAACTCGAAAGAGTCTTGGGTGAGAGAATTGCAGAAAGCCGCGAGGCAGAGCGATGTTGCCAAACCGAGGACGTCACTTGCTGCGCAGAGTGAACGGAGATAACCACGACCAAGTTATACGCCGCAGTCAGCGCCACTCGGCCCGGAATTATGCTGAACTAACAATATACGAAATTTGCACATACTGCCAACAAATTGGCGTCCATACTAATTTTCGGAAATGGGGTCTACATGATGTAAATAGTCGATTCCAGTGATTTTTACACGTTTGTAATCCGGCGTCCGGTATACGGCAGCCAAATTACACTCGGACGCCAGATCAAATGCAACTTGCACATTAACGGGTGCCAAAATGATAGCAGGATTTATATATATATATATATATATATATATATGAGAATGACATACACAGAAAGCGAAATGAAAGAATAACTCAAGCACACAGACAGTGGTGAAAGATATAGAACAGGCGTTTCGGGGTACGCTAACCCAAGTAGGAAATGACCCGTTCAGGGCATACAATCGTTCACTCATTCACTCAGACCGCACAGCGGCAAATACTCACATAAATATTTATACAGAAAGGTAGAAAGAAAGTGGATAGGAACACATAAAATGAACGAACACAGTGGTGGTGTGAAGATGTAAAGATGGCCGATTCCAAGCAGAAAAAATTTGACTGGACCGTGAATCGAACCACGGACCTTTTGATGTCGCGTCTACTGCTCAGACCACCGAGCTACCCAGTCTACAAAGAATCCACTGGAATCGGCGGGGGTTTATATGAACAAACACTCCCCAAGGCATGACCCATGAGAGCGGCCAGTAGATGGCGCGCGGGCAGCTTTTTCACCCACCGGCAGAGAGAGAATGACATACACAGAAAGCGAAATGAAAGAATAACTCAAGCACACAGACAGTGGTGAAAGATATAGAACAGGCGTTTCGGGGTACGCTAACCCAAGTAGGAAATGACCCGTTCAGGGCATACAATCGTTCACTCATTCACTCAGACCGCACAGCGGCAAATACTCACATAAATATTTATACAGAAAGGTAGAAAGAAAGTGGATAGGAACACATAAAATGAACGAACACAGTGGTGGTGTGAAGATGTAAAGATGGCCGATTCCAAGCAGAAAAAATTTGACTGGACCGTGAATCGAACCACGGACCTTTTGATGTCGCGTCTACTGCTCAGACCACCGAGCTACCCAGTCTACAAAGAATCCACTGGAATCGGCGGGGGTTTATATGAACAAACACTCCCCAAGGCATGACCCATGAGAGCGGCCAGTAGATGGCGCGCGGGCAGCTTTTTCACCCACCGGCAGAGAGAGAATGACATACACAGAAAGCGAAATGAAAGAATAACTCAAGCACACAGACAGTGGTGAAAGATATAGAACAGGCGTTTCGGGGTACGCTAACCCAAGTAGGAAATGACCCGTTCAGGGCATACAATCGTTCACTCATTCACTCAGACCGCACAGCGGCAAATACTCACATAAATATTTATACAGAAAGGTAGAAAGAAAGTGGATAGGAACACATAAAATGAACGAACACAGTGGTGGTGTGAAGATGTAAAGATGGCCGATTCCAAGCAGAAAAAATTTGACTGGACCGTGAATCGAACCACGGACCTTTGGATGTCGCGTCTACTGCTCAGACCACCGAGCTACCCAGTCTACAAAGAATCCACTGGAATCGGCGGGGGTTTATATGAACAAACACTCCCCAAGGCATGACCCATGAGAGCGGCCAGTAGATGGCGCGCGGGCAGCTTTTTCACCCACCGGCAGAGAGAGAATGACATACACAGAAAGCGAAATGAAAGAATAACTCAAGCACACAGACAGTGGTGAAAGATATAGAACAGGCGTTTCGGGGTACGCTAACCCAAGTAGAAAATGACCCGTTCAGGGCATACAATCGTTCACTCATTCACTCAGACCGCACAGCGGCAAATACTCACATAAATATTTATACACATCTTCACACCACCACTGTGTTCGTTCATTTTATGTGTTCCTATCCACTTTCTTTCTACCTTTCTGTATAAATATTTGTGTATATATATATATATATATATATATATATATATATACATATATTTATATATTTTTTTTGTGTCTATCTCCTCCATCCTATCCACATCGTGTGTTCATCGCCGCATGGCTGACTCCAATCCATCAACGTATTATATATATATATATATATATATATATATATATATATATATATATATATATATATATATATATATATGCCTATCTAGATAGTTATATATTACGACAAATATGTAGGTGCACTCAGTCATGGATCGGGGTCCGCCGTTAAATCTTTTTCATCCTCAAGATTCAGACCAAAGCTATTCGAGATGTGAAGCCAGCATCACACCGACCTGATCCCGCGTAGGATTCGCCCTCAGTCGGAATACCTAAGCATTTTATAGATTTCTCGTCTTATCAGGCGCTTTGCAGTTGTTTGCCTTTCCCTTTCACTATTCCCGTTCACTTTCGGATGAATGTGATGGAAATTCATAACCCTGCACGAGTGTAGAATTTCTCTGTGAGATAGGACGATTTTAATATTTTTGGAACCGCATTAATAAATTACGCTGGAAATGTGGCTCATTAAAGGCATCTTTTTTTGTGAAAATAATTTCACCTGATAGCGTTAATGGTTATTAGTGAACATTTCAAATTAATTTTAGTATTTTTTTCTTTGTTCCGTGTGGAAAAAACATCATTCACAATGAACGTACTTTCATCACAATAATACACCCTTTTAATCTCACGCGGGAAATAAAATTATCGGCTATTATCGCGATATTATATTGAGAGTATTTACATAGTCCTCCTCCTAAGCGTTTTCATTTGATTTACTTTTGCTACCTCTATTTATATAATGGATAAGCAGTTGACCTCGCACTAAAATCATTCAAAACTCAAATGGTTCTTTAATTTTTTCGAATTCGTTTAGTTTCTAACTCAATCTACGATCTGAATTTATCAACCTTAGTAATATCTCACCATTTCGTACAATTCTATGACCCGCCATGAATATCACATATTGTTCCTCAAAAGAAAATGTATTTATTCATAGACATAGTGATCCCTTACGGAGGATACCTATATGATGGGGTCGATATTAATTTGAAACTTTGGGCTGAATACTATAATTCTGCCTTTCGGTTACACTGCTTATTTTTCACTAATGCTTCCGACTTAATGTTCCCCTGAGGAAAAACAGTATGGAGTCATGCTCTTTCATATTTTTCACGGCCGTACGTATACTTTTTGGGGACGGTGCCTAATTACTGAGAAGTTCTCCTAAGTAATTCATTCGAACAATTGGTTACTCATTGGAGTTAATTTTATTGCATCAACTAATCCTGCGTATTTCGTTCTTGATTATTATCACGGCTATTTAATCCTATTTATGGGTGTGAAATACATTAAATTTCATCATAAAATAACCCAAAGTAAACGAAGTAACCAGTCTAAATCCCTATCATTCATGCAAATAATCCTGCATGAAGTTCTCCGTGTACCTCCATGCAAATCACCGCCCTCAAACAACAACCATGCTTTAGCGGATTTACAATCTTATTATAATCGTTGTAATTGGAACATTAACTGTAAGCTTCATGCTGGAAATGCTGGAGAGTTCTGGAAACCTAATCTATTATAAATGGGTGCGTAATGTATCACTCTCTGGAATATCGAGGTTTTCATTAACTTCCCTCCCGAGGACTCAATTGAATATAGCCTCCGTATGAATAAGTGAATGTTTGAATTATATCACAGAAATGCCTATTTTGATAGATTCATATTCCGGCAATAAAAAATTGCTGCAGGAGAAAAGCAACGTGGACCTAAACACGAACCGCCCAAGCGGATTACTCCGGACGAATAATCTGGAAACGGGAATAAAACGGGCTTTTACGACAAATATTGCGCGCGTAATTTGAGTTGCCTTTGCTTTCATTACTTTAATGGTGAGAAGACGATTCATATTAAAAAATGATGGCGCAAATTTAACGCTGTATTTTATTTTCCCTTTTAGGTATATTGCTCCATTAGGTATCATCTACGCTCTACTTAAAGACCATATAAATATGAGGAATGTGAAAATGATAGGATCTTATATTCCAATTCGGCCATGTCAACTTGCCTTACATCGATGTAGGGATTACTCATTACGAGTGAATAAGACAGACGCAGCTGCACCTAAACATGTGAAACTTTACATTGAATTTTCAGCCTTCAGCATTCTTAAATGGTTTGCGCTAGTTAGCCCCATTAGAGTCGCAAAGTGTGGCGTAGAGCTGAAATACTCGCCCTTCGGGCTTCTTTTGCCGAGGATAGTGTTTCGAAGTTATTTTTTCCGTACCAACTAAATTGCTTTTGGAAGAGTAATCCCCTGCATTTACAAGAATCTAAAGGTCACGGATGAGTTCTCTTCAAATTCTTGTTCATGACTTGACTGAATTTATTGACCCACGGAAATCATTCGATCAGAGCTAAATTCGGAGCCGGAAAAAATCAGATACGCTTTCTTCCATGAATAGACATGTCAGCTAAGAGTGACAAAAAAATTACGTCTCAAAAATGTTATCCCTGAATAGATTGATTAAAAATATGCCAACACTTATTTTAAGCGAATTTAGGGTGATGAAAAAGATAACGCAATCTGTTGATGCTTATCGCAAGGATCCATATTAAAGATTTGCAAATACCAAGCAAATTTTGCCAAATCATTTAAATTACCAAAATGTTCTGCATTAAAATTAGGATGACAGCTTAATTCCCTTCCCCAATATATTTCTCGGCACAAAGAAGCACCTTTCGTTGACTAGAGAGAGAATTTGACATTTTGGAAAGTGAACTAGAGTTTTCCTCAGGCTGAGAATTTCATAACGCATGACAGATTACAAGAGACTGAAAGACTTCTGGATGCTGTGTCACAGTTTTTATATCATAACATATCATATGGCAAATTGCATATTGGCGGACATTGCAAAGTTTTAATCAGTTTTATTTTCTTTAACAAAAATGTCCCGCAACATCTCGCCGAACTTCGTCGAGTTAATTCCCAGATAGTTCTTATTACCTTCTTCATTTACAAACCATTAACTCTGCTTAGCTGAAACTGAGACCAATTCTCGTCCCTTATTAAGCTACATACTCTCAGCCTAAAATAATTACATTTACTGACAACTTTCTCTTTTAACAACAAATTGTGTGCCACCCACACATCTTTAAGAATTGAATTTCAACCATTGCGCGCTAACCTTTCAAATTTTCAACAAAGGTGTGTATACTTACATTCTTCTCCTGACGGTGAAATTTCATAAGTTTTCCTATAATAAGCACGAACTTATTAGCTATAAAACCTCTTGCAAACCTCCAAAATTCCACCATTTTTTATCAGGATATTGTCATTCATTTCTCAATTTCCTAACCACTCAAGCAACACGGCTGAAACCTAGACCATTATTCGTCTCTCGTCGAGCTACTCATTCCTCACCCAAAATTATTGAAATACTAGCCGAAGGTACCCGTTGAAAGTCAACGGGTGTGAAAAAGATTGAACTTATTGTATGAGAAAATCACAAACTCGGAAGAATACAGTCAGCGTGATCATTTGAGGAGTTCGTAACATATCTTGTACGTTGTGTTCGTTGTAGTAGACACGCTGACTGCTTTTCAGGTGCACGCAGAGATGAGTGACTGCTGGTCCTCTTTCATGCACGGTAAACCAAAAAATGGGCCAAGCAGACTCATTGCTACTTGAATAGCACCCAGGTTCATAGATTGTCACCTCGTTCCCCGGTTCTCTTGAGCCGTCTTCTGAGTGAATGACGGCTTGAGATCGCTTCCCTCGTGTACATACATATATTGGCATTCAACGACCTAATTGAGTTTCGTTATTCTACGTTGATATGTGCGTTGAGTATTCTTATCAGTATCGGAGAGTAGGGTACAATCCAGCGGTTGACAACGTCAAAAGGAGCATTTGCTGCAGCAGACATGTTTATTTGACCCATGAAACCTACGTCACCAGGACGGGGCATTCGGCGTAAAGGGTAGCCATAATCATTGGTTTTGGTTACTGAATCAAAAATCTATGGTGATTCTTAGAGCAATTGCCAATTTTCATGCACGGATGTCCTTCATTACTATTCGCTGCGCGTAAGTATTCTTGCACATTTAATCGTGTGTATAGTCTATTTAATTACTTTACTTGTATCGTTTACTACGTAATGATCTTTCACATACCTTCAGTGCCCCTGTGAGAGTTACTTTGAGAATAGACATTGAAGAGTATACTTGTTGTAAATAAACATTGAATTTATCGATTATCCCTCGAAGCAATCCATCATGGGGCCCTTGGGACTGCGGGCCCTTCTTTTACAGATTTTCTTTTTACGTGCTATCATGAGCCTTGAGGAAAACATGATATTTAAATGGTAGAGGATTCTAGATCTCCGGTTGCCAAGGAAATATGATATTGTTGATTTCTGAGAAAATATGAGATTGTTCAGCTAAAAACATGACTTTCACACGAATACGAAACGGAATAGAAAATCGATTGAAAGAATTGAAATTTTCAATTATTCAGTCATCCGAAAAAAAACTCCATTCCTCTATCTTGAGTGAAAGTACTTTTAAAGAGCAAAAAATAAAACCCCTGTACCGAACCCAATGATTAGCATGGACCAACAGAGGGGCCTTACGGGGGCTCTCCTCTACTTTTAAACGGAATTTCAACAATCGAAGACCATCCGACTCCTCAGCCAATCAGAGCTCTCCGGACTAGATTCCAATGGACCTTTAACTGACTGGAACCCTATATATAGCGTCAGACAATTCTCCTGTTCATTAGAACCGGATGAAACCGACTGGAATGCCGGCGAATCGGTCATCCACAAAAATGGTGCAACGCGGGCGTAATCCGAAAAATACCAGTAAACAAAAGATTAGGATATTCTTACGTTATAAGAGGACGTTTAAGTGTAAATGCATGCAAGACTTAAGAAGTAGTTTTTGATAAGGGGAATGGGGAGAATAACTGTATGATGAGGGCGAATGGTGAAGTAATTGAACAGGTGGATGATTTTGTGTACTTATGTAAGATGTTTACGAAAGATGGACGAATAGATGAGGAGATAAAGAGACGTGCTAATGCTGGAAGGAAAGTGGTAGGCAGCATGTGAAGCATATCAAGGAATGAGTGCTTGTCTAAGGAAGCGAAAATTGCCATGTACAAAAGTGTACTTCTCCCCACTTTCTTGTATGGTAGTGAAACATGGGTATGTCAGGATAGACATAAGAGTAGATTAAACGCCGTGGGTATGAGTTATCTGAGGAGTGTTTAAGGCAAAAGTAAGATGGATAGAGTTGGGAATGAATGGGTCATGAATGAATGTGGGTTAAATCCTCCGGTAATGGACGTGTATGAAAGGAGTGTGCTTCGTTGGTTTGGCCATGTTGAGAGAATGGATGAGAGTCGAATAACGAAACAGATATATAAGAGTGAATTGAATGGCGCGAGAGGTAGAGGTAGGCCAAGGAGGTTGTGGTTGAATGTGGTTGAGGAAATTCTTAGGAGGAGAAATATCAGGAGTCTGAAAAACAGGAGGACGTGTATGAAGCAGTGTATGGGAGTGAATGAGGCAAAAGAGGTTTGCAAGGATAGGTCAGAATGGAGGAAACTATTGAAGCAGAATTAGGTGTACAAATGTGTGTTTGTAAGAGAAACTTTGTGACTAAGCATACCCCGGAAGGAAACGGCGTGATTGATATGTATAAGAGGACGGGCCGATAATTGTGTCTTCACAACCCGAGGCATAATATTATGGGCAGACTCAGATTGTGCACATTTGCCTCCCTAATGGAAGTGTTCAGTGTGTTTGTTTCTCGGTGCAATGATCGCTTTCCAAATGATACTAAGCCTTAGATGCCATTTATTAGCTGCGATGATATGTTAATCTTTGCATAATAATGCAGAAACATATATTCGCCTGAGTTTAAGTACAGCTGAAATATAAATGCATTGCGTTGATTATTCACGCGTGTCGACGTATAAATCGCTCAGATAGGAAAGAAGCATATCTCCGCTTGTATCAAAGATGAAAATAAAATTAATTTGTAAATAAATCGATAGAATTAATTAAGCTAATGGTTAATTTGGCAATGTGAAAAGAATTAATCTTGGGGACTGTTACCGCTGGATAAAGCCAGTGTGTGATAATTAATTTGCAATACAAAAACTCATCCCGTTCTATATCACATGTCATAATGGCAAGGGCTAATTAATAGTTTTCCATTTACGAATACCTCGTTTTCCTATCACTAATACACTAATGCTTCAGAGTATAATGAAAACTGATGCGCAGTTGTTTTATTACATAATAAGGCTTTGGGAGCTTCAGTTATACAAGGCTAAACCTATAATTGAAATGCTCATAGTTGTAACTTGAATCTTCAAAACTTTCTTTGCGTAAAATAACTGAGCCTAATTAATATTTGTCGAATAAAATCGAAGAATGCGGTATAATCCTAGTGTTCTATGATCTCACGTGCCTCATGAGTATTTGCTGATTATTTTACTTCGCTCGGTTATAATTTTTTTTTACTGTTTACTGTTTAAAAATCTTTCACGTCTAACCGTTGCTGCTTTTATTGGCGGAGTTATTCATTTATCAATTCTCATATTGATATGTTTCTCGCAACTGATGCAATCTGATGCAATAACGCTCCAGATATGAAACAATCCTCCAACTTCCCCTTATAACCCATTTTCCAATTGCTTACGCAACTCTCTCGCTTCTAACGTAAGCAAGTACATGCTAATATTAATTAAATTCTTAACTTTGTAGCTAACTGTAGCGCTCATCGCCACAGATTTCTGCTTTCATTTCACTTTGACGAAACTGAGGTCTAAATATTCACATACTAGAACTCCTAAAGAAAAAGTAAAAAGATAACGTTAGTGTTTGCGCCTCTTATAGTGTTATATAATTACTAAGCTACAAATTTGGTACATGCCAGATGTCTATATGCATTCAAAGATTTTCTACAAAATCAGCTAATAATAACGAATAAAAGCTAATGAGATAATAAATTTAGTTTATAATAGTATCCTCTTCTAAGTTAAATAAAATAACTCAGTGTCTTCTGCGCAATTACAACAATTCTAGTATTTATGTAGGGTAGACAGTGAGAGAGGAAGTATTTTGGATAATTTGGATGGTGGAAGGAACTTAGAAGATTAAAGTGGTTTCACCGTTAATTCACTTAAATGTCTGTTTAATGAGTGTCATTATATGACTAATTGGGATATCTACAACTACGGAATACCGTGCAAGCTACCGCTAGGGTGTGTGGCATGGGGTGATTCCACTCCAGGCATGCAGAACTCATCCCAGTTGAAATCAGAGCCGCGCACTTGAGACCAGGAACGAGCTATAAGCTGCACTTATAAAAAGGAATGAAAATGCAGTTTAATCCCAATATGAAACACTCTTTCTAGTAACTCTGTGGTAGTTCATTGCAAAATGAATTTATTGAAACAACTTTTACAAACCACAAAAAATACAAACTCACGACCAGGGTTTCAACGCTTTGTGTCATCTTCAGGTGGTTCAAGTTTTGTGGTTTGTAAAAGTTGTTTCAATAAATCCGTAATTCCAATATCATTAGTACACTCCACTGCTCGCATGTTTACCCGACGACCAGGTAGTTATCATCCAGTATCAAAAAGCTCAAATTATACGACTCGAAAGTTCATGGAGGAATATACAATTCGGCGATCCTGAAGTTAGTATAGGGAAGTTGGCTTGCATACATGCACATCGCTGGTCAACAAAAATCTAATATGTTATAAATTATCCCTAGAGAGCAATACTGTTATGCAACACTCATCTAAGTTCAAATCAGAACCACGCACGTTCCCCCGAATGCTAGGCGCAGGCCAAAAGCAGTCAGGACAACAATGCGCGGTAATACCGGAGACTTGGAGAATGATACGTGGACGATTACAAATATACAGCGCCGTGCTGCACATTCTCCAGTCACGTCCTCTCCGCTGCCTGGTCAATCAAGCTGACCGTCGAACTCACTGACTCCTCGGATTGACCTTCCGACCAAACTGACCGAACCCTAGACATTGCGGGCGACGCGCTTTTATCCTCGCCCCTAGTCCTTCTGGAACCTTCCACGGATTCTCGAAGGTTCAATCAAAATTGGTCCACTCTCTGCTCTCCCTCGGCCCGTAGCTGTCCTGGAACCTTCTCGAACCCGTCGAGGACTTCACTTGACGGCCTCTGGTGTAATCGCCCGCGAGAAACAATAGCATCTAGGTATTTTTTTCAACGCAATTCTATCATACTCAGTGTCAACATCCCTTTACAATACTGCATTGTTCGCGAATAGGAAATATGTAGATATATGATACCATGCAGAAAAGAAGAACCAGATGGATTGGACACTCCTTGAGACACAATGGGTTTGTGAGGAACATAATTGGAGGTGAATCAGAGGGAAAAGTCCCATCAGAGGAGGAAGACCCAGGAATAAATTCATGCACCAAATAATGAAGAATATTACATAGGAAGAGATATCAGGAGGCAAAGGGAACTAGCATTAGATAGGGAGGAAGGGTGGAGGGCTGCAGTCAACCAATCTATTGAACGACCGATGATTATGTTGAAATATATGTATATAATTATACGGGTAAACATGTCTTATGTTTGCAATGAACAAAAAAATCATACTTTTCAGACTTTTTTCATCCATTGAGCTTGGGGAGACGTGGTGTTAAAGTGAGAGTGGGTAAAACATGGGTCAAAATAATAATTCTCTATCTAATGAAAATACGCTTCAATCTAACCTATTTATGAGAAGTGATTTTCTACTTGACATGTAATGATACATTGCAGGTACTAATCTGTATTAACCTTTATGTCTCTCAGAAAATGTAAGCGAACTCATGTAACAGTAGTTAGTTGGAAATGTTGGTGCAGATGTCTCCTATGGCTAGAAGAATTGTTTGACAAAAAAATATATTCTCGACCTGCGATCTGCGTACGCTATTGCTTGATTTTGTTTTTAAAATATTAGAATCAGTAAAGGATAAGGATGAGTTTTTTTGCCATTAACGTATCAAATTACTAAACCTTGGTGAAACTTTACGTCATTATTCAAGGGAAGGTTGATTGCGCTCTTACAGTTTGCCTGGCTATTCTTTGAAATTGACTCGCAAATATTGCTTGAGACTGAGGGGAACTTGTGTCTCAATTTTATTTGAGTGGCCACTTGAGCTCAATCGGTTATTACCACAAGGGACAGTCAGCATTTTCTATCCGAATTTTCACGCCTTGGATATTGTGGTTTATCCAATTGAAAAGCCGGGTGGCAAAAAGATAACGAATATTTGTAGAGCATACTGAAACATACCGACATAAACTTTACACCTTTAGACGTCACTTCCTGGAAGTATTTTATGTTCGAATACATATTGAAAATAAGTTCTGTACTATTCCACTGTTATTTATTGTAATCGTACACAGAGTTTCACAGCTTACTGCATCTTCAGGTACATTTCTTTTAAATAATGCAAATACAAATTTAATATACATTTACAATGATTGATATGTGTTTAAAATTATATTTTCAAAGAGTAAATCACAAAAAATACTTTAAACCAATAAGCAAGAGCATGGAAACTTGAACAAGGAAACCAAGGGGGGAAAAATACACCTTATTTTGGCGTAAATATGATAAGAATAATTTTTTAATAATCTTTTTGGTCCTGCTAAGCCATTGGCCTGTCAGCAGGTGCCAATTTGTAACTTATTGAGTGATCGGATATTTTGTACAACCATGCAATGGAAAAATTAACAATAATGTGGATATTTTACAGTTTTGAATGTAATAGTCTAAAACATGAAATAAAAAATAATGTAATGAATGACGCTATTATCATCATACGAAAACCCAAGTACATACATGTATAAACAGAACTTTATCTTTTTGATTGATAGTTACGATGGTTTTTCTGCACCCCTCCTCCCCACTCCTTTCCGAAACAAATTTCCCCTCTCACGAATCCCTAATCTATGTTCTGCTCTCTTCTCTCCCAACAATGAGTTTTTCTCAAAACCCCCATCCATTCTTAGCGTATGGTTATTATCGTAATAATCAATAAATGAAAGATAAACAATAGTACCTGAAGATGCAGCAAGCTGCGATACGCGTCGTTCGATTACAATTTATAACTGTGGTAAAGTACAGAACTTATTTTAAATATGGATTCGAATACAAATAAGTGCGACAATATTTACTATTATTTAGGAAATATTGTAATTTGCACAAGTGTTCATACCGCTAGGATTAAATGACTTCGCGCGCATATGAATAAAGATGAGCGGAAAACATTGTTACAATAGGAGTGAAATGGGGATTTGAAATATTCACGACCGGCATTTAAGGACTAAAGCATTAAAGACTAAATGATTCACTTCAGCGGGAAAAATTAAAGATTCGGGAAGCATTAGGCTCGAAGGATAAAACGATGTGTAATGGTACCCATTTCACGAGTTCAATTAATGTGGGAGCATTGGAAATGCCGAAGGCTGAAGAACGCTTTAGCAAGAAGACGGGAAAGACTCATGGAAGGAATGTTGGCGAATGGAACACTCCGCAGAGCAGGAAGTAAGGGGATAATCGTTATTCCACCCAATGAGAGCCCATGTTTCCATCCTCGTCAATACCTCCGGAGAAGAACTTTGAGGAATCCCTCTTTTCAATTTTATACTCCAGGGCTCGCATTGGATAATTATTCATACGACATCGAGTATTGCATTAATGGTAGCCGAGAAAAAGTAGCTAGACTTGCGTAACACGGGAAACAACACACGCTCTTCTATCAAAGGAACAAGAATTTTTTCTACCAAGACTCTGATTTGTTTATGAGATCTTGATGACTTTTTGTAATTGAGACAGTGAAAGGGTAGTGTAAAACCAATGATGTATTTGTAACGAAGTTATCATAGTGCAGCTATGCCCGGAGAAAAAAATTCAAATCAGATATTAATACCATAACTGAAGGTAAAAATTGCATAAGGTTCCAAAAATAATTTTTTGGTTACGAAGTGAGAACCAAGTTTAGCATGTTTAGAAGGAACCACTTAACGCTCTTCTACTTAAGTTATTTTTTATTACCGATCGATCTCAACGTCCAGGTTTCATTATCAATACCTCTTGGATATCGAAATCCGCCAGTATTGAACAAGTTACGTGGTAGGATAGAATGCGCTTTATTTTAGCCATGTTGTACGAATTAATTTTTAAGAATGTGTTTTAAAATGGATTAAATTATTGCTTTTTGAAAGCGAGAAATTATATTTTTAGTCTATTTTAAGTTAAAAGCTATTTCGGTATATTTACAGAAATGACAACTTTTCTTAGTTATGTAGTACTATGCCAGCTTTACAGATAGCAACGATTTATAAATAATTTGGCCACGTGGAATCGTTTTCGCGACATACGTTTAGATAATTGACTCGTCAACCTCATAATGGAGTTTTTCCTGCGCTGTTTACTGATATTTCAGCATTATCATAATAAGATGATTGAACTGAGTGTAATATTTCCATAGTTGATTGGGCACAGCTTTGGAACTGAGGAAAATACAAAGCAGTGTCCAGTCTTCCAGCATTGTATCCCTAATATTTGTGAAATTTGTGGAAGAAATAATTCATCATTATAATTGCATCGATTTCATGTTGTCATTTGCTTTAATCAGAGAGTGTAAAAAAGTCTTTCTTTATTCTCGGATTATTCCGGATGACTATGGACCCAGCGGAAGCATGGAAATGTGTCCCTTCAGATGTCATTTAAAATCATCTGGGGACGCTATTGCTCTGAAATGCGTGCTTTTTTGTTGAAAAAATTATAACGCGTTGAAAATACAATTTCATCATTTATTGTTTAAGTTATGTATACTCTTGGTTTAAGTATTACGCATAAACGTAATTGATCAATCACACATAATTTATTAAGATGGAATGTGGAATTCACTCATACATTTGGAATATATTGCGCTCTAAACTTACGATACCTATTATTTTAAGCGGAGGATTTGTGATTGCAGACGTGTGTAGTAGACTTTTGAAATGAAATATGAATACAGGCCTCTGAAGAGCCCGATATAGAGATAAATTTGAATATCCAGCTTCAATTTCACGCAAATTCTACTGAAACCTTATCTTTTTATTGTCCAATATTAATCTCCACTAAAATCCTAATGCAGTTGTGTACTCAAAGTTAATATGTGTATGTCGCTATAGCGTTTTAGAGCAATGAGTGCAAAAATGCGCATTTCCTCTCATTTTAGATGAATTACACAAATATATTTTATCAAAACGTGGAAAGATATGCTAGCTATTTCGGCCATTTTTTAACTTTTTGCGTGGTTTACGGCCTTTTTTTAACTCTGCAGCCGACCAACTTGCTTCGAGGAAAATCAAATGGAAGCTAATTAATTTATTCGGAGTAGAATTTTACCGCGAAAGCTGTTCACATTATTGGGAATAACACAATCTCAAACGCAATGAATTGTGCCGGTGGACGATTCCATGGGACGTTACTGCGCAGTGTTTCATTCCCAAAAGGAGCCGAGTCACATTAGTCAAACGTTCCTGGGATTCACGATTAAAGAATTAATAAAAAAATTTGAATGCACGAATATTTCATTCGATAAATCTTGTAGAAGGCGAGATCCAAATTAGGCCCTAGGAGAAATTTTTTTTCGTAGTCGGAAAACCTTTTGGGACGGATCCAAACAGAACTCAATGGAGGGAGAATGTGAATAATACGATTCACGGACTATAGCATTCCCTTAAGCGTTCTATAGAAGATGATAATCACCTGGCGGGAAGGGAGTTCTCTGGCTCCGGCGATATAGCGAAACTTTTAAGGGATCCTCCAAAGGCCAATAAGTCATCTTTCATTTTCTTAAGTGCTAATGCGAGGCCATTTTGTGAAGCTTGCGACGCACTACATTGAGGGAGCCACTGGAGTTGTTTACGTTCCATTACGCGGGCATTCTTCTGGGGTAAGGAGATGTTAGCGGAGGAAACAAAAGGTTCGCACGAGCGAATCAGATCCTAATAATAACCGAAATTATCTTTCAACCCAGATCTTACTCACTTTAAGCATTCATCGCGACCGACGGCACGAAAACGAACGAACGCCAACTCAGCTGGTAATAAATCCAGCCACGCCTCATTGGAGAGGCTCTGGCATCGATTTCGTGGCACCGCCGCACAAGATAGCTGAGGGCAAGTGGGGAAGAGGAACGCCTCGGGGAGAGAAATCTTCATTTCAACAATCGCAGATTATCCATGGATAAGAGATACCATTTTCTAAACCGATATTGATTCGGATACTCCCAACGTCTTTTATAGATTCATGAACATTTTGGGATTACTCGATTTGAAAAAAAACTCTGACGCTTACAATAACCGTAATTACTAGCCTGAAACTGACAATTTTTTTAAATTAATACCTATAAATAATAATCACTATATCAGAAAATAAAAAAATTGAAGTCAATAAGGCATTTAAAATGAATCTCAACAATTTGATTTCTGTCCTTTGGACTCCGTGGAGGGAACATAATTGGAATTCGCCCTGACTTGAACTAGGATCTCTCAATATCACGCCTAATGATTTAGCCATTTCAGCCACGAGGACATATTTGCTATATTTATAAGTTTTTCTTAGGCTCTTGAGGAGCTATGACTTCCAAACGTAAAATGCCACGATTTAGTCAAACAAAGCGTGTCCTTAGCGACACTATCCACGAGGACAGAGGTCTCAAAATGACCCAAATACATTTTCAATACTAGGAATGAACTTTGCAAGTTTATAAATCGAAAATAAAATGGTAAATTTTATGAGGATTCGTCCAATTTAGTTATTATAATATTAGGAGAAGATAGGACTACAAACTAGGAGACAAAAAATTAAAACATTCGTGTGAGGCGTAGCACTCTATGGATCGAAATCATGGACCATTGGAAAAAGTTGACCAGAAAATACTACAGGCCTTCGAAACTTGGTGCTGGAGGAGGAGGGTGAAGATAAAATGGACGAACAAGAAAGAAATGATGAAGTGTATAGAAGAGAGGAAGAGGAAAGGACTATTTAATGGGACACCATATAGAAAATAAGAACCAGATGGATTGGACACACCCTGAGACACAATGGGCTTGTGAAGAACATCATTGAAGGCAAAATGGTGGAAAAAGTCCCCAGAAGAAGTCCCAGGAATATAAGGTCATGGACCAAATAAAGAGGAAAGTACAAAGATGAGATACCAAGAGTTAAGGGAACTAGTAATAGATAGGGAAGGGAGGAGGGCTGCAGTCAACCAATCTTAGCATTGAACGACCATTGAATGAATGAAGAAAATAATCCTTCGAAGCCCAGGCTTCTCCTTAAGCGGACACTACCGGATCCAGAAGACAATGTGGAGGTAACCACTGAAGGGAGGGAAAATTTACGGGGCTTATTTGTATGGGAGATTCAATCCTATCTTGATACATCCGGCCGCTTATAGAGGTAACCGCTAAAGGCAGGTTTCCACGGAGGCATTTTTCACTGTATTTATATGCGTGTAAACGAATGAGTAATACCGTTAATTGTGAGACTCGACATTGTGTTAATCTACCCCAGCATAATCATTACCTTTTTGTACAAATTATGTCCTAACACAAAATGTGTGCTAAACATTGAGCACAGTGTTACGTTCCCTATTTTTGAAAATTTTTGCAGTATGCTGCAAATTGAAGCTCGTAAATAGACCTAAAAAATAAATTGGACAATAATATATTGATATAAAAATTAAATAAAACTAGTACAAAGTAGATTTATACATGTTAGAAATTTGCAGTGTACTGTGAACTTAAAATTCTACAATTAGCCATATTTTTCGAGAGTTACCGTGCCACGTCAAATTTCGGAATCCTCTACAAGTTTTAAACCTCCTCTAACGGTATATGCAAACGCATGATTACGCCCGCAATTTTATAACGGTGGTTTTTGTTTTCAAAAATACCAATTTTTTGTCACGTATTGAAGTTCTCTCGCGGGAAAATTGTGTTACATCCTCTAATTTATTTTGATGTAAGGAAAATCGCCTGACAGCTTAACTTTAAAGATACCTACAAACTACACGTGAAAGAAAAACGTAATAAATTTTTTAGGACTAGCCTCCTCTGAGAGTAAAAATAGTTAAGTATCAGGTTTAAACAATGGAGTTGTCCTAATTACCGATATTTGACGACGTCACGGCCATGGCAATGCCAGTAGGAGATACTGCGATCGTCTCGAAAGCATGAAAAAACATGCCTTTTATGTTTACAATTGTACCTCGATTTTGACCTGTGTTACGGAAATACTTTTCCTCTTATTAGTGCCGTCTTTATGACAGTGAGACAAGATATTTTAAGAAGTAGGAAACTGATAGAGTACGGGGTCAAATTTTCAAAACGGTAACACAGATGCAATGAAATGTTTTTCATTCAAAATACAGTGAAACCCCTCTTAACGACCACTCCTATCGATCAGGCGACCACCCAACTCAACGACCGTTTTTCAGCGGAGCCGTCGGTGATCCCTTGACTCACGCTTCACTGCATGGGTACATCAAATCAATATGCATTGCAATTTCCTTGGAGTAACTCAATCATGAGGGTAAAAAACGCCATCTATAGGTATAGGTTTTAACAAAACCATCGCTTTAAGAGTGTTACATTTTTTCCAAATCAGCCGCCCGTTCATTTGCACAATACTCATAGAAACTGAAACCCTGTCAAACGACCACCCTTCTGAACGACTATTTTTCAGCGGACTTAATACAGGTTTCCCTGTAGATGTAGGGAATTTTGCAATAAGGTTCGGGTAACCGAGGTTAACTTAATTAAACAAGTCCAAGTTGCCAAGTGATTGCACACGTTCTCAATTTCATTTTGCATGAAGTGAAAATTTAATTCATTAGATTAAATGTATTCCATTACAATGTAAATAATAAAGACGGTTGATAATGATTTCGGTTTTAGTTACCATTATCAGCTTCTTGTAGTATGTACATTACATATTACACCTTTTATAAACCGCTATAATTCGTATAAGGTGTTCGCATGCCATTAGTACTCGCGAATCCGACATAAAGTGCCATTCCTTACGAATGCGAATGATGGTTAAAAAAAAAATTATGACAACAAATACGAGATAATTAAAAATCGCCCGTTTTGAGTGAATGTAAGTACTTGGATGCATTTCATGGAATGGCATCTAAATTAAAGCGGCGAAATGTTGAACGAATAAAATCTTTTACAGCGCTTGTTTCCCCTTATATATATATATACACCTTAAAGTTAGTGGGAGAGTAAAGGAGTGGCCCGGAAGCAAAGCGGGATAAGAAGGGATAAGGCAAAAGGAATCAGTATTACGATCTTTTATACAGAAGTAACAATCATTACAGCGGCTAATTTTTAACAGTTGGGAGATATCATTTGCCTCGTCACAAAGAGACGGGGTAATATAACATGCTTAACGGACCATAAAAGGCTTTATGGCCTCCCTCGAGTACATCTTATCGCGTGCAATTGGTATGCATTATGAGACATCCGCGGAAGCGTGAATTTCAATTTGATGAGGGCGATGAACTCTTCCCGGTCTGTCTTTCTTTCCTCCCACGATGAACTCCGTAGCGAGCTATATCTTTTTCGGGAGTCTGATTTTCTTACGACATCATCAATCCCAAATGGCCGCATTGTCACTTTGGTTAGTTACAACGAGAGCTCTATATTCATATAATTCGAGGAATTCGAACTTATGTAGTATACATACATATATATGTATCCAATTTTTCTAATTATAAATAAAACATTTGCCACTTTTTTTCACGACCACTCGGAATATTAGCTAAAATTTCGAACCTGTTCTCCGTGATACAAATTAGTGCTTTCAAAATATAGATATCGAGGAGATGGATACCTCACGCATAGAAATCAGCATAAATGCTAAAGGAACGAAGTTTGTATGTTTCCTTATTGTGTCATAAAAACTTTTTCACCCCCATAATAGCTGCATATTATAAAATCGCAAAAATATAGTCGATTCTGAAGGCACTTTCATCGTATGGCGTGGAAAAAGTGCAAAATGACGGTTTCCATGTAAAAATATTTGTATAGTATATCGCTAGTTACTGTGGGTACAGTCATGGAAACTTAGTTTTTGCGTCGTAAATGTGACTAATCCTTTCCTGCGGACGATAACCTTGACGTGGTGGAAGGGCTTGAAGAAAACGGGCAAATTAGCAAAGATATACAGAAGAGAATAGCGCTAGCTAAGGAGGCGTTTAGTAATAGAAGGGAGCTGATAACGGGAACTTTGGGTAAGGATGTGAAGAAGATGCTGGTGATATGGAGCGTAGCGTTGTAAGGGGTAGAAACGTGGACCCTCAGAAAGGAGAATGGGAATAGGCTGCAGGCATTTGAGATGTGGGAGTGGAGAAAGTGACTGACGTGGACGAAGAGGATGACTAACGAGGAAGTGCTTGAGATGGCGAGCGAGGAAAGGAATCTTTTGAATGAAATCCGGGATAGATAGGGTGGATGGCTGAAGGATGTAATAAAGGGTGATGGGTTGCTGAAGAGTGTGATAGAGGGAAGGATGTTGGGCAATCGGGGAAGGGGAAGAAAGAGAATAGGTTTCATGGACGGGTTGAAGAAGGGTAGATCTTATGCTGAGGCGAAAAAAGATATACTAGAGATAGATAGGCCCTTTAAAGTGTAGAAAACCGGGAGTAGATTCTCTGAGATTCAACAAAACCTACCTTAACCGGTAGAACACTTTAAAAAAATGTAACTCATAATTATGAAGAGGAAGATCTCATTTCTGTAATGTAATCAAAGATACCATCCGAATATTGCACGTATTACATTTCGAGACATTTGTGCAGCCATGCCTTCATGAGAAACATGGTCAAGAAGACGTAGAATGTCCTATTGCACAGATCGTTTCAAATGTGTTATGGCTCTTTTCATGCATTCGCAGACGTAATCAATTATTTTCACCAATAAATCACTATGGGAAATAGTGGTTTATTATCTTTCATTTTTATCTATATACAATTTTTTTTTATGTTAAAAAACATATTTTTAATTTGAAGACGTTCCAGCTTTGACCCATGTAACTTCGTAAATTGTTTCCTCAAAATATTAATGAAATCCATAATTATGAGCGTTTTAAGTTTCATGAACGTCTTGATGTCATGCAAGGGACGACGCCAACGAAGATTCGGTCTGATTTTTATTTCGTCCCCTTCCTATATTTTGAGTGGCTGGACCGTGGCACTCTACACTTGTGTTTTTTCAAGCATCTTGTTTATCTGCCATATGTGCGGCCAGCGGGGTGGGAGAGTAAGTATTTCTTCAGGTAGATTTTTGAATTATTCATCTTTCTGCTTTAAGTTTATTGAGTATAGATCTAAATAATGCTTCTACTATTGGAAGAATTTATTCCTTCGTCATCACATGTGACCAGACGAATCGACCACCGATGCCGCTTGAAGTCTATTAAGGTAGTTGGGGCTCGTCTATTCAATCAATCCCAGATGAGTTTAGTCCAAAGACACAGAGTTTTTGTGAAACTGACCTACGAAGAACTTTCGTGAGGCATATTTGTGAAAGAACACCTCTTAACTTTCTTTTCCGGGAGAAGAAAATTAATTCTTTTAGAGTGAAATTTAACCGGTCGCCAGATCCCCAGTCAACGTGAAAATAAATGAGCTTCCAGTGGCAGTTGAGCCAAACGACATTATTAGAGAACCTTCTCTATACGGTGAAGTTGCAAGCAATTGCGGCCAATCGCATGCGACGGATTCAAATGGCTCAGGTGATGAGAGGAACGAGGTTCGAATGGATTACGATTGAGAAGGGCTTTCCCTCTTGCTTAATTATAAGAGGGAATCGTGCCGTCATCATATCTGAGGGACATAAGATGACAGGTGATCGCTGTAAAGAGTAGGGGCACGAAAGACGTGACTGCCCGAGAAATCGGGCGTCGATGCTTACTCAGACGTGACTCAAAGGCGAGATATGGCTGTTTACGACACTGAGGGGATCTCGTGGAGAATAACAGAGGGCTCCTTGAGCTGGACAAGGGATCCACAGGCACAAGACAGATCAACGAGACCGCCTTAAGAGGAGTGGAGGGGTGGATAATTGGCCTTCTGTTGTGTTCCTTAGGCGTAAAGAAGAGACAGGCTTTCTGGGATAAGGCTTTTATTTCCAAACTGCCTTTACACGGCTATATCACGGGCTAACTGTTTCTCTCCGGCTGACCTCCAGGCCGGCGCGCATCTCCCTTTTATCTCCCCGGCTCCTCCTGGCTTCCAGAAACTTCTCCGACCACCTGGAAAGAAACGAGGGGGAGGAGGGAGGATCCTTCCCGTGGGTTGAGGGGTCAAGGGAGGAGAAAGAAGAAAATGGGATCGGGAAGGGTTCGTTTGACTGCCCCCGTGCATACCCAACACCCTCCCTTCCTTAATTGCCACCACCGCCTTCGCCGAGCAGGTCCCGCAATCCTTTGGCGGCCTGATTATCCTCCCGTAGCGACTTCTTTGGACTCCTTCGCTGCCAGGGTTGAATGCCGTCTCTGACTGGTCTCCTTCCTCCGGTCGAGAGTCTTCGCTATAATGTTCTTTATTCGGTGCGAGGATTAGATAGGCCCGATTCCTCCGGAACTCGCCGACGGGTGTTCTTACGTCGTAGGATCGTGGCTCTGCTCTCTTGTTCACCACGGTCCCATAGCATTTCTTATCCACCACCCAAACTCGATCCCCGGGCTGCAGCTCGGTCAACTCCCGAGTTCGGTGGCGTAAGTCAAATTGGTGTTTGACTTTCTTTTTCTGGGTCAGCAACATTTTCCTCTGCTCCTTCATACTGGGCCATTTCGGTTCCAGCGCCTTCTTTACCAAAGGAATATTGGTCCGCAGCTTACGCCCCATCAACAACTCCGCTGGGCTGTGACCCGTTTCCAGCGGTGTGGACCTATAAACTAAAAGGCCAAGATTAGGGTCTGTCTCTTTAGATAAAATGTTTTTCACTATCTTCACCCCAGCTTCCGCCTCTCCATTACTCCGCGCTAGGTACGGGCTGCTGGTAATCAGACGGAAGTTATATTCTTCGGCAAATTTACGAAACTCTCCTCGAAATTGCGGACCATTATCTGTCCTCACTTCCTCCGGAATGCCAAATCTAGCGAATATTGCCTTTGTTTTTCCGATTACGGCTGTGGCTGATGTTGAGTTTAACAACGCTACTTCCGGATATCTGGAGAAATAATCAATGACCACCAGGTACTCTCTTCCCTTAACCGAAGCAATATCGATAGCTACTTTCTCCCAGGGACGTCTGGGAGGATCAGACGGGATAAGTGGTTCCACTACCATTGGACGGTGTTCGATGCATTCTTTACACCTTGTGACCATATCACGAATTTCAGGCGAAATCGTCGGCCACCAAATGGACTCTCTTGCTCGCGCTCTGCATTTAACTATTCCAAGATGACCTCGGTGTAATCTCGACAGCATCTCTTGGCGAAGCGACCTCGGGATGACCACTCTCCTTCCTTGCAAGAGCAATCCGTCGACCTCCGCCAAGTTGGCTTGGTATTCAAAGAACTCCGTGACCTCTGGACTGACGTATCCTTTGCTTTTGGGCCACCCCTCTTTGACGTACTCTCTTACTTTCTTTAACACCTCGTCTTCTTGCTGCATCGCGCGCACCTTCTCCATTAAATCGTCTGACATTGGAACCTGGGAAAAGACTGCCTTTACGTAGTGTTCTATTTCCTCCTTGAGTATGTCACCTTCCTTGGAATTTTCCTCAAGGGGGGCTCGAGAAAGAGTGTCTGGTGTATGCAGTTCCTTCCCTGGCACATGCTCCATGTTGAAGTCGAATCGCATAAGGCGCATACGAAAACGTTGCAGCCTTGCGGATAGCTCACTCTGCGGCTTACTTCCTAATAATGCTACCAACGGTTTCTGATCCGTCCGCAATTGGAAGCGAGTTCCTACCACGTAGGTGGAAAATTTCTCACAAGCCCATGTCAAAGCAAGAGCCTCCTTTTCAATCTGTGCATATCGCTTCTCCGTGTCCGTGAGAGTGCGAGATGCGTAACTCACCGCTCGCCATTGCCCATCATCTTGTCGCTGCTCGATGACTGCTCCCAGCCCGTATGAAGATGAATCGGCCGATACTCTGCATAACCTGCTGGGGTCAAAAAATGCTAAAGCCGGTGCCTCTACCAACATTCTTTTCGCCCGTTTAAATGCTTCTTCGTGCACTTTTGACCAAGGTAGACGTCCTTCCACTGTAAGTAATTCCTGTAACGGGTGAATAACATCGGTAAAGTTTTGCAAAAACTTCAAATGGTACCTAACCATCCCCAAAAATCGTCGAACGTCTTCCTTGGTGGACGGTCTTTTCATTTCCAGTATGGCTTTCTTCTTTTCTGGATCCACGACTATTCCGTCTTCCGCTGATATATGGTGTCCCAGGAACCTGCATTCCCGAACTCTCCATTTGCACTTATCCTTATTAAGTGTTACCCCTGCTTCCTGGAGTTTCTCCAACACTGCTTTCAGTCTTTTGTCGTGTTGCTCCTGAGTGCTTCCAAAAATTAGTATGTCGTCCAATAAATTCACTACTCCTTCCTCCGAAGACAATATCTCCGCCATTCTTTTCTGGTACAATTCTCCCGCTGATGATAGTCCAATCGGTAGGCGATTAAAATAAAATCTTCCAAACGGAGTTATGAACGTGGTGAACTTTTTACAACTGTCGCTTAGTGGCACTTGATAATATCCCCAGGATGCATCCAACTTCGTGAAAACTTCGCTCCCGCGAGACGCGCCAAAACCTCGTCTACGGCCGGTAAGATGAGGCGCTCCCGCTTGACGTTGGAATTTAATTGCGTATAGTCCACACATATCCTCACGGAGCCGCTTGACTTCGGGACTACGACCATTGGCGCACACCACTCCGTCGGCTCGTCGACCGCCGTGATTACTCCGTTTTTCTGCATGCGTTCCAGTTCCTCTTTGACCCTGTCTAACAGCACAACCGGAACTCTCCTCGGAATGGACACCGAAAATGCTTTGGCCCCTTCCTTCAGCTGAATCTCGTAAGGTTTCGCCATCCTCCCGAGGCCGTCTAATAAAGAAGGATACGCTTCTTCCACTGCTTTTGACGCTGGTGTTATTGAATTAACCCACGTCATTACGCCTAATGCTTTTATTGCCGGTCGGCCGAGAAGAGCTTCTTCTCCTCCTTTAATGACGTACACGTCTTCTATGCAGTCTCTGCCGTTCCACGACATTTTCGCCGACCACCAACCTTTTACCGGGAAAGGTCTCTGCCCCACACCTGCTAGCCGCTTCGATGTAGGTTTTAACTTCACATTCGGCCAAAGTTTACTCAAAGTTGCAGATCCTATTACTGTTACATCTGCTCCTGTGTCCAATTTGTAGCGCACTTCTTTTCCCTCGGTGTTGATCGTTATCCACCAAGTTTCTGCGCCCGCCTCAACTCTGCCCATGAAGTAAGCGTCTTCTTCTTTGACTGTTCCCACGGATTTCTTCCGGCGACATGCCCTTGCCCAGTGACCCTTTTTGTGGCAGGCATTGCACACTGAATCACGCGCCGGGCACGCCGAAAATGCATGTTGAGGCACTCTACCGCATCTTCCACACGGTTTTGCTGATTGATCAGGTTTAACTGCTGGGCCCATTTTCCTTTCATTGAACTGCTTACGGTGATTCACTGCCTTCGCCTCTACTCTGGACAATTCCTGTGGTCTCCCGCCGTTTGACCCTCTCCGAACCGTCTGCTGCTGTTGGCGTATTTCTTCCGCTGTACGCGCTTTCCTTATTGCTCTGTCCAACGATAACTCTGAGTCCATTTGCAATGCCTGCGAGAGTTGTTCGTCTCGTACCCCCGCGACGATCCGATCTCTTATTAGTTCTTCTTCCAGACTGCCGTATTTGCAATACTGCACCAGGCGATACAGGTCCGCAATGAAGTCGTCCATGGGCTCAGTATCCCGTTGTACTCTTTGATTAAATTTTGCCCTCATGTATACCGTGTTCATTTTGCCTTTGTAAAATGAGGAAAAACTATCAAATACCTTGGTATATGAAATTAACTGTCGCTCTGTCAGCTTGAAGCTAGGGAGAATGCTGTCGGCTTTTTCCCCCATGGTGTATATAGGAACATGTTCACTTGCTCTTCCTCCGCCTGCCGGCTCAGTCCCGATGCCACTCGGTACCGCTCCCATCGCTGTGACCACCGTGGCCAGTCCTCTGCTACGAACGTAAATTCCACCGGAGGCTGCACCATCGCCGGTGGCTGTACATCCTTCGTTGTCATCTCCTTCCGTCGTACTTCGGAACGTTAGTTCGCTTACGCTGCCACCATGTTGTGTTCCTTAGGCGTAAAGAAGAGACAGGCTTTCTGGGATAAGGCTTTTAAATCCAAACTGCCTTTACACAGCTATATCACGGGCTGTTTCTCTCCGACTGACCTCCAGGCCGGCGCGCATCTCCCTTTTATCTCCCCGGCCCCTCCTGGCTTCCAGAAACTTCTCCGACCACCTGGAAAGAAATGAGGGGGAGGAGGGAGGATCCTTCCCGTGGGTTGAGGGGTCAAGGGAGGAGAAAGAAGGAAATGGGATCGGGAAGGGTTCGTTTGACTGCCCCCGTGCATACCCAACACCTTCCTTGACACTTGAGGGAGGGAAGAAGCCCCGTCGAAAGAAGGGAGATGAAGAAAAGGAAAACTGAAGGCTGCACATCAGCACTAAAAAGGAGGAGAAATTGAGAGTAACAGGGAGGGAGTTGATGACGCCAGGGAAGAGGATAAGCAGAGGAGGGTCAGACGATGGTGCTAAAGCCTGAATCCTGGCCAGCGTGTAAGAATCTAAGCGTGGATGTAGATCACACGATCTACATCCACGAAATACCGTAGAAGCCACCACTAGGGAAAGTAGCACGGAGTGATTCCATACCAGGCACGCAACACTCATCCCAGCTGAAATCAGAGCCGCCCACTCTCGCCCGAATGTCAGGCGCAGGCCAAAAACTGTCAAGATGGCAATGCGTGGTCAGACCAGAAACTAGGAGAAAGCTACGCTAATGAATATGCTGTCATGCAGTGTGCTATTTAAGATACAACTACTTGTTAGTATTATTAATGCGACTGATGAATAGTGATACAAGGTACTAAATCATGCAGCAGCTATATCTTGCCGGATATTTCATGGGGTGTTAGTAGCTAATAATGATGTTCAGACATTTAGCACAAGTGCATAAGCTACTTTATCCAGTGAGAATGAAAGTTTCTCAGAACTGATCTGTCGCAACTATTATGGTTCCTTATTATACGTGGAAAATAAACATTTGAAATCTATTGGTTCTACAGTCTTAATTCCTTGATTTTATGTATGCGATCATTTCTACCATAATAGTTTGGCTGTAGTAGAATTTGTTAAACGTGCAGCAAAATATAGTCTACATCGAACATTCGTAAAAGATTTAACCTATATTTTTCCCTGCGATCAGATAGAGGTTTTTGTTTGTAGTAACTTACAGAACTTTGTAAAACTCAATTTAATGACTTAATATCAACGATACAAACAGATACATTTCGTACATCAACCATGGCTTCTAGCGCCCGCTGATAGCGTCCCCTAAGTGACGCTTGTTCCCAAAAATGACGATCAAAAACATACACAAACAAAAGAACATCAATATATCACAATACCCCACATATATTTCCCGAAAAAAATATAGAAACACAACACAAGCATACACTATATAACACTGAACAAAACTTTCTCAGCACCTATCATTTATTTACAAATTTAGCCTTTCAGGTGCATTTCTTACTCTTTTCGGTCTTTCTTTTGCTTGCACCTGCTTACCTCCTTCCAAACCTTGGTCTCCTGGCCCGGTGATGGGAGAATGCAAGCCATCATCTGCCGCCCTACTCTCCTCCTGTGGTGGCTCGTCCACCCCCTGATCTGTTCCATTTGGGCTAGGCAGAGGTTCTCCCCGCACCCCACTTGAAAAACTCCCTGTGGAGCCCCCAGAGTAATGCCCACACTCTGCACTTCCCAACTCCTCATATTGGCTGTTATAAAAACTACCCACTTGAATTATTGTGCCTAATCCATAGCTGACCACTATCTAAAATCCTACAGCGGTGATCCCCTTTTCCCAAAACTGTTTCTATCTCCCCCGTCTTCCATTTCTTTTTATTGGGAGTAGTATAATCCCAGACATATACTTGCTCACCCAACTCAAACTGGTCTTCCCTCTTCCAAAATTACAACCATTAACCTGCCTACTATGTGATTCCTGTCTCTTGTCTTTACTCGCATGGATCAAATCCAGTCTAGTTTTGGCGTTTCTGCCAAACATCAAACTAGCCGGGGACTTCCCTGTGGTACAATGGGGTGTAGTTCTATACAAAAGCAAATACCTTGCCACCAGAGCACCTGCATCCCTTATTTGCTGGGTCCCCCAATAATTTCTTTAATCCTGCCTTAAATGACCGGACTGCATTTTATGCTGCCCCATTCGTAGCTGGATGGAAAGGTGGAGATGTGGAATGGACTATTCCATTCTTAACACAGAATTCCTCGAATTCCTTTGAAATAAATTGCCTCCCATTGTCACTTACAATTTGGTTTGGCAACCCATACCTGGCAAAAGTTTCCCTCAAAGCTGCGAGTACCCACTCTGTGTCTGCCTTCCCTTTCACCTTCAACACCTCTACCCACTTGCTATATGCATCTGTGATTTAAAAAAATACTTTTCCCCAAACAGGTCCCAAAAAGTCAATATGAATCCTGTGAAAAACTCCCTTTGCTTCTGGCCATTTCACTAACTTTGCCTTGGGAGGGTGTGGGCGATTCATAAGACATGAGTGGCAAGATCTAGTTAGTTCCTCCAACTCTTTGTCCAAATGTGGCCACCACATGTAACGCTTAGCTAAAGCTTTCATTTTAGAGGCCCCCATGTGAGAGGCATGAACCTCCCTCAACTATGCCCCTCTCAGTGATTTACGTATCACTACTCTGTGGCCACACATCAAAATACCCTCAACAACATCTAAGTCCACCCTTCTATTCTCAAATGGCATTAAATTGCCTTCAACATTATCAGCCCATCCCTGTACAATATACCTGAGCACCTTTTTCAGAATAGGGTCCTTTAGGGTCTCTGCCCGAATATCTTTCGCACCTATAATGGGAATAGATGTTTCTATGAAATGGAAGCTGCTCACCTGCTCCTCCTCTTCACTCTCTTCAGAGTGAGTTAGAGGCAACCGGGACAGCCCGTCTGCCACTCCATTGTCTTCACCTTTGACATACTTCAACACATAGTCAAACCCTGATAGATATGCAGCCCACCTTTGCAATCTAACAGCTGCCATCAAAGGTATTCCCTTACTTTCTCCAAATAATGCTGTCAGGGCTTTATGGTCAGTCATAAGGTCAAATTTATTTCCCCTTAAATATTGATATAGCCTTTTGACTCACCCAGTACACAGCTAAAGCCTCCCTATGCACCACTGAATAGTTCCTTTCAGCTTGGGATAGCCTATGGGAAACATAACAAATTGGTCTGGACACACCATTTGGACCAACTTGCATCAGAGCTACCCCCAATCCTTCGTGGGAAGAATCACACATGACCCTAAGAGGCATCTTTGGGTTATAGTGGGTCAAGACTTCCTTTGAAGCCAAGGTCACTTTAGCCTTCATAAATGCATCCTCACACTTGTTTCCCCATGAAAATTTCGTTTCTTTTTTTTAGTAGATCACACAGTGGGGACAATAGCACAGATAATTTGGGAATGAATCTCCCATAGTACGTTACTATTCCCAGAAATGCCCGTACTTCCTTCTGCGATTGTGGTTTCAGAAATGGCCCTAACCTTATCTGAATCCCTAGCCAGACCAGTCCTGCTGATAATATGCCCCAAATATTTAATTTGCGGCTGAAAAAAAGAACATTTATTTAAGTTTAACTGGAATCCCACTTCCCTGAGCCTCTAAAATACTGATCTCCAATTCCTGAGATGTTCCCCTTTGGTAACTCCTGTGACCAGTCAATTGTCAACAAAATTAATCACCCCAGACACTCCTTGCAAAACTTTCTCCACTTCCCTTTGGAATAATTCACAGGCTGGCTTGATACTATAGGGCAACCTATTTACTTCAAATACTCCTAAATGTGTGTTCCATGCCAGCAACTTCTTGGATTTGTCAGACACTACCAATTGATTATACGCATTCCTAAAATCCAATTTTGTAAAATACTCACCACCCTGGAGAGCAGAAAACAACTGTTCAATGAGGGGTAATGGGTGATGTACATCCCTGAGGTACCTATTTATGGTGGTTTTATAATACCCACACAATCTCAACCCGCCATTTTCCTCTCTCACAGCCACCAAAGGCATGTCCCATTCTGACCTGTCTACTTTGGTGATTACTCCTTCTTTTTCTAGCCTGGCAATTTCCTGCTCCACTGCCTTCCTAAAAGCAAAAGGCACTGGACGCGGCTTGCAGAAGATGGGCTTTGCACTCTCCTCCACCTCCAAGTCGACCAATGTTGTGGAACAGGTTCGATTTAAAAAGATCCTGAAATGCAAACAAAAGACATTTAAAATCATAATCGGGTACTTTTTCAAACAGTAATTGATTCACATTAAAAGTCAATAAGTTGAATGATTTTAACAAGTCTTTCCCCAACAAAGCGTTGGTTCCTCCTTTTACAATAAGGAAATTACATTTTACTAGCTCATTCTCATTATTATCTCTTGTAACATTGCATTTCACCTCCCCAATGGGAGTAATTAACCCTCCATCATAAGTTTATACTTGTGGGACGCACTTCAACATTCGGTAACATTTATTTGAACAAGACTTCAGGGATTATTGACAGACCTGTATCAATTTCAAACTCAAAATCTACCCCTTCAACCTGAAGCCTCACCAACCATGGCTGAACTCCCTCCTTGGGCTTGAGATTGAACAATGTCATCTCCTCACTCTCATTCAGTATGTTTACCCAAACTCTTTTTGCCTTGCATACCACTGCAAGGTGCCCCACTTTATTGCTAATTTTACACTTGTACTCCCTGTACTTGCAGAAACTGCCCTATCAGAAAAAAAGTGTTCATTTAGTGTTCTTTTTATGTTCTTTGATGTTCACAATTTTAGCTAATTTTCTCGGTATGTTCTTTTTGCGTTCATTTAATGTTCTTTTTATGTTCACTTTTTTGAAAACTAAAATAACATATTTATGTCCTTTACATGATCATGGAATGTTCATGTAATGTGTGTTCAATGCTCAAATAGTGTTTCTTTTAGTAAATATTAAAACAGCATTGGACTGTTCTGTTTATGTTCTTTGAATATTTGAATGTATCGTTTTTTTATCTCTCCAGATATTCAAATTTGTTCATTAAAGTGACCACTTAAATAAAATTATTGTTTTTTCATGTCCATTGAAAGAAAAAATTATTTTCTCATTTTATTCGTAGAATACGAAAAAAAAATCTTTGAACATAAAAAGATCATCAAATGAACATAGAAAGAGCATGAAAATGAACATAAAAAGAACAGTAAATGAACATAAAAAGAACTTTAAATGAACATAAAAAGAACGTTTAATGAACATTACGAGAACATTATTTTCGAGCATTATTAAGAACATGTGCGGTATTTTCGGCCTAAATTTGGCCATAATTTCGCCGTGGACATTTTCGCTCGCGGACATCGCCGCGAGCCGGACATAACGCGAGATGTTCCAAGTGCGGTAGAGAGATTTCAAAGTGCGCACTGTCGGCGATATTGCGCATTGTCGGCGATATTGCGCGACAAGAACAAGGTGCTCTACTGCTATAGTGAATTCGCATCTGGCATCCTCTTTTCGGAACTTCGTGGCAATAGTGCTCCTCTACGCCGCCGTCTCAACCAATGGCTGGACGAACAGTTCCCCTACTACTCCCAACTCCTGCATCGGTCAGCTGACTCCCCTCAATAGGGTTGTCCACCATTTTTTTTTATTTGAGAAATCGAAAGATCATGCTTCAGAAGGAGTAATGACAATTATATTATGCTTTTCTCTTCATTGTACATCCTTAGGGAAGGGTTTAAACAGTGACAAATTTTACGTTACGCCAAAAAGCCCTACTTCCATCTTGAATTAGTGTGTGACGTCACAAGCCTGTGGATGACATACTCCGGTGTTGTTGAAGTGGCTCTGGCAGTAACTCAAAGTAAATTGTGGGAAACCAATTGAATACAACCTGTTTGAAGCGGAAATTTGTGTTTTCATAATGCATCGTGGAGAAAATACGACGGACCGAGAGGTTAACGTAGAGAAAAGACAAACCTATAAGTGGTGCTTTGTCCCGCAATGTACCAATACAACGTTGAAAACACCCAACAAAGTGTTTCTAAACGTTGCAAAAGATGAGCTCTTAAGGAAGCGCTGGTGCCAAGCTGCTCGACGGAAATTTAGCGTTAAAAAAAACCTCAACTTTATACTGCTGTGAAGATCATTTCGATGTAAGTATCCTCCTTACTTAATACTCTGAAGTTATTTAAAGCCTGTCACGACGTCACTCGATTTCATCCCTTGATTGATTTGGAACGATTAAGTCAACCCTCATGGCAGGAACTCTGTGACAGAAATGAAACCTCCGTTAATTAATGCCCGATTAGGGATTTTATAGCTTGATTTGCAGTGGTGAATTCAATAAAATATTACTTCGCGTTCGTTGTTCTTAGGTGATAGCAATTTGGACGAGATTGTCAGTGCTGTCAACGAACGCGAAAAAATGTAAATCCAGTGACAATAAGGGCTCAATACTTGTAGAGGTGGATACCTACGGTACGAACGTAGGTTCGTACCTAGAGTTTATTTTAGACCTACCTTTTCTTTAAATTTAGATTAGAATGTTTTTGTGTTTATGCTACCAAACTTGAAGCCATCAACTTTGGTAAAATTGCAGCCCTCCAAAACATCTCTGCTTTTGATGCAACATCTACCATAAACTCATCATTAAAATTAGACCAGAACAAGTGGACAAGTTTTGTTTCATGAAAATTGGGATCTGCCACACAAAACAATCCCTTTTCCTTCTTTGCAGCAAGCATTTGCAAATGTAGCTGAGCCTGATACTTTTCAGCAATCCTTCCATCTTTTATGTACTTAGCAAAAGTTTTTAATGATGTAGGACATTTAACTTCTACTACAAAATTCTTTGTTATGCCATCAGGTGAAGCCCCAAAAATGGGCATGGTTTCTACAATAAAGAAGCCACAAGGCTCTATCTTTAAACAAATCTGTTTTTCCACTTCCGAGAGCACCTTGGCCTCTAATTCTATGCCCCTTTTCATGGCTTTGGTTGGTTTAAATTTCACACCACCCAGGATAGTAGCTACCAAACTGCCATCACAAGTACTACACCGTGAAATTTCATTCAACTTGGAACCTGTGATTCTGCCATATCGAAGTTTATGCCATATTGGGGATGAGTGTTGATTCATGATGAGTTTGATGCATTGTCTTAATTGCTTTTTTCTGGGCGGAAAAGGCCCTTTTTAGCAGCAGTTGAATTTCCCCAAAGCATAATGCCATAGGAAAAATGAGAATGTATTTTTGCGTAATAAACCATTTTTAGGGTTTCAAAAGACACAATTGGAGACAATTTCCTGATCATGTAAATACCCACGGAAACTTTATTAATTATGACCTGAATATGAGGAGACCAGTCCAAGCCATCTGAGATTAGGAGCCCCAGGAACTTTGTTGCAGTCAAATTAGTGGAGTGATTTATATTGTTAATATGAGGGAGAAGATCTCTCTTGTTAGAATTTTTAAGGAGGAATTGTATGAAGAAAGTTTTCTCTTCATTAACAATGAGGTTGTTGTTTTTACACCACTGATGCATTTCCTTAATGGTCAAATTAGTGAGGTCAATCAGATCTTGAGCACTCTTGGCTGTGACAATGGTGGAGGTGTCATCGGCATAAAGAATAGTTCTACAGTGGGACAAGTGATTTGGGAGATCATTAATAAAAAGTAAAAAAAGCAGTGGACCAAGGAGAGATCCTTGAGGTACACCTCTGGTCAATTTCAAGGGACCAGATTTTATAGTTGAAGATCTATATGGATAACATACAACTTGTTGTCTGTCACTTAAGGAGGACATGATCCATTTTAGTGCAGGACCAGTGATTCCAAGAGTAATTAGCTTGTTTTTTTAGGATAATATGATCAATTAGGTCAAAGGCCTTAGTTAGGTCAAAGAAAATTCCTACAGTAAGGAGTTTTTCATTTAGACCAAGTAAGATGTTATCAACTAATTCAAAAGACGCAGAGATAGTGGACTTTCCAGGTGTAAAACCATGCTGATTGTCATAGAGTAGGTTGCGAGATAGTAGATAGCCCAGCAATCATTTATAAAATAATTTTTCAAATAACTTGGAGAAGACTGATAAAATAGATATTGGCCTATAGTTTTCAGCTTCACTACGAGAGCCTTTTTTATAAACAGGAAGCACACGAGAATACTTTAGAGCTGAAGGGAATTGACCTGAAGAAAAAAATGAGTTGACTATATCAGCCAGGGGTGTAGCAATAAAATTAGAGGCCGTTTTTAATACAGGCATAGGGATTTCATCAAGCCCAGCAGAGAATTTATTGTCAAAAGAATTTATTATCTTTATAATCTCGGAGGAATCGGTTGGAAAGAGAAACATTGCATAAGGTGAATGACTTTGGCTGGAGCTGGGTAAGGGTGTATTAGCCATAAACTGAGAAGCAGTATTGCAAAAATAAGAATTAAACATGTCAGCAATTTTCTTAGGCTC
Organism: Ceriagrion tenellum; assembly: GCA_963169105.1. Lineage (NCBI taxonomy): Eukaryota > Metazoa > Arthropoda > Insecta > Odonata > Coenagrionidae > Ceriagrion > Ceriagrion tenellum. The sequence goes on along the minus strand of OY720641.1, from coordinate 6,528,064 downwards.
AGTAACATTGAGTCCATTGAACTTCATAGAGGTTGGGTGACTTTCCTGAGAGGAAGCTCTTGTCAGATTACCAATGACATTCCACGTTGATTTTATTACATTAGTAGAGTTCTTTATGTAATTATCAATGAGAGATTTTCTGGTAGCAAGGAGTAGGGCTTTGAACTCCTTTTTTGCTTTTAGATATGTTTGGTGTAAGGCTGGATCGTTCAATTTCCTTTGAGATTGCAACGTACGGACATGATTGGACATAGCTATGAGCTCTGGGGAGTAGATTTTTAGTGTACAACCTGTTTCCCTTTGCTTTAGCTTCCTGGGTGGAAATGCATGATTGAAGTGCATAACAAAAACATTATAGAAGGCATTGAATTTACTATCACCATCAGGAGCAGCATAGACATCATCCCAGGATTCCCGTGCCAGGTAGGTTGAGAATTCAATCCGTGAGTCAACGTGAAAATGTCTTTTAGTTAAATATGTTGGGGAGGGTTTACATGTGACTTTACCAAAATCAATATATACATTAAGACCTAAGTGATCTGCGAGGCCAGTATTTAGAGTCTCACATACCAGCTTGGATGTTGGGATGTCAGTAATAAAATAATCCAGAAAGGACTGACATTGTGGGGTAATTCTTGTGGGATCAGTGTTGGCAACATGTAGACCAAAGGAGTTGAGTAGATTTAGGAAATCATATTTCGTACTGGAGTCTTTTAAGAAATTGATGTTAAAATCCCCAAATATTATTAAGCCATCTACTTTTCTGGTTAGTACAAACACGAGAATATCATTCATAACATGAAGAAAATCAACAAAATTACCACAAGGCACCCTATATATAGATAGAACAGCAAAAATTTGGTGATTAACTTTCAATAGACCAGCTAGGCATTCACACACTTTCTCTATTGAGTGATCAATATTTAAATCAATGATATTTACCTTAGGACGACAGTACAGAGCAACACCACCACCTCTGAATTGTTGTCGACAATAAGATGAAACTAGACGGAAACCTTCAATGGCACAAATGGATATTTCACTTTTACTTAGCCAATGCTCGGCGAGAACTAGAACATCAGTACCTATTTCATTCAGTAGTAGCTCGAGCTCAAGGTTTTTATTTCTTAGACTCTGTATATTAACAAAAAGGAAATTTATACCAGCACTTTTCACTTTGGATCCTACCTCAAGACAACAGTCATTGGGGGAATTATGGTTTCCTAGTCAAGAGCAGTTTGTATCAGTTTTTTGGTTTAGGTTACCAAAGTTGGATCGCAAAACTCTCTCATTGCTTGGGGTTAATGGAAATTTGTTATTTACAATTGGTTTTTCGGAAGCACTTGTTAGTTCAATATCAGCAATGGGTGGATATTAAGTACCGCGCCAAGGTCCTGGCCATCAATGGTAGTACGTATATGTCAATGATTTATTTACTTTATTGACAAGTGTTGTGGAAATGAGAATGGAGGACAAAAAATATTGTGCATTATGATTTCAGTATATATATCCCAAAGGTTTCCAGAGAAGAAGATGGAAGAAATAAAGAGGCCCATTGCAGTTTATAACGAACTGAGGCAGAATTTACATCGTATACAGAGGCAGGCACAGGACTACTACCAAAAAATGCCAACAAGTAGGTTTACTTCTGTATTAGGGTCATTCCACGTCCATTCGTTCAGGCCAGTGCCCACACCATCTCTGATATTGATGAAACTTGCTATGTTTCATCCTTTTATATAGATGTGAAACTGTAAAGTATCTCTTGGCAATATCTCCACTATTATTTTTCACAACCACTTGAAGTTAATGTGAAACTGCAGTTTTTCAGTGACAGGTCTCTGAGGACACCTGTACCTCCAAAGGAAAGAAATTGTCTCAAGTCTTATTTTTCATGTCATTCCTATGATAAATTGCAGGTTTATCATAGTAATCTTGAGGATTTCAGATACCAATTGAGCGATATCCTGAGAGATATCAAGATGAGATGCATGCATTTGATGTGGATATCAAATCTTATTTTCGGGATGAATTGATGAGGAATGAACCATTAGTTATTGTTGTACAGAGCAATTTCTCTTACTTTAAGTGCAATGTAATCGTTTGTATTTTTTTTATTTATTTTTGTTATTCCGTTGTGTTTATTTTTTTCTTAACGTATTGTTGAAGTTGTTGATAGATGTTGATGTCTTCCTTTAAGAAGGACGTTCTCTATCTTGTTTCTGATTAAGTATTATTAAAATTGATCAACTTGAATATCCTGTCGTCTTAATAAACCTAAGAAATGTGCGAATTTCCACAGAGAAAAAATCATCCGCATGGCGGATGATTTTTTCTCTGTGGAAATTCGCACATTTGTGCATTGCGGGTGACTCCGTAAAAGTGAAACTCTGTGGCTAGTCCCGGATAGCTTAAAATTTGTCAAACCTAAGAAAATCAACAGGTTATGGACCCAGACATGTTCTAAAAAAGAAGATAAGAAATGAAGAAAATAAGAAGATAAGAAAGAAGATAGATCAGATTGAGAAAAGAAAATAAAACCATGGAGGAAGAGAAAATAAGAAATCAAGAGCTATTTGATGGAAACAACTATGATGACTGGAAATTTTTACGATGGAGATAATATTGGACGAACGGGAATTACTTTATCTTGTGAATAATTCTTTTGAGTATTTGGAAAGTCAGTTATTAGTCAAACCCGGAGAAGAAACAGCAGCTAAAACCAGAGAGAGGGAATCGAAGCTTCAGAAATTGAAGTCAGAAAATAAAACTGCTAAGAGAGTAATAGTAACCCGCATCAAGAGGGAATACTTTGATATCATGAAAGGCAAAGTAAATGCATATGATGTTTGGAATGCTTTGTCCGAAAGATTTGAAAGTTCAACCATAGCTGGTGTCTTGGGTCTGTTAAGTAAATATCAGGCCTTAAAGCATAAACCCCAAGAAGAAAATTTCAAAAAGTTTTGTACTGTTTTTGATGGGTACGTAAGAGAGTTGGCCAGCAAAGAAGAAATAATTAGTGAAAAGAGTCAACTTGCCAAATTCCTCGCGTCAATGCCGGATGATTATGTGAGTGTAGTAACTTCACTCAGAGCGGTTGCCACAACTGGAAGTCTAACAATGTCTCTGGTTAGACAGAATATTGAAGAATATGAAGATAGCTGCCAGAAGATAGCGAAGAGCAGCAGTACCGACTTTCAACCGACTGCCTTTGCCGGAGTCCGAGGAAGTCACCACCAAAACCAGCAATTCAAGCCTTTCCCTTTCAATTGCAACAATTGTGGGCGAAGAGGACATAAAATGGCTGACTGCTTCAAATCAGGAGGAGGAGCATATCAACCTGGACGTGGAAGAGTAAGAGGAGAGCATCATCGGGGAGACCGTGGTGGTAGAAATCGTCGAAATCATCAGCAAGGTGGTACCGGTATTTATCAGAATAATGGGTTTGCTATTAAAAATGTTACTGGTAGGGGTAGAGATAAAACTCAAGCAAATTATATGGAGAGAAATGATGATAACAGTGACAGATGTAATAATAGTAGTAATAATGATAAAGAATATGTTGCTTATAGTTTTTATATTGAAATAGATGCATGCTATGTGAATGATAAGGCAAAAGGAGACAATACTGTTATAAAAAGTGACTGGATACTTGACTCAGGAGCTTCAGACCATTTAATTCACGTTAATACTCCAGCAGAAAATATTAGAAAAATCAATCCTGTAAAAATTTATATTGCTAAAACAAAAGATTTTATTTTAGCCGAGCAAATAGGTGATGTAAGAGGAAAAGTCAATATTAATGGAAAACAGGTTAGTGTAGAATTTTTGAATGTTTTGATGGTACATACATACATACCCATCACGCCGTTCCCTTCCGGGGTAGGCACAGTCAAAATGTTTCACTCGTTGATACATAATTGTACACCTAACTCTGCTTCAATAATTTCCTCCATTCTGACCTATCCTTGCAAACCTCTTTTGCCTCATTCACCCCCATACACTGTTTCATACACGCCCTCCTGTTTTTAAGACTCCTAATATTCCTCCTCCTAAGAATTTCCTCAACCACATTCAACCACAACTTTCTCGGCCTACCTCTACCTCTCACACCATTCATTCTACTCTCATATATCTGTTTCGTTATTCTACTCTCATCCATTCTCTCAACATGGCCAAACCAACGAAGCACACTCCTTTCATACACGTCCATTACTGGAGCATTTAACCCACATTCATTCATGACCCACTCATTCCTGACCCTATACATCCTACTTTTGCCACAAATACTCCTCAGATAACTCATACCCACGGCGTTTAGTCTACTCGTATGTCTATCCTGACATACCCATATTTCACTACCATATAGCAAAGTGGGAAGAAGTACACTTTTGTACACGGCAATTTTCGCTTCCTTAGACAAGCACTCATTCCTTGATATGCTCCACATGCTACCTACCACCTTCCTTCCAGCATTCGCACGTCTCTTCATCTCCTCATCAATTCTTCCATCTTTTGCATACATCTTACCTAAGTAAACGAAATCATCCACTTGATCAATTACTTCACCATTCGCCCTCATCATACAGTTATCCTCCCCATTCTCTTTATCAAAAACTACTACTTTAGTCTTGCACGCATTTACCTTCAATTCCATTCTCTCCGTTGATTCACAAAACTTATCTGGAAGCTTCTGTAATCCCTTTTGACTGTCTGAGATCAAAACAGCATCATCCGCATATAGAAGAACTCGCACGTTTACATTTCCAATCAAAACACCGTCGTTTGCACTACAAGCGTCTCTAACACATCTGTCCATAAATACATTAAACAGCCATGGAGACATTACACATCCTTGCTTTACACCCCGATTTATTACAAACCAGTCACTCAGAGCCCCGTTAACTCTTACACTTGCTTTACTATTGTCATACATCGCCATCATAACATTCAATAACTGCCCATTCACTCCATAGTCTCTCAGAACCTTCCACAACTTCTTTCTATTTACTCTGTCATATGCCTTCTCTAAATCGACAAACGCACAGTACACTTTCTTTCGGACACTCATACATTTTTCTATCATTTGCTGAAATGCAAAAAGCTGGTCACTACATCCTCTCCCAGGCATAAACCCACACTGCACACCCCATATTTTGTCGGAAGTAATATTCCTTACTCTTTCGATTAATATTTTACTGAACACTTTTCCCGGGATACTCAATAAACTAATGGCCCGATAATTATTACATTCGATCTTTCCTCCTTTCCCTTTGTACAACGGAACGATGATAGCATTCTTCCAATCCTCTGGAACAACAGAAACCTGTAAGCATAAATTGTATAGTTCACGCAGTCTACAAATTAGTAATTTACACCCACACTTCAACATTTCACTGGATATCCCATCTATGCCTGCAGCCTTCCCATTTTTCAATATTCTCACAGCTGTTGTGGCCTCCTTCTCACTGATATCCTTTTCCATCATCACATTGTCACACACCACTTCACAAGGCTCATCCTCAACGCCTGCAATATTATTGTACAATTCTTCGAAATACTCCCTCCAGCAGTCCCTGATATTGCTCTCGTCCCACAAAATCTCTCCACTTTTGTTTTTTACCGCATTCATTCCCCTACCTTCACCAATCTTTGCCCTTTTTACCCACTTCCAAAACAGCTTTTTATTACCTTCAAAATCGCTCTGCATTTTGCTAGCTTCATCCGCGCGCATTCTTTCTTTGCTTTCTTTAACAACGATTTTGCATTCATTCTTTTTCTTTCTGTAAATCTCGCATACCTTAGTATGCTCTTCCTCAGATTTGGCAGCAATCTTATCCTTGTACGCCTCTTTCTTTTCCCTGACAGCAATTTTCACTTCTTCATTCCACCAAGCATCACCTATCGTTCTCCCTACCACTCCTTTTCCACATACACTTTCAGCATATTTCACAATCACTCCTTTTAAACACCTCACGCATCATTTACGTTCTCCTTTCTGATATGCTCGTCCCATTCTCTCTGCTTCAACAATAGAGCATCCTCAAGCATGCAACCATACCGTATTCTTATCTCGCTGTCTAGCAGCTTTTCTACTTTGACTCTCAACTGCTTACGCGCAACATTCTTCCTTGGCACCCACTTTCTGCCCAGATTCACTTTGAAGAGTACCAAATAGTGGTCTGTTCCACATTCAGCACCCCTCATCACTCGCGTGTCCCACACTAACTCTCTCAATCTCTCATCATACACAATAAAATCAATCATACTTTTACAATCGCCCCTTTGCCAAGTATACATATGTATTCTCTTATGCTTAAACCATGTATTCAACACAAACAATCCTTTTTCCAAGCACACACTCACCAAATTTTCACCATTATCATTCACTCGGGGGTCACCAAAAGGCCCAACCACTCTCTCAGATGCATCCCGCCTCACACCAACCCACCCATTTATGTCACCTAGTAAAATTATTCTCTCACCAGGATCACATTCATTTAAAACCTCTCAGTTTTTCCCAAAACCCATCTTTCACACTCTCACTCTCTCCATCTACTGATGCATAGCACGCCACAATCACAACTCTCCTAATACCTACTAACTCGTACTTCCTTACTAGCAACTTAGCTCTCTCATTAAGAATGAGTCCTACACCTTGACTGCCATGTAGATTATCTTCAACTCCTGACCATAATGCCAGACTACCGCCATCTAATATAACAGCATCCCGCCCCTTACGCTTAGTTTCACATACACACAAAACATCCATTCGTCTCACTTTCATTTCATTCAGCAACTCATGCTCCTTTCCATACACTCCTCTCACATTCCAAGTACCGAGAGTCCAGTTCGTTTCCAGTCCGTATCTTGATGGGCCAACCTTATTCAGCTTCCGCCGCCCATCGTGGCTTCGGCTGTCCGATGGCAACATTTTGACGTTTAGCAGTAAGTTGTGATAGTATGCAAGGTTACCAGCCTTTGCAGTACCCGCACAACGTGCAGCTTTCCCTGCTTACGGTTACGGCGCTCTACCGGTCAGTTTTGGCACATTTTCGCCAGTATGCCACAAGAGAAACCAAAGCATAGTAATACCCTAGGCCCGCTTTCCCTATTCTGCTCAAGCCAGGATCCCTTCTGAAGGGACTACCTTGAGAGCCAGCATACTGTTGCCCGCGACCCACCACTAGACGGTATATGCGGTGTACTGACACACCGGGTCACATGTTTTGATGGTAAAGAATTTAAAATGTAATTTGGTGTCGATTTCAAGGTTAGAAGATAAGGGTTGCAGAATGACAATTGATGAAGGGAAATTTAAAATTGTGCACAAAAAGACTCAGAATATAGTATTGATAGGCTATCGATGTGGAAGTCTATATAAAATAAGGTTGACTTCTGAATTGCCCGGAAATAAATTCTGTAATATCGTAGTGACAAGTGAGCTCTTGCACAGAAGGCTGGGGCATCCATCTCACACATGTATCAAGACATTAACTGAGTGTGTTGATGGGATTGGTGAGGTCAAGCCAACCTACAATATGTGTGAAGTGTGTATAGGAGGTAAGCAAGTTAGCGTGTCTCACAACTCAACAAGGGTTAAGACTACCAGACCCTTAGAAAGGGTTCACTCAGATCTCTTTGGTGCTATTTCACCACCTGCATATAATGGAGTTTAGTACCTAATGAGTTTTGTGGATGATTATACACATTTTACGGTATCGTTTGGGCTTAAATTAAAATCAGAAGCAGCAAGTTTTGTCAAACAGTATGTGGCGATGGCCAGTAATAGATTTAATTGTAACATAGTACAATTTAGATGTGATAATGGAACTGAGTATGTAAAGGAGGAATTAATTGATTTTTTCAAGGATAAGGGAATTCAGTGGGAATTAACTATACCTTATACTCCAGAATTAAACGGGGTTGCTGAACGCATGAATCGTACTATTAGTGACAAGGTGCGATGCATGTTGATAGATGCGAATATTAGTAAGTCGTTTTGGATTGAACCTGCTCTGACAGCTGTTTACATAATTAATAGAATGCCAACAAGAGGTTTAGAATGCAACAAAGTGCCAGCTGAGATGTGGTTCAATGTCAAACCTAATTTGAGTAACTTGAGGGTATTTGGGTGTACTGCATATGTCAAGAAACATAAAGTAGAGATAAAAGGTAAATTTGATGAGAGATCTAAAAAATGTATTTTCTTAGGTTACTCTCCTAATGGTTATAGATTGTGGAGTCTATCCGAACACAAAATTATTTCTGCTTGTGATGTTATATTCAATGAGGAGAGAAATAAAATAGATAATCATGTCTGGGAAAATGAAAGGAGAGGAAATGTAGATGGTGATAAGGAGGAGGAAATTGAGAGTGATAAGAATGAAAATGAGATTGAGAATATTGCAGGAAATACCCCAATCCAGGAGGAGCCGAGGAGGAGTAGTCGAGTGACCAAAAGGCCAGAATACTTTGAATTTTCCACACTGACAGTGAGAGAGAGAGAGTCTAATTAAGGAGGAGAGTGAAGATAGAGTGGAATTCTGTCTGTTAACCTACCTTCTTTCTGATTGGGAAAAAGTAGAATCACCCTCAATACAAGTAATAGAAGAGAATTCAAATTTGGTGTTAAATGCTGTAGGCTTTGCAGATGGTGTACCTGAGTCATATGATGAGTTAGATGGTAGATATGATAAAAAGGAATGGCTTAAAGCAATGCAGGAGGAGATGAATGCTTTGAACTCAACTAATACATGGGATTTGGTAAAATGTCCAACGGGGAGGAAACCTATAAAAAGTAAATGGGTATTTGCTCTAAAGCGTAATAGTGAAGGAGAATTGATACGATACAAGGCGAGGTTAGTAGTAAAAGGTTGTTCACAGAAAAAGGGAGTAGATTATTTGGAAACCTATGCTCCCGTAGCAAGACTGTCAACGTTAAGAATATTACTTAGTATCATTAATCGTAATAATTTGTTTGCACATCAACTTGATGTAAAAAATGCATTTTTAAATGGAATTTTAAAAGAAGAAATTTATATGATCTCTCCAGATGGTATGAAAGTTAAGGATGGTTTAGTGTGTAAATTGAATAAAACTCTATACGGGTTAAAGCAAGCGCCAATGGAATGGAATGCTAGGTTTCATGCATTCACTATCAAGATAGGGTTCGTACATTGTGTTACGGATAAGTGTGTGTATGTAAGATCAGCCGGATTTACAAATGACTACTTGTTATTATATGTAGATGATTTTATTGTGGTAAGTAATGTTGAATTGTCCCTTAAGAATTTGAAAAATATTTTTATGCAAGAATTTGAAATGAGAGATCTTGGAGAGTTAAATTATTTTCTGGGTATTAAAATTCAAAGACAGAGCAATACAATGTTTCTGAGCCAAGAGGCTTACATAGATAAATTAGTAGATAGATTCAAATTGAATACAGCAAATATTAGAGATACCCCTTTGGCAACTACAAAATTTTGTGATATTCCATCTGAACCCGTTGAGCATACAATTAATAGATCTTTGATTGGTGGGCTGATGTATGCCTGTGTCGCAACCAGACCAGACATTACAGCTTCCGTCAGCTTTTATAGCCAATTTCAAACGAAACCAACCAAGGCATTGTGGGCTGGTTTGAAGCGGGTTCTATGTTATCTCAAAGGTACTAAATCATTATGTTTGGTATTTAAAGGTTTAAATGATACAGTCTTAGTTGGGTATGCAGATGCTGATTATGCAAATCATGAAGATAGGAAATCTGTTTCTGGTTATTTTTTTCAAGTTTTTGGTGATTCTGTTGTGTGGGCTTCTAGGGAACAACGAACTATGGCTCTCTCATCTACTGAGTCAGAGTATTTATCTTTGGCTTCCGCAACTGCCGAATTGTTGTGGCTGCAACAGTTGTTAAATGAGTTGAAAATTGAAGTAATAACTCCAATTATTATTTATGAAGATAATCAATCATGTATAGACTCACTTATTAAATGGGATCAGAGAAGACTTAAACATGTTGATATTAAATATAATTTTGTAAGAGATCTTGTCCAACAAAGTGTGTTAAAAGTTGTATATATTCCAACAGATTGTCAAACTGCTGATATATTCACTAAAGGTTTACCTCTAGCAGCATTTGTAAAGCATAGATCTGAACTAGGTCTACAAGAAAAATATAATAATTAGAGTGTGATCCATGAGCTACCTATGTTTAAAATGAAATTGTTGGTATGTATTCAACAAATCTTTATGTACTGACTTGCTATGAGAAATTGAGGAGGAGTGTTGTACAGAGCAATTTCTCTTACTTTAAGTGCAATGTAATCGTTTGTATTTTGTTTATTTATTTTTGGTATTCCGTTGTGTTTATTTTTTTCTTAACGTATTGTTGAAGTTGTTGATAGATGTCTTCCTTTAAGAAGGACATTCTCTATCTTGTTTCTGATTAAGTATTATTAAAATTGATCAACTTGAATATCCTGTCGTCTTAATAAACCTAAGAAAATCAACACATATGTCGTCGTATTTTCTCAATTTGAGTTCATGGTAGTGTTCCGTGCCGCCTACTAGAATTGGACTCACTGTGTTTTGATAACTTTTTCCTGAGTTTATCATATTACGCAAATTTTAATTCGTTTTATAACTTTACCTAACCATCAAATTTTTGCATAATAGGTTGCAATGACTCAAATTAAATTTTATTTGGTGAAATTATGTTTTTCACATGTCTTTTAGACAGTTCCTATTGTCATTTCTCTTTTTTCTAGTTTCTGTATACTACTTTGAAGAATGTCTGCGGAATCTGAAGATGAAGACTATTCTTCAGGAATGCAGATAGTGGATTCAGATGAAGAATCACTTGATCTGGAAAGCGGAAGTGAAGACGATTTCATTAGTTTGGACGAAGAGGATGAAGACAGTGAAGACGAAGATGTTCCTTGTAGGGAATGGTGTAAGTTGGGTATGAATAGTATTCCGCCAGCACCTCCAAGGTTTCCCTTCGGGGAAAAATCAGGAATTACTGCAAATAACGCCCCTGATACTAAGCCACTGCAGTACTTTGAGTTATTCTTAGATGAAGCTTTACTTGAGATAGTTGTTAGAGAGACCAATCCATATGCTAATCAGTGCATAATGAACAGTAGAGTCAAGAAAAGGTCTCGACATAAGAAATGGACTCCAGTCACAGTGAAGGAGATGAGATTGTTCTTTGCCATAATGATGTTGCAAGGCATTATCAAAATGTGATGCCAGGAATGGTCTTGGTCAAAACAGAAAATGTTACGTACTCCAGTTTTTTCTGAATTGATGACAATAGATAGGTACATCTTGCTTCAGAGATACATTCATTTTGTAAACAATGAGAGCTTCAATAAAGATCAGCATCCAAATCCGAAACTCTGGAAGTTTTATGAGGTTATGGAGCATTTGAGAAAACAATTCCATAATTTATACATTCCTGATCAGACTCTCAGTATAGATGAGAGTTTAGTCCTGTGCAAGGGTCGGCTAGGTTGGAAAATGTTCAATTCTAAGAAGAGGGCGTGTTTTGGAGTTTAATTTTTTGTGCTCTGTGAAGCAGATTCTGGATACATATGCGATTTTCTGCTGTATACTGGAAAAAGTACAGTTTACAACAAAAAGTACGGTATGTTACCTGCGAGCAGCAAGAGTGTTCTTCACCTGATGGTCCGTTATCTAGATAAAGGATACTGCGTCATGGTGGATAATTAGTATATGTCTCCTGACCTTGCAGATATCTTGGTAAAACATAAAACTGATATATTTGGCACTGTAAACAGCAATAGAAAGGGTCTCCTGATAGGATTCAAAGAAATTAAATCAAAAAAAGGTGAAATTCAGGCTTTTCAACGGGGAAAAGTTATGGCATTGAAATGGCAGGATAAGAAAACAGTATGTCTCATGAGTACAATTCATGATCTGGTACAAGTGTTGTTAGGTTGAAAAGGGGGACAGAAGTGCCAAAACCTACTGTGGTTTGTGATTATAACAACACAATGGGTGGAGTTGATCGTTGCGATTAAGAACTCGCTTATTACCCAACATCAAGAAAACAACAGAAAAAGTATTATAAGAAGATATATAGATATTTTGTAGACCAGTCAGTGTGGAATTCATACGTTTTATTTAAAAAAGCATCTAAAGCAAAAAAACATTGACTTTGTAGACTTTTACTAATTGAGGAATATGCAGATCCCAATTTCAAGTCTCCCAAAGGGAGGCCCAGCTATACCCCATCACCTCTTAGGCTTAATGGCAGACATTTTGCTGGTCATATTCCCCCAACCCCATCAAAAAAGAACCAAGAAGGCAGTGCGTTGTGTGCTGCTCCAAAAGATAACGGAAAGAAACAAGAATCTGGTGTGAAGAGTCTGAAGTTGGACTATGCCTGGAGCCATGTTTCAAAATTTATCATACACAGAGAGATTATTGAACATTTTTGGTATTTTTTGAAATTATTGTAAACCTTGTTACGTTCATAAAGCCAACTAGCATAGCCACAATAAGTATAAAACTGAAGGTAAAAAAATGTATATGCCCTCAAGAAGTGTTGAAATATTTTTTAGTTCAAGGTTAAAATTGGTTGCTATTGAGTTGTATTTGGACCATTATTAATTTTTAAATGTTTAAAATTTTACGGTAGCATCACTTTAGGAAGAATATATATATATATATTTTGAGTCTTCTACGCTCTTGCGAACAAGGTGCCAGTGGCACCGAAATATTAAGAAACTCTGTTTGTTCATTTTTTTGGTTTTTCTGTGTTTAGCATCTGCCTTTCTCTGGCAAACTGTTTATATATATATATATAAACTATATATATATATATATAAACAGTATATATATATAAACAGTTTATATATATATATATATATATATATATATATATATATATATATATATATATATATATATATATAAAAAGCTTCGTCACAGGGTGACACTAAACATAAAACATAAAATGGAAACTCAAATCCTTCTACTACTAATTTATTCCCTAAATGTCCCTCTGTTGTATACAAACGTCCCCCGAACCTGTCTGCTATATTTAGAGCCACTAACCTCCTCCATAAATCTTTGAATATTTCCAAAGCTCCAGCCACCCGTTGTAACCGGCCAAGGTGCAAAACTTGTTTAATTCTAATTACAGACCGATTACCCAAAAAATTCGTTAATCGTTATCTTCCTTCTGTTACCTCCCCTTCCTGTGCCACAACTAATATAGTATATATCCTTATTTTTAAATTATGTACAGCTTTTTACATTGGGCTCTGTAGTACCCCCCTCAATATTAGAATTAATAATCACCGTGCTTCTTGCAATCCCTCTTCAACCAACTTCTCTTTCTCTGTCCCCACACATGCTGCCTCCCACAATGTAAGATTTGATGATTGCTACAATGTAGCCATTCTGGCTTCCCTCCCGCCCACAGCCACTATAATTAGTCTGAAGACTTTAGAACAATGTTGCATCCGATTTTTTAACGCCCTCTGTCCACCTGGCCTCAACCGTTCCCATTAATTGTTTCCCCCCTTTTCACTACATTGTTTCTTTCTCCCGAATAGGTCTTTGGCTCCTTCCCTCCCCACCCTTCCTACCTGCTCCTTCCCCTCACCGCCCCTCCTATACGATTCTTCCTCCTCAATCCTCATTCTATCACTGACGAAGGTGCGGGCGACCCACCGAAAATTTTAAACTCGTGAGTTTTCTTCTTTTTTGTTTTATGTTTAGTGTCACCCTGTGACGAAGTTTCATATTGTTTGCCACGTTCGTGGAATCTTCGCAAGAACTTTATAAAAACTGCGCATCGCAGATTCCTTTCTCTTCAAGCTGCTTCTTCAGTTCCTGAGCTGTAAGTCGCTACAACCTTTCTCAGTGTCCTATCCTCCCTTCACCACTGTTTCTTTATTACTTTCCTTTAACCTTTGACATATCCTGGTCTCGTTCTCCTTATTTCCCACATCCTTCCTATAATGGCTGCCATTGACCCGACCCCTTTTTGGCTTCGTAGTATCAAGAAACAAGCCCTTCAACTAGCCCAATTTACTTGCCATACTGAGTTTTTATCTTCTTGCCTATCTTTAGGAGTGATTCCCAATGGGCTTCTGATTAAATTCCCCTTTTCAGGAGTGCCTCCTTCACTTCACTCATCCTTTCATAAATTCATAAGAAAAGATTCAGATTATGGGGAAAAAAATAATTCGGGGCGAAATCTGTGCCAAGGAATATTATACCGCGAGGTGGAAAAAGCATTGAAATATAAGGGTGAACAAGCATCGAGTAGAGTAGAACACAGAAATATTCAGCCGCGTATACACAGAGTGAGACTACCTTGCCATGCCGCCTACAGCGACAGCCTCACCTGATGGTTCGTCTGTTCTATCCTCATGTCGCGAGGCTGGGGTGCGAATCAAGTTCTGCAAGTTAGTGCAAGGAAACTTTTCTTACGTCTTTATCGTGATTAATTATTATTATTACAGTTATCTACCGATTAAGGTAGGTTTGAATGGAAGAGGGTAAAAGTTCATCCTGATTTTACGTGATTTATTTAGGGACCTCAAAATGACTCAGGTACTTAAAGATACAAACGGCGAAACTAACAAACACCACTGGACCTGATTTTCGGCAAATTTAGAAATAAGCTGAAAAGTCACAAAGTATTTTCGGACCAAAAGGTTAAGCGATCAAAGCAGATTTTTTTACTGAGCAAAATGTATTTTAAATGAGTGCTAAACGAAAATAACAATTACACAATTATTACCATATTTAACATCATTGCGGTGTATTGTGAGGGTCTGAACGGGTTAGCACACCCTCACGGAATGCACAACCCGTACACACCGCGCACTAATCAACGCGGGGCACCTTTGATTGCACTTAAAACCGACTTGGGTTGGCATCCCGATGAGGCAGCCGTCCACTCATGCGAGGCTACCGTGTGTATTAACGTTACGAGAGAGGTATCGCAAGACCGCCTCGCGATATTTGCTTCGCAAGAGGATAATACGTACATGATAGAAGGTGATACTCGCAAAGTGGGTGCAAGACTATCAAAGCGAAAAACAAGAATCAAAAACTTTCGTCATAAAAGCCTCCCTCGACTGGGCGAGAAAGGGTCGACCGTTGAGAGGTGCAAAACCCGGTTCACTCTTGCTCTACTCCCTAGCGGTCGTGGGATCTGGCTGGGCAAAGACCTGCGTTGCATTTGAGACTGTGAAAGCGATAGAAAGGCGTGGACCCTCGTCCGCTCTCGCCAGGAGCAAAACGAGCTTCATTAGAATTTTGGACTTCGAGAAGAGCGAACGGCTAGATAGCAACTTAGTCCCCATAAGCAAGACGCTGCAATTTCATAAACTGCCTGCTGTTAAACGTGCATTCCTCGTGCGCATATTGCAGCAGTCAGATGTCCCATCGCCTATGCAATACACCGCGAGTGACGAGTCCCGCTCGCTCCCGCGACTGGACTACCGAGAGGGAGGGCTCCCGGGAGCGAGAAGCCACGCGTCTCCCGAGACGGGGGACAACGGATAGACTCATTCCATTCCTCTAGTAGACTGTCGCCAACAGCGAAAATGTCATCGGCCCCTACCGTAAGTCACCAGCCACCAGACAAAAACCAAAAGGGGCGTTGCCTGAGAATGAGGCGGGATCAGCCGTCGCGCTTGGCGTAGTGGTTCTCTATTTGCCGCCAGGGCGCAGCAGCTTGAGGTCGTTGTTTAACTCAATTTTTGAGCTTCGATGGCACCAAAAATATTAGAGGTAGGACGTTAATTTTTTCTTAAATAAATATTTGGCAACATTCTCAAGAAACTGACAATATATGTTTATTTAATTTAGGGTTAATTTTGTTTAAATAATATTGCAAAATAAAAATTATAAACAATTTTGAAATATAAATATTTTCAGTGACTAAACAACTGTTTAACCTATATTCATACCAAGTTTCATGTTGATAGATTATAAAGTTTAGTCTTCACCACCGTTCACAAATTTTAACCCAGTCCAGCACCCTCTTAAGTCATTAAATTGAGTTTTACAAAGTTCTGTAAGTTACTACAGATCAAATGGCGACGAGGATTTAAGTTTAATTTCGCGTGAGTTGTGCGAGTTTCATAAAGAATGGCCACGGCGGTCACCATGATCAATGCTCAATAGACGCAACCAGCAAGTTTCAGGCGGGGGAAGATTGGTCTATATACAAGGAGCGATTGGACCAATACATCAATGCTAACGGTATTGATGGTGATAGAAATGTAGCGGTGCATTTAATGGTTATCGGACAAAAGGCCTGCACCACGTTGTGGGGCATTTATGATCCAACGTTACCGAGCGCATTGTCATACGACTACCTTTGCTCAAAGTTAGCTAAGTTTTTCTCCCCGCAAGTGAGTATTTTCAGGCAGCGGGTGATGTTTTATGATAAGATATCGACGAGTCGATAAGCGAATGGTTCGCAAAGGTGAAGAATGCTGCGGTTTTGTGCAAGCAGGTAGACAACAAAGTCCGGGACAAGTTTGTCACGGGGCTTAAACGGGGGCCGATATTGGATAGGCTCTGTGAGGAGAGCCCTACAGATAAGCTGGCGGACTTAGTGGAAATCGCTCTGAAGAGAGAAGCCAGCTTGAGGGAGAGCATGGTCCAAGGAGTGCACAAGTTCCTCGCAACATCCGGTCCAGGTCCGCAACGCCAAGGAGAAAGGGCTAAAGGCGCGGGTCAGTGTGGGGCTGAAAGTGATAGAAAGGAGAGAAAAGGGCAAGGAGTGAAGCCAGTCCCTAAGTGTTTTGCGTGTGGCAAAGCCGATCACAAGTTCACCCTAACAGAAAAAATGAGTGTTCATTTAGTGTTCTTTTTATGTTCATTTAGTGTTCAAATTATGTTCTTTTTATGTTCAGCGAATGTTCGTTTTGCGTTCTTTTTTTATGTGTTTTGTGACAGAAAGAACATAAAAAGAACACAAAAAGAACATAATTTCCCTGAAAAGAACACAAAATGGACATTCGCCCAAGAACATAAAAAGAACATAATTTGAACACTAAAAGAACACTTTCTGAACACAAAATGAACATTACTAAACATAATAAGAACACTTTATGAACATTGAATGAACACTTTTTGAACACAAAATGAACACTTTCTGAACACAAATTGAACATTAACTGAACATAAGACGAACACTTTTTGAATATTGAATGAACACTTTTAGAACACAAAATGAACACTAACTGGTAACACTAACTAATAAAGTCATACAATGAACACAAATAATAGACATTTTGAATACAAAATGAACACTTTTATTTCTTTGGTTCATTTTGTCCCAATAGCACACTAAAAAAACAGATTGAACAATCACCTGTGAACATAAAAGAAACGTATGATTTGAATACTGATACTTTTTGAACAGTAAATGAAATATTTTGTTTAAGATGTTCTTTTTGTGTGTTCATCCAGTGTTCTCTGCAACAAAAACTACCCTAGAAACACATTACCATTTCTTCTCCTCTATAATTTCGTAGTTTTTCCATTTCTTCTCATTGTTATTTACACCTCGCCTCCTTTGTTTTATTTTTTTGAAGTGAAAACTTCTTATGTCGCGTTGAGCACTTTTGTAGATGGGTAAAAGACATTGGACTCGCGTCACCGTCACCGCTACTACATATATGTATAATTATGTACATTCTGTATATACACAGTATACTCGCTATATACACAGTACTTGTGGATGGGTAAAAACCATTGGACTCGCGTCACCGTCACCATCAAATAAACTATATTATTCATATTACATTATATATATCTAATATACGGTTTAGTTCATTCAATTTGGGTTTCTACAAATATTGTGCCGGATAATATAATAGTCCATACTCGTGCAGGAGAGTGTACTCGATACAAGAATAGTGAAGGTTAGTACAATATAACTCAATTTCTTTTAATACGTTCAATTTGAGTAGCCTTTTCGAATGTTGTGCCATAACATTTATTTATAAATGGGAAGTGTTTACAATTATATATTGTAGAAATATAAAAAAGGAAACACGTGGAGTAAAATTTTTTATCGCTAGTGTATACATATACATATAGACAGCTGTATCGTAAACTGTTATGTAGCGCATGCGCGCCTTCTGTGCTTTCAAATCCAGGAACACAGAACAAATTATGCGCGGTAAATTCAAAATGTATGTTTTTATTGGAATTTTTTAAAATTGTTAATTTTGTATTACGATATATAGAAAAATTTGTATTATTCGGTAAATTTGAAATATTCAAAAAATACATTTGTTAATTTTTTTAAAATTTACGCGGTAAATTTAAAAATGATTTTATTACAATTTTATAAAATAAAGTGAAATTTTTCCCTACATTCAAAAATGCTCACGTTTTCACTTCTGTCGGCACTCCCGGAGTGCCTATTTTTTTTTCTTGACTCAGTCGTTTAATTCTTTTTTGTTCATGGTTTTGCGTTCCGTGATATTTACATGTCACCGAAAATTTGCCCCCTGATCAGTTATGTGTTTCCTATTTTTGTCGCTACCCCCTCGGCTATCTGCGAGTCCTATCCTTCATTGCTCCTGTTGAGTAATGGGCAACCTCCCTTATAGGGATAGATAGGCTACTACTTTTTCTCCATGGCCCCCATGTTTGATCGTGTATAGTCTTTCAAAGACTATCTTGCTGAGCGCTCGCTTGTTTTCCTTTTCAGTGAAACTCTTAGCTACACATTACCACGCATGTCCCGAGATATATTAAAGGTAACAATAGTGATTTCCTACTTATCTTCTAGAAGGTTACCCAGCTAGTAGTCTTTTTTGGTTTATTGTTTGTTCGGACGTATGTTGTTGTGGACGTTGTTCTACAAATATATGAATATGCTAGTTGCCATTCTTTCGTCGAGCTACCCCATATTAAAAAAGACAGTTTTACGTTACATAGAACCGAAATATAAAGGTAAAAGAATTCAGTAAATAGGTGTTATACGGATGTTTTTAAGCGATAATGAAATTTCGACGCTTGCAAACAAAAATATTCACAGCGATGAGACTAGTGCTGACGACTCGGGCGTGATGCATAACACAGCCACCAGCCGAGCTCTGTATGAGCCATGTCAACACGCCTTCAAATATCTTCGTCGATCTCCGAAATTTTAATCCCTCATTGGTAAACACAACTAGTCACACATCCTTTGAGTAAGTGCTTGAATACGAGAAGACGTCAGCGTGCGAGGCGTGCTTTGTGAATTAAGAGCGTTTGAAGGTCGGAAAAAGTGTCATTTACACGACGTTTTCGGTGGGTAAAATGACCGATCCTCGACTTTTCAGAAATAGGCATGAAACGCCAGTGTTAAACCTTACGTTTTTGATCGTTGCCCCCTTCCGGTAGTGAAAACGAGAAGATGGAATTACTTCGCGTGGAAGGAGAATGCGCGGGTGGTCAATACGTTCTTGATTACGAGAAGACGTCCGCGTGCGGTTCGTAGTTTGTGAATTAAAAGCGTTTGAATGTCGAAAAAAGTGTCATTTATACAACGTTTTCTGTGTCTAAAAATCAGCGATACTCGAATTTTCAGAAATATGCATGAAACGGGAGCGTGATAGGCTTTGATAGAGCTTTCTCGATGCACGGGTGTCGTTGCTCATGATTTAATTAAATTTTAGATTCTGAGATTTTCGACCAATTTTCCAAGTTAACATTTTACTTTTTTGGATCGTTGCCCCCTTCCTTAGTGGAAACGAGTGGATGGAACTACTTTGCGTGGATGGAGAATGCGCGCGTGGTCAATACATTCTTGTTTACGAGAAGACGTCCGCGTGAGGTGTGCAGTGTGTGAATTAAAAGCGTTTGAATGTCGAAAAAAGTGTCATTTCTACGAGGTTTTCGGTGGCGAACAATGTCGGATACTCGAATTTTCAGAAATGAACATGAAAAGGGAGCGTGATAGGCTTTGATGGAGCATTCCTGATGCACGGGTGTCGCTGCGCATGATTTAATTAAATTTGTGAATTCTGAGATTTTCGACAATTTTTCCAAGTGCTAAACCTTACGTTTTTAGATCGTTTCCCCCACCCTGTAGTGGAAACGAGTGGATGGAATTACTTCGCGTGGACGGAGAATGCGCGAGTGGTCAATACGTACTTGATATCGAGAAGACGTCTGCGTGCGGTGCGTAGTTTGTGAATTAAAAGCGTTTGAACGTCGATAAAAGTGTCATTTATACAACGTTTTCGGTGGCGAAAAATGTCGGATACTCGAATTTTCAGAAATGAACATGAAAAAGGAGCGTGAAAGGCTTTGATGGAGCATTCTTGATGCCCGGGTGTCGCTTCGCATGATTTAATTAAATTTTAGATTCTGAAATTTTCCACCATTTTTCCAATTTTAAACCTTACGTTTTTCGATCGTTACCCCATTCCTGTAGTGGAAACGAGTGGATGGAATTACTTCGCATGGACGGAGAATGCGCGAGTGGTCAATACGTACTTGATTACGAGAAGACTTCCGCGTGCGGTGCGTAGTTTGTGAATTAAAAGCGTTTGAACGTCGATAAAAGTGTCATTTATACGAGGTTTTCGGTGGCGAAAAATGTCGGATACTCGAATTTTTAGAAATGAACATGAAAAAGGAGCGTGATAGGCTTTGAAGGAGCTTTTTCAATGCACGGGTGTCGCTGCGCATGGTTTAATTAAATTTTGGATTCTAAGTATTTCGACCATTTTTCCAAGTGTTAAACCTTACGTTTTTTGATCGTTACCTCCTTCTTGTATTGGAAACGAGTGGATGGAATTACTTGGCGTTGAAGGAGAATGCGCGAGTGGTCAATACGTACTTGATTACGAGAAGACGTCCGCATGCGGTGGGTAGTTTTTTAAATTAAAAGCGTTTGAATGTCGATAAAATGTCATTTATACGAGGTTTTCGGTGGCGAAACATGGCGGATTCTCGATAATTCAGATATAGGCATGAAACGGGAGCGTGATAGGCTTTGATGGAATATTCTTGATGCACGGGTGTCGCTGCGCATGATTTAATTCAATTTTAGATTCTGAGATTTTCCACCATTTTTCCTATTTTAAACCTTACGTTTTTCGATCGTTACCCCATTCCTGTAGTGGAAACGAGAAGATGGAATTACTTCGCGTGGAAGGAGAATGCGCGAGTGGTCATTACGTACTTGATTACGAGAAGACGTCCGCGTGCAGTGCGGAGTTTGTAAATTAAAAGCGTTTGAATGTCGATAAAGTGTCATTTATACAACGTTTTCGGTGGCGAAAAACGTCGGATACTCGAATATTTAGAAATGAACATGAAAAGGGAGCGTGATAGGCTTTAATGGAGCTTTTTCGATGCACGGGTGTCGCTGCGCATGATTTAATTAAATTTTAGATTCTGAGAATTTCGACCATTTTTCCAAGTGTTAAACCTTACGTTTTTTGATCGTTATTCCCTTCCTGTAGTGGAAACGAGTGGATGGAATTACTTCGCGTGGAAGTACAATGCGCATGTGGTCAATACTTTCTTGATAACGAAAAGGCGTCCGCGTGAGGTGCGAAGTTTCTGAAATTTAAGCTTTTGAATGTCGATAAAAGTGTCATTTATACAACGTTTTCGTTGGCGAAAAAAATCCGCATACTCGAAGTTTCAGAAATGAACATGAAAAAGGAGCGTGATAGGCTTTGAAGGAGCTTTTTCGATGCACGGGTGTCGCTGCGCATGATTTAATTAAATTTTAGATTCTAAGATTTTCGACCATTTTTCGAAGTGTTAAACCTTACGTTTTTTCATCGTTACCTCCTTCTTGTATTGTATACAAGTGAATGGAATTACTTGGCGTGGATGGAGAATGCGCGAGTGGTCAATAAGTACTTGATTACGAAAAGGCGTCCGCGTGCGGTGCGTAGTTTCTGAAATTAAAGCTTTTGATTGTCGATAAAAGTGTCATTTATACAACGTTTTCGTTGGCGAAAAAAATCGGATACTCGAAATTTCAGAAATGAACATGAAAAAGGAGCGTGATAGGCTTTGAAGGAGCTTTTTCGATGCACGGGTGTCGCTGCGCATGATTTAATTAAATTTTAGATTCTAAGATTTTCGACCATTTTTCGAAGTGTTAAACCTTACGTTTTTTCATCGTTACCTCCTTCTTGTATTGTATACAAGTGGATGGAATTACTTGGCGTGGATGGAGAATGCGCGAGTGGTCAATAAGTACTTGATTACGAGAAGACGTCCGTGTATGGTGCTTAGTTTGTTAATTAAAAGCGTTTGAATGTCGATAATAGTGTCATTTAAATAACGTTTTCGGAGGCGAAAAATGTCGGATACTCGAATTTTCAGAAATTGGCATGATACGGGAGCGCAATAGGCTTTGATGGAGCTTTTTGGATGCAAGGGTATCGCTGCGCATGATTTAATTAAACTTTAGATTCTAAGATTTTCGACCATTTTTCCACCCTTACGTTTTTTGATCGTTACCTCCTTCTTGTATTGGAAACGAGTGGATGGAATTACTTGGCGTGATTGGAGAATGCGCGAGTGGTCAATACGTACTTGATTACGAGAAGACGTCCGCATGCGGTGCGTTGTTTGTCAATTAAAAGCGTTTGAATGTCGATAAAGTGTCATTTATACAACGTATTCGGTGGCGAAAAATGTCGGATTCTCGAATTTTCAGAAATCAGCATGAAACGGGAGCGTGATAGGCTTTGATGGAGCTTTCTCGATGCACGGGTGTCGCTGCGCATGATTTAATTAAATTTTGGAGTAAGTTTTTCGACCATTTTTCCAAGTGTAACCTTAAGTTTTTTGATTGTTGCCCCATTCCTGTAGTGGAAACGAGTGGATTGGAATTACTTCGCGTGGAAGGATAATGCGCGAGTGATCAATGCGTACTTGATTACAAGAAGACGTCCGCGTGCGGTGCGTAGTTTGTGAATTAAAAGCGATTGAATGTCGAAAAAAGTGTCATTTATACGAGGTTTTCGGTGTCGAAAAATGGCGGATTCTTGAATATTCAGAAATTAGCATGAAACGGGAGCGTAATAGGCTCTGATGGAGCATTCTTGATGCAGGGGTTTCGCTGCGCATGGTTTAATTAAATTTTAGAATCTTAGATTTTCGACCATTTTTCCAAGTGTTAAACCTTACGTTTTTTGATCGTTACCACCTTCTTGTATTAAAAACGAGTGGATAAAATTACTTGGCGTGGATGGAGAATGCGCTAGTGGTCAATACGTACTTGTTAACGAGAAGACGTCCGCGTGTGGTTCGTAGTTTGTGAATTAAAAGTGTTTGAATGTCGAAAAAAGTGTCATTTATACGAGGTTTTCGGTGGCGAAAAATTGCGGATACTCGAATATTCAGAAACAGGCATCAATCGGGAGCGTGATATGCTTTGGTAGAGCTTTCTCGATGCACGGGTGTCGTTGCGCATGATTTAATTAAATTTTAGATTCTGAGTTTTTCGACCATTTTTCCAAGTGTTACCAAGTGTTACCAAGACCTTACGTTTTTTGATCGTAACCTCCTTCTTGTATTAAAAGCGAGTGGATAAAATTACTTGGCGTGGATGGAGAATGCGCAAGTGGTCAATACGTACTTGATTACGAGAAGACGTCCGCATGCGGTGCATAGTTTGTCAATTAAAAGCGTTTGAATGTCGAAAAAAGTATCATTTATACAACGTTTTCGGTGGCGAAAAATGTCGGATACTCGAATTTTTAGATATGAACATTAAAAGGGAGCGTGATAGGCTTTGATGGAGCTTTCTCGATGCACGGGTGTCGCTGCGCATGATTTAATTAAATTTTGGATTCTAAGCTTTTCGACCAATTTTCCAAGTGTTAAACCATACGTTTTTTGATCGTTACCCCCATCCTGTAGTGAAAACGAATGGATGGAATTACTTCGCTAGGAAGGAAAATGCGCGAGTGGTCAATACGTACTTGATTACTAGAAGACGTCCACGTGCGGTGCGTAGTTTGTGAATTAAAAGCGTTTAAATGTCGAAAAAATTGTCATTTATAGGAGGTTTTAAGTGGCGAAAAATGGCGGATTCTCGAATATTCAGAAATAAGCATGAATCGAGAGCGTAATAGGCTATGATGGAGCATTCTTGATTCACGGGTGTCGCTGCGCATGGTTTAATTAACTTTTAGATTCTGAGATTTTCGACCATTTTTCCAAGTTACCTTACGTTTTTTGATCGTTACCCCCTTCCTGTAGTGGAAACGAGTTGATGGAATTACTTCGCTTGGAAGGTGAATGCGCGGGTGGTCAATACGTTCATGTTTACGAGAAGACTTCCGCTTGCGTTGCGTAGTTTGTGAATTAAAAGCGTTTGAATGTCGATAAAAGTGTCATTTATACGAGGTTTTGGGTGGCGAAAAATAGCGGATATTCGAATATTCAGAAATCAGCTAGAAAAGGTAGCGTAATAGGCTTTGATGGAGCTTTCTCGATGCACGGGTGTCGCTGCGCATGTTTTAATTAAATTTTGGATTCTGAGATTTTCGACCATTTTTCCAAGTGTTAAACCTTACGTTTTTTAATCGTTACCTCCTTCTTGTATTAAAAACGAGTGGATAAAATTACTTAAGGTGGATGGAGAAAGCGCGAGTGGTCAATACTTACTTGATTACGAGAAGACGTCCGCATGCGGTGCGTAGTTTGTCAATTAAATGCGTTTGAATGTCAAAAATAGTGTCATTTATACAACGTTTTCGGTGGCGAAAAATGTCGGATACTCGAATTTTTAGAAATGAACATAAAAAGGGAGCGTGATAGGCTTTGATGGAGATTTCTCGATGCACGGGTGTCGCTGCGCATGATTTAATTAAATTTTGGATTCTAAGTTTTTCGACCAATTTTCCACCTTACGTTTTTTGATCGTTACCTCCTTCTTGTATTGAAAACGAGTGGATAAAATTACTTGGCGTGGATGGAGAATATGCGAGTGGTCAATACGTACTTGATTACGAGAAGACGTCCGCATGCGGTGCGTAGTTTATCAATTAAAAGCGTTTGAATGTCGAAAAAAGTGTCATTTATACAACGTTTTCGGTGGCGAAAAATAACAGATACTCGAATTTTCAGAAATCAGCTAGAAAAGGTAGCGTAATAGGCTTTGATGGAGCTTTCTCGATGCACGGGTGTCGCTGCGCATGATTTAATTAAATTTTGGATTCTGAGTTTTTCGAACATTTTTCCAAGTGTTAAACCTTACGTTTTTTGATCGTTACCTCCTTCTTGTATTGAAAACGAGTCGATAAAATTACTTGGCGTGGATGGAGAATGCGGGAGTGGTCAAAACGTACGTGATTACGAGAAGACGTCCGCATGCGGTGCGTAGTTTGTCAATTAAAAGCGTTTGAATGTCGAAAAAGTTGTCATTTATAAAACGTTTTCGGTGGTGAAAAATGTCGGATACTTGAATTTTCAGAAATGAACATGAAAAAGGAGCGTGATAGGCTTTGATGGAGCTTTCTCGATGCACGGGTGTCGTTGCGCATGACTTAATGAAATTTTAGATTCTGAGTTTTTCGACCAATTTTCCAAGGCCTTACATTTTTTGGTCGTTACCCCCTTCCTGTAGTGGAAACGAGTTAATGGAATTACTTCGCGTGGACGGAGAATGTGCGATTGGTCAATACGTACTTGATTACGAGAAGACGTCCGCATGCGGTGCGTAGTTTGTCAATTAAATGCGTTTGAATGTCGAAAATAGTGTCATTTATACAACGTTTTCGGTGGTGAAAAATGTCGGATACTCGAATTTTTAGAAATGAACATGAAAAGGGAGCGTGATAGGCTTTGATGGAGCTTTTTCGATGCACGGTGTCGCTGCGCATGATTTAATTAAATTTTAGATTCTGAGTTTTTCGACCAATTTTCCAAGTGTTAAACCTTACGTTTTTTGATCGTTACCTCCTTCTTGTATTGAAAACGAGTGGATAAAATTACTGGGCGTGGATGGAGAATGCGCGAGTGGTCAATACGTACTTGATTACGAGAAGACGTCCGCGTGCGGTGCGTAGTTTGTCAATTAAAAGCGTTTGAATGTCGAAAAAAGTGTCATTTATAAAACGATTTCGGTGGTGAAAAATGTCGGATACTCGAATTTTTTGAAATGAACATGAAAAGGGAGCGTAATAGGCTATGATGGAGCATTCTTGATGCACGGGTGTCGCTGCGCATGATTTAATTAAATTTCAGATTCTGATATTTTCGACCATTTTTCCAAGTGTTTAACCTTACGTTTTTTGATCGTTACCCCCTTCCTGTAGTGGAAACGAGTGGATGCAATTACTTCGCGTGGATGGAGAATGCGCGATTGGTCAATACGTACTTGATTACGAGAAGACGTCCGCGTGCGGTGCGAAGTTTGTGAATTAGAAGCGTTAAAATGTCGATAAAAGTGTCATTTAAACAACATTTTCGGTGGCGAAAAATAACAGATACTCGAATTTTCAGAAATCAGCATGAAAAGGTAGCGTAATAGGCTTTGATGGAGCTTCCTCGATGCACGGGTGTCGCTGCGCATGATTTAATTAAATTTAGGATTCTAAGTTTTTCGAACAATTTTCCAAGTTTTCCAAAAAACCTTACGTTTTTTGATTGTTGCCCCATTCCTGTAGTGGAAACGAGTGGATGGAATTACTTCGCGAAGAAGGAGAATGCGCGGGTGGTCAATACGTTCTTGTTTACTAGAAGAAGTCTGCGTGCGGTGCGTAGTTAATGAAATAAAAGCTTTTGAATTTCGATAAAAGTGTCATATATACAACGTTTTCGTTGGCGAAAAAAATCGGATACTCGAAATTTCAGAAATGAACATGAAAACGGAGCATGATAGGCTTTGATGGAGCTTTCTCGAAGCACGGGTGTCGCTGCGCATGATTTAATTAAATTTTGGATTCTAAGTTTTTCGACCAATTTTCCAAGTTTTCCAAAAAACCTTACGTTTTTTGATTGTTGCCCCATTCCTGTAGTGGAAACGAGAATATGGAATTACTTCGCGTGGAAGGAGAATGCGCGAGTGGTCAATACGTACTTGATTACGAGAAGACGTCCGCGTGCGTTTCGTAGTTTGTGAATTAACAGCGTTTGAATGTCGAAAAAAGTGTCATTTATGCGACGTGTTCGGTGTCGAAAAATGACCAATACTCGAATTTTCAGAAATAGGCAGGGAGCGTGATAGCCTTTGACGGAGCTTTTTCGATGCACGGTGTCGCTGCGCATGTATTAATTAAATTTTAGATTCTGAGTTTTTCGACCAATTTTCCAAGTGTTAAACCTTACGTTTTTTGATCGGTTCCTCCTTCTTGTATTAAAAACGAGTGGATGAAATTACTTTACGTGGATGGAGAATGCGCGAGTGGTCAATACGAACTTGATTACGAGAAGACGTCTGCATGCGGTGCGTACTTTGTATTTAAAGCGTTTGAATGTCGAAAAAAGTTTCTTTTATACAACGTTTTCGGTGGCGATAAATGTCGGATACTCGAAATTTCAGAAATGAACATGAAAACGGAGCATGATAGGCTTTGATGGAGCTTTCTCGAAGCACGGGTGTCGTTGCGCATGATTTAATTAAATTTTAGATTCTGAGTTTTTCGACCATTTTTCCAAGTGTTAAACCTTACGTTTTTGATCGTTACCTATTTCTTCTTGTATTGAAAACGAGTCGATAAAATTACTTGGCATCGATGGAGAATGCGCGAGTGGTCAATACGTACTTGATTACGAGAAGACGTCTGCATGCGGTGCGTACTTTGTATTTAAAGCGTTTTAATGTCGAAAAAAGTGTCTTTTATACAACGTTTTCGGTGGCGATAAATGTCGGATACTCGAATTTTTAGAAATGAACATGAAAAAGGAGCGTGATAGGCTTTGATGGAGCTTTCTCGATGCACGGGTGTCGCTGCGCATGATTTAATTAAATTTTGGATTCTAAGTTTTTCGACCAATTTTCCAA
Source organism: Ceriagrion tenellum (assembly GCA_963169105.1). Taxonomy (NCBI): domain Eukaryota; kingdom Metazoa; phylum Arthropoda; class Insecta; order Odonata; family Coenagrionidae; genus Ceriagrion; species Ceriagrion tenellum. The sequence goes on along the minus strand of OY720641.1, from coordinate 6,500,073 downwards.
GTGATAAACCATACGTTTTTTGATCGTTACCCCCTTCCTGTAGTGAAAACGAGTGGATGGAATTACTTCGCGTGGACGGTGAATGCGCGAGTGGTCAATACGTTCTTGTTTACGAGAAGACGTCCGCGTGCGGTGCGTAGTTTCCGAATTAAAAGCTTTTGAATTTCGATTAAAGTGTCATTTATAAAACGATTTCGGTGGAGAAAAATTTCGGATACTAGAATTTTCAGAAATGAACATGAAAAAGGAGCGTGATAGGCTTTGATGGAGCTTTCTCGATGCACGGGGGTCGTTTCGCATCATTTAATTAAATTTTAGATTCTGAGTTTTTCGTCCAGTTTTCCAAGTTTACCTTTACAAGTTTAAGACCTTACGTTTTTTGATCGTTACCTCCTTCTTGTATTGAAAACGAGTGGATAAAATTACTTGGCGTGGATGGAGAATGCGCGAGTGGTCAATACGTACTTGATTACGTGAAGACGTCCGCATGCGGTGCGTAGTTTGTCAATTAAAAGCGTTTGAATGTCGAAAAAAGTGTCATTTATAAAACGTTTTCGGTGGTGATAAATGTCGGATACTAGAATTTTTAGAAATGAACATGAAAAGGGATCGTGATAGGCTTTGATGGAGCTTTCTCGATGCACGGGTGTCGTTGCGCATGATTTAATTAAATTTTAGATTCTGAGTTTTTCGAACATTTTTCCAAGTGTTAAACCTTACGTTTTTTGATCGTTACCTCCTTCTTGTATTAAAAACGAGTGGACAAAATTACTTGGCGTGGATGGAGAATGCGCGAGTGGTCAATACGTACTTCATTACGAGAAGACGTCCGCATGCGGTGCGTAGTTTGTCAATTAAAAGCGTTTGAATGTCGAAAAAAGTGTCATTTATAAAACGTTTTCGGTGGTGAAAAATGTCGGATACTAGAATTTTCAGAAATGAACATGAAAATGGAGCGTGATAGGCTTTGATGGAGCTTTCTCGATGCACGGGTGTCGCTGCGCATGATTTAATTAAATTTTGGATTCTAAGTGTTTCGACCAATTTTCCAACCTTAGGTTTTTTGATCGTTACCTCCTTCTTGTATTGAAAACGAGTGGATAAAATTACTTGGCGTGGATGGAGAATGCGCGAGTAGTCAATACGTACTTGAATACGAGAAGACGTCCGCATGCGGTGCGTAGTTTGACAAATTAAAGCGTTTGAATGTCGAAAAAAGTGTCATTTATACAACGTTATCGGCGGTGAAAAATGTCGGATACTAGAATTTTCAGAAATGAACATGAAAAAGGAGCGTGATAGGCTTTGATGGAGCTTTCTCGATGCACGGGTGTCGTTGCGCATGATTTAATTAAATTTTAGATTCTGAGTTTTTCGACCAATTTTCCAACCTTAGGTTTTTTGATCGTTACCTCCTTCTTGTATTGAAAACGAGTGGATAAAATTACTTGGCGTGGATGGAGAATGCGCGAGTGGTCAATACGTACTTGATAACGAGAAGACGTCCGCATGCGGTGCGTAGTTATTCAATTAAAAGCGTTTGAATGTCGAATAAAGTGTCATTTATACAACGTTTTCGGTGGTGAAAAATGTCGGATACTAGAATTTTCAGAAATGAACATGAAAAAGGAGCGTGACAGGCTTTGATGGAGCTTTCTCGATGCACGGGTGTCGCTGCGCATGATTTAAATAAATTTTGGATTCTAAGTTTTTCCACCAATTTTCCAAGTGTTAAACCTTACGTTTTTTGATCGTTACCTCCTTCTTGTATTGAAAACGAGTGGATAAAATTACTTCGCGTCTTTGGAGAATGCGCGAGTGGTCAATACGAACTTGATTACGAGAAGACGTCCGCATGCGGTGGGTAGTTTGTCAATTAAAAGCGTTTGAATGTCGAAAAAAGTGTCATTTATACAATGTTTTCGGTGGTGAAAAATGTCGGATACTCGTATTTTTAGAAATGAACATGAAAAGGAGCGTGATAGGCTTTGATGGAGCTTTCTCGATGCACGAGTGTCGCTGCGCATGATTTAATTAAATTTTGGATTCTAAGTTTTTCGACCAATTTTCCAAGTGTTAAACCTTACGTTTTTTGATCGTTACCTCCTTCTTGTATTGAAAACGAGTGGATAAAATTACTTGGCGTGGATGGAGAATGCACGAGTGGTCAATACGTACTTGATTACGTGAAGACGTCCGCATGCGGTGCGTAGTTTGTCAATTAAAAGCGTTTGAATGTCGAAAAAAGTGTCATTTATAAAAGGTTTTCGGTGGTGATAAATGTCGGATACTAGAATTTTTAGAAATGAACATGAAAAGGGAGCGTGATAGGCTTTGATGGAGCTTTCTCGATGCACGGGTTTCGCTGCCCATGATTTAATTAAATTTTGGATTCTAAGTTTTTCGACCAATTTTCCATGTCTAACGTTTTTTGATCGTTACCCCCTTCCTGTAGTGGAATCGAGTGGATGGAATTACTTCGCGTGGAAGGAGAATGCGCGAGTGGTCAATACGAAATGATTACTAGAAGACGTCCGCGTGCCGTGCGTAGTTTGTAAATTAAAAGCGTTTGAATATCGAAAAAAGTGTCATTTATACGACATATTCGGAGTCGAAAAATAACCGATACTCGAATTTTCAGAAATAAGCATGATACGGGAGCGTTATCAGCTTTGATGGAGCGTTTTCGATGCACGGGTGTCGCTGCGCCTGATTTAATTAAATTTCAGATTCTGAGATTTTCGACCATTTTTCCAACCTTACGTTTTTTGATCGTTACCTCCTTGTATTGAAAACGAGTGGAGGAAATTACTTCGCGTGGATGGAGAATGCGCGATTGGTCAATACGTACTTGATTACGAGAATACGTCCACGTGCGGTGCGAAGTTTGTGAATTAAAAGCGTTAAAATGTCGATAAAAGTGTCATTTAAACAACATTTTCGGTGGCGAAAAATAACAGATACTCGAATTTTCAGAAATCAGCATGAAAAGGTAGCGTAATAGGCTATGATAGAGCTTTCTCGATGCACGGGTGTCGCTGCGCATGATTTAATTAAATTTAGGATTCTAAGTTTTTCGAACAATTTTCCAAGTTTTCCAAAAAACCTTAAGTTTTTTGATTGTTGCCCCATTCCTGTAGTGGAAACGAGTGGATGGAATTACTTCGCGAAGAAGGAGAATGCGCGGGTGGTCAATACGTTCTTTTTTACGTGAAGAAGTCCGCGTGCGGTGCGTAGTTTGTGAAATAAAAGCTTTTGAATTTCGATAAAAGTGTCATATATACAACGTTTTCGTTGGCGAAAAAAATCGGATACTCGAAATTTCAGAAATGAACATGAAAACGGAGCATGGTTGGTTTTGATGGAGCTTTCTCGAAGCACGGGTGTCGTTGCGCATGATTTAATTAAATTTTAGATTCTGAGTTTTTCGACCATTTTTCCAAGTGTTAAACCTTACGTTTTTGATCGTTACCTATTTCTTCTTGTATTGAAAACGAGTGGATAAAATTTCTTGGCGTCGATGGAGAATGCGCGAGCGGTCAATACGTACTTGATTACGAGAAGAAGTCCGCGTGAGTGCGTAGTTTGTGAAATAAAAGCGTTTGAATGTCGAAAAAGGTGTCATTTATAGGAGGTTTTCGGTGGCGAAAAATGGCGGATTCTCGAATATTCAGAAATAAGCATGAATCGGGAGCGTAATAGGCTTTGATGGAGCTTTCTTGATGCACGGGTGTCGCTGCGCATGATTTAATTAAATTTTAGATTCTGAGTTTTTCGACCATTTTTCCAAGTGTTAAACCTTACGTTTTTTGATCGTTACCTCCTTCTTGTATTAAAAACGAGTGGATAAAATTACTTGGCGTGGATGGAGAATGCGCGAGTGGTCAATACGTACTTGATTACGTGAAGACGTCCGCATGCGGTGCGTAGTTTGTCAATTAAAAGCGTTTGAATGTCGAAAAAAGTGTTCATGCGCAGTGGTGGTGAAAAATGTCGGATACTAGGTTTTTCAGAAATGAACATGAAAAAGGAGCGTGATAGGCTTTGATGGAGCTTTCTCGATGCACGGGTGTCACTGCGCATGATTTAATTAAATTTTGGATTCTAAGTTTTTCGACCAATTTTCCAATTAAAAGCGTGTGAATGTCGAAAAAAGTGTCATTTATACAACGTTTTCGGTGGTGAAAAATGGCGGATACTAGAATTTTCAGAAATGAACATGAAAAAGAAGCGTGATAGGCTTTGATGGAGAAAACCTTACGTTTTTTGATCGTTACCTCCTTCTTGTATTGAAAACGAGTGGATAAAATTACTTGGCGTGGATGGAGAATGCGCGAGTGGTCAATACGTACTGGATTACGAGAAGACGTCCGCATGCGGTGCGTAGTTTGTCAATTAAAAGCGTTTGAATGTCGACAAAAGTGTCCTTTATATAACGTTTTCGGTGGTGAAAAATGTCGGATACTAGAATTTTCAGAAATGAACATGAAAAAGGAGCGTGATAGGCTTTGATGGAGCTTTCTCGATGCACGGGTGTCGTTGCGCATGATTTAATTAAATTTTAGATACTGAGTTTTTCGAACATTTTTCCAAGTGTTAAACCTTACGTATTTTGATCGTTACCTCCTTCTTGTATTAAAAACGAGTGGACAAAATTACTTGGCGTGGATGGAGAACCCGCGAGTGGTCAATACGTACTTCATTACGAGAAGACGTCCGCATGCGGTGCGTAGTTTGTCAATTAAAAGCGTTTGAATGTCGAAAAAAGTGTCATTTATAAAACGTTTTCGGTGGTGAAAAATGTCGGATACTAGAATTTTCAGAAATGAACATGAAAAAGGAGCGTGATAGGCTTTGATGGAGCTTTCTCGATGCACGGGTGTCGCTGCGCATGATTTAATTAAATTTTGGATTCTAAGTTTTTCGACCAATTTTCCAACCTTACGTTTTTTGATCGTTACCTCCTTCTTGTATTGAAAACGAGTGGATAAAATTACTTGGCGTGGATGGAGAATGCGCGAGTGGTCAATACGTTCTTGATTACGAGAAGACGTCCGCATGCGGTGCGTAGTTTGTCAATTAAAAGCGTTTGAATGTCGAAAAAAGTGTCATTTATAAAACGTTTTCGGTGGTGAAAAATGTCGGATACTAGAATTTTCAGAAATGAACATGAAAAAGGAGCGTGATAGGCTTTGATGGAGCTTTCTCGATGCACGGGTGTCGCTGCGCATGATTTAATTAAATTTTGGATTCTAAGTTTTTCGACCAATTTTCCAACCTTACGTTTTTTGATCGTTACCTCCTTCTTGTATTGAAAACGAGTGGATAAAATTACTTGGCGTGGATGGAGAATGCGCGAGTCGTCAATACGTACTTGATTCCGAAAAGACGTCCGCAAGCGGTTCGTAGTTTGTCAATTAAAAGCGTTTGAATGTCGAAAAAAGTGTCATTTATACAACGTTTTCGGTGGTGAAAAATGTCGGATACTAGAATTTTCAGAAATGAACATGAAAAAGGAGCGTGATAGGCTTTGATGGAGCTTTCTCGATGCACGGGTGTCGTTGCGCATGATTTAATTAAATTTTAGATTCTGAGTTTTTCGACCATTTTTCCAAGTGTTAACCTTACGTTTTTTTATCGTTACCTCCCTCTTGTATTAAAAACGAGTGGATAAAATTACTTGGCGTGAGTGGAGAATGCGCGAGTGGTCAATACGAACTTGATTACGAGAAGACGTCCGTATGCAGTGCGTAGTTTGTCAATTAAAAGCGTTTGAATTTCGAAAAATGTGTCATTTATAAAAAGTTTTCGGTGGTGAAAAATGTCGGATACTCGAATTTTTAGAAATGAACATGAAAAGGGAGCGTGACAGGCTTTGATGGAGCTTTCTCGATGCACGGGTGTCGCTGCGCATGATTTAATTAAATTTTGGATTCTAAGTTTTTCGACCAATTTTCCAAGTGTTAAACCTTACAGTTTTTTGATCGTTACCTCCTTCTTGTATTGAAAACGAGTGAATAAAATTACTTGGCGTGGATGGAGAATGCGCGAGTCGTCAATACGTACTTGATTACGAGAAGACGTCCGCATGCGGTGCGTAGTTTGTCAATTAAAAGCGTTTGAATGTCGAAAAAAGTGTCATTTATACAACGTTTTCGGTGGTGAAAAATGTCGGATACTAGAATTTTCAGAAATGAACATGAAAAAGGAGCGTAATAGGCTTTGATGGAGCTTTCTCGATGCACGGGTGTCGCTGCGCATGATTTAATTAAATTTTGGATTCTAAGTTTTTCGACCAATTTTCCAACCTTACGTTTTTTGATCGTTACCTCCTTCTTGTATTAAAAACGAGTGGATAAAATTACTTGGCGTGAGTGGAGAATGCGCGAGTGGTCAATACGTACTTCATTACGAGAAGACGTCCGCATGCGGTGCGTAGTTTGTAAATTAAAAGCGTTTGAATGTCGAAAAAAGTGTCATTTATAAAACGTTTTCGGTGGTGAAAAATGTCGGATACTAGAATTTTCAGAAATGAACATGAAAATGGAGCGTGATAGGCTTTGATGGAGCTTTCTCGATGCACGGGTGTCGCTGCGCATGATTTAATTAAATTTTGGATTCTAAGTTTTTCGACCAATTTTCCAACCTTAGGTTTTTTGATCGTTACCTCCTTCTTGTATTGAAAACGAGTGGATAAAATTACTTGGCGTGGATGGAGAATGCGCGAGTAGTCAATACGTACTTGAATACGAGAAGACGTCCGCATGCGGTGCGTAGTTTGACAATTAAAAGCGTTTGAATTTCGAAAAAAGTGTCATTTATACAACGTTATCGGCGGTGAAAAATGTCGGATACTAGAATTTTCAGAAATGAACATGAAAAAGGAGCGTGATAGGCTTTGATGGAGCTTTCTCGATGCACGGGTGTCGTTGCGCATGATTTAATTAAATTTTAGATTCTGAGTTTTTCGACCAATTTTCCAGCCTTAGGTTTTTTGATCGTTACCTCCTTCTTGTATTGAAAACGAGTGGATAAAATTACTTGGCGTGGATGGAGAATGCGCGAGTGGTCAATACGTACTTGATTACGAGAAGACGTCCGCATGCGGTGCGTAGTTATTCAATTAAAAGCGTTTGAATGTCGAATAAAGTGTCATTTATACAACGTTTTCGGTGGCGAAAAATGGCGGATTCTCGAATATTCAGAAATAAGCATGAATCGGGAGCGTAATAGGCTTTGATGGAGCTTTCTTGATGCACGGGTGTCGCTGCGCATGATTTAATTAAATTTTAGATTCTGAGTTTTTCGACCATTTTTCCAAGTGTTAAACCTTACGTTTTTTGATCGTTACCTCCTTCTTGTATTAAAAACGAGTCTATAAAATTACTTGGCGTGGATGGAGAATGCGCGAGTGGTCAATACGTACTTGATTACGTGAAGACGTCCGCATGCGGTGCGTAGTTTGTCAATTAAAAGCGTTTGAATGTCGAAAAAAGTGTTCATGCGCAGTGGTGGTGAAAAATGTCGGATACTAGGTTTTTCAGAAATGAACATGAAAAAGGAGCGTGATAGGCTTTGATGGAGCTTTCTCGATGCACGGGTGTCACTGCGCATGATTTAATTAAATTTTGGATTCTAAGTTTTTCGACCAATTTTCCAATTAAAAGCGTGTGAATGTCGAAAAAAGTGTCATTTATACAACGTTTTCGGTGGTGAAAAATGGCGGATACTAGAGTTTTCAGAAATGAACATGAAAAAGAAGCGTGATAGGCTTTGATGGAGAAAACCTTACGTTTTTTGATCGTTACCTCCTTCTTGTATTGAAAACGAGTGGATAAAATTACTTGGCGTGGATGGAGAATGCGCGAGTGGTCAATACGTACTGGATTACGAGAAGACGTCCGCATGCGGTGCGTAGTTTGTCAATTAAAAGCGTTTGAAGGTCGAAAAAAGTGTCCTTTATATAACGTTTTCGGTGGTGAAAAATGTCGGATACTAGAATTTTCAGAAATGAACATGAAAAAGGAGCGTGATAGGCTTTGATGGAGCTTTCTCGATGCACGGGTGTCGTTGCGCATGATTTAATTAAATTTTAGATTCTGAGTTTTTCGAACATTTTTCCAAGTGTTAAACCTTACGTATTTTGATCGTTACCTCCTTCTTGCATTAAAAACGAGTGGACAAAATTACTTGGCGTGGATGGAGAACCCGCGAGTGGTCAATACGTACTTCATTACGAAAAGACGTCCGCATGCGGTGCGTAGTTTGTCAATTAAAAGCGTTTGAATGTCGAAAAAAGTGTCATTTATAAAACGTTTTCGGTGGTGAAAAATGTCGGATACTAGAATTTTCAGAAATGAACATGAAAATGGAGCGTGATAGGCTTTGATGGAGCTTTCTCGATGCACGGGTGTCGCTGCGCATGATTTAATTAAATTTTGGATTCTAAGTTTTTCGACCAATTTTCCAACCTTAGGTTTTTTGATCGTTACCTCCTTCTTGTATTGAAAACGAGTGGATAAAATTACTTGGCGTGGATGGAGAATGCGCGAGTAGTCAATACGTACTTGAATACGAGAAGACGTCCGCATGCGGTGCGTAGTTTGACAATTAAAAGCGTTTGAATTTCGAAAAAAGTGTCATTTATACAACGTTATCGGCGGTGAAAAATGTCGGATACTAGAATTTTCAGAAATGAACATGAAAAAGGAGCGTGATAGGCTTTGATGGAGCTTTCTCGATGCACGGGTGTCGTTGCGCATGATTTAATTAAATTTTAGATTCTGAGTTTTTCGACCAATTTTCCAGCCTTAGGTTTTTTGATCGTTACCTCCTTCTTGTATTGAAAACGAGTGGATAAAATTACTTGGCGTGGATGGAGAATGCGCGAGTGGTCAATACGTACTTGATTACGAGAAGACGTCCGCATGCGGTGCGTAGTTATTCAATTAAAAGCGTTTGAATGTCGAATAAAGTGTCATTTATACAACGTTTTCGGTGGCGAAAAATGGCGGATTCTCGAATATTCAGAAATAAGCATGAATCGGGAGCGTAATAGGCTTTGATGGAGCTTTCTTGATGCACGGGTGTCGCTGCGCATGATTTAATTAAATTTTAGATTCTGAGTTTTTCGACCATTTTTCCAAGTGTTAAACCTTACGTTTTTTGATCGTTACCTCCTTCTTGTATTAAAAACGAGTCTATAAAATTACTTGGCGTGGATGGAGAATGCGCGAGTGGTCAATACGTACTTGATTACGTGAAGACGTCCGCATGCGGTGCGTAGTTTGTCAATTAAAAGCGTTTGAATGTCGAAAAAAGTGTTCATGCGCAGTGGTGGTGAAAAATGTCGGATACTAGGTTTTTCAGAAATGAACATGAAAAAGGAGCGTGATAGGCTTTGATGGAGCTTTCTCGATGCACGGGTGTCACTGCGCATGATTTAATTAAATTTTGGATTCTAAGTTTTTCGACCAATTTTCCAATTAAAAGCGTGTGAATGTCGAAAAAAGTGTCATTTATACAACGTTTTCGGTGGTGAAAAATGGCGGATACTAGAGTTTTCAGAAATGAACATGAAAAAGAAGCGTGATAGGCTTTGATGGAGAAAACCTTACGTTTTTTGATCGTTACCTCCTTCTTGTATTGAAAACGAGTGGATAAAATTACTTGGCGTGGATGGAGAATGCGCGAGTGGTCAATACGTACTGGATTACGAGAAGACGTCCGCATGCGGTGCGTAGTTTGTCAATTAAAAGCGTTTGAAGGTCGAAAAAAGTGTCCTTTATATAACGTTTTCGGTGGTGAAAAATGTCGGATACTAGAATTTTCAGAAATGAACATGAAAAAGGAGCGTGATAGGCTTTGATGGAGCTTTCTCGATGCACGGGTGTCGTTGCGCATGATTTAATTAAATTTTAGATTCTGAGTTTTTCGAACATTTTTCCAAGTGTTAAACCTTACGTATTTTGATCGTTACCTCCTTCTTGCATTAAAAACGAGTGGACAAAATTACTTGGCGTGGATGGAGAACCCGCGAGTGGTCAATACGTACTTCATTACGAAAAGACGTCCGCATGCGGTGCGTAGTTTGTCAATTAAAAGCGTTTGAATGTCGAAAAAAGTGTCATTTATAAAACGTTTTCGGTGGTGAAAAATGTCGGATACTAGAATTTTCAGAAATGAACATGAAAAAGGAGCGTGATCGGCTTTGATGGAGCTTTCTCGATGCACGGGTGTCGCTGCGCATGATTTAATTAAATTTTGGATTCTAAGTTTTTCGACCAATTTTCCAACCTTACGTTTTTTGATCGTTACCTCCTTCTTGTATTGAAAACGAGTGGATAAAATTACTTGGCGTGGATGGAGAATGCGCGAGTGGTCAATACGTACTTGATTCCGAGAAGACGTCCGCAAGCGGTTCGTAGTTTGTCAATTAAAAGCGTTTGAATGTCGAAAAAAGTGTCATTTATACAACGTTTTCGGTGGTGAAAAATGTCGGATACTAGAATTTTCAGAAATGAACATGAAAAGGAGCGTGATAGGCTTTGATGGAGCTTTCTCGATGCACGAGTGTCGGCGCGAATGATTTAATTAAATTTTGGATTCTAAGTTTTTCGACCAATTTTCCAAGTGTTAAACCTTACGTTTTTTGATCGTTACCTCCTTCTTGTATTGAAAACGAGTGGATAAAATTACTTGGCGTGGATGGAGAATGCGCGAGTGGTCAATACGAACTTGATTACGAGAAAACGTCCGTATGCAGTGCGTAGTTTGTCAATTAAAAGCTTTTGAATTTCGAAAAAAGTGTCATTTATAAAAAGTTTTCGGTGGTGAAAAATGTCGGATACTAGAATTTTCAGAAATGAACATGAAAAAGGAGCGTAATAGGCTTTGATGGAGCTTTCTCGATGCACGGGTGTCGCTGCGCATGATTTAATTAAATTTTAGATTCTGAGTTTTTCGACCATTTTTCCAAGTGTTAAACCTTACGTTTTTTGATCGTTACCTCCTTCTTGTATTAAAAACGAGTGGACAAAATTACTTGGCGTGGATGGAGAATGCGCAAGTGGTCAATACGTACTTGATTACGTGAAGACGTTTGCTTGCGGTGCGTAGTTTGTCAATTAAAAGCGTTTGAATGTCGAAAAAAGTGTCTTTTATAAAACGTTTTCGGTGGTGAAAATTGTCGGATACTAGAATTTTCAGAAATGAACATGAAAAAGGAGCGTGATAGGCTTTGATGGAGCTTTCTCGATGCACGGGTGTCGTTGCGCATGATTTAATTAAATTTTAGATTCTGAGTTTTTCGTCCATTTTTCCAAGTTTACCTTTACAAGTTTAAGACCTTACGTTTTTTGATCGTTACTTCCTTCTTGTATTAAAAGCGAGTGGATAAAATTACTTGGCGTGGATGGAGAATGCGCGAGTGGTCAATACGTACTTGATTACGAGAACACTTCCGCATGCGGTGCGTAGTTTGTCAATTAAAAGCGTTTGAATGTCGAAAAAAGTGTCATTTATAAAACGTATTCGGTGGTGAAAAATGTCGGATACTCGAATTTTTAGACATGAACATGTTAAGGGAGCGTGATAGGCTTTGATGGAGCTTTCTCGATGCACGGGTGTCGCTGCGCATGATTTAATTAAATTTTGGATTCTAAGTTTTTCGACCAATTTTCCAAGTGTTAAACCTTACGTTTTTTGATCGTTACCTCCTTCTTGTATTGAAAACGAGTGGATAAAATTACTTGGCGTGGATGGAGAATGCGCGAGTGGTAATACGTACTTGATTACGTGAAGACGTCCGCATGCGGTGCGTAGTTTGTCAATTAAAAGCGTTTGAATGTCGAAAAAAGTGTCATTTATACAACGTTTTCGGTGGTGAAAAATGTCGGATACTAGAATTTTCAGAAATGAACATGAAAAAGGAGTGTGATAGGCTTTGATGGAGCTTTCTCGATGAACGGGTGTCGCTGCGCATGATTTAATTAAATTTTGGATTCTAAGTTTTTCGACCAATTTTCCAACCTTAGGTTTTTTGATCGTTACCTCTGTCTTGTATTGAAAACGAGTGGATAAAATTACTTGGCGTGGATGGAGAATGCGCGAGTGGTCAATACGTACTTGATTACGAGAAGACGTCCGCATGCGGTGCGTAGTTTGTCAATTAAAAGCGTTTGAATGTCGAAAAAAGTGTCATTTATACAACGTTTTCGGTGGTGAAAAATGTCGGATACTAGAATTTTCAGAAATGAACATGAAAAAGGAGCATGATAGGCTTTGATGGAGCCTTCTCGATGCACGGGTGTCGTTGCGCATGATTTAATTAAATTGTAGATTCTGAGTTTTTCGACCATTTTTCCAAGTGTTAAACCTTACGTTTTTTGATCGTTACCTTCTTCTTGTATTAAAAACGAGTGGATAAAATGACTTGGCGTGGATGGAGAATGCGCGAGTGGTCAATACGTACTTGATTACGTGAAGACGTCCGCATGCGGTGCGTAGTTTGTCAATTAAAAGAGGTTTGAATGTCGAAAAAAGTGTCTTTTATAAAACGTTTTCGGTGGTGAAAAATGTCGGATACTAGAATTTTCATAAATGAACATGAAAAAGGAGTGTGATAGGCTTTGATGGAGCTTTCTCGATGCACGGGTGTCGCTGCGCATGATTTAATTAAATTTTGGATTCTAAGTTTTTCGACCAATTTTCCAACCTTAGGTTTTTTGATCGTTACCTCTGTCTTGTATTGAAAACGAGTGGATAAAATTACTTGGCGTGGATGGAGAATGCGCGAGTGGTCAATACGTACTTGATTACGAGAAGACGTCCGCATGCGGTGCGTAGTTTGTCAATTAAAAGCGTTTGAATGTCGAAAAAAGTGTCATTTATACAACGTTTTCGGTGGTGAAAAATGTCGGATACTAGAATTTTCAGAAATGAACATGAAAAAGGAGCGTGATAGGCTTTGATGGAGCTTTCTCGATGCACGGGTGTCGTGCGCATGATTTAATTAAATTTTAGATTCTGAGTTTTTCGTCCATTTTTCCAAGTTTACCTTTACAAGTTTAAGACCTTACGTTTTTTGATCGTTACCCCTTCTTGTATTAAAAACGAGTGGATAAAATTACTTGGCGTGGATGGAGAATGCGCGAGTGGTCAATACGTACTTGATTACGAGAACACTTCCGCATGCGGTGCGTAGTTTGTCAATGAAAAGCGTTTGAATGTCGAAAAAAGTGTCATTTATAAAACGTATTCGGTGGTGAAAAATGTCGGATACTCGAATTTTTAGACATGAACATGATAAGGGAGCGTGATAGGCTTTGATGGAGCTTTCTCGATGCACGGGTGTCGCTGCGCATGATTTAATTAAATTTTGGATTCTAAGTTTTTCGACCAATTTTCCAAGTGTTAAACCTTACGTTTTTTGATCGTTACCTCCTTCTTGTATTAAAAACGAGTTATAAAATTACTTGGCGTGGATGGAGAATGCGCGAGTGGTCAATACGTACTTGATTACGTGAAGACGTCCGCATGCGGTGCGTAGTTTGTCAATTAAAAGCGTTTGAATGTCGAAAAAAGTGTTCATGCGCAGTGGTGGTGAAAAATGTCGGATACTAGGTTTTTCAGAAATGAACATGAAAAAGGAGCGTGATAGGCTTTGATGGAGCTTTCTCGATGCACGGGTGTCACTGCGCATGATTTAATTAAATTTTGGATTCTAAGTTTTTCGACCAATTTTCCAATTAAAAGCGTGTGAATGTCGAAAAAAGTGTCATTTATACAACGTTTTCGGTGGTGAAAAATGGCGGATACTAGAGTTTTCAGAAATGAACATGAAAAAGAAGCGTGATAGGCTTTGATGGAGAAAACCTTACGTTTTTTGATCGTTACCTCCTTCTTGTATTGAAAACGAGTGGATAAAATTACTTGGCGTGGATGGAGAATGCGCGAGTGGTCAATACGTACTGGATTACGAGAAGACGTCCGCATGCGGTGCGTAGTTTGTCAATTAAAAGCGTTTGAAGGTCGAAAATAGTGTCCTTTATATAACGTTTTCGGTGGTGAAAAATGTCGGATACTAGAATTTTCAGAAATGAACATGAAAAAGGAGCGTGATAGGCTTTGATGGAGCTTTCTCGATGCACGGGTGTCGTTGCGCATGATTTAATTAAATTTTAGATTCTGAGTTTTTCGAACATTTTTCCAAGTGTTAAACCTTACGTATTTTGATCGTTACCTCCTTCTTGCATTAAAAACGAGTGGACAAAATTACTTGGCGTGGATGGAGAACCCGCGAGTGGTCAATACGTACTTCATTACGAGAAGACGTCCGCATGCGGTGCGTAGTTTGTCAATTAAAAGCGTTTGAATGTCGAAAAAAGTGTCATTTATAAAACGTTTTCGGTGGTGAAAAATGTCGGATACTAGAATTTTCAGAAATGAACATGAAAAAGGAGCGTGATAGGCTTTGATGGAGCTTTCTCGATGCACGGGTGTCGCTGCGCATGATTTAATTAAATTTTGGATTCTAAGTTTTTCGACCAATTTTCCAACCTTACGTTTTTTGATCGTTACCTCCTTCTTGTATTGAAAACGAGTGGATAAAATTACTTGGCGTGGATGGAGAATGCGCGAGTGGTCAATACGTACTTGATTCCGAGAAGACGTCCGCAAGCGGTTCGTAGTTTGTCAATTAAAAGCGTTTGAATGTCGAAAAAAGTGTCATTTATACAACGTTTTCGGTCGTGAAAAATGTCGGATACTAGAATTTTCAGAAATGAACATGAAAAGGAGCGTGATAGTCTTTGATGGAGCTTTCTCGATGCACGAGTGTCGGCGCGAATGATTTAATTAAATTTTGGATTCTAAGTTTTTCGACCAATTTTCCAAGTGTTAAACCTTACGTTTTTTGATCGTTACCTCCTTCTTGTATTGAAAACGAGTGGATAAAATTACTTGGCGTGGATGGAGAATGCGCGAGTGGTCAATACGAACTTGATTACGAGAAGACGTCCGTATGCAGTGCGTAGTTTGTCAATTAAAAGCTTTTGAATTTCGAAAAAAGTGTCATTTATAAAAAGTTTTCGGTGGTGAAAAATGTCGGATACTCGAATTTTTAGAAATGAACATGAAAAGGGAGCGTGACAGGCTTTGATGGAGCTTTCTCGATGCACGGGTGTCGCTGCGAATGATTTAATTAAATTTTGGATTCTAAGTTTTTCGACCAATTTTCCAAGTGTTAAACCTTACAGTTTTTTGATCGTTACCTCCTTCTTGTATTGAAAACGAGTGAATAAAATTACTTGGCGTGGATGGAGAATGCGCGAGTCGTCAATACGTACTTGATTACGAGAAGACGTCCGCATGCGGTGCGTAGTTTGTCAATTAAAAGCGTTTGAATGTCGAAAAAAGTGTCATTTATACAACGTTTTCGGTGGTGAAAAATGTCGGATACTAGAATTTTCAGAAATGAACATGAAAAAGGAGCGTAATAGGCTTTGATGGAGCTTTCTCGATGCACGGGTGTCGCTGCGCATGATTTAATTAAATTTTAGATTCTGAGTTTTTCGACCATTTTTCCAAGTGTTAAACCTTACGTTTTTTGATCGTTACCTCCTTCTTGTATTAAAAACGAGTGGACAAAATTACTTGGCGTGGATGGAGAATGCGCAAGTGGTCAATACGTACTTGATTACGTGAAGACGTTTGCTTGCGGTGCGTAGTTTGTCAATTAAAAGCGTTTGAATGTCGAAAAAAGTGTCTTTTATAAAACGTTTTCGGTGGTGAAAATTGTCGGATACTAGAATTTTCAGAAATGAACATGAAAAAGGAGCATGATAGGCTTTGATGGAGCTTTCTCGATGCACGGGTGTCGTTGCGCATGATTTAATTAAATTTTAGATTCTGAGTTTTTCGTCCATTTTTCCAAGTTTACCTTTACAAGTTTAAGACCTTACGTTTTTTGATCGTTACCTCCTTCTTGTATTAAAAGCGAGTGGATAAAATTACTTGGCGTGGATGGAGAATGCGCGAGTGGTCAATACGTACTTGATTACGAGAACACTTCCGCATGCGGTGCGTAGTTTGTCAATTAAAAGCGTTTGAATGTCGAAAAAAGTGTCATTTATAAAACGTATTCGGTGGTGAAAAATGTCGGATACTCGAATTTTTAGACATGAACATGTTAAGGGAGCGTGATAGGCTTTGATGGAGCTTTCTCGATGCACGGGTGTCGCTGCGCATGATTTAATTAAATTTTGGATTCTAATTTTTTCGACCAATTTTCCAAGTGTTAAACCTTACGTTTTTTGATCGTTACCTCCTTCTTGTATTGAAAACGAGTGGATAAAATTACTTGGCGTGGATGGAGAATGCGCGAGTGGTAATACGTACTTGATTACGTGAAGACGTCCGCATGCGGTGCGTAGTTTGTCAATTAAAAGCGTTTGAATGTCGAAAAAAGTGTCATTTATACAACGTTTTCGGTGGTGAAAAATGTCGGATACTAGAATTTTCAGAAATGAACATGAAAAAGGAGTGTGATAGGCTTTGATGGAGCTTTCTCGATGAACGGGTGTCGCTGCGCATGATTTAATTAAATTTTGGATTCTAAGTTTTTCAACCAATTTTCCAACCTTAGGTTTTTTGATCGTTACCTCTGTCTTGTATTGAAAACGAGTGGATAAAATTACTTGGCGTGGATGGAGAATGCGCGAGTGGTCAATACGTACTTGATTACGAGAAGACGTCCGCATGCGGTGCGTAGTTTGTCAATTAAAAGCGTTTGAATGTCGAAAAAAGTGTCATTTATACAACGTTTTCGGTGGTGAAAAATGTCGGATACTAGAATTTTCAGAAATGAACATGAAAAAGGAGCATGATAGGCTTTGATGGAGCCTTCTCGATGCACGGGTGTCGTTGCGCATGATTTAATTAAATTGTAGATTCTGAGTTTTTCGACCATTTTTCCAAGTGTTAAACCTTACGTTTTTTGATCGTTACCTTCTTCTTGTATTAAAAACGAGTGGATAAAATGACTTGGCGTGGATAAAGAATGCGCGAGTGGTCAATACGTACTTGATTACGTGAAGACGTCCGCATGCGGTGCGTAGTTTGTCAATTAAAAGAGGTTTGAATGTCGAAAAAAGTGTCTTTTATAAAACGTTTTCGGTGGTGAAAAATGTCGGATACTAGAATTTTCATAAATGAACATGAAAAAGGAGTGTGATAGGCTTTGATGGAGCTTTCTCGATGCACGGGTGTCGCTGCGCATGATTTAATTAAATTTTGGATTCTAAGTTTTTCGACCAATTTTCCAACCTTAGGTTTTTTGATCGTTACCTCTGTCTTGTATTGAAAACGAGTGGATAAAATTACTTGGCGTGGATGGAGAATGCGCGAGTGGTCAATACGTACTTGATTACGAGAAGACGTCCGCATGCGGTGCGTAGTTTGTCAATTAAAAGCGTTTGAATGTCGAAAAAAGTGTCATTTATACAACGTTTTCGGTGGTGAAAAATGTCGGATACTAGAATTTTCAGAAATGAACATGAAAAAGGAGCGTGATAGGCTTTGATGGAGCTTTCTCGATGCACGGGTGTCGTTGCGCATGATTTAATTAAATTTTAGATTCTGAGTTTTTCGTCCATTTTTCCAAGTTTACCTTTACAAGTTTAAGACCTTACGTTTTTTGATCGTTACCTCCTTCTTGTATTAAAAACGGGTGGATAAAATTACTTGGCGTGGATGGAGAATGCGCGAGTGGTCAATACGTACTTGATTACGAGAACACTTCCGCATGCGGTGCGTAGTTTGTCAATTAAAAGCGTTTGAATGTCGAAAAAAGTGTCATTTATAAAACGTATTCGGTGGTGAAAAATGTCGGATACTAGAATTTTCAGAAATGAACATGAAAAAGGAGTGTGATAGGCTTTGATGGAGCTTTCTCGATGAACGGGTGTCGCTGCGCATGATTTAATTAAATTTTGGATTCTAAGTTTTTCGACCAATTTTCCAAGTGTTAAACCTTACGTTTTTTGATCGTTACCTCCTTCTTGTATTGAAAACGAGTGGATAAAATTACTTGGCGTGGATGGAGAATGCGCGAGTGGTCAATACGTACTTGATTACGAGAAGACGTCCGCATGCGGTGCGTAGTTTGTCAATTAAAAGCGTTTGAATGTCGAAAAAAGTGTCATTTATACAACGTTTTCGGTGGTGAAAAATGTCGGATACTAGAATTTTCAGAAATGAACATGAAAAAGGAGCGTGATAGGCTTTGATGGAGCTTTCTCGATGCACGGGTGTCGTTGCGATTGATTTAATTAAATTTTAGATTCTGAGTTTTTCGTCCATTTTTCCAAGTTTACCTTTACAAGTTTAAGACCTTACGTTTTTTGATCGTTACCTCCTTCTTGTATTAAAAACGAGTGGATAAAATTACTTGGCGTGGATGGAGAATGCGCGAGTGGTCAATACGTACTTGATTACGAGAACACTTCCGCATGCGGTGCGTAGTTTGTCAATTAAAAGCGTTTGAATGTCGAAAAAAGTGTCATTTATAAAACGTATTCGGTGGTGAAAAATGTCGGATACTCGAATTTTTAGACATGAACATGATAAGGGAGCGTGATAGGCTTTGATGGAGCTTTCTCGATGCACGGGTGTCGCTGCGCATGATTTAATTAAATTTTGGATTCTAAGTTTTTCGACCAATTTTCCAAGTGTTAAACCTTACGTTTTTTGATCGTTACCTCCTTCTTGTATTGAAAACGAGTGGATAAAATTACTTGGCGTGGATGGAGAATGCGCGAGTGGTAATACGTACTTGATTACGTGAAGACGTCCGCATGCGGTGCGTAGTTTGTCAATTAAAAGCGTTTGAATGTCGAAAAAAGTGTCATTTATAAAACGTATTCGGTGGTGAAAAATGTCGGATACTCGAATTTTTAGACATGAACATGATAAGGGAGCGTGATAGGCTTTGATGGAGCTTTCTCGATGCACGGGTGTCGCTGCGCATGATTTAATTAAATTTTGGATTCTAAGTTTTTCGACCAATTTTCCAAGTGTTAAACCTTACGTTTTTTGATCGTTACCTCCTTCTTGTATTGAAAACGAGTGGATAAAATTACTTGGCGTGGATGGAGAATGCGCGAGTGGTAATACGTACTTGATTACGTGAAGACGTCCGCATGCGGTGCGTAGTTTGTCAATTAAAAGCGTTTGAATGTCGAAAAAAGTGTCATTTATAAAACGTTTTTGGTGGTGAAAAATGTCGGATACTAGAATTTTCAGAAATGAACATGAAAAAGGAGTGTGATAGGCTTTGATGGAGCTTTCTCGATGAACGGGTGTCGCTGCGCATGATTTAATTAAATTTTGGATTCTAAGTTTTTCGACCAATTTTCCAACCTTAGGTTTTTTGATCGGTACCTCTGTCTTGTATTGAAAACGAGTGGATAAAATTACTTGGCGTGGATGGAGAATGCGCGAGTGGTCAATACGTAC
Source organism: Ceriagrion tenellum (assembly GCA_963169105.1). Classification (NCBI taxonomy): domain Eukaryota; kingdom Metazoa; phylum Arthropoda; class Insecta; order Odonata; family Coenagrionidae; genus Ceriagrion; species Ceriagrion tenellum. The sequence goes on along the minus strand of OY720641.1, from coordinate 6,480,558 downwards.
TTGATTACGAGAAGACGTCCGCATGCGGTGCGTAGTTTGTCAATTAAAAGCGTTTGAATGTCGAAAAAAGTGTCATTTATACAACGTTTTCGGTGGTGAAAAATGTCGGATACTAGAATTTTCAGAAATGAACATGAAAAAGGAGCATGATAGGCTTTGATGGAGCTTTCTCGATGCACGGGTGTCGTTGCGCATGATTTAATTAAATTGTAGATTCTGAGTTTTTCGACCATTTTTCCAAGTGTTAAACCTTACGTTTTTTGATCGTTACCTCCTTCTTGTATTAAAAACGAGTGGATAAAATTACTTGGCGTGAATGGAGAATGCGCGAGTGGTCAATACGTACTTGATTACGTGAAGACGTCCGCATGCGGTGCGTAGTTTGTCAATTAAAAGCGTTTGAATGTCGAAAAAAGTGTCATTTATAAAACGTATTTGGTGGTGAAAAATGTCGGATACTCCAATTTTTAGAAATGAACATGATAAGGGAGCGTGATAGGCTTTGATGGAGCTTTCTCGATGCACGGGTGTCGCTGCGCATGATTTAATTAAATTTTGGATTCTAAGTTTTTCGACCAATTTTCCAAGTGTTAAACCTTACGTTTTTTGATCGTTACCTCCTTCTTGTATTGAAAACGAGTGGATAAAATTACTTGGCGTGGATGGAGAATGCGCGAGTGGTCAATACGTACTTGATTACGTGAACACGTCCGTATGCGGTGCGTAGTTTGTCAATTAAAAGCGTTTGAATGTCGAAAAAAGTGTCATTTATAAAAGGTTTTAGGTGGTGAAAAATGTCGGATACTAGAATTTTCAGAAATGAACATGAAAAAGGAGCGTAATAGGCTTTGATGGAGCTTTCTCGATGCCGGGTGTCGTTGCGCATGATTTAATTAAATTTTAGATTCTGAGTTTTTCGAACATTTTCCTAAGTGTTAAACCTTACGTTTTTTTATTGTTACCTCCTTCTTGTATTAAAAACGAGTGGATAAAATTACTTGGCGTGGATGGAGAATGCGCGAGTGGTCAATACGTACTTGATTACGAGAAGACGTCCGCATGCGGTGCGTAGTTTGTCAATTAAAAGCGTTTCAATGTCGAAAAAAGTGTCATTTATAAATCGTTTTCGGTGGTGAAAAATGTCGGATACTCGAATTTTTAGAAATGAACATGAAAAGGGAGCGTGATAGGCTTTGATGGAGCTTTCTCTATGCACGGGTGTCGAACCGCATGATTTAATTAAAATTTGGATTCTGAGTTTTTCGACCAATTTTCCAAGTGATAAACCTTACGTTTTTTCATCGTTACCTCCCTCTTGTATTAAAAACGAGTGGATAAAATTACTTGGCGTGGATGGAGAATGCGCGAGTGGTCAATACGTACTTGATTACGAGAAGACGTCCGCATGCGGTGCGTAGTTTGTCAATTAAAAGCGTTTGAATGTCGAAAAAAGTGTCATTTATAAAATGTTTTCGGTGGTGAAAAATGTCGGATACTCGAATTTTTAGAAATGAACATGAAAAGGGAGCGTGATAGGCTTTGATGGAGCTTTCTCGATGCACGGGTGTCGCTGCGCATGATTTAATTAAAATTTGGATTCTGAGTTTTTCGACCAATTTTCCAAATAATAAACCTTACGTTTTTTGATCGTTACCTCCCTCTTGTATTAAAAACGAGTGGATAAAATTACTTGGCGTGGATGGAGAATGCGCGAGTGGTCAATACGTACTTGATTACGAGAAGACGTCCGCATGCGGCGCGTAGTTTTCAATTAAAAGCGTTTGAATGTCGAAAAAAGTGTCATTTATAAAATGTTTTCGGTGGTGAAAAATGTCGGATACTCGAATTTTTAGAAATGAACGTGATAATGGAGCGTGATAGGCTTTGATGGAGCTTTCTCGATGCATGGGTGTCGCTGCGCATGATTTAATTAAATTTTGGATTCTAAGTTTTTCGACCAATTTTCCAAGTGTTAAACCTTACGTTTTTTGATCGTTACCTCCTTGTATTGAAAACAAGTTTATATAATTACTTGGCGTGGATGGAGAATGCGCGAGTGGTCAATACGTACTTGATTACGAGAAGACGTCCGCATGTGGTGCTTAGTTTGTCAATTAAAAGCGTTTGAATGTCGAAAAAAGTGTCATTTATACAACGTTTTCGGTGGTGAAAAATGTCGGATACTAGAATTTTCAGAAATGAACATGAAAAAGGAGCGTGATAGGCTTTGATGGAGCTTTCTCGATGCACGGGTGTCGTTGCGCATGATTTAATTAAATTTTAGATTCTGAGTTTTTCGACCATTTTTCCAAGTGTTAAACCTTACGTTTTTTGATCGTTACCTCCTTCTTGTATTAAAAACGAGAGGATAAAATTACTTGGCGTCTATGGAGAATGCGCGAGTGGTCAATACGTACTTGATTACGAGAAGACGTCCGCATGCGGTGCGTAGTTTGTCAATTAAAAGCGTTTGAATGTCGAAAAAAGTGTCATTTATACAACGTTTTCGGTGGTGAAAAATGTCGGATACTAGAATTTTCAGAAATGAACATGAAAAAGGAGCGTGATGGGCTTTGATGGAGCTTTCTCGATGCACGGGTTTCGTTGCGCATGATTTAATTAAATTTTAGATTCTGAGTTTTTCGACCATTTTTATAGTGATAAACCTTACGTTTTTTGATCGTTACCTCCTTCTTGTATTTAAAACGAGTGGATAAAATTACTTGGCGTGGTTTGAGAATGCGCAAGTGGTCAATACGTACTTGATTACGTGAAGACGTCTGCATGCGGTGCGTAGTTTGTCAATTAAAAGCGTTTGAATGTCGAAAAAAGTGTCATTTATAAAAGGTTTTCGGTGGTGAAAAATGTCGGATCCTCGAATTTTTAGAAATGAACATGATAAGGGAGCGTGATGGGCTTTGATGGAGCTTTCTCGATGCACGGGTGTCGCTGGGCATGATTTAATTAAATTTTGGATTCTAAGTTTTTCGACCAATTTTCCAAGTGTTAAACCTTACGTTTTTTGATCGTTACCTCCTTCTTGTATTAAAAACGAGTGGATAAAATTACTTGCGTGGATGGAGAATGCGCGAGTGGTCAATACGTTCTTGATTACGAGAAGACATCCGCATGCGGTGCGTAGTTTGTATATTAAAAGCGTTTGAATGTCGAAAAAAGTGTCATTTTTGCTACGTTTTCGGTGGTGAAAAATGTCGGATACTTGAATTTTCAGAAATGAACATGAAAAAGGAGCGTGATAGGCTTTGATGGAGCTTTCTCGATGCACGGGTGTCCCTGCGAATGATTTTATTAAATTTTGGATTCTAAGTTTTTCGACCAATTTTCCAAGTGTTTGTTTTACCTTAGGTTTTTTATCGTTACCTCCTTCTTGTATTGAAAACGAGTTGATAAAATTACTTGGCGTGGATGGAGAATGCGCGAGTAGTCAATACGTACTTGATTACGAGAAGACGTCCGCATGAGGTGCGTAGTTTGTCAATTTAAAGCGTTTGAATGTCGAAAAAAGTGTCATTTATACAACGTTTTCGGTGGTGAAAAATGTCGGATACTAAAATTTTCAGAAATGAACATGAAAAAGGAGCGTGATAGGCTTTGATGGAGCTTTCTCGATGCACGGGTGTCGTTGCGCATGATTTAATTCAATTTTAGATTCTGAGTTTTTCGACCATTTTTCCAACCTTACGTTTTTTGATCGTTACCTCCTTCTTGTATTGAAAACGAGTGGATAAATTACTTGGCGTGGATGGAGAATGCGCAAGTGGTCAATGCGTACTTGATTACGAGAAGACGTCCGCATGCGGTTCGTAGTTTGTCAATTAAAAGCGTTTAAATGTCGAAAAAAGTGTCATTTATAAAACGTTTTCGGTAGTGAAAAATGTCGGATCCTAGAATTTTCAGAAATGAACATGAAAAAGGAGCGTGATAGGCTTTGATGGAGCTTTCTCGATGCACGGGTGTCGCTGCGCATGATTTAATTAAATTTTGGATTCTAAGTTTTTCGACCATTTTTCCAAGTAGTAAACCTTACGTTTTTTGATTGTTGCCCCATTTCTGTAGTGGAAACGAGTGGATGGAATAACTTCGCGTGGAAGGATAATGCGCGAGTGATCAATGCGTACTTGATAACTAGAAGACTTCCGCTCGCGTTGCGTAGTTTGTGAATTAAAAGCGTTTGAATGTCGAAAAAAGTGTCATTTATGCGACGTGTTCGGTGTCGAAATATGACCAATACTCGAATTTTCAGAAATAGGCAGGGAGCGTGATAGGCTTTGATGGAGCTTTCTCGATGCACGGGTGTCGCTGCGCATGATTTAATTAAATTTTAGATTCTGAGTTTTTCGACCATTTTTCCAAATTTAAACCTATCGTTTTTTGATCGTTACCCCATCCTGTAGTGGAAACGAGTGGATGGAATACTTCGCGTGGATAGAGAATGCGCGAGTGGTCAATACGTACTTGATTACGAGAAGACGTCCGCATGCGGTGCGTAGTTTGTCAATTAAAAGCGTTTGAATGTCGAAAAAAGTGTCATTTATACAACGTTTTCGGTGGTGAAAAATGTCGGATACTCGAATTTTTAGAAATGATTATGAAAAGGGAGCGTGATAGGCTTTGATGGAGCTTTCTCGATGCACGGGTGTCGTTGCGCATGATTTAATTAAATTTTAGATTCTGAGTTTTTCGACCATATTTCCAAGTGTTAAACCATCCGTTTTTTGACCGTTACCTCCTTCTTGTATTAAAAACGAGTGGATAAAATTACTTGGCGTGGATGGAGAATGCGCGAGTGGTCAATACGTACTTGATTACGAGAAGACGTCCGCATGCGGTGCGTAGTTTGTCAATTAAAAGCGTTTGAATGTCGAAAAAAGTGTCATTTATAAATCGTTTTCGGTGGTGAAAAATGTCGGATACTCGAATTTTTAGAAATGAACATGAAAAGGGAGCGTGATAGGCTTTGATGGAGCTTTCTCTATGCACGGGTGTCGAACCGCATGATTTAATTAAAATTTGGATTCTGAGTTTTTCGACCAATTTTCCAAGTGATAAACCTTACGTTTTTTGATCGTTACCTCCTTCTTGTATTGTAAACGAGTAGATAAAATTACTTGGCGTGGATGGAGAATGCGCGAGTCGTCAATACGTACTTGATTACGAGAAGACGTCCGCATGCGGTGCGTAGTTTGTCAATTAAAAGCGTTTGAATGTCGAAAAAAGTGTCATTTATAAAACGTTTTCGGTGGTGAAAAATGTCGGATACTAGAATTTTCAGAAATGAACATGAAAAAGGAGCGTGATAGGCTTTGATGGAGCTTTCTCGATGCACGGGTGTCGCTGCGCATGATTTAATTAAATTTTGGATTCTATGTTTTTCGACCAATTTTCCAACCTTACGTTTTTTGATCGTTACCTCCTTCTTGTATTGAAAACGAGTGGATAAAATTACTTGGCGTGGATGGAGAATGCGCGAGTGGTCAATACGTACTTGATTCCGAAAAGACGTCCGCAAGCGGTTCGTAGTTTGTCAATTAAAAGCGTTTGAATGTCGAAAAAAGTGTCATTTATACAACGTTTTCGGTGGTGAAAAAGGTCGGATACTAGAATTTTCAGAAATGAACATGAAAAAGGAGCGTGATAGGCTTTGATGGAGCTTTCTCGATGCACGGGTATCGTTGCGCATGATTTAATTAAATTTTAGATTCTGAGTTTTTCGACCATTTTTCCAAGTGTTAACCTTACGTTTTTTTATCGTTACCTCCTTCTTGTATTAAAAACGAGTGGATAAAATTACTTGGCGTGAGTGGAGAATGCGCGAGTGGTCAATACGAACTTGATTACGAGAAGACGTCCGTATGCAGTGCGTAGTTTGTCAATTAAAAGCTTTTGAATTTCGAAAAAAGTGTCATTTATAAAAAGTTTTCGGTGGTGAAAAATGTCGGATACTCGAATTTTTAGAAATGAACATGAAAAGGGAGCGTGACAGGCTTTGATGGAGCTTTCTCGATGCACGGGTGTCGCTGCGAATGATTTAATTAAATTTTGGATTCTAAGTTTTTCGACCAATTTTCCAAGTGTTAAACCTTACAGTTTTTTGATCGTTACCTCCTTCTTGTATTGAAAACGAGTGAATAAAATTACTTGGCGTGGATGGAGAATGCGCAAGTGGTCAATACGTACTTGATTACGTGAAGACGTTTGCTTGCGGTGCGTAGTTTGTCAATTAAAAGCGTTTGAATGTCGAAAAAAGTGTCATTTATAAAAGGTTTTCGGTGGTGAAAAATGTCGGATACTAGGATTTTTAGAAATGAACATGAAAAGGGAGCGTGATAAGCTTTGATGGAGCTTTCTCGATGCACGGGTGTCGCTGGGCATGATTTAATTAAATTTTGAATTCTAAGTTTTTCGACCAATTTTCCAAGTGTTAATCCTTACGTTTTTTGATCGTTACCTTCCTCTTGTATTAAAAACGAGTGGATAAAATTACTTGGCGTGGATGGAGAATGCGCGAGTGGTCAATACGTACTTGATTACGTGAAGACGTCCGCATGCGTTGCGTAGTTTGTCAATTAAAAGCGTTTGAATGTCGAAAAAAGTGTCTTTTATAAAACGTTTTCGGTGGTGAAAAATGTCGGATACTAGAATTTTCATAAATGAACATGAAAAAGGAGTGTGATAGGCTTTGATGGAGCTTTCTCGATGCACGGGTGTCGCTGCGCATGATTTAATTAAATTTTGGATTCTAAGTTTTTCGACCAATTTTCCAACCTTAGGTTTTTTGATCGTTACCTCTGTCTTGTATTGAAAACGAGTGGATAAAATTACTTGGCGTGGATGGAGAATGCGCGAGTGGTCAATACGTACTTGATTACGAGAAGACGTCCGCATGCGGTGCGTAGTTTGTCAATTAAAAGCGTTTGAATGTCGAAAAAAGTGTCATTTATACAACGTATTCGGTGGTGAAAAATGTCGGATACTCGAATTTTTAGACATGAACATGATAAGGGAGCGTGATAGGCTTTGATGGAGCTTTCTCGATACACGGGTGTCGCTGCGCATGATTTAATTAAATTTTGGATTCTAAGTTTTTCGACCAATTTTCCAAGTGTTAAACCTTACGTTTTTTGATCGTTACCTCCTTCTTGTATTGAAAACGAGTGGATAAAATTACTTGGCGTGGATGGAGAATGCGCGAGTGGTAATACGTACTTGATTACGTGAAGACGTCCGCATGCGGTGCGTAGTTTGTCAATTAAAAGCGTTTGAATGTCGAAAAAAGTGTCATTTATACAACGTTTTCGGTGGTGAAAAATGTCGGATACTAGAATTTTCAGAAATGAACATGAAAAAGGAGTGTGATAGGCTTTGATGGAGCTTTCTCGATGAACGGGTGTCGCTGCGCATGATTTAATTAAATTTTGGATTCTAAGTTTTTCGACCAATTTTCCAACCTTAGGTTTTTTGATCGTTACCTCTGTCTTGTATTGAAAACGAGTGGATAAAATTACTTGGCGTGGATGGAGAATGCGCGAGTGGTCAATACGTACTTGATTACGAGAAGACGTCCGCATGCGGTGCGTAGTTTGTCAATTAAAAGCGTTTGAATGTCGAAAAAAGTGTCATTTATACAACGTTTTCGGTGGTGAAAAATGTCGGATACTAGAATTTTCAGAAATGAACATGAAAAAGGAGCATGATAGGCTTTGATGGAGCCTTCTCGATGCACGGGTGTCGTTGCGCATGATTTAATTAAATTGTAGATTCTGAGTTTTTCGACCATTTTTCCAAGTGTTAAACCTTACGTTTTTTGATCGTTACCTTCTTCTTGTATTAAAAACGAGTGGATAAAATGACTTGGCGTGGATAAAGAATGCGCGAGTGGTCAATACGTACTTGATTACGTGAAGACGTCCGCATGCGGTGCGTAGTTTGTCAATTAAAAGAGGTTTGAATGTCGAAAAAAGTGTCTTTTATAAAACGTTTTCGGTGGTGAAAAATGTCGGATACTAGAATTTTCATAAATGAACATGAAAAAGGAGTGTGATAGGCTTTGATGGAGCTTTCTCGATGCACGGGTGTCGCTGCGCATGATTTAATTAAATTTTGGATTCTAAGTTTTTCGACCAATTTTCCAACCTTAGGTTTTTTGATCGTTACCTCTGTCTTGTATTGAAAACGAGTGGATAAAATTACTTGGCGTGGATGGAGAATGCGCGAGTGGTCAATACGTACTTGATTACGAGAAGACGTCCGCATGCGGTGCGTAGTTTGTCAATTAAAAGCGTTTGAATGTCGAAAAAAGTGTCATTTATACAACGTTTTCGGTGGTGAAAAATGTCGGATACTAGAATTTTCAGAAATGAACATGAAAAAGGAGCGTGATAGGCTTTGATGGAGCTTTCTCGATGCACGGGTGTCGTTGCGCATGATTTAATTAAATTTTAGATTCTGAGTTTTTCGTCCATTTTTCCAAGTTTACCTTTACAAGTTTAAGACCTTACGTTTTTTGATCGTTACCTCCTTCTTGTATTAAAAACGAGTGGATAAAATTACTTGGCGTGGATGGAGAATGCGCGAGTGGTCAATACGTACTTGATTACGAGAAGACGTCCGCATGCGGTGCGTAGTTTGTCAATGAAAAGCGTTTGAATGTCGAAAAAAGTGTCATTTATAAAACGTATTCGGTGGTGAAAAATTTTGGATACTCGAATTTTTAGACATGAACATGATAAGGGAGCGTGATAGGCTTTGATGGAGCTTTCTCGATGCACGGGTGTCGCTGCGCATGATTTAATTAAATTTTGGATTCTAAGTTTTTCGACCAATTTTCCAAGTGTTAAACCTTACGTTTTTTGATCGTTACCTCCTTCTTGTATTGAAAACGAGTGGATAAAATTACTTGGCGTGGATGGAGAATGCGCGAGTGGTAATACGTACTTGATTACGTGAAGACGTCCGCATGCGGTGCGTAGTTTGTCAATTAAAAGCGTTTGAATGTCGAAAAAAGTGTCATTTATAAAACGTTTTCGGTGGTGAAAAATGTCGGATACTAGAATTTTCAGAAATGAACATGAAAAAGGAGTGTGATAGGCTTTGATGGAGCTTTCTCGATGAACGGGTGTCGCTGCGCATGATTTAATTAAATTTTGGATTCTAAGTTTTTCGACCAATTTTCCAACCTTAGGTTTTTTGATCGTTACCTCTGTCTTGTATTGAAAACGAGTGGATAAAATGACTTGGCGTGGATGGAGAATGCGCGAGTGGTCAATACGTACTTGATTACGTGAAGGCGTCCGCATGCGGTGCGTAGTTTGTCAATTAAAAGCGTTTGAATGTCGAAAAAAGTGTCATTTATACGACGTTTTCGGTGGTGAAAAATGTCGGATACTAGAATTTTCAAAAGTGAACATGAAAAAGGAGCATGATAGGCTTTGATGGAGCTTTCTCGATGCACGGGTGTCGTTGCGCATGATTTAATTAAATTGTAGATTCTGAGTTTTTCGACCATTTTTCCAAGTGTTAAACCTTACGTTTTTTGATCGTTACCTCCTTCTTGTATTAAAAACGAGTGGATAAAATTACTTGGCGTGAATGGAGAATGCGCGAGTGGTCAATACGTACTTGATTACGTGAAGACGTTTGCATGCGGTGCGTAGTTTGTCAATTAAAAGCGTTTGAATGTCGAAAAAAGTGTCATTTATAAAAGGTTTTCGGTGGTGAAAAATGTCGGATACTAGGATTTTTAGAAATGAACATGAAAAGGGAGCGTGATAAGCTTTGATGGAGCTTTCTCGATGCACGGGTGTCGCTGGGCATGATTTAATTAAATTTTGAATTCTAAGTTTTTCGACCAATTTTCCAAGTGTTAATCCTTACGTTTTTTGATCGTTACCTTCTTCTTGTATTAAAAACGAGTGGATAAAATTACTTGGCGTGGATAAAGAATGCGCGAGTGGTCAATACGTACTTGATTACGTGAAGACGTCCGCATGCGGTGCGTAGTTTGTCAATTAAAAGAGGTTTGAATGTCGAAAAAAGTGTCTTTTATAAAACGTTTTCGGTGGTGAAAAATGTCGGATACTAGAATTTTCATAAATGAACATGAAAAAGGAGTGTGATAGGCTTTGATGGAGCTTTCTCGATGCACGGGTGTCGCTGCGCATGATTTAATTAAATTTTGGATTCTAAGTTTTTCGACCAATTTTCCAACCTTAGGTTTTTTGATCGTTACCTCTGTCTTGTATTGAAAACGAGTGGATAAAATTACTTGGCGTGGATGGAGAATGCGCGAGTGGTCAATACGTACTTGATTACGAGAAGACGTCCGCATGCGGTGCGTAGTTTGTCAATTAAAAGCGTTTGAATGTCGAAAAAAGTGTCATTTATACAACGTTTTCGGTGGTGAAAAATGTCGGATACTAGAATTTTCAGAAATGAACATGAAAAAGGAGCGTGATAGGCTTTGATGGAGCTTTCTCGATGCACGGGTGTCGTTGCGCATGATTTAATTAAATTTTAGATTCTGAGTTTTTCGTCCATTTTTCCAAGTTTACCTTTACAAGTTTAAGACCTTACGTTTTTTGATCGTTACCTCCTTCTTGTATTAAAAACGAGTGGATAAAATTACTTGGCGTGGATGGAGAATGCGCGAGTGGTCAATACGTACTTGATTACGAGAAGACGTCCGCATGCGGTGCGTAGTTTGTCAATGAAAAGCGTTTGAATGTCGAAAAAAGTGTCATTTATAAAACGTATTCGGTGGTGAAAAATGTCGGATACTCGAATTTTTAGACATGAACATGATAAGGGAGCGTGATAGGCTTTGATGGAGCTTTCTCGATGCACGGGTGTCGCTGCGCATGATTTAATTAAATTTTGGATTCTAAGTTTTTCGACCAATTTTCCAAGTGTTAAACCTTACGTTTTTTGATCGTTACCTCCTTCTTGTATTGAAAACGAGTGGATAAAATTACTTGGCGTGGATGGAGAATGCGCGAGTGGTAATACGTACTTGATTACGTGAAGACGTCCGCATGCGGTGCGTAGTTTGTCAATTAAAAGCGTTTGAATGTCGAAAAAAGTGTCATTTATAAAACGTTTTCGGTGGTGAAAAATGTCGGATACTAGAATTTTCAGAAATGAACATGAAAAAGGAGTGTGATAGGCTTTGATGGAGCTTTCTCGATGAACGGGTGTCGCTGCGCATGATTTAATTAAATTTTGGATTCTAAGTTTTTCGACCAATTTTCCAACCTTAGGTTTTTTGATCGTTACCTCTGTCTTGTATTGAAAACGAGTGGATAAAATGACTTGGCGTGGATGGAGAATGCGCGAGTGGTCAATACGTACTTGATTACGTGAAGGCGTCCGCATGCGGTGCGTAGTTTGTCAATTAAAAGCGTTTGAATGTCGAAACAAGTGTCATTTATACAAAGTTTTCGGTGGTGAAAAATGTCGGATACTAGAATTTTCAAAAGTGAACATGAAAAAGGAGCATGATAGGCTTTGATGGAGCTTTCTCGATGCACGGGTGTCGTTGCGCATGATTTAATTAAATTGTAGATTCTGAGTTTTTCGACCATTTTTCCAAGTGTTAAACCTTACGTTTTTTGATCGTTACCTCCTTCTTGTATAAAAAAACGAGTGGATAAAATTACTTGGCGTGAATGGAGAATGCGCGAGTGGTCAATACGTACTTGATTACGTGAAGACGTTTGCATGCGGTGCGTAGTTTGTCAATTAAAAGCGTTTGAATGTCGAAAAAAGTGTCATTTATAAAAGGTTTTCGGTGGTGAAAAATGTCGGATACTAGGATTTTTAGAAATGAACATGAAAAGGGAGCGTGATAAGCTTTGATGGAGCTTTCTCGATGCACGGGTGTCGCTGGGCATGATTTAATTAAATTTTGAATTCTAAGTTTTTCGACCAATTTTCCAAGTGTTAATCCTTACGTTTTTTGATCGTTACCTTCTTCTTGTATTAAAAACGAGTGGATAAAATTACTTGGCGTGGATGGAGAATGCGCGAGTGGTCAATACGTACTTGATTACGTGAAGACGTCCGCATGCGGTGCGTAGTTTGTCAATTAAAAGCGTTTGAATGTCGAAAAAAGTGTCTTTTATAAAACGTTTTCGATGGTGAAAAATGTCGGATACTAGAATTTTCATAAATGAACATGAAAAAGGAGTGTGATAGGCTTTGATGGAGCTTTCTCGATGCACGGGTGTCGCTGCGCATGATTTAATTAAATTTTGGATTCTAAGTTTTTCGACCAATTTTCCAACCTTAGGTTTTTTGATCGTTACCTCTGTCTTGTATTGAAAACGAGTGGATAAAATTACTTGGCGTGGATGGAGAATGCGCGAGTGGTCAATACGTACTTGATTACGTTAAGGCGTCCGCATGCGGTGCGTAGTTTGTCAATTAAAAGCGTTTGAATGTCGAAAAAAGTGTCATTTATACAACGTTTTCGGTGGTGAAAAATGTCGGATACTAGAATTTTCAGAAGTGAACATGAAAAAGGAGCATGATAGGCTTTGATGGAGCTTTCTCGATGCACGGGTGTCGTTGCGCATGATTTAATTAAATTGTAGATTCTGAGTTTTTCGACCATTTTTCCAAGTGTTAAACCTTACGTTTTTTGATCGTTACCTCCTTCTTGTATTAAAAACGAGTGGATAAAATTACTTGGCGTGAATGGAGAATGCGCGAGTGGTCAATACGTACTTGATTACGTGAAGACGTTTGCATGCGGTGCGTAGTTTGTCAATTAAAAGCGTTTGAATGTCGAAAAAAGTGTCATTTATAAAAGGTTTTCGGTGGTGAAAAATGTCGGATACTAGGATTTTTAGAAATGAACATGAAAAGGGAGCGTGATAAGCTTTGATGGAGCTTTCTCGATGCACGGGTGTCGTTGCGCATGATTTAATTAAATTGTAGATTCTGAGTTTTTCGACCATTTTTCCAAGTGTTAAACCTTACGTTTTTTGATCGTTACCTCCTTCTTGTATTAAAAACGAGTGGATAAAATTACTTGGCGTGAATGGAGAATGCGCGAGTGGTCAATACGTACTTGATTACGTGAAGACGTTTGCATGCGGTGCGTAGTTTGTCAATTAAAAGCGTTTGAATGTCGAAAAAAGTGTCATTTATAAAAGGTTTTCGGTGGTGAAAAATGTCGGATACTAGAATTTTCAGAAATGAACATGAAAAAGGAGCGTGATAGGCTTTGATGGAGCTTTCTCGATGCACGGGTGTCGTTGCGATTGATTTAATTAAATTTTAGATTCTGAGTTTTTCGTCCATTTTTCCAAGTTTACCTTTACAAGTTTAAGACCTTACGTTTTTTGATCGTTACCTCCTTCTTGTATTAAAAACGAGTGGATAAAATTACTTGGCGTGGATGGAGAATGCGCAAGTGGTCAATACGTACTTGACTACGAGAAGACATCCGCATGAGGTGCGTAGTTTGTCAATTAAAAGCGTTTGAATGTCGAAAAAAGTGTCATTTATAAAACGTATTCGGTGGTGAAAAATGTCGGATACTCGAATTTTTAGACATGAACATGATAAGGGAGCGTGATAGGCTTTGATGGAGCTTTCTCGATGCACGGGTGTCGCTGCGCATGATTTAATTAAATTTTGGATTCTAAGTTTTTCGACCAATTTTCCAAGTGTTAAACCTTACGTTTTTTGATCGTTACCTCCTTCTTGTATTGAAAACGAGTGGATAAAATTACTTGGCGTGGATGGAGAATGCGCGAGTGGTAATACGTACTTGATTACGTGAAGACGTCCGCATGCGGTGCGTAGTTTGTCAATTAAAAGCGTTTGAATGTCGAAAAAAGTGTCATTTATAAAACGTTTTTGGTGGTGAAAAATGTCGGATACTAGAATTTTCAGAAATGAACATGAAAAAGGAGTGTGATAGGCTTTGATGGAGCTTTCTCGATGAACGGGTGTCGCTGCGCATGATTTAATTAAATTTTGGAATCTAAGTTTTTCGACCAATTTTCCAACCTTAGGTTTTTTGATCGTTACCTCTGTCTTGTATTGAAAACGAGTGGATAAAATGACTTGGCGTGGATGGAGAATGCGCGAGTGGTCAATACGTACTTGATTACGAGAAGACGTCCGCATGCGGTGCGTAGTTTGTCAATTAAAAGCGTTTGAATGTCGAAAAAAGTGTCATTTATACAACGTTTTCGGTGGTGAAAAATGTCGGATACTAGAATTTTCAGAAATGAACATGAAAAAGGAGCATGATAGGCTTTGATGGAGCTTTCTCGATGCACGGGTGTCGTTGCGCATGATTTAATTAAATTGTAGATTCTGAGTTTTTCGACCATTTTTCCAAGTGTTAAACCTTACGTTTTTTGATCGTTACCTCCTTCTTGTATTAAAAACGAGTGGATAAAATTACTTGGCGTGAATGGAGAATGCGCGAGTGGTCAATACGTACTTGATTACGTGAAGACGTCCGCATGCGGTGCGTAGTTTGTCAATTAAAAGCGTTTGAATGTCGAAAAAAGTGTCATTTATAAAACGTATTTGGTGGTGAAAAATGTCGGATACTCCAATTTTTAGAAATGAACATGATAAGGGAGCGTGATAGGCTTTGATGGAGCTTTCTCGATGCACGGGTGTCGCTGCGCATGATTTAATTAAATTTTGGATTCTAAGTTTTTCGACCAATTTTCCAAGTGTTAAACCTTACGTTTTTTGATCGTTACCTCCTTCTTGTATTGAAAACGAGTGGATAAAATTACTTGGCGTGGATGGAGAATGCGCGAGTGGTCAATACGTACTTGATTACGTGAACACGTCCGTATGCGGTGCGTAGTTTGTCAATTAAAAGCGTTTGAATGTCGAAAAAAGTGTCATTTATAAAAGGTTTTAGGTGGTGAAAAATGTCGGATACTAGAATTTTCAGAAATGAACATGAAAAAGGAGCGTAATAGGCTTTGATGGAGCTTTCTCGATGCCGGGTGTCGTTGCGCATGATTTAATTAAATTTTAGATTCTGAGTTTTTCGAACATTTTCCTAAGTGTTAAACCTTACGTTTTTTGATTGTTACCTCCTTCTTGTATTAAAAACGAGTGGATAAAATTACTTGGCGTGGATGGAGAATGCGCGAGTGGTCAATACGTACTTGATTACGAGAAGACGTCCGCATGCGGTGCGTAGTTTGTCAATTAAAAGCGTTTGAATGTCGAAAAAAGTGTCATTTATAAATCGTTTTCGGTGGTGAAAAATGTCGGATACTCGAATTTTTAGAAATGAACATGAAAAGGGAGCGTGATAGGCTTTGATGGAGCTTTCTCTATGCACGGGTGTCGAACCGCATGATTTAATTAAAATTTGGATTCTGAGTTTTTCGACCAATTTTCCAAGTGATAAACCTTACGTTTTTTCATCGTTACCTCCCTCTTGTATTAAAAACGAGTGGATAAAATTACTTGGCGTGGATGGAGAATGCGCGAGTGGTCAATACGTACTTGATTACGAGAAGACGTCCGCATGCGGTGCGTAGTTTGTCAATTAAAAGCGTTTGAATGTCGAAAAAAGTGTCATTTATAAAATGTTTTCGGTGGTGAAAAATGTCGGATACTCGAATTTTTAGAAATGAACATGAAAAGGGAGCGTGATAGGCTTTGATGGAGCTTTCTCGATGCACGGGTGTCGCTGCGCATGATTTAATTAAAATTTGGATTCTGAGTTTTTCGACCAATTTTCCAAATAATAAACCTTACGTTTTTTGATCGTTACCTCCCTCTTGTATTAAAAACGAGTGGATAAAATTACTTGGCGTGGATGGAGAATGCGCGAGTGGTCAATACGTACTTGATTACGAGAAGACGTCCGCATGCGGTGCGTAGTTTTCAATTAAAAGCGTTTGAATGTCGAAAAAAGTGTCATTTATAAAATGTTTTCGGTGGTGAAAAATGTCGGATACTCGAATTTTTAGAAATGAACGTGATAATGGAGCGTGATAGGCTTTGATGGAGCTTTCTCGATGCATGGGTGTCGCTGCGCATGATTTAATTAAATTTTGGATTCTAAGTTTTTCGACCAATTTTCCAAGTGTTAAACCTTACGTTTTTTGATCGTTACCTCCTTCTTGTATTAAAAACGAGTGGATAAAATTACTTGGCGTGAATGGAGAATGCGCGAGTGGTCAATACGTACTTGATTACGTGAAGACGTTTGCATGCGGTGCGTAGTTTGTCAATTAAAAGCGTTTGAATGTCGAAAAAAGTGTCATTTATAAAAGGTTTTCGGTGGTGAAAAATGTCGGATACTAGGATTTTTAGAAATGAACATGAAAAGGGAGCGTGATAAGCTTTGATGGAGCTTTCTCGATGCACGGGTGTCGCTGGGCATGATTTAATTAAATTTTGAATTCTAAGTTTTTCGACCAATTTTCCAAGTGTTAATCCTTACGTTTTTTGATCGTTACCTTCTTCTTGTATTAAAAACGAGTGGATAAAATTACTTGGCGTGGATGGAGAATGCGCGAGTGGTCAATACGTACTTGATTACGTGAAGACGTCCGCATGCGGTGCGTAGTTTGTCAATTAAAAGCGTTTGAATGTCGAAAAAAGTGTCTTTTATAAAACGTTTTCGATGGTGAAAAATGTCGGATACTAGAATTTTCATAAATGAACATGAAAAAGGAGTGTGATAGGCTTTGATGGAGCTTTCTCGATGCACGGGTGTCGCTGCGCATGATTTAATTAAATTTTGGATTCTAAGTTTTTCGACCAATTTTCCAACCTTAGGTTTTTTGATCGTTACCTCTGTCTTGTATTGAAAACGAGTGGATAAAATTACTTGGCGTGGATGGAGAATGCGCGAGTGGTCAATACGTACTTGATTACGAGAAGACGTCCGCATGCGGTGCGTAGTTTGTCAATTAAAAGCGTTTGAATGTCGAAAAAAGTGTCATTTATACAACGTTTTCGGTGGTGAAAATGTCGGATACTAGAATTTTCAGAAATGAACATGAAAAAGGAGCGTGATAGGCTTTGATGGAGCTTTCTCGATGCACGGGTGTCGTTACGATTGATTTAATTAAATTTTAGATTCTGAGTTTTTCGTCCATTTTTCCAAGTTTACCTTTACAAGTTTAAGACCTTACGTTTTTTGATCGTTACCTCCTTCTTGTATTAAAAACGAGTGGATAAAATTACTTGGCGTGGATGGAGAATGCGCAAGTGGTCAATACGTACTTGATTACGAGAACACTTCCGCATGCGGTGCGTAGTTTGTCAATTAAAAGCGTTTGAATGTCGAAAAAAGTGTCATTTATACAACGTTTTCGGTGGTGAAAAATGTCGGATACTAGAATTTTCAGAAATGAACATGAAAAAGGAGCATGATAGGCTTTGATGGAGCTTTCTCGATGCACGGGTGTCGTTGCGCATGATTTAATTAAATTGTAGATTCTGAGTTTTTCGACCATTTTTCCAAGTGTTAAACCTTACGTTTTTTGATCGTTACCTCCTTCTTGTATTAAAAACGAGTGGATAAAATTACTTGGCGTGAATGGAGAATGCGCGAGTGGTCAATACGTACTTGATTACGTGAAGACGTCCGCATGCTGTGCGTTGTTTGTCAATTAAAAGCGTTTGAATGTCGAAAAAAGTGTCATTTATAAAACGTATTTGGTGGTGAAAAATGTCGGATACTCCAATTTTTAGAAATGAACATGATAAGGGAGCGTGATAGGCTTTGATGGAGCTTTCTCGATGCACGGGTGTCGCTGCGCATGATTTAATTAAATTTTGGATTCTAAGTTTTTCGACCAATTTTCCAAGTGTTAAACCTTACGTTTTTTGATCGTTACCTCCTTCTTGTATTGAAAACGAGTGGATAAAATTACTTGGCGTGGATGGAGAATGCGCGAGTGGTCAATACGTACTTGATTACGTGAACACGTCCGTATGCGGTGCGTAGTTTGTCAATTAAAAGCGTTTGAATGTCGAAAAAAGTGTCATTTATAAAAGGTTTTAGGTGGTGAAAAATGTCGGATACTAGAATTTTCAGAAATGAACATGAAAAAGGAGCGTAATAGGCTTTGATGGAGCTTTCTCGATGCCGGGTGTCGTTGCGCATGATTTAATTAAATTTTAGATTCTGAGTTTTTCGAACATTTTCCTAAGTGTTAAACCTTACGTTTTTTGATTGTTACCTCCTTCTTGTATTAAAAACGAGTGGATAAAATTACTTGGCGTGGATGGAGAATGCGCGAGTGGTCAATACGTACTTGATTACGAGAAGACGTCCGCATGCGGTGCGTAGTTTGTCAATTAAAAGCGTTTGAATGTCGAAAAAAGTGTCTTTTATAAATCGTTTTCGGTGGTGAAAAATGTCGGATACTCGAATTTTTAGAAATGAACATGAAAAGGGAGCGTGATAGGCTTTGATGGAGCTTTCTCTATGCACGGGTGTCGAACCGCATGATTTAATTAAAATTTGGATTCTGAGTTTTTCGACCAATTTTCCAAGTGATAAACCTTACGTTTTTTGATCGTTACCTCCTTCTTGTATTGAAAACGAGTAGATAAAATTACTTGGCGTGGATGGAGAATGCGCGAGTGGTCAATTCGTACTTGATTACGAGAAGACGTCTGCATACGGTGCGTAGTTTGTCAATTAAAAGCGTTTGAATGTCGAAAAAAGTGTCATTTATACAACGTTTTCGGTGGTGAAAAATGTCGGATACTAGAATTTTCAGAAATGAACATGAAAAAGGAGCGTGATAGGCTTTGATGGAGCTTTCTCGATGCACGGGTGTCGTTGCGCATGATTTAATTAAATTGTAGATTCTGAGTTTTTCGACCATTTTTCCAAGTGTTAAACCTTACGTTTTTTGATCGTTACCTCCCTCTTGTATTAAAAACGAGTGGATAAAATTACTTGGCGTGGATGGAGAATGCGCGAGTGGTCAATACGTACTTGATTACGAGAAGACGTCCGCATGCGGTGCGTAGTTTTCAATTAAAAGCGTTTGAATGTCGAAAAAAGTGTCATTTATAAAATGTTTTCGGTGGTGAAAAATGTCGGATACTCGAATTTTTAGAAATGAACGTGATAATGGAGAGTGATAGGCTTTGATGGAGCTTTCTCGATGCATGGGTGTCGCTGCGCATGATTTAATTAAATTTTGGATTCTAA
The DNA here is from genome assembly GCA_963169105.1 of Ceriagrion tenellum. Taxonomy (NCBI): domain Eukaryota; kingdom Metazoa; phylum Arthropoda; class Insecta; order Odonata; family Coenagrionidae; genus Ceriagrion; species Ceriagrion tenellum. The sequence goes on along the minus strand of OY720641.1, from coordinate 6,461,360 downwards.
GTTTTTCGACCAATTTTCCAAGTGTTAAACCTTACGTTTTTTGATCGTTACCTCCTTGTATTGAAAACAAGTTTATATAATTACTTGGCGTGGATGGAGAATGCGCGAGTGGTCAATACGTACTTGATTACGAGAAGACGTCCGCATGTGGTGCTTAGTTTGTCAATTAAAAGCGTTTGAATGTCGAAAAAAGTGTCATTTATACAACGTTTTCGGTGGTGAAAAATGTCGGATACTAGAATTTTCAGAAATGAACATGAAAAAGGAGCGTGATAGGCTTTGATGGAGCTTTCTCGATGCACGGGTGTCGTTGCGCATGATTTAATTAAATTTTAGATTCTGAGTTTTTCGACCATTTTTCCAAGTGTTAAACCTTACGTTTTTTGATCGTTACCTCCTTCTTGTATTAAAAACGAGTGGATAAAATTACTTGGCGTCTATGGAGAATGCGCGAGTGGTCAATACGTACTTGATTACGAGAAGACGTCCGCATGCGGTGCGTAGTTTGTCAATTAAAAGCGTTTGAATGTCGAAAAAAGTGTCATTTATACAACGTTTTCGGTGGTGAAAAATGTCGGATACTAGAATTTTCAGAAATGAACATGAAAAAGGAGCGTGATGGGCTTTGATGGAGCTTTCTCGATGCACGGGTGTCGTTGCGCATGATTTAATTAAATTTTAGATTCTGAGTTTTTCGACCATTTTTATAGTGTTAAACCTTACGTTTTTTGATCGTTACCTCCTTCTTGTATTTAAAACGAGTGGATAAAATTACTTGGCGTGGTTGGAGAATGCGCAAGTGGTCAATACGTACTTGATTACGTGAAGACGTCCGCATGCGGTGCGTAGTTTGTCAATTAAAAGCGTTTGAATGTCGAAAAAAGTGTCATTTATAAAAGGTTTTCGGTGGTGAAAAATGTCGGATCCTCGAATTTTTAGAAATGAACATGATAAGGGAGCGTGATGGGCTTTGATGGAGCTTTCTCGATGCACGGGTGTCGCTGGGCATGATTTAATTAAATTTTGGATTCTAAGTTTTTCGACCAATTTTCCAAGTGTTAAACCTTACGTTTTTTGATCGTTACCTCCTTCTTGTATTAAAAACGAGTGGATAAAATTACTTGCGTGGATGGAGAATGCGCGAGTTGTCAATACGTTCTTGATTACGAGAAGACATCCGCATGCGGTGCGTAGTTTGTATATTAAAAGCGTTTGAATGTCGAAAAAAGTGTCATTTTTGCTACGTTTTCGGTGGTGAAAAATGTCGGATACTTGAATTTTCAGAAATGAACATGAAAAAGGAGCGTGATAGGCTTTGATGGAGCTTTCTCGATGCACGGGTGTCCCTGCGAATGATTTTATTAAATTTTGGATTCTAAGTTTTTCGACCAATTTTCCAAGTGTTTGTTTTACCTTAGGTTTTTTATCGTTACCTCCTTCTTGTATTGAAAACGAGTTGATAAAATTACTTGGCGTGGATGGAGATTGCGCGAGTAGTCAATACGTACTTGATTACGAGAAGACGTCCGCATGAGGTGCGTAGTTTGTCAATTTAAAGCGTTTGAATGTCGAAAAAAGTGTCATTTATACAACGTTTTCGGTGGTGAAAAATGTCGGATACTAAAATTTTCAGAAATGAACATGAAAAAGGAGCGTGATAGGCTTTGATGGAGCTTTCTCGATGCACGGGTGTCGTTGCGCATGATTTAATTAAATTTTAGATTCTGAGTTTTCGACCATTTTTCCAACCTTACGTTTTTTGATCGTTACCTCCTTCTTGTATTGAAAACGAGTGGATAAATTACTTGGCGTGGATGGAGAATGCGCAAGTGGTCAATGCGTACTTGATTACGAGAAGACGTCCGCATGCGGTTCGTAGTTTGTCAATTAAAAGCGTTTGAATGTCGAAAAAAGTGTCATTTATAAAACGTTTTCGGTAGTGAAAAATGTCGGATCCTAGAATTTTCAGAAATGAACATGAAAAAGGAGCGTGATAGGCTTTGATGGAGCTTTCTCGATGCACGGGTGTCGCTGCGCATGATTTAATTAAATTTTGGATTCTAAGTTTTTCGACCATTTTTCCAAGTAGTAAACCTTACGTTTTTTGATTGTTGCCCCATTTCTGTAGTGGAAACGAGTGGATGGAATAACTTCGCGTGGAAGGATAATGCGCGAGTGATCAATGCGTACTTGATTACTAGAAGACTTCCGCTCGCGTTGCGTAGTTTGTGAATTAAAAGCGTTTGAATGTCGAAAAAAGTGTCATTTATGCGACGTGTTCGGTGTCGAAATATGACCAATACTCGAATTTTCAGAAATAGGCAGGGAGCGTGATAGGCTTTGATGGAGCTTTCTCGATGCACGGGTGTCGCTGCGCATGATTTAATTAAATTTTAGATTCTGAGTTTTTCGACCATTTTTCCAAATTTAAACCTAACGTTTTTTGATCGTTACCCCATCCTGTAGTGGAAACGAGTGGATGGAATACTTCGCGTGGATGGAGAATGCGCGAGTGGTCAATACGTACTTGATTACGAGAAGACGTCCGCATGCGGTGCGTAGTTTGTCAATTAAAAGCGTTTGAATGTCGAAAAAAGTGTCATTTATACAACGTTTTCGGTGGTGAAAAATGTCGGATACTCGAATTTTTAGAAATGATTATGAAAAGGGAGCGTGATAGGCTTTGATGGAGCTTTCTCGATGCACGGGTGTCGTTGCGCATGATTTAATTAAATTTTAGATTCTGAGTTTTTCGACCATATTTCCAAGTGTTAAACCTTCCGTTTTTTGATCGTTACCTCCTTCTTGTATTAAAAACGAGTGGATAAAATTACTTGGCGTGGATGGAGAATGCGCGAGTGGTCAATACGTGCTTGATTACGAGAAGACGTCCGCATGCGGTGCGTAGTTTTCAATTAAAAGCGTTTGAATGTCGAAAAAAGTGTCATTTATACAACGTTTTCGGTGGTGAAAAATGTCGGATACTCGAATTTTTAGAAATGAACATGAAAAGGGAGCGTGATAGGCTTTGATGGAGCATTCTCGATGCACGGGTGTCGCTGCGCATGATTTAATTAAATTTTGGATTCTAAGTTTTTCTACCAATTTTCCAAGTCTAAAACCTTACGTTTTTTGATTGTTGCCCCATTTCTGTAGTGGAAACGAGTGGATGGAATAACTTCGCGTGGAAGGATAATGCGCGAGTGATCAATGCGTACTTAATTACTAGAAGACTTCCGCTCGCGTTGCGTAGTTTGTGAATTAAAAGCGTTTAAATGTCGAAAAAAGTGTCATTTATGCGACGTGTTCGGTGTCGAAAAATGACCAATACTCGAAATTTCAGAAATAGGCAGGGAGCGTGATAGGCTTTGATGGAGCTTTCTCGATGCACGGGTGTCGCTGCGCATGATTTAATTAAATTTTAGATTCTGAGTTTTTCGACCATTTTTCCAAGTCCAAACCTAACGTTTTTTGATCGTTACCCCCATCCTGTAGTGGAAGCGAGTGGATGGAATACTTCGCGTGGAAGGAAAATGCGCCAGTGGTCAATAGATACTTGATTACGAGAAGACGTCCGCGTGCGGTGCGTAGTTTGTGAATTAAAAGCGTTTGAATGTGGAAAAAAGTGTCATTTATACGAGGTTTTCGGTGGCGAAAAATTGCGGATACTCGAATATTCAGAAAAAGGCATCAATCGGGAGCGTGATAGGCTTTGATGGAGCTTTCTCGATGCACGGGTGTCGTTGCGCAAGATTTAATTAAATTTTAGATTCTGAGTTTTTCGACCATGTTTCCAAGTGTTAAACCTTACGTTTTTTGATCGTTACCTCCTTCTTGTATTGAAAACGAGTGGATAAAATTACTTGGCGTGGATGGAGAATGCGCGAGTGGTCAATACGTACTTGATTACGAGAAGACGTCCGCATGCGGTGCGTAGTTTGTCAATTAAAAGCGTTTGAATGTCGAAAAAAGTGTCATTTATACAACGTTTTCGGTGGTGAAAAATGTCGGATACTCGAATTTTTAGAAATGAACATGAAAAGGGAGCGTGATAGGCTTTGATGGAGCTTTCTCGATGCACGGGTGTCGTTATGCATGATTTAATTAAATTTTGGATTCTGAGTTTTTCGACCATTTTTCGAAGTGTTAAACCTTACGTTTTTTGATCGTTACCTCCTTCTTGTATTAAAAACGAGTGGATAAAATTACTTGGCGTGGATGGAGAATGCGCGAGTGGTCAATACGTACTTGATTACGAGAAGACGTCCGCATGCGGTGCGTAGTTTTCAATTAAAAGCGTTTGAATGTCGAAAAAAGTGTCATTTATAAAACGTTTTCGGTGGTGAAAAATGTCGGATACTCGAATTTTTAGAAATGAACATGAAAAGGGAGTGTGATAGGCTTTGATGGAGCTTTTTCGATGCACGGGTGTCGCTGCGCATGATTTAATTAAATTTTGGATTCTGAGTTTTTCGACCATTTTTCCAAGTGTTAAACCTTACGTTTTTTGATCGTTGACCCCGTCCTGTAGTGGAAACGAGTGGATGGAATTACTTCGCCTGGGCGGAGAATGCGCGAGTGGTCAAAACGTACACTATTACAAGAAGACGTCCGCGTGCGGTGCGTAGTTTGTGAATTAAAAGCGTTTGAATGTCGAAAAAAGTGTCCTTTAAACAACGTTTTCGGTGGCGAAAAATGGCGGATTCTCGAATTTTCAGAAATCAGCATGAAACGGGAGCGTGATAGACTTTGATGGACATTTCTCGATGCACGGATGTCGTTGCGCATGATTTGATTAAATTTTGCATTTTGAGTTTTTCGACCATTTTTCCAAGTTACGTTTTTTACTTACGTTTTTTGATCGTTACCTCCTTCTTGTATTGAAAACGAGTGGATAAAATTACTAGGCGTGGATGGAGAATGCGCGGGACGTCATGACGTACTTGATTACGAGAAGACATCCGCGTGCGGTGCGTAGTTTGTGAATTAAAAGCTTTTGAATGTCGATAAAAGTGTCATTTATACAACGATTTCGGTGGAGAAAAATGTCGGATACTAGAATTTTCAGAAATGAACATGAAAAAGGAGCGTGATAGGTTTTGATGGAGCTTTCTTGATGCACGGGAGTCGTTTCACATCATTTAATTAAATTTTAGATTCTGAGTTTTTCGACCATTTTTCCAAGTGTTAAACCTTACGTTTTTTGATCGTTACACCCTTTTTGTATTGAAAACGAGTGGATAAAATTACTTGGCGTGGATGGAGAATGCGCGAGTGGTAAATACGTACTTGATTACGAGAAGACGTCCGCATGCGGTGCGTAGTTTGTCAATTAAAAGCGTTTGAATGTCGAAAAAAGTGTCATTTATAAAACGTTTTCGGTGGTGAAAAATGTCGGATACTCGAATTTTTAGAAATGAACATGAAAAGGGAGTGTGATAGGCTTTGATGGAGCTTTTTCGATGCACGGGTGTCGCTGCGCATGATTTAATTAAATTTTGGATTCTAAGTTTTTCGACCAATTTTCCAACCTTAGGTTTTTTGATCGTTACTTCCTTCTTGTATTAAAAACAAGTGGATAAAATTACTTGGCGTGGATGGAGAATGCGCGAGTGGTCAATACGTACTTGATTACGAGAACACGTCCGCATGCGGTGCGTAGTTTGCCAATTAAAAGCGTTTGAATGTCGAAAAAAGTGTCATTTATACGAGGTTTTCGGTGGTGAAAAATGTCGGATACTCCAATTTTTAAAAATGAACATGAAAAGGGAGCGTGATAGGCTTTGATGGAGCTTTCTCGATGCACGGGTGTCACTGCGCATGATTTAATTAAATTTTGGATTCTAAGTTTTTCGACCAATTTTCCAAGTGTTCCTTACGTTTTTTGATCGTTACATCCTTCTTGTATTAAAAACGAGTGGATAAAATTACTTGGCGTGGATGGAGAATGCGCGAGTGGTCAATACGTACTTGATTAGGAGAAGACTTCCACATGCGGTGCGTAGTTTGTCAATTAAAAGCGTTTAAATGTCGAAAAAAGTGTCATTTATAAAACGTTTTCAGTGGTGAAAAATGTCGGATACTCGAATTTTTAGAAATGAACATAAAAAGGGAGCGTAATAGGCTTTTATGGAGCTTTCTCCATGCACGGGTGTCGCTGCGCATGATTTAATTAAATTTTGGATTCTGAGTTTTTCGACCAATTTTCCAAGTGTTCCTTACGTTTTCTGATCGTTACATCCTTCTTGTATTGAAAACGAGTGGATAAAATTACTTGGCGTGAATGGAGAATGCGCGAGTGGTCAATACGTACTTGATTACGAGAAGACGTCAGCGTGCGGTGCGTAGTTTGTGAAGTAAAAGCGTTTAAATGTCGAAAAAAGTCTCATGAAACGAGGTTTTCGGTGGCGAAAAATTGCGGATACTCGAATATTCAGAAATAGGCATCAATCGGGAGCGTGATAGGCTTTGATGGAGCTTTCTCGATGCACGGGTGTCGTTGCGCATGATTTAATTAAATTTTAGATTCTGAGTTTTTCGACCATTTTTCCAAGTCCAAACCTTACGTTTTTTGATCGTTACCTCCTTGTATTAAAAACGAGTGGATAAAATTGCTTGGCGTGGATGGAGAATGCGCGAGTAGTCAATACGTACTTGATTACGAGAAGACGTCCGCATGCGATGCGTAGTTTGTCAATTAAAAGCGTTTGAATGTCGAAAAAAGTGTCATTTATACAACGTTTTCGAAAGCGAAAAATGTCGGATACTCGAATTTTTAGAAATGAACATGAAAAGGGAGCGTAATAGGCTTTGATGGAACTTTCTCGATGCACAGGTGTCGCTGCGCATGATTTAATTAAATTTTGGATTCTGAGTATTTCGACCATTTTTCCAAGTGTTAAACCTTACGTTTTTTGATCGTTACCTCCTTCTTGTATTAAAAACGAGTGGATAAAATTACTTGGCGTGGATGGAGAATGCGCGAGTGGTCAATACGTATGTACTTGATTACGAGAAGACGTCCGCATGCGGTGCGTAGTTTGTCAATTAAAAGCGTTTGAATGTCGAAAAAAGTGTCATTTATACAACGTTTTCGGTGGTGAAAAATGTCGGATACTCGAATTTTTAGAAATGAACATGAAATGGGAGCGTGATAGACTTTGATGGAGCTTTCTCGATGCACGGGTGTCGCTGCGCATGATTTAATTAAATTTTGGATTCTGAGTTTTTCGACCATTTTTCCAAGTGTTAAACCTTACGTTTTTTGATCGTTGACCCCGTCCTGTAGTGGAAACGAGTGGATGGAATTACTTCGCCTGGGCGGAGAATGCGCGAGTGGTCAAAACGTACACTATTACAAGAAGACGTCCGCGTGCGGTGCGTAGTTTGTGAATTAAAAGCGTTTGAATGTCGAAAAAAGTGTCCTTTAAACAACGTTTTCGGTGGCGAAAAATGGCGGATTCTCGAATTTTCAGAAATCAGCATGAAACGGGAGCGTGATAGACTTTGATGGACATTTCTCGATGCACGGATGTCGTTGCGCATGATTTGATTAAATTTTGCATTTTGAGTTTTTCGACCATTTTTCCAAGTTACGTTTTTTACTTACGTTTTTTGATCGTTACCTCCTTCTTGTATTGAAAACTAGTGGATAAAATTACTAGGCGTGGATGGAGAATGCGCGGGACGTCATGACGTACTTGATTACGAGAAGACATCCGCATGCGGTGCGTAGTTTGTCAATTAAAAGCGTTTGAATGTCGAAAAAAGTGTCATTTATAAAACGTTTTCGGTGGTGAAAAATGTCGGATACTCTAATTTTTAGAAATGAACATGAAAAGGGAGCGTGATAGGCTTTGATGGTGCTTTCTCGATGCACGGGTGTCGCTGCGCATGATTTAATTAAATTTTGGATTCTAAGTTTTTCGACCAATTTTCCATGTGTTAAGCCTTACGTTTTTTGATCGTTACATCCTTCTTGTATTGAAAACGAGTGGAAAAAATTACTTGGCGTGGATGGAGAATGCGCGAGTGGTCAATACGTACTTGATTACGAGAAGACGTCCGCATGCGGTGCGTAGTTTGTCAATTAAAAGCGTTTGAATGTCGAAAAAAGTGTCATTTATAAAACGTTTTCGGTGGTGAAAAATGTCGGATACTCGAATTTTTAGAAATGAACATGAAAAGGGAGTGTGATAGGCTTTGATGGAGCTATCTCGATGCACGGGTGTCGCTGCGCATGATTTAATTAAATTTTGGATTCTAAGTTTTTCGACCAATTTTCCAACCTTAGGTTTTTTGATCGTTACTTCCTTCTTGTATTAAAAACAAGTGGATAAAATTACTTGGCGTGGATGGAGAATGCGCGAGTGGTCAATACGTACTTGATTACGAGAACACGTCCGCATGCGGTGCGTAGTTTGTCAATTAAAAGCGTTTGAATGTCGAAAAAAGTGTCATTTATACAACGTTTTCGGTGGTGAAAAATGTCGGATACTCGAATTTTTAGAAATGAACATGAAATGGGAGCGTGATAGACTTTGATGGAGCTTTCTCGATGCACGGGTGTCGCTGCGCATGATTTAATTAAATTTTGGATTCTGAGTTTTTCGACCATTTTTCCAAGTGTTAAACCTTACGTTTTTTGATCGTTGACCCCGTCCTGTAGTGGAAACGAGTGGATGGAATTACTTCGCCTGGGCGGAGAATGCGCGAGTGGTCAAAACGTACACTATTACAAGAAGACGTCCGCGTGCGGTGCGTAGTTTGTGAATTAAAAGCGTTTGAATGTCGAAAAAAGTGTCCTTTAAACAACGTTTTCGGTGGCGAAAAATGGCGGATTCTCGAATTTTCAGAAATCAGCATGAAACGGGAGCGTGATAGACTTTGATGGACATTTCTCGATGCACGGATGTCGTTGCGCATGATTTGATTAAATTTTGCATTTTGAGTTTTTCGACCATTTTTCCAAGTTACGTTTTTTACTTACGTTTTTTGATCGTTACCTCCTTCTTGTATTGAAAACTAGTGGATAAAATTACTAGGCGTGGATGGAGAATGCGCGGGACGTCATGACGTACTTGATTACGAGAAGACATCCGCATGCGGTGCGTAGTTTGTCAATTAAAAGCGTTTGAATGTCGAAAAAAGTGTCATTTATAAAACGTTTTCGGTGGTGAAAAATGTCGGATACTCTAATTTTTAGAAATGAACATGAAAAGGGAGCGTGATAGGCTTTGATGGTGCTTTCTCGATGCACGGGTGTCGCTGCGCATGATTTAATTAAATTTTGGATTCTAAGTTTTTCGACCAATTTTCCATGTGTTAAGCCTTACGTTTTTTGATCGTTACATCCTTCTTGTATTGAAAACGAGTGGAAAAAATTACTTGGCGTGGATGGAGAATGCGCGAGTGGTCAATACGTACTTGATTACGAGAAGACGTCCGCATGCGGTGCGTAGTTTGTCAATTAAAAGCGTTTGAATGTCGAAAAAAGTGTCATTTATAAAACGTTTTCGGTGGTGAAAAATGTCGGATACTCGAATTTTTAGAAATGAACATGAAAAGGGAGTGTGATAGGCTTTGATGGAGCTTTCTCGATGCACGGGTGTCGCTGCGCATGATTTAATTAAATTTTGGATTCTAAGTTTTTCGACCAATTTTCCAACCTTAGGTTTTTTGATCGTTACTTCCTTCTTGTATTAAAAACAAGTGGATAAAATTACTTGGCGTGGATGGAGAATGCGCGAGTGGTCAATACGTACTTGATTACGAGAACACGTCCGCATGCGGTGCGTAGTTTGCCAATTAAAAGCGTTTGAATGTCGAAAAAAGTGTCATTTATACGAGGTTTTCGGTGGTGAAAAATGTCGGATACTCCAATTTTTAAAACTGAACATGAAAAGGGAGCGTGATAGGCTTTGATGGAGCTTTCTCGATGCACGGGTGTCACTGCGCATGATTTAATTAAATTTTGGATTCTAAGTTTTTCGACCAATTTTCCAAGTGTTAAACCTTACGTTTTTTGATCGTTACATCCTTCTTGTATTAAAAACGAGTGGATAAAATTACTTGGCGTGGATGGAGAATGCGCGAGTAATCAATACGTACTTGATTAGGAGAAGACTTCCACATGCGGTGCGTAGTTTGTCAATTAAAAGCGTTTAAATGTCGAAAAAAGTGTCATTTATAAAACGTTTTCAGTGGTGAAAAATGTCGGATACTCGAATTTTTAGAAATGAAAATAAAAAGGGAGCGTAATAGGCTTTTATGGAGCTTTCTCCATGCACGGGTGTCGCTGCGCATGATTTAATTAAATTTTGGATTCTGAGTTTTTCGACCAATTTTCCAAGTGTTAAACCTTACGTTTTCTGATCGTTACATCCTTCTTGTATTGAAAACGAGTGGATAAAATTACTTGGCGTGAATGGAGAATGCGCGAGTGGTCAATACGTACTTGATTACGAGAAGACGTCAGCGTGCGGTGCGTAGTTTGTGAAGTAAAAGCGTTTAAATGTCGAAAAAAGTCTCATGAAACGAGGTTTTCGGTGGCGAAAAATTGCGGATACTCGAATATTCAGAAATAGGCATCAATCGGGAGCGTGATAGGCTTTGATGGAGCTTTCTCGATGCACGGGTGTCGTTGCGCATGATTTAATTAAATTTTAGATTCTGAGTTTTTCGACCATTTTCCCAAGTCCAAACCTTACGTTTTTTGATCGTTACCTCCTTGTATTAAAAACGAGTGGATAAAATTGCTTGGCGTGGATGGAGAATGCGCGAGTAGTCAATACGTACTTGATTACGAGAAGACGTCCGCATGCGATGCGTAGTTTGTCAATTAAAAGCGTTTGAATGTCGAAAAAAGTGTCATTTATAAAACGTTTTCGGTGGTGAAAAATGTCGTATACTCGAATTTCTAGAAATGAACATGAATAGGGAGCGTGATAGGCTTTGATGGAGCATTCTCGATGCACGGGTTTCGCTGCGCATGATTTAATTAAATTTTGGATTCTGAGTTTTTCGACCATTTTTCCAAGTGTTAAACCTTACGTTTTTTGATCGTTACCTCCTTCTTGTATTAAAAACGAGTGGATAAAATTACTTGGCGTGGATGGAGAATGCGCGAGTGGTCAATACGTATGTACTTGATTACGAGAAGACGTCCGCATGCGGTGCGTAGTTTGTCAATCAAAAGCGTTTGAATGTCGAAAAAAGTGTCATTTATAAAACGTTTTCGGTGGTGAAAAATGTCGGATACTCCAATTTTTAGAAATGAACATGAAAAGGGAGCGTGATAGGCTTTGATGGAGCTTTCTCGATGCACGGGAGTCGCTGCGCATGATTTAATTAAATTTTGGATTCTAAGTTTTTCGACCAATTTTCCAAGTGTTAAAACATACGTTTTTTGATCGTTACCCCCTTCCTGTAGTTGAAACGAGTGGATGGAATTACTTCGCCTGGACTGAGAATGCGCGAGTGGTCAAAACGTACTTGATTACAAGTAGACGTCCGCGTGCGGTGCGTAGTTTGTCAATTAAAAGCGTTTGAATGTCGAAAAAAGTGTCATTTAAACAACGTTCTCGGTGGCGAAAAATGGCGGATACTCGAATTTTTAGAAATGAACATGAAAAGGGAGTGTGATAGGCTTTGATGGAGCTTTCTCGATGCACGGGTCTCGCTGCGCATGATTTAATTAAATTTTGGATTCTAAGTTTTTCGACCAATTTTCCAACCTTAGGTTTTTTGATCGTTACTTCCTTCTTGTATTAAAAACGAGTGGATAAAATTACTTGGCGTGGATGGAGAATGCGCGAGTGGTCAATACGTACTTGATTACGAGAACACGTCCGCATGCGGTGCGTAGTTTGTAAATTAAAAGCGTTTGAATGTCGAAAAAAGTGTCATTTATACGAGGTTTTCGGTGGTGAAAAATGTCGGATACTCCAATTTTTAAAAATGAACATGAAAAGGGAGCGTGATAGGCTTTGATGGAGCTTTCTCGATGCACGGGTGTCACTGCGCATGATTTAATTAAATTTTGGATACTAAGTTTTTCGACCAATTTTCCAAGTGTTAAACCTTACGTTTTTTGATCGTTACATCCTTCTTGTATTAAAAACGAGTGGATAAAATTACTTGGCGTGGATGGAGAATGCGCGCGTGGTCAATACGTACTTGATTACAAGAAGACGTCCGCATGCGGTGCGTAGTTTGTCAATTAAAAGCGTTTGAATGTCGAAAAAAGTGTCATTTATAAAACGTTTTCGGTGGTGAAAAATGTCGGATACTCTAATTTTTAGAAATGAACATGAAAAGGGAGCGTGATAGGCTTTGATGGAGCTTTCTGGATGCACGGGTTTCGCTGCGCATGATTTAATTAAATTTTGGATTCTAAGTTTTTCGACCTATTATCCAAGTGTTAAACCTTACGTTTTTTGATCGTTACCTCCTTCTTGTATTTAAAACGAGTGGATAAAATTACTTGGCGTGGATGGAGAATGCGCGAGTGGTCAATACGTACTTGATTACGAGAAGACGTCCGCATGCGGTGCGTAGTTTGTCTATTAAAAGCGTTTGAATGTCGAGAAAAGTGTCATTTATAAAACGTTTTCGGTGGCGAAAAATGTCGGATACTCGAATTTTTAGAAATGAACATGAAAAGGGAGCGTGACAGGTTTTGATAGAGCTTTCTCGATGCACGGGTGTCGCTGCGCATGATTTAATTAAATTTTGGATTCTAAGTTTTTCGACCAATTTTCCATGTGTTAAGCCTTACGTTTTTTGATCGTTACATCCTTCTTGTATTGAAAACGAGTGGAAAAAATTACTTGGCGTGGATGGAGAATGCGCGAGTGGTCAATACGTACTTGATTACGTGAAGACGTCCGCATGCGGTGCGTAGTTTGTCAATTAAAAGCGTTTGAATGTCGAAAAAAGTGTCATTTATAAAACGTTTTCGGTGGTGAAAAATGTCGGATACTCGAATTTTTAGAAATGAACATGAAAAGGGAGCGTGATAGGCTTTGATGGAGCTTTCTGGATGCACGGGTTTCGCTGCGCATGATTTAATTAAATTTTGGATTCTAAGTTTTTCGACCTATTATCCAAGTGTTAAACCTTACGTTTTTTGATCGTTACCTCCTTCTTGTATTGAAAACGAGTGGATAAAATTACTTGGCGTGGATGGAGAATGCGCGAGTGGTCAATACGTACTTGATTACGAGAAGACGTCCGCATGCGGTGCGTAGTTTGTCAATTAAAAGCGTTTGAATGTCGAGAAAAGTGTCATTTATAAAACGTTTTCGGTGGTGAAAAATGTCGGATACTCGAATTTTTAGAAATGAACATGAAAAGGGAGCGTGACAGGTTTTGATAGAGCTTTCTCGATGCACGGGTGTCGCTGCGTATGATTGAATTAAATTTTGGATTCTAAGTTTTTCGACCAATTTTCCATGTGTTAAGCCTTATGTTTTTTGATCGTTACATCCTTCTTGTATTGAAAACGAGTGGAAAAAATTACTTGGCGTGGATGGAGAATGCGCGAGTGGTCAATACGTACTTGATTACGTGAAGACGTCCGCATGCGGTGCGTAGTTTGTCAATTAAAAGCGTTTGAATGTCGAAAAAAGTGTCATTTATAAAACGTTTTCGGTGGTGAAAAATGTCGGATACTCGAATTTTTAGAAATGAACATGAAAAGGGAGCGTGATAGGCTTTGATGGAGCTTTCTCGATGCACGGGTGTCGCTGCGCATGAATTAATTAAATTTTGGATTCTAAGTTTTTCGACCAATTATCCAAGTGTTAAACCTTACGTTTTTTGATCGTTACCTCCTTCTTGTATTAAAAACGAGTATATAAAATTACTTGGCATGGATGGAGAATGCGCGAGTGGTCAAAACGTACTTGATTACGAGAAGACGTCCGCATGCGGTGCGTAGTTTGTCAATTAAAAGCGTTTGAATGTCGAAAAAAGGGTCATTTATAAAACGTTTTCGGTGGTGAAAAATGTCGGATACTCGAATTTTTAGAAATGAACATGAAAAGGAAGCGTGATAGGCTTTGATGGCGCTTTCTCGATGCACGGGTTTCGCTGCACATGATTTAATTAAATTTTGGATTCTAAGTTTTTCGACCAATTTTCCAAGTGTTAAACCTTACGTTTTTTGATCGTTACCTCCTACTTGTATTGAAAACGAGTGGATAAAATTACCGGGCGTGGATGGAGAATGCGCGAGTGGTCAATACGTACTTGATTACGAGAAGACGTCCGCATGCGGTGCGTAGTTTGTCAATTAAAAGCGTTTGAATGTCGAAAAAAGTGTCATTTATAAAACGTTTTCGAAGGCGAAAAATGTCGGATACTCGAATTTTTAGAAATGAACATGAAAAGGGAGCGTGATAGGCTTTGATGGAACTTTCTCGATGCACAGGTGTCGCTGCGCACATTTAATTAAATTTTGGATTCTAAGTTTTTCGACCAATTTTCCTAGTGTTAAACCTTACGTTTTTTGATCGTTACATCCTTCTTGTATTGAAAACGAGTGGATAAAATTACTTGGCGTGGATGGAGAATGCGCGAGTGGTCAATACCTACTTGATTACGAGAAGACGTCCGCATGCGGTGCGTAGTTTGTCAATTAAAAGCGTTTGAATGTCGAGAAAAGTGTCATTTATAAAACGTTTTCGGTGGTGAAAAATGTCGGATACTCGAATTTTTAGAAATGAACATGAAAAGGGAGGGTGATTGGCTTTGATGGAGCTTTCTCGATGCACGGGTGTCGCTGCGCATGATTTAATTAAATTTTGGATTCTAAGTTTTTCGACCAATTTTCCATGTGTTAAACCTTACGTTTTTTGATCGTTACATCCTTCTTGTATTGAAAACGAGTGGATAAAATTACTTGGCGTGGATGGAGAATGCGCGAGTGGTCAATACGTACTTGATTACAAGAAGACGTCCGCATGCGGTGCGTAGTTTGTCAATTAAAAGCGTTTGAATGTCGAAAAAAGTGTCATTTATGAAACGTTTTCGGTGGTGAAAAATGTCGGATACTCTAATTTTTAGAAATGAACATGAAAAGGGAGCGTGATAGGCTTTGATGGAGCTTTCTGGATGCACGGGTTTCGCTGCGCATGATTTAATTAAATTTTGGATTCTAAGTTTTTCGACCTATTATCCAAGTGTTAAACCTTACGTTTTTTGATCGTTACCTCCTTCTTGTATTTAAAACGAGTGGATAAAATTCCTTGGCGTGGATGGAGAATGCGCGAGTGGTCAATACGTACTTGATTTCGAGAAGACGTCCGCATGCGGTGCGTAGTTTGTCAATTAAAAGCGTTTGAATGTCGAGAAAAGTGTCATTTATAAAACGTTTTCGGTGGCGAAAAATGTCGGATACTCGAGTTTTAGAAATGAACATGAAAAGGGAGCGTGACAGGTTTTGATAGAGCTTTCTCGATGCACGGGTGTCGCTGCGCATGATTTAATTAAATTTTGGATTCTAAGTTTTTCGACCAATTATCCAAGTGTTAAACCTCACGTTTTTTGATCGTTACCTCCTTCTTGTATTAAAAACGAGTATATAAAATTACTTGGCATGGATGGAGAATGCGCGAGTGGTCAATACGTACTTGATTACGAGAAGACGTCCGCATGCGGTGCGTAGTTTGTCAATTAAAAGCGTTTGAATGTCGAAAAAAGTGTCATTTATAAAACGTTTTCGGTGGTGAAAAATGTCGGATACTCGAATTTTTAGAAATGAACATGAAAAGGAAGCGTGATAGGCTTTGATGGCGCTTTCTCGATGCACGGGTTTCGCTGCACATGATTTAATTAAATTTTGGATTCTAAGTTTTTCGACCAATTTTCCAAGTGTTAAACCTTACGTTTTTTGATCGTTACCTCCTACTTGTATTGAAAACGAGTGGATAAAATTACTGGGCGTGGATGGAGAATGCGCGAGTGGTCAATACGTACTTGATTACGAGAAGACGTCCGCATGCGGTGCGTAGTTTGTCAATTAAAAGCGTTTGAATGTCGAAAAAAGTGTCATTTATAAAACGTTTTCGAAGGCGAAAAATGTCGGATACTCGAATTTTTAGAAATGAACATGAAAAGGGAGCGTGATAGGCTTTGATGGAACTTTCTCGATGCACAGGTGTCGCTGCGCACATTTAATTAAATTTTGGATTCTAAGTTTTTCGACCAATTTTCCTAGTGTTAAACCTTACGTTTTTTGATCGTTACATCCTTCTTGTATTGAAAACAAGTGGATAAAATTACTTGGCGTGGATGGAGAATGCGCGCGTGGTCAATACGTACTTGATTACGAGAAGACGTCCGCATGCGGTGCGTAGTTTGTCAATTAAAAGCGTTTGAATGTCGAGAAATGTGTCATTTATAAAACGTTTTCGGTGGTGAAAAATGTCGGATACTCGAATTTTTAGAAATGAACATGAAAAGGGAGGGTGATTGGCTTTGATGGAGCTTTCTCGATGCACGGGTGTCGCTGCGCATGATTTAATTAAATTTTGGATTCTAAGTTTTTCGACCAATTTTCCAAGTGTTAAACCTTACGTTTTTTGATCGTTACCTCCTTCTTGTATATAAAACGAGTGGATAAAATTACTGGGCGTGGATGGAGAATGCGCGAGTGGTCAATACGTACTTGATTACGAGAAGACGTCCGCATGCGGTGCGTAGTTTGTCAATTAAAAGCGTTTGAATGTCGAAAAAAGTGTCATTTATAAAACGTTTTCGAAGGCGAAAAATGTCGGATACTCGAATTTTTAGAAATGAACATGAAAAGGGAGCGTGATAGGCTTTGATGGAACTTTCTCGATGCACAGGTGTCGCTGCGCACATTTAATTAAATTTTGGATTCTAAGTTTTTCGACCAATTTTCCTAGTGTTAAACCTTACGTTTTTTGATCGTTACATCCTTCTTGTATTGAAAACGAGTGGATAAAATTACTTGGCGTGGATGGATAATGCGCGAGTGGTCAATACGTACTTGATTACAAGAAGAAGTCCGCATGCGGTGCGTAGTTTGTCAATTAAAAGCGTTTGAATGTCGAAAAAAGTGTCATTTATAAAACGTTTTCGGTGGTGAAAAATGTCGGATACTCTAATTTTTAGAAATGAACATGAAAAGGGAGCGTGATAGGCTTTGATTGAGCTTTCTGGATGCACGGGTTTCGCTGCGCATGATTTAATTAAATTTTGGATTCTAAGTTTTTCGACCTATTATCCTTACGTTTTTTGATCGTTACCTCCTTCTTGTATTGAAAACGAGTGGATAAAATTACTTGTCGTGGATGGAGAATGCGCGAGTGGTCAATACGTACTTGATTACGAGAAGACGTCCGCATGCGGTGCGTAGTTTGTCAATTAAAAGCGTTTGAATGTCGAAAAAAGTGTCATTTATAAAACGTTTTCGAAGGCGAAAAATGTCGGATACTCGAATTTTTAGAAATGAACATGAAAAGGGAGCGTGATAGGCTTTGATGGAACTTTCTCGATGCACAGGTGTCGCTGCGCACATTTAATTAAATTTTGGATTCTAAGTTTTTCGACCAATTTTCCTAGTGTTAAACCTTACGTTTTTTGATCGTTACATCCTTCTTGTATTGAAAACGAGTGGATAAAATTACTTGGCGTGGATGGATAATGCGCGAGTGGTCAATACGTACTTGATTACAAGAAGAAGTCCGCATGCGGTGCGTAGTTTGTCAATTAAAAGCGTTTGAATGTCGAAAAAAGTGTCATTTATAAAACGTTTTCGGTGGTGAAAAATGTCGGATACTCTAATTTTTAGAAATGAACATGAAAAGGGAGCGTGATAGGCTTTGATTGAGCTTTCTGGATGCACGGGTTTCGCTGCGCATGATTTAATTAAATTTTGGATTCTAAGTTTTTCGACCTATTATCCTTACGTTTTTTGATCGTTACCTCCTTCTTGTATTGAAAACGAGTGGATAAAATTACTTGGCGTGGATGGAGAATGCGCGAGTGGTCAATACGTACTTGATTACGAGAAGACGTCCGCATGCGGTGCGTAGTTTGTCAATTAAAAGCGTTTGAATGTCGAAAAAAGTGTCATTTATAAAACGTTTTCGAAGGCGAAAAATGTCGGATACTCGAATTTTTAGAAATGAACATGAAAAGGGAGCGTGATAGGCTTTGATGGAACTTTCTCGATGCACGGGTGTCGCTGCGCACATTTAATTAAATTTTGGATTCTAAGTTTTTCGACCAATTTTCCAAGTGTTAAACCTAACGTTTTTTGATCGTTACATCCTTCTTGTATTGAAAACGAGTGGATAAAATTACTTGGCGTGGATGGAGAATGCGCGCGTGGTCAATACGTACTTGATTACGAGAAGACGTCCGCATGCGGTGCGTAGTTTGTCAATTAAAAGCGTTTGAATGTCGAAAAAAGTGTCATTTATAAAACGTTTTCGGTGGTGAAAAATGTCGGATACTCGAATTTTTAGAAATGAACATGAAAAGGAAGCGTGATAGGCTTTGATGGCGCTTTCTCGATGCACGGGTTTCGCTGCACATGATTTAATTAAATTTTGGATTCTAAGTTTTTCGACCAATTTTCCAAGTGTTAAACCTTACGTTTTTTGATCGTTACCTCCTACTTGTATTGAAAACGAGTGGATAAAATTACTGGGCGTGGATGGAGAATGCGCGAGTGGTCAATACGTACTTGATTACGAGAAGACGTCCGCATGCGGTGCGTAGTTTGTCAATTAAAAGCGTTTGAATGTCGAAAAAAGTGTCATTTATAAAACGTTTTCGAAGGCGAAAAATGTCGGATACTCGAATTTTTAGAAATGAACATGAAAAGGGAGCGTGATAGGCTTTGATGGAACTTTCTCGATGCACAGGTGTCGCTGCGCACATTTAATTAAATTTTGGATTCTAAGTTTTTCGACCAATTTTCCTAGTGTTAAACCTTACGTTTTTTGATCGTTACATCCTTCTTGTATTGAAAACAAGTGGATAAAATTACTTGGCGTGGATGGAGAATGCGCGCGTGGTCAATACGTACTTGATTACGAGAATACGTCCGCATGCGGTGCGTAGTTTGTCAATTAAAAGCGTTTGAATGTCGAGAAATGTGTCATTTATAAAACGTTTTCGGTGGTGAAAAATGTCGGATACTCGAATTTTTAGAAATGAACATGAAAAGGGAGGGTGATTGGCTTTGATGGAGCTTTCTCGATGCACGGGTGTCGCTGCGCATGATTTAATTAAATTTTGGATTCTAAGTTTTTCGACCAATTTTCCAAGTGTTAAACCTTACGTTTTTTGATCGTTACCTCCTTCTTGTATATAAAACGAGTGGATAAAATTACTGGGCGTGGATGGAGAATGCGCGAGTGGTCAATACGTACTTGATTACGAGAAGACGTCCGCATGCGGTGCGTAGTTTGTCAATTAAAAGCGTTTGAATGTCGAAAAAAGTGTCATTTATAAAACGTTTTCGAAGGCGAAAAATGTCGGATACTCGAATTTTTAGAAATGAACATGAAAAGGGAGCGTGATAGGCTTTGATGGAACTTTCTCGATGCACAGGTGTCGCTGCGCACATTTAATTAAATTTTGGATTCTAAGTTTTTCGACCAATTTTCCTAGTGTTAAACCTTACGTTTTTTGATCGTTACATCCTTCTTGTATTGAAAACGAGTGGATAAAATTACTTGGCGTGGATGGATAATGCGCGAGTGGTCAATACGTACTTGATTACAAGAAGAAGTCCGCATGCGGTGCGTAGTTTGTCAATTAAAAGCGTTTGAATGTCGAAAAAAGTGTCATTTATAAAACGTTTTCGGTGGTGAAAAATGTCGGATACTCTAATTTTTAGAAATGAACATGAAAAGGGAGCGTGATAGGCTTTGATTGAGCTTTCTGGATGCACGGGTTTCGCTGCGCATGATTTAATTAAATTTTGGATTCTAAGTTTTTCGACCTATTATCCTTACGTTTTTTGATCGTTACCTCCTTCTTGTATTGAAAACGAGTGGATAAAATTACTTGGCGTGGATGGAGAATGCGCGAGTGGTCAATACGTACTTGATTACGAGAAGACGTCCGCATGCGGTGCGTAGTTTGTCAATTAAAAGCGTTTGAATGTCGAAAAAGTGTCATTTATAAAACGTTTTCGAAGGCGAAAAATGTCGGATACTCGAATTTTTAGAAATGAACATGAAAAGGGAGCGTGATAGGCTTTGATGGAACTTTCTCGATGCACGGGTGTCGCTGCGCACATTTAATTAAATTTTGGATTCTAAGTTTTTCGACCAATTTTCCATGTGTTAAACCTTACGTTTTTTGATCGTTACATCCCTCTTGTATTTAAAACGAGTGGATAAAATTACTTGGCGTGGATGGAGAATGCGCGAGTGGTCAATACGTACTTGATTACGAGAAGACGTCCGCATGCGGTGCGTAGTTTGTCAATTAAAAGCGTTTGAATGTCGAAAAAAGTGTCATTTATAAAACGTTTTCGGTGGTGAAAAATGTCGGATACTCTAATTTTTAGAAATGAACATGAATAGGGAGCGTGATAGGCTTTGATGGTGCTTTCTCGATGCACGGGTGTCGCTGCGCATGATTTAATTAAATTTTGGATTCTAAGTTTTTCGACCAATTATCCAAGTGTTAAACCTTACGTTTTTTGATCGTTGCCTCCTTCTTGTATTAAAAACGAGTAGATAAAATTACTTGGCGTGGAAGGAGAATTATCGAGTGGTCAAAACGTACTTGATTACGAGAAGACGTCCGCATGCGGTGCGTAGTTTGTCAATTAAAAGCGTTTAAATGTCGAAAATAGTGTCAATTATACGAGGTTTTTGGTGGCGAAATATATGCGGATACGCGAATATTCAGAAATAGGCATCAATCGGGAGCGTGATAGGCTTTTATGGAGCTTTCTCGATGCACGGGTGTCGTTGCGCATGATTTAATTAAATTTTAGATTGTGAGTTTTTCGACCATTTTTCCAAGTCCAAACCTTACGTTTTTTGATCGTTACCTCCTTCTTGTATTAAAAACGAGTGGATTAAATATCTTGGCGTGGATGGAGAATGCGCGAGTAGTCAATACGTACTTGATTTCGAGAAGACGTCCGCATGCGGTGCGTAGTTTTTCAATTAAAAGCGTTTGAATGTCGAAAAAAGTGTCATTTATAAAACGTTTTCGGTGGTGAAAAATGTCGGATACTCGAATTTTTAGAAATGAACATGAAAAAGGAGCGTGATAGGCTTTGATGGAGCTTTCTCGATGCACGGGTGTCGTTGCGCATGATTTAATTAAATTTTGGATTCTAAGTTTTTCGACCAATTTTCCAAGTGTTAAACCTTACGTTTTTTGATCGTTACCCCATTCCTGTAGTGGAAACGAGTGGATGGAATTACTTCGCGTGGAAGGAAAATACGCGAGTGGTCAATACGTACTTGATTACGAGTAGACGTCCGCGTGCGGTGCGTAGTTTGTCAATTAAAAGCGTTTGAATGTCGAAAAAAGTGTCATTTATAAAACGTTTTCGAAGGCGAAAAATGTCGGATACTCGAATTTTTAGAAATGAACATGAAAAAGGAGCGTGAAAGGCTTTGATGGAGCTTTCTCGATTAACGGGTGTCGCTTCGCATGATTTAATTAAATTTTAGATTCTGAATTTTTCGACCAATTTTCCAAGTGTTAAACCTTACGTTTTTTGATCGTTACCTCCTTCTTGTATTAAAAACGAGTGGATGAAATTGCTTGGCGTGGATGGAGAATGCGCGAGTAGTCAATACGTACTTGATTACGTGAAGACGTCCGCATGCGGTGCGTAGTTTGTCAATTAAAACCGTTTGAATGACGAAAAAAGTGTCATTTATAAAACGTTTTCGGTGGTGAAAAATGTCGGATACTCTAATTTTTAGAAATGAACATGAAAAGGGAGCGTGATAGGCTTTGATGGTGCTTTCTCGATGCACGGGTGTCGCTGCGCATGATTTAATTAAATTTTGGATTCTAAGTTTTTCGACCAATTATCCAAGTGTTAAACCTTACCTTTTTTGATCGTTACCTCCTTCTTGTATTAAAAACGAGTTAATAAAATTACTTGGCGTGGAAGGAGAATGCGCGAGTGGTCAATATGTACTTGATTACGATAAGACGTCCGCATGCGGTGCGTAGTTTGTCAATTAAAAGCGTTTGAATGTCGAAAAAAGTGTCATTTATAAAACGTTTTCGGTGGTGAAAAATGTCGTATACTCGAATTTCTAGAAATGAACATGAATAGGGAGCGTGATAGGCTTTGATGGAGCATTCTCGATGCACGGGTTTCGCTGCACATGATTAAATTAAATTTTGGATTCTAAGTTTTTCGACCAATTTTCCAAGTGTTAAACCTTACGTTTTTTGATCGTTACCTCCTTCTTGTATTGAAAACGAGTGGATTAAATTACTGGGCGTGGATGGAGAATGCGCGAGTGGTCAATACGTACTTGATTACGAGAAGACGTCCGCATGCGGTGCGTACTTTGTGAATTAAAAGCGTTTGAATGTCGAAAAAAGTCTCTTATACAAAGTTTCCGGTGGCGAAAAATGTCGGATACTCGAATTTTCAGAAATGAACATGAAAAAGGAGCGTGAAAGGCTTTGATGGAGCTTTCTCGATTAACGGGTGTCGCTGCGCATGATTTAATTAAATTTTAGATTCTGAGTTTTTCGACCATTTTTCCAAGTGTTAAACCTTACGTTTTTTGATCGTTACATCCTTCTTGTATTGAAAACGAGTGGATAAAATTACTTGGCGTGAATGGAAAATGCGCGAGTGGTCAATACGTACTTGATTACGAGAAGACGTCAGCGTGCGGTGCGTAGTTTGTGAAGTAAAAGCGTTTAAATGTCGAAAAAAGTG
Source organism: Ceriagrion tenellum (assembly GCA_963169105.1). NCBI lineage: Eukaryota > Metazoa > Arthropoda > Insecta > Odonata > Coenagrionidae > Ceriagrion > Ceriagrion tenellum. The sequence continues at coordinate 6,438,433 of OY720641.1, read as the reverse complement.
TCATTTATAGGAGGTTTTCGGTGGCGAAAAATGGCGGATTCTCGAATATTCAGAAATAAGCATGAATCGGGAGCGTGATAGGCTTTGATGGAGATTCTTGACGCACGGGTGTCGTTGCGAATGATTTAATTAAATTTTAGATTCTGAGTTTTTCGACCAATTTTCCAAGTGTTAAACCTTACGTTTTTTGATCGTTACCTCCTTCTTGTATTGAAAACGAGTGGATAAAATTACTTGGCGTGGATGAAGAATTCGCGAGTGGTCAATACGTACTTGATTACGAGAAGACGTCCGCATGCGGAGCGTAGTTTGTAAATTAAAAGCGTTTGAATGTCGAAAAAAGTGTCATTTATAAAACGTTTTCGCTGGTGAAAAATGTCGGATACTCGAATTTTTAGAAATGAACATGAAAAGGGAGCGTGATAGGCTTTGATGGCGCTTTCTCTATGCACGGGTTTCGCTGCACATGATTTAATTAAATTTAGGATTCTAAGTTTTTCGACCAATTATCCAAGTGTCAAACCTTACGTTTTTTGATCGTTACCTCCTTCTTGTATTGAAAACGAGTGGATAAAATTACTGGGCGTGGATGGAGAATGCGCGAGTGGTCAATACGTACTTGATTACGAGAAGACGTCCGCATGAGGTGCGTAGTTTGTGAATTAAAAGCGTTTGAATGTCGAAAAAAGTGTCCCTTATACAACGTTTCCGGTGGCGAAATATGTCGGATACTCCAATTTTCTGAAATGAACATGAAAATGGAGCGTGAAAGGCTTTGATGGAGCTTTCTCGATTAACGGGTGTCGCTGCGCATGATTTAATTAAATTTTAGATTCTGAGTTTTTCGACCAATTTTCCAAGTCCAAACCTCACGTTTTTTGATCGTTACCTCCTTCTTGTATTAAAAACGAGTGGATTATATATCTTGGCGTGGATGGAGAATCCGCGAGTGGTCAATACGTACTTGATTACGAGAAGACGTCCGCATGCGGTGCGTAGTTTGTCAATTAAAAGCGTTTGAATGTCGAGAAAAGTGTCATTTATAAAACGTTTTCGGTGGTGAAAAATGTCGGATACTCGAATTTTTAGAAATGAACATGAAAAGGGAGCGTGATAGGCTTTGATGGAGCTTTCTCGATGCACGGGTGTCGCTGCGCATGATTTAATTAAATTTTGGGTTCTTAGTTTTTCGACCAATTTTCCAAGTGTTAAACCTTAAGTTTTTTGATCGATACCTCCTTCCTGTATTGAAAACGAGTGGATAAAATTACTTGGCGTGGATGGAGAATGCGCGAGTGGTCAATACGTACTTGATTACGAGAAGACGTCCGCATGCGGTGCGTAGTTTGTCAGTTAAAAGCGTTTGAATGTCGAAAAAAGTGTCATTTATAAAACGTTTTCGGTGGTGAAAAATGTCGGATACTCTAATTTTTAGAAATGAACATGAAAAGGGAGCGTGATAGGCTTTGATGGAGCTTTCTTGATGCACGGGTTTCGCTGCGCATGATTTAATTAAATTTTGGATTCTAAGTTTTTCGACCTATTATCCAAGTGTTAAACCTTACGTTTTTTGATCGTTACCTCCTTCTTGTATTGAAAACGAGTGGATAAAATTACTTGGCGTGGATGGAGAATGCGAGAGTGGTCAATACGTACTTGATTTCGAGAAGACGTCCGCATGCGGTGCGTAGTTTTTCAATTAAAAGCGTTTGAATGTCGAAAAAAGTGTCATTTATAAAACGTATTCGGTGGCGAAAAATGTCGGATACTCGAATTTTTAGAAATGAACATGAAAAGGAGCGTGATAGGCTTTGATGGAGCTTTCTTGATGCACGGGTGTCGCTGCGCATGATTTAATTAAATTTTAGATTCTGAGTTTTTCGACCAATTTTCCAAGTCTAAAACCTTACGTTTTTTGATCGTTACCTCCTTCCTGTAGTGGAAACGAGTGGATGGAATTACCTCGCGTGGAAGGAAAATGCGCGAATAGTCAATACGTACTTGATTACGAGAAGACGTCCGCGTGCGGTGCGTAGTTTGTGAATTAAAAGCGTTTGAATGTCGAAAAAAGTGTCTCTTATACAACCTTTTCCGGTGGCGAAAAATGTCGGATACTCGAATTTTCAGAAATGAACATGAAAAAGGAGCGTGAAAGGCTTTGATGGAGCTTTCTCGATGCACGGGTGTCGTTGCGCATGATTTAATTAAATTTTAGATTCTGAGTTTTTCGACCATTTTTCCAAGTGTTTAACCTTACGTTTTTTGATCGTTACCCCCTTCTTGTATTGAAAACGAGTGGATAAAATTTCCTGGAGTGGACGGAGAATGCGCGAGTGGTCAATACGTACTTGATTACGAGAAGACGTCCGCGTGCGGTGCGTAGTTTGTGAAGTAAAAGCGTTTAAATGTCGAAAAAAGTGTCATTTATAGGAGGTTTTCGGTGGCGAAAAATGGCGGATTCTCGAATATTCAGAAATAAGCATGAATCGGGAGCGTAATAGGCTTTGAATGAGCATTCTTGATGCACGGGTGTCGCTGCACATGATTTAATTAAATTTTGGATTCTAAGTTTTTCGACCAATTTTCCAAGTGTTAAACCTCACGTTTTTTGATCGTTACCTCCTTCTTGTATTGAAAACGAGTGGATGAAATTACTTGGCGTGGATGGAGAATGCGCGAGTAGTCAATACGTACTTGATTACGTGAAGACGTCCGCATGCGATGCGTAGTTTGTCAATTAAAAGCGTTTGAATGTCGAAAAAAGTGTCATTTATAAAACGTTTTCGGTGGTGAAAAATGTCGGATACTCGAATTTTTAGAAATGAACATGATAAGGAAGCGTGATAGGCTTTGATGGCGCTTTCTCGATGCACGGGTTTCGCTGCACATTATTTAATTAAATTTTGGATTCTAAGTTTTTCGACCATTTTTCCAAGTCCAAACCTTACGTTTTTTGATCGTTACCTCCTTCTTGTATTAAAAACGAGTGGATTATATATCTTGGCGTGGATGGAGAATGCGCGAGTAGTCAATACGTACTTGATTTCGAGAAGACGTCCGCATGCGGTGCGTAGTTTTTCAATTAAAAGCGTTTGAATGTCGAAAAAAGTGTCATTTATAAAACGTTTTCGGTGGTGAAAAATGTCGGATACTCGAATTTTTAGAAATGAACATGAAAAAGGAGCGTGATAGGCTTTGATGGAGCTTTCTCGATGCACGGGTGTCGTTGCGCATGATTTAATTAAATTTTAGATTCTGAGTTTTTCGACCATTTTTCCAAGTGTTAAACCTTACGTTTTTTGATCGTTACCCCCTTCTTGTATTGAAAACGAGTGGATAAAATTACCTGGAGTGGATGGAGAATGCGCGAGTGGTCAATACGTACTAGATTACGAGAAGTCGTCCGCGTGCGGTGCGTAGTTTGTGAAGTAAAAGCGTTTAAATGTCGAAAAAAGTGTCATTTATAGGAGGTTTTCGGTGGCGAAAAATGGCGGATTCTCGAATATTCAGAAATAAGCATGAATCGGGAGCGTAATAGGCTTTGATGGAGCATTCTTGATGCACGGGTGTCGCTGCGCATGATTTAATTAAATTTTGGATTCTAAGTTTTTCGACCAATTTTCCAAGTGTTAAACCTCACGTTTTTTGATCGTTACCTCCTTCTTGTATTGAAAACGAGTGGATGAGATTACTTGGCGTGGATGAAGAATGCGCGAGTGGTCAATACGTACTTGATTACGAGAAGACGTCCGCATGCGGTGCGTAGTTTGTCAATTAAAAGCGTTTGAATGTCGAGAAAAGTGTCATTTATAAAACGTTTTCGGTGGCGAAAAATGTCGGATACTCGAATTTTTAGAAATGAACATGAAAAGGGAGCGTGATAGGCTTTGATGGAGCTTTCTGGATGCACGGGTTTCGCTGCGCATGATTTAATTAAATTTTGGATTCTAAGTTTTTCGACCTATTATCCAAGTGTTAAACCTTACGTTTTTTGATCGTTACCTCCTTCTTGTATTTAAAACGAGTGGATAAAATTACTTGGCGTGGATGGAGAATGCGCGAGTGGTCAATACGTACTTGATTACGAGAAGACGTCCGCATGCGGTGCGTAGTTTGTCAATTAAAAGCGTTTGAATGTCGAGAAAAGTGTCATTTATAAAACGTTTTCGGTGGCGAAAAATGTCGGATACTCGAATTTTTAGAAATGAACATGAAAAGGGAGCGTGACAGGTTTTGATAGAGCTTTCTCGATGCACGGGTGTCGCTGCGCATGATTTAATTAAATTTTGGATTCTAAGTTTTTCGACCAATTATCCAAGTGTTAAACCTTACGTTTTTTGATCGTTACCTCCTTCTTGTATTAAAAACGAGTATATAAAATTACTTGGCATGGATGGAGAATGCGCGAGTGGTCAATACGTACTTGATTACGAGAAGACGTCCGCATGCGGTGCGTAGTTTGTCAATTAAAAGCGTTTGAATGTCGAAAAAAGTGTCATTTATAAAACGTTTTCGGTGGTGAAAAATGTCGGATACTCGAATTTTTAGAAATGAACATGAAAAGGAAGCGTGATAGGCTTTGATGGCGCTTTCTCGATGCACGGGTTTCGCTGCACATGATTTAATTAAATTTTGGATTCTAAGTTTTTCCACCAATTTTCCAAGTGTTAAACCTTACGTTTTTTGATCGTTACCTCCTACTTGTATTGAAAACGAGTGGATAAAATTACTGGGCGTGGATGGAGAATGCGCGAGTGGTCAATACGTACTTGATTACGAGAAGACGTCCGCATGCGGTGCGTAGTTTGTCAATTAAAAGCGTTTGAATGTCGAAAAAAGTGTCATTTATAAAACGTTTTCGAAGGCGAAAAATGTCGGATACTCGAATTTTTAGAAATGAACATGAAAAGGGAGCGTGATAGGCTTTGATGGAACTTTCTCGATGCACAGGTGTCGCTGCGCACATTTAATTAAATTTTGGATTCTAAGTTTTTCGACCAATTTTCCTAGTGTTAAACCTTACGTTTTTTGATCGTTACATCCTTCTTGTATTGAAAACAAGTGGATAAAATTACTTGGCGTGGATGGAGAATGCGCGCGTGGTCAATACGTACTTGATTACGAGAAGACGTCCGCATGCGGTGCGTAGTTTGTCAATTAAAAGCGTTTGAATGTCGAGAAATGTGTCATTTATAAAACGTTTTCGGTGGTGAAAAATGTCGGATACTCGAATTTTTAGAAATGAACATGAAAAGGGAGGGTGATTGGCTTTGATGGAGCTTTCTCGATGCACGGGTGTCGCTGCGCATGATTTAATTAAATTTTGGATTCTAAGTTTTTCGACCAATTTTCCAAGTGTTAAACCTTACGTTTTTTGATCGTTACCTCCTTCTTGTATTGAAAACGAGTGGATAAAATTACTGGGCGTGGATGGAGAATGCGCGAGTGGTCAATACGTACTTGATTACGAGAAGACGTCCGCATGCGGTGCGTAGTTTGTCAATTAAAAGCGTTTGAATGTCGAAAAAAGTGTCATTTATAAAACATTTTCGAAGGCGAAAAATGTCGGATACTCGAATTTTTAGAAATGAACATGAAAAGGGAGCGTGATAGGCTTTGATGGAACTTTCTCGATGCACAGGTGTCGCTGCGCACATTTAATTAAATTTTGGATTCTAAGTTTTTCGACCAATTTTCCTAGTGTTAAACCTTACGTTTTTTGATCGTTACATCCTTCTTGTATTGAAAACGAGTGGATAAAATTACTTGGCGTGGATGGAGAATGCGCGAGTGGTCAATACGTACTTGATTACAAGAAGAAGTCCGCATGCGGTGCGTAGTTTGTCAATTAAAAGCGTTTGAATGTCGAAAAAAGTGTCATTTATAAAACGTTTTCGGTGGTGAAAAATGTCGGATACTCTAATTTTTAGAAATGAACATGAAAAGGGAGCGTGATAGGCTTTGATTGAGCTTTCTGGATGCACGGGTTTCGCTGCGCATGATTTAATTAAATTTTGGATTCTAAGTTTTTCGACCTATTATCCTTACGTTTTTTGATCGTTACCTCCTTCTTGTATTGAAAACGAGTGGATAAAATTACTTGGCGTGGATGGAGAATGCGCGAGTGGTCAATACGTACTTGATTACGAGAAGACGTCCGCATGCGGTGCGTAGTTTGTCAATTAAAAGCGTTTGAATGTCGAAAAAAGTGTCATTTATAAAACGTTTTCGAAGGCGAAAAATGTCGGATACTCGAATTTTTAGAAATGAACATGAAAAGGGAGCGTGATAGGCTTTGATGGAACTTTCTCGATGCACGGGTGTCGCTGCGCACATTTAATTAAATTTTGGATTCTAAGTTTTTCGACCAATTTTCCAAGTGTTAAACCTTACGTTTTTTGATCGTTACATCCTTCTTGTATTGAAAACGAGTGGATAAAATTACTTGGCGTGGATGGAGAATGCGCGCGTGGTCAATACGTACTTGATTACGAGAAGACGTCCGCATGCGGTGCGTAGTTTGTCAATTAAAAGCGTTTGAATGTCGAAAAAAGTGTCATTTATAAAACGTTTTCGGTGGTGAAAAATGTCGGATACTCGAATTTTTAGAAATGAACATGAAAAGGGAGGGTGATTGGCTTTGATGGAGCTTTCTCGATGCACGGGTGTCGCTGCGCATGATTTAATTAAATTTTGGATTCTAAGTTTTTCGACCAATTTTCCATGTGTTAAACCTTACGTTTTTTGATCGTTACATCCCTCTTGTATTTAAAACGAGTGGATAAAATTACTTGGCGTGGATGGAGAATGCGCGAGTGGTCAATACGTACTTGATTACGAGAAGACGTCCGCATGCGGTGCGTAGTTTGTCAATTAAAAGCGTTTGAATGTCGAAAAAATGTCATTTATACAACGTTTTCGGTGGCGAAAAATGTCGGATACTCGAATTTTTAGAAATGAACATGAAAAGGGAGCGTATAGGCTTTGATGGAGCTTTCTCGATGCACGGGTGTCGCTGCGCATGATTTAATTAAATTTTGGATTCTAATTTTTTCGCCCAATTTTCCAAGTCTAAAACCTTACGTTTTTTGATCGTTACCCCCTTCCTGTAGTGAAAACGAGTGGATGGAATTACTTCGCGTGGAAGGAAAATGCGCGAGTGGTCAATACGTACTTGATTACGAGTAGACGTCCGCGTGCGGTGCGTAGTTTGTGAATTAAAAGCGTTTAAATGTCGAAAAAAGTGTCATTTATAGGAGGTTTTCGGTGGCGAAAAATGGCGGATTCTCGAATATTCAGAAATAAGCATGAATCGGGAGCGAAATAGGCTTTGATGGAGCATTCTTGATGCACGGGTGTCGCTGCGCATGATTTAATTAAATTTTGGATTCTAAGTTTTTCGACCAATTATCCAAGTGTTAAACCTTACGTTTTTTGATCGTTACCTCCTTCTTGTATTAAAAACGAGTATATAAAAATACTTGGCGTGGATGGAGAATGCGCGAGTGGTCAATACGTACTTGATTACGAGAAGACGTCCGCATGCGGTGCGTAGTTTGTCAATTAAAAGCGTTTGAATGTCGAAAAAAGTGTCATTTATAAAACGTTTTCGCTGGTGAAAAATGTCGGATACTCGAATTTTTAGAAATGAACATGAAAAGGGAGCGTGATAGGCTTTGATGGCGCTTTCTCTATGCACGGGTTTCGCTGCACATGATTTAATTAAATTTTGGATTCTAAGTTTTTCGACCAATTATCCAAGTGTTAAACCTTACGTTTTTTGATCGTTACCTCCTTCTTGTATTGAAAACGAGTGGATAAAATTACTGGGCGTGGATGGAGAATGCGCGAGTGGTCAATACGTACTTGATTACGAGAAGACGTCCGCATGAGGTGCGTAGTTTGTGAATTAAAAGCGTTTGAATGTCGAAAAAAGTGTCCCTTATACAACGTTTCCGGTGGCGAAATATGTCGGATACTCCAATTTTCTGAAATGAACATGAAAATGGAGCGTGAAAGGCTTTGATGGAGCTTTCTCGATTAACGGGTGTCGCTGCGCATGATTTAATTAAATTTTAGATTCTGAGTTTTTCGACCAATTTTCCAAGTCCAAACCTCACGTTTTTTGATCGTTACCTCCTTCTTGTATTAAAAACGAGTGGATTATATATCTTGGCGTGGATGGAGAATCCGCGAGTGGTCAATACGTACTTGATTACGAGAAGACGTCCGCATGCGGTGCGTAGTTTGTCAATTAAAAGCGTTTGAATGTCGAGAAAAGTGTCATTTATAAAACGTTTTCGGTGGTGAAAAATGTCGGATACTCGAATTTTTAGAAATGAACATGAAAAGGGAGCGTGATAGGCTTTGATGGAGCTTTCTCGATGCACGGGTGTCGCTGCGCATGATTTAATTAAATTTTGGGTTCTTAGTTTTTCGACCAATTTTCCAAGTGTTAAACCTTACGTTTTTTGATCGATACCTCCTTCCTGTATTGAAAACGAGTGGATAAAATTACTTGGCGTGGATGGAGAATGCGCGAGTGGTCAATACGTACTTGATTACGAGAAGACATCCGCATGCGGTGCGTAGTTTGTCAGTTAAAAGCGTTTGAATGTCGAAAAAAGTGTCATTTATAAAACGTTTTCGGTGGTGAAAAATGTCGGATACTCTAATTTTTAGAAATGAACATGAAAAGGGAGCGTGATAGGCTTTGATGGAGCTTTCTGGATGCACGGGTTTCGCTGCGCATGATTTAATTAAATTTTGGATTCTAAGTTTTTCGACCTATTATCCAAGTGTTAAACCTTACGTTTTTTGATCGTTACCTCCTTCTTGTATTGAAAACGAGTGGATAAAATTACTTGGCGTGGATGGAGAATGCGAGAGTGGTCAATACGTACTTGATTTCGAGAAGACGTCCGCATGCGGTGCGTAGTTTTTCAATTAAAAGCGTTTGAATGTCGAAAAAAGTGTCATTTATAAAACGTATTCGGTGGCGAAAAATGTCGGATACTCGAATTTTTAGAAATGAACATGAAAAGGAGCGTGATAGGCTTTGATGGAGCTTTCTTGATGCACGGGTGTCGCTGCGCATGATTTAATTAAATTTTAGATTCTGAGTTTTTCGACCAATTTTCCAAGTCTAAAACCTTACGTTTTTTGATCGTTACCTCCTTCCTGTAGTGGAAACGAGTGGATGGAATTACCTCGCGTGGAAGGAAAATGCGCGAATAGTCAATACGTACTTGATTACGAGAAGACGTCCGCGTGCGGTGCGTAGTTTGTGAATTAAAAGCGTTTGAATGTCGAAAAAAGTGTCTCTTATACAACCTTTTCCGGTGGCGAAAAATGTCGGATACTCGAATTTTCAGAAATGAACATGAAAAAGGAGCGTGAAAGGCTTTGATGGAGCTTTCTCGATGCACGGGTGTCGTTGCGCATGATTTAATTAAATTTTAGATTCTGAGTTTTTCGACCATTTTTCCAAGTGTTAAACCTTACGTTTTTTGATCGTTACCCCCTTCTTGTATTGAAAACGAGTGGATAAAATTTCCTGGAGTGGACGGAGAATGCGCGAGTGGTCAATACGTACTTGATTACGAGAAGACGTCCGCGTGCGGTGCGTAGTTTGTGAAGTAAAAGCGTTTAAATGTCGAAAAAAGTGTCATTTATAGGAGGTTTTCGGTGGCGAAAAATGGCGGATTCTCGAATATTCAGAAATAAGCATGAATCGGGAGCGTAATAGGCTTTGAATGAGCATTCTTGATGCACGGGTGTCGCTGCACATGATTTAATTAAATTTTGGATTCTAAGTTTTTCGACCAATTTTCCAAGTGTTAAACCTCACGTTTTTTGATCGTTACCTCCTTCTTGTATTGAAAACGAGTGGATGAAATTACTTGGCGTGGATGGAGAATGCGCGAGTAGTCAATACGTACTTGATTACGTGAAGACGTCCGCATGCGATGCGTAGTTTGTCAATTAAAAGCGTTTGAATGTCGAAAAAAGTGTCATTTATAAAACGTTTTCGGTGGTGAAAAATGTCGGATACTCGAATTTTTAGAAATGAACATGAAAAGGAAGCGTGATAGGCTTTGATGGCGCTTTCTCGATGCACGGGTTTCGCTGCACATTATTTAATTAAATTTTGGATTCTAAGTTTTTCGACCAATTTTCCAAGTCCAAACCTTACGTTTTTTGATCGTTACCTCCTTCTTGTATTAAAAACGAGTGGATTATATATCTTGGCGTGGATGGAGAATGCGCGAGTAGTCAATACGTACTTGATTTCGAGAAGACGTCCGCATGCGGTGCGTAGTTTTTCAATTAAAAGCGTTTGAATGTCGAAAAAAGTGTCATTTATAAAACGTTTTCGGTGGTGAAAAATGTCGGATACTCGAATTTTTAGAAATGAACATGAAAAAGGAGCGTGATAGGCTTTGATGGAGCTTTCTCGATGCACGGGTGTCGTTGCGCATGATTTAATTAAATTTTAGATTCTGAGTTTTTCGACCATTTTTCCAAGTGTTAAACCTTACGTTTTTTGATCGTTACCCCCTTCTTGTATTGAAAACGAGTGGATAAAATTACCTGGAGTGGATGGAGAATGCGCGAGTGGTCAATACGTACTAGATTACGAGAAGTCGTCCGCGTGCGGTGCGTAGTTTGTGAAGTAAAAGCGTTTAAATGTCGAAAAAAGTGTCATTTATAGGAGGTTTTCGGTGGCGAAAAATGGCGGATTCTCGAATATTCAGAAATAAGCATGAATCGGGAGCGTAATAGGCTTTGATGGAGCATTCTTGATGCACGGGTGTCGCTGCGCATGATTTAATTAAATTTTGGATTCTAAGTTTTTCGACCAATTTTCCAAGTGTTAAACCTCACGTTTTTTGATCGTTACCTCCTTCTTGTATTGAAAACGAGTGGATGAAATTACTTGGCGTGGATGAAGAATGCGCGAGTGGTCAATACGTACTTGATTACGAGAAGACGTCCGCATGCGGTGCGTAGTTTGTCAATTAAAAGCGTTTGAATGTCGAGAAAAGTGTCATTTATAAAACGTTTTCGGTGGCGAAAAATGTCGGATACTCGAATTTTTAGAAATGAACATGAAAAGGGAGCGTGATAGGCTTTGATGGAGCTTTCTGGATGCACGGGTTTCGCTGCGCATGATTTAATTAAATTTTGGATTCTAAGTTTTTCGACCTATTATCCAAGTGTTAAACCTTACGTTTTTTGATCGTTACCTCCTTCTTGTATTTAAAACGAGTGGATAAAATTACTTGGCGTGGATGGAGAATGCGCGAGTGGTCAATACGTACTTGATTACGAGAAGACGTCCGCATGCGGTGCGTAGTTTGTCAATTAAAAGCGTTTGAATGTCGAGAAAAGTGTCATTTATAAAACGTTTTCGGTGGCGAAAAATGTCGGATACTCGAATTTTTAGAAATGAACATGAAAAGGGAGCGTGACAGGTTTTGATAGAGCTTTCTCGATGCACGGGTGTCGCTGCGCATGATTTAATTAAATTTTGGATTCTAAGTTTTTCGACCAATTATCCAAGTGTTAAACCTTACGTTTTTTGATCGTTACCTCCTTCTTGTATTAAAAACGAGTATATAAAATTACTTGGCATGGATGGAGAATGCGCGAGTGGTCAATACGTACTTGATTACGAGAAGACGTCCGCATGCGGTGCGTAGTTTGTCAATTAAAAGCGTTTGAATGTCGAAAAAAGTGTCATTTATAAAACGTTTTCGGTGGTGAAAAATGTCGGATACTCGAATTTTTAGAAATGAACATGAAAAGGAAGCGTGATAGGCTTTGATGGCGCTTTCTCGATGCACGGGTTTCGCTGCACATGATTTAATTAAATTTTGGATTCTAAGTTTTTCGACCAATTTTCCAAGTGTTAAACCTTACGTTTTTTGATCGTTACCTCCTACTTGTATTGAAAACGAGTGGATAAAATTACTGGGCGTGGATGGAGAATGCGCGAGTGGTCAATACGTACTTGATTACGAGAAGACGTCCGCATGCGGTGCGTAGTTTGTCAATTAAAAGCGTTTGAATGTCGAAAAAAGTGTCATTTATAAAACGTTTTCGAAGGCGAAAAATGTCGGATACTCGAATTTTTAGAAATGAACATGAAAAGGGAGCGTGATAGGCTTTGATGGAACTTTCTCGATGCACAGGTGTCGCTGCGCACATTTAATTAAATTTTGGATTCTAAGTTTTTCGACCAATTTTCCTAGTGTTAAACCTTACGTTTTTTGATCGTTACATCCTTCTTGTATTGAAAACAAGTGGATAAAATTACTTGGCGTGGATGGAGAATGCGCGCGTGGTCAATACGTACTTGATTACGAGAAGACGTCCGCATGCGGTGCGTAGTTTGTCAATTAAAAGCGTTTGAATGTCGAGAAATGTGTCATTTATAAAACGTTTTCGGTGGTGAAAAATGTCGGATACTCGAATTTTTAGAAATGAACATGAAAAGGGAGGGTGATTGGCTTTGATGGAGCTTTCTCGATGCACGGGTGTCGCTGCGCATGATTTAATTAAATTTTGGATTCTAAGTTTTTCGACCAATTTTCCAAGTGTTAAACCTTACGTTTTTTGATCGTTACCTCCTTCTTGTATATAAAACGAGTGGATAAAATTACTGGGCGTGGATGGAGAATGCGCGAGTGGTCAATACGTACTTGATTACGAGAAGACGTCCGCATGCGGTGCGTAGTTTGTCAATTAAAAGCGTTTGAATGTCGAAAAAAGTGTCATTTATAAAACATTTTCGAAGGCGAAAAATGTCGGATACTCGAATTTTTAGAAATGAACATCAAAAGGGAGCGTGATAGGCTTTGATTGAGCTTTCTGGATGCACGGGTTTCGCTGCGCATGATTTAATTAAATTTTGGATTCTAAGTTTTTCGACCTATTATCCTTACGTTTTTTGATCGTTACCTCCTTCTTGTATTGAAAACGAGTGGATAAAATTACTTGGCGTGGATGGAGAATGCGCGAGTGGTCAATACGTACTTGATTACGAGAAGACGTCCGCATGCGGTGCGTAGTTTGTCAATTAAAAGCGTTTGAATGTCGAAAAAAGTGTCATTTATAAAACGTTTTCGAAGGCGAAAAATGTCGGATACTCGAATTTTTAGAAATGAACATGAAAAGGAAGCGTGATAGGCTTTGATGGCGCTTTCTCGATGCACGGGTTTCGCTGCACATGATTTAATTAAATTTTGGATTCTAAGTTTTTCGACCAATTTTCCAAGTGTTAAACCTTACGTTTTTTGATCGTTACCTCCTTCTTGTATTGAAAACGAGTGGATAAAATTACTGGGCGTGGATGGAGAATGCGCGAGTGGTCAATACGTACTTGATTACGAGAAGACGTCCGCATGCGGTGCGTAGTTTGTGAAGTAAAAGCGTTTGAATGTCGAAAAAAGTGTCTCTTATACAACGTTTCCGGTGGCGAAAATCGTCGGATACTCGAATTTTCAGAAATGAACATGAAAAAGGAGCGTGAAAGGCTTTGATGGAGCTTTCTCGATTAACGGGTGTCGCTTCGCATGATTTAATTAAATTTTAGATTCTGAATTTTTCGACCAATTTTCCAAGTGTTAAACCTTACGTTTTTTGATCGTTACCTCCTTCTTGTATTGAAAACGAGTGGATAAAATTACTTGGCGTGGATGGAGAATGCGCGAGTGGTCAATACGTACTTGATTTCGAGTAGACGTCCGCGTGCGGTGCGTAGTTTGTCAATTAAAAGCGTTTAAATGTCGAAAAAAGTGTCAATTATACGAGGTTTTCGGTGGCGAAATATATGCGGATACTCGAATATTCAGAAATAGGCATCAATCGGGAGCGTGATAGGCTTTTATGGAGCTTTCTCGATGCACGGGTGTCGTTGCGCATGATTTAATTAAATTTTAGATTGTGAGTTTTTCGACCATTTTTCCAAGTCCAAACCTTACGTTTTTTGATCGTTACCTCCTTCTTGTATTGAAAACGAGTGGATTAAATTACTGGGCGTGGATGGAGAATGCGCGAGTGGTCAATACGTACTTTATTACGAGAAGACGTCCGCATGCGGTGCGTAGTTTGTCAATTAAAAGAGTTTGAATGTCGAGAAAAGTGTCATTTATAAAACGTTTTCGGTGGTGAAAAATGTCGGATACTCGAATTTTTAGAAATGAACATGAAAAGGGAGGGTGATTGGCTTTGATGGAGCTTTCTCGATGCACGGGTGTCGCTGCGCATGATTTACTTAAATTTTGGATTCTAAGTTTTTCGACCTATTATCCAAGTGTTAAACCTTACGTTTTTTGATCGATACCTCCTTCTTGTATTGAAAACGAGTGGATAAAATTACTTGGCGTGGATGGAGAATGCGCGAGTGGTCAATACGTACTTGATTACGAGAAGACGTCCGCATGCGGTGCGTAGTTTGTCAATTAAAAGCGTTTGAATGTCGAAAAAAGTGTCATTTATAAAACGTTTTCGGTGGTGAAAAATGTCGGATACTCTAATTTTTAGAAATGAACATGAAAAGGGAGCGTGATAGGCTTTGATGGAGCTTTCTGGATGCACGGGTTTCGCTGCGCATGATTTAATTAAATTTTGGATTCTAAGTTTTTCGACCTATTATCCAAGTGTTAAACCTTACGTTTTTTGATCGTTACCTCCTTCTTGTATTGAAAACGAGTGGATAAAATTACTTGGCGTGGATGGAGAATGCGCGAGTGGTCAATACGTACTTGATTACGAGAAGACGTCCGCATGCGGTGCGTAGTTTGTCAATTAAAAGCGTTTGAATGTCGAAAAAAGTGTCATTTATAAAACGTTTTCGGTGGTGAAAAATGTCGGATACTCGAATTTTTAGAAATGAACATGAAAAGGGAGCGTGACAGGATTTGATAGAGCTTTCTCGATGCACGGGTGTCGCTGCGCATGATTTAATTAAATTTTGGATTCTAAGTTTTTCGACCAATTTTCCATGTGTTAAGCCTTACGTTTTTTGATCGTTACATCCTTCTTGTATTGAAAACGAGTGGAAAAAATTACTTGGCGTGGATGGAGAATGCGCGAGTGGTCAATACGTACTTGATTACGAGAAGACGTCCGCATGCGGTGCGTAGTTTGTCAATTAAAAGCGTTTGAATGTCGAAAAAAGTGTCATTTATAAAACGTTTTCGGTGGTGAAAAATGTCGGATACTCTAATTTTTAGAAATGAACATGAAAAGGGAGCGTGATAGGCTTTGATGGTGCTTTCTCGATGCACGGGTGTCGCTGCGCATGATTTAATTAAATTTTGGATTCTAAGTTTTTCGACCAATTATCCAAGTGTTAAACCTTACGTTTTTTGATCGTTGCCTCCTTCTTGTATTAAAAACGAGTATATAAAATTACTTGGCGTGGATGGAGAATGCGCGAGTGGTCAATACGTACTTGATTACGAGAAGACGTCCGCATGCGGTGCGTAGTTTGTCAATTAAAAGCGTTTGAATGTCGAAAAAAGTGTCATTTATAAAACGTTTTCGGTGGTGAAAAATGTCGGATACTCTAATTTTTAGAAATGAACATGAAAAGGGAGCGTGATAGGCTTTGATGGTGCTTTCTCGATGCACGGGTGTCGCTGCGCATGATTTAATTAAATTTTGGATTCTAAGTTTTTCGACCAATTATCCAAGTGTTAAACCTTACGTTTTTTGATCGTTGCCTCCTTCTTGTATTAAAAACGAATAGATAAAATTACTTGGCGTGGAAGGAGAATTATCGAGTGGTCAAAACGTACTTGATTACGAGAAGACGTCCGCATGCGGTGCGTAGTTTGTCAATTAAAAGCGTTTGAATGTCGAAAAAAGTGTCATTTATAAAACGTTTTCGGTGGTGAAAAATGTCGGATACTCGAATTTTTAGAAATGAACATGAAAAGGAAGCGTGATAGGCTTTGATGGCGCTTTCTCGATGCACGGGTTTCGCTGCACATGATTTAATTAAATTTTGGATTCTAAGTTTTTCGACCAATTTTCCAAGTCTTAAACCTTACGTTTTTTGATCGTTACCTCCTTCTTGTATTGAAAACGAGTGGATAAAATTACTTGGCGTGGATGGAGAATGCGCGCGTGGTCAATACGTACTTGATTACGAGAAGACGTCCGCATGCGGTGCGTAGTTTGTCAATTAAAAGCGTTTGAATGTCGAAAAAAGTGTCATTTATAAAACGTTTTCGGTGGTGAAAAATGTCGGATACTCGAATTTTTAGAAATGAACATGAAAAGGGAGGGTGATTGGCTTTGATGGAGCTTTCTCGATGCACGGGTGTCGCTGCGCATGATTTAATTAAATTTTGGATTCTAAGTTTTTCGACCAATTTTCCATGTGTTAAACCTTACGTTTTTTGATCGTTACCTCCTTCTTGTATTGAAAACGAGTGGATAAAATTACTTGGCGTGGATGGAGAATGCGCGAGTGGTCAATACGTACTTGATTACGAGAAGACGTCCGCATGCGGTGCGTAGTTTGTCAATTAAAAGCGTTTGAATGTCGAAAAAAGTGTCATTTATAAAACGTTTTCGAAGGCGAAAAATGTCGGATACTCGAATTTTTAGAAATGAACATGAAAAGGGAGCGTGATAGGCTTTGATGGAACTTTCTCGATGCACGGGTGTCGCTGCGCACATTTAATTAAATTTTGGATTCTAAGTTTTTCGACCAATTTTCCAAGTGTTAAACCTTACGTTTTTTGATCGTTACCTCCTTCTTGTATTAAAAACGAGTATATAAAATTACTTGGCGTGGATGGAGAATGCGCGCGTGGTCAATACGTACTTGATTACGAGAAGACGTCCGCATGCGGTGCGTAGTTTGTCAATTAAAAGCGTTTGAATGTCGAGAAAAGTGTCATTTATAAAACGTTTTCGGTGGTGAAAAATGTCGGATACTCGAATTTTTAGAAATGAACATGAAAAGGGAGCGTGACAGGTTTTGATGGAGCTTTCTCGATGCACGGGTGTCGCTGCGCATGATTTAATTAAATTTTGGATTCTAAGTTTTTCGACCAATTTTCCATGTGTTAAGCCTTACGTTTTTTGATCGTTACATCCTTCTTGTATTGAAAACGAGTGGAAAAAATTACTTGGCGTGGATGGAGAATGCGCGAGTGGTCAATACGTACTTGATTACGAGAAGACGTCCGCATGCGGTGCGTAGTTTGTCAATTAAAAGCGTTTGAATGTCGAAAAAGTGTCATTTATAAAACGTTTTCGGTGGTGAAAAATGTCGGATACTCTAATTTTTAGAAATGAACATGAAAAGGGAGCGTGATAGGCTTTTATGGAGCTTTCTGGATGCACGGGTTTCGCTGCGCATGATTTAATTAAATTTTGGATTCTAAGTTTTTCGACCTATTATCCAAGTGTTAAACCTTACGTTTTTTGATCGTTACCTCCTTCTTGTATTGAAAACGAGTGGATAAAATTACTTGGCGTGGATCTAGAATGCGCGAGTGGTCAATACGTACTTGATTACGAGAAGACGTCCGCATGCGGTGCGTAGTTTGTCAATTAAAAGCGTTTGAATGTCGAAAAAAGTGTCATTTATAAAACGTTTTCGGTGGTGAAAAATGTCGGATACTCTAATTTTTAGAAATGAACATGAAAAGGGAGCGTGATAGGCTTTGATGGTGCTTTCTCGATGTACGGGTGTCGCTGCGCATGATTTAATTAAATTTTGGATTCTAAGTTTTTCGACCAATTATCCAAGTGTTAAACCTTACGTTTTTTGATCGTTGCCTCCTTCTTGTATTAAAAACGAATAGATAAAATTACTTGGCGTTGAAGGAGAATTATCGAGTGGTCAAAACGTACTTGATTACGAGAAGACGTCCGCATGCGGTGCGTAGTTTGTCAATTAAAAGCGTTTGAATGTCGAAAAAAGTGTCATTTATAAAACGTTTTCGGTGGTGAAAAATGTCGGATACTCGAATTTTTAGAAATGAACATGAAAAGGAAGCGTGATAGGCTTTGATGGCGCTTTCTCGATGCACGGGTTTCGCTGCACATGATTTAATTAAATTTTGGATTCTAAGTTTTTCGACCAATTTTCCAAGTCTTAAACCTTACGTTTTTTGATCGTTACCTCCTTCTTGTATTGAAAACGAGTGGATAAAATTACTTGGCGTGGATGGAGAATGCGCGCGTGGTCAATACGTACTTGATTACGAGAAGACGTCCGCATGCGGTGCGTAGTTTGTCAATTAAAAGCGTTTGAATGTCGAAAAAAGTGTCATTTATAAAACGTTTTCGGTGGTGAAAAATGTCGGATACTCGAATTTTTAGAAATGAACATGAAAAGGGAGGGTGATTGGCTTTGATGGAGCTTTCTCGATGCACGGGTGTCGCTGCGCATGATTTAATTAAATTTTGGATTCTAAGTTTTTCGACCAATTTTCCATGTGTTAAACCTTACGTTTTTTGATCGTTACCTCCTTCTTGTATTGAAAACGAGTGGATAAAATTACTTGGCGTGGATGGAGAATGCGCGAGTGGTCAATACGTACTTGATTACGAGAAGACGTCCGCATGCGGTGCGTAGTTTGTCAATTAAAAGCGTTTGAATGTCGAAAAAAGTGTCATTTATAAAACGTTTTCGAAGGCGAAAAATGTCGGATACTCGAATTTTTAGAAATGAACATGAAAAGGGAGCGTGATAGGCTTTGATGGAACTTTCTCGATGCACGGGTGTCGCTGCGCACATTTAATTAAATTTTGGATTCTAAGTTTTTCGACCAATTTTCCAAGTGTTAAACCTTACGTTTTTTGATCGTTACCTCCTTCTTGTATTAAAAACGAGTATATAAAATTACTTGGCGTGGATGGAGAATGCGCGCGTGGTCAATACGTACTTGATTACGAGAAGACGTCCGCATGCGGTGCGTAGTTTGTCAATTAAAAGCGTTTGAATGTCGAGAAAAGTGTCATTTATAAAACGTTTTCGGTGGTGAAAAATGTCGGATACTCGAATTTTTAGAAATGAACATGAAAAGGGAGCGTGACAGGTTTTGATGGAGCTTTCTCGATGCACGGGTGTCGCTGCGCATGATTTAATTAAATTTTGGATTCTAAGTTTTTCGACCAAATTTCCATGTGTTAAGCCTTACGTTTTTTGATCGTTACATCCTTCTTGTATTGAAAACGAGTGGAAAAAATTACTTGGCGTGGATGGAGAATGCGCGAGTGGTCAATACGTACTTGATTACGAGAAGACGTCCGCATGCGGTGCGTAGTTTGTCAATTAAAAGCGTTTGAATGTCGAAAAAAGTGTCATTTATAAAACGTTTTCGGTGGTGAAAAATGTCGGATACTCTAATTTTTAGAAATGAACATGAAAAGGGAGCGTGATAGGCTTTTATGGAGCTTTCTGGATGCACGGGTTTCGCTGCGCATGATTTAATTAAATTTTGGATTCTAAGTTTTTCGACCTATTATCCAAGTGTTAAACCTTACGTTTTTTGATCGTTACCTCCTTCTTGTATTGAAAACGAGTGGATAAAATTACTTGGCGTGGATGGAGAATGCGCGAGTGGTCAATACGTACTTGATTACGAGAAGACGTCCGCATGCGGTGCGTAGTTTGTCAATTAAAAGCGTTTGAATGTCGAAAAAAGTGTCATTTATAAAACGTTTTCGGTGGTGAAAAATGTCGGATACTCTAATTTTTAGAAATGAACATGAAAAGGGAGCGTGATAGGCTTTGATGGTGCTTTCTCGATGCACGGGTGTCGCTGCGCATGATTTAATTAAATTTTGGATTCTAAGTTTTTCGACCAATTATCCAAGTGTTAAACCTTACGTTTTTTGATCGTTGCCTCCTTCTTGTATTAAAAACGAGTAGATAAAATTACTTGGCGTGGAAGGAGAATTATCGAGTGGTCAAAACGTACTTGACTACGAGAAGACGTCCGCATGCGGTGCGTAGTTTGTCAATTAAAAGCGTTTGAATGTCGAAAAAAGTGACATTTATAAAACGTTTTCGAAGGCGAAAAATGTCGGATACTCGAATTTTTAGAAATGAACATGAAAAGGGAGCGTAATAGGCTTTGATGGAACTTTCTCGATGCACAGTTGTCGCTGCGCACATTTAATTAAATTTTGGATTCTAAGTTTTTCGACCAATTTTCCAAGTGTTAAACCTTACGTTTTTTGATCGTTACATCCTTCTTGTATTGAAAACGAGTGGATAAAATTACTTGGCGTGGATGGAGAATGCGCGCGTGGTCAATACGTACTTTATTACGAGAAGACGTCCGCATACGGTGCGTAGTTTGTCAATTAAAAGCGTTTGAATGTCGAGAAAAGTGTCATTTATAAAACGTTTTCGGTGGTGAAAAATGTCGGATACTCGAATTTTTAGAAATGAACATGAAAAGGGAGCGTGACAGGTTTTGATGGAGCTTTCTCGATGCACGGGTGTCGCTGCGCATGATTTAATTAAATTTTGGATTCTAACTTTTTCGACCAATTTTCCATGTGTTAAGCCTTACGTTTTTTGATCGTTACATCCTTCTTGTATTGAAAACGAGTGGAAAAAATTACTTAGCGTGGATGGAGAATGCGCGAGTGGTCAATACGTACTTGATTACGAGAAGACGTCCGCATGCGGTGCGTAGTTTGTCAATTAAAAGCGTTTGAATGTCGAAAAAAGTGTCATTTATAAAACGTTTTCGGTGGTGAAAAATGTCGGATACTCTAATTTTTAGAAATGAACATGAAAAGGGAGCGTGATAGGCTTTGATGGAGCTTTCTCGATGCACGGGTGTCGCTGCGCATGATTTAATTAAATTTTGGATTCTAAGTTTTTCGACCAATTATCCAAGTGTTAAACCTTACGTTTTTTGATTGTTACCTCCTTCTTGTATTGAAAACGAGTGGATAAAATTACTTGGCGTGGATGGAGAATGCGCGAGTGGTCAATACGTACTTGATTACGAGAAGACGTCCGCATGCGGTGCGTAGTTTGTCAATTAAAAGCGTTTGAATGTCGAAAAAAGTGTCATTTATAAAACGTTTTCGAAGGCGAAAAATGTCGGATACTCGAATTTTTAGAAATGAACATGAAAAGGGAGCGTGATAGGCTTTGATGGAACTTTCTCGATGCACAGGTGTCGCTGCGCACATTTAATTAAATTTTGGATTCTAAGTTTTTCGACCAATTTTCCAAGTGTTAAACCTTACGTTTTTTGATCGTTACATCCTTCTTGTATTGAAAACGAGTGGAAAAAATTACTTGGCGTGGATGGAGAATGCGCGAGTGGTCAATACGTACTTGATTACGAGAAGACGTCCGCATGCGGTGCGTAGTTTGTCAATTAAAAGCGTTTGAATGTCGAAAAAAGTGTCATTTATAAAACGTTTTCGGTGGTGAAAAATGTCGGATACTCTAATTTTTAGAAATGAACATGAGAAGGGAGCGTGATAGGCTTTGATGGAGCTTTCTCGAGGCACGGGTGTCGCTGCGCATGATTTAATTAAATTTTGGATTCTAAGTTTTTCGACCAATTATCCAAGTGTTAAACCTTACGTTTTTTGATCGTTACCTCCTTCTTGTATTAAAAACGAGTATATAAAAATACTTGGCGTGGATGGAGAATGCGCGAGTGGTCAATACGTACTTGATTACGAGAAGACGTCCGCATGCGGTGCGTAGTTTGTCAATTAAAAGCGTTTGAATGTCGAGAAAAGTGTCATTTATAAAACGTTTTCGGTGGTGAAAAATGTCGGATACTCGAATTTTTAGAAATGAACATGAAAAGGGAGGGTGATTGGCTTTGATGGAGCTTTCTCGATGCACGGGTGTCGCTGCGCATGATTTACTTAAATTTTGGATTCTAAGTTTTTCGACCTATTATCCAAGTGTTAAACCTTACGTTTTTTTATCGATACCTCCTTCTTGTATTGAAAACGAGTGGATAAAATTACTTGGCGTGGATGGAGAATGCGCGAGTGGTCAATACGTACTTGATTACGAGAAGACGTCCGCATGCGGTGCGTAGTTTGTCAATTAAAAGCGTTTGAATGTCGAAAAAAGTGTCATTTATAAAACGTTTTCGGTGGTGAAAAATGTCGGATACTCTAATTTTTAGAAATGAACATGAAAAGGGAGCGTGATAGGCTTTGATGGAGCTTTCTGGATGCACGGGTTTCGCTGCGCATGATTTAATTAAATTTTGGATTCTAAGTTTTTCGACCAATTTTCCATGTGTTAAGCCTTACGTTTTTTGATCGTTACATCCTTCTTGTATTGAAAACGAGTGGAAAAAATTACTTAGCGTGGATGGAGAATGCGCGAGTGGTCAATACGTACTTGATTACGAGAAGACGTCCGCATGCGGTGCGTAGTTTGTCAATTAAAAGCGTTTGAATGTCGAAAAAAGTGTCATTTATAAAACGTTTTCGGTGGTGAAAAATGTCGGATACTCTAATTTTTAGAAATGAACATGAATAGGGAGCGTGATAGGCTTTGATGGAGCTTTCTCGATGCACGGGTGTCGCTGCGCATGATTTAATTAAATTTTGGATTCTAAGTTTTTCGACCAATTTTCCATGTGTTAAGCCTTACGTTTTTTTATCGTTACATCCTTCTTGTATTGAAAACGAGTGGAAAAAATTACTTGGCGTGGATGGAGAATGCGCGAGTGGTCAATACGTACTTGATTACGAGAAGACGTCCGCATGCGGTGCGTAGTTTGTCAATTAAAAGCGTTTGAATGTCGAAAAAAGTGTCATTTATAAAACGTTTTCGGTGGTGAAAAATGTCGGATACTCTAATTTTTAGAAATGAACATGAAAAGGGAGCGTGATAGGCTTTGATGGTGCTTTCTCGATGCACGGGTGTCGCTGCGCATGATTTAATTAAATTTTGGATTCTAAGTTTTTCGACCAATTATCCAAGTGTTAAACCTTACGTTTTTTGATCGTTGCCTCCTTCTTGTATTAAAAACGAGTAGATAAAATTACTTGGCGTGGAGAGAATTATCGAGTGGTCAAAACGTACTTGATTACGAGAAGACGTCCGCATGCGGTGCGTAGTTTGTCAATTAAAAGCGTTTGAATGTCGAAAAAAGTGTCATTTATAAAACGTTGTCGAAGGCGAAAAATGTCGGATACTCGAATTTTTAGAAATAAACATGAAAAGGGAGCGTGATAGGCTTTGATGGAACTTTCTCGATGCACAGGTGTCGCTGCGCACATTTAATTAAATTTTGGATTCTAAGTTTTTCGACCAATTTTCCAAGTGTTAAACCTTACGTTTTTTGATCGTTACATCCTTCTTGTATTGAAAACGAGTGGATAAAATTACTTGGCGTGGATGGAGAATGCGCGAGTGGTCAATACGTACTTGATTACGAGAAGACGTCCGCATGCGGTGCGTAGTTTGTCAATTAAAAGTGTTTGAATGTCGAAAAAAGTGTCATTTATAAAACGTTTTCGGTGGTGAAAAATGTCGGATACTCTAATTTTTAGAAATGAACATGAAAAGGGAGCGTGATAGGATTTGATGGAGCTTTCTCGATGCACGGGTGTCGCTGCGCAAGATTTAATTAAATTTTGGATTCTAAGTTTTTCGACCTATTATCCAAGTGTTAAACCTTACGTTTTTTGATCGTTACCTCCTTCTTGTATTGAAAACGAGTGGATAAAATTACTTGGCGTGGATGGAGAATGCGCGAGTGGTCAATACGTACTTGAGTACGAGAAGACGTCCGCATGCGGTGCGTAGTTTGTCAATTAAAAGCGTTTGAATGTCGAGAAAAGTGTCATTTATAAAACGTTTTCGGTGGTGAAAAATGTCGGATACTCGAATTTTTAGAAATGAACATGAAAAGGGAGGGTGATTGGCTTTGATGGAGCTTTCTCGATGCACGGGTGTCGCTGCGCATGATTTACTTAAATTTTGGATTCTAAGTTTTTCGACCTATTATCCAAGTGTTAAACCTTACGTTTTTTGATCGATACCTCCTTCTTGTATTGAAAACGAGTGGATAAAATTACTTGGCGTGGATGGAGAATGCGCGAGTGGTCAATACGTACTTGATTACGAGAAGACGTCCGCATGCGGTGCGTAGTTTGTCAATTAAAAGCGTTTGAATGTCGAAAAAAGTGTCATTTATAAAACGTTTTCGGTGGTGAAAAATGTCGGATACTCTAATTTTTAGAAATGAACATGAAAAGGGAGCGTGATAGGCTTTGATGGAGCTTTCTGGATGCACGGGTTTCGCTGCGCATGATTTAATTAAATTTTGGATTCTAAGTTTTTCGACCTATTATCCAAGTGTTAAACCTTACGTTTTTTGATCGTTACCTCTTCTTGTATTGAAAACGAGTGGATAAAATTACTTGGCGTGGATGGAGAATGCGCGAGTGGTCAATACGTACTTGATTACGAGAAGACGTCCGCATGCGGTGCGTAGTTTGTCAATTAAAAGCGTTTGAATGTCGAAAAAAGTGTCATTTATAAAACGTTTTCGAAGGCGAAAAATGTCGGATACTCGAATTTTTAGAAATGAACATGAAAAGGGAGCGTGATAGGCTTTGATGGAACTTTCTCGATGCACAGGTGTCGCTGCGCACATTTAATTAAATTTTGGATTCTAAGTTTTTCGACCAATTTTCCAAGTGTTAAACCTTACGTTTTTTGATCGTTACATCCTTCTTGTATTGAAAACGAGTGGATAAAATTACTTGGCGTGGATGGAGAATGCGCGCGTGGTCAATACGTACTTGATTACGAGAAGACGTCCGCATGCGGTGCGTAGTTTGTCAATTAAAAGCGTTTGAATGTCGAAAAAAGTGTCATTTATAAAACGTTTTCGGTGGTGAAAAATGTCGGATACTCTAATTTTTAGAAATGAACATGAAAAGGGAGCGTGATAGGCTTTGATGGAGCTTTCTCGATGCACGGGTGTCGCTGCGCATGATTTAATTAAATTTTGGATTCTAAGTTTTTCGACCAATTATCCAAGTGTTAAACCTTACGTTTTTTGATCGTTACCTCCTTCTTGTATTAAAAACGAATATATAAAATTACTTGGCGTGGATGGAGAATGCGCGAGTGGTCAATACGTACTTGATTACGTAGAGACGTCCGCATGCGGTGCGTAGTTTGTCAATTAAAAGCGTTTGAATGTCGAAAAAAGTGTCATTTATAAAACGTTTTCGGTGGTGAAAAATGTCGGATACTCTAATTTTTAGAAATGAACATGAAAAGGGAGCGTGATAGGCTTTGATGGAGCTTTCTGGATGCACGGGTTTCGCTGCGCTTGATTTAATTAAATTTTGGATTCTAAGTTTTTCGACCTATTATCCAAGTGTTAAACCATACGTTTTTTGATCGTTACCTCCTTCTTGTATTGAAAACGAGTGGATAAAATTACTTGGCGTGGATGGAGAATGCGCGAGTGGTCAATACGTACTTGATTACGAGAAGACGTCCGCATGCGGTGCGTAGTTTGTCAATTAAAAGCGTTTGAATGTCGAAAAAAGTGTCATTTATAAAACGTTTTCGAAGGCGAAAAATGTCGGATACTCGAATTTTTAGAAATGAACATGAAAAGGGAGCGTGATAGGCTTTGATGGAGCTTTCTCGATGCACGGGTGTCGCTGCGCATGATTTAATTAAATTTTGGATTCTAAGTTTTTCGACCAATTATCCAAGTGTTAAACCTTACGTTTTTTGATCGTTACCTCCTTCTTGTATTAAAAACGAGTATATAAAATTACTTGGCGTGGATGGAGAATGCGCGAGTGGTCAATACGTACTTGATTACGAGAAGACGTCCGCATGCGGTGCGTAGTTTGTCAATTAAAAGCGTTTGAATGTCGATAAAAGTGTCATTTATAAAACGTTTTCGGTGGTGAAAAATGTCGGATACTCGAATTTTTAGAAATGAACATCAAAAGGGAGGGTGATTGGCTTTGATGGAGCTTTCTCGTTGCACGGGTGTCGCTGCGCATGATTTACTTAAATTTTGGATTCTAAGTTTTTCGACCTATTATCCAAGTGTTAAACCTTACGTTTTTTGATCGATACCTCCTTCTTGTATTGAAAACGAGTGGATAAAATTACTTGGCGTGGATGGAGAATGCGCGAGTGGTCAATACGTACTTGATTACGAGAAGACGTCCGCATGCGGTGCGTAGTTTGTCAATTAAAAGCGTTTGAATGTCGAAAAAAGTGTCATTTATAAAACGTTTTCGGTGGTGAAAAATGTCGGATACTCTAATTTTTAGAATTGAACATGAAAAGGGAGTTTGATAGGCTTTGATGGAGCTTTCTGGATGCACGGGTTTCGCTGCGCATGATTTAATTAAATTTTGGATTCTAAGTTTTTCGACCTATTATCCAAGTGTTAAACCTTACGTTTTTTGATCGTTACCTCCTTCTTGTATTGAAAACGAGTGGATAAAATTACTTGGCGTGGATGGAGAATGCGCGAGTGGTCAATACGTACTTGATTACGAGAAGCCGTCCGCATGCGGTGCGTAGTTTGTCAATTAAAAGCGTTTGAATGTCGAAAAAAGTGTCATTTATAAAACGTTTTCGAAGGCGAAAAATGTCGGATACTCGAATTTTTAGAAATGAACATGAAAAGGGAGCGTGATAGGCTTTGATGGAACTTTCTCGATGCACAGGTGTCGCTGCGCACATTTAATTAAATTTTGGATTCTAAGTTTTTCGACCAATTTTCCAAGTGTTAAACCTTACGTTTTTTGATCGTTACATCCTTCTTGTATTGAAAACGAGTGGAAAAAATTACTTGGCGTGGATGGAGAATGCGCGAGTGGTCAATACGTACTTGATTACGAGAAGACGTCCGCATGCGGTGCGTAGTTTGTCAATTAAAAGCGTTTGAATGTCGAAAAAAGTGTCATTTATAAAACGTTTTCGGTGGTGAAAAATGTCGGATACTCTAATTTTTAGAAATGAACATGAAAAGGGAGCGTGATAGGCTTTGATGGAGCTTTCTGGATGCACGGGTTTCGCTGCGCATGATTTAATTAAATTTTGGATTCTAAGTTTTTCGACCTATTATCCAAGTGTTAAACCTTACGTTTTTTGATCGTTACCTCTTCTTGTATTGAAAACGAGTGGATAAAATTACTTGGCGTGGATGGAGAATGCGCGAGTGGTCAATACGTACTTGATTACGAGAAGACGTCCGCATGCGGTGCGTAGTTTGTCAATTAAAAGCGTTTGAATGTCGAAAAAAGTGTCATTTATAAAACGTTTTCGAAGGCGAAAAATGTCGGATACTCGAATTTTTAGAAATGAACATGAAAAGGGAGCGTGATAGGCTTTGATGGAACTTTCTCGATGCACAGGTGTCGCTGCGCACATTTAATTAAATTTTGGATTCTAAGTTTTTCGACCAATTTTCCAAGTGTTAAACCTTACGTTTTTTGATCGTTACATCCTTCTTGTATTGAAAACGAGTGGATAAAATTACTTGGCGTGGATGGAGAATGCGCGCGTGGTCAATACGTACTTGATTACGAGAAGACGTCCGCATGCGGTGCGTAGTTTGAAAATTAAAAGCGTTTGAATGTCGAAAAAAGTGTCATTTATAAAACGTTTTCGGTGGTGAAAAATGTCGGATACTCTAATTTTTAGAAATGAACATGAAAAGGGAGCGTGATAGGCTTTGATGGAGCTTTCTCGATGCACGGGTGTCGCTGCGCATGATTTAATTAAATTTTGGATTCTAAGTTTTTCGACCAATTATCCAAGTGTTAAACCTTACGTTTTTTGATCGTTACCTCCTTCTTGTATTAAAAACGAATATATAAAATTACTTGGCGTGGATGGAGAATGCGCGAGTGGTCAATACGTACTTGATTACGTAGAGACGTCCGCATGCGGTGCGTAGTTTGTCAATTAAAAGCGTTTGAATGTCGAAAAAAGTGTCATTTATAAAACGTTTTCGCTGGTGAAAAATGTCGGATACTCGAATTTTTAGAAATGAACATGAAAAGGGAGCGTGATAGGCTTTGATGGAGCTTTCTGGATGCACGGGTTTCGCTGCGCTTGATTTAATTAAATTTTGGATTCTAAGTTTTTCGACCTATTATCCAAGTGTTAAACCATACGTTTTTTGATCGTTACCTCCTTCTTGTATTGAAAACGAGTGGATAAAATTACTTGGCGTGGATGGAGAATGCGCGAGTGGTCAATACGTACTTGATTACGAGAAGACGTCCGCATGCGGTGCGTAGTTTGTCAATTAAAAGCGTTTGAATGTCGAAAAAAGTGTCATTTATAAAACGTTTTCGAAGGCGAAAAATGTCGGATACTCGAATTTTTAGAAATGAACATGAAAAGGGAGCGTGATAGGCTTTGATGGAGCTTTCTCGATGCACGGGTGTCGCTGCGCATGATTTAATTAAATTTTGGATTCTAAGTTTTTCGACCAATTATCCAAGTGTTAAACCTTACGTTTTTTGATCGTTACCTCCTTCTTGTATTAAAAACGAGTATATAAAATTACTTGGCGTGGATGGAGAATGCGCGAGTGGTCAATACGTACTTGATTACGAGAAGACGTCCGCATGCGGTGCGTAGTTTGTCAATTAAAAGCGTTTGAATGTCGATAAAAGTGTCATTTATAAAACGTTTTCGGTGGTGAAAAATGTCGGATACTCGAATTTTTAGAAATGAACATCAAAAGGGAGGGTGATTGGCTTTGATGGAGCTTTCTCGTTGCACGGGTGTCGCTGCGCATGATTTACTTAAATTTTGGATTCTAAGTTTTTCGACCTATTATCCAAGTGTTAAACCTTACGTTTTTTGATCGATACCTCCTTCTTGTATTGAAAACGAGTGGATAAAATTACTTGGCGTGGATGGAGAATGCGCGAGTGGTCAATACGTACTTGATTACGAGAAGACGTCCGCATGCGGTGCGTAGTTTGTCAATTAAAAGCGTTTGAATGTCGAAAAAAGTGTCATTTATAAAACGTTTTCGGTGGTGAAAAATGTCGGATACTCTAATTTTTAGAATTGAACATGAAAAGGGAGTTTGATAGGCTTTGATGGAGCTTTCTGGATGCACGGGTTTCGCTGCGCATGATTTAATTAAATTTTGGATTCTAAGTTTTTCGACCTATTATCCAAGTGTTAAACCTTACGTTTTTTGATCGTTACCTCCTTCTTGTATTGAAAACGAGTGGATAAAATTACTTGGCGTGGATGGAGAATGCGCGAGTGGTCAATACGTACTTGATTACGAGAAGCCGTCCGCATGCGGTGCGTAGTTTGTCAATTAAAAGCGTTTGAATGTCGAAAAAAGTGTCATTTATAAAACGTTTTCGAAGGCGAAAAATGTCGGATACTCGAATTTTTAGAAATGAACATGAAAAGGGAGCGTGATAGGCTTTGATGGAACTTTCTCGATGCACAGGTGTCGCTGCGCACATTTAATTAAATTTTGGATTCTAAGTTTTTCGACCAATTTTCCAAGTGTTAAACCTTACGTTTTTTGATCGTTACATCCTTCTTGTATTGAAAACGAGTGGAAAAAATTACTTGGCGTGGATGGAGAATGCGCGAGTGGTCAATACGTACTTGATTACGAGAAGACGTCCGCATGCGGTGCGTAGTTTGTCAATTAAAAGCGTTTGAATGTCGAAAAAAGTGTCATTTATAAAACGTTTTCGGTGGTGAAAAATGTCGGATACTCTAATTTTTAGAAATGAACATGAAAAGGGAGCGTGATAGGCTTTGATGGAGCTTTCTCGATGCACGGGTGTCGCTGCGCATGATTTACTTAAATTTTGGATTCTAAGTTTTTCGACCTATTATCCAAGTGTTAAACCTTACGTTTTTTTATCGATACCTCCTTCTTGTATTGAAAACGAGTGGATAAAATTACTTGGCGTGGATGGAGAATGCGCGAGTGGTCAATACGTACTTGATTACGAGAAGACGTCCGCATGCGGTGCGTAGTTTGTCAATTAAAAGCGTTTGAATGTCGAAAAAAGTGTCATTTATAAAACGTTTTCGGTGGTGAAAAATGTCGGATACTCTAATTTTTAGAAATGAACATGAAAAGGGAGCGTGATAGGCTTTGATGGAGCTTTCTGGATGCACGGGTTTCGCTGCGCATGATTTAATTAAATTTTGGATTCTAAGTTTTTCGACCAATTTTCCATGTGTTAAGCCTTACGTTTTTTGATCGTTACATCCTTCTTGTATTGAAAACGAGTGGAAAAAATTACTTGGCGTGGATGGAGAATGCGCGAGTGGTCAATACGTACTTGATTACGAGAAGACGTCCGCATGCGGTGCGTAGTTTGTCAATTAAAAGCGTTTGAATGTCGAAAAAAGTGTCATTTATAAAACGTTTTCGGTGGTGAAAAATGTCGGATACTCTAATTTTTAGAAATGAACATGAAAAGGGATCGTGATAGGCTTTGATGGTGCTTTCTCGATGCACGGGTGTCGCTGCGCATGATTTAATTAAATTTTGGATTCTAAGTTTTTCGACCAATTATCCAAGTGTTAAACCTTACGTTTTTTGATCGTTGCCTCCTTCTTGTATTAAAAACGAGTAGATAAAATTACTTGGCGTGGAGAGAATTATCGAGTGGTCAAAACGTACTTGATTACGAGAAGACGTCCGCATGCGGTGCGTAGTTTGTCAATTAAAAGCGTTTGAATGTCGAAAAAAGTGTCATTTATAAAACGTTGTCGAAGGCGAAAAATGTCGGATACTCGAATTTTTAGAAATAAACATGAAAAGGGAGCGTGATAGGCTTTGATGGAACTTTCTCGATGCACAGGTGTCGCTGCGCACATTTAATTAAATTTTGGATTCTAAGTTTTTCGACCAATTTTCCAAGTGTTAAACCTTACGTTTTTTGATCGTTACATCCTTCTTGTATTGAAAACGAGTGGATAAAATTACTTGGCGTGGATGGAGAATGCGCGAGTGGTCAATACGTACTTGATTACGAGAAGACGTCCGCATGCGGTGCGTAGTTTGTCAATTAAAAGCGTTTGAATGTCGAAAAAAGTGTCATTTATAAAACGTTTTCGGTGGTGAAAAATGTCGGATACTCTAATTTTTAGAAATGAACATGAAAATGGAGCGTGATAGGATTTGATGGAGCTTTCTCGATGCACGGGTGTCGCTGCGCAAGATTTAATTAAATTTTGGATTCTAAGTTTTTCGACCTATTATCCAAGTGTTAAACCTTACGTTTTTTGATCGTTACCTCCTTCTTGTATTGAAAACGAGTGGATAAAATTACTTGGCGTGGATGGAGAATGCGCGAGTGGTCAATACGTACTTGAGTACGAGAAGACGTCCGCATGCGGTGCGTAGTTTGTCAATTAAAAGCGTTTGAATGTCGAGAAAAGTGTCATTTATAAAACGTTTTCGGTGGTGAAAAATGTCGGATACTCGAATTTTTAGAAATGAACATGAAAAGGGAGGGTGATTGGCTTTGATGGAGCTTTCTCGATGCACGGGTGTCGCTGCGCATGATTTACTTAAATTTTGGATTCTAAGTTTTTCGACCTATTATCCAAGTGTTAAACCTTACGTTTTTTGATCGATACCTCCTTCTTGTATTGAAAACGAGTGGATAAAATTACTTGGCGTGGATGGAGAATGCGCGAGTGGTCAATACGTACTTGATTACGAGAAGACGTCCGCATGCGGTGCGTAGTTTGTCAATTAAAAGCGTTTGAATGTCGAAAAAAGTGTCATTTATAAAACGTTTTCGAAGGCGAAAAATGTCGGATACTCGAATTTTTAGAAATGAACATGAAAAGGGAGCGTGATAGGCTTTGATGGAACTTTCTCGATGCACAGGTGTCGCTGCGCACATTTAATTAAATTTTGGATTCTAAGTTTTTCGACCAATTTTCCAAGTGTTAAACCTTACGTTTTTTGATCGTTACATCCTTCTTGTATTGAAAACGAGTGGATAAAATTACTTGGCGTGGATGGAGAATGCGCGCGTGGTCAATACGTACTTGATTACGAGAAGACGTCCGCATGCGGTGCGTAGTTTGTCAATTAAAAGCGTTTGAATGTCGAAAAAAGTGTCATTTATAAAACGTTTTCGGTGGTGAAAAATGTCGGATACTCTAATTTTTAGAAATGAACATGAAAAGGGAGCGTGATAGGCTTTGATGGAGCTTTCTCGATGCACGGGTGTCGCTGCGCATGATTTAATTAAATTTTGGATTCTAAGTTTTTCGACCAATTATCCAAGTGTTAAACCTTACGTTTTTTGATCGTTACCTCCTTCTTGTATTAAAAACGAATATATAAAATTACTTGGCGTGGATGGAGAATGCGCGAGTGGTCAATACGTACTTGATTACGTAGAGACGTCCGCATGCGGTGCGTAGTTTGTCAATTAAAAGCGTTTGAATGTCGAAAAAAGTGTCATTTATAAAACGTTTTCGGTGGTGAAAAATGTCGGATACTCTAATTTTTAGAAATGAACATGAAAAGGGAGCGTGATAGGCTTTGATGGAGCTTTCTGGATGCACGGGTTTCGCTGCGCTTGATTTAATTAAATTTTGGATTCTAAGTTTTTCGACCTATTATCCAAGTGTTAAACCATACGTTTTTTGATCGTTACCTCCTTCTTGTATTGAAAACGAGTGGATAAAATTACTTGGCGTGGATGGAGAATGCGCGAGTGGTCAATACGTACTTGATTACGAGAAGACGTCCGCATGCGGTGCGTAGTTTGTCAATTAAAAGCGTTTGAATGTCGAAAAAAGTGTCATTTATAAAACGTTTTCGAAGGCGAAAAATGTCGGATACTCGAATTTTTAGAAATGAACATGAAAAGGGAGCGTGATAGGCTTTGATGGAGCTTTCTCGATGCACGGGTGTCGCTGCGCATGATTTAATTAAATTTTGGATTCTAAGTTTTTCGACCAATTATCCAAGTGTTAAACCTTACGTTTTTTGATCGTTACCTCTTCTTGTATTGAAAACGAGTGGATAAAATTACTTGGCGTGGATGGAGAATGCGCGAGTGGTCAATACGTACTTGATTACGAGAAGCCGTCCGCATGCGGTGCGTAGTTTGTCAATTAAAAGCGTTTGAATGTCGAAAAAAGTGTCATTTATAAAACGTTTTCGAAGGCGAAAAATGTCGGATACTCGAATTTTTAGAAATGAACATGAAAAGGGAGCGTGATAGGCTTTGATGGAACTTTCTCGATGCACAGGTGTCGCTGCGCACATTTAATTAAATTTTGGATTCTAAGTTTTTCGACCAATTTTCCAAGTGTTAAACCTTACGTTTTTTGATCGTTACATCCTTCTTGTATTGAAAACGAGTGGAAAAAATTACTTGGCGTGGATGGAGAATGCGCGAGTGGTCAATACGTACTTGATTACGAGAAGACGTCCGCATGCGGTGCGTAGTTTGTCAATTAAAAGCGTTTGAATGTCGAAAAAAGTGTCATTTATAAAACGTTTTCGGTGGTGAAAAATGTCGGATACTCTAATTTTTAGAAATGAACATGAAAAGGGAGCGTGATAGGCTTTGATGGAGCTTTCTCGATGCACGGGTGTCGCTGCGCATGATTTACTTAAATTTTGGATTCTAAGTTTTTCGACCTATTATCCAAGTGTTAAACCTTACGTTTTTTTATCGATACCTCCTTCTTGTATTGAAAACGAGTGGATAAAATTACTTGGCGTGGATGGAGAATGCGCGAGTGGTCAATACGTACTTGATTACGAGAAGACGTCCGCATGCGGTGCGTAGTTTGTCAATTAAAAGCGTTTGAATGTCGAAAAAAGTGTCATTTATAAAACGTTTTCGGTGGTGAAAAATGTCGGATACTCTAATTTTTAGAAATGAACATGAAAAGGGAGCGTGATAGGCTTTGATGGAGCTTTCTGGATGCACGGGTTTCGCTGCGCATGATTTAATTAAATTTTGGATTCTAAGTTTTTCGACCAATTTTCCATGTGTTAAGCCTTACGTTTTTTGATCGTTACATCCTTCTTGTATTGAAAACGAGTGGAAAAAATTACTTAGCGTGGATGGAGAATGCGCGAGTGGTCAATACGTACTTGATTACGAGAAGACGTCCGCATGCGGTGCGTAGTTTGTCAATTAAAAGCGTTTGAATGTCGAAAAAAGTGTCATTTATAAAACGTTTTCGGTGGTGAAAAATGTCGGATACTCTAATTTTTAGAAATGAACATGAATAGGGAGCGTGATAGGCTTTGATGGAGCTTTCTCGATGCACGGGTGTCGCTGCGCATGATTTAATTAAATTTTGGATTCTAAGTTTTTCGACCAATTTTCCATGTGTTAAGCCTTACGTTTTTTTATCGTTACATCCTTCTTGTATTGAAAACGAGTAGAAAAAATTACTTGGCGTGGATGGAGAATGCGCGAGTGGTCAATACGTACTTGATTACGAGAAGACGTCCGCATGCGGTGCGTAGTTTGTCAATTAAAAGCGTTTGAATGTCGAAAAAAGTGTCATTTATAAAACGTTTTCGGTGGTGAAAAATGTCGGATACTCTAATTTTTAGAAATGAACATGAAAAGGGATCGTGATAGGCTTTGATGGTGCTTTCTCGATGCACGGGTGTCGCTGCGCATGATTTAATTAAATTTTGGATTCTAAGTTTTTCGACCAATTATCCAAGTGTTAAACCTTACGTTTTTTGATCGTTGCCTCCTTCTTGTATTAAAAACGAGTAGATAAAATTACTTGGCGTGGAGAGAATTATCGAGTGGTCAAAACGTACTTGATTACGAGAAGACGTCCGCATGCGGTGCGTAGTTTGTCAATTAAAAGCGTTTGAATGTCGAAAAAAGTGTCATTTATAAAACGTTGTCGAAGGCGAAAAATGTCGGATACTCGAATTTTTAGAAATAAACATGAAAAGGGAGCGTGATAGGCTTTGATGGAACTTTCTCGATGCACAGGTGTCGCTGCGCACATTTAATTAAATTTTGGATTCTAAGTTTTTCGACCAATTTTCCAAGTGTTAAACCTTACGTTTTTTGATCGTTACATCCTTCTTGTATTGAAAACGAGTGGATAAAATTACTTGGCGTGGATGGAGAATGCGCGAGTGGTCAATACGTACTTGATTACGAGAAGACGTCCGCATGCGGTGCGTAGTTTGTCAATTAAAAGCGTTTGAATGTCGAAAAAAGTGTCATTTATAAAACGTTTTCGGTGGTGAAAAATGTCGGATACTCTAATTTTTAGAAATGAACATGAAAATGGAGCGTGATAGGATTTGATGGAGCTTTCTCGATGCACGGGTGTCGCTGCGCAAGATTTAATTAAATTTTGGATTCTAAGTTTTTCGACCTATTATCCAAGTGTTAAACCTTACGTTTTTTGATCGTTACCTCCTTCTTGTATTGAAAACGAGTGGATAAAATTACTTGGCGTGGATGGAGAATGCGCGAGTGGTCAATACGTACTTGAGTACGAGAAGACGTCCGCATGCGGTGCGTAGTTTGTCAATTAAAAGCGTTTGAATGTCGAGAAAAGTGTCATTTATAAAACGTTTTCGGTGGTGAAAAATGTCGGATACTCGAATTTTTAGAAATGAACATGAAAAGGGAGGGTGATTGGCTTTATTGGAGCTTTCTCGATGCACGGGTGTCGCTGCGCATGATTTACTTAAATTTTGGATTCTAAGTTTTTCGACCTATTATCCAAGTGTTAAACCTTACGTTTTTTGATCGATACCTCCTTCTTGTATTGAAAACGAGTGGATAAAATTACTTGGCGTGGATGGAGAATGCGCGAGTGGTCAATACGTACTTGATTACGAGAAGACGTCCGCATGCGGTGCGTAGTTTGTCAATTAAAAGCGTTTGAATGTCGAAAAAAGTGTCATTTATAAAACGTTTTCGAAGGCGAAAAATGTCGGATACTCGAATTTTTAGAAATGAACATGAAAAGGGAGCGTGATAGGCTTTGATGGAGCTTTCTCGATGCACGGGTGTCGCTGCGCATGATTTAATTAAATTTTGGATTCTAAGTTTTTCGACCAATTATCCAAGTGTTAAACCTTACGTTTTTTGATCGTTACCTCCTTCTTGTATTAAAAACGAATATATAAAATTACTTGGCGTGGATGGAGAATGCGCGAGTGGTCAATACGTACTTGATTACGTAGAGACGTCCGCATGCGGTGCGTAGTTTGTCAATTAAAAGCGTTTGAATGTCGAAAAAAGTGTCATTTATAAAACGTTTTCGGTGGTGAAAAATGTCGGATACTCTAATTTTTAGAAATGAACATGAAAAGGGAGCGTGATAGGCTTTGATGGAGCTTTCTGGATGCACGGGTTTCGCTGCGCTTGATTTAATTAAATTTTGGATTCTAAGTTTTTCGACCTATTATCCAAGTGTTAAACCATACGTTTTTTGATCGTTACCTCCTTCTTGTATTGAAAACGAGTGGATAAAATTACTTGGCGTGGATGGAGAATGCGCGAGTGGTCAACACGTACTTGATTACGAGAAGACGTCCGCATGCGGTGCGTAGTTTGTCAATTAAAAGCGTTTGAATGTCGAAAAAAGTGTCATTTATAAAACGTTTTCGAAGGCGAAAAATGTCGGATACTCGAATTTTTAGAAATGAACATGAAAAGGGAGCGTGATAGGCTTTGATGGAGCTTTCTCGATGCACGGGTGTCGCTGCGCATGATTTAATTAAATTTTGGATTCTAAGTTTTTCGACCAATTATCCAAGTGTTAAACCTTACGTTTTTTGATCGTTACCTCCTTCTTGTATTAAAAACGAGTATATAAAATTACTTGGCGTGGATGGAGAATGCGCGAGTGGTCAATACGTACTTGATTACGAGAAGACGTCCGCATGCGGTGCGTAGTTTGTCAATTAAAAGCGTTTGAATGTCGATAAAAGTGTCATTTATAAAACGTTTTCGGTGGTGAAAAATGTCGGATACTCGAATTTTTAGAAATGAACATCAAAAGGGAGGGTGATTGGCTTTGATGGAGCTTTCTCGTTGCACGGGTGTCGCTGCGCATGATTTACTTAAATTTTGGATTCTAAGTTTTTCGACCTATTATCCAAGTGTTAAACCTTACGTTTTTTGATCGATACCTCCTTCTTGTATTGAAAACGAGTGGATAAAATTACTTGGCGTGGATGGAGAATGCGCGAGTGGTCAATACGTACTTGATTACGAGAAGACGTCCGCATGCGGTGCGTAGTTTGTCAATTAAAAGCGTTTGAATGTCGAAAAAAGTGTCATTTATAAAACGTTTTCGGTGGTGAAAAATGTCGGATACTCTAATTTTTAGAATTGAACATGAAAAGGGAGTTTGATAGGCTTTGATGGAGCTTTCTGGATGCACGGGTTTCGCTGCGCATGATTTAATTAAATTTTGGATTCTAAATTTTTCGACCTATTATCCAAGTGTTAAACCTTACGTTTTTTGATCGTTACCTCCTTCTTGTATTGAAAACGAGTGGATAAAATTACTTGGCGTGGATGGAGAATGCGCGAGTGGTCAATACGTACTTGATTACGAGAAGCCGTCCGCATGCGGTGCGTAGTTTGTCAATTAAAAGCGTTTGAATGTCGAAAAAAGTGTCATTTATAAAACGTTTTCGAAGGCGAAAAATGTCGGATACTCGAATTTTTAGAAATGAACATGAAAAGGGAGCGTGATAGGCTTTGATGGAACTTTCTCGATGCACAGGTGTCGCTGCGCACATTTAATTAAATTTTGGATTCTAAGTTTTTCGACCAATTTTCCAAGTGTTAAACCTTACGTTTTTTGATCGTTACATCCTTCTTGTATTGAAAACGAGTGGAAAAAATTACTTGGCGTGGATGGAGAATGCGCGAGTGGTCAATACGTACTTGATTACGAGAAGACGTCCGCATGCGGTGCGTAGTTTGTCAATTAAAAGCGTTTGAATGTCGAAAAAAGTGTCATTTATAAAACGTTTTCGGTGGTGAAAAATGTCGGATACTCTAATTTTTAGAAATGAACATGAAAAGGGAGCGTGATAGGCTTTGATGGAGCTTTCTGGATGCACGGGTTTCGCTGCGCATGATTTAATTAAATTTTGGATTCTAAGTTTTTCGACCTATTATCCAAGTGTTAAACCTTACGTTTTTTGATCGTTACCTCTTCTTGTATTGAAAACGAGTGGATAAAATTACTTGGCGTGGATGGAGAATGCGCGAGTGGTCAATACGTACTTGATTACGAGAAGACGTCCGCATGCGGTGCGTAGTTTGTCAATTAAAAGCGTTTGAATGTCGAAAAAAGTGTCATTTATAAAACGTTTTCGAAGGCGAAAAATGTCGGATACTCGAATTTTTAGAAATGAACATGAAAAGGGAGCGTGATAGGCTTTGATGGAACTTTCTCGATGCACAGGTGTCGCTGCGCACATTTAATTAAATTTTGGATTCTAAGTTTTTCGACCAATTTTCCAAGTGTTAAACCTTACGTTTTTTGATCGTTACATCCTTCTTGTATTGAAAACGAGTGGATAAAATTACTTGGCGTGGATGGAGAATGCGCGCGTGGTCAATACGTACTTGATTACGAGAAGACGTCCGCATGCGGTGCGTAGTTTGTCAATTAAAAGCGTTTGAATGTCGAAAAAAGTGTCATTTATAAAACGTTTTCGGTGGTGAAAAATGTCGGATACTCTAATTTTTAGAAATGAACATGAAAAGGGAGCGTGATAGGCTTTGATGGAGCTTTCTCGATGCACGGGTGTCGCTGCGCATGATTTAATTAAATTTTGGATTCTAAGTTTTTCGACCTATTATCCAAGTGTTAAACCATACGTTTTTTGATCGTTACCTCCTTCTTGTATTAAAAACGAATATATAAAATTACTTGGCGTGGATGGAGAATACGCGAGTGGTCAATACGTACTTGATTACGAGAAGACGTCCGCATGCGGTGCGTAGTTTGTCAATTAAAAGCGTTTGAATGTCGAAAAAAGTGTCATTTATAAAACGTTTTCGGTGGTGAAAAATGTCGGATACTCTAATTTTTAGAAATGAACATGAAAAGGGAGCGTGATAGGCTTTGATGGAGCTTTGTCGATGCACGGGTGTCGCTGCGCATGATTTAATTAAATTTTGGATTCTAAGTTTTTCGACCTATTATCCAAGTGTTAAACCTTACGTTTTTTGATCGTTACCTCCTTCTTGTATTAAAAACGAATATATAAAATTACTTGGCGTGGATGGAGAATACGCGAGTGGTCAATACGTACTTGATTACGTAGAGACGTCCGCATGCGGTGCGTAGTTTGTCAATTAAAAGCGTTTGAATGTCGAAAAAAGTGTCATTTATAAAACGTTTTCGGTGGTGAAAAATGTCGGATACTCTAATTTTTAGAAATGAACATGAAAAGGGAGCGTGATAGGCTTTGATGGAGCTTTCTGGATGCACGGGTTTCGCTGCGCTTGATTTAATTAAATTTTGGATTCTAAGTTTTTCGACCTATTATCCAAGTGTTAAACCATACGTTTTTTGATCGTTACCTCCTTCTTGTATTGAAAACGAGTGGATAAAATTACTTGGCGTGGATGGAGAATGCGCGAGTGGTCAATACGTACTTGATTACGAGAAGACGTCCGCATGCGGTGCGTAGTTTGTCAATTAAAAGCGTTTGAATGTCGAAAAAAGTGTCATTTATAAAACGTTTTCGAAGGCGAAAAATGTCGGATACTCGAATTTTTAGAAATGAACATGAAAAGGGAGCGTGATAGGCTTTGATGGAGCTTTCTCGATGCACGGGTGTCGCTGCGCATGATTTAATTAAATTTTGGATTCTAAGTTTTTCGACCAATTATCCAAGTGTTAAACCTTACGTTTTTTGATCGTTACCTCCTTCTTGTATTAAAAACGAGTATATAAAATTACTTGGCGTGGATGGAGAATGCGCGAGTGGTCAATACGTACTTGATTACGAGAAGACGTCCGCATGCGGTGCGTAGTTTGTCAATTAAAAGCGTTTGAATGTCGATAAAAGTGTCATTTATAAAACGTTTTCGGTGGTGAAAAATGTCGGATACTCGAATTTTTAGAAATGAACATCAAAAGGGAGGGTGATTGGCTTTGATGGAGCTTTCTCGTTGCACGGGTGTCGCTGCGCATGATTTACTTAAATTTTGGATTCTAAGTTTTTCGACCTATTATCCAAGTGTTAAACCTTACGTTTTTTGATCGATACCTCCTTCTTGTATTGAAAACGAGTGGATAAAATTACTTGGCGTGGATGGAGAATGCGCGAGTGGTCAATACGTACTTGATTACGAGAAGACGTCCGCATGCGGTGCGTAGTTTGTCAATTAAAAGCGTTTGAATGTCGAAAAAAGTGTCATTTATAAAACGTTTTCGGTGGTGAAAAATGTCGGATACTCTAATTTTTAGAATTGAACATGAAAAGGGAGTTTGATAGGCTTTGATGGAGCTTTCTGGATGCACGGGTTTCGCTGCGCATGATTTAATTAAATTTTGGATTCTAAGTTTTTCGACCTGTTATCCAAGTGTTAAACCTTACGTTTTTTGATCGTTACCTCCTTCTTGTATTGAAAACGAGTGGATAAAATTACTTGGCGTGGATGGAGAATGCGCGAGTGGTCAATACGTACTTGATTACGAGAAGCCGTCCGCATGCGGTGCGTAGTTTGTCAATTAAAAGCGTTTGAATGTCGAAAAAAGTGTCATTTATAAAACGTTTTCGAAGGCGAAAAATGTCGGATACTCGAATTTTTAGAAATGAACATGAAAAGGGAGCGTGATAGGCTTTGATGGAACTTTCTCGATGCACAGGTGTCGCTGCGCACATTTAATTAAATTTTGGATTTTAAGTTTTTCGACCAATTTTCCAAGTGTTAAACCTTACGTTTTTTGATCGTTACATCCTTCTTGTATTGAAAACGAGTGGAAAAAATTACTTGGCGTGGATGGAGAATGCGCGAGTGGTCAATACGTACTTGATTACGAGAAGACGTCCGCATGCGGTGCGTAGTTTGTCAATTAAAAGCGTTTGAATGTCGAAAAAAGTGTCATTTATAAAACGTTTTCGGTGGTGAAAAATGTCGGATACTCTAATTTTTAGAAATGAACATGAAAAGGGAGCGTGATAGGCTTTGATGGAGCTTTCTCGATGCACGGGTGTCGCTGCGCATGATTTACTTAAATTTTGGATTTTAAGTTTTTCGACCTATTATCCAAGTGTTAAACCTTACGTTTTTTTATCGATACCTCCTTCTTGTATTGAAAACGAGTGGATAAAATTACTTGGCGTGGATGGAGAATGCGCGAGTGGTCAATACGTACTTGATTACGAGAAGACGTCCGCATGCGGTGCGTAGTTTGTCAATTAAAAGCGTTTGAATGTCGAAAAAAGTGTCATTTATAAAACGTTTTCGGTGGTGAAAAATGTCGGATACTCTAATTTTTAGAAATGAACATGAAAAGGGAGCGTGATAGGCTTTGATGGAGCTTTCTGGATGCACGGGTTTCGCTGCGCATGATTTAATTAAATTTTGGATTCTAAGTTTTTCGACCAATTTTCCATGTGTTAAGCCTTACGTTTTTTGATCGTTACATCCTTCTTGTATTGAAAACGAGTGGAAAAAATTACTTGGCGTGGATGGAGAATGCGCGAGTGGTCAATACGTACTTGATTACGAGAAGACGTCCGCATGCGGTGCGTAGTTTGTCAATTAAAAGCGTTTGAATGTCGAAAAAAGTGTCATTTATAAAACGTTTTCGGTGGTGAAAAATGTCGGATACTCTAATTTTTAGAAATGAACATGAATAGGGAGCGTGATAGGCTTTGATGGAGCTTTCTCGATGCACGGGTGTCGCTGCGCATGATTTAATTAAATTTTGGATTCTAAGTTTTTCGACCAATTTTCCATGTGTTAAGCCTTACGTTTTTTTATCGTTACATCCTTCTTGTATTGAAAACGAGTGGAAAAAATTACTTGGCGTGGATGGAGAATGCGCGAGTGGTCAATACGTACTTGATTACGAGAAGACGTCCGCATGCGGTGCGTAGTTTGTCAATTAAAAGCGTTTGAATGTCGAAAAAAGTGTCATTTATAAAACGTTTTCGGTGGTGAAAAATGTCGGATACTCTAATTTTTAGAAATGAACATGAAAAGGGATCGTGATAGGCTTTGATGGTGCTTTCTCGATGCACGGGTGTCGCTGCGCATGATTTAATTAAATTTTGGATTCTAAGTTTTTCGACCAATTTTCCATGTGTTAAGCCTTACGTTTTTTGATCGTTACATCCTTCTTGTATTGAAAACGAGTGGAAAAAATTACTTGGCGTGGATGGAGAATGCGCGAGTGGTCAATACGTACTTGATTACGAGAAGACGTCCGCATGCGGTGCGTAGTTTGTCAATTAAAAGCGTTTGAATGTCGAAAAAGTGTCATTTATAAAACGTTTTCGGTGGTGAAAAATGTCGGATACTCTAATTTTTAGAAATGAACATGAAAAGGGAGCGTGATAGGCTTTTATGGAGCTTTCTGGATGCACGGGTTTCGCTGCGCATGATTTAATTAAATTTTGGATTCTAAGTTTTTCGACCTATTATCCAAGTGTTAAACCTTACGTTTTTTGATCGTTACCTCCTTCTTGTATTGAAAACGAGTGGATAAAATTACTTGGCGTGGATCTAGAATGCGCGAGTGGTCAATACGTACTTGATTACGAGAAGACGTCCGCGTGCGGTGCGTAGTTTGTCAATTAAAAGCGTTTGAATGTCGAAAAAAGTGTCATTTATAAAACGTTTTCGGTGGTGAAAAATGTCGGATACTCTAATTTTTAGAAATGAACATGAAAATGGAGCGTGATAGGATTTGATGGAGCTTTCTCGATGCACGGGTGTCGCTGCGCAAGATTTAATTAAATTTTGGATTCTAAGTTTTTCGACCTATTATCCAAGTGTTAAACCTTACGTTTTTTGATCGTTACCTCCTTCTTGTATTGAAAACGAGTGGATAAAATTACTTGGCGTGGATCTAGAATGCGCGAGTGGTCAATACGTACTTGATTACGAGAAGACGTCCGCATGCGGTGCGTAGTTTGTCAATTAAAAGCGTTTGAATGTCGAAAAAAGTGTCATTTATAAAACGTTTTCGGTGGTGAAAAATGTCGGATACTCTAATTTTTAGAAATGAACATGAAAATGGAGCGTGATAGGATTTGATGGAGCTTTCTCGATGCACGGGTGTCGCTGCGCAAGATTTAATTAAATTTTGGATTCTAAGTTTTTCGACCTATTATCCAAGTGTTAAACCTTACGTTTTTTGATCGTTACCTCCTTCTTGTATTGAAAACGAGTGGATAAAATTACTTGGCGTGGATGGAGAATGCGCGAGTGGTCAATACGTACTTGAGTACGAGAAGACGTCCGCATGCGGTGCGTAGTTTGTCAATTAAAAGCGTTTGAATGTCGAGAAAAGTGTCATTTATAAAACGTTTTCGGTGGTGAAAAATGTCGGATACTCGAATTTTTAGAAATGAACATGAAAAGGGAGGGTGATTGGCTTTGATGGAGCTTTCTCGATGCACGGGTGTCGCTGCGCATGATTTACTTAAATTTTGGATTCTAAGTTTTTCGACCTATT
This sequence comes from Ceriagrion tenellum, assembly GCA_963169105.1. NCBI lineage: Eukaryota > Metazoa > Arthropoda > Insecta > Odonata > Coenagrionidae > Ceriagrion > Ceriagrion tenellum. Next base: position 6,394,737 of record OY720641.1, on the reverse strand, counting down.
ATCCAAGTGTTAAACCTTACGTTTTTTGATCGATACCTCCTTCTTGTATTGAAAACGAGTGGATAAAATTACTTGGCGTGGATGGAGAATGCGCGAGTGGTCAATACGTACTTGATTACGAGAAGACGTCCGCATGCGGTGCGTAGTTTGTCAATTAAAAGCGTTTGAATGTCGAAAAAAGTGTCATTTATAAAACGTTTTCGGTGGTGAAAAATGTCGGATACTCTAATTTTTAGAAATGAACATGAAAAGGGAGCGTGATAGGCTTTGATGGAGCTTTCTGGATGCACGGGTTTCGCTGCGCATGATTTAATTAAATTTTGGATTCTAAGTTTTTCGACCTATTATCCAAGTGTTAAACCTTACGTTTTTTGATCGTTACCTCTTCTTGTATTGAAAACGAGTGGATAAAATTACTTGGCGTGGATGGAGAATGCGCGAGTGGTCAATACGTACTTGATTACGAGAAGACGTCCGCATGCGGTGCGTAGTTTGTCAATTAAAAGCGTTTGAATGTCGAAAAAAGTGTCATTTATAAAACGTTTTCGAAGGCGAAAAATGTCGGATACTCGAATTTTTAGAAATGAACATGAAAAGGGAGCGTGATAGGCTTTGATGGAACTTTCTCGATGCACAGGTGTCGCTGCGCACATTTAATTAAATTTTGGATTTTAAGTTTTTCGACCAATTTTCCAAGTGTTAAACCTTACGTTTTTTGATCGTTACATCCTTCTTGTATTGAAAACGAGTGGATAAAATTACTTGGCGTGGATGGAGAATGCGCGCGTGGTCAATACGTACTTGATTACGAGAAGACGTCCTCATGCGGTGCGTAGTTTGTCAATTAAAAGCGTTTGAATGTCGAAAAAAGTGTCATTTATAAAACGTTATCGGTGGTGAAAAATGTCGGATACTTTAATTTTTAGAAATGAACATGAAAAGGGAGCGTGATAGGCTTTGATGGAGCTTTCTGGATGCACGGGTTTCGCTGCGCATGATTTAATTAAATTTTGGATTCTAAGTTTTTCGACCTATTATCCAAGTGTTAAACCTTACGTTTTTTGATCGATACCTCCTTCTTGTATTGAAAACGAGTGGATAAAATTACTTGGCGTGGATGGAGAATGCGCGAGTGGTCAATACGTACTTGATTACGAGAAGTCGTCCGCATGCGGTGCGTAGTTTGTCAATTAAAAGCGTTTGAATGTCGAAAAAAGTGTCATTTATAAAACGTTTTCGGTGGTGAAAAATGTCGGATACTCTAATTTTTAGAAATGAACATGAAAAGGGAGCGTGATAGGCTTTGATGGAGCTTTCTGGATGCACGGGTTTCGCTGCGCATGATTTAATTAAATTTTGGATTCTAAGTTTTTCGACCTATTATCCAAGTGTTAAACCTTACGTTTTTTGATCGTTACCTCCTTCTTGTATTGAAAACGAGTGGATAAAATTACTTGGCGTGGATGGAGAATGCGCGAGTGGTCAATACGTACTTGATTACGAGAAGACGTCCGCATGCGGTGCGTAGTTTGTCAATTAAAAGCGTTTGAATGTCGAAAAAAGTGTCATTTATAAAACGTTTTCGGTGGTGAAAAATGTCGGATACTCTAATTTTTAGAAATGAACATGAAAAAGGAGCGTGATAGGCTTTGATGGAGCTTTCTGGATGCACGGGTTTCGCTGCGCATGATTTAATTAAATTTTGGATTCTAAGTTTTTCGACCTATTATCCAAGTTTTAAAAAAACCTTACGTTTTTTGATCGTTACCTCCTTCTTGTATGGAAAACGAGTGGATAAAATTACTTGGCGTGGATGGAGAATGCGCGAGTGGTCAATACGTACTTGATTACGAGAAGACGTCCGCATGCGGTGCGTAGTTTGTCAATTAAAAGCGTTTGAATGTCGAAAAAAGTGTCATTTATAAAACTTTTTCGGTGGTGAAAAATGTCGGATACTCTAATTTTTAGAAATGAACATGAAAAGGGAGCGTGATAGGCTTTGATGGAGCTTTCTGGATGCACGGGTTTCGCTGCGCATGATTTAATTAAATTTTGGATTCTAAGTTTTTCGACCTATTATCCAAGTGTTAAACCTTACGTTTTTTGATCGTTACCTCCTTCTTGTATTGAAAACGAGTGGATAAAATTACTTGGCGTGGATGGAGAATGCGCGAGTGGTCAATACGTACTTGATTACGAGAAGACGTCCGCATGCGGTGCGTAGTTTGTCAATTAAAAGCGTTTGAATGTCGAAAAAAGTGTCATTTATAAAACGTTTTCGGTGGTGAAAAATGTCGGATACTCTAATTTTTAGAAATGAACATGAAAAGGGAGCGTGATAGGCTTTGATGGAGCTTTCTGGATGCACGGGTTTCGCTGCGCATGATTTAATTAAATTTTGGATTCTAAGTTTTTCGACCTATTATCCAAGTGTTAAACCTTACGTTTTTTGATCGTTACCTCCTTCTTGTATTGAAAACGAGTGGATAAAATTACTTGGCGTGGATGGAGAATGCGCGAGTGGTCAATACGTACTTGATTACGAGAAGACGTCCGCATGCGGTGCGTAGTTTGTCAATTAAAAGCGTTTGAATGTCGAAAAAAGTGTCATTTATAAAACGTTTTCGAAGGCGAAAAATGTCGGATACTCGAATTTTTAGAAATGAACATGAAAAGGGAGCGTGATAGGCTTTGATGGAACTTTCTCGATGCACAGGTGTCGCTGCGCACATTTAATTAAATTTTGGATTCTAAGTTTTTCGACCAATTTTCCAAGTGTTAAACCTTACGTTTTTTGATCGTTACATCCTTCTTGTATTGAAAACGAGTGGATAAAATTACTTGGCGTGGATGGAGAATGCGCGCGTGGTCAATACGTACTTGATTACGAGAAGACGTCCGCATGCGGTGCGTAGTTTGTCAATTAAAAGCGTTTGAATGTCGAGAAAAGTGTCATTTATAAAACGTTTTCGGTGGTGAAAAATGTCGGATACTCGAATTTTTAGAAATGAACATGAAAAGGGAGCGTGACAGGTTTTGATGGAGCTTTCTCGATGCACGGGTGTCGCTGCGCATGATTTAATTAAATTTTGGATTCTAAGTTTTTCGACCAATTTTCCATGTGTTAAGCCTTACGTTTTTTGATCGTTACATCCTTCTTGTATTGAAAACGAGTGGAAAAAATTACTTGGCGTGGATGGAGAATGCGCGAGTGGTCAATACGTACTTGATTACGAGAAGACGTCCGCATGCGGTGCGTAGTTTGTCAATTAAAAGCGTTTGAATGTCGAAAAAAGTGTCATTTATAAAACGTTTTCGAAGGCGAAAAATGTCGGATACTCGAATTTTTAGAAATGAACATGAAAAGGGAGCGTGATAGGCTTTGATGGAACTTTCTCGATGCACAGGTGTCGCTGCGCACATTTAATTAAATTTTGGATTCTAAGTTTTTCGACCAATTTTCCAAGTGTTAAACCTTACGTTTTTTGATCGTTACATCCTTCTTGTATTGAAAACGAGTGGATAAAATTACTTGGCGTGGATGGAGAATGCGCGCGTGGTCAATACGTACTTGATTACGAGAAGACGTCCGCATGCGGTGCGTAGTTTGTCAATTAAAAGCGTTTGAATGTCGAAAAAAGTGTCATTTATAAAACGTTTTCGGTGGTGAAAAATGTCGGATACTCTAATTTTTAGAAATGAACATGAAAAGGGAGCGTGATAGGCTTTGATGGAGCTTTCTGGATGCACGGGTTTCGCTGCGCATGATTTAATTAAATTTTGGATTCTAAGTTTTTCGACCTATTATCCAAGTGTTAAACCTTACGTTTTTTGATCGTTACCTCCTTCTTGTATTGAAAACGAGTGGATAAAATTACTTGGCGTGGATGGAGAATGCGCGAGTGGTCAATACGTACTTGATTACGAGAAGACGTCCGCATGCGGTGCGTAGTTTGTCAATTAAAAGCGTTTGAATGTCGAAAAAAGTGTCATTTATAAAACGTTTTCGAAGGCGAAAAATGTCGGATACTCGAATTTTTAGAAATGAACATGAAAAGGGAGCGTGATAGGCTTTGATGGAACTTTCTCGATGCACAGGTGTCGCTGCGCACATTTAATTAAATTTTGGATTCTAAGTTTTTCGACCAATTTTCCAAGTGTTAAACCTTACGTTTTTTGATCGTTACATCCTTCTTGTATTGAAAACGAGTGGATAAAATTACTTGGCGTGGATGGAGAATGCACGCGTGGTCAATACGTACTTGATTACGAGAAGACGTCCGCATGCGGTGCGTAGTTTGTCAATTAAAAGCATTTGAATGTCGAGAAAAGTGTCATTTATAAAACGTTTTCGGTGGTGAAAAATGTCGGATACTCGAATTTTTAGAAATGAACATGAAAAGGGAGCGTGACAGGTTTTGATAGAGCTTTCTCGATGCACGGGTGTCGCTGCGCATGATTTAATTAAATTTTGGATTCTAAGTTTTTCCACCAATTTTCCATGTGTTAAGCCTTACGTTTTTTGATCGTTACATCCTTCTTGTATTGAAAACGAGTGGAAAAAATTACTTGGCGTGGATGGAGAATACGCGAGTGGTCAATACGTACGTGATTACGAGAAGACGTCCGCATGCGGTGCGTAGTTTGTCAATTAAAAGCGTTTGAATGTCGAAAAAAGTGTCATTTATAAAACGTTTTCGGTGGTGAAAAATGTCGGATACTCTAATTTTTAGAAATGAACATGAAAAGGGAGCGTGACAGGTTTTGATGGAGCTTTCTCGATGCACGGGTGCCGCTGCGCATGATTTAATTAAATTTTGGATTCTAAGTTTTTCGTCCAATTATCCAAGTGTTAAACCTTACGTTTTTTGATCGTTACCTCCTTCTTGTATTATAAACGAGTATATAAAATTACTTGGCGTGGATGGAGAATGCGCGAGTGGTCAATACGTACTTGATTACGAGAAGACGTCCGCATGCGGTGCGTAGTTTGTCAATTAAAAACGTTTGAATGTCGAAAAAAGTGTCATTTATAAAACGTTTTCGGTGGTGAAAAATGTCGGATACTCTAATTTTTAGAAATGAACATGAAAAGGGAGCGTGATAGGCTTTGATGGTGCTTTCTCGATGCACGGGTGTCGCTGCGCATGATTTAATTAAATTTTGGATTCTAAGTTTTTCGACCAATTTTCCATGTGTTAAGCCTTACGTTTTTTGATCGTTACATCCTTCTTGTATTGAAAACGAGTGGAAAAAATTACTTGGCGTGGATGGAGAATGCGCGAGTGGTCAATACGTACTTGATTACGAGAAGACGTCCGCATGCGGTGCGTAGTTTGTCAATTAAAAGCGTTTGAATGTCGAAAAAAGTGTCATTTATAAAACGTTTTCGAAGGCGAAAAATGTCGGATACTCGAATTTTTAGAAATGAACATGAAAAGGGAGCGTGATAGGCTTTGATGGAACTTTCTCGATGCACAGGTGTCGCTGCGCACATTTAATTAAATTTTGGATTCTAAGTTTTTCGACCAATTTTCCAAGTGTTAAACCTTACGTTTTTTGATCGTTACATCCTTCTTGTATTGAAAACGAGTGGATAAAATTACTTGGCGTGGATGGAGAATGCGCGCGTGGTCAATACGTACTTGATTACGAGAAGACGTCCGCATGCGGTGCGTAGTTTGTCAATTAAAAGCGTTTGAATGTCGAAAAAAGTGTCATTTATAAAACGTTTTCGGTGGTGAAAAATGTCGGATACTCTAATTTTTAGAAATGAACATGAAAAGGGAGCGTGATAGGCTTTGATGGAGCTTTCTGGATGCACGGGTTTCGCTGCGCATGATTTAATTAAATTTTGGATTCTAAGTTTTTCGACCTATTATCCAAGTGTTAAACCTTACGTTTTTTGATCGTTACCTCCTTCTTGTATTGAAAACGAGTGGATAAAATTACTTGGCGTGGATGGAGAATGCGCGAGTGGTCAATACGTACTTGATTACGAGAAGACGTCCGCATGCGGTGCGTAGTTTGTCAATTAAAAGCGTTTGAATGTCGAAAAAAGTGTCATTTATAAAACGTTTTCGAAGGCGAAAAATGTCGGATACTCGAATTTTTAGAAATGAACATGAAAAGGGAGCGTGATAGGCTTTGATGGAACATTCTCGATGCACAGGTGTCGCTGCGCACATTTAATTAAATTTTGGATTCTAAGTTTTTCGACCAATTTTCCAAGTGTTAAACCTTACGTTTTTTGATCGTTACATCCTTCTTGTATTGAAAACGAGTGGATAAAATTACTTGGCGTGGATGGAGAATGCGCGCGTGGTCAATACGTACTTGATTACGAGAAGACGTCCGCATGCGGTGCGTAGTTTGTCAATTAAAAGCATTTGAATGTCGAGAAAAGTGTCATTTATAAAACGTTTTCGGTGGTGAAAAATGTCGGATACTCGAATTTTTAGAAATGAACATGAAAAGGGAGCGTGACAGGTTTTGATAGAGCTTTCTCGATGCACGGGTGTCGCTGCGCATGATTTAATTAAATTTTGGATTCTAAGTTTTTCCACCAATTTTCCATGTGTTAAGCCTTACGTTTTTTGATCGTTACATCCTTCTTGTATTGAAAACGAGTGGAAAAAATTACTTGGCGTGGATGGAGAATACGCGAGTGGTCAATACGTACGTGATTACGAGAAGACGTCCGCATGCGGTGCGTAGTTTGTCAATTAAAAGCGTTTGAATGTCGAAAAAAGTGTCATTTATAAAATGTTTTCGGTGGTGAAAAATGTCGGATACTCTAATTTTTAGAAATGAACATGAAAAGGGAGCGTGACAGGTTTTGATGGAGCTTTCTCGATGCACGGGTGCCGCTGCGCATGATTTAATTAAATTTTGGATTCTAAGTTTTTCGACCAATTATCCAAGTGTTAAACCTTACGTTTTTTGATCGTTACCTCCTTCTTGTATTATAAACGAGTATATAAAATTACTTGGCGTGGATGGAGAATGCGCGAGTGGTCAATACGTACTTGATTACGAGAAGACGTCCGCATGCGGTGCGTAGTTTGTCAATTAAAAGCGTTTGAATGTCGAAAAAAGTGTCATTTATAAAACGTTTTCGGTGGTGAAAAATGTCGGATACTCTAATTTTTAGAAATGAACATGAAAAGGGAGCGTGATAGGCTTTGATGGTGCTTTCTCGATGCACGGGTGTCGCTGCGCATGATTTAATTAAATTTTGGATTCTAAGTTTTTCGACCAATTTTCCATGTGTTAAGCCTTACGTTTTTTGATCGTTACATCCTTCTTGTATTGAAAACGAGTGGAAAAAATTACTTGGCGTGGATGGAGAATGCGCGAGTGGTCAATACGTACTTGATTACGAGAAGACGTCCGCATGCGGTGCGTAGTTTGTCAATTAAAAGCGTTTGAATGTCGAAAAAAGTGTCATTTATAAAACGTTTTCGGTGGTGAAAAATGTCGGATACTCTAATTTTTAGAAATGAACATGAAAAGGGAGCGTGATAGGCTTTGATGGAGCTTTCTGGATGCACGGGTTTCGCTGCGCATGATTTAATTAAATTTTGGATTCTAAGTTTTTCGACCTATTATCCAAGTGTTAAACCTTACGTTTTTTGATCGTTACCTCCTTCTTGTATTGAAAACGAGTGGATAAAATTACTTGGCGTGGATGGAGAATGCGCGAGTGGTCAATACGTACTTGATTACGAGAAGACGTCCGCATGCGGTGCGTAGTTTGTCAATTAAAAGCGTTTGAATGTCGAAAAAAGTGTCATTTATAAAACGTTTTCGAAGGCGAAAAATGTCGGATACTCGAATTTTTAGAAATGAACATGAAAAGGGAGCGTGATAGGCTTTGATGGAACTTTCTCGATGCACAGGTGTCGCTGCGCACATTTAATTAAATTTTGGATTCTAAGTTTTTCGACCAATTTTCCAAGTGTTAAACCTTACGTTTTTTGATCGTTACATCCTTCTTGTATTGAAAACGAGTGGATAAAATTACTTGGCGTGGATGGAGAATGCGCGCGTGGTCAATACGTACTTGATTACGAGAAGACGTCCGCATGCGGTGCGTAGTTTGTCAATTAAAAGCGTTTGAATGTCGAGAAAAGTGTCTTTTATAAAACGTTTTCGGTGGTGAAAAATGTCGGATACTCGAATTTTTAGAAATGAACATGAAAAGGGAGCGTGACAGGTTTTGATAGAGCTTTCTGGATGCACGGGTTTCGCTGCGCATGATTTAATTAAATTTTGGATTCTAAGTTTTTCGACCTATTATCCAAGTGTTAAACCTTACGTTTTTTGATCGTTACCTCCTTCTTGTATTGAAAACGAGTGGATAAAATTACTTGGCGTGGATGGAGAATGCGCGAGTGGTCAATACGTACTTGATTACGAGAAGACGTCCGCATGCGGTGCGTAGTTTGTCAATTAAAAGCGTTTGAATGTCGAAAAAAGTGTCATTTATAAAACGTTTTCGAAGGCGAAAAATGTCGGATACTCGAATTTTTAGAAATGAACATGAAAAGGGAGCGTGATAGGCTTTGATGGAACTTTCTCGATGCACAGGTGTCGCTGCGCACATTTAATTAAATTTTGGATTCTAAGTTTTTCGACCAATTTTCCAAGTGTTAAACCTTACGTTTTTTGATCGTTACATCCTTCTTGTATTGAAAACGAGTGGATAAAATTACTTGGCGTGGATGGAGAATGCGCGCGTGGTCAATACGTACTTGATTACGAGAAGACGTCCGCATGCGGTGCGTAGTTTGTCAATTAAAAGCGTTTGAATGTCGAGAAAAGTGTCATTTATAAAACGTTTTCGGTGGTGAAAAATGTCGGATACTCGAATTTTTAGAAATGAACATGAAAAGGGAGCGTGACAGGTTTTGATGGAGCTTTCTCGATGCACGGGTGTCGCTGCGCATGATTTAATTAAATTTTGGATTCTAAGTTTTTCGACCAATTTTCCATGTGTTAAGCCTTACGTTTTTTGATCGTTACATCCTTCTTGTATTGAAAACGAGTGGAAAAAATTACTTGGCGTGGATGGAGAATGCGCGAGTGGTCAATACGTACTTGATTACGAGAAGATGTCCGCATGCGGTGCGTAGTTTGTCAATTAAAAGCGTTTGAATGTCGAAAAAAGTGTCATTTATAAAACGTTTTCGGTGGTGAAAAATGTCGGATACTCGAATTTTTAGAAATGAACATGAAAAGGGAGCGTGATAGGCTTTGATGGAGCTTTCTCGATGCACGGGTGTCGCTGCGCATGATTTAATTAAATTTTGGATTCTAAGTTTTTCGACCAATTATCCAAGTGTTTTACTTACCTTACGTTTTTTGATCGTTACCTCCTTCTTGTATTAAAAACGAGTATATAAAATTACTTGGCGTGGATGGAGAATGCGCGAGTGGTCAATACGTACTTGATTACGAGAAGACGTCCGCATGCGGTGCGTAGTTTGTCAATTAAAAGCGTTTGAATGTCGAAAAAAGTGTCATTTATAAAACGTTTTCGGTGGTGAAAAATGTCGGATACTCTAATTTTTAGAAATGAACATGAAAAGGGAGCGTGATAGGCTTTGATGGAGCTTTCTGGATGCACGGGTTTCGCTGCGCATGATTTAATTAAATTTTGGATTCTAAGTTTTTCGACCTATTATCCAAGTGTTAAACCTTACGTTTTTTGATCGTTACCTCCTTCTTGTATTGAAAACGAGTGGATAAAATTACTTGGCGTGGATGGAGAATGCGCGAGTGGTCAATACGTACTTATTTACGAGAAGACGTCCGCATGCGGTGCGTAGTTTGTCAATTAAAAGCGTTTGAATGTCGAAAACAGTGTCATTTATAAAACGTTTTCGAAGGCGAAAAATGTCGGATACTCGAATTTTTAGAAATGAACATGAAAAGGGAGCGTGATAGGCTTTGATGGAACTTTCTCGATGCACAGGTGTCGCTGCGCACATTTAATTAAATTTTGGATTCTAAGTTTTTCGACCAAATTTCCATTTCCAATTTTCCATTTTCCATAAGCCTTACGTTTTTTGATCGTTACATCCTTCTTGTATTGAAAACGAGTGGAAAAAATTACTTGGCGTGGATGGAGAATACGCGAGTGGTCAATACGTACATGATTACGAGAAGACGTCCGCATGCGGTGCGTAGTTTGTCAATTAAAAGCGTTTGAATGTCGAAAAAAGTGTCATTTATAAAACGTTTTCGGTGGTGAAAAATGTCGGATACTCTAATTTTTAGAAATGAACATGAAAAGGGAGCGTGACAGGTTTTGATGGAGCTTTCTCGATGCACAGGTGCCGCTGCGCATGATTTAATTAAATTTTGGATTCTAAGTTTTTCGACCAATTATCCAAGTGTTAAACCTTACGTTTTTTGATCGTTACCTCCTTCTTGTATTATAAACGAGTATATAAAATTACTTGGCGTGGATGGAGAATGCGCGAGTGGTCAATACGTACTTGATTACGAGAAGACGTCCGCATGCGGTGCGTAGTTTGTCAATTAAAAGCGTTTGAATGTCGAAAAAAGTGTCATTTATAAAACGTTTTCGGTGGTGAAAAATGTCGGATACTCTAATTTTTAGAAATGAACATGAAAAGGGAGCGTGATAGGCTTTGATGGTGCTTTCTCGATGCACGGGTGTCGCTGCGCATGATTTAATTAAATTTTGGATTCTAAGTTTTTCGACCAATTATCCAAGTGTTAAACCTTACGTTTTTTGATCGTTGCCTCCTTCTTGTATTAAAAACGAGTAGATAAAATTACTTGGCGAGGAAGGAGAATTATCGAGTGGTCAAAACGTACTTGATTACGAGAAGACGTCCGCATGTGGTGCGTAGTTTGTCAATTAAAAGCGTTTGAATGTCGAAAAAAGTGTCATTTATAAAACGTTTTCGGTGGTGAAAAATGTCGGATACTCTAATTTTTAGAAATGAACATGAAAAGGGAGCGTGATAGGCTTTGATGGAGCTTTCTGGATGCACGGGTTTCGCTGCGCATGATTTAATTAAATTTTGGATTCTAAGTTTTTCGACCTATTATCCAAGTGTTAAACCTTACGTTTTTTCATCGTTACCTCCTTCTTGTATTGAAAACGAGTGGATAAAATTACTTGGCGTGGATGGAGAATGCGCGAGTGGTCAATACGTACTTGATTACGAGAAGACGTCCGCATGCGGTGCGTAGTTTGTCAATTAAAAGCGTTTGAATGTCGAAAAAAGTGTCATTTATAAAACGTTTTCGAAGGCGAAAAATGTCGGATACTCGAATTTTTAGAAATGAACATGAAAAGGGAGCGTGATAGGCTTTGATGGAACTTTCTCGATGCACAGGTGTCGCTGCGCACATTTAATTAAATTTTGGATTCTAAGTTTTTCGACCAATTTTCCAAGTGTTAAACCTTACGTTTTTTGATCGTTACATCCTTCTTGTATTGAAAACGAGTGGATAAAATTACTTGGCGTGGATGGAGAATGCGCGCGTGGTCAATACGTACTTGATTACGAGAAGACGTCCGCATGCGGTGCGTAGTTTGTCAATTAAAAGCGTTTGAATGTCGAGAAAAGTGTCATTTATAAAACGTTTTCGGTGGTGAAAAATGTCGGATACTCGAATTTTTAGAAATGAACATGAAAAGGGAAGGTGATTGGCTTTGATGGAGCTTTCTCGATGCACGGGTGTCGCTGCGCATGATTTAATTAAATTTTGGATTCTAAGTTTTTCGACCAATTTTCCATGTGTTAAACCTTACGTTTTTTGATCGTTACATCCTTCTTGTATTGAAAACGAGTGGATAAAATTACTTGGCGTGGATGGAGAATACGCGAGTGGTCAATACGTACTTGATTACAAGAAGACGTCCGCATGCGGTGCGTAGTTTGTCATTTAAAAGCGTTTGAATGTCGAAAATAGTGTCATTTATAAAACGTTTTCGGTGGTGAAAAATGTCGGATACTCTAATTTTTAGAAATGAACATGAAAAGTGAGCGTGATAGGCTTTGATGGAGCTTTCTCGATGCACGGGTGTCGCTGCGCATGATTTTATTAAATTTTGGATTCTAAGTTTTTCGACCAATTATCCAAGTGTTAAACCTTACGTTTTTTGATCGTTACCTCCTTCTTGTATTAAAAACGAGTGGATAAAATTACTTGGCGTGGATGGAGAATGCGCGAGTGGTCAATAAGTACTTGATTACGAGAAGACGTCCGCATGCGGTGCCTAGTTTGTCAATCAAAAGCGTTTGAATGTCGAAAAAAGTGTCATTTATAAAACGTTTTCGGTGGTGAAAAATGTCGGATACTCTAATTTTTAGAAATGAACATGAAAAGGGAGCGTGATAGGCTTTGATGGTGCTTTCTCGATGCACGGGTGTCGCTGCGCATGATTTAGTTAAATTTTGGATTCTAAGTTTTTCGACCAATTATCCAAGTGTTAAACCTTACGTTTTTTGATCGTTGCCTCCTTCTTGTATTAAAAACGAGTAGATAAAATTACTTGGCGTGGAAGGAGAATTATCGAGTGGTAAAACGTACTTGATTACGAGAAGACGTCCGCATGCGGTGCGTAGTTTGTCAATTAAAAGCGTTTGAATGTCGAAAAAAGTGTCATTTATAAAACGTTTTCGGTGGTGAAAAATGTCGGATACTCGGATTTTTAGAAATGAACATGAAAAGGAATCGTGATAGGCTTTGATGGCGCTTTCTCGATGCACGGGTTTCGCTGCACATGATTTAATTAAATTTTGGATTCTATGTTTTTCGACCAATTTTCCAAGTGTTAAACCTTACGTTTTTTGATCGTTACCTCCTTCTTGTATTGAAAACGAGTGGATAAAATTACTGGGCGTGGATGGAGAATGCGCGAGTGGTCAATACGTACTTGATTACGAGAAGACGTCCGCATGCGGTGCGTAGTTTGTCAATTAAAAGCGTTTGAATGTCGAAAAAAGTGTCATTTATAAAACGTTTTCGAAGGCGAAAAATGTCGGATACTCGAATTTTTAGAAATGAACATGAAAAGGGAGCGTGATAGGCTTTGATGGAACTTTCTCGATGCACAGGTGACGCTGCGCACATTTAATTAAATTTTGGATTCTAAGTTTTTCGACCAATTTTCCAAGTGTTAAACCTTACGTTTTTTGATCGTTACATCCTTCTTGTATTGAAAAGGAGTGGATAAAATTACTTGGCGTGGATGGAGAATGCGCGCGTGGTCAATACGTACTTGATTACGAGAAGACGTCCGCATGCGGTGCGTAGTTTCTCAATTAAAAGCGTTTGAATGTCGAAAAAAGTGTCATTTATAAAACGTTTTCGGTGGTGAAAAATGTCGGATACTCGAATTTTTAGAAATGAACATGAAAAGGGAGGGTGATTGGCTTTGATGGAGCTTTCTCGATGCACGGGTGTCGCTGCGCATGATTTAATTAAATTTTGGATTCTAAGTTTTTCGACCAATTTTCCATGTGTTAAACCTTACGTTTTTTGATCGTTACATCCTTCTTGTATTGAAAACGAGTGGATAAAATTACTTGGCGTGGATGGAGAATGCGCGAGTGGTCAATACGTACTTGATTACAAGAAGACGTCCGCATGCGGTGCGTAGTTTGTCAATTAAAAGCGTTTGAATGTCGAAAAAAGTGTCATTTATAAAACGTTTTCGGTGGTGAAAAATGTCGGATACTCTAATTTTTAGAAATGAACATGAAAAGGGAGCGTGATAGGCTTTGATATTGCTTTCTCGATGCACGGGTGTCGCTGCGCATGATTTAATTAAATTTTGGATTCTAAGTTTTTCGACCTATTATCCAAGTGTTAAACCTTACGTTTTTTGATCGTTACCTCCTTCTTGTATTAAAAACGAGTTAATAAAATTACTTGGCGTGGATGGAGAATGCGCGAGTGGTCAATACGTACTTGATTACGAGAAGACGTCCGCATGCGGTGCGTAGTTTGTCAATTAAAAGCGTTTGAATGTCGAAAAAAGTGTCATTTATAAAACGTTTTCGAAGGCGAAAAATGTCGGATACTCGAATTTTTAGAAATGAACATGAAAAGGGAGCGTGATTGGCTTTGATGGAACTTTCTCGATGCACAGGATTCGCTGCGCACATTTAATTAAATTTTGGATTCTAAGTTTTTCGACCAATTTTCCTAGTGTTAAACCTTACGTTTTTTGATCGTTACCTCCTTCTTGTATTAAAAACGAGTATATAAAATTACTTGGCGTATATGGAGAATGCGCGCGTGGTCAATAAGTACTTGATTACGAGAAGACGTCCGCATGCGGTGCGTAGTTTGTCAATTAAAAGCGTTTGAATGTCGAGAAAAGTGTCATTTATAAAACGTTTTCGGTGGTGAAAAATGTCGGATACTCGAATTTTTAGAAATGAACATGAAAAGGGAGGGTGATTGGCTTTGTTGGAGCTTTCTCGATGCACGGGTGTCGCTGCGCATGATTTAATTAAATTTTGGATTCTAAGTTTTTCGACCAATTTTCCATGTGTTAAGCCTTACGTTTTTTGAACGTTACATCCTTCTTGTATTGAAAACGAGTGGAAAAAATTACTTGGCGTGGATGGAGAATGCGCGAGTGGTCAATACGTACTTGATTACGAGAAGGCGTCCTCATGCGGTGCGTAGTTTGTCAATTAAAAGCGTTTGAATGTCGAAAAAAGTGTCATTTATAAAACGTTTTCGGTGGTGAAAAATGTCGGATACTCTAATTTTTAGAAATGAACATGAAAAGGGAGCGTGATAGGCTTTGATGGTGCTTTCTCGATGCACGGGTGTCGCTGCGCATGATTTAATTAAATTTTGGATTCTAAATTTTTCGACCAATTATCCAAGTGTTAAACCTTACGTTTTTTGATCGTTGCCTCCTTCTTGTATTAAAAACGAGTAGATAAAATTACTTGGCGTGGAAGGAGAATTTTCGAGTGGTCAAAACGTACTTGATTACGAGAAGACGTCCGCATGCGGTGCGTAGTTTGTCAATTAAAAGCGTTTGAATGTCGAAAAAAGTGTCATTTATAAAACGTTTTCGGTGGTGAAAAATGTCGGATACTCGAATTTTTAGAAATGAACATGAAAAGGAAGCGTGATAGGCTTTGATGGCGCTTTCTCGATGCACGGGTTTCGCTGCACATGATTTAATTAAATTTTGGATTCTAAGTTTTTCGACCAATTTTCCAAGTGTTAAACCTTACGTTTTTTGATCGTTACCTCCTTCTTGTATTGAAAACGAGTGGATAAAATTACGGGGCGTGGATGGAGAATGCGCGAGTGGTCAATACGTACTTGATTACGAGAAGACGTCCGCATGCGGTGCGTAGTTTGTGAATTAAAAGCGTTTGAATGTCGAAAAAAGTGTCTCTTATACAACGTTTCCGGTGGCGAAAAATGTCGGATACTCAAATTTTCAGAAATGAACATGAAAAAGGAGCGTGAAAGGCTTTGATGGAGCTTTCTCGATTAACGGGTGTCGCTTCGCATGATTTAATTAAATTTTAGATTCTGAATTTTTCGACCAATTTTCCAAGTGTTAAACCTTACGTTTTTTGATCGTTACCTCCTTCTTGTATTGAAAACGAGTGGATAAAATTACTTGGCGTGGATGAAGAATGCGCGAGTGGTCAATTCGTACTTGATTTCGAGTAGACGTCCGCGTGCGGTGCGTAGTTTGTGAATTAAAAGCGTTTAAATGTTGAAAAAAGTGTCAATTATACGAGGTTTTCGGTGGCGAAAAATATGCGGATACTCGAATATTCAGAAATAGGCATCAATCGGGAGCGTGATAGGCTTTTATGGAGCTTTCTCGACGCACGGGTGTCGTTGCGCATGATATAATTAAATTTTAGATTGTGAGTTTTTCGACCATTTTTCCAAGTCCAAACCTTACGTTTTTTGATCGTTACCTCCTTCTTGTATTAAAAACGAGTGGATGAAATTGCTTGGCGTGGATGGAGAATGCGCGAGTGGTCAATATGTACTTGATTACGAGAAGACGTCCGCATGCGGTGCGTAGTTTGTCAATTAATAGCGTTTGAATGTCGAAAAGAGTGTCATTTATAAAACGTTTTCGGTGGTGAAAAATGTCGGATACTCGAATTTTTAGAAATGAACATAAAAAGGGAGCGTGATAGGCTTTGATGGAGCTTTCTCGATTAACGGGTGTCCCTGCGCATGATTTAATTAAATTTTAGATTCTGAGTTTTTCGACCATTTTTCCAAGTGTTAAACCTTACGTTTTTTGATCGTTACATCCTTCTTGTATTGAAAACGAGTGGATAAAATTACTTGGCGTGAATGGAAAATGCGCGAGTGGTCAATACGTACTTGATTACGAGAAGACGTCCGCATGCGGTGCGTAGTTTGTGAATTAAAAGCGTTTGAATGTCGAAAAAAGTGTCTCTTATACAACGTTTCCGGTGGCGAAAAATGTCGGATACTCGAATTTTCAGAAATGAACATGAAAAGGGAGCGTGATAGGCTTTGATGGAGCTTTCTCGATTAACGGGTGTCGCTGCGCATGATTTAATTAAATTTTAGATTCTGAGTTTTTCGACCATTTTTCCAAGTGTTAAACCTTACGTTTTTTGATCGTTACATCCTTCTTGTATTGAAAACGAGTGGATAAAATTACTTGGCGTGAATGGAAAATGCGCGAGTGGTCAATACGTACTTGATTACGAGAAGACGTCAGCGTGCGGTGCGTAGTTTGTGAAGAAAAAGCGTTTAAATGTCGAAAAAAGTGTCATTTATAAAACGTTTTCGGTGGTGAAAAATGTCGGATACTCTAATTTTTAGAAATGAACATGAAAAGGGAGCGTGATAGGCTTTGATGGTGCTTTCTCGATGCACGGGTTTCGCTGCGCATGATTTAATTAAATTTTGGATTCTAAGTTTTTCGACCAATTATCCAAGTGTTAAACCTTACGTTTTTTGATCGTTGCCTCCTTCTTGTATTAAAAACGAGTAGATAAAATTACTTGGCGAGGAAGGAGAATTATCGAGTGGTCAAAACGTACTTGATTACGAGAAGACGTCCGCATGTGGTGCGTAGTTTGTCAATTAAAAGCGTTTGAATGTCGAAAAAAGTGTCATTTATAAAACGTTTTCGGTGGTGAAAAATGTCGGATACTCTAATTTTTAGAAATGAACATGAAAAGGGAGCGTGATAGGCTTTGATGGAGCTTTCTGGATGCACGGGTTTCGCTGCGCATGATTTAATTAAATTTTGGATTCTAAGTTTTTCGACCTATTATCCTTACGTTTTTTGATCGTTACCTCCTTCTTGTATTGAAAACGAGTGGATAAAATTACTTGGCGTGGATGGAGAATGCGCGAGTGGTCAATACGTACTTGATTACGAGAAGACGTCCGCATGCGGTGCGTAGTTTGTCAATTAAAAGCGTTTGAATGTCGAAAAAAGTGTCATTTATAAAACGTTTTCGAAGGCGAAAAATGTCGGATACTCGAATTTTTAGAAATGAACATGAAAAGGGAGCGTGATAGGCTTTGATGGAACTTTCTCGATGCACGGGTGTCGCTGCGCACATTTAATTAAATTTTGGATTCTAAGTTTTTCGACCAATTTTCCAAGTGTTAAACCTAACGTTTTTTGATCGTTACATCCTTCTTGTATTGAAAACGAGTGGATAAAATTACTTGGCGTGGATGGAGAATGCGCGCGTGGTCAATACGTACTTGATTACGAGAAGACGTCCGCATGCGGTGCGTAGTTTGTCAATTAAAAGCGTTTGAATGTCGAAAAAAGTGTCATTTATAAAACGTTTTCGGTGGTGAAAAATGTCGGATACTCGAATTTTTAGAAATGAACATGAAAAGGGAAGGTGATTGGCTTTGATGGAGCTTTCTCGATGCACGGGTGTCGCTGCGCATGATTTAATTAAATTTTGGATTCTAAGTTTTTCGACCAATTTTCCATGTGTTAAACCTTACGTTTTTTGATCGTTACATCCTTCTTGTATTGAAAACGAGTGGATAAAATTACTTGGCGTGGATGGAGAATACGCGAGTGGTCAATACGTACTTGATTACAAGAAGACGTCCGCATGCGGTGCGTAGTTTGTCATTTAAAAGCGTTTGAATGTCGAAAATAGTGTCATTTATAAAACGTTTTCGGTGGTGAAAAAAGTCGGATACTCTAATTTTTAGAAATGAACATGAAAAGTGAGCGTGATAGGCTTTGATGGAGCTTTCTCGATGCACGGGTGTCGCTGCGCATGATTTAATTAAATTTTGGATTCTAAGTTTTTCGACCAATTATCCAAGTGTTAAACCTTACGTTTTTTGATCGTTACCTCCTTCTTGTATTAAAAACGAGTGGATAAAATTACTTGGCGTGGATGGAGAATGCGCGAGTGGTCAATAAGTACTTGATTACGAGAAGACGTCCGCATGCGGTGCCTAGTTTGTCAATCAAAAGCGTTTGAATGTCGAAAAAAGTGTCATTTATAAAACGTTTTCGGTGGTGAAAAATGTCGGATACTCTAATTTTTAGAAATGAACATGAAAAGGGAGCGTGATAGGCTTTGATGGTGCTTTCTCGATGCACGGGTGTCGCTGCGCATGATTTAGTTAAATTTTGGATTCTAAGTTTTTCGACCAATTATCCAAGTGTTAAACCTTACGTTTTTTGATCGTTGCCTCCTTCTTGTATTAAAAACGAGTAGATAAAATTACTTGGCGTGGAAGGAGAATTATCGAGTGGTAAAACGTACTTGATTACGAGAAGACGTCCGCATGCGGTGCGTAGTTTGTCAATTAAAAGCGTTTGAATGTCGAAAAAAGTGTCATTTATAAAACGTTTTCGGTGGTGAAAAATGTCGGATACTCGGATTTTTAGAAATGAACATGAAAAGGAAGCGTGATAGGCTTTGATGGCGCTTTCTCGATGCACGGGTTTCGCTGCACATGATTTAATTAAATTTTGGATTCTATGTTTTTCGACCAATTTTCCAAGTGTTAAACCTTACGTTTTTTGATCGTTACCTCCTTCTTGTATTGAAAACGAGTGGATAAAATTACTGGGCGTGGATGGAGAATGCGCGAGTGGTCAATACGTACTTGATTACGAGAAGACGTCCGCATGCGGTGCGTAGTTTGTCAATTAAAAGCGTTTGAATGTCGAAAAAAGTGTCATTTATAAAACGTTTTCGAAGGCGAAAAATGTCGGATACTCGAATTTTTAGAAATGAACATGAAAAGGGAGCGTGATAGGCTTTGATGGAACTTTCTCGATGCACAGGTGACGCTGCGCACATTTAATTAAATTTTGGATTCTAAGTTTTTCGACCAATTTTCCAAGTGTTAAACCTTACGTTTTTTGATCGTTACATCCTTCTTGTATTGAAAAGGAGTGGATAAAATTACTTGGCGTGGATGGAGAATGCGCGCGTGGTCAATACGTACTTGATTACGAGAAGACGTCCGCACGCGGTGCGTAGTTTCTCAATTAAAAGCGTTTGAATGTCGAAAAAAGTGTCATTTATAAAACGTTTTCGGTGGTGAAAAATGTCGGATACTCGAATTTTTAGAAATGAACATGAAAAGGGAGGGTGATTGGCTTTGATGGAGCTTTCTCGATGCACGGGTGTCGCTGCGCATGATTTAATTAAATTTTGGATTCTAAGTTTTTCGACCAATTTTCCAAGTGTTAAACCTTACGTTTTTTGATCGTTACATCCTTCTTGTATTGAAAACGAGTGGATAAAATTACTTGGCGTGGATGGAGAATGCGCGAGTGGTCAATACGTACTTGATTACAAGAAGACGTCCGCATGCGGTGCGTAGTTTGTCAATTAAAAGCGTTTGAATGTCGAAAAAAGTGTCATTTATAAAACGTTTTCGGTGGTGAAAAATGTCGGATACTCTAATTTTTAGAAATGAACATGAAAAGGGACCGTGATAGGCTTTGATATTGCTTTCTCGATGCACGGGTGTCGCTGCGCATGATTTAATTAAATTTTGGATTCTAAGTTTTTCGACCTATTATCCAAGTGTTAAACCTTACGTTTTTTGATCGTTACCTCCTTCTTGTATTAAAAACGAGTTAATAAAATTACTTGGCGTGGATGGAGAATGCGCGAGTGGTCAATACGTACTTGATTACGAGAAGACGTCCGCATGCGGTGCGTAGTTTGTCAATTAAAAGCGTTTGAATGTCGAAAAAAGTGTCATTTATAAAACGTTTTCGAAGGCGAAAAATGTCGGATACTCGAATTTTTAGAAATGAACATGAAAAGGGAGCGTGATTGGCTTTGATGGAACTTTCTCGATGCACAGGATTCGCTGCGCACATTTAATTAAATTTTGGATTCTAAGTTTTTCGACCAATTTTCCTAGTGTTAAACCTTACGTTTTTTGATCGTTACCTCCTTCTTGTATTAAAAACGAGTATATAAAATTACTTGGCGTATATGGAGAATGCGCGCGTGGTCAATAAGTACTTGATTACGAGAAGACGTCCGCATGCGGTGCGTAGTTTGTCAATTAAAAGCGTTTGAATGTCGAGAAAAGTGTCATTTATAAAACGTTTTCGGTGGTGAAAAATGTCGGATACTCGAATTTTTAGAAATGAACATGAAAAGGGAGGGTGATTGGCTTTGTTGGAGCTTTCTCGATGCACGGGTGTCGCTGCGCATGATTTAATTAAATTTTGGATTCTAAGTTTTTCGATCAATTTTCCATGTGTTAAGCCTTACGTTTTTTGAACGTTACATCCTTCTTGTATTGAAAACGAGTGGAAAAAATTACTTGGCGTGGATGGAGAATGCGCGAGTGGTCAATACGTACTTGATTACGAGAAGGCGTCCTCATGCGGTGCGTAGTTTGTCAATTAAAAGCGTTTGAATGTCGAAAAAAGTGTCATTTATAAAACGTTTTCGGTGGTGAAAAATGTCGGATACTCTAATTTTTAGAAATGAACATGAAAAGGGAGCGTGATAGGCTTTGATGGTGCTTTCTCGATGCACGGGTGTCGCTGCGCATGATTTAATTAAATTTTGGATTCTAAATTTTTCGACCAATTATCCAAGTGTTAAACCTTACGTTTTTTGATCGTTGCCTCCTTTCTTGTATTAAAAACGAGTAGATAAAATTACTTGGCGTGGAAGGAGAATTTTCGAGTGGTCAAAACGTACTTGATTACGAGAAGACGTCCGCATGCGGTGCGTAGTTTGTGAATTAAAAGCGTTTGAATGTCGAAAAAAGTGTCTCTTATACAACGTTTCCGGTGGCGAAAAATGTCGGATACTCAAATTTTCAGAAATGAACATGAAAAAGGAGCGTGAAAGGCTTTGATGGAGCTTTCTCGATTAACGGGTGTCGCTTCGCATGATTTAATTAAATTTTAGATTCTGAATTTTTCGACCAATTTTCCAAGTGTTAAACCTTACGTTTTTTGATCGTTACCTCCTTCTTGTATTGAAAACGAGTGGATAAAATTACTTGGCGTGGATGAAGAATGCGCGAGTGGTCAATTCGTACTTGATTTCGAGTAGACGTCCGCGTGCGGTGCGTAGTTTGTGAATTAAAAGCGTTTAAATGTTGAAAAAAGTGTCAATTATACGAGGTTTTCGGTGGCGAAAAATATGCGGATACTCGAATATTCAGAAATAGGCATCAATCGGGAGCGTGATAGGCTTTTATGGAGCTTTCTCGACGCACGGGTGTCGTTGCGCATGATATAATTAAATTTTAGATTGTGAGTTTTTCGACCATTTTTCCAAGTCCAAACCTTACGTTTTTTGATCGTTACCTCCTTCTTGTATTAAAAACGAGTAGATGAAATTGCTTGGCGTGGATGGAGAATGCGCGAGTGGTCAATATGTACTTGATTACGAGAAGACGTCCGCATGCGGTGCGTAGTTTGTCAATTAATAGCGTTTGAATGTCGAAAAGAGTGTCATTTATAAAACGTTTTCGGTGGTGAAAAATGTCGGATACTCGAATTTTTAGAAATGAACATAAAAAGGGAGCGTGATAGGCTTTGATGGAGCTTTCTCGATTAACGGGTGTCCCTGCGCATGATTTAATTAAATTTTAGATTCTGAGTTTTTCGACCATTTTTCCAAGTGTTAAACCTTACGTTTTTTGATCGTTACATCCTTCTTGTATTGAAAACGAGTGGATAAAATTACTTGGCGTGAATGGAAAATGCGCGAGTGGTCAATACGTACTTGATTACGAGAAGACGTCCGCATGCGGTGCGTAGTTTGTGAATTAAAAGCGTTTGAATGTCGAAAAAAGTGTCTCTTATACAACGTTTCCGGTGGCGAAAAATGTCGGATACTCGAATTTTCAGAAATGAACATGAAAAGGGAGCGTGATAGGCTTTGATGGAGCTTTCTCGATTAACGGGTGTCGCTGCGCATGATTTAATTAAATTTTAGATTCTGAGTTTTTCGACCATTTTTCCAAGTGTTAAACCTTACGTTTTTTGATCGTTACATCCTTCTTGTATTGAAAACGAGTGGATAAAATTACTTGGCGTGAATGGAAAATGCGCGAGTGGTCAATACGTACTTGATTACGAGAAGACGTCAGCGTGCGGTGCGTAGTTTGTGAAGTAAAAGCGTTTAAATGTCGAAAAAAGTGTCATTTATAAAACGTTTTCGGTGGTGAAAAATGTCGGATACTCGAATTTTTAGAAATGAACATGAAAAGGGAGGGTGATTGGCTTTGATGGAGCTTTCTCGATGCACGGGTGTCGCTGCGCATGATTTAATTAAATTTTGGATTCTATGTTTTTCGACCAATTTTCCATGTGTTAAGCCTTACGTTTTTTGAACGTTACATCCTTCTTGTATTGAAAACGAGTGGAAAAAATTACTTGGCGTGGATGGAGAATGCGCGAGTGGTCAATACGTACTTGATTACGAGAAGACGTCCTCATGCGGTGCGTAGTTTGTCAATTAAAAGCGTTTGAATGTCGAAAAAAGTGTCATTTATAAAACGTTTTCGGTGGTGAAAAATGTCGGATACTCTAATTTTTAGAAATGAACATGAAAAGGGAGCGTGATAGGCTTTGATGGTGCTTTCTCGATGCACGGGTGTCGCTGCGCATGATTTAATTAAATTTTGGATTCTAAGTTTTTCGACCAATTATCCAAGTGTTAAACCTTACGTTTTTTGATCGTTGCCTCCTTCTTGTATTAAAAACGAGTAGATAAAATTACTTGGCGTGGAAGGAGAATTTTCGAGTGGTCAAAACGTACTTGATTACGAGAAGACGTCCGCATGCGGTGCGTAGTTTGTCAATTAAAAGCGTTTGAATGTCGAAAAAAGTGTCATTTATAAAACGTTTTCGGTGGTGAAAAATGTCGGATACTCGAATTTTTAGAAATGAACATGAAAAGGAAGCGTGATAGGCTTTGATGGCGCTTTCTCGATGCACGGGTTTCGCTGCACATGATTTAATTAAATTTTGGATTCTAAGTTTTTCGACCAATTTTCCAAGTGTTAAACCTTACGTTTTTTGATCGTTACCTCCTTCTTGTATTGAAAACGAGTGGATAAAATTACGGGGCGTGGATGGAGAATGCGCGAGTGGTCAATACGTACTTGATTACGAGAAGACGTCCGCATGCGGTGCGTAGTTTGTGAATTAAAAGCGTTTGAATGTCGAAAAAAGTGTCTCTTATACAACGTTTCCGGTGGCGAAAAATGTCGGATACTCAAATTTTCAGAAATGAACATGAAAAAGGAGCGTGAAAGGCTTTGATGGAGCTTTCTCGATTAACGGGTGTCGCTTCGCATGATTTAATTAAATTTTAGATTCTGAATTTTTCGACCAATTTTCCAAGTGTTAAACCTTACGTTTTTTGATCGTTACCTCCTTCTTGTATTGAAAACGAGTGGATAAAATTACTTGGCGTGGATGAAGAATGCGCGAGTGGTCAATTCGTACTTGATTTCGAGTAGACGTCCGCGTGCGGTGCGTAGTTTGTGAATTAAAAGCGTTTAAATGTTGAAAAAAGTGTCAATTATACGAGGTTTTCGGTGGCGAAAAATATGCGGATACTCGAATATTCAGAAATAGGCATCAATCGGGAGCGTGATAGGCTTTTATGGAGCTTTCTCGACGCACGGGTGTCGTTGCGCATGATATAATTAAATTTTAGATTGTGAGTTTTTCGACCATTTTTCCAAGTCCAAACCTTACGTTTTTTGATCGTTACCTCCTTCTTGTATTAAAAACGAGTGGATGAAATTGCTTGGCGTGGATGGAGAATGCGCGAGTGGTCAATATGTACTTGATTACGAGAAGACGTCCGCATGCGGTGCGTAGTTTGTCAATTAATAGCGTTTGAATGTCGAAAAGAGTGTCATTTATAAAACGTTTTCGGTGGTGAAAAATGTCGGATACTCGAATTTTTAGAAATGAACATAAAAAGGGAGCGTGATAGGCTTTGATGGAGCTTTCTCGATTAACGGGTGTCCCTGCGCATGATTTAATTAAATTTTAGATTCTGAGTTTTTCGACCATTTTTCCAAGTGTTAAACCTTACGTTTTTTGATCGTTACATCCTTCTTGTATTGAAAACGAGTGGATAAAATTACTTGGCGTGAATGGAAAATGCGCGAGTGGTCAATACGTACTTGATTACGAGAAGACGTCCGGATGCGGTGCGTAGTTTGTGAATTAAAAGCGTTTGAATGTCGAAAAAAGTGTCTCTTATACAACGTTTCCGGTGGCGAAAAATGTCGGATACTCGAATTTTCAGAAATGAACATGAAAAGGGAGCGTGATAGGCTTTGATGGAGCTTTCTCGATTAACGGGTGTCGCTGCGCATGATTTAATTAAATTTTAGATTCTGAGTTTTTCGACCATTTTTCCAAGTGTTAAACCTTACGTTTTTTGATCGTTACATCCTTCTTGTATTGAAAACGAGTGGATAAAATTACTTGGCGTGAATGGAAAATGCGCGAGTGGTCAATACGTACTTGATTACGAGAAGACGTCAGCGTGCGGTGCGTAGTTTGTGAAGTAAAAGCGTTTAAATGTCGAAAAAAGTGTCATTATTAGGAGGTTTTCGGTGGCGAAAAATGGCGGATTCTCGAAAATTCGGAAATAAGCATGAATCGGGAGCGTGATAGGCTTTGATGGAGCATTTTTGATGCACGGGTGTCGTTGCGCCTTATTTAATTAAATTTTAGATTCTGAGTTTTTCGACCAATTTTCCAAGTGTTAAACCTTACGTTTTTTGATCGTTACCTCCTTCTTGTATTTAAAAGGAGTGGATAAATTTACTTGGCGTGGATGAAGAATGCGCGAGTGGTCAATACGTACTTGATTACGAGAAGACGTCCGCATGCGGAGCGTAGTTTGTAAATTAAAAGCGTTTGAATGTCGAAAAAAGTGTCATTTATACAACGTTTTCGGTGGCGAAAAATGTCGGATACTCGAATTTTTAGAAATGAACATGAAAAGGGAGCGTATAGGCTTTGATGGAGCTTTCTCGATGCACGGGTGTCGCTGCGCATGATTTAATTAAATTTTGGATTCCAAGTTTTTCGACCATTTTTCCAAGTTTAAAGCCTTACGTTTTTTGATCGTTACCTCCTTCTTGTATTGAAAACGAGTGGATAAAATTACTTGGCGTGGATGAAGAATGCGCGAGTGGTCAATACGTACTTGATTACGAGAAGACGTCCGCGTGCGGTGCGTAGTTTGTCAATTAAAAGCGTTTGAATGTCGAAAAAAGTGTCAATTATACGAGGTTTTCGGTGGCGAAAAATTGCGGATACTCGAATATTCAGAAATAGGCATCAATCGGGAGCGTGATAGGCTTTTATGGAGCTTTCTCGATGCACGGGTGTCGTTGCGCATGATTTAATTAAATTTTGGATTCTGAGTTTTTTGACCATTTTTCCAAGTCCAAACCTTACGTTTTTTGATCGTTACCCCCTTCTTGTATTGAAAACGAGTGGATAAAATTACCTGGAGTGGATGGAGAATGCGCCAGTGGTCAATACGTACTTGATTACGAGAAGACGTCCGCGTGCGGTGCGTAGTTTGTGAAGTAAAAGCGTTTGAATGTCGAAAAAAGTGTCATTTATACAACGTTTTCGGTGGCGAAAAATTGCGGATACTCGAATATTCAGAAATAGGCATCAATCGGGAGCGTGATAGGCTTTGATGGAGCTTTCTCGATGCACGGGTGTCGTTGCGCATGGTTTAATTAAATTTTAGATTCTGAGTTTTTCGACCATTTTTCCAAGTCCAAACCTTACGTTTTTTGGTCGTTACCTCTTTCTTGTATTAAAAACGAGTGGATTAAATATCTTGGCGTGGAAGGAGAATGCGCGAGTGGTCAATACGTACTTGATTACGAGAAGACGTCCGCATGCGGTGCGTAGTTTGTCAATTAAAAGCGTTTGAATGTCGAAAAAAGTGTCATTTATTAAACGTTTTAGGTGGTGAAAAATGTCGGATACTCGAATTTTTAGAAATGAACATGAAAAGGGAGCGTGACAGGTTTTGATGGAGCTTTCTCGATGCACGGGTGTCGCTGCGCATGATTTAATTAAATTTTGGATTCTAAGTTTTTCGACCAATTTTCCATGTGTTAAGCCTTACGTTTTTTTATCGTTACATCCTTCTTGTATTGAAAACGAGTGGAAAAAATTACTTGGCGTGGATGGAGAATGCGCGAGTGGTCAATACGTACTTGATTACGAGAAGACGTCCGCATGCGGTGCGTAGTTTGTAAATTAAAAGCGTTTGAATGTCGAAAAAAGTGTCATTTATAAAACGTTTTCGGTGGTGAAAAATGTCGGATACTCTAATTTTTAGAAATGAACATGAAAAGGGAGCGTGATAGGCTTTGATGGTGCTTTCTCGATGCACGGGTGTCGCTGCGCATGATTTAATTAAATTTTGGATTCTAAGTTTTTCGACCAATTATCCAAGTGTTAAACCTTACGTTTTTTGATCGTTGCCTCCTTCTTGTATTAAAAACGAGTAGATAAAATTACTTGGCGTGGAGAGAATTATCGAGTGGTCAAAACGTACTTGATTACGAGAAGACGTCCGCATGCGGTGCGTAGTTTGTCAATTAAAAGCGTTTGAATGTCGAAAAAAGTGTCATTTATAAAACGTTTTCGCTGGTGAAAAATGTCGGATACTCGAATTTTTAGAAATGAACATGAAAAGGAAGCGTGATAGGCTTTGATGGCGCTTTCTCGATGCACGGGTTTCGCTGCACATGATTTAATTAAATTTTGGATTCTAAGTTTTTCGACCAATTTTCCAAGTGTTAAACCTTACGTTTTTTGATCGTTACCTCCTTCTTGTATTGAAAACGAGTGGATAAAATAACTGGGCGTGGATGGAGAATGCGCGAGTGGTCAATACGTACTTGATTACGAGAAGACGTCCGCATGCGGTGCGTAGTTTGTGAATTAAAAGCATTTGAATGTCGAAAAAAGTGTCCCTTATACAACGTTTCCGGTGGCGAAAAATGTCGCATACTCGAATTTTCTGAAATGAACATGAAAAAGGAGCGTGAAAGGCTTTGATGGAGCTTTCTCGATTAACGGGTGTTGCTGCGCATGATTTAATTAAATTTTAGATTCTGAGTTTTTCGACCAATTTTCCAAGTCCAAACCTCACGTTTTTTGATCGTTACCTCCTTCTTGTATTAAAAACGAGTAGATTATATATCTTGGCGTGGATGGAGAATGCGCGAGTAGTCAATACGTACTTGATTTCGAGAAGACGTCCGCATGCGGTTCGTAGTTTTTCAATTAAAAGCGTTTGAATGTCGAAAAAAGTGTCATTTATAAAACGTTTTCGGTGGCGAAAAATGTCGGATACTCGAATTTTTAGAAATGAACATGAAAAAGGAGCGTGATAGGCTTTGATGGAGCTTTCTCGATGCACGGGTGTCGCTGCGCATGATTTAATTAACTTTTAGATTCTGAGTTTTTCGACCAATTTTCCAAGTCCTCAACGAAAAAACCTTACGTTTTTTGATCGTTACCTCCTTCCTGTAGTGGAAACGAGTGGATGGAATTACCTTGCGTGGAAGGAAAATGCGCGAATAGTCAATACGTACTTGATTACGAGAAGACGTCCGCGTGCGGTGCGTAGTTTGTCAATTAAAAGCGTTTGAATGTCGAAAAAAGTGTCATTTATAAAACGTTTTCGGTGGTGAAAAATGTCGGATACTCTAATTTTTAGAAATGAACATGAAAAGGGAGCGTGATAGGCTCTGATGGAGCTTTCTCGATGCACGGGTGTCGCTGCGCATGATTTAATTAAATTTTGGATTCTAAGTTTTTCGACCAATTATCCAAGTGTTAAACATTACGTTTTTTGATCGTTACCTCCTTCTTGTATTAAAAACGAGTATATAAAATTACTTGGCGTGGATGGAGAATGCGCGAGTGGTCAATACGTACTTGATTACGAGAAGACGTCCGCATGCGGTGCGTAGTTTGTCAATTAAAAGCGTTTGAATGTCGAAAAAAGTGTCATTTATAAAACGTTTTCGGTGGTGAAAAATGTCGGATACTCTAATTTTTAGAAATGAACATGAAAAGGGAGCGTGAATGGCTTTGATGGTGCTTTCTCGCTGCACGGGTGTCGCTGCGCATGATTTAATTAAATTTTGGATTCTAAGTTTTTCGACCAATTATCCAAGTGTTAAACCTTACGTTTTTTGATCGTTGCCTCCTTCTTGTATTAAAAACGAGTGGAAAAAATTACTGGGCGTGGATGGAGAATTTTCGAGTGGTCAAAACGTACTTGATTACGAGAAGACGTCCACATGCGGTGCGTAGTTTGTCAATTAAAAGCGTTTGAATGTCGAAAAAAGTGTCATTTATAAAATGTTTTCGAAGGCGAAAAATGTCGGATACTCGAATTTTTAGAAATGAACATGAAAAGGGAGCGTGATAGGCTTTGATGGAACTTTCTCGATGCACAGGTGTCGCTGCGCACATTTAATTAAATTTTGGATTCTAAGTTTTTCGACCAATTTTCCAAGTGTTAAACCTTACGGTTTTTGATCGTTACATCCTTCTTGTATTGAAAACGAGTGGATAAAATTACTTGGCGTGGATGGAGAATGCGCGCGTGGTCAATACGTACTTGATTACGAGAAGACGTCCGCATGCGGTGCGTAGTTTGTCAATTAAAAGCGTTTGAATGTCGAGAAAAGTGTCATTTATAAAACGTTTTCGGTGGTGAAAAATGTCGGATACTCGAATTTTTAGAAATGAACATGAAAAGGGAGGGTGATTGGCTTCGATGGAGCTTTCTCGATGCACGGGTGTCGCTGCGCATTATTTAATTAAATTTTGGATTCTAAGTTTTTCGACCAATTTTCCATGTGTTAAACCTTACGTTTTTTGATCGTTCAATCCTTCTTGTATTGAAAACGAGTGGATAAAATTACTTGGCGTGGATGGAGAATACGCGAGCTGTCAATACGTACTTGATTACAAGAAGACGTCCGCATGCGGTGCGTAGTTTGTCAATTAAAAGCGTTTGAATGTCGAAAAAAGTGTCATTTATAAAACGTTTTCGGTGGTGAAAAATGTCGGATACTCTAATTTTTAAAAATGAACATGAAAAGGGAGCGTGATAGGCTTTGATGGAGCTTTCTGGATGCACGGGTTTCGCTGCGCATGATTTAATTAAATTTTGGATTCTAAGTTTTTCGACCTATTATCCAAGTGTTAAACCTTACGTTTTTTGATCGTTACCTCCTTCTTGTATTGAAAACGAGTGGATAAAATTACTTGGCGTGGATGGAGAATGCGCGAGTGGTCAATACGTACTTGATTACGAGAAGACGTCCGCATGCGGTGCGTAGTTTGTCAATTAAAAGCGTTTGAATGTCGAGAAAAGTGTCATTTATAAAACGTTTTCGGTGGTGAAAAATGTCGGATACTCGAATTTTTAGAAATGAACATGAAAAGGGAGCGTGACAGGTTTTGATAGAGCTTTCTCGATGCACGGGTGTCGCTGCGCATGATTTAATTAAATTTTGGATTCTAAGTTTTTCGACCAATTTTCCATGTGTTAAGCCTTACGTTTTTTGATCGTTACATCCTTCTTGTATTGAAAACGAGTGGAAAAAATTACTTGGCGTGGATGGAGAATGCGCGAGTGGTCAATACGTACTTGTTTACGAGAAGACGTCCTCATGCGGTGCGTAGTTTGTCAATTAAAAGCGTTTGAATGTCGAAAAAAGTGTCATTTATAAAACGTTTTCGGTGGTGAAAAATGTCGGATACTCTAATTTTTAGAAATGAACATGAAAAGGGAGCGTGATAGGCTTTGATGGAGCTTTCTCGATGCACGGGTGTCGCTGCGCATGATTTAATTAAATTTTGGATTCTAAGTTTTTCGACCAATTATCCAAGTGTTAAACCTTACGTTTTTTGATCGTTACCTCCTTCTTGTATTAAAAACGAGTATATAAAATTACTTGGCGTGGATGGAGAATGCGCGAGTGGTCAATACGTACTTGATTACGAGAAGACGTCCGCATGCGGTGCGTAGTTTGTCAATTAAAAGCGTTTGAATGTCGAAAAAAGTGTCATTTATAAAACGTTTTCGGTGGTGAAAAATGTCGGATACTCTAATTTTTAGAAATGAACATGAAAAGGGAGCGTGATAGGCTTTGATGGTGCTTTCTCGATGCACGGGTGTCGCTGCGCATGATTTAATTAAATTTTGGATTCTAAGTTTTTCGACCAATTATCCAAGTTGTCAACCTTACGTTTTTTGATCGTTGCCTCCTTCTTGTATTAAAAACGAGTAGATAAAATTACTTGGCGTGGAAGGAGAATTATCGAGTGGTCAAAACGTACTTGATTACGAGAAGACGTCCGCATGCGGTGCGTAGTTTGTCAATTAAAAGCGTTTGAATGTCGAAAAAAGTGTCATTTATAAAACGTTTTCGCTGGTGAAAAATGTCGGATACTCGAATTTTTAGAAATGAACATGAAAAGGAAGCGTGATAGGCTTTGATGGCGCTTTCTCGATGCACGGGTTTCGCTGCACATGATTTAATTAAATTTTGGATTCTAAGTTTTTCGACCAATTTTCCAAGTGTTAAACCTTACGTTTTTTGATCGTTACCTCCTTCTTGTATTGAAAACGAGTTGATAAAATTACTGGGCGTGGATGGAGAATGCGCGAGTGGTCAATACGTACTTGATTACGAGAAGACCTCCGCATGCGGTGCGTAGTTTGTCAATTAAAAGCGTTTGAATGTCGAAAAAAGTGTCATTTATAAAACGTTTTCGAAGGCGAAAAATGTCGGATACTCGAATTTTTAGAAATGAACATGAAAAGGGAGCGTGATAGGCTTTGATGGAACTTTCTCGATGCACAGGTGTCGCTGCGCACATTTAATTAAATTTTGGATTCTAAGTTTTTCGACCAATTTTCCAAGTGTTAAACCTTACGTTTTTTGATCGTTACCTCCTTCTTGTATTGAAAACGAGTGGAAAAAATTACTTGGCGTGGATGGAGAATGCGCGCGTGGTCAATAAGTACTTGATTACGAGAAGACGTCCGCATGCGGTGCGTAGTTTGTCAATTAAAAGCGTTTGAATGTCGAGAAAAGTGTCATTTATAAAACGTTTTCGGTGGTGAAAAATGTCGGATACTCGAATTTTTAGAAATGAACATGAAAAGGGAGGGTGATTGGCTTTGTTGGAGCTTTCTCGATGCACGGGTGTCGCTGCGCATGATTTAATTAAATTTTGGATTCTAAGTTTTTCGACCAATTATCCAAGTGTTAAACCTTACGTTTTTTGATCGTTACCTCCTTCTTGTATTAAAAACGAGTATATAAAATTACTTGGCGTGGATGGAGAATGCGCGAGTGGTCAATACGTACTTGATTACGAGAAGACGTCCGCATGCGGTGCGTAGTTTGTCAATTAAAAGCGTTTGAATGTCGAAAAAAGTGTCATTTATAAAACGTTTTCGGTGGTGAAAAATGTCGGATACTCTAATTTTTAGAAATGAACATGAAAAGGGAGCGTGATAGGCTTTGATGGTGCTTTCTCGATGCACGGGTGTCGCTGCGCATGATTTAATTAAATTTTGGATTCTAAGTTTTTCGACCAATTATCCAAGTTGTCAACCTTACGTTTTTTGATCGTTGCCTCCTTCTTGTATTAAAAACGAGTAGATAAAATTACTTGGCGTGGAAGGAGAATTATCGAGTGGTCAAAACGTACTTGATTACGAGAAGACGTCCGCATGCGGTGCGTAGTTTGTCAATTAAAAGCGTTTGAATGTCGAAAAAAGTGTCATTTATAAAACGTTTTCGCTGGTGAAAAATGTCGGATACTCGAATTTTTAGAAATGAACATGAAAAGGAAGCGTGATAGGCTTTGATGGCGCTTTCTCGATGCACGGGTTTCGCTGCACATGATTTAATTAAATTTTGGATTCTAAGTTTTTCGACCAATTTTCCAAGTGTTAAACCTTACGTTTTTTGATCGTTACCTCCTTCTTGTATTGAAAACGAGTTGATAAAATTACTGGGCGTGGATGGAGAATGCGCGAGTGGTCAATACGTACTTGATTACGAGAAGACGTCCGCATGCGGTGCGTAGTTTGTCAATTAAAAGCGTTTGAATGTCGAAAAAAGTGTCATTTATAAAACGTTTTCGAAGGCGAAAAATGTCGGATACTCGAATTTTTAGAAATGAACATGAAAAGGGAGCGTGATAGGCTTTGATGGAACTTTCTCGATGCACAGGTGTCGCTGCGCACATTTAATTAAATTTTGGATTCTAAGTTTTTCGACCAATTTTCCAAGTGTTAAACCTTACGTTTTTTGGACGTTACATCCTTCTTGTATTGAAAACGAGTGGATAAAATTACTTGGCGTGGATGGAGAATGCGCGCGTGGTCAATACGTACTTGATTACGAGAAGACGTCCGCATGCGGTGCGTAGTTTGTCAATTAAAAGCGTTTGAATGTCGAGAAAAGTGTCATTTATAAAACGTTTTCGGTGGTGAAAAATGTCGGATACTCGAATTTTTAGAAATGAACATGAAAAGGGAGGGTGATTGGCTTTGATGGAGCTTTCTCGATGCACGGGTGTCGCTGCGCATGATTTAATTAAATTTTGGATTCTAAGTTTTTCGACCAATTTTCCATGTGTTAAACCTTACGTTTTTTGATCGTTACATCCTTCTTGTATTGAAAACGAGTGGATAAAATTACTTGGCGTGGATGGAGAATGCGCGAGTGGTCAATACGTACTTGATTACAAGAAGACGTCCGCATGCGGTGCGTAGTTTGTCAATTAAAAGCGTTTGAATGTCGAAAAAAGTGTCATTTATAAAACGTTTTCGGTGGTGAAAAATGTCGGATACTCTAATTTTTAGAAATGAACATGAAAAGGGAGCGTGATAGGCTTTGATGGAACTTTCTCGATGCACAGGTGTCGCTGCGCACATTTAATTAAATTTTGGATTCTAAGTTTTTCGACCAATTTTCCAAGTGTTAAACCTTACGGTTTTTGATCGTTACATCCTTCTTGTATTGAAAACGAGTGGATAAAATTACTTGGCGTGGATGGAGAATGCGCGCGTGGTCAATACGTACTTGATTACGAGAAGACGTCCGCATGCGGTGCGTAGTTTGTCAATTAAAAGCGTTTGAATGTCGAGAAAAGTGTCATTTATAAAACGTTTTCGGTGGTGAAAAATGTCGGATACTCGAATTTTTAGAAATGAACATGAAAAGGGAGGGTGATTGGCTTCGATGGAGCTTTCTCGATGCACGGGTGTCGCTGCGCATTATTTAATTAAATTTTGGATTCTAAGTTTTTCGACCAATTTTCCATGTGTTAAACCTTACGTTTTTTGATCGTTCAATCCTTCTTGTATTGAAAACGAGTGGATAAAATTACTTGGCGTGGATGGAGAATACGCGAGCTGTCAATACGTACTTGATTACAAGAAGACGTCCGCATGCGGTGCGTAGTTTGTCAATTAAAAGCGTTTGAATGTCGAAAAAAGTGTCATTTATAAAACGTTTTCGGTGGTGAAAAATGTCGGATACTCTAATTTTTAAAAATGAACATGAAAAGGGAGCGTGATAGGCTTTGATGGAGCTTTCTGGATGCACGGGTTTCGCTGCGCATGATTTAATTAAATTTTGGATTCTAAGTTTTTCGACCTATTATCCAAGTGTTAAACCTTACGTTTTTTGATCGTTACCTCCTTCTTGTATTGAAAACGAGTGGATAAAATTACTTGGCGTGGATGGAGAATGCGCGAGTGGTCAATACGTACTTGATTACGAGAAGACGTCCGCATGCGGTGCGTAGTTTGTCAATTAAAAGCGTTTGAATGTCGAGAAAAGTGTCATTTATAAAACGTTTTCGGTGGTGAAAAATGTCGGATACTCGAATTTTTAGAAATGAACATGAAAAGGGAGCGTGACAGGTTTTGATAGAGCTTTCTCGATGCACGGGTGTCGCTGCGCATGATTTAATTAAATTTTGGATTCTAAGTTTTTCGACCAATTTTCCATGTGTTAAGCCTTACGTTTTTTGATCGTTACATCCTTCTTGTATTGAAAACGAGTGGAAAAAATTACTTGGCGTGGATGGAGAATGCGCGAGTGGTCAATACGTACTTGTTTACGAGAAGACGTCCTCATGCGGTGCGTAGTTTGTCAATTAAAAGCGTTTGAATGTCGAAAAAAGTGTCATTTATAAAACGTTTTCGGTGGTGAAAAATGTCGGATACTCTAATTTTTAGAAATGAACATGAAAAGGGAGCGTGATAGGCTTTGATGGAGCTTTCTCGATGCACGGGTGTCGCTGCGCATGATTTAATTAAATTTTGGATTCTAAGTTTTTCGACCAATTATCCAAGTGTTAAACCTTACGTTTTTTGATCGTTACCTCCTTCTTGTATTAAAAACGAGTATATAAAATTACTTGGCGTGGATGGAGAATGCGCGAGTGGTCAATACGTACTTGATTACGAGAAGACGTCCGCATGCGGTGCGTAGTTTGTCAATTAAAAGCGTTTGAATGTCGAAAAAAGTGTCATTTATAAAACGTTTTCGGTGGTGAAAAATGTCGGATACTCTAATTTTTAGAAATGAACATGAAAAGGGAGCGTGATAGGCTTTGATGGTGCTTTCTCGATGCACGGGTGTCGCTGCGCATGATTTAATTAAATTTTGGATTCTAAGTTTTTCGACCAATTATCCAAGTTGTCAACCTTACGTTTTTTGATCGTTGCCTCCTTCTTGTATTAAAAACGAGTAGATAAAATTACTTGGCGTGGAAGGAGAATTATCGAGTGGTCAAAACGTACTTGATTACGAGAAGACGTCCGCATGCGGTGCGTAGTTTGTCAATTAAAAGCGTTTGAATGTCGAAAAAAGTGTCATTTATAAAACGTTTTCGCTGGTGAAAAATGTCGGATACTCGAATTTTTAGAAATGAACATGAAAAGGAAGCGTGATAGGCTTTGATGGCGCTTTCTCGATGCACGGGTTTCGCTGCACATGATTTAATTAAATTTTGGATTCTAAGTTTTTCGACCAATTTTCCAAGTGTTAAACCTTACGTTTTTTGATCGTTACCTCCTTCTTGTATTGAAAACGAGTTGATAAAATTACTGGGCGTGGATGGAGAATGCGCGAGTGGTCAATACGTACTTGATTACGAGAAGACGTCCGCATGCGGTGCGTAGTTTGTCAATTAAAAGCGTTTGAATGTCGAAAAAAGTGTCATTTATAAAACGTTTTCGAAGGCGAAAAATGTCGGATACTCGAATTTTTAGAAATGAACATGAAAAGGGAGCGTGATAGGCTTTGATGGAACTTTCTCGATGCACAGGTGTCGCTGCGCACATTTAATTAAATTTTGGATTCTAAGTTTTTCGACCAATTTTCCAAGTGTTAAACCTTACGTTTTTTGATCGTTACCTCCTTCTTGTATTGAAAACGAGTGGAAAAAATTACTTGGCGTGGATGGAGAATGCGCGCGTGGTCAATAAGTACTTGATTACGAGAAGACGTCCGCATGCGGTGCGTAGTTTGTCAATTAAAAGCGTTTGAATGTCGAGAAAAGTGTCATTTATAAAACGTTTTCGGTGGTGAAAAATGTCGGATACTCGAATTTTTAGAAATGAACATGAAAAGGGAGGGTGATTGGCTTTGTTGGAGCTTTCTCGATGCACGGGTGTCGCTGCGCATGATTTAATTAAATTTTGGATTCTAAGTTTTTCGACCAATTATCCAAGTGTTAAACCTTACGTTTTTTGATCGTTACCTCCTTCTTGTATTAAAAACGAGTATATAAAATTACTTGGCGTGGATGGAGAATGCGCGAGTGGTCAATACGTACTTGATTACGAGAAGACGTCCGCATGCGGTGCGTAGTTTGTCAATTAAAAGCGTTTGAATGTCGAAAAAAGTGTCATTTATAAAACGTTTTCGGTGGTGAAAAATGTCGGATACTCTAATTTTTAGAAATGAACATGAAAAGGGAGCGTGATAGGCTTTGATGGTGCTTTCTCGATGCACGGGTGTCGCTGCGCATGATTTAATTAAATTTTGGATTCTAAGTTTTTCGACCAATTATCCAAGTTGTCAACCTTACGTTTTTTGATCGTTGCCTCCTTCTTGTATTAAAAACGAGTAGATAAAATTACTTGGCGTGGAAGGAGAATTATCGAGTGGTCAAAACGTACTTGATTACGAGAAGACGTCCGCATGCGGTGCGTAGTTTGTCAATTAAAAGCGTTTGAATGTCGAAAAAAGTGTCATTTATAAAACGTTTTCGCTGGTGAAAAATGTCGGATACTCGAATTTTTAGAAATGAACATGAAAAGGAAGCGTGATAGGCTTTGATGGCGCTTTCTCGATGCACGGGTTTCGCTGCACATGATTTAATTAAATTTTGGATTCTAAGTTTTTCGACCAATTTTCCAAGTGTTAAACCTTACGTTTTTTGATCGTTACCTCCTTCTTGTATTGAAAACGAGTTGATAAAATTACTGGGCGTGGATGGAGAATGCGCGAGTGGTCAATACGTACTTGATTACGAGAAGACGTCCGCATGCGGTGCGTAGTTTGTCAATTAAAAGCGTTTGAATGTCGAAAAAAGTGTCATTTATAAAACGTTTTCGAAGGCGAAAAATGTCGGATACTCGAATTTTTAGAAATGAACATGAAAAGGGAGCGTGATAGGCTTTGATGGAACTTTCTCGATGCACAGGTGTCGCTGCGCACATTTAATTAAATTTTGGATTCTAAGTTTTTCGACCAATTTTCCAAGTGTTAAACCTTACGTTTTTTGGACGTTACATCCTTCTTGTATTGAAAACGAGTGGATAAAATTACTTGGCGTGGATGGAGAATGCGCGCGTGGTCAATACGTACTTGATTACGAGAAGACGTCCGCATGCGGTGCGTAGTTTGTCAATTAAAAGCGTTTGAATGTCGAGAAAAGTGTCATTTATAAAACGTTTTCGGTGGTGAAAAATGTCGGATACTCGAATTTTTAGAAATGAACATGAAAAGGGAGGGTGATTGGCTTTGATGGAGCTTTCTCGATGCACGGGTGTCGCTGCGCATGATTTAATTAAATTTTGGATTCTAAGTTTTTCGACCAATTTTCCATGTGTTAAACCTTACGTTTTTTGATCGTTACATCCTTCTTGTATTGAAAACGAGTGGATAAAATTACTTGGCGTGGATGGAGAATGCGCGAGTGGTCAATACGTACTTGATTACAAGAAGACGTCCGC
The DNA here is from genome assembly GCA_963169105.1 of Ceriagrion tenellum. Lineage (NCBI taxonomy): Eukaryota > Metazoa > Arthropoda > Insecta > Odonata > Coenagrionidae > Ceriagrion > Ceriagrion tenellum. The sequence continues at coordinate 6,356,899 of OY720641.1, read as the reverse complement.
ATGCGGTGCGTAGTTTGTCAATTAAAAGCGTTTGAATGTCGAAAAAAGTGTCATTTATAAAACGTTTTCGGTGGTGAAAAATGTCGGATACTCTAATTTTTAGAAATGAACATGAAAAGGGAGCGTGATAGGCTTTGATGGAGCTTTCTGGATGCACGGGTTTCGCTGCGCATGATTTAATTAAATTTTGGATTCTAAGTTTTTCGACCTATTATCCAAGTGTTAAACCTTACGTTTTTTGATCGTTACCTCCTTCTTGTATTGAAAACGAGTATATAAAATTACTTGGCGTGGATGGAGAATGCGCGAGTGGTCAATACGTACTTGATTACGAGAAGACGTCCGCATGCGGTGCGTAGTTTGTCAATTAAAAGCGTTTGAATGTCGAAAAAAGTGTCATTTATAAAACGTTTTCGAAGGCGAAAAATGTCGGATACTCGAATTTTTAGAAATGAACATGAAAAGGGAGCGTGATAGGCTTTGATGGAACTTTCTCGATGCACAGGTGTCGCTGCGCACATTTAATTAAATTTTGGATTCTAAGTTTTTCGACCAATTTTCCAAGTGTTAAACCTTACGTTTTTTGATCGTTACATCCTTCTTGTATTGAAAACGAGTGGATAAAATTACTTGGCGTGGATGGAGAATGCGCGCGTGGTCAATACGTACTTGATTACGAGAAGACGTCCGCATGCGATGCGTAGTTTGTCAATTAAAAGCGTTTGAATGTCGAGAAAAGTGTCATTTATAAAACGTTTTCGGTGGTGAAAAATGTCGGATACTCGAATTTTTAGAAATGAACATGAAAAGGGAGCGTGACAGGTTTTGATGGAGCTTTCTCGATGCACGGGTGTCGCTGCGCATGATTTAATTAAATTTTGGATTCTAAGTTTTTCGACCAATTTTCCATGTGTTAAGCCTTACGTTTTTTTATCGTTACATCCTTCTTGTATTGAAAACGAGTGGAAAAAATTACTTGGCGTGGATGGAGAATGCGCGAGTGGTCAATACGTACTTGATTACGAGAAGACGTCCGCATGCGGTGCGTAGTTTGTCAATTAAAAGCGTTTGAATGTCGAAAAAAGTGTCATTTATAAAACGTTTTCGGTGGTGAAAAATGTCGGATACTCTAATTTTTAGAAATGAACATGAAAAGGGAGCGTGATAGGCTTTGATGGTGCTTTCTCGATGCACGGGTGTCGCTGCGCATGATTTAATTAAATTTTGGATTCTAAGTTTTTCGACCAATTATCCAAGTGACATCCATCCATCCATCAACCTTACGTTTTTTGATCGTTGCCTCCTTCTTGTATTAAAAACGAATAGATAAAATTACTTGGCGTGGAAGGAGAATTATCGAGTGGTCAAAACGTACTTGATTACGAGAAGACGTCCGCATGCGGTGCGTAGTTTGTCAATTAAAAGCGTTTGAATGTCGAAAAAAGTGTCATTTATAAAACGTTTTCGCTGGTGAAAAATGTCGGATACTCGAATTTTTAGAAATGAACATGAAAAGGAAGCATGATAGGCTTTGATGGCGCTTTCTCGATGCACGGGTTTCGCTGCACATGATTTAATTAAATTTTGGATTCTAAGTTTTTCGACCAATTTTCCAAGTGTTAAACCTTACGTTTTTTGATCGTTACCTCCTTCTTATATTGAAAACGAGTGGATAAAATTACTTGGCGTGGATGGAGAATGCGCGAGTGGTCAATACGTACTTGATTACGAGAAGACGTCCGCATGCGGTGCGTAGTTTGTCAATTAAAAGCGTTTGAATGTCGAAAAAAGTGTCATTTATAAAACGTTTTCGGTGGTGAAAAATATCGGATACTCTAATTTTTAGAAATGAACATGAAAAGGGAGCGTGATAGGCTTTGATGGAACTTTCTCGATGCACAGGTGTCGCTGCGCACAGTTAATTAAATTTTGGATTCTAAGTTTTTCGACCAATTTTCCAAGTGTTAAACCTTACGTTTTTTGATCGTTACATCCTTCTTGTATTGAAAACGAGTGGATAAAATTACTTGGCGTGGATGGAGAATGCGCGCGTGGTCAATACGTACTTGATTACGAGAAGACATCCGCATGCGGTGCGTAGTTTGTCAATTAATAGCGTTTGAATGTCGAGAAAAGTGTCATTTATAAAACGTTTTCGGTGGTGAAAAATGTCGGATACTCGAATTTTTAGAAATGAACATGAAAAGGGAGCGTGACAGGTTTTGATAGAGCTTTCTCGATGCACGGGTGTCGCTGCGCATGATTTAATTAAATTTTGGAATCTAAGTTTTTCGACCAATTTTCCATGTGTTAAGCCTTACGTTTTTTGATCGTTACATCCTTCTTGTATTGAAAACGAGTGGAAAAAATTACTTGGCGTGGATGGAGAATGCGCGAGTGGTCAATACGTACTTGATTACGAGAAGACGTCCGCATGCGGTGCGTAGTTTGTCAATTAAAAGCGTTTGAATGTCGAAAAAAGTGTCATTTATAAAACGTTTTCGGTGGTGAAAAATGTCGGATACTCTAATTTTTAGAAATGAACATGAAAAGGGAGCGTGATAGGCTTTGATGGAGCTTTCTGGATGCACGGGTTTCGCTGCGCATGATTTAATTAAATTTTGGATTCTAAGTTTTTCGACCTATTATCCAAGTGTTAAACCTTACGTTTTTTGATCGTTACCTCCTTCTTGTATTAAAAACGAGTATATAAAATTACTTGGCGTGGATGGAGAATGCGCGAGTGGTCAATACGTACTTGATTACGAGAAGACGTCCGCATGCGGTGCGTAGTTTGTCAATTAAAAGCGTTTGAATGTCGAAAAAAGTGTCATTTATAAAACGTTTTCGGTGGTGAAAAATGTCGGATACTCTAATTTTTAGAAATGAACATGAAAAGGGAGCGTGATAGGCTTTGAAGGAGCTTTCTCGATGCACGGGTGTCGCTGCGCATGATTTAATTAAATTTTGGATTCTATGTTTTTCGACCAATTATCCAAGTGTTAAACCTTACGTTTTTTGATCGTTGCCTCCTTCTTGTATTAAAAACGAGTAGATAAAATTACTTGGCGTGGAAGGAGAATTATCGAGTGGTCAAAACGTACTTGATTACGAGAAGACGTCCGCATGCGGTGCGTAGTTTGTCAATTAAAAGCGTTTGAATGTCGAAAAAAGTGTCATTTATAAAACGTTTTCGGTGGTGAAAAATGTCGGATACTCGAATTTTTAGAAATGAACATGAAAAGGAAGCGTGATAGGCTTTGATGGAGCTTTCTGGATGCACGGGTTTCGCTGCGCATGATTTAATTAAATTTTGGATTCTAAGTTTTTCGACCTATTATCCAAGTGTTAAACCTTACGTTTTTTGATCGTTACCTCCTTCTTGTATTGAAAACGAGTGGATAAAATTACTTGGCGTGGATGGAGAATGCGCGAGTGGTCAATACGTACTTGATTACGAGAAGACCTCAGCATGCGGTGCGTAGTTTGTCAATTAAAATCGTTTGAATGTCGAAAAAAGTGTCATTTATAAAACGTTTTCGAAGGCGAAAAATGTCGGATACTCGAATTTTTAGAAATGAACATGAAAAGGGAGCGTGATAGGCTTTGATGGAACTTTCTCGATGCACAGGTGTCGCTGCGCACATTTAATTAAATTTTGGATTCTAAGTTTTTCGACCAATTTTCCAAGTGTTAAACCTTACGTTTTTTGATCGTTACATCCTTCTTGTATTGAAAACGAGTGGATAAAATTACTTGGCGTGGATGGAGAATGCGCGCGTGGTCAATACGTACTTGATTACGAGAAGACGTCCGCATGCGGTGCGTAGTTTGTCAATTAAAAGCGTTTGAATGTCGAGAAAAGTGTCATTTATAAAACGTTTTCGGTGGTGAAAAATGTCGGATACTCTAATTTTTAGAAATGAACATGAAAAGGGAGCGTGACAGGTTTTGATGGAGCTTTCTCGATGCACGGGATTCGCTGCGCATGATTTAATTAAATTTTGGATTCTATGTTTTTCGACCAATTATCCAAGTGTTAAACCTTACGTTTTTTGATCGTTGCCTCCTTCTTGTATTAAAAACGAGTAGATAAAATTACTTGGCGTGGAAGGAGAATTATCGAGTGGTCAAAACGTACTTGATTACGAGAAGACGTCCGCATGCGGTGCGTAGTTTGTCAATTAAAAGCGTTTGAATGTCGAAAAAAGTGTCATTTATAAAACGTTTTCGGTGGTGAAAAATGTCGGATACTCGAATTTTTAGAAATGAACATGAAAAGGAAGCGTGATAGGCTTTGATGGAGCTTTCTGGATGCACGGGTTTCGCTGCGCATGATTTAATTAAATTTTGGATTCTAAGTTTTTCGACCTATTATCCAAGTGTTAAACCTTACGTTTTTTGATCGTTACCTCCTTCTTGTATTGAAAACGAGTGGATAAAATTACTTGGCGTGGATGGAGAATGCGCGAGTGGTCAATACGTACTTGATTACGAGAAGACCTCCGCATGCGGTGCGTAGTTTGTCAATTAAAATCGGTTGAATGTCGAAAAAAGTGTCATTTATAAAACGTTTTCGAAGGCGAAAAATGTCGGATACTCGAATTTTTAGAAATGAACATGAAAAGGGAGCGTGATAGGCTTTGATGGAACTTTCTCGATGCACAGGTGTCGCTGCGCACATTTAATTAAATTTTGGATTCTAAGTTTTTCGACCAATTTTCCAAGTGTTAAACCTTACGTTTTTTGATCGTTACATCCTTCTTGTATTGAAAACGAGTGGATAAAATTACTTGGCGTGGATGGAGAATGCGCGCGTGGTCAATACGTACTTGATTACGAGAAGACGTCCGCATGCGGTGCGTAGTTTGTCAATTAAAAGCGTTTGAATGTCGAGAAAAGTGTCATTTATAAAACGTTTTCGGTGGTGAAAAATGTCGGATACTCGAATTTTTAGAAATGAACATGAAAAGGGAGCGTGACAGGTTTTGATAGAGCTTTCTCGATGCACGGGTGTCGCTGCGCATGATTTAATTAAATTTTGGATTCTAAGTTTTTCGACCAATTTTCCATGTGTTAAGCCTTACGTTTTTTGATCGTTACATCCTTCTTGTATTGAAAACGAGTGGAAAAAATTACTTGGCGTGGATGGAGAATGCGCGAGTGGTCAATACGTACTTGATTACGAGAAGACGTCCGCATGCGGTGCGTAGTTTGTCAATTAAAAGCGTTTGAATGTCGAAAAAAGTGTCATTTATAAAACGTTTTCGGTGGTGAAAAATGTCGGATACTCTAATTTTTAGAAATGAACATGAAAAGGGAGCGTGATAGGCTTTGATGGAGCTTTCTCGATGCACGGGTGTCGCTGCGCATGATTTAATTAAATTTTGGATTCTATGTTTTTCGACCAATTATCCAAGTGTTAAACCTTACGTTTTTTGATCGTTGCCTCCTTCTTGTATTAAAAACGAGTAGATAAAATTACTTGGCGTGGAAGGAGAATTATCGAGTGGTCAAAACGTACTTGATTACGAGAAGACGTCCGCATGCGGTGCGTAGTTTGTCAATTAAAAGCGTTTGAATGTCGAAAAAAGTGTCATTTATAAAACGTTTTCGGTGGTGAAAAATGTCGGATACTCGAATTTTTAGAAATGAACATGAAAAGGAAGCGTGATAGGCTTTGATGGAGCTTTCTGGATGCACGGGTTTCGCTGCGCATGATTTAATTAAATTTTGGATTCTAAGTTTTTCGACCTATTATCCAAGTGTTAAACCTTACGTTTTTTGATCGTTACCTCCTTCTTGTATTGAAAACGAGTGGATAAAATTACTTGGCGTGGATGGAGAATGCGCGAGTGGTCAATACGTACTTGATTACGAGAAGACGTCCGCATGCGGTGCGTAGTTTGTCAATTAAAAGCGTTTGAATGTCGAAAAAAGTGTCATTTATAAAACGTTTTCGAAGGCGAAAAATGTCGGATACTCGAATTTTTAGAAATGAACATGAAAAGGGAGCGTGATAGGCTTTGATGGAACTTTCTCGATGCACAGGTGTCGCTGCGCACATTTAATTAAATTTTGGATTCTAAGTTTTTCGACCAATTTTCCAAGTGTTAAACCTTACGTTTTTTGATCGTTACATCCTTCTTGTATTGAAAACGAGTGGATAAAATTACTTGGCGTGGATGGAGAATGCGCGCGTGGTCAATACGTACTTGATTACGAGAAGACGTCCGCATGCGGTGCGTAGTTTGTCAATTAAAAGCGTTTGAATGTCGAGAAAAGTGTCATTTATAAAACGTTTTCGGTGGTGAAAAATGTCGGATACTCGAATTTTTAGAAATGAACATGAAAAGGGAGCGTGACAGGTTTTGATAGAGCTTTCTCGATGCACGGGTGTCGCTGCGCATGATTTAATTAAATTTTGGATTCTAAGTTTTTCGACCAATTTTCCATGTGTTAAGCCTTACGTTTTTTGATCGTTACATCCTTCTTGTATTGAAAACGAGTGGAAAAAATTACTTGGCGTGGATGGAGAATGCGCGAGTGGTCAATACGTACTTGATTACGAGAAGACGTCCGCATGCGGTGCGTAGTTTGTCAATTAAAAGCGTTTGAATGTCGAAAAAAGTGTCATTTATAATACGTTATCGGTGGTGAAAAATGTCGGAACCTCGAATGTGTTAAACCTAAAGTTTTTTGATCGTTACCTCCTTCTTGTATTAAAAACGAGTGGATTATATATCTTGGCGTGGATGGAGAATGCGCCAGTAGTCAATACGTACTTGATTTCGAGAAAACGTCCGCATGCGGTGCGTAGTTTTTCAATTAAAAGCGTTTGAAACTCGAAAAAAGTGTCATTTATAAAACGTTTTCGGTGGCGAAAAATGTCGGATACTCGAATTTTTAGAAATGAACATGAAAAGGGAGCGTGATAGGCTTTGATGGTGCTTTCTCGATGCACGGGTGTCGCTGCGCATGATTTAATTAAATTTTGGATTCTAAGTTTTTCGACCAATTTTCCAAGTGTTAAACCTTACGTTTTTTGATCGTTACCTCCTTCTTGTATTGAAAACGAGTGGATAAAATTACTTGGCGTGGATGGAGAATGCAAGAGTGGTCAATACGTACTTGATTACGAGAAGACGTCCGCATGCGGTGCGTAGTTTGTGAATTAAAAGCGTTTGAATGTCGAAAAAAGTGTCTCTTATACAACGTTTCCGGTGGCGAAAAATGTCGGATACTCGAATTTTCAGAAATGAACATGAAAAAGGAGCGTGAAAGGCTTTGATGGAGCTTTCTCGATGCATGGGTGTCGCTGCGCATGATTTAATTAAATTTTGGATTCTAAGTTTTTCGACCAATTTTCCAAGTGTTAAACCTTACGTTTTTTGATCGTTACCTCCTTGTATTGAAAACAAGTTGATAAAATTACTTGGCGTGGATGGAGAATGCGCGAGTGGTCAATACGTACTTGATTACGAGAAGACGTCCGCATGTGGTGCTTAGTTTGTCAATTAAAAGCGTTTGAATGTCGAAAAAAGTGTCATTTATACAACGTTTTCGGTGGTGAAAAATGTCGAATACTAGAATTTTCAGAAATGAACATGAAAAAGGAGCGTGATAGGCTTTGATGGAGCTTTCTCGATGCACGGGTGTTTTTGCGCATGATTTAATTAAATTTTAGATTCTGAGTTTTTCGACGAATTTTCCAAGTGTTAAACCTCACGTTTTTTGATCGTTACCTCCTTTTTGTATTAAAAACGAGTGGATGAAATTACTTGGCGTGGATGGAGAATGCGCGAGTAGTCAATACGTACTTGATTACGTGAAGACGTCCGCATGCGGTGCGTAGTTTGTCAATTAAAAGCGTTTGAATGTCGAAAAAAGTGTCATTTATAAAACGTTTTCGGTGGTGAAAAATGTCGGATACTCGAATTTTTAGAAATGAACATGAAAAGGAAGCGTGATAGGCTTTGATGGCGCTTTCTCGATGCACGGGTTTCGCTGCACATGATTTAATTAAATTTTGGATTCTAAGTTTTTCGACCATTTTTCCAAGTCTAAACCTTACGTTTTTTAATCGTTACCTCCTTCTTGTATTAAAAACGAGTGGTTTATATATCTTTGCGTGGATGGAGAATGCGCGAGTAGTCAATACGTACTTGATTTCGAGAAGACGTCCGCATGCGGTGGGTAGTTTTTCAATTAAAAGCGTTTGAATGTCGAAAAAAGTGTCATTTATAAAACGTTTTCGGTGGTGAAAAATGTCGGATACTCGAATTTTTAGAAATGAACATGAAAAAGGAGCGTGATAGGCTTTGATGGAGCTTTCTCGATGCACGGGTGTCGTTGCGCATGATTTAATTAAATTTTAGATTCTGAGTTTTTCGACCATTTTTCCAAGTCCAGACCTTACGTTTTTTGATCGTTACCCCCTTCTTGCATTGAAAACGAGTGGATACAATTACCTGGAGTGGATGGAGAATGCGCGAGTGGTCAATACGTACTTGATTGCGAGAAGACGTCCGCGTGCGGTGCGTAGTATGTGAAGTAAAAGCGTTTAAATGTCGAAAAAAGTGTCATTTATAGGAGGTTTTCGGTGGCGAAAAATGGCGGATTCTCGAATATTCAGAAATAAGCATGAATCGGGAGCGTCATAGGCTTTGATGGAGCATTCTTGATGCACGGGTGTCGCTGCGCATGATTTAATTAAATTTTGGATTCTAAGTTTTTCGACCAATTTTCCAAGTGTTAAACCTCAGGTTTTTTGATCGTTACCTCCTTCTTGTATTGAAAACGAGTGGATGAAATTACTTGGCGTGGATGGAGAATGCGGGAGTAGTCAATACGTACTTGATTACGAGAAGACGTCCGCATGCGGAGCGTAGTTTGTCAATTAAAAGCGTTTGAATGTCGAAAAAAGTGTCATTTATACAACGTTTTCGGTGGCGAAAAATGTCGGATACTCGAATTTTTAGAAATGAACATGAAAAGGGAGCGTATAGGCTTTGATGGAGCTTTCTCGATGCACGGGTGTCGCTGCGCATGATTTAATTAAATTTTGGATTCTAAGTTTTTCGCCCAATTTTCCAAGTCTAAAACCTTACGTTTTTTGATCGTTACCTCCTTCCTGTATTAAAAACGAGTATATAAAATTACTTGGCGTTGATGGAGAATGCGCGAGTGGTCAATACGTACTTGATTACGAGAAGACGTCCGCATGCGGTGCGTAGTTTGTCAATTAAAAGCGTTTGAATGTCGAAAAAAGGGTCATTTATAAAACGTTTTCGGTGGTGAAAAATGTCGGATACTCTAATTTTTAGAAATGAACATGAAAAGGGAGCGTGATAGGCTTTGATGGAGCTTTCTGGATGCACGGGTTTCGCTGCGCATGATTTAATTAAATTTTGGATTCTAAGTTTTTCGACCAATTTTCCAAGTGTTAAACCTTACGTTTTTTGATCGTTACATCCTTCTTGTATTGAAAACGAGTGGATAAAATTACTTGGCGTGGATGGAGAATGCGCGCGTGGTCAATACGTACTTGATTACGAGAAGACGTCCGCATGCGGTGCGTAGTTTGTCAATTAAAAGCGTTTGAATGTCGAAAAAAGTGTCATTTATAAAACGTTTTCGAAGGCGAAAAATGTCGGATACTCGAATTTTTAGAAATGAACATGAAAAGGGAGCGTGATAGGCTTTGATGGAACTTTCTCGATGCACAGTTTCGCTGCGCACATTTAATTAAATTTTGGATTCTAAGTTTTTCGACCAATTTTCCAAGTGTTAAACCTTACGTTTTTTGATCGTTACATCCTTCTTGTATAGAAAACGAGTGGATAAAATTACTTGGCGTGGATGGAGAATGTGCGCGTGGTCAATACGTACTTGATTACGAGAAGACGTCCGCATGCGGTGCGTAGTTTGTCAATTAAAAGCGTTTGAATGTCGAAAAAAGTGTCATTTATAAAACGTATTCGGTGGTGAAAAATGTCGGATAATGGAAATTTTAGAAATGAACATGAAAAGGGAGCGTGATAGGCTTTGATGGAGCTTTCTCGATGCACGGGTGTCGCTGCGCATGATTTAATTAAATTTTGGATTCTAAGTTTATCGAATAATTTTCCAAGTGTTAAACCTTAAGTTTTTTGATCGTTACCTCCTTCTTGTATTAAAAACGAGTGGATTATATATCTTGGCGTGGATGGAGAATGCGCGAGTAGTCAATACGTACTTGATTTCGAGAAGACGTTCGCATGCGGTGCGTAGTTTTTCAATTAAAAGCGTTTGAATGTCGAAAAAAGTGTCATTTATAAAACGTTTTCGGTGGCGAAAAATGTCGGATACTCTAATTTTTAGAAATGAACATGAAAAGGGAGCGTGATAGGCTTTGATGGTGCTTTCTCGATGCACGGGTGTCGCTGCGCATGATTTAATTAAATTTTAGATTCTGAGTTTTTCGACCATTTTTCCAAGTGTTAAACCTTACGTTTTTTGATCGTTACCCCCTTCTTGTATTGAAAACGAGTGGATACAATTACCTGGAGTGGATGGAGAATGCGCGAGTGGTCAATACGTACTTGATTACGAGAACACGTCCGCGTGCGGTGCGTAGTTTGTGAAGTAAAAGCGTTTAAATGTCGAAAAAAGTGTGATTTATAGGAGGTTTTCGGTGGCGAAAAATGGCGGATTCTCAAATATTCAGAAATGAACATGAAAAGGGAGCGTGATAGGCTTTGATGGAGCATTCTTGATGCACGGGTGTCGCTGCACATGATTTAATTAAATTTTGGATTCTAAGTTTTTCGACCAATTTTCCAAGTGTTAAACCTCACGTTTTTTGATCGTTACCTCCTTCTTGTATTGAAAACGAGTGGATGAAATTACTTGGCGTGGATGGAGAATGCGCGAGTAGTCAATACGTACTTGATTACGTGAAGACGTCCGCATGCGGTGCGTAGTTTTTCAATTAAAAGCGTTTGAATGTCGAAAAAAGTGTCATTTATAAAACGTTTTCGGTGGTGAAAAATGTCGGATACTCGAATTTTTAGAAATGAACATGAAAAGGAAGCGTGATAGGCTTTGATGGCGCTTTCTCGATGCACGGGTTTCGCTGCACATGATTTAATTAAATTTTGGATTCTAAGTTTTTCGACCATTTTTCCATGTCCAAACCTTACGTTTTTTAATCGTTACCTCCTTCTTGTATTAAAAACGAGTGGATTATATATCTTGGCGTGGATGGAGAATGCGCGAGTAGTCAATACGTACTTGATTTCGAGAAGACGTCCGCATGCGGTGGGTAGTTTTTCAATTAAAAGCGTTTGAATGTCGAAAAAAGTGTCATTTATAAAACGTTTTCGGTGGTGAAAAATGTCGGATACTCGAATTTTTAGAAATGAACATGAAAAAGGAGCGTGATAGGCTTTGATGGAGCTTTCTCGATGCACGGGTGTCGTTGCGCATGATTTAATTAAATATTAGATTCTGAGTTTTTCGACCATTTTTCCAAGTGGTAAACCTTACGTTTTTTGATCGTTACCCCCTTCTTGCATTGAAAACGAGTGGATACAATTACCTGGAGTGGATGGAGAATGCGCGAGTGGTCAATACGTACTTGATTGCGAGAAGACGTCCGCGTGCGGTGCGTAGTTTGTGAAGTAAAAGCGTTTAAATGTCGAAAAAAGTGTCATTTATAGGAGGTTTTCGGTGGCGAAAAATTGCGGATACTCGAATATTCAGAAATAGGCATCAATCGGGATCGTGATAGGCTTTGATGGAGCTTTCTCGATGCACGGGATTCGTTGCGCATGATTTAATTAAATTTTAGATTCTGAGTTTTTTGACCATTTTTCCAAGTCCAAACCTTAAGTTTTTTGGTCGTTACCTCCTTCTTGTATTAAAAACGAGTAGATAAAATTGCTTGGCGTGGATGGAGAATGCGCGAGTGGTCAATACGTACTTGATTACGAGAAGACGTCCGCATGCGGTGCGTAGTTTGTCAATTAAAAGCGTTTGAATGTCGAAAAAAGTGTCATTTATAAAACGTTTTCGGTGGTGAAAAATGTCGGATACTCTAATTTTTAGAAATGAACATGAAAAGGGAGCGTGATAGGCTTTGATGGAGCTTTCTGGATGCACGGGTTTCGCTGCGCATGATTTAATTAAATTTTGGATTCTAAGTTTTTCGACCTATTATCCAAGTGTTAAACCTTACGTTTTTTGATCGTTACCTCCTTCTTGTATTGAAAACGAGTATATAAAATTACTTGGCGTGGATGGAGAATGCGCGAGTGGTCAATACGTACTTGATTACGAGAAGACGTCCGCATGCGGTGCGTAGTTTGTCAATTAAAAGCGTTTGAATGTCGAAAAAAGTGTCATTTATAAAACGTTTTCGAAGGCGAAAAATGTCGGATACTCGAATTTTTAGAAATGAACATGAAAAGGGAGCGTGATAGGCTTTGATGGAACTTTCTCGATGCACAGGTGTCGCTGCGCACATTTAATTAAATTTTGGATTCTAAGTTTTTCGACCAATTTTCCAAGTGTTAAACCTTACGTTTTTTGATCGTTACATCCTTCTTGTATTGAAAACGAGTGGATAAAATTACTTGGCGTGGATGGAGAATGCGCGAGTGGTCAATACGTACTTGATTACGAAAAGACGTCCGCATGCGGTGCGTAGTTTGTCAATTAAAAGCGTTTGAATATCGAAAAAAGTGTCATTTATAAAACGTTTTCGGTGGTGAAAAATGTCGTATACTCTAATTTTTAGAAATGAACATGAAAAGGGAGCGTGATAGGCTTTGATGGAGCTTTCTGGATGCACGGGTTTCGCTGCGCATGATTTAATTAAATTTTGGATTCTAAGTTTTTCGACCTATTATCCAAGTGTTAAACCTTACGTTTTTTGATCGTTACCTCCTTCTTGTATTGAAAACGAGTGGATAAAATTACTTGGCGTGGATGGAGAATGCGCGAGTGGTCAATACGTACTTGATTACGAGAAGACGTCCGCATGCGGTGCGTAGTTTGTCAATTAAAAGCGTTTGAATGTCGAAAAAAGTGTCATTTATAAAACGTTTTCGAAGGCGAAAAATGTCGGATACTCGAATTTTTAGAAATGAACATGAAAAGGGAGCGTGATAGGCTTTGATGGAACTTTCTCGATGCACAGGTGTCGCTGCGCACATTTAATTAAATTTTGGATTCTAAGTTTTTCGACCAATTTTCCAAGTGTTAAATCTTACGTTTTTTGATCGTTACCTCCTTCTTGTATTAAAAACGAGTATATAAAATTACTTGGCGTGGATGGAGAATGCGCGCGTGGTCAATACGTACTTGATTACGAGAAGACGTCCGCATGCGGTGCGTAGTTTGTCAATTAAAAGCGTTTGAATGTCGAGAAAAGTGTCATTTATAAAACGTTTTCGGTGGTGAAAAATGTCGGATACTCGAATTTTTAGAAATGAACATGAAAAGGGAGCGTGACAGGTTTTGATGGAGCTTTCTCGATGCACGGGTGTCGCTGCGCATGATTTAATTAAATTTTGGATTCTAAAATTTTCGACCAATTTTCCATGTGTTAAGCCTTACGTTTTTTTATCGTTACATCCTTCTAGTATTGAAAACGAGTGGAAAAAATTACTTGGCGTGGATGGAGAATGCGCGAGTGGTCAATACGTACTTGATTACGAGAAGACGTCCGCATGCGGTGCGTAGTTTGTCAATTAAAAGCGTTTGAATGTCGAAAAAAGTGTCATTTATAAAACGTTTTCGCTGGTGAAAAATGTCGGATACTCGAATTTTTAGAAATGAACATGAAAAGGGAGCGTGATAGGCTTTGATGGCGCTTTCTCGATGCACGGGTTTCGCTGCACATGATTTAATTAAATTTTGGATTCTAAGTTTTTCGACCAATTTTCCAAGTGTTAAACCTTACGTTTTTTGATCGTTACCTCCTTCTTGTATTGAAAACGAATAGATAAAATTACTTGGCGTGGAAGGAGAATTATCGAGTGGTCAAAACGTACTTGATTACGAGAAGACGTCCGCATGCGGTGCGTAGTTTGTCAATTAAAAGCGTTTGAATGTCGAAAAAAGTGTCATTTATAAAACGTTTTCGCTGGTGAAAAATGTCGGATACTCGAATTTTTAGAAATGAACATGAAAAGGGAGCGTGATAGGCTTTGATGGCGCTTTCTCGATGCACGGGTTTCGCTGCACATGATTTAATTAAATTTTGGATTCTAAGTTTTTCGACCAATTTTCCAAGTGTTAAACCTTACGTTTTTTGATCGTTACCTCCTTCTTGTATTGAAAACGAGTGGATAAAATTACTTGGCGTGGATGGAGAATGCGCGAGTGGTCAATACGTACTTGATTACGAGAAGACGTCCGCATGCGGTGCGTAGTTTGTCAATTAAAAGCGTTTGAATGTCGAAAAAAGTGTCATTTATAAAACGTTTTCGGTGGTGAAAAATATCGGATACTCGAATTTTTAGAAATGAACATGAAAAGGGAGCGTGATAGGCTTTGATGGAACTTTCTCGATGCACAGGTGTCGCTGCGCACAGTTAATTAAATTTTGGATTCTAAGTTTTTCGACCAATTTTCCAAGTGTTAAACCTTACGTTTTTTGATCGTTACATCCTTCTTGTATTGAAAACGAGTGGATAAAATTACTTGGCGTGGATGGAGAATGCGCGCGTGGTCAATACGTACTTGATTACGAGAAGACATCCGCATGCGGTGCGTAGTTTGTCAATTAAAAGCGTTTGAATGTCGAGAAAAGTGTCATTTATAAAACGTTTTCGGTGGTGAAAAATGTCGGATACTCGAATTTTTAGAAATGAACATGAAAAGGGAGCGTGACAGGTTTTGATAGAGCTTTCTCGATGCACGGGTGTCGCTGCGCATGATTTAATTAAATTTTGGAATCTAAGTTTTTCGACCAATTTTCCATGTGTTAAGCCTTACGTTTTTTGATCGTTACATCCTTCTTGTATTGAAAACGAGTGGAAAAATTTACTTGGCGTGGATGGAGAATGCGCGAGTGGTCAATACGTACTTGATTACGAGAAGACGTCCGCATGCGGTGCGTAGTTTGTCAATTAAAAGCGTTTGAATGTCGAAAAAAGTGTCATTTATAAAACGTTTTCGGTGGTGAAAAATGTCGGATACTCTAATTTTTAGAAATGAACATGAAAAGGGAGCGTGATAGGCTTTGATGGAGCTTTCTGGATGCACGGGTTTCGCTGCGCATGATTTAATTAAATTTTGGATTCTAAGTTTTTCGACCTATTATCCAAGTGTTAAACCTTACGTTTTTTGATCGTTACCTCCTTCTTGTATTGAAAACGAGTGGATAAAATTACTTGGCGTGGATGGAGAATGCGCGAGTGGTTAATATTTACTTGATTACGAGAAGACGTCCGCATGCGGTGCGTAGTTTGTCAATTAAAAGCGTTTGAATGTCGAAAAAAGTGTCATTTATAAAACGTTTTCGAAGGCGAAAAATGTCGGATACTCGAATTTTTAGAAATGAACATGAAAAGGGAGCGTGATAGGCTTTGATGGAACTTTCTCGATGCACAGGTGTCGCTGCGCACATTTAATTAAATTTTGGATTCTAAGTTTTTCGACCAATTTTCCATGTGTTAAGCCTTACGTTTTTTGATCGTTACATCCTTCTTGTATTGAAAACGAGTGGAAAAAATTACGTGGCGTGGATGGAGAATGCGCGAGTGGTCAATACGTACTTGATTACGAGAAGACGTCCGCATGCGGTGCGTAGTTTGTCAATTAAAAGCGTTTGAATGTCGAAAAAAGTGTCATTTATAAAACGTTTTCGGTGGTGAAAAATGTCGGATACTCTAATTTTTAGAAATGAACATGAAAAGGGAGCGTGATAGGCTTTGATGGAGCTTTCTCGATGCACGGGTGTCGCTGCGCATGATTTAATTAAATTTTGGATTCTAAGTTTTTCGACCAATTTTCCAAGTGTTAAACCTTACGTTTTTTGATCGTTACCTCCTTGTATTGAAAACAAGTTGATAAAATTACTTGGCGTGGATGGAGAATGCGCGAGTGGTCAATACGTACTTGATTACGAGAAGACGTCCGCATGTGGTGCTTAGTTTGTCAATTAAAAGCGTTTGAATGTCGAAAAAAGTGTCATTTATACAACGTTTTCGGTGGTGAAAAATGTCGAATACTAGAATTTTCAGAAATGAACATGAAAAAGGAGCGTGATAGGCTTTGATGGAGCTTTCTCGATGCACGGGTGTTTTTGCGCATGATTTAATTAAATTTTAGATTCTGAGTTTTTCGACGAATTTTCCAAGTGTTAAACCTCACGTTTTTTGATCGTTACCTCCTTTTTGTATTAAAAACGAGTGGATGAAATTACTTGGCGTGGATGGAGAATGCGCGAGTAGTCAATACGTACTTGATTACGTGAAGACGTCCGCATGCGGTGCGTAGTTTGTCAATTAAAAGCGTTTGAATGTCGAAAAAAGTGTCATTTATAAAACGTTTTCGGTGGTGAAAAATGTCGGATACTCGAATTTTTAGAAATGAACATGAAAAGGAAGCGTGATAGGCTTTGATGGCGCTTTCTCGATGCACGGGTTTCGCTGCACATGATTTAATTAAATTTTGGATTCTAAGTTTTTCGACCATTTTTCCAAGTCTAAACCTTACGTTTTTTAATCGTTACCTCCTTCTTGTATTAAAAACGAGTGGTTTATATATCTTTGCGTGGATGGAGAATGCGCGAGTAGTCAATACGTACTTGATTTCGAGAAGACGTCCGCATGCGGTGGGTAGTTTTTCAATTAAAAGCGTTTGAATGTCGAAAAAAGTGTCATTTATAAAACGTTTTCGGTGGTGAAAAATGTCGGATACTCGAATTTTTAGAAATGAACATGAAAAAGGAGCGTGATAGGCTTTGATGGAGCTTTCTCGATGCACGGGTGTCGTTGCGCATGATTTAATTAAATTTTAGATTCTGAGTTTTTCGACCATTTTTCCAAGTCCAGACCTTACGTTTTTTGATCGTTACCCCCTTCTTGCATTGAAAACGAGTGGATACAATTACCTGGAGTGGATGGAGAATGCGCGAGTGGTCAATACGTACTTGATTGCGAGAAGACGTCCGCGTGCGGTGCGTAGTATGTGAAGTAAAAGCGTTTAAATGTCGAAAAAAGTGTCATTTATAGGAGGTTTTCGGTGGCGAAAAATGGCGGATTCTCGAATATTCAGAAATAAGCATGAATCGGGAGCGTCATAGGCTTTGATGGAGCATTCTTGATGCACGGGTGTCGCTGCGCATGATTTAATTAAATTTTGGATTCTAAGTTTTTCGACCAATTTTCCAAGTGTTAAACCTCAGGTTTTTTGATCGTTACCTCCTTCTTGTATTGAAAACGAGTGGATGAAATTACTTGGCGTGGATGGAGAATGCGGGAGTAGTCAATACGTACTTGATTACGAGAAGACGTCCGCATGCGGAGCGTAGTTTGTCAATTAAAAGCGTTTGAATGTCGAAAAAAGTGTCATTTATACAACGTTTTCGGTGGCGAAAAATGTCGGATACTCGAATTTTTAGAAATGAACATGAAAAGGGAGCGTATAGGCTTTGATGGAGCTTTCTCGATGCACGGGTGTCGCTGCGCATGATTTAATTAAATTTTGGATTCTAAGTTTTTCGCCCAATTTTCCAAGTCTAAAACCTTACGTTTTTTGATCGTTACCTCCTTCCTGTATTAAAAACGAGTATATAAAATTACTTGGCGTTGATGGAGAATGCGCGAGTGGTCAATACGTACTTGATTACGAGAAGACGTCCGCATGCGGTGCGTAGTTTGTCAATTAAAAGCGTTTGAATGTCGAAAAAAGGGTCATTTATAAAACGTTTTCGGTGGTGAAAAATGTCGGATACTCTAATTTTTAGAAATGAACATGAAAAGGGAGCGTGATAGGCTTTGATGGAGCTTTCTGGATGCACGGGTTTCGCTGCGCATGATTTAATTAAATTTTGGATTCTAAGTTTTTCGACCAATTTTCCAAGTGTTAAACCTTACGTTTTTTGATCGTTACATCCTTCTTGTATTGAAAACGAGTGGATAAAATTACTTGGCGTGGATGGAGAATGCGCGCGTGGTCAATACGTACTTGATTACGAGAAGACGTCCGCATGCGGTGCGTAGTTTGTCAATTAAAAGCGTTTGAATGTCGAAAAAAGTGTCATTTATAAAACGTTTTCGAAGGCGAAAAATGTCGGATACTCGAATTTTTAGAAATGAACATGAAAAGGGAGCGTGATAGGCTTTGATGGAACTTTCTCGATGCACAGTTTCGCTGCGCACATTTAATTAAATTTTGGATTCTAAGTTTTTCGACCAATTTTCCAAGTGTTAAACCTTACGTTTTTTGATCGTTACATCCTTCTTGTATAGAAAACGAGTGGATAAAATTACTTGGCGTGGATGGAGAATGTGCGCGTGGTCAATACGTACTTGATTACGAGAAGACGTCCGCATGCGGTGCGTAGTTTGTCAATTAAAAGCGTTTGAATGTCGAAAAAAGTGTCATTTATAAAACGTATTCGGTGGTGAAAAATGTCGGATAATGGAAATTTTAGAAATGAACATGAAAAGGGAGCGTGATAGGCTTTAATGGAGCTTTCTCGATGCACGGGTGTCGCTGCGCATGATTTAATTAAATTTTGGATTCTAAGTTTATCGAATAATTTTCCAAGTGTTAAACCTTAAGTTTTTTGATCGTTACCTCCTTCTTGTATTAAAAACGAGTGGATTATATATCTTGGCGTGGATGGAGAATGCGCGAGTAGTCAATACGTACTTGATTTCGAGAAGACGTTCGCATGCGGTGCGTAGTTTTTCAATTAAAAGCGTTTGAATGTCGAAAAAAGTGTCATTTATAAAACGTTTTCGGTGGCGAAAAATGTCGGATACTCTAATTTTTAGAAATGAACATGAAAAGGGAGCGTGATAGGCTTTGATGGTGCTTTCTCGATGCACGGGTGTCGCTGCGCATGATTTAATTAAATTTTAGATTCTGAGTTTTTCGACCATTTTTCCAAGTGTTAAACCTTACGTTTTTTGATCGTTACCCCCTTCTTGTATTGAAAACGAGTGGATACAATTACCTGGAGTGGATGGAGAATGCGCGAGTGGTCAATACGTACTTGATTACGAGAACACGTCCGCGTGCGGTGCGTAGTTTGTGAAGTAAAAGCGTTTAAATGTCGAAAAAAGTGTGATTTATAGGAGGTTTTCGGTGGCGAAAAATGGCGGATTCTCAAATATTCAGAAATGAACATGAAAAGGGAGCGTGATAGGCTTTGATGGAGCATTCTTGATGCACGGGTGTCGCTGCACATGATTTAATTAAATTTTGGATTCTAAGTTTTTCGACCAATTTTCCAAGTGTTAAACCTCACGTTTTTTGATCGTTACCTCCTTCTTGTATTGAAAACGAGTGGATGAAATTACTTGGCGTGGATGGAGAATGCGCGAGTAGTCAATACGTACTTGATTACGTGAAGACGTCCGCATGCGGTGCGTAGTTTTTCAATTAAAAGCGTTTGAATGTCGAAAAAAGTGTCATTTATAAAACGTTTTCGGTGGTGAAAAATGTCGGATACTCGAATTTTTAGAAATGAACATGAAAAGGAAGCGTGATAGGCTTTGATGGCGCTTTCTCGATGCACGGGTTTCGCTGCACATGATTTAATTAAATTTTGGATTCTAAGTTTTTCGACCATTTTTCCATGTCCAAACCTTACGTTTTTTAATCGTTACCTCCTTCTTGTATTAAAAACGAGTGGATTATATATCTTGGCGTGGATGGAGAATGCGCGAGTAGTCAATACGTACTTGATTTCGAGAAGACGTCCGCATGCGGTGGGTAGTTTTTCAATTAAAAGCGTTTGAATGTCGAAAAAAGTGTCATTTATAAAACGTTTTCGGTGGTGAAAAATGTCGGATACTCGAATTTTTAGAAATGAACATGAAAAAGGAGCGTGATAGGCTTTGATGGAGCTTTCTCGATGCACGGGTGTCGTTGCGCATGATTTAATTAAATATTAGATTCTGAGTTTTTCGACCATTTTTCCAAGTGGTAAACCTTACGTTTTTTGATCGTTACCCCCTTCTTGCATTGAAAACGAGTGGATACAATTACCTGGAGTGGATGGAGAATGCGCGAGTGGTCAATACGTACTTGATTGCGAGAAGACGTCCGCGTGCGGTGCGTAGTTTGTGAAGTAAAAGCGTTTAAATGTCGAAAAAAGTGTCATTTATAGGAGGTTTTCGGTGGCGAAAAATTGCGGATACTCGAATATTCAGAAATAGGCATCAATCGGGATCGTGATAGGCTTTGATGGAGCTTTCTCGATGCACGGGATTCGTTGCGCATGATTTAATTAAATTTTAGATTCTGAGTTTTTTGACCATTTTTCCAAGTCCAAACCTTAAGTTTTTTGGTCGTTACCTCCTTCTTGTATTAAAAACGAGTAGATAAAATTGCTTGGCGTGGATGGAGAATGCGCGAGTGGTCAATACGTACTTGATTACGAGAAGACGTCCGCATGCGGTGCGTAGTTTGTCAATTAAAAGCGTTTGAATGTCGAAAAAAGTGTCATTTATAAAACGTTTTCGGTGGTGAAAAATGTCGGATACTCTAATTTTTAGAAATGAACATGAAAAGGGAGCGTGATAGGCTTTGATGGAGCTTTCTGGATGCACGGGTTTCGCTGCGCATGATTTAATTAAATTTTGGATTCTAAGTTTTTCGACCTATTATCCAAGTGTTAAACCTTACGTTTTTTGATCGTTACCTCCTTCTTGTATTGAAAACGAGTATATAAAATTACTTGGCGTGGATGGAGAATGCGCGAGTGGTCAATACGTACTTGATTACGAGAAGACGTCCGCATGCGGTGCGTAGTTTGTCAATTAAAAGCGTTTGAATGTCGAAAAAAGTGTCATTTATAAAACGTTTTCGAAGGCGAAAAATGTCGGATACTCGAATTTTTAGAAATGAACATGAAAAGGGAGCGTGATAGGCTTTGATGGAACTTTCTCGATGCACAGGTGTCGCTGCGCACATTTAATTAAATTTTGGATTCTAAGTTTTTCGACCAATTTTCCAAGTGTTAAACCTTACGTTTTTTGATCGTTACATCCTTCTTGTATTGAAAACGAGTGGATAAAATTACTTGGCGTGGATGGAGAATGCGCGAGTGGTCAATACGTACTTGATTACGAAAAGACGTCCGCATGCGGTGCGTAGTTTGTCAATTAAAAGCGTTTGAATATCGAAAAAAGTGTCATTTATAAAACGTTTTCGGTGGTGAAAAATGTCGTATACTCTAATTTTTAGAAATGAACATGAAAAGGGAGCGTGATAGGCTTTGATGGAGCTTTCTGGATGCACGGGTTTCGCTGCGCATGATTTAATTAAATTTTGGATTCTAAGTTTTTCGACCTATTATCCAAGTGTTAAACCTTACGTTTTTTGATCGTTACCTCCTTCTTGTATTGAAAACGAGTGGATAAAATTACTTGGCGTGGATGGAGAATGCGCGAGTGGTCAATACGTACTTGATTACGAGAAGACGTCCGCATGCGGTGCGTAGTTTGTCAATTAAAAGCGTTTGAATGTCGAAAAAAGTGTCATTTATAAAACGTTTTCGAAGGCGAAAAATGTCGGATACTCGAATTTTTAGAAATGAACATGAAAAGGGAGCGTGATAGGCTTTGATGGAACTTTCTCGATGCACAGGTGTCGCTGCGCACATTTAATTAAATTTTGGATTCTAAGTTTTTCGACCAATTTTCCAAGTGTTAAATCTTACGTTTTTTGATCGTTACCTCCTTCTTGTATTAAAAACGAGTATATAAAATTACTTGGCGTGGATGGAGAATGCGCGCGTGGTCAATACGTACTTGATTACGAGAAGACGTCCGCATGCGGTGCGTAGTTTGTCAATTAAAAGCGTTTGAATGTCGAGAAAAGTGTCATTTATAAAACGTTTTCGGTGGTGAAAAATGTCGGATACTCGAATTTTTAGAAATGAACATGAAAAGGGAGCGTGACAGGTTTTGATGGAGCTTTCTCGATGCACGGGTGTCGCTGCGCATGATTTAATTAAATTTTGGATTCTAAAATTTTCGACCAATTTTCCATGTGTTAAGCCTTACGTTTTTTTATCGTTACATCCTTCTAGTATTGAAAACGAGTGGAAAAAATTACTTGGCGTGGATGGAGAATGCGCGAGTGGTCAATACGTACTTGATTACGAGAAGACGTCCGCATGCGGTGCGTAGTTTGTCAATTAAAAGCGTTTGAATGTCGAAAAAAGTGTCATTTATAAAACGTTTTCGGTGGTGAAAAATGTCGGATACTCTAATTTTTAGAAATGAACATGAAAAGGGAGCGTGATAGGCTTTGATGGTGCTTTCTCGATGCACGGGTGTCGCTGCGCATGATTTAATTAAATTTTGGATTCTAAGTTTTTCGACCAATTATCCAAGTGTTAAACCTTACGTTTTTTGATCGTTGCCTCCTTCTTGTATTAAAAACGAATAGATAAAATTACTTGGCGTGGAAGGAGAATTATCGAGTGGTCAAAACGTACTTGATTACGAGAAGACGTCCGCATGCGGTGCGTAGTTTGTCAATTAAAAGCGTTTGAATGTCGAAAAAAGTGTCATTTATAAAACGTTTTCGCTGGTGAAAAATGTCGGATACTCGAATTTTTAGAAATGAACATGAAAAGGGAGCGTGATAGGCTTTGATGGCGCTTTCTCGATGCACGGGTTTCGCTGCACATGATTTAATTAAATTTTGGATTCTAAGTTTTTCGACCAATTTTCCAAGTGTTAAACCTTACGTTTTTTGATCGTTACCTCCTTCTTGTATTGAAAACGAGTGGATAAAATTACTTGGCGTGGATGGAGAATGCGCGAGTGGTCAATACGTACTTGATTACGAGAAGACGTCCGCATGCGGTGCGTAGTTTGTCAATTAAAAGCGTTTGAATGTCGAAAAAAGTGTCATTTATAAAACGTTTTCGGTGGTGAAAAATATCGGATACTCGAATTTTTAGAAATGAACATGAAAAGGGAGCGTGATAGGCTTTGATGGAACTTTCTCGATGCACAGGTGTCGCTGCGCACAGTTAATTAAATTTTGGATTCTAAGTTTTTCGACCAATTTTCCAAGTGTTAAACCTTACGTTTTTTGATCGTTACATCCTTCTTGTATTGAAAACGAGTGGATAAAATTACTTGGCGTGGATGGAGAATGCGCGCGTGGTCAATACGTACTTGATTACGAGAAGACGTCCGCGTGCGGTTCGTAGTTTGTGAATTAAAAGCTTTTGAATGTCGATAAAAGTGTCATTTATAAAACGTTTTCGAAGGCGAAAAATGTCGGATACTCGAATTTTTAGAAATGAACATGAAAAGGGAGCGTGATAGGCTTTGATGGAACTTTCTCGATGCACAGGTGTCGCTGCGCACATTTAATTAAATTTTGGATTCTAAGTTTTTCGACCAATTTTCCAAGTGTTAAACCTTACGTTTTTTGATCGTTACATCCTTCTTGTATTGAAAACGAGTGGATAAAATTACTTGGCGTGGATGGAGAATGCGCGAGTGGTCAATACGTACTTGATTACGAAAAGACGTCCGCATGCGGTGCGTAGTTTGTCAATTAAAAGCGTTTGAATATCGAAAAAAGTGTCATTTATAAAACGTTTTCGGTGGTGAAAAATGTCGTATACTCTAATTTTTAGAAATGAACATGAAAAGGGAGCGTGATAGGCTTTGATGGAGCTTTCTGGATGCACGGGTTTCGCTGCGCATGATTTAATTAAATTTTGGATTCTAAGTTTTTCGACCTATTATCCAAGTGTTAAACCTTACGTTTTTTGATCGTTACCTCCTTCTTGTATTGAAAACGAGTGGATAAAATTACTTGGCGTGGATGGAGAATGCGCGAGTGGTCAATACGTACTTGATTACGAGAAGACGTCCGCATGCGGTGCGTAGTTTGTCAATTAAAAGCGTTTGAATGTCGAAAAAAGTGTCATTTATAAAACGTTTTCGAAGGCGAAAAATGTCGGATACTCGAATTTTTAGAAATGAACATGAAAAGGGAGCGTGATAGGCTTTGATGGAACTTTCTCGATGCACAGGTGTCGCTGCGCACATTTAATTAAATTTTGGATTCTAAGTTTTTCGACCAATTTTCCAAGTGTTAAATCTTACGTTTTTTGATCGTTACCTCCTTCTTGTATTAAAAACGAGTATATAAAATTACTTGGCGTGGATGGAGAATGCGCGCGTGGTCAATACGTACTTGATTACGAGAAGACGTCCGCATGCGGTGCGTAGTTTGTCAATTAAAAGCGTTTGAATGTCGAGAAAAGTGTCATTTATAAAACGTTTTCGGTGGTGAAAAATGTCGGATACTCGAATTTTTAGAAATGAACATGAAAAGGGAGCGTGACAGGTTTTGATGGAGCTTTCTCGATGCACGGGTGTCGCTGCGCATGATTTAATTAAATTTTGGATTCTAAAATTTTCGACCAATTTTCCATGTGTTAAGCCTTACGTTTTTTTATCGTTACATCCTTCTAGTATTGAAAACGAGTGGAAAAAATTACTTGGCGTGGATGGAGAATGCGCGAGTGGTCAATACGTACTTGATTACGAGAAGACGTCCGCATGCGGTGCGTAGTTTGTCAATTAAAAGCGTTTGAATGTCGAAAAAAGTGTCATTTATAAAACGTTTTCGGTGGTGAAAAATGTCGGATACTCTAATTTTTAGAAATGAACATGAAAAGGGAGCGTGATAGGCTTTGATGGTGCTTTCTCGATGCACGGGTGTCGCTGCGCATGATTTAATTAAATTTTGGATTCTAAGTTTTTCGACCAATTATCCAAGTGTTAAACCTTACGTTTTTTGATCGTTGCCTCCTTCTTGTATTAAAAACGAATAGATAAAATTACTTGGCGTGGAAGGAGAATTATCGAGTGGTCAAAACGTACTTGATTACGAGAAGACGTCCGCATGCGGTGCGTAGTTTGTCAATTAAAAGCGTTTGAATGTCGAAAAAAGTGTCATTTATAAAACGTTTTCGCTGGTGAAAAATGTCGGATACTCGAATTTTTAGAAATGAACATGAAAAGGGAGCGTGATAGGCTTTGATGGCGCTTTCTCGATGCACGGGTTTCGCTGCACATGATTTAATTAAATTTTGGATTCTAAGTTTTTCGACCAATTTTCCAAGTGTTAAACCTTACGTTTTTTGATCGTTACCTCCTTCTTGTATTGAAAACGAGTGGATAAAATTACTTGGCGTGGATGGAGAATGCGCGAGTGGTCAATACGTACTTGATTACGAGAAGACGTCCGCATGCGGTGCGTAGTTTGTCAATTAAAAGCGTTTGAATGTCGAAAAAAGTGTCATTTATAAAACGTTTTCGGTGGTGAAAAATATCGGATACTCGAATTTTTAGAAATGAACATGAAAAGGGAGCGTGATAGGCTTTGATGGAACTTTCTCGATGCACAGGTGTCGCTGCGCACAGTTAATTAAATTTTGGATTCTAAGTTTTTCGACCAATTTTCCAAGTGTTAAACCTTACGTTTTTTGATCGTTACATCCTTCTTGTATTGAAAACGAGTGGATAAAATTACTTGGCGTGGATGGAGAATGCGCGCGTGGTCAATACGTACTTGATTACGAGAAGACATCCGCATGCGGTGCGTAGTTTGTCAATTAAAAGCGTTTGAATGTCGAGAAAAGTGTCATTTATAAAACGTTTTCGGTGGTGAAAAATGTCGGATACTCGAATTTTTAGAAATGAACATGAAAAGGGAGCGTGACAGGTTTTGATAGAGCTTTCTCGATGCACGGGTGTCGCTGCGCATGATTTAATTAAATTTTGGAATCTAAGTTTTTCGACCAATTTTCCATGTGTTAAGCCTTACGTTTTTTGATCGTTACATCCTTCTTGTATTGAAAACGAGTGGAAAAATTTACTTGGCGTGGATGGAGAATGCGCGAGTGGTCAATACGTACTTGATTACGAGAAGACGTCCGCATGCGGTGCGTAGTTTGTCAATTAAAAGCGTTTGAATGTCGAAAAAAGTGTCATTTATAAAACGTTTTCGGTGGTGAAAAATGTCGGATACTCTAATTTTTAGAAATGAACATGAAAAGGGAGCGTGATAGGCTTTGATGGAGCTTTCTGGATGCACGGGTTTCGCTGCGCATGATTTAATTAAATTTTGGATTCTAAGTTTTTCGACCTATTATCCAAGTGTTAAACCTTACGTTTTTTGATCGTTACCTCCTTCTTGTATTGAAAACGAGTGGATAAAATTACTTGGCGTGGATGGAGAATGCGCGAGTGGTTAATACGTACTTGATTACGAGAAGACGTCCGCATGCGGTGCGTAGTTTGTCAATTAAAAGCGTTTGAATGTCGAAAAAAGTGTCATTTATAAAACGTTTTCGAAGGCGAAAAATGTCGGATACTCGAATTTTTAGAAATGAACATGAAAAGGGAGCGTGATAGGCTTTGATGGAACTTTCTCGATGCACAGGTGTCGCTGCGCACATTTAATTAAATTTTGGATTCTAAGTTTTTCGACCAATTTTCCATGTGTTAAGCCTTACGTTTTTTGATCGTTACATCCTTCTTGTATTGAAAACGAGTGGAAAAAATTACGTGGCGTGGATGGAGAATGCGCGAGTGGTCAATACGTACTTGATTACGAGAAGACGTCCGCATGCGGTGCGTAGTTTGTCAATTAAAAGCGTTTGAATGTCGAAAAAAGTGTCATTTATAAAACGTTTTCGGTGGTGAAAAATGTCGGATACTCTAATTTTTAGAAATGAACATGAAAAGGGAGCGTGATAGGCTTTGATGGAGCTTTCTCGATGCACGGGTGTCGCTGCGCATGATTTAATTAAATTTTGGATTCTAAGTTTTTCGACCAATTATCCAAGTGTTAAACCTTACGTTTTTTGATCGTTACCTCCTTCTTGTATTAAAAACGAGTATATAAAATTACTTGGCGTGGATGGAGAATGCGCGAGTGGTCAATACGTACTTGATTACGAGAAGACGTCCGCATGCGGTGCGTAGTTTGTCAATTAAAAGCGTTTGAATGTCGAAAAAAGTGTCATTTATAAAACGTTTTCGGTGGTGAAAAATGTCGGATACTCTAATTTTTAGAAATGAACATGAAAAGGGAGCGTGATAGGCTTTGATGGAGCTTTCTCGATGCACGGGTGTCGCTGCGCATGATTTAATTAAATTTTGGATTCTATGTTTTTCGACCAATTATCCAAGTGTTAAACCTTACGTTTTTTGATCGTTGCCTCCTTCTTGTATTAAAAACGAGTAGATAAAATTACTTGGCGTGGAAGGAGAATTATCGAGTGGTCAAAACGTACTTGATTACGAGAAGACGTCCGCATGCGGTGCGTAGTTTGTCAATTAAAAGCGTTTGAATGTCGAAAAAAGTGTCATTTATAAAACGTTTTCGGTGGTGAAAAATGTCGGATACTCGAATTTTTAGAAATGAACATGAAAAGGAAGCGTGATAGGCTTTGATGGAGCTTTCTGGATGCACGGGTTTCGCTGCGCATGATTTAATTAAATTTTGGATTCTAAGTTTTTCGACCTATTATCCAAGTGTTAAACCTTACGTTTTTTGATCGTTACCTCCTTCTTGTATTGAAAACGAGTGGATAAAATTACTTGGCGTGGATGGAGAATGCGCGAGTGGTCAATACGTACTTGATTACGAGAAGACCTCCGCATGCGGTGCGTAGTTTGTCAATTAAAATCGTTTGAATGTCGAAAAAAGTGTCATTTATAAAACGTTTTCGAAGGCGAAAAATGTCGGATACTCGAATTTTTAGAAATGAACATGAAAAGGGAGCGTGATAGGCTTTGATGGAACTTTCTCGATGCACAGGTGTCGCTGCGCACATTTAATTAAATTTTGGATTCTAAGTTTTTCGACCAATTTTCCAAGTGTTAAACCTTACGTTTTTTGATCGTTACATCCTTCTTGTATTGAAAACGAGTGGATAAAATTACTTGGCGTGGATGGAGAATGCGCGCGTGGTCAATACGTACTTGATTACGAGAAGACGTCCGCATGCGGTGCGTAGTTTGTCAATTAAAAGCGTTTGAATGTCGAGAAAAGTGTCATTTATAAAACGTTTTCGGTGGTGAAAAATGTCGGATACTCGAATTTTTAGAAATGAACATGAAAAGGGAGCGTGACAGGTTTTGATAGAGCTTTCTCGATGCACGGGTGTCGCTGCGCATGATTTAATTAAATTTTGGATTCTAAGTTTTTCGACCAATTTTCCATGTGTTAAGCCTTACGTTTTTTGATCGTTACATCCTTCTTGTATTGAAAACGAGTGGAAAAAATTACTTGGCGTGGATGGAGAATGCGCGAGTGGTCAATACGTACTTGATTACGAGAAGACGTCCGCATGCGGTGCGTAGTTTGTCAATTAAAAGCGTTTGAATGTCGAAAAAAGTGTCATTTATAAAACGTTTTCGGTGGTGAAAAATGTCGGATACTCTAATTTTTAGAAATGAACATGAAAAGGGAGCGTGATAGGCTTTGATGGAGCTTTCTCGATGCACGGGTGTCGCTGCGCATGATTTAATTAAATTTTGGATTCTATGTTTTTCGACCAATTATCCAAGTGTTAAACCTTACGTTTTTTGATCGTTGCCTCCTTCTTGTATTAAAAACGAGTAGATAAAATTACTTGGCGTGGAAGGAGAATTATCGAGTGGTCAAATTGTACTTGATTACGAGAAGACGTCCGCATGCGGTGCGTAGTTTGTCAATTAAAAGCGTTTGAATGTCGAAAAAAGTGTCATTTATAAAACGTTTTCGGTGGTGAAAAATGTCGGATACTCGAATTTTTAGAAATGAACATGAAAAGGAAGCGTGATAGGCTTTGATGGAGCTTTCTGGATGCACGGGTTTCGCTGCGCATGATTTTATTAAATTTTGGATTCTAAGTTTTTCGACCTATTATCCAAGTGTTAAACCTTACGTTTTTTGATCGTTACCTCCTTCTTGTATTGAAAACGAGTGGATAAAATTACTTGGCGTGGATGGAGAATGCGCGAGTGGTCAATACGTACTTGATTACGAGAAGACGTCCGCATGCGGTGCGTAGTTTGTCAATTAAAAGCGTTTGAATGTCGAAAAAAGTGTCATTTATAAAACGTTTTCGAAGGCGAAAAATGTCGGATACTCGAATTTTTAGAAATGAACATGAAAAGGGAGCGTGATAGGCTTTGATGGAACTTTCTCGATGCACAGGTGTCGCTGCGCACATTTAATTAAATTTTGGATTCTAAGTTTTTCGACCAATTTTCCAAGTGTTAAACCTTACGTTTTTTGATCGTTACATCCTTCTTGTATTGAAAACGAGTGGATAAAATTACTTGGCGTGGATGGAGAATGCGCGCGTGGTCAATACGTACTTGATTACGAGAAGACGTCCGCATGCGGTGCGTAGTTTGTCAATTAAAAGCGTTTGAATGTCGAAAAAAGTGTCATTTATAAAACGTTTTCGGTGGTGAAAAATGTCGGATACTCGAATTTTTAGAAATGAACATGAAAAGGGAGCGTGACAGGTTTTGATAGAGCTTTCTCGATGCACGGGTGTCGCTGCGCATGATTTAATTAAATTTTGGATTCTAAGTTTTTCGACCAATTTTCCATGTGTTAAGCCTTACGTTTTTTGATCGTTACATCCTTCTTGTATTGAAAACGAGTGGAAAAAATTACTTGGCGTGGATGGAGAATGCGCGAGTGGTCAATACGTACTTGATTACGAGAAGACGTCCGCATGCGGTGCGTAGTTTGTCAATTAAAAGCGTTTGAATGTCGAAAAAAGTGTCATTTATAATACGTTATCGGTGGTGAAAAATGTCGGAACCTCGAATGTGTTAAACCTAAAGTTTTTTGATCGTTACCTCCTTCTTGTATTAAAAACGAGTGGATTATATATCTTGGCGTGGATGGAGAATGCGCCAGTAGTCAATACGTACTTGATTTCGAGAAAACGTCCGCATGCGGTGCGTAGTTTTTCAATTAAAAGCGTTTGAAACTCGAAAAAAGTGTCATTTATAAAACGTTTTCGGTGGCGAAAAATGTCGGATACTCGAATTTTTAGAAATGAACATGAAAAGGGAGCGTGATAGGCTTTGATGGTGCTTTCTCGATGCACGGGTGTCGCTGCGCATGATTTAATTAAATTTTGGATTCTAAGTTTTTCGACCAATTTTCCAAGTGTTAAACCTTACGTTTTTTGATCGTTACCTCCTTCTTGTATTGAAAACGAGTGAATAAAATTACTTGGCGTGGATGGAGAATGCGCGAGTGGTCAATACGTACTTGATTACGAGAAGACGTCCGCATGCGGTGCGTAGTTTGTGAATTAAAAGCGTTTGAATGTCGAAAAAAGTGTCTCTTATACAACGTTTCCGGTGGCGAAAAATGTCGGATACTCGAATTTTCAGAAATGAACATGAAAAAGGAGCGTGAAAGGCTTTGATGGAGCTTTCTCGATGCATGGGTGTCGCTGCGCATGATTTAATTAAATTTTGGATTCTAAGTTTTTCGACCAATTTTCCAAGTGTTAAACCTTACGTTTTTTGATCGTTACCTCCTTGTATTGAAAACAAGTTGATAAAATTACTTGGCGTGGATGGAGAATGCGCGAGTGGTCAATACGTACTTGATTACGAGAAGACGTCCGCATGTGGTGCTTAGTTTGTCAATTAAAAGCGTTTGAATGTCGAAAAAAGTGTCATTTATACAACGTTTTCGGTGGTGAAAAATGTCGAATACTAGAATTTTCAGAAATGAACATGAAAAAGGAGCGTGATAGGCTTTGATGGAGCTTTCTCGATGCACGGGTGTTTTTGCGCATGATTTAATTAAATTTTAGATTCTGAGTTTTTCGACGAATTTTCCAAGTGTTAAACCTCACGTTTTTTGATCGTTACCTCCTTTTTGTATTAAAAACGAGTGGATGAAATTACTTGGCGTGGATGGAGAATGCGCGAGTAGTCAATACGTACTTGATTACGTGAAGACGTCCGCATGCGGTGCGTAGTTTGTCAATTAAAAGCGTTTGAATGTCGAAAAAAGTGTCATTTATAAAACGTTTTCGGTGGTGAAAAATGTCGGATACTCGAATTTTTAGAAATGAACATGAAAAGGAAGCGTGATAGGCTTTGATGGCGCTTTCTCGATGCACGGGTTTCGCTGCACATGATTTAATTAAATTTTGGATTCTAAGTTTTTCGACCATTTTTCCAAGTCTAAACCTTACGTTTTTTAATCGTTACCTCCTTCTTGTATTAAAAACGAGTGGATTATATATCTTTGCGTGGATGGAGAATGCGCGAGTAGTCAATACGTACTTGATTTCGAGAAGACGTCCGCATGCGGTGGGTAGTTTTTCAATTAAAAGCGTTTGAATGTCGAAAAAAGTGTCATTTATAAAACGTTTTCGGTGGTGAAAAATGTCGGATACTCGAATTTTTAGAAATGAACATGAAAAAGGAGCGTGATAGGCTTTGATGGAGCTTTCTCGATGCACGGGTGTCGTTGCGCATGATTTAATTAAATTTTAGATTCTGAGTTTTTCGACCATTTTTCCAAGTCCAGACCTTACGTTTTTTGATCGTTACCCCCTTCTTGTATTGAAAACGAGTGGATACAATTACCTGGAGTGGATGGAGAATGCGCGAGTGGTCAATACGTACTTGATTGCGAGAAGACGTCCGCGTGCGGTGCGTAGTTTGTGAAGTAAAAGCGTTTAAATGTCGAAAAAAGTGTCATTTATAGGAGGTTTTCGGTGGCGAAAAATGGCGGATTCTCGAATATTCAGAAATAAGCATGAATCGGGAGCGTCATAGGCTTTGATGGAGCATTCTTGATGCACGGGTGTCGCTGCGCATGATTTAATTAAATTTTGGATTCTAAGTTTTTCGACCAATTTTCCAAGTGTTAAACCTCAGGTTTTTTGATCGTTACCTCCTTCTTGTATTGAAAACGAGTGGATGAAATTACTTGGCGTGGATGGAGAATGCGGGAGTAGTCAATACGTACTTGATTACGAGAAGACGTCCGCATGCGGAGCGTAGTTTGTCAATTAAAAGCGTTTGAATGTCGAAAAAAGTGTCATTTATACAACGTTTTCGGTGGCGAAAAATGTCGGATACTCGAATTTTTAGAAATGAACATGAAAAGGGAGCGTATAGGCTTTGATGGAGCTTTCTCGATGCACGGGTGTCGCTGCGCATGATTTAATTAAATTTTGGATTCTAAGTTTTTCGCCCAATTTTCCAAGTCTAAAACCTTACGTTTTTTGATCGTTACCTCCTTCCTGTATTAAAAACGAGTATATAAAATTACTTGGCGTTGATGGAGAATGCGCGAGTGGTCAATACGTACTTGATTACGAGAAGACGTCCGCATGCGGTGCGTAGTTTGTCAATTAAAAGCGTTTGAATGTCGAAAAAAGGGTCATTTATAAAACGTTTTCGGTGGTGAAAAATGTCGGATACTCTAATTTTTAGAAATGAACATGAAAAGGGAGCGTGATAGGCTTTGATGGAGCTTTCTGGATGCACGGGTTTCGCTGCGCATGATTTAATTAAATTTTGGATTCTAAGTTTTTCGACCAATTTTCCAAGAAGGATGTAACGATCAAAAACCTTACGTTTTTTGATCGTTACATCCTTCTTGTATTGAAAACGAGTGGATAAAATTACTTGGCGTGGATGGAGAATGCGCGCGTGGTCAATACGTACTTGATTACGAGAAGACGTCCGCATGCGGTGCGTAGTTTGTCAATTAAAAGCGTTTGAATGTCGAAAAAAGTGTCATTTATAAAACGTTTTCGAAGGCGAAAAATGTCGGATACTCGAATTTTTAGAAATGAACATGAAAAGGGAGCGTGATAGGCTTTGATGGAACTTTCTCGATGCACAGTTTCGCTGCGCACATTTAATTAAATTTTGGATTCTAAGTTTTTCGACCAATTTTCCAAGTGTTAAACCTTACGTTTTTTGATCGTTACATCCTTCTTGTATAGAAAACGAGTGGATAAAATTACTTGGCGTGGATGGAGAATGTGCGCGTGGTCAATACGTACTTGATTACGAGAAGACGTCCGCATGCGGTGCGTAGTTTGTCAATTAAAAGCGTTTGAATGTCGAAAAAAGTGTCATTTATAAAACGTATTCGGTGGTGAAAAATGTCGGATAATGGAAATTTTAGAAATGAACATGAAAAGGGAGCGTGATAGGCTTTGATGGAGCTTTCTCGATGCACGGGTGTCGCTGCGCATGATTTAATTAAATTTTGGATTCTAAGTTTATCGAATAATTTTCCAAGTGTTAAACCTTAAGTTTTTTGATCGTTACCTCCTTCTTGTATTAAAAACGAGTGGATTATATATCTTGGCGTGGATGGAGAATGCGCGAGTAGTCAATACGTACTTGATTTCGAGAAGACGTTCGCATGCGGTGCGTAGTTTTTCAATTAAAAGCGTTTGAATGTCGAAAAAAGTGTCATTTATAAAACGTTTTCGGTGGCGAAAAATGTCGGATACTCTAATTTTTAGAAATGAACATGAAAAGGGAGCGTGATAGGCTTTGATGGTGCTTTCTCGATGCACGGGTGTCGCTGCGCATGATTTAATTAAATTTTAGATTCTGAGTTTTTCGACCATTTTTCCAAGTGTTAAACCTTACGTTTTTTGATCGTTACCCCCTTCTTGTATTGAAAACGAGTGGATACAATTACCTGGAGTGGATGGAGAATGCGCGAGTGGTCAATACGTACTTGATTACGAGAACACGTCCGCGTGCGGTGCGTAGTTTGTGAAGTAAAAGCGTTTAAATGTCGAAAAAAGTGTGATTTATAGGAGGTTTTCGGTGGCGAAAAATGGCGGATTCTCAAATATTAAGAAATGAACATGAAAAGGGAGCGTGATAGGCTTTGATGGAGCATTCTTGATGCACGGGTGTCGCTGCACATGATTTAATTAAATTTTGGATTCTAAGTTTTTCGACCAATTTTCCAAGTGTTAAACCTTACGTTTTTTGATCGTTACCTCCTTGTATTGAAAACAAGTTGATAAAATTACTTGGCGTGGATGGAGAATGCGCGAGTGGTCAATACGTACTTGATTACGAGAAGACGTCCGCATGTGGTGCTTAGTTTGTCAATTAAAAGCGTTTGAATGTCGAAAAAAGTGTCATTTATACAACGTTTTCGGTGGTGAAAAATGTCGAATACTAGAATTTTCAGAAATGAACATGAAAAAGGAGCGTGATAGGCTTTGATGGAGCTTTCTCGATGCACGGGTGTTTTTGCGCATGATTTAATTAAATTTTAGATTCTGAGTTTTTCGACGAATTTTCCAAGTGTTAAACCTCACGTTTTTTGATCGTTACCTCCTTTTTGTATTAAAAACGAGTGGATGAAATTACTTGGCGTGGATGGAGAATGCGCGAGTAGTCAATACGTACTTGATTACGTGAAGACGTCCGCATGCGGTGCGTAGTTTGTCAATTAAAAGCGTTTGAATGTCGAAAAAAGTGTCATTTATAAAACGTTTTCGGTGGTGAAAAATGTCGGATACTCGAATTTTTAGAAATGAACATGAAAAGGAAGCGTGATAGGCTTTGATGGCGCTTTCTCGATGCACGGGTTTCGCTGCACATGATTTAATTAAATTTTGGATTCTAAGTTTTTCGACCATTTTTCCAAGTCTAAACCTTACGTTTTTTAATCGTTACCTCCTTCTTGTATTAAAAACGAGTGGATTATATATCTTTGCGTGGATGGAGAATGCGCGAGTAGTCAATACGTACTTGATTTCGAGAAGACGTCCGCATGCGGTGGGTAGTTTTTCAATTAAAAGCGTTTGAATGTCGAAAAAAGTGTCATTTATAAAACGTTTTCGGTGGTGAAAAATGTCGGATACTCGAATTTTTAGAAATGAACATGAAAAAGGAGCGTGATAGGCTTTGATGGAGCTTTCTCGATGCACGGGTGTCGTTGCGCATGATTTAATTAAATTTTAGATTCTGAGTTTTTCGACCATTTTTCCAAGTCCAGACCTTACGTTTTTTGATCGTTACCCCCTTCTTGTATTGAAAACGAGTGGATACAATTACCTGGAGTGGATGGAGAATGCGCGAGTGGTCAATACGTACTTGATTGCGAGAAGACGTCCGCGTGCGGTGCGTAGTTTGTGAAGTAAAAGCGTTTAAATGTCGAAAAAAGTGTCATTTATAGGAGGTTTTCGGTGGCGAAAAATGGCGGATTCTCGAATATTCAGAAATAAGCATGAATCGGGAGCGTCATAGGCTTTGATGGAGCATTCTTGATGCACGGGTGTCGCTGCGCATGATTTAATTAAATTTTGGATTCTAAGTTTTTCGACCAATTTTCCAAGTGTTAAACCTCAGGTTTTTTGATCGTTACCTCCTTCTTGTATTGAAAACGAGTGGATGAAATTACTTGGCGTGGATGGAGAATGCGGGAGTAGTCAATACGTACTTGATTACGAGAAGACGTCCGCATGCGGAGCGTAGTTTGTCAATTAAAAGCGTTTGAATGTCGAAAAAAGTGTCATTTATACAACGTTTTCGGTGGCGAAAAATGTCGGATACTCGAATTTTTAGAAATGAACATGAAAAGGGAGCGTATAGGCTTTGATGGAGCTTTCTCGATGCACGGGTGTCGCTGCGCATGATTTAATTAAATTTTGGATTCTAAGTTTTTCGCCCAATTTTCCAAGTCTAAAACCTTACGTTTTTTGATCGTTACCTCCTTCCTGTATTAAAAACGAGTATATAAAATTACTTGGCGTTGATGGAGAATGCGCGAGTGGTCAATACGTACTTGATTACGAGAAGACGTCCGCATGCGGTGCGTAGTTTGTCAATTAAAAGCGTTTGAATGTCGAAAAAAGGGTCATTTATAAAACGTTTTCGGTGGTGAAAAATGTCGGATACTCTAATTTTTAGAAATGAACATGAAAAGGGAGCGTGATAGGCTTTGATGGAGCTTTCTGGATGCACGGGTTTCGCTGCGCATGATTTAATTAAATTTTGGATTCTAAGTTTTTCGACCAATTTTCCAAGAAGGATGTAACGATCAAAAACCTTACGTTTTTTGATCGTTACATCCTTCTTGTATTGAAAACGAGTGGATAAAATTACTTGGCGTGGATGGAGAATGCGCGCGTGGTCAATACGTACTTGATTACGAGAAGACGTCCGCATGCGGTGCGTAGTTTGTCAATTAAAAGCGTTTGAATGTCGAAAAAAGTGTCATTTATAAAACGTTTTCGAAGGCGAAAAATGTCGGATACTCGAATTTTTAGAAATGAACATGAAAAGGGAGCGTGATAGGCTTTGATGGAACTTTCTCGATGCACAGTTTCGCTGCGCACATTTAATTAAATTTTGGATTCTAAGTTTTTCGACCAATTTTCCAAGTGTTAAACCTTACGTTTTTTGATCGTTACATCCTTCTTGTATAGAAAACGAATGGATAAAATTACTTGGCGTGGATGGAGAATGTGCGCGTGGTCAATACGTACTTGATTACGAGAAGACGTCCGCATGCGGTGCGTAGTTTGTCAATTAAAAGCGTTTGAATGTCGAAAAAAGTGTCATTTATAAAACGTATTCGGTGGTGAAAAATGTCGGATAATGGAAATTTTAGAAATGAACATGAAAAGGGAGCGTGATAGGCTTTGATGGAGCTTTCTCGATGCACGGGTGTCGCTGCGCATGATTTAATTAAATTTTGGATTCTAAGTTTATCGAATAATTTTCCAAGTGTTAAACCTTAAGTTTTTTGATCGTTACCTCCTTCTTGTATTAAAAACGAGTGGATTATATATCTTGGCGTGGATGGAGAATGCGCGAGTAGTCAATACGTACTTGATTTCGAGAAGACGTTCGCATGCGGTGCGTAGTTTTTCAATTAAAAGCGTTTGAATGTCGAAAAAAGTGTCATTTATAAAACGTTTTCGGTGGCGAAAAATGTCGGATACTCTAATTTTTAGAAATGAACATGAAAAGGGAGCGTGATAGGCTTTGATGGTGCTTTCTCGATGCACGGGTGTCGCTGCGCATGATTTAATTAAATTTTAGATTCTGAGTTTTTCGACCATTTTTCCAAGTGTTAAACCTTACGTTTTTTGATCGTTACCCCCTTCTTGTATTGAAAACGAGTGGATACAATTACCTGGAGTGGATGGAGAATGCGCGAGTGGTCAATACGTACTTGATTACGAGAACACGTCCGCGTGCGGTGCGTAGTTTGTGAAGTAAAAGCGTTTAAATGTCGAAAAAAGTGTGATTTATAGGAGGTTTTCGGTGGCGAAAAATGGCGGATTCTCAAATATTAAGAAATGAACATGAAAAGGGAGCGTGATAGGCTTTGATGGAGCATTCTTGATGCACGGGTGTCGCTGCACATGATTTAATTAAATTTTGGATTCTAAGTTTTTCGACCAATTTTCCAAGTGTTAAACCTCACGTTTTTTGATCGTTACCTCCTTCTTGTATTGAAAACGAGTGGATGAAATTACTTGGCGTGGATGGAGAATGCGCGAGTAGTCAATACGTACTTGATTACGTGAAGACGTCCGCATGCGGTGCGTAGTTTGTCAATTAAAAGCGTTTGAATGTCGAAAAAAGTGTCATTTATAAAACGTTTTCGGTGGTGAAAAATGTCGGATACTCGAATTTTTAGAAATGAACATGAAAAGGAAGCGTGATAGGCTTTGATGGCGCTTTCTCGATGCACGGGTTTCGCTGCACATGATTTAATTAAATTTTGGATTCTAAGTTTTTCGACCATTTTTCCATGTCCAAACCTTACGTTTTTTAATCGTTACCTCCTTCTTGTATTAAAAACGAGTGGATTATATATCTTGGCGTGGATGGAGAATGCGCGAGTAGTCAATACGTACTTGATTTCGAGAAGACGTCCGCATGCGGTGGGTAGTTTTTCAATTAAAAGCGTTTGAATGTCGAAAAAAGTGTCATTTATAAAACGTTTTCGGTGGTGAAAAATGTCGGATACTCGAATTTTTAGAAATGAACATGAAAAAGGAGCGTGATAGGCTTTGATGGAGCTTTCTCGATGCACGGGTGTCGTTGCGCATGATTTAATTAAATATTAGATTCTGAGTTTTTCGACCATTTTTCCAAGTGGTAAACCTTACGTTTTTTGATCGTTACCCCCTTCTTGCATTGAAAACGAGTGGATACAATTACCTGGAGTGGATGGAGAATGCGCGAGTGGTCAATACGTACTTGATTGCGAGAAGACGTCCGCGTGCGGTGCGTAGTTTGTGAAGTAAAAGCGTTTAAATGTCGAAAAAAGTGTCATTTATAGGAGGTTTTCGGTGGCGAAAAATTGCGGATACTCGAATATTCAGAAATAGGCATCAATCGGGATCGTGATAGGCTTTGATGGAGCTTTCTCGATGCACGGGATTCGTTGCGCATGATTTAATTAAATTTTAGATTCTGAGTTTTTTGACCATTTTTCCAAGTCCAAACCTTAAGTTTTTTGGTCGTTACCTCCTTCTTGTATTAAAAACGAGTAGATAAAATTGCTTGGCGTGGATGGAGAATGCGCGAGTGGTCAATACGTACTTGATTACGAGAAGACGTCCGCATGCGGTGCGTAGTTTGTCAATTAAAAGCGTTTGAATGTCGAAAAAAGTGTCATTTATAAAACGTTTTCGGTGGTGAAAAATGTCGGATACTCTAATTTTTAGAAATGAACATGAAAAGGGAGCGTGATAGGCTTTGATGGAGCTTTCTGGATGCACGGGTTTCGCTGCGCATGATTTAATTAAATTTTGGATTCTAAGTTTTTCGACCTATTATCCAAGTGTTAAACCTTACGTTTTTTGATCGTTACCTCCTTCTTGTATTGAAAACGAGTATATAAAATTACTTGGCGTGGATGGAGAATGCGCGAGTGGTCAATACGTACTTGATTACGAGAAGACGTCCGCATGCGGTGCGTAGTTTGTCAATTAAAAGCGTTTGAATGTCGAAAAAAGTGTCATTTATAAAACGTTTTCGAAGGCGAAAAATGTCGGATACTCGAATTTTTAGAAATGAACATGAAAAGGGAGCGTGATAGGCTTTGATGGAACTTTCTCGATGCACAGGTGTCGCTGCGCACATTTAATTAAATTTTGGATTCTAAGTTTTTCGACCAATTTTCCAAGTGTTAAACCTTACGTTTTTTGATCGTTACATCCTTCTTGTATTGAAAACGAGTGGATAAAATTACTTGGCGTGGATGGAGAATGCGCGAGTGGTCAATACGTACTTGATTACGAAAAGACGTCCGCATGCGGTGCGTAGTTTGTCAATTAAAAGCGTTTGAATATCGAAAAAAGTGTCATTTATAAAACGTTTTCGGTGGTGAAAAATGTCGTATACTCTAATTTTTAGAAATGAACATGAAAAGGGAGCGTGATAGGCTTTGATGGAGCTTTCTGGATGCACGGGTTTCGCTGCGCATGATTTAATTAAATTTTGGATTCTAAGTTTTTCGACCTATTATCCAAGTGTTAAACCTTACGTTTTTTGATCGTTACCTCCTTCTTGTATTGAAAACGAGTGGATAAAATTACTTGGCGTGGATGGAGAATGCGCGAGTGGTCAATACGTACTTGATTACGAGAAGACGTCCGCATGCGGTGCGTAGTTTGTCAATTAAAAGCGTTTGAATGTCGAAAAAAGTGTCATTTATAAAACGTTTTCGAAGGCGAAAAATGTCGGATACTCGAATTTTTAGAAATGAACATGAAAAGGGAGCGTGATAGGCTTTGATGGAACTTTCTCGATGCACAGGTGTCGCTGCGCACATTTAATTAAATTTTGGATTCTAAGTTTTTCGACCAATTTTCCAAGTGTTAAATCTTACGTTTTTTGATCGTTACCTCCTTCTTGTATTAAAAACGAGTATATAAAATTACTTGGCGTGGATGGAGAATGCGCGCGTGGTCAATACGTACTTGATTACGAGAAGACGTCCGCATGCGGTGCGTAGTTTGTCAATTAAAAGCGTTTGAATGTCGAGAAAAGTGTCATTTATAAAACGTTTTCGGTGGTGAAAAATGTCGGATACTCGAATTTT
Organism: Ceriagrion tenellum; assembly: GCA_963169105.1. NCBI lineage: Eukaryota > Metazoa > Arthropoda > Insecta > Odonata > Coenagrionidae > Ceriagrion > Ceriagrion tenellum. The sequence goes on along the minus strand of OY720641.1, from coordinate 6,316,579 downwards.
TAGAAATGAACATGAAAAGGGAGCGTGACAGGTTTTGATGGAGCTTTCTCGATGCACGGGTGTCGCTGCGCATGATTTAATTAAATTTTGGATTCTAAGTTTTTCGACCAATTTTCCATGTGTTAAGCCTTACGTTTTTTTATCGTTACATCCTTCTAGTATTGAAAACGAGTGGAAAAAATTACTTGGCGTGGATGGAGAATGCGCGAGTGGTCAATACGTACTTGATTACGAGAAGACGTCCGCATGCGGTGCGTAGTTTGTCAATTAAAAGCGTTTGAATGTCGAAAAAAGTGTCATTTATAAAACGTTTTCGGTGGTGAAAAATGTCGGATACTCTAATTTTTAGAAATGAACATGAAAAGGGAGCGTGATAGGCTTTGATGGTGCTTTCTCGATGCACGGGTGTCGCTGCGCATGATTTAATTAAATTTTGGATTCTAAGTTTTTCGACCAATAATCCAAGTGTTAAACCTTACGTTTTTTGATCGTTGCCTCCTTCTTGTATTAAAAACGAATAGATAAAATTACTTGGCGTGGAAGGAGAATTATCGAGTGGTCAAAACGTACTTGATTACGAGAAGACGTCCGCATGCGGTGCGTAGTTTGTCAATTAAAAGCGTTTGAATGTCGAAAAAAGTGTCATTTATAAAACGTTTTCGCTGGTGAAAAATGTCGGATACTCGAATTTTTAGAAATGAACATGAAAAGGAAGCATGATAGGCTTTGATGGCGCTTTCTCGATGCACGGGTTTCGCTGCACATGATTTAATTAAATTTTGGATTCTAAGTTTTTCGACCAATTTTCCAAGTGTTAAACCTTACGTTTTTTGATCGTTACCTCCTTCTTGTATTGAAAACGAGTGGATAAAATTACTTGGCGTGGATGGAGAATGCGCGAGTGGTCAATACGTACTTGATTACGAGAAGACGTCCGCATGCGGTGCGTAGTTTGTCAATTAAAAGCGTTTGAATGTCGAAAAAAGTGTCATTTATAAAACGTTTTCGGTGGTGAAAAATATCGGATACTCGAATTTTTAGAAATGAACATGAAAAGGGAGCGTGATAGGCTTTGATGGAACTTTCTCGATGCACAGGTGTCGCTGCGCACAGTTAATTAAATTTTGGATTCTAAGTTTTTCGACCAATTTTCCAAGTGTTAAACCTTACGTTTTTTGATCGTTACATCCTTCTTGTATTGAAAACGAGTGGATAAAATTACTTGGCGTGGATGGAGAATGCGCGCGTGGTCAATACGTACTTGATTACGAGAAGACATCCGCATGCGGTGCGTAGTTTGTCAATTAAAAGCGTTTGAATGTCGAGAAAAGTGTCATTTATAAAACGTTTTCGGTGGTGAAAAATGTCGGATACTCGAATTTTTAGAAATGAACATGAAAAGGGAGCGTGACAGGTTTTGATAGAGCTTTCTCGATGCACGGGTGTCGCTGCGCATGATTTAATTAAATTTTGGAATCTAAGTTTTTCGACCAATTTTCCATGTGTTAAGCCTTACGTTTTTTGATCGTTACATCCTTCTTGTATTGAAAACGAGTGGAAAAAATTACTTGGCGTGGATGGAGAATGCGCGAGTGGTCAATACGTACTTGATTACGAGAAGACGTCCGCATGCGGTGCGTAGTTTGTCAATTAAAAGCGTTTGAATGTCGAAAAAAGTGTCATTTATAAAACGTTTTCGGTGGTGAAAAATGTCGGATACTCTAATTTTTAGAAATGAACATGAAAAGGGAGCGTGATAGGCTTTGATGGAGCTTTCTGGATGCACGGGTTTCGCTGCGCATGATTTAATTAAATTTTGGATTCTAAGTTTTTCGACCTATTATCCAAGTGTTAAACCTTACGTTTTTTGATCGTTACCTCCTTCTTGTATTGAAAACGAGTGGATAAAATTACTTGGCGTGGATGGAGAATGCGCGAGTGGTTAATACGTACTTGATTACGAGAAGACGTCCGCATGCGGTGCGTAGTTTGTCAATTAAAAGCGTTTGAATGTCGAAAAAAGTGTCATTTATAAAACGTTTTCGAAGGCGAAAAATGTCGGATACTCGAATTTTTAGAAATGAACATGAAAAGGGAGCGTGATAGGCTTTGATGGAACTTTCTCGATGCACAGGTGTCGCTGCGCACATTTAATTAAATTTTGGATTCTAAGTTTTTCGACCAATTTTCCAAGTGTTAAACCTTACGTTTTTTGATCGTTACATCCTTCTTGTATTGAAAACGAGTGGATAAAATTACTTGGCGTGGATGGAGAGTGCGCGCGTGGTCAATACGTACTTGATTACGAGAAGACGTCCGCATGCGGTGCGTAGTTTGTCAATTAAAAGCGTTTGAATGTCGAGAAAAGTGTCATTTATAAAACGTTTTCGGTGGTGAAAAATGTCGGATACTCGAATTTTTAGAAATGAACATGAAAAGGGAGCGTGACAGGTTTTGATAGAGCTTTCTCGATGCACGGGTGTCGCTGCGCATGATTTAATTAAATTTTGGATTCTAAGTTTTTCGACCAATTTTCCATGTGTTAAGCCTTACGTTTTTTGATCGTTACATCCTTCTTGTATTGAAAACGAGTGGAAAAAATTACGTGGCGTGGATGGAGAATGCGCGAGTGGTCAATACGTACTTGATTACGAGAAGACGTCCGCATGCGGTGCGTAGTTTGTGAATTAAAAGCGTTTGAATGTCGAAAAAAGTGTCTCTTATACAACGTTTCCGGTGGCGAAAAATGTCGGATACTCGAATTTTCAGAAATGAACATGAAAAAGGAGCGTGAAAGGCTTTGATGGAGCTTTCTCGATGCATGGGTGTCGCTGCGCATGATTTAATTAAATTTTGGATTCTAAGTTTTTCGACCAATTTTCCAAGTGTTAAACCTTACGTTTTTTGATCGTTACCTCCTTGTATTGAAAACAAGTTGATAAAATTACTTGGCGTGGATGGAGAATGCGCGAGTGGTCAATACGTACTTGATTACGAGAAGACGTCCGCATGTGGTGCTTAGTTTGTCAATTAAAAGCGTTTGAATGTCGAAAAAAGTGTCATTTATACAACGTTTTCGGTGGTGAAAAATGTCGAATACTAGAATTTTCAGAAATGAACATGAAAAAGGAGCGTGATAGGCTTTGATGGAGCTTTCTCGATGCACGGGTGTTTTTGCGCATGATTTAATTAAATTTTAGATTCTGAGTTTTTCGACGAATTTTCCAAGTGTTAAACCTCACGTTTTTTGATCGTTACCTCCTTTTTGTATTAAAAACGAGTGGATGAAATTACTTGGCGTGGATGGAGAATGCGCGAGTAGTCAATACGTACTTGATTACGTGAAGACGTCCGCATGCGGTGCGTAGTTTGTCAATTAAAAGCGTTTGAATGTCGAAAAAAGTGTCATTTATAAAACGTTTTCGGTGGTGAAAAATGTCGGATACTCGAATTTTTAGAAATGAACATGAAAAGGAAGCGTGATAGGCTTTGATGGCGCTTTCTCGATGCACGGGTTTCGCTGCACATGATTTAATTAAATTTTGGATTCTAAGTTTTTCGACCATTTTTCCAAGTCTAAACCTTACGTTTTTTAATCGTTACCTCCTTCTTGTATTAAAAACGAGTGGATTATATATCTTTGCGTGGATGGAGAATGCGCGAGTAGTCAATACGTACTTGATTTCGAGAAGACGTCCGCATGCGGTGGGTAGTTTTTCAATTAAAAGCGTTTGAATGTCGAAAAAAGTGTCATTTATAAAACGTTTTCGGTGGTGAAAAATGTCGGATACTCGAATTTTTAGAAATGAACATGAAAAAGGAGCGTGATAGGCTTTGATGGAGCTTTCTCGATGCACGGGTGTCGTTGCGCATGATTTAATTAAATTTTAGATTCTGAGTTTTTCGACCATTTTTCCAAGTCCAGACCTTACGTTTTTTGATCGTTACCCCCTTCTTGCATTGAAAACGAGTGGATACAATTACCTGGAGTGGATGGAGAATGCGCGAGTGGTCAATACGTACTTGATTGCGAGAAGACGTCCGCGTGCGGTGCGTAGTTTGTGAAGTAAAAGCGTTTAAATGTCGAAAAAAGTGTCATTTATAGGAGGTTTTCGGTGGCGAAAAATGGCGGATTCTCGAATATTCAGAAATAAGCATGAATCGGGAGCGTCATAGGCTTTGATGGAGCATTCTTGATGCACGGGTGTCGCTGCGCATGATTTAATTAAATTTTGGATTCTAAGTTTTTCGACCAATTTTCCAAGTGTTAAACCTCAGGTTTTTTGATCGTTACCTCCTTCTTGTATTGAAAACGAGTGGATGAAATTACTTGGCGTGGATGGAGAATGCGGGAGTAGTCAATACGTACTTGATTACGAGAAGACGTCCGCATGCGGAGCGTAGTTTGTCAATTAAAAGCGTTTGAATGTCGAAAAAAGTGTCATTTATACAACGTTTTCGGTGGCGAAAAATGTCGGATACTCGAATTTTTAGAAATGAACATGAAAAGGGAGCGTATAGGCTTTGATGGAGCTTTCTCGATGCACGGGTGTCGCTGCGCATGATTTAATTAAATTTTGGATTCTAAGTTTTTCGCCCAATTTTCCAAGTCTAAAACCTTACGTTTTTTGATCGTTACCTCCTTCCTGTATTAAAAACGAGTATATAAAATTACTTGGCGTTGATGGAGAATGCGCGAGTGGTCAATACGTACTTGATTACGAGAAGACGTCCGCATGCGGTGCGTAGTTTGTCAATTAAAAGCGTTTGAATGTCGAAAAAAGGGTCATTTATAAAACGTTTTCGCTGGTGAAAAATGTCGGATACTCTAATTTTTAGAAATGAACATGAAAAGGGAGCGTGATAGGCTTTGATGGAGCTTTCTGGATGCACGGGTTTCGCTGCGCATGATTTAATTAAATTTTGGATTCTAAGTTTTTCGACCAATTTTCCAAGAAGGATGTAACGATCAAAAACCTTACGTTTTTTGATCGTTACATCCTTCTTGTATTGAAAACGAGTGGATAAAATTACTTGGCGTGGATGGAGAATGCGCGCGTGGTCAATACGTACTTGATTACGAGAAGACGTCCGCATGCGGTGCGTAGTTTGTCAATTAAAAGCGTTTGAATGTCGAAAAAAGTGTCATTTATAAAACGTATTCGGTGGTGAAAAATGTCGGATAATGGAAATTTTAGAAATGAACATGAAAAGGGAGCGTGATAGGCTTTGATGGAGCTTTCTCGATGCACGGGTGTCGCTGCGCATGATTTAATTAAATTTTGGATTCTAAGTTTATCGAATAATTTTCCAAGTGTTAAACCTTAAGTTTTTTGATCGTTACCTCCTTCTTGTATTAAAAACGAGTGGATTATATATCTTGGCGTGGATGGAGAATGCGCGAGTAGTCAATACGTACTTGATTTCGAGAAGACGTTCGCATGCGGTGCGTAGTTTTTCAATTAAAAGCGTTTGAATGTCGAAAAAAGTGTCATTTATAAAACGTTTTCGGTGGCGAAAAATGTCGGATACTCTAATTTTTAGAAATGAACATGAAAAGGGAGCGTGATAGGCTTTGATGGTGCTTTCTCGATGCACGGGTGTCGCTGCGCATGATTTAATTAAATTTTAGATTCTGAGTTTTTCGACCATTTTTCCAAGTGTTAAACCTTACGTTTTTTGATCGTTACCCCCTTCTTGTATTGAAAACGAGTGGATACAATTACCTGGAGTGGATGGAGAATGCGCGAGTGGTCAATACGTACTTGATTACGAGAACACGTCCGCGTGCGGTGCGTAGTTTGTGAAGTAAAAGCGTTTAAATGTCGAAAAAAGTGTGATTTATAGGAGGTTTTCGGTGGCGAAAAATGGCGGATTCTCAAATATTAAGAAATGAACATGAAAAGGGAGCGTGATAGGCTTTGATGGAGCATTCTTGATGCACGGGTGTCGCTGCACATGATTTAATTAAATTTTGGATTCTAAGTTTTTCGACCAATTTTCCAAGTGTTAAACCTCACGTTTTTTGATCGTTACCTCCTTCTTGTATTGAAAACGAGTGGATGAAATTACTTGGCGTGGATGGAGAATGCGCGAGTAGTCAATACGTACTTGATTACGTGAAGACGTCCGCATGCGGTGCGTAGTTTGTCAATTAAAAGCGTTTGAATGTCGAAAAAAGTGTCATTTATAAAACGTTTTCGGTGGTGAAAAATGTCGGATACTCGAATTTTTAGAAATGAACATGAAAAGGAAGCGTGATAGGCTTTGATGGCGCTTTCTCGATGCACGGGTTTCGCTGCACATGATTTAATTAAATTTTGGATTCTAAGTTTTTCGACCATTTTTCCATGTCCAAACCTTACGTTTTTTAATCGTTACCTCCTTCTTGTATTAAAAACGAGTGGATTATATATCTTGGCGTGGATGGAGAATGCGCGAGTAGTCAATACGTACTTGATTTCGAGAAGACGTCCGCATGCGGTGGGTAGTTTTTCAATTAAAAGCGTTTGAATGTCGAAAAAAGTGTCATTTATAAAACGTTTTCGGTGGTGAAAAATGTCGGATACTCGAATTTTTAGAAATGAACATGAAAAAGGAGCGTGATAGGCTTTGATGGAGCTTTCTCGATGCACGGGTGTCGTTGCGCATGATTTAATTAAATATTAGATTCTGAGTTTTTCGACCATTTTTCCAAGTGGTAAACCTTACGTTTTTTGATCGTTACCCCCTTCTTGCATTGAAAACGAGTGGATACAATTACCTGGAGTGGATGGAGAATGCGCGAGTGGTCAATACGTACTTGATTGCGAGAAGACGTCCGCGTGCGGTGCGTAGTTTGTGAAGTAAAAGCGTTTAAATGTCGAAAAAAGTGTCATTTATAGGAGGTTTTCGGTGGCGAAAAATTGCGGATACTCGAATATTCAGAAATAGGCATCAATCGGGATCGTGATAGGCTTTGATGGAGCTTTCTCGATGCACGGGATTCGTTGCGCATGATTTAATTAAATTTTAGATTCTGAGTTTTTTGACCATTTTTCCAAGTCCAAACCTTAAGTTTTTTGGTCGTTACCTCCTTCTTGTATTAAAAACGAGTAGATAAAATTGCTTGGCGTGGATGGAGAATGCGCGAGTGGTCAATACGTACTTGATTACGAGAAGACGTCCGCATGCGGTGCGTAGTTTGTCAATTAAAAGCGTTTGAATGTCGAAAAAAGTGTCATTTATAAAACGTTTTCGGTGGTGAAAAATGTCGGATACTCTAATTTTTAGAAATGAACATGAAAAGGGAGCGTGATAGGCTTTGATGGAGCTTTCTGGATGCACGGGTTTCGCTGCGCATGATTTAATTAAATTTTGGATTCTAAGTTTTTCGACCTATTATCCAAGTGTTAAACCTTACGTTTTTTGATCGTTACCTCCTTCTTGTATTGAAAACGAGTATATAAAATTACTTGGCGTGGATGGAGAATGCGCGAGTGGTCAATACGTACTTGATTACGAGAAGACGTCCGCATGCGGTGCGTAGTTTGTCAATTAAAAGCGTTTGAATGTCGAAAAAAGTGTCATTTATAAAACGTTTTCGAAGGCGAAAAATGTCGGATACTCGAATTTTTAGAAATGAACATGAAAAGGGAGCGTGATAGGCTTTGATGGAACTTTCTCGATGCACAGGTGTCGCTGCGCACATTTAATTAAATTTTGGATTCTAAGTTTTTCGACCAATTTTCCAAGTGTTAAACCTTACGTTTTTTGATCGTTACATCCTTCTTGTATTGAAAACGAGTGGATAAAATTACTTGGCGTGGATGGAGAATGCGCGAGTGGTCAATACGTACTTGATTACGAAAAGACGTCCGCATGCGGTGCGTAGTTTGTCAATTAAAAGCGTTTGAATATCGAAAAAAGTGTCATTTATAAAACGTTTTCGGTGGTGAAAAATGTCGTATACTCTAATTTTTAGAAATGAACATGAAAAGGGAGCGTGATAGGCTTTGATGGAGCTTTCTGGATGCACGGGTTTCGCTGCGCATGATTTAATTAAATTTTGGATTCTAAGTTTTTCGACCTATTATCCAAGTGTTAAACCTTACGTTTTTTGATCGTTACCTCCTTCTTGTATTGAAAACGAGTGGATAAAATTACTTGGCGTGGATGGAGAATGCGCGAGTGGTCAATACGTACTTGATTACGAGAAGACGTCCGCATGCGGTGCGTAGTTTGTCAATTAAAAGCGTTTGAATGTCGAAAAAAGTGTCATTTATAAAACGTTTTCGAAGGCGAAAAATGTCGGATACTCGAATTTTTAGAAATGAACATGAAAAGGGAGCGTGATAGGCTTTGATGGAACTTTCTCGATGCACAGGTGTCGCTGCGCACATTTAATTAAATTTTGGATTCTAAGTTTTTCGACCAATTTTCCAAGTGTTAAATCTTACGTTTTTTGATCGTTACCTCCTTCTTGTATTAAAAACGAGTATATAAAATTACTTGGCGTGGATGGAGAATGCGCGCGTGGTCAATACGTACTTGATTACGAGAAGACGTCCGCATGCGGTGCGTAGTTTGTCAATTAAAAGCGTTTGAATGTCGAGAAAAGTGTCATTTATAAAACGTTTTCGGTGGTGAAAAATGTCGGATACTCGAATTTTTAGAAATGAACATGAAAAGGGAGCGTGACAGGTTTTGATGGAGCTTTCTCGATGCACGGGTGTCGCTGCGCATGATTTAATTAAATTTTGGATTCTAAGTTTTTCGACCAATTTTCCATGTGTTAAGCCTTACGTTTTTTTATCGTTACATCCTTCTAGTATTGAAAACGAGTGGAAAAAATTACTTGGCGTGGATGGAGAATGCGCGAGTGGTCAATACGTACTTGATTACGAGAAGACGTCCGCATGCGGTGCGTAGTTTGTCAATTAAAAGCGTTTGAATGTCGAAAAAAGTGTCATTTATAAAACGTTTTCGGTGGTGAAAAATGTCGGATACTCTAATTTTTAGAAATGAACATGAAAAGGGAGCGTGATAGGCTTTGATGGTGCTTTCTCGATGCACGGGTGTCGCTGCGCATGATTTAATTAAATTTTGGATTCTAAGTTTTTCGACCAATAATCCAAGTGTTAAACCTTACGTTTTTTGATCGTTGCCTCCTTCTTGTATTAAAAACGAATAGATAAAATTACTTGGCGTGGAAGGAGAATTATCGAGTGGTCAAAACGTACTTGATTACGAGAAGACGTCCGCATGCGGTGCGTAGTTTGTCAATTAAAAGCGTTTGAATGTCGAAAAAAGTGTCATTTATAAAACGTTTTCGCTGGTGAAAAATGTCGGATACTCGAATTTTTAGAAATGAACATGAAAAGGAAGCATGATAGGCTTTGATGGCGCTTTCTCGATGCACGGGTTTCGCTGCACATGATTTAATTAAATTTTGGATTCTAAGTTTTTCGACCAATTTTCCAAGTGTTAAACCTTACGTTTTTTGATCGTTACCTCCTTCTTGTATTGAAAACGAGTGGATAAAATTACTTGGCGTGGATGGAGAATGCGCGAGTGGTCAATACGTACTTGATTACGAGAAGACGTCCGCATGCGGTGCGTAGTTTGTCAATTAAAAGCGTTTGAATGTCGAAAAAAGTGTCATTTATAAAACGTTTTCGGTGGTGAAAAATATCGGATACTCGAATTTTTAGAAATGAACATGAAAAGGGAGCGTGATAGGCTTTGATGGAACTTTCTCGATGCACAGGTGTCGCTGCGCACAGTTAATTAAATTTTGGATTCTAAGTTTTTCGACCAATTTTCCAAGTGTTAAACCTTACGTTTTTTGATCGTTACATCCTTCTTGTATTGAAAACGAGTGGATAAAATTACTTGGCGTGGATGGAGAATGCGCGCGTGGTCAATACGTACTTGATTACGAGAAGACATCCGCATGCGGTGCGTAGTTTGTCAATTAAAAGCGTTTGAATGTCGAGAAAAGTGTCATTTATAAAACGTTTTCGGTGGTGAAAAATGTCGGATACTCGAATTTTTAGAAATGAACATGAAAAGGGAGCGTGACAGGTTTTGATAGAGCTTTCTCGATGCACGGGTGTCGCTGCGCATGATTTAATTAAATTTTGGAATCTAAGTTTTTCGACCAATTTTCCATGTGTTAAGCCTTACGTTTTTTGATCGTTACATCCTTCTTGTATTGAAAACGAGTGGAAAAAATTACTTGGCGTGGATGGAGAATGCGCGAGTGGTCAATACGTACTTGATTACGAGAAGACGTCCGCATGCGGTGCGTAGTTTGTCAATTAAAAGCGTTTGAATGTCGAAAAAAGTGTCATTTATAAAACGTTTTCGGTGGTGAAAAATGTCGGATACTCTAATTTTTAGAAATGAACATGAAAAGGGAGCGTGATAGGCTTTGATGGAGCTTTCTGGATGCACGGGTTTCGCTGCGCATGATTTAATTAAATTTTGGATTCTAAGTTTTTCGACCTATTATCCAAGTGTTAAACCTTACGTTTTTTGATCGTTACCTCCTTCTTGTATTGAAAACGAGTGGATAAAATTACTTGGCGTGGATGGAGAATGCGCGAGTGGTTAATACGTACTTGATTACGAGAAGACGTCCGCATGCGGTGCGTAGTTTGTCAATTAAAAGCGTTTGAATGTCGAAAAAAGTGTCATTTATAAAACGTTTTCGAAGGCGAAAAATGTCGGATACTCGAATTTTTAGAAATGAACATGAAAAGGGAGCGTGATAGGCTTTGATGGAACTTTCTCGATGCACAGGTGTCGCTGCGCACATTTAATTAAATTTTGGATTCTAAGTTTTTCGACCAATTTTCCAAGTGTTAAACCTTACGTTTTTTGATCGTTACATCCTTCTTGTATTGAAAACGAGTGGATAAAATTACTTGGCGTGGATGGAGAGTGCGCGCGTGGTCAATACGTACTTGATTACGAGAAGACGTCCGCATGCGGTGCGTAGTTTGTCAATTAAAAGCGTTTGAATGTCGAGAAAAGTGTCATTTATAAAACGTTTTCGGTGGTGAAAAATGTCGGATACTCGAATTTTTAGAAATGAACATGAAAAGGGAGCGTGACAGGTTTTGATAGAGCTTTCTCGATGCACGGGTGTCGCTGCGCATGATTTAATTAAATTTTGGATTCTAAGTTTTTCGACCAATTTTCCATGTGTTAAGCCTTACGTTTTTTGATCGTTACATCCTTCTTGTATTGAAAACGAGTGGAAAAAATTACGTGGCGTGGATGGAGAATGCGCGAGTGGTCAATACGTACTTGATTACGAGAAGACGTCCGCATGCGGTGCGTAGTTTGTCAATTAAAAGCGTTTGAATGTCGAAAAAAGTGTCATTTATAAAACGTTTTCGGTGGTGAAAAATGTCGGATACTCTAATTTTTAGAAATGAACATGAAAAGGGAGCGTGATAGGCTTTGATGGAGCTTTCTCGATGCACGGGTGTCGCTGCGCATGATTTAATTAAATTTTGGATTCTAAGTTTTTCGACCAATTATCCAAGTGTTAAACCTTACGTTTTTTGATCGTTACCTCCTTCTTGTATTAAAAACGAGTATATAAAATTACTTGGCGTGGATGGAGAATGCGCGAGTGGTCAATACGTACTTGATTACGAGAAGACGTCCGCATGCGGTGCGTAGTTTGTCAATTAAAAGCGTTTGAATGTCGAAAAAAGTGTCATTTATAAAACGTTTTCGGTGGTGAAAAATGTCGGATACTCTAATTTTTAGAAATGAACATGAAAAGGGAGCGTGATAGGCTTTGATGGAGCTTTCTCGATGCACGGGTGTCGCTGCGCATGATTTAATTAAATTTTGGATTCTATGTTTTTCGACCAATTATCCAAGTGTTAAACCTTACGTTTTTTGATCGTTGCCTCCTTCTTGTATTAAAAACGAGTAGATAAAATTACTTGGCGTGGAAGGAGAATTATCGAGTGGTCAAAACGTACTTGATTACGAGAAGACGTCCGCATGCGGTGCGTAGTTTGTCAATTAAAAGCGTTTGAATGTCGAAAAAAGTGTCATTTATAAAACGTTTTCGGTGGTGAAAAATGTCGGATACTCGAATTTTTAGAAATGAACATGAAAAGGAAGCGTGATAGGCTTTGATGGAGCTTTCTGGATGCACGGGTTTCGCTGCGCATGATTTAATTAAATTTTGGATTCTAAGTTTTTCGACCTATTATCCAAGTGTTAAACCTTACGTTTTTTGATCGTTACCTCCTTCTTGTATTGAAAACGAGTGGATAAAATTACTTGGCGTGGATGGAGAATGCGCGAGTGGTCAATACGTACTTGATTACGAGAAGACCTCCGCATGCGGTGCGTAGTTTGTCAATTAAAATCGTTTGAATGTCGAAAAAAGTGTCATTTATAAAACGTTTTCGAAGGCGAAAAATGTCGGATACTCGAATTTTTAGAAATGAACATGAAAAGGGAGCGTGATAGGCTTTGATGGAACTTTCTCGATGCACAGGTGTCGCTGCGCACATTTAATTAAATTTTGGATTCTAAGTTTTTCGACCAATTTTCCAAGTGTTAAACCTTACGTTTTTTGATCGTTACATCCTTCTTGTATTGAAAACGAGTGGATAAAATTACTTGGCGTGGATGGAGAATGCGCGCGTGGTCAATACGTACTTGATTACGAGAAGACGTCCGCATGCGGTGCGTAGTTTGTCAATTAAAAGCGTTTGAATGTCGAGAAAAGTGTCATTTATAAAACGTTTTCGGTGGTGAAAAATGTCGGATACTCGAATTTTTAGAAATGAACATGAAAAGGGAGCGTGACAGGTTTTGATAGAGCTTTCTCGATGCACGGGTGTCGCTGCGCATGATTTAATTAAATTTTGGATTCTAAGTTTTTCGACCAATTTTCCATGTGTTAAGCCTTACGTTTTTTGATCGTTACATCCTTCTTGTATTGAAAACGAGTGGAAAAAATTACTTGGCGTGGATGGAGAATGCGCGAGTGGTCAATACGTACTTGATTACGAGAAGACGTCCGCATGCGGTGCGTAGTTTGTCAATTAAAAGCGTTTGAATGTCGAAAAAAGTGTCATTTATAAAACGTTTTCGGTGGTGAAAAATGTCGGATACTCTAATTTTTAGAAATGAACATGAAAAGGGAGCGTGATAGGCTTTGATGGAGCTTTCTCGATGCACGGGTGTCGCTGCGCATGATTTAATTAAATTTTGGATTCTATGTTTTTCGACCAATTATCCAAGTGTTAAACCTTACGTTTTTTGATCGTTGCCTCCTTCTTGTATTAAAAACGAGTAGATAAAATTACTTGGCGTGGAAGGAGAATTATCGAGTGGTCAAAACGTACTTGATTACGAGAAGACGTCCGCATGCGGTGCGTAGTTTGTCAATTAAAAGCGTTTGAATGTCGAAAAAAGTGTCATTTATAAAACGTTTTCGGTGGTGAAAAATGTCGGATACTCGAATTTTTAGAAATGAACATGAAAAGGAAGCGTGATAGGCTTTGATGGAGCTTTCTGGATGCACGGGTTTCGCTGCGCATGATTTAATTAAATTTTGGATTCTAAGTTTTTCGACCTATTATCCAAGTGTTAAACCTTACGTTTTTTGATCGTTACCTCCTTCTTGTATTGAAAACGAGTGGATAAAATTACTTGGCGTGGATGGAGAATGCGCGAGTGGTCAATACGTACTTGATTACGAGAAGACGTCCGCATGCGGTGCGTAGTTTGTCAATTAAAAGCGTTTGAATGTCGAAAAAAGTGTCATTTATAAAACGTTTTCGGTGGTGAAAAATGTCGGATACTCTAATTTTTAGAAATGAACATGAAAAGGGAGCGTGATAGGCTTTGATGGAGCTTTCTCGATGCACGGGTGTCGCTGCGCATGATTTAATTAAATTTTGGATTCTATGTTTTTCGACCAATTATCCAAGTGTTAAACCTTACGTTTTTTGATCGTTGCCTCCTTCTTGTATTAAAAACGAGTAGATAAAATTACTTGGCGTGGAAGGAGAATTATCGAGTGGTCAAAACGTACTTGATTACGAGAAGACGTCCGCATGCGGTGCGTAGTTTGTCAATTAAAAGCGTTTGAATGTCGAAAAAAGTGTCATTTATAAAACGTTTTCGGTGGTGAAAAATGTCGGATACTCGAATTTTTAGAAATGAACATGAAAAGGAAGCGTGATAGGCTTTGATGGAGCTTTCTGGATGCACGGGTTTCGCTGCGCATGATTTAATTAAATTTTGGATTCTAAGTTTTTCGACCTATTATCCAAGTGTTAAACCTTACGTTTTTTGATCGTTACCTCCTTCTTGTATTGAAAACGAGTGGATAAAATTACTTGGCGTGGATGGAGAATGCGCGAGTGGTCAATACGTACTTGATTACGAGAAGACGTCCGCATGCGGTGCGTAGTTTGTCAATTAAAAGCGTTTGAATGTCGAAAAAAGTGTCATTTATAAAACGTTTTCGAAGGCGAAAAATGTCGGATACTCGAATTTTTAGAAATGAACATGAAAAGGGAGCGTGATAGGCTTTGATGGAACTTTCTCGATGCACAGGTGTCGCTGCGCACATTTAATTAAATTTTGGATTCTAAGTTTTTCGACCAATTTTCCAAGTGTTAAACCTTACGTTTTTTGATCGTTACATCCTTCTTGTATTGAAAACGAGTGGATAAAATTACTTGGCGTGGATGGAGAATGCGCGCGTGGTCAATACGTACTTGATTACGAGAAGACGTCCGCATGCGGTGCGTAGTTTGTCAATTAAAAGCGTTTGAATGTCGAAAAAAGTGTCATTTATAAAACGTTTTCGGTGGTGAAAAATGTCGGATACTCGAATTTTTAGAAATGAACATGAAAAGGGAGCGTGACAGGTTTTGATAGAGCTTTCTCGATGCACGGGTGTCGCTGCGCATGATTTAATTAAATTTTGGATTCTAAGTTTTTCGACCAATTTTCCATGTGTTAAGCCTTACGTTTTTTGATCGTTACATCCTTCTTGTATTGAAAACGAGTGGAAAAAATTACTTGGCGTGGATGGAGAATGCGCGAGTGGTCAATACGTACTTGATTACGAGAAGACGTCCGCATGCGGTGCGTAGTTTGTCAATTAAAAGCGTTTGAATGTCGAAAAAAGTGTCATTTATAATACGTTATCGGTGGTGAAAAATGTCGGAACCTCGAATGTGTTAAACCTAAAGTTTTTTGATCGTTACCTCCTTCTTGTATTAAAAACGAGTGGATTATATATCTTGGCGTGGATGGAGAATGCGCCAGTAGTCAATACGTACTTGATTTCGAGAAAACGTCCGCATGCGGTGCGTAGTTTTTCAATTAAAAGCGTTTGAAACTCGAAAAAAGTGTCATTTATAAAACGTTTTCGGTGGCGAAAAATGTCGGATACTCGAATTTTTAGAAATGAACATGAAAAGGGAGCGTGATAGGCTTTGATGGTGCTTTCTCGATGCACGGGTGTCGCTGCGCATGATTTAATTAAATTTTGGATTCTAAGTTTTTCGACCAATTTTCCAAGTGTTAAACCTTACGTTTTTTGATCGTTACCTCCTTCTTGTATTGAAAACGAGTGAATAAAATTACTTGGCGTGGATGGAGAATGCGCGAGTGGTCAATACGTACTTGATTACGAGAAGACGTCCGCATGCGGTGCGTAGTTTGTGAATTAAAAGCGTTTGAATGTCGAAAAAAGTGTCTCTTATACAACGTTTCCGGTGGCGAAAAATGTCGGATACTCGAATTTTCAGAAATGAACATGAAAAAGGAGCGTGAAAGGCTTTGATGGAGCTTTCTCGATGCATGGGTGTCGCTGCGCATGATTTAATTAAATTTTGGATTCTAAGTTTTTCGACCAATTTTCCAAGTGTTAAACCTTACGTTTTTTGATCGTTACCTCCTTGTATTGAAAACAAGTTGATAAAATTACTTGGCGTGCATGGAGAATGCGCGAGTGGTCAATACGTACTTGATTACGAGAAGACGTCCGCATGTGGTGCTTAGTTTGTCAATTAAAAGCGTTTGAATGTCGAAAAAAGTGTCATTTATACAACGTTTTCGGTGGTGAAAAATGTCGAATACTAGAATTTTCAGAAATGAACATGAAAAAGGAGCGTGATAGGCTTTGATGGAGCTTTCTCGATGCACGGGTGTTTTTGCGCATGATTTAATTAAATTTTAGATTCTGAGTTTTTCGACGAATTTTCCAAGTGTTAAACCTCACGTTTTTTGATCGTTACCTCCTTTTTGTATTAAAAACGAGTGGATGAAATTACTTGGCGTGGATGGAGAATGCGCGAGTAGTCAATACGTACTTGATTACGTGAAGACGTCCGCATGCGGTGCGTAGTTTGTCAATTAAAAGCGTTTGAATGTCGAAAAAAGTGTCATTTATAAAACGTTTTCGGTGGTGAAAAATGTCGGATACTCGAATTTTTAGAAATGAACATGAAAAGGAAGCGTGATAGGCTTTGATGGCGCTTTCTCGATGCACGGGTTTCGCTGCACATGATTTAATTAAATTTTGGATTCTAAGTTTTTCGACCATTTTTCCAAGTCCAAACCTTACGTTTTTTAATCGTTACCTCCTTCTTGTATTAAAAACGAGTGGATTATATATCTTTGCGTGGATGGAGAATGCGCGAGTAGTCAATACGTACTTGATTTCGAGAAGACGTCCGCATGCGGTGGGTAGTTTTTCAATTAAAAGCGTTTGAATGTCGAAAAAAGTGTCATTTATAAAACGTTTTCGGTGGTGAAAAATGTCGGATACTCGAATTTTTAGATATGAACATGAAAAAGGAGCGTGATAGGCTTTGATGGAGCTTTCTCGATGCACAGGTGTCGTTGCGCATGATTTAATTAAATTTTAGATTCTGAGTTTTTCGACCATTTTTCCAAGTCCAGACCTTACGTTTTTTGATCGTTACCCCCTTCTTGCATTGAAAACGAGTGGATACAATTACCTGGAGTGGATGGAGAATGCGCGAGTGGTCAATACGTACTTGATTGCGAGAAGACGTCCGCGTGCGGTGCGTAGTTTGTGAAGTAAAAGCGTTTAAATGTCGAAAAAAGTGTCATTTATAGGAGGTTTTCGGTGGCGAAAAATGGCGGATTCTCGAATATTCAGAAATAAGCATGAATCGGGAGCGTCATAGGCTTTGATGGAGCATTCTTGATGCACGGGTGTCGCTGCGCATGATTTAATTAAATTTTGGATTCTAAGTTTTTCGACCAATTTTCCAAGTGTTAAACCTCAGGTTTTTTGATCGTTACCTCCTTCTTGTATTGAAAACGAGTGGATGAAATTACTTGGCGTGGATGGAGAATGCGGGAGTAGTCAATACGTACTTGATTACGAGAAGACGTCCGCATGCGGAGCGTAGTTTGTCAATTAAAAGCGTTTGAATGTCGAAAAAAGTGTCATTTATACAACGTTTTCGGTGGCGAAAAATGTCGGATACTCGAATTTTTAGAAATGAACATGAAAAGGGAGCGTATAGGCTTTGATGGAGCTTTCTCGATGCACGGGTGTCGCTGCGCATGATTTAATTAAATTTTGGATTCTAAGTTTTTCGCCCAATTTTCCAAGTCTAAAACCTTACGTTTTTTGATCGTTACCTCCTTCCTGTATTAAAAACGAGTATATAAAATTACTTGGCGTTGATGGAGAATGCGCGAGTGGTCAATACGTACTTGATTACGAGAAGACGTCCGCATGCGGTGCGTAGTTTGTCAATTAAAAGCGTTTGAATGTCGAAAAAAGGGTCATTTATAAAACGTTTTCGGTGGTGAAAAATGTCGGATACTCTAATTTTTAGAAATGAACATGAAAAGGGAGCGTGATAGGCTTTGATGGAA
The DNA here is from genome assembly GCA_963169105.1 of Ceriagrion tenellum. NCBI lineage: Eukaryota > Metazoa > Arthropoda > Insecta > Odonata > Coenagrionidae > Ceriagrion > Ceriagrion tenellum. The sequence continues at coordinate 6,298,675 of OY720641.1, read as the reverse complement.
CTTTCTCGATGCACAGGTGTCGCTGCGCACATTTAATTAAATTTTGGATTCTAAGTTTTTCGACCAATTTTCCAAGTGTTAAACCTTACGTTTTTTGATCGTTACATCCTTCTTGTATTGAAAACGAGTGGATAAAATTACTTGGCGTGGATGGAGAATGCGCGCGTGGTCAATACGTACTTGATTACGAGAAGACGTCCGCATGCGGTGCGTAGTTTGTCAATTAAAAGCGTTTGAATGTCGAAAAAAGTGTCATTTATAAAACGTTTTCGGTGGTGAAAAATGTCGGATACTCGAATTTTTAGAAATGAACATGAAAAGGGAGCGTGACAGGTTTTGATAGAGCTTTCTCGATGCACGGGTGTCGCTGCGCATGATTTAATTAAATTTTGGATTCTAAGTTTTTCGACCAATTTTCCATGTGTTAAGCCTTACGTTTTTTGATCGTTACATCCTTCTTGTATTGAAAACGAGTGGAAAAAATTACTTGGCGTGGATGGAGAATGCGCGAGTGGTCAATACGTACTTGATTACGAGAAGACGTCCGCATGCGGTGCGTAGTTTGTCAATTAAAAGCGTTTGAATGTCGAAAAAAGTGTCATTTATAAAACGTATTCGGTGGTGAAAAATGTCGGATAATGGAAATTTTAGAAATGAACATGAAAAGGGAGCGTGATAGGCTTTGATGGAGCTTTCTCGATGCACGGGTGTCGCTGCGCATGATTTAATTAAATTTTGGATTCTAAGTTTATCGAATAATTTTCCAAGTGTTAAACCTTAAGTTTTTTGATCGTTACCTCCTTCTTGTATTAAAAACGAGTGGATTATATATCTTGGCGTGGATGGAGAATGCGCGAGTAGTCAATACGTACTTGATTTCGAGAAGACGTTCGCATGCGGTGCGTAGTTTTTCAATTAAAAGCGTTTGAATGTCGAAAAAAGTGTCATTTATAAAACGTTTTCGGTGGCGAAAAATGTCGGATACTCTAATTTTTAGAAATGAACATGAAAAGGGAGCGTGATAGGCTTTGATGGTGCTTTCTCGATGCACGGGTGTCGCTGCGCATGATTTAATTAAATTTTAGATTCTGAGTTTTTCGACCATTTTTCCAAGTGTTAAACCTTACGTTTTTTGATCGTTACCCCCTTCTTGTATTGAAAACGAGTGGATACAATTACCTGGAGTGGATGGAGAATGCGCGAGTGGTCAATACGTACTTGATTACGAGAACACGTCCGCGTGCGGTGCGTAGTTTGTGAAGTAAAAGCGTTTAAATGTCGAAAAAAGTGTGATTTATAGGAGGTTTTCGGTGGCGAAAAATGGCGGATTCTCAAATATTCAGAAATGAACATGAAAAGGGAGCGTGATAGGCTTTGATGGAGCATTCTTGATGCACGGGTGTCGCTGCACATGATTTAATTAAATTTTGGATTCTAAGTTTTTCGACCAATTTTCCAAGTGTTAAACCTCACGTTTTTTGATCGTTACCTCCTTCTTGTATTGAAAACGAGTGGATGAAATTACTTGGCGTGGATGGAGAATGCGCGAGTAGTCAATACGTACTTGATTACGTGAAGACGTCCGCATGCGGTGCGTGGTTTTTCAATTAAAAGCGTTTGAATGTCGAAAAAAGTGTCATTTATAAAACGTTTTCGGTGGTGAAAAATGTCGGATACTCGAATTTTTAGAAATGAACATGAAAAGGAAGCGTGATAGGCTTTGATGGCGCTTTCTCGATGCACGGGTTTCGCTGCACATGATTTAATTAAATTTTGGATTCTAAGTTTTTCGACCATTTTTCCATGTCCAAACCTTACGTTTTTTAATCGTTACCTCCTTCTTGTATTAAAAACGAGTGGATTATATATCTTGGCGTGGATGGAGAATGCGCGAGTAGTCAATACGTACTTGATTTCGAGAAGACGTCCGCATGCGGTGGGTAGTTTTTCAATTAAAAGCGTTTGAATGTCGAAAAAAGTGTCATTTATAAAACGTTTTCGGTGGTGAAAAATGTCGGATACTCGAATTTTTAGAAATGAACATGAAAAAGGAGCGTGATAGGCTTTGATGGAGCTTTCTCGATGCACGGGTGACGTTGCGCATGATTTAATTAAATATTAGATTCTGAGTTTTTCGACCATTTTTCCAAGTGGTAAACCTTACGTTTTTTGATCGTTACCCCCTTCTTGCATTGAAAACGAGTGGATACAATTACCTGGAGTGGATGGAGAATGCGCGAGCCGTCAATACGTACTTGATTGCGAGAAGACGTCCGCGTGCGGTGCGTAGTTTGTGAAGTAAAAGCGTTTAAATGTCGAAAAAAGTGTCATTTATAGGAGGTTTTCGGTGGCGAAAAATGGCGGATTCTCGAATATTCAGAAATAAGCATGAATCGGGAGCGTCATAGGCTTTGATGGAGCATTCTTGATGCACGGGTGTCGCTGCGCATGATTTAATTAAATTTTGGATTCTAAGTTTTTCGACCAATTTTCCAAGTGTTAAACCTCACGTTTTTTGATCGTTACCTCCTTCTTGTATTGAAAACGAGTGGATGAAATTACTTGGCGTGGATGGAGAATGCGCGAGTAGTCAATACGTACTTGATTACGAGAAGACGTCCGCATGCGGAGCGTAGTTTGTCAATTAAAAGCGTTTCAATTACGAAAAAAGTGTCATTTATACAACGTTTTCGGTGGCGAAAAATGTCGGATACTCGAATTTTTAGAAATGAACATGAAAAGGGAGCGTATAATCTTTGATGGAGCTTTCTCGATGCACGGGTGTCGCTGCGCATGATTTAATTAAATTTTGGATTCTAAATTTTTCGCCCAATTTTCCAAGTCTAAAACCTTACGTTTTTTGATCGTTACCTCCTTCCTGTAGTTGAAACGAGTGGATGGAATTACTTCGCGTGGAAGGAAAATGCGCGAATAGTCAATACGTACTTGATTACGAGAAGACGTCCGCGTGCGGTGCGTAGTTTGTGAATTAAAAGCGTTTAAATGTCGAAAAAAGTGTCAATTATACGAGGTTTTTGGTGGCGAAAAATTGCGGATACTCGAATATTCAGAAATAGGCATCAATCGGGATCGTGATAGGCTTTGATGGAGCTTTCTCGATGCACGGGATTCGTTGCGCATGATTTAATTAAATTTTAGATTCTGAGTTTTTTGACCATTTTTCCAAGTCCAAACCTTAAGTTTTTTGGTCGTTACCTCCTTCTTGTATTAAAAACGAGTAGATAAAATTGCTTGGCGTGGATGGAGAATGCGCGAGTGGTCAATACGTACTTGATTACGAGAAGACGTCCGCGTGCGGTTCGTAGTTTGTGAATTAAAAGCTTTTGTATGTCGATAAAAGTGTCATTTATACAACATTTTCGGTGGTGAAAAATGTCGGATACTAGAATTTTCAGAAATGAACATGAAAAAGGAGCGTGATAGGCTTTGATGGAGCTTACTCGATGCACGGGTGTCGCTGCGCATGTATTAATTAAATTTTGGAATCTAAGTTTTTCGACCAATTTTCCAAGTGTTAAACCTTTCGTTTTTTGATCGTTACCTCCTTCTTGTATTGAATACGTGTAGATAAAATTACCTGGAGTGGATGGAGAATGCGCGAGTGGTCAATACGTACTTGATTGCGAGAAAACGTCCGCATGCGGTGCGTAGTTTATCAATTAAAAGCGTTTGAATGTCGAAAAAAGTGTCATTTATAAAACGTTTTCGGTGGTGAAAAATGTCGGATACTCGAATTTTTAGAAATGAACATGAAAAAGGAGCGTGATAGGCTTTGATGGAGCTTTCTCGATGCACGGGTGTCGTTTCGCAGGATTTGCTTAATTTTTGGATGCTGAGTTTTTCGACCATTTTTCCAAGTGTTAAACCTTAGGTTTTTTGGTCGTTACCTCCTTCTTGTATTGAAAACGAGTAGATAAAATTACCTGGAGTGGATGGAGAATGCGCGAGTGGTCAATACGTACTTGATTACGAGAAGACGTTCGCGTGCGGTTCGTAGTTTGTGAATTAAAAGCTTTTGAATGTCGATAAAAGTGTCATTTATACAACATTATCGGTGGTGAAAAATGTAGGATACTAGAATTTTCAGAAATGAACATGAAAAAGGAGCGTGATAGGCTTTGATGGAGCTTACTCGATGCACGGGTGTCGCTGCGCATGTATTAATTAAATTTTGGATTCTAAGTTTTTCGACCAATTTTCCAAGTGTTAAACCTTACGTTTTTTGATCGTTACCTCCTTCTTGTATTGAATACGAGTGGATAAAATTACTTAGCGTGGATGGAGAATGCGCGAGTGGTCAATACGTACTTGATTACGAGAAGACGTCCGCATGCGGTGCGTAGTTTGTGAATTAAAAGCGTTTGAATGTCGAAAAAAGTGTCTCTTATACAACGTTTCCGGTGGCGAAAAATGTCGGATACTCGAATTTTCAGAAATGAACATGAAAAAGGAGCGTGAAAGGCTTTGATGGAGCTTTCTCGATTAACGGGTGTCGCTGCGCATGATTTAATTAAATTTTGGATTCTAAGTTTTTCGCCCAATTTTCCAAGTCTAAAACCTTACGTTTTTTGATCGATACCTCCTTCTTGTATTGAATACGAGTGGATAAAATTACTTAGCGTGGATGGAGAATGCGCGAGTGGTCAATACGTACTTGATTACGAGAAGACGTCCGCATGCGGTGCGTAGTTTGTCAATTAAAAGCGTTTGAATGTCGAAAAAAGTGTCATTTATAAACGTTTTAGGTGGTGAAAAATGTCGGATACTCGAATTTTTAGAAATGAACATGAAAAGGGAGCGTGATAGGCTTTGATGGAGCTTTCTCGATGCACGGGTGTCGCTGCGCATGATTTAATTAAATTTTGGGTTCTTAGTTTTTCGACCAATTTTCCAAGTGTTAAACCTTACGTTTTTTGATCGATACCTCCTTCTTGTATTGAATACGAGTGGATAAAATTACTTAGCGTGGATGGAGAATGCGCGAGTGGTCAATACGTACTTGATTACGAGAAGACGTCCGCATGCGGTGCGTAGTTTGTAAATTAAAAGCGTTTGAATGTCGAAAAAAGTGTCATTTATGCAACGTTTTCGGTGGCGAAAAATGTCGGATACTCGAATTTTTAGAAATGAACATGAAAAAGGAGCGTGATAGGCTTTGATGGAGCTTTCTCGATGCACGGGTGTCGTTGCGCATGATTTAATTAAATTTTAGATTCTGAGTTTTTCGATCATTTTTCCAAGTGTTAAACCTTACGTTTTTTGATCGTTACCCCCTTCTTGTATTGAAAACGAGTGGATAAAATTACCTGGAGTGGATGGAGAATGCGAGAGTGGTCAATACGTACTTGATTACGAGAAGACGTCCGCGTGCGGTGCGTAGTTTGTGAAGTAAAAGCGTTTGAATGTCGAAAAAAGTGTCATTTCTACAACGTTTTCGGTGGCGAAAAATTGCGGATACTCGAATATTCAGAAATAATCATCAATCGGGAGCGTGATAGGCTTTGATGGAGCTTTCTCGATGCACGGGTGTCGTTGCGCATGATTTAATTAAATTTTAGATTCTGAGTTTTTCGACCATTTTTCCAAGTCCAAACCTTACGTTTTTTGGTCGTTACCTCCTTCTTGTATTAAAAACGAGTAGATAAAATTGCTTGGCGTGGATGGAGAATTCGCGAGTGGTCAATACGTACTTGATTACGAGAAGACGTCCGCGTGCGGTTCGTAGTTTGTGAAATAAAAGCTTTTGAATGTCGATAAAAGTGTCATTTATACAACATTTTCGGTGGTGAAAAATGTCGGATACTAGATTTTTCAGAAATGAACATGAAAAAGGAGCGTGATAGGCTTTGATGGAGCTTACTCGATGCACGGGTGTCGCTGCGCATGTATTTTATTAAATTTTGGATTCTAAGTTTTTCGACCAATTTTCCAAGTGTTAAACCTTACGTTTTTTGATCGTTACCTCCTTCTTGTATTGAATACGAGTGGATAAAATTACTTAGCGTGGATGGAGAATTCGCGAGTGGTCAATACGTACTTGATTACGAGAAGACGTCCGCATGCGGTGCGTAGTTTGTCAATTAAAAGCGTTTGAATGTCGAAAAAAGTGTCATTTATACAACATTTTCGGTGGTGAAAAATGTCGGATACTCGAATTTTCAGAAATGAACATGAAAAAGGAGCGTGAAAGGCTTTGATGGAGCTTTCTCGATGCATGGGTGCCGCTGCGCATGATTTAATTAAATTTTGGATTCTAAGTTTTTCGACCAATTTTCCAAGTGTTAAACCTTACGTTTTTTGATCGTTACCTCCTTGTATTGAAAACAAGTTGATAAAATTACTTGGCGTGGATGGAGAATGCGCGAGTGGTCAATACGTACTTGATTACGAGAAGACGTCCGCATGTGGTGCTTAGTTTGTCAATTAAAAGCGTTTGAATGTCGAAAAAAGTGTCATTTATACAACGTTTTCGGTGGTGAAAAATGTCGGATACTAGAATTTTCAGAAATGAACATGAAAAAGGAGCGTGATAGGCTTTGATGGAGCTTTCTCGATGCACGGGTGTTTTTGCGCATGATTTAATTAAATTTTAGATTCTGAGTTTTTCGACGAATTTTCCAAGTGTTAAACCTCACGTTTTTTGATCGTTACCTCCTTTTTGTATTAAAAACGAGTGGATGAAATTACGTGGCGTGGATGGAGAATGCGCGAGTAGTCAATACGTACTTGATTACGTGAAGACGTCCGCATGCGGTGCGTAGTTTGTCAATTAAAAGCGTTTGAATGTCGAAAAAAGTGTCATTTATAAAACGTTTTCGGTGGTGAAAAATGTCGGATACTCGAATTTTTAGAAATGAACATGAAAAGGAAGCGTGATAGGCTTTGATGGCGCTTTCTCGATGCACGGGTTTCGCTGCACATGATTTAATTAAATTTTGGATTCTAAGTTTTTCGACCATTTTTCCAAGTCCAAACCTTACGTTTTTTAATCGTTACCTCCTTCTTGTATTAAAAACGAGTGGATTATATATCTTTGCGTGGATGGAGAATGCGCTAGTAGTCAATACGTACTTGATTTCGAGAAGACGTCCGCATGCGGTGGGTAGTTTTTCAATTAAAAGCGTTTGAATGTCGAAAAAAGTGTCATTTATAAAACGTTTTCGGTGGTGAAAAATGTCGGATACTCGAATTTTTAGAAATGAACATGAAAAAGGAGCGTGATAGGCTTTGATGGAGCTTTCTCGATGCACGGGTGTCGTTGCGCATGATTTAATTAAATTTTAGATTCTGAGTTTTTCGACCATTTTTCCAAGTCCAGACCTTACGTTTTTTGATCGTTACCCCCTTCTTGCATTGAAAACGAGTGGATACAATTACCTGGAGTGGATGGAGAATGCGCGAGTGGTCAATACGTACTTGATTGCGAGAAGACGTCCGCGTGCGGTGCGTAGTTTGTGAAGTAAAAGCGTTTAAATGTCGAAAAAAGTGTCATTTATAGGAGGTTTTCGGTGGCGAAAAATGGCGGATTCTCGAATATTCAGAAATAAGCATGAATCGGGAGCGTCATAGGCTTTGATGGAGCATTCTTGATGCACGGGTGTCGCTGCGCATGATTTAATTAAATTTTGGATTCTAAGTTTTTCGACCAATTTTCCAAGTGTTAAACCTCAGGTTTTTTGATCGTTACCTCCTTCTTGTATTGAAAACGAGTGGATGAAATTACTTGGCGTGGATGGAGAATGCGCGAGTGGTCAATACGTACTTGATTACGAGAAGACGTCCGCATGCGGAGCGTAGTTTGTCAATTAAAAGCGTTTGAATGTCGAAAAAAGTGTCATTTATACAACGTTTTCGGTGGCGAAAAATGTCGGATACTCGAATTTTTAGAAATGAACATGAAAAGGGAGCGTATAGGCTTTGATGGAGCTTTCTCGATGCACGGGTGTCGCTGCGCATGATTTAATTAAATTTTGGATTCAAAGTTTTTCGCTCAATTTTCCAAGTCTAAAACCTTACGTTTTTTGATCGTTACCTCCTTCCTGTATTAAAAACGAGTATATAAAATTACTTGGCGTTGATGGAGAATGCGCGAGTGGTCAATACGTACTTGATTACGAGAAGACGTCCGCATGCGGTGCGTAGTTTGTCAATTAAAAGCGTTTGAATGTCGAAAAAAGTGTCATTTATAAAACGTTTTCGGTGGTGAAAAATGTCGGATACTCTAATTTTTAGAAATGAACATGAAAAGGGAGCATGATAGGCTTTGATGGAGCTTTCTGGATGCACGGGTTTCGCTGCGCATGATTTAATTAAATTTTGGATTCTAAGTTTTTCGACCAATTTTCCAAGTGTTAAACCTTACGTTTTTTGATCGTTACATCCTTCTTGTATTGAAAACGAGTGGATAAAATTACTTGGCGTGGATGGAGAATGCGCGCGTGGTCAATACTCACTTGATTACGAGAAGACGTCCGCATGCGGTGCGTAGTTTGTCAATTAAAAGCGTTTGAATGTCGAAAAAAGTGTCATTTATAAAACGTTTTCGAAGGCGAAAAATGTCGGATACTCGAATTTTTAGAAATGAACATGAAAAGGGAGCGTGATAGGCTTTGATGGAACTTTCTCGATGCACAGTTTCGCTGCGCACATTTAATTAAATTTTGGATTCTAAGTTTTTCGACCAATTTTCCAAGTGTTAAACCTTACGTTTTTTGATCGTTACATCCTTCTTGTATTGAAAACGAGTGGATAAAATTACTTGACGTGGATGGAGAATGTGCGCGTGGTCAATACGTACTTGATTACGAGAAGACGTCCGCATGCGGTGCGTAGTTTGTCAATTAAAAGCGTTTGAATGTCGAAAAAAGTGTCATTTATAAAACGTATTCGGTGGTGAAAAATGTCGGATAATGGAAATTTTAGAAATGAACATGAAAAGGGAGCGTGATAGGCTTTGATGGAGCTTTCTCGATGCACGGGTGTCGCTGCGCATGATTTAATTAAATTTTGGATTCTAAGTTTATCGAATAATTTTCCAAGTGTTAAACCTTAAGTTTTTTGATCGTTACCTCCTTCTTGTATTAAAAACGAGTGGATTATATATCTTGGCGTGGATGGAGAATGCGCGAGTAGTCAATACGTACTTGATTTCGAGAAGACGTCCGCATGCGGTGCGTAGTTTTTCAATTAAAAGCGTTTGAATGTCGAAAAAAGTGTCATTTATAAAACGTTTTCGGTGGCGAAAAATGTCGGATACTCTAATTTTTAGAAATGAACATGAAAAGGGAGCGTGATAGGCTTTGATGGTGCTTTCTCGATGCACGGGTGTCGCTGCGCATGATTTAATTAAATTTTAGATTCTGAGTTTTTCGACCATTTTTCCAAGTGTTAAACCTTACGTTTTTTGATCGTTACCCCCTTCTTGTATTGAAAACGAGTGGATACAATTACCTGGAGTGGATGGAGAATGCGCGAGTGGTCAATACGTACTTGATTGCGAGAAGACGTCCGCGTGCGGTGCGTAGTTTGTGAAGTAAAAGCGTTTAAATGTCGAAAAAAGTGTCATTTATAGGAGGTTTTCGGTGGCGAAAAATGGCGGATTCTCGAATATTCAGAAATAAGCATGAATCGGGTGCGTCATAGGCTTTGATGGAGCATTCTTGATGCACGGGTGTCGCTGCGCATGATTTAATTAAATTTTGGATTCTAAGTTTTTCGACCAATTTTCCAAGTGTTAAACCTCAGGTTTTTTGATCGTTACCTCCTTCTTGTATTGAAAACGAGTGGATGAAATTACTTGGCGTGGATGGAGAATGCGCGAGTAGTCAATACGTACTTGATTACGAGAAGACGTCCGCATGCGGAGCGTAGTTTGTCAATTAAAAGCGTTTGAATGTCGAAAAAAGTGTCATTTATACAACGTTTTCGGTGGCGAAAAATGTCGGATACTCGAATTTTTAGAAATGAACATGAAAAGGGAGCGTATAGGCTTTGATGGAGCTTTCTCGATGCACGGGTGTCGCTGCGCATGATTTAATTAAATTTTGGATTCAAAGTTTTTCGCTCAATTTTCCAAGTCTAAAACCTTACGTTTTTTGATCGTTACCTCCTTCCTGTATTAAAAACGAGTATATAAAATTACTTGGCGTTGATGGAGAATGCGCGAGTGGTCAATACGTACTTGATTACGAGAAGACGTCCGCATGCGGTGCGTAGTTTGTCAATTAAAAGCGTTTGAATGTCGAAAAAAGTGTCATTTATAAAACGTTTTCGGTGGTGAAAAATGTCGGATACTCTAATTTTTAGAAATGAACATGAAAAGGGAGCGTGATAGGCTTTGATGGAGCTTTCTGGATGCACGGGTTTCGCTGCGCATGATTTAATTAAATTTTGGATTCTAAGTTTTTCGACCAATTTTCCAAGTGTTAAACCTTACGTTTTTTGATCGTTACATCCTTCTTGTATTGAAAACGAGTGGATAAAATTACTTGGCGTGGATGGAGAATGCGCGCGTGGTCAATACTCACTTGATTACGAGAAGACGTCCGCATGCGGTGCGTAGTTTGTCAATCAAAAGCGTTTGAATGTCGAAAAAAGTGTCATTTATAAAACGTTTTCGAAGGCGAAAAATGTCGGATACTCGAATTTTTAGAAATGAACATGAAAAGGGAGCGTGATAGGCTTTGATGGAACTTTCTCGATGCACAGTTTCGCTGCGCACATTTAATTAAATTTTGGATTCTAAGTTTTTCGACCAATTTTCCAAGTGTTAAACCTTACGTTTTTTGATCGTTACATCCTTCTTGTATTGAAAACGAGTGGATAAAATTACTTGACGTGGATGGAGAATGTGCGCGTGGTCAATACGTACTTGATTACGAGAAGACGTCCGCATGCGGTGCGTAGTTTGTCAATTAAAAGCGTTTGAATGTCGAAAAAAGTGTCATTTATAAAACGTATTCGGTGGTGAAAAATGTCGGATAATGGAAATTTTAGAAATGAACATGAAAAGGGAGCGTGATAGGCTTTGATGGAGCTTTCTCGATGCACGGGTGTCGCTGCGCATGATTTAATTAAATTTTGGATTCTAAGTTTATCGAATAATTTTCCAAGTGTTAAACCTTAAGTTTTTTGATCGTTACCTCCTTCTTGTATTAAAAACGAGTGGATTATATATCTTGGCGTGGATGGAGAATGCGCGAGTAGTCAATACGTACTTGATTTCGAGAAGACGTCCGCATGCGGTGCGTAGTTTTTCAATTAAAAGCGTTTGAATGTCGAAAAAAGTGTCATTTATAAAACGTTTTCGGTGGCGAAAAATGTCGGATACTCTAATTTTTAGAAATGAACATGAAAAGGGAGCGTGATAGGCTTTGATGGTGCTTTCTCGATGCACGGGTGTCGCTGCGCATGATTTAATTAAATTTTAGATTCTGAGTTTTTCGACCATTTTTCCAAGTGTTAAACCTTACGTTTTTTGATCGTTACCCCCTTCTTGTATTGAAAACGAGTGGATACAATTACCTGGAGTGGATGGAGAATGCGCGAGTGGTCAATACGTACTTGATTGCGAGAAGACGTCCGCGTGCGGTGCGTAGTTTGTGAAGTAAAAGCGTTTAAATGTCGAAAAAAGTGTCATTTATAGGAGGTTTTCGGTGGCGAAAAATGGCGGATTCTCGAATATTCAGAAATAAGCATGAATCGGGAGCGTCATAGGCTTTGATGGAGCATTCTTGATGCACGGGTGTCGCTGCGCATGATTTAATTAAATTTTGGATTCTAAGTTTTTCGACCAATTTTCCAAGTGTTAAACCTCAGGTTTTTTGATCGTTACCTCCTTCTTGTATTGAAAACGAGTGGATGAAATTACTTGGCGTGGATGGAGAATGCGCGAGTAGTCAATACGTACTTGATTACGAGAAGACGTCCGCATGCGGAGCGTAGTTTGTCAATTAAAAGCGTTTGAATGTCGAAAAAAGTGTCATTTATACAACGTTTTCGGTGGCGAAAAATGTCGGATACTCGAATTTTTAGAAATGAACATGAAAAGGTAGCGTATAGGCTTTGATGGAGCTTTCTCGATGCACGGGTGTCGCTGCGCATGATTTAATTAAATTTTGGATTCAAAGTTTTTCGCTCAATTTTCCAAGTCTAAAACCTTACGTTTTTTGATCGTTACCTCCTTCCTGTATTAAAAACGAGTATATAAAATTACTTGGCGTTGATGGAGAATGCGCGAGTGGTCAATACGTACTTGATTACGAGAAGACGTCCGCATGCGGTGCGTAGTTTGTCAATTAAAAGCGTTTGAATGTCGAAAAAAGTGTCATTTATAAAACGTTTTCGGTGGTGAAAAATGTCGGATACTCTAATTTTTAGAAATGAACATGAAAAGGGAGCGTGATAGGCTTTGATGGAGCTTTCTGGATGCACGGGTTTCGCTGCGCATGATTTAATTAAATTTTGGATTCTAAGTTTTTCGACCAATTTTCCAAGTGTTAAACCTTACGTTTTTTGATCGTTACATCCTTCTTGTATTGAAAACGAGTGGATAAAATTACTTGGCGTGGATGGAGAATGCGCGCGTGGTCAATACTCACTTGATTACGAGAAGACGTCCGCATGCGGTGCGTAGTTTGTCAATCAAAAGCGTTTGAATGTCGAAAAAAGTGTCATTTATAAAACGTTTTCGAAGGCGAAAAATGTCGGATACTCGAATTTTTAGAAATGAACATGAAAAGGGAGCGTGATAGGCTTTGATGGAACTTTCTCGATGCACAGTTTCGCTGCGCACATTTAATTAAATTTTGGATTCTAAGTTTTTCGACCAATTTTCCAAGTGTTAAACCTTACGTTTTTTGATCGTTACATCCTTCTTGTGTTGAAAACGAGTGGATAAAATTACTTGGCGTGGATGGAGAATGTGCGCGTGGTCAATACGTACTTGATTACGAGAAGACGTCCGCATGCGGTGCGTAGTTTGTCAATTAAAAGCGTTTGAATGTCGAAAAAAGTGTCATTTATAAAACGTATTCGGTGGTGAAAAATGTCGGATAATGGAAATTTTAGAAATGAACATGAAAAGGGAGCGTGATAGGCTTTGATGGAGCTTTCTCGATGCACGGGTGTCGCTGCGCATGATTTAATTAAATTTTGGATTCTAAGTTTATCGAATAATTTTCCAAGTGTTAAACCTTAAGTTTTTTGATCGTTACCTCCTTCTTGTATTAAAAACGAGTGGATTATATATCTTGGCGTGGATGGAGAATGCGCGAGTAGTCAATACGTACTTGATTTCGAGAAGACGTCCGCATGCGGTGCGTAGTTTTTCAATTAAAAGCGTTTGAATGTCGAAAAAAGTGTCATTTATAAAACGTTTTCGGTGGCGAAAAATGTCGGATACTCTAATTTTTAGAAATGAACATGAAAAGGGAGCGTGATAGGCTTTGATGGTGCTTTCTCGATGCACGGGTGTCGCTGCGCATGATTTAATTAAATTTTAGATTCTGAGTTTTTCGACCATTTTTCCAAGTGTTAAACCTTACGTTTTTTGATCGTTACCCCCTTCTTGTATTGAAAACGAGTGGATACAATTACCTGGAGTGGATGGAGAATGCGCGAGTGGTCAATACGTACTTGATTACGAGAACACGTCCGCGTGCGGTGCGTAGTTTGTGAAGTAAAAGCGTTTAAATGTCGAAAAAAGTGTGATTTATAGGAGGTTTTCGGTGGCGAAAAATGGCGGATTCTCGAATATTCAGAAATAAGCATGAATCGGGAGCGTAATAGGCTTTGATGGAGCATTCTTGATGCACGGGTGTCGCTGCACATGATTTAATTAAATTTTGGATTCTAAGTTTTTCGACCAATTTTCCAAGTGTTAAACCTCACGTTTTTTGATCGTTACCTCCTTCTTGTATTGAAAACGAGTGGATGAAATTACTTGGCGTGGATGGAGAATGCGCGAGTAGTCAATACGTACTTGATTACGTGAAGACGTCCGCATGCGGTGCGTAGTTTGTCAATTAAAAGCGTTTGAATGTCGAAAAAAGTGTCATTTATAAAACGTTTTCGGTGGTGAAAAATGTCGGATACTCGAATTTTTAGAAATGAACATGAAAAGGAAGCGTGATAGGCTTTGATGGCGCTTTCTCGATGCACGGGTTTCGCTGCACATGATTTAATTAAATTTTGGATTCTAAGTTTTTCGACCATTTTTCCATGTCCAAACCTTACGTTTTTTAATCGTTACCTCCTTCTTGTATTAAAAACGAGTGGATTATATATCTTGGCGTGGATGGAGAATGCGCGAGTAGTCAATCCGTACTTGATTTCGAGAAGACGTCCGCATGCGGTGGGTAGTTTTTCAATTAAAAGCGTTTGAATGTCGAAAAAAGTGTCATTTATAAAACGTTTTCGGTGGTGAAAAATGTCGGATACTCGAATTTTTAGAAATGAACATGAAAAAGGAGCGTGATAGGCTTTGATGGAGCTTTCTCGATGCACGGGTGTCGTTGCGCATGATTTAATTAAATTTTAGATTCTGAGTTTTTCGACCATTTTTCCAAGTGGTAAACCTTACGTTTTTTGATCGTTACCCCCTTCTTGCATTGAAAACGAGTGGATACAATTACCTGGAGTGGATGGAGAATGCGCGAGTGGTCAATACGTACTTGATTGCGAGAAGACGTCCGCGTGCGGTGCGTAGTTTGTGAAGTAAAAGCGTTTAAATGTCGAAAAAATTGTCATTTATAGGAGGTTTTCGGTGGCGAAAAATGGCGGATTCTCGAATATTCAGAAATAAGCATGAATCGGGAGCGTCATAGGCTTTGATGGAGCATTCTTGATGCACGGGTGTCGCTGCGCATGATTTAATTAAATTTTGGATTCTAAGTTTTTCGACCAATTTTCCAAGTGTTAAACCTCACGTTTTTTGATCGTTACCTCCTTCTTGTATTGAAAACGAGTGGATGAAATTACTTGGCGTGGATGGAGAATGCGCGAGTAGTCAATACGTACTTGATTACGAGAAGACGTCCGCATGCGGAGCGTAGTTTGTCAATTAAAAGCGTTTCAATGTCGAAAAAAGTGTCATTTTTACAACGTTTTCGGTGGCGAAAAATGTCGGATACTCGAATTTTTAGAAATGAACATGAAAAGGGAGCGTATAGGCTTTGATGGAGCTTTCTCGATGCACGGGTGTCGCTGCGCATGATTTAATTAAATTTTGGATTCTAAATTTTTCGCCCAATTTTCCAAGTCTAAAACCTTACGTTTTTTGATCGTTACCTCCTTCCTGTAGTTGAAACGAGTGGATGGAATTACTTCGCGTGGAAGGAAAATGCGCGAATAGTCAATACGTACTTGATTACGAGAAGACGTCCGCGTGCGGTGCGTAGTTTGTGAATTAAAAGCTTTTGTATGTCGATAAAAGTGTCATTTATACAACATTTTCGGTGGTGAAAAATGTCGGATACTAGAATTTTCAGAAATGAACATGAAAAAGGAGCGTGATAGGCTTTGATGGAGCTTACTCGATGCACGGGTGTCGCTGCGCATGTATTAATTAAATTGTGGAATCTAAGTTTTTCGACCAATTTTCCAAGTGTTAAACCTTACGTTTTTTGATCGTTACCTCCTTCTTGTATTGAATACGTGTAGATAAAATTACCTGGAGTGGATGGAGAATGCGCGAGTGGTCAATACGTACTTGATTGCGAGAAAACGTCCGCATGCGGTGCGTAGTTTATCAATTAAAAGCGTTTGAATGTCGAAAAAAGTGTCATTTATAAAACGTTTTCGGTGGTGAAAAATGTCGGATACTCGAATTTTTAGAAATGAACATGAAAAAGGAGCGTGATAGGCTTTGATGGAGCTTTCTCGATGCACGGGTGTCGTTTCGCAGGATTTGCTTAATTTTTGGATGCTGAGTTTTTCGACCATTTTTCCAAGTGTTAAACCTTAGGTTTTTTGGTCGTTACCTCCTTCTTGTATTGAAAACGAGTAGATAAAATTACCTGGAGTGGATGGAGAATGCGCGAGTGGTCAATACGTACTTGATTACGAGAAGACGTTCGCGTGCGGTTCGTAGTTTGTGAATTAAAAGCTTTTGAATGTCGATAAAAGTGTCATTTATACAACATTTTCGGTGGTGAAAAATGTAGGATACTAGAATTTTCAGAAATGAACATGAAAAAGGAGCGTGATAGGCTTTGATGGAGCTTACTCGATGCACGGGTGTCGCTGCGCATGTATTAATTAAATTTTGGATTCTAAGTTTTTCGACCAATTTTCCAAGTGTTAAACCTTACGTTTTTTGATCGTTACCTCCTTCTTGTATTGAATACGAGTGGATAAAATTACTTAGCGTGGATGGAGAATGCGCGAGTGGTCAATACGTACTTGATTACGAGAAGACGTCCGCATGCGGTGCGTAGTTTGTGAATTAAAAGCGTTTGAATGTCGAAAAAAGTGTCTCTTATACAACGTTTCCGGTGGCGAAAAATGTCGGATACTCGTATTTTCAGAAATGAACATGAAAAAGGAGCGTGAAAGGCTTTGATGGAGCTTTCTGAATTAACGGGTGTCGCTGCGCATGATTTAATTAAATTTTGGATTCTAAGTTTTTCGACCAATTTTCCAAGTGTTAAACCTCACGTTTTTTGATCGTTACCTCCTTCTTGTATTGAAAACGAGTGGATGAAATTACTTGGCGTGGATGGAGAATGCGCGAGTAGTCAATACGTACTTGATTACGAGAAGACGTCCGCGTGCGGTGCGTAGTTTGTGAATTAAAAGCTTTTGTATGTCGATAAAAGTGTCATTTTTACAACGTTTTCGGTGGCGAAAAATGTCGGATACTCGAATTTTTAGAAATGAACATGAAAAGGGAGCGTATAGGCTTTGATGGAGCTTTCTCGATGCACGGGTGTCGCTGCGCATGATTTAATTAAATTTTGGATTCTAAATTTTTCGCCCAATTTTCCAAGTCTAAAACCTTACGTTTTTTGATCGTTACCTCCTTCCTGTAGTTGAAACGAGTGGATGGAATTACTTCGCGTGGAAGGAAAATGCGCGAATAGTCAATACGTACTTGATTACGAGAAGACGTCCGCGTGCGGTGCGTAGTTTGTGAATTAAAAGCTTTTGTATGTCGATAAAAGTGTCATTTATACAACATTTTCGGTGGTGAAAAATGTCGGATACTAGAATTTTCAGAAATGAACATGAAAAAGGAGCGTGATAGGCTTTGATGGAGCTTACTCGATGCACGGGTGTCGCTGCGCATGTATTAATTAAATTTTGGAATCTAAGTTTTTCGACCAATTTTCCAAGTGTTAAACCTTACGTTTTTTGATCGTTACCTCCTTCTTGTATTGAATACGTGTAGATAAAATTACCTGGAGTGGATGGAGAATGCGCGAGTGGTCAATACGTACTTGATTGCGAGAAAACGTCCGCATGCGGTGCGTAGTTTATCAATTAAAAGCGTTTGAATGTCGAAAAAAGTGTCATTTATAAAACGTTTTCGGTGGTGAAAAATGTCGGATACTCGAATTTTTAGAAATGAACATGAAAAAGGAGCGTGATAGGCTTTGATGGAGCTTTCTCGATGCACGGGTGTCGTTTCGCAGGATTTGCTTAATTTTTGGATGCTGAGTTTTTCGACCATTTTTCCAAGTAAACCTTAGGTTTTTTGGTCGTTACCTCCTTCTTGTATTGAAAACGAGTAGATAAAATTACCTGGAGTGGATGGAGAATGCGCGAGTGGTCAATACGTACTTGATTACGAGAAGACGTCCGCGTGCGGTGCGTAGTTTGTGAATTAAAAGCTTTTGTATGTCGAAAAAAGTGTCTCTTATACAACGTTTCCGGTGGCGAAAAATGTCGGATACTCGTATTTTCAGAAATGAACATGAAAAAGGAGCGTGAAAGGCTTTGATGGAGCTTTCTCGATTAACGGGTGTCGCTGCGCATGATTTAATTAAATTTTGGATTCTAAGTTTTTCGCCCAATTTTCCAAGTCTAAAACCTTACGTTTTTTGATCGTAACCCCCTTCTTGTATTGAAAACGAGTGGATAAAATTACTTGACGTGAATGGAAAATGCGCGAGGGGTCAATACGTACTTGATTACGAGTAGACGTCCGCGTGCGGTGCGTAGTTTGTGAATTAAAAGCGTTTAAATGTCGAAAAAAGTGTCAATTATACGAGGTTTTCGGTGGCGAAAAATTGCGGATACTCGAATATTCAGAAATAGGCATCAATCGGGAGCGTGATAGGCTTTGATGGAGCTTTCTCGATGCACGGGTGTCGTTGCGCATGATTTAATAAAATTTTAGATTGTGAGTTTTTCGACCATTTTCCCAAGTCCAAACCTTACGTTTTTTGATCGATACCTCCTTCTTGTATTGAATACGAGTGGATAAAATTACTTAGCGTGGATGGAGAATGCGCGAGTGGTCAATACGTACTTGATTACGAGAAGACGTCCGCATGCGGTGCGTAGTTTGTCAATTAAAAG
Source organism: Ceriagrion tenellum (assembly GCA_963169105.1). Classification (NCBI taxonomy): domain Eukaryota; kingdom Metazoa; phylum Arthropoda; class Insecta; order Odonata; family Coenagrionidae; genus Ceriagrion; species Ceriagrion tenellum. The sequence continues at coordinate 6,280,132 of OY720641.1, read as the reverse complement.
CGTTTGAATGTCGAAAAAAGTGTCATTTATAAACGTTTTAGGTGGTGAAAAATGTCGGATACTCGAATTTTTAGAAATGAACATGAAAAGGGAGCGTGATAGGCTTTGATGGAGCTTTCTCGATGCACGGGTGTCGCTGCGCATGATTTAATTAAATTTTGGGTTCTTAGTTTTTCGACCAATTTTCCAAGTGTTAAACCTTACGTTTTTTGATCGTTACCTCCTTCTTGTATTGAAAACGAGTGTATAAAATTACTTGGCGTGGATGAAGAATGCGCGAGTGGTCAATACGTAATTGATTGCGAGAAAACGTCCGCATGCGGTGCGTAGTTTGTAAATTAAAAGCGTTTGAATGTCGAAAAAAGTGTCATTTATGCAACGTTTTCGGTGGCGAAAAATGTCGGATACTCGAATTTTTAGAAATGAACATGAAAAAGGAGCGTGATAGGCTTTGATGGAGCTTTCTCGATGCACGGGTGTCGTTGCGCATGATTTAATTAAATTTTAGATTCTGAGTTTTTCGATCATTTTTCCAAGTGTTAAACCTTACGTTTTTTGATCGTTACCCCCTTCTTGTATTGAAAACGAGTGGATAAAATTACCTGGAGTGGATGGAGAATGCGCGAGTGGTCAATACGTACTTGATTACGAGAAGACGTCCGCGTGCGGTGCGTAGTTTGTGAAGTAAAAGCGTTTGAATGTCGAAAAAAGTGTCATTTCTACAACGTTTTCGGTGGCGAAAAATTGCGGATACTCGAATATTCAGAAATAGGCATCAATCGGGAGCGTGATAGGCTTTGATGGAGCTTTCTCGATGCACGGGTGTCGTTGCGCATGATTTAATTAAATTTTAGATTCTGAGTTTTTCGACCATTTTTCCAAGTCCAAACCTTACGTTTTTTGGTCGTTACCTCCTTCTTGTATTAAAAACGAGTAGATAAAATTGCTTGGCGTGGATGGAGAATTCGCGAGTGGTCAATACGTACTTGATTACGAGAAGACGTCCGCGTGCGGTTCGTAGTTTGTGAAATAAAAGCTTTTGAATGTCGATAAAAGTGTCATTTATACAACATTTTCGGTGGTGAAAAATGTCGGATACTAGATTTTTCAGAAATGAACATGAAAAAGGAGCGTGATAGGCTTTGATGGAGCTTACTCGATGCACGGGTGTCGTTGCGCATGTATTTTATTAAATTTTGGATTCTAAGTTTTTCGACCTATTATCCAAGTGTTAAACCTTACGTTTTTTGATCGTTACCTCCTTCTTGTATTGAATACGAGTGGATAAAATTACTTAGCGTGGATGGAGAATGCGCGAGTGGTCAATACGTACTTGATTACGAGAAGACGTCCGCATGCGGTGCGTAGTTTGTCAATTAAAAGCGTTTGAATGTCGAAAAAAGTGTCATTTATAAAACGTTTTAGGTGGTGAAAAATGTCGGATACTCGAATTTTTAGAAATGAACATGAAAAGGGAGCGTGATAGGCTTTGATGGAGCTTTCTCGATGCACGGGTGTCGCTGCGCATGATTTAATTAAATTTTGGGTTCTTAGTTTTTCGACCAATTTTCCAAGTGTTAAACCTTACGTTTTTTGATCGTTACCTCCTTCTTGTATTGAAAACGAGTGGATAAAATTACTTGGCGTGGATGAAGAATGCGCGAGTGGTCAATACGTACTTGATTGCGAGAAAACGTCCGCATGCGGTGCGTAGTTTGTAAATTAAAAGCGTTTGAATGTCGAAAAAAGTGTCATTTATATCACGTTTTCGGTGGCGAAAAATGTCGGATACTCGAATTTTTAGAAATGAACATGAAAAAGGAGCGTGATAGGCTTTGATGGAGCTTTCTCGATGCACGGGTGTCGTTGCGCATGATTTAATTAAATTTTAGATTCTGAGTTTTTCGACCATTTTTCCAAGTGTTAAACCTTACGTTTTTTAATCGTTATCCTCTTCCTGTAGTGGAAACGAGTGGATGGAATTACTTCGCCTGGACGGAGAATGCGCGAGCTGTCAAAACGTACTTGATTAAGAGAAGACGTCCGCGTGCGGTGCGTAGTTTGTGAATTAAAAGCGTTTGAATGTCGAAAAAAGTGTCATTTATACAATGTTTTCGGTGGTGAAAAATGTCGGATACTAGAATTTTCAGAAATGAACATGAAAAAGGAGCGTGATAGGCTTTGATGGAGCTTTCTCGATGCACGGGTGTTTTTGCGCATGATTTAATTAAATTTTAGATTCTGAGTTTTTCGACCATTTTTCCAAGTCCAAACCTTACGTTTTTTGATCGTTACAACCTTCTTGTATAGAAAACGAGTGGATGAAATTACTTGGCGTGGATGGAGAATGCGCGAGTGGTCAATACGTACTTGATTACGAGAAGACGTCCGCATGCGGTGCGTAGTTTGTTAATTAAAAGCGTTTGAATGTCGAAAAAAGTGTCATTTATACAACGTTTTCGGTGGTGAAAAATGTCGGATACTCGAATTTTTAGAAATGAACATGAAAAAGGAGCGTGATAGGCTTTGATGGAGCTTTCTCGATGCACGGGTGTCGCTGCGCATGATTTAATTAAATTTTGGATTCCAAGTTTTTCGACCATTTTTCCAAGTCTTACCTTACGTTTTTTGATCGTTACCTCCTTCTTGTATTGAAAACGAGTGGATAAAATTACTTGGCGTGGATGAAGAATGCGCGAGTGGTCAATACGTACTTGATTACGAGAAGACGTCCGCGTGCGGTGCGTAGTTTGTAAATTAAAAGCGTTTGAATGTCGAAAAAAGTGTCAATTATACGAGGTTTTCGGTGGCGAAAAATTGCGGATACTCGAATATTCAGAAATAGGCATCAATCGGGAGCGTGATAGGCTTTTATGGAGCTTTCTCGATGCACGGGTGTCGTTGCGCATGATTTAATTAAATTTTGGATTCTGAGTTTTTTGACCATTTTTCCAAGTCCAAACCTTACGTTTTTTGATCGTTTCCTCCTTCTTGTATTAAAAACGAGTGGATAAAATTGCTTGGCATGGATATAGAATGCGCGAGTAGTCAATACGTACTTGATTACGAGAAGACGTCCGCATGCGGTGCGTAGTTTGTCAATTAAAAGCGTTTGAATGTCGAAAAAAGTGTCATTTATAAAACGTTTTCGGTGGTGAAAAATGTCGGATACTCGAATTTTTAGAAATGAACATGAAAAAGGAGCGTGATAGGCTTTGATGGAGCTTTCTCGATGCACGGGTGTCGCTGCGCATGATTTAATTAAATTTTGGATTCTAAGGTTTTCGACCAATTTTCCAAGTGTTAAACCTTACGTTTTTTGATCGTTACAACCTTCTTGTATAGAAAACGAGTGGATGAAATTACTTGGCGTGGATGGAGAATGCGCGAGTGGTCAATACGTACTTGATTACGAGAAGACGTCCGCATGCGGTGCGTAGTTTGTCAATTAAAAGCGTTTGAATGTCGAAAAAAGTGTCATTTATAAACGTTTTAGGTGGTGAAAAATGTCGGATACTCGAATTTTTAGAAATGAACATGAAAAGGGAGCGTGATAGGCTTTGATGGAGCTTTCTCGATGCACGGGTGTCGCTGCGCATGATTTAATTAAATTTTGGGTTCTTAGTTTTTCGACCAATTTTCCAAGTGTTAAACCTTACGTTTTTTGATCGTTACCTCCTTCTTGTATTGAAAACGAGTGTATAAAATTACTTGGCGTGGATGAAGAATGCGCGAGTGGTCAATACGTAATTGATTGCGAGAAAACGTCCGCATGCGGTGCGTAGTTTGTAAATTAAAAGCGTTTGAATGTCGAAAAAAGTGTCATTTATGCAACGTTTTCGGTGGCGAAAAATGTCGGATACTCGAATTTTTAGAAATGAACATGAAAAAGGAGCGTGATAGGCTTTGATGGAGCTTTCTCGATGCACGGGTGTCGTTGCGCATGATTTAATTAAATTTTAGATTCTGAGTTTTTCGATCATTTTTCCAAGTGTTAAACCTTACGTTTTTTGATCGTTACCCCCTTCTTGTATTGAAAACGAGTGGATAAAATTACCTGGAGTGGATGGAGAATGCGCGAGTGGTCAATACGTACTTGATTACGAGAAGACGTCCGCGTGCGGTGCGTAGTTTGTGAAGTAAAAGCGTTTGAATGTCGAAAAAAGTGTCATTTCTACAACGTTTTCGGTGGCGAAAAATTGCGGATACTCGAATATTCAGAAATAGGCATCAATCGGGAGCGTGATAGGCTTTGATGGAGCTTTCTCGATGCACGGGTGTCGTTGCGCATGATTTAATTAAATTTTAGATTCTGAGTTTTTCGACCATTTTTCCAAGTCCAAACCTTACGTTTTTTGGTCGTTACCTCCTTCTTGTATTAAAAACGAGTAGATAAAATTGCTTGGCGTGGATGGAGAATGCGCGAGTGGTCAATACGTACTTGATTACGAGAAGACGTCCGCGTGCGGTTCGTAGTTTGTGAAATAAAAGCTTTTGAATGTCGATAAAAGTGTCATTTATACAACATTTTCGGTGGTGAAAAATGTCGGATACTAGATTTTTCAGAAATGAACATGAAAAAGGAGCGTGATAGGCTTTGATGGAGCTTACTCGATGCACGGGTGTCGCTGCGCATGTATTTTATTAAATTTTGGATTCTAAGTTTTTCGACCAATTTTCCAAGTGTTAAACCTTACGTTTTTTGATAGTTACCTCCTTCTTGTATTGAATACGAGTGGATAAAATTACTTAGCGTGGATGGAGAATGCGCGAGTGGTCAATACGTACTTGATTACGAGAAGACGTCCGCATGCGGTGCGTAGTTTGTCAATTAAAAGCGTTTGAATGTCGAAAAAAGTGTCATTTATAAAACGTTTTAGGTGGTGAAAAATGTCGGATACTCGAATTTTTAGAAATGAACATGAAAAGGGAGCGTGATAGGCTTTGATGGAGCTTTCTCGATGCACGGGTGTCGCTGCGCATGATTTAATTAAATTTTGGGTTCTTAGTTTTTCGACCAATTTTCCAAGTGTTAAACCTTACGTTTTTTGATCGTTACCTCCTTCTTGTATTGAAAACGAGTGGATAAAATTACTTGGCGTGGATGAAGAATGCGCGAGTGGTCAATACGTACTTGATTGCGAGAAAACGTCCGCATGCGGTGCGTAGTTTGTAAATTAAAAGCGTTTGAATGTCGAAAAAAGTGTCATTTATATCACGTTTTCGGTGGCGAAAAATGTCGGATACTCGAATTTTTAGAAATGAACATGAAAAAGGAGCGTGATAGGCTTTGATGGAGCTTTCTCGATGCACGGGTGTCGTTGCGCATGATTTAATTAAATTTTAGATTCTGAGTTTTTCGACCATTTTTCCAAGTGTTAAACCTTACGTTTTTTAATCGTTATCCTCTTCCTGTAGTGGAAACGAGTGGATGGAATTACTTCGCCTGGACGGAGAATGCGCGAGCTGTCAAAACGTACTTGATTAAGAGAAGACGTCCGCGTGCGGTGCGTAGTTTGTGAATTAAAAGCGTTTGAATGTCGAAAAAAGTGTCATTTATACAATGTTTTCGGTGGTGAAAAATGTCGGATACTAGAATTTTCAGAAATGAACATGAAAAAGGAGCGTGATAGGCTTTGATGGAGCTTTCTCGATGCACGGGTGTTTTTGCGCATGATTTAATTAAATTTTAGATTCTGAGTTTTTCGACCATTTTTCCAAGTCCAAACCTTACGTTTTTTGATGGTTACCTCCTTCTTGTATTAAAAAGGAGTGGATAAAATTGCTTGGCGTGGATGTAGAATGCGCGAGTAGTCAATACGTACTTGATTACGAGAAGACGTCCGCATGCGGTGCGTAGTTTGTCAATTAAAAGCGTTTGAATGTCGAAAAAAGTGTCATTTATAAAACGTTTTCGGTGGTGAAAAATGTCGGATACTCGAATTTTTAGAAATGAACATGAAAAGGGAGCGTGATAGGCTTTGATGGAGCTTTCTCGATGCACGGGTGTCGCTGCGCATGATTTAATTAAATTTTGGATTCTAAGGTTTTCGACCAATTTTCCAAGTGTTAAACCTTACGTTTTTTGATCGTTACAACCTTCTTGTATAGAAAACGAGTGGATGAAATTACTTGGCGTGGATGGAGAATGCGCGAGTGGTCAATACGTACTTGATTACGAGAAGACGTCCGCATGCGGTGCGTAGTTTGTTAATTAAAAGCGTTTGAATGTCGAAAAAAGTGTCATTTATACAACGTTTTCGGTGGTGAAAAATGTCGGATACTCGAATTTTTAGAAATGAACATGAAAAAGGAGCGTGATAGGCTTTGATGGAGCTTTCTCGATGCACGGGTGTCGCTGCGCATGATTTAATTAAATTTTGGATTCCAAGTTTTTCGACCATTTTTCCAAGTCTTACCTTACGTTTTTTGATCGTTACCTCCTTCTTGTATTGAAAACGAGTGGATAAAATTACTTGGCGTGGATGAAGAATGCGCGAGTGGTCAATACGTACTTGATTACGAGAAGACGTCCGCGTGCGGTGCGTAGTTTGTAAATTAAAAGCGTTTGAATGTCGAAAAAAGTGTCAATTATACGAGGTTTTCGGTGGCGAAAAATTGCGGATACTCGAATATTCAGAAATAGGCATCAATCGGGAGCGTGATAGGCTTTTATGGAGCTTTCTCGATGCACGGGTGTCGTTGCGCATGATTTAATTAAATTTTGGATTCTGAGTTTTTTGACCATTTTTCCAAGTCCAAACCTTACGTTTTTTGATCGTTTCCTCCTTCTTGTATTAAAAACGAGTGGATAAAATTGCTTGGCATGGATGGAGAATGCGCGAGTAGTCAATACGTACTTGATTACGAGAAGACGTCCGCATGCGGTGCGTAGTTTGTCAATTAAAAGCGTTTGAATGTCGAAAAAAGTGTCATTTATAAAACGTTTTCGGTGGTGAAAAATGTCGGATACTCGAATTTTTAGAAATGAACATGAAAAAGGAGCGTGATAGGCTTTGATGGAGCTTTCTCGATGCACGGGTGTCGCTGCGCATGATTTAATTAAATTTTGGATTCTAAGGTTTTCGACCAATTTTCCAAGTGTTAAACCTTACGTTTTTTGATCGTTACAACCTTCTTGTATAGAAAACGAGTGGATGAAATTACTTGGCGTGGATGGAGAATGCGCGAGTGGTCAATACGTACTTGATTACGAGAAGACGTCCGCATGCGGTGCGTAGTTTGTCAATTAAAAGCGTTTCAATGTCGAAAAAAGTGTCATTTATACAACGTTTTCGGTGGCGAAAAATGTCGGATACTCGAATTTTTAGAAATGAACATGAAAAGGGAGCGTATAGGCTTTGATGGAGCTTTCTCGATGCACGGGTGTCGCTGCGCATGATTTAATTAAATTTTGGATTCTAAATTTTTCGCCCAATTTTCCAAGTCTAAAACCTTACGTTTTTTGATCGTTACCTCCTTCCTGTAGTTGAAACGAGTGGATGGAATTACTTCGCGTGGAAGGAAAATGCGCGAATAGTCAATACGTACTTGATTACGAGAAGACGTCCGCGTGCGGTGCGTAGATTGTCAATTAAAAGCGTTTAAATGTCGAAAAAATTGTCAATTATACGAGGTTTTTGGTGGCGAAAAATTGCGGATACTCGAATATTCAGAAATAGGCATCAATCGGGATCGTGATAGGCTTTGATGGAGCTTTCTCGATGCACGGGTGTCGTTGCGCATGATTTAATTAAATTTTAGATTCTGAGTTTTTCGACCATTTTTCCAAGTCCAAACCTTAAGTTTTTTGGTCGTTACCTCCTTCTTGTATTAAAAACGAGTAGATAAAATTTCTTGGCGTGGATGGAGAATGCGCGAGTGGTCAATACGTACTTGATTACGAGAAGACGTCCGCGTGCGGTTCGTAGTTTGTGAATTAAAAGCTTTTGTATGTCGATAAAAGTGTCATTTATACAACATTTTCGGTGGTGAAAAATGTCGGATACTAGAATTTTCAGAAATGAACATGAAAAAGGAGCGTGATAGGCTTTGATGGAGCTTACTCGATGCACGGGTGTCGCTGCGCATGTATTAATTAAATTTTGGAATCTAAGTTTTTCGACCAATTTTCCAAGTGTTAAACCTTACGTTTTTTGATCGTTACCTCCTTCTTGTATTGAATACGAGTGGATAAAATTACTAAGCCTGGATGGAGAATGCGCGAGTGGTCAATACGTACTTGATTACGAGAAAACGTCCGCATGCGGTGCGTAGTTTATCAAATAAAGCGTTTGAATGTCGAAAAAAGTGTCATTTATAAAACGTTTTCGGTGGTGAAAAATGTCGGATACTCGAATTTTTAGAAATGAACATGAAAAAGGAGCGTGATAGGCTTTGATGGAGATTTCTCGATGCACGGGTGTCGTTTCGCAGGATTTGCTTAATTTTTGGATGCTGAGTTTTTCGACCATTTTTCCAAGTGTTAAACCTTAGGTTTTTTGGTCGTTACCTCCTTCTTGTATTGAAAACTAGTGGATAAAATTACCTGGAGTGGATGGAGAATGCGCGAGTGGTCAATACGTACTTGATTACGAGAAGACGTTCGCGTGCGGTTCGTAGTTTGTGAATTAAAAGCTTTTGAATGTCGATAAAAGTGTCATTTATACAACATTTTCGGTGGTGAAAAATGTAGGATACTAGAATTTTCAGAAATGAACATGAAAAAGGAGCGTGATAGGCTTTGCTGGAGCTTACTCGATGCACGGGTGTCGCTGCGCATGTATTAATTAAATTTTGGATTCTAAGTTTTTCGACCAATTTTCCAAGTGTTAAACCTTACGTTTTTTGATCGTTACCTCCTTCTTGTATTGAATACGAGTGGATAAAATTACTTAGCGTGGATGGAGAATGCGCGAGTGGTCAATACGTACTTGATTACGAGAAGACGTCCGCATGCGGTGCGTAGTTTGTGAATTAAAAGCGTTTGAATGTCGAAAAAAGTGTCTCTTATACAACGTTTCCGGTGGCGAAAAATGTCGGATACTCGAATTTTCAGAAATGAACATGAAAAAGGAGCGTGAAAGGCTTTGATGGAGCTTTCTCGATTAACGGGTGTCGCTGCGCATGATTTAATTAAATTTTGGATTCTAAGTTTTTCGCCCAATTTTCCAAGTCTAAAACCTTACGTTTTTTGATCGTAACCCCCTTCTTGTATTGAAAACGAGTGGATAAAATTACTTGACGTGAATGGAAAATGCGCGAGGGGTCAATACGTACTTGATTACGAGTAGACGTCCGCGTGCGGTGCGTAGTTTGTGAATTAAAAGCGTTTAAATGTCGAAAAAAGTGTCAATTATACGAGGTTTTCGGTGGCGAAAAATTGCGGATACTCGAATATTCAGAAATAGGCATCAATCGGGAGCGTGATAGGCTTTGATGGAGCTTTCTCGATGCACGGGTGTCGTTGCGCATGATTTAATAAAATTTTAGATTCTGAGTTTTTCGACCATTTTCCCAAGTCCAAACCTTACGTTTTTTGATCGATACCTCCTTCTTGTATTGAATACGAGTGGATAAAATTACTTAGCGTGGATGGAGAATGCGCGAGTGGTCAATACGTACTTGATTACGAGAAGACGTCCGCATGCGGTGCGTAGTTTGTCAATTAAAAGCGTTTGAATGTCGAAAAAAGTGTCATTTATAAACGTTTTAGGTGGTGAAAAATGTCGGATACTCGAATTTTTAGAAATGAACATGAAAAGGGAGCGTGATAGGCTTTGATGGAGCTTTCTCGATGCACGGGTGTCGCTGCGCATGATTTAATTAAATTTTGGGTTCTTAGTTTTTCGACCAATTTTCCAAGTGTTAAACCTTACGTTTTTTGATCGTTACCTCCTTCTTGTATTGAAAACGAGTGTATAAAATTACTTGGCGTGGATGAAGAATGCGCGAGTGGTCAATACGTAATTGATTGCGAGAAAACGTCCGCATGCGGTGCGTAGTTTGTAAATTAAAAGCGTTTGAATGTCGAAAAAAGTGTCATTTATGCAACGTTTTCGGTGGCGAAAAATGTCGGATACTCGAATTTTTAGAAATGAACATGAAAAAGGAGCGTGATAGGCTTTGATGGAGCTTTCTCGATGCACGGGTGTCGTTGCGCATGATTTAATTAAATTTTAGATTCTGAGTTTTTCGACCATTTTTTCAAGTCCAAACCTTACGTTTTTTGGTCGTTACCTCCTTCTTGTATTAAAAACGAGTAGATAAAATTGCTTGGCGTGGATGAAGAATGCGCGAGTGGTCAATACGTACTTGATTGCGAGAAAACGTCCGCATGCGGTGCGTAGTTTGTAAATTAAAAGCGTTTGAATGTCGAAAAAAGTGTCATTTATATCACGTTTTCGGTGGCGAAAAATGTCGGATACTCGAATTTTTAGAAATGAACATGAAAAAGGAGCGTGATAGGCTTTGATGGAGCTTTCTCGATGCACGGGTGTCGCTGCGCATGATTTAATTAAATTTTGGATTCCAAGTTTTTCGACCATTTTTCCAAGTCTTACCTTACGTTTTTTGATCGTTACCTCCTTCTTGTATTGAAAACGAGTGGATAAAATTACTTGGCGTGGATGAAGAATGCGCGAGTGGTCAATACGTACTTGATTACGAGAAGACGTCCGCGTGCGGTGCGTAGTTTGTAAATTAAAAGCGTTTGAATGTCGAAAAAAGTGTCAATTATACGAGGTTTTCGGTGGCGAAAAATTGCGGATACTCGAATATTCAGAAATAGGCATCAATCGGGAGCGTGATAGGCTTTTATGGAGCTTTCTCGATGCACGGGTGTCGTTGCGCATGATTTAATTAAATTTTGGATTCTGAGTTTTTTGACCATTTTTCCAAGTCCAAACCTTACGTTTTTTGATCGTTTCCTCCTTCTTGTATTAAAAACGAGTGGATAAAATTGCTTGGCATGGATATAGAATGCGCGAGTAGTCAATACGTACTTGATTACGAGAAGACGTCCGCATGCGGTGCGTAGTTTGTCAATTAAAAGCGTTTGAATGTCGAAAAAAGTGTCATTTATAAAACGTTTTCGGTGGTGAAAAATGTCGGATACTCGAATTTTTAGAAATGAACATGAAAAAGGAGCGTGATAGGCTTTGATGGAGCTTTCTCGATGCACGGGTGTTTTTGCGCATGATTTAATTAAATTTTAGATTCTAAGTTTTTCGACCATTTTTCCAAGTCCAAACCTTACGTTTTTTGATGGTTACCTCCTTCTTGTATTAATGGGGAGTGGATAAAATTGCTTGGCGTGGATGTAGAATGCGCGAGTGGTCAATACGTACTTGATTACGAGTAGACGTCCGCATGCGGTGCGTAGTTTGTCAATTAAAAGCGTTTGAATGTCGAAAAAAGTGTCATTTATAAAACGTTTTCGGTGGTGAAAAATGTCGGATACTCGAATTTTTAGAAATGAACATGAAAAGGGAGCGTGATAGGCTTTGATAGAGCTTTCTCGATGCACGGGTGTCGCTGCGCATGATTTAATTAAATTTTGGATTCCAAGTTTTTCGACCATTTTTCCAAGTCTTACCTTACGTTTTTTGATCGTTACCTCCTTCTTGTATTGAAAACGAGTGGATAAAATTACTTGGCGTGGATGAAGAATGCGCGAGTGGTCAATACGTACTTGATTACGAGAAGACGTCCGCGTGCGGTGCGTAGTTTGTAGATTAAAAGCGTTTGAATGTCGAAAAAAGTGTCAATTATACGAGGTTTTCGGTGGCGAAAAATTGCGGATACTCGAATATTCAGAAATAGGCATCAATCGGGAGCGTGATAGGCTTTTATGGAGCTTTCTCGATGCACGGGTGTCGTTGCGCATGATTTAATTAAATTTTGGATTCTGAGTTTTTTGACCATTTTTCCAAGTCCAAACCTTACGTTTTTTGATCGTTTCCTCCTTCTTGTATTAAAAACGAGTGGATAAAATTGCTTGGCATGGATGGAGAATGCGCGAGTAGTCAATACGTACTTGATTACGAGAAGACGTCCGCATGCGGTGCGTAGTTTGTCAATTAAAAGCGTTTGAATGTCGAAAAAAGTGTCATTTATAAAACGTTTTCGGTGGTGAAAAATGTCGGATACTCGAATTTTTAGAAATGAACATGAAAAAGGAGCGTGATAGGCTTTGATGGAACTTTCTCGATGCACGGGTGTCGTTGCGCATGATTTAATTAAATTTTAGATTCTCAGTTTTTCAACCATTTTTCCAAGTGTTAAACCTTACGTTTTTTGATCGTTACCCCCTTCTTGTATTGAAAACTAGTGGATAAAATTACCTGGAGTGGATGGAGAATGCGCGAGTGGTCAATACGTACTTGATTACGAGAAGACGTCCGCGTGCGGTTCGTAGTTTGTGAATTAAAAGCTTTTGAATGTCGATAAAAGTGTCATTTATACAACATTTTCGGTGGTGAAAAATGTCGGATACTAGAATTTTCAGAAATGAACATGAAAAAGGAGCGTGATAGGCTTTGATGGAGCTTACTCGATGCACGGGTGTCGCTGCGCATGTATTAATTAAATTTTGGATTCTAAGTTTTTCGACCAATTTTCCAAGTGTTAAACCTTACGTTTTTTGATCGTTACCTCCTTCTTGTATTGAATACGAGTGGATAAAATTACTTAGCGTGGATGGAAAATGCGCGAGTGGTCAATACGTACTTGATTACGAGAAGACGTCCGCATGCGGTGCGTAGTTTGTCAATTAAAAGCGTTTGAATGTCGAAAAAAGTGTCATTTATAAAACGTTTTAGGTGGTGAAAAATGTCGGATACTCGAATTTTTAGAAATGAACATGAAAAGGGAGCGTGATAGGCTTTGATGGAGCTTTCTCGATGCACGGGTGTCGCTGCGCATGATTTAATTAAATTTTGGGTTCTTAGTTTTTCGACCAATTTTCCAAGTGTTAAACCTTACGTTTTTTGATCGTTACCTCCTTCTTGTATTGAAAACGAGTGGATAAAATTACTTGGCGTGGATGAAGAATGCGCGAGTGGTCAATACGTACTTGATTGCGAGAAAACGTCCGCATGCGGTGCGTAGTTTGTAAATTAAAAGCGTTTGAATGTCGAAAAAAGTGTCATTTATATCACGTTTTCGGTGGCGAAAAATGTCGGATACTCGAATTTTTAGAAATGAACATGAAAAAGGAGCGTGATAGGCTTTGATGGAGCTTTCTCGATGCACGGGTGTCGCTGCGCATGATTTAATTAAATTTTAGATTCTAAGTTTTTCGACCAATTTTCCAAGTGTTAAACCATACGTTTTTTAATCGTTATCCCCTTCCTGTAGTGAAAACGAGTGGATGGAATTACTTCGCTAGGACGGAGAATGCGCGAGTGGTCAAAACGTACTTGATTAAGAGAAGACGTCCGCGTGCGGTGCGTAGTTTGTGAATTAAAAGCGTTTGAATATCGAAAAAAGTGTCAATTATACGAGGTTTTCGGTGGCGAAAAATTGCGGACACTCGAATATTTAGAAATAGGCATCAATCGGGAGCGTGATAGGCTTTGATGGAGCTTTCTCGATGCACGGGTGTCGTTACGCATGATTTAATTAAATTTTAGATTCTCAGTTTTTCGACCATTTTTCCAAGTCCAAACCTTAGGTTTTTTGGTCGTTACCTCCTTCTTGTATTGAAAACGAGTAGATAAAATTACCTGGAGTGGATGAAGAATGCGCGAGTGGTCAATACGTACTTGATTACGAGAAGACGTTCGCGTGCGGTTCGTAGTTTGTGAATTAAAAGCTTTTGAATGTCGATAAAAGTGTCATTTATACAACATTTACGGTGGTGAAAAATGTAGGATACTAGAATTTTCAGAAATGAACATGAAAAAGGAGCGTGATAGGCTTTGATGGAGCTTACTCGATGCACGGGTGTCGCTGCGCATGATTTAATTAAATTTTGGATTCTAAGGTTTTCGACCAATTTTCCAAGTGTTAAACCTTACGTTTTTTGATCGTTACAACCTTCTTGTATAGAAAACGAGTGGATGAAATTACTTGGCGTGGATGGAGAATGCGCGAGTAGTCAATACGTACTTGATTACGAGAAGACGTCCGCATGCGGTGCGTAGTTTGTCAATTAAAAGCGTTTGAATGTCGAAAAAAGTGTCATTTATACAACGTTTTCGGTGGTGAAAAATGTCGGATACTCGAATTTTTAGAAATGAACATGAAAAAGGAGCGTGATAGGCTTTGATGGAGCTTTCTCGATGCACGGGTGTCGCTGCGCATGATTTAATTAAATTTTGGATTCCAAGTTTTTCGACCATTTTTCCAAGTCTAAAACCTTACGTTTTTTGATCGTTACCTCCTTCTTGTATTGAAAACGAGTGGATAAAATTACTTGGCGTGGATGAAGAATGCGCGAGTGGTATATACGTACTTGATTACGAGAAGACGTCCGCGTGCGGTGCGTAGTTTGTAAATTAAAAGCGTTTGAATGTCGAAAAAAGTGTCAATTATACGAGGTTTTCGGTGGCGAAAAATTGCGGATACTCGAATATTAAGAAATAGGCATCAATCGGGAGCGTGATAGGCTTTTATGGAGCTTTCTCGATGCACGGGTGTCGTTGCGCATGATTTAATTAAATTTTGGATTCTGAGTTTTTTGACCATTTTTCCAAGTCCAAACCTTACGTTTTTTTATCGTTTCCTCCTTCTTGTATTAAAAACGAGTGGATAAAATTGCTTGGCGTGCATGGAGAATTCGCCAGTTGTCAATACGTACTTGATTACGAGAAGACGTCCGCATGCGGTGCGTAGTTTGTCAATTAAAAGCGTTTGAATGTCGAAAAAAGTGTCATTTATAAAACGTTTTCGGTGGTGAAAAATGTCGGATACTCGAATTTTTAGAAATGAACATGAAAAAGGAGCGTGATAGGCTTTGATGGAGCTTTCTCGATGCACGGGTGTCGTTGCGCATGATTTAATTAAATTTCAGATTCTGAGTTTTTCGACCATTTTTCCAAGTCCAAACGTTACGTTTTTTGGTTGTTACCTCCTTCTTGTATTAAAAACGAGTAGATAAAATTGCTTGGCGTGGATAGAGAATTCGCGAGTGGTCGATACGTACTTGATTACGAGAAGACGTCCGCGTGCGGTTCGTAGTTTGTGAATTAAAAGCTTTTGAATGTCGATAAAAGTGTCATTTATACAACATTTTCGGTGGTGAAAAATGTCGGATACTAGAATTTTCAGAAATGAACATGAAAAAGGAGCGTGATAGGCTTTGATGGAGCTTACTCGATGCACGGGTGTCGCTGCGCATGCATTAATTAAATTTTGGATTCTAAGTTTTTCGACCAATTTTCCAAGTGTGAAACCTTACGTTTTTTGATCGTTACCTCCTTCTTGTATTGAATACGAGTGGATAAAATTACTTAGCGTGGATGGAGAATGCGCGAGTGGTCAATACGTACTTGATTACGAGAAGACGTCCGCATGCGGTGCGTAGTTTGTCAATTAAAAGCGTTTGAATGTCGAAAAAAGTGTCATTTATAAAACGTTTTAGGTGGTGAAAAATGTCGGATACTCGAATTTTTAGAAATGAACATGAAAAGGGAGCGTGATAGGCTTTGATGGAGCTTTCTCGATGCACGGGTGTCGCTGCGCATGATTTAATTAAATTTTGGGTTCTTAGTTTTTCGACCAATTTTCCAAGTGTTAAACCTTACGTTTTTTGATCGTTACCTCCTTCTTGTATTGAAAACGAGTGGATAAAATTACTTGGCGTGGATGAAGAATGCGCGAGTGGTCAATACGTACTTGATTGCGAGAAAACGTCCGCATGCGGTCCGTAGTTTGTAAATTAAAAGCGTTTGAATGTCGAAAAAAGTGTCATTTATATCACGTTTTCGGTGGCGAAAAATGTCGGATACTCGAATTTTTAGAAATGAACATGAAAAAGGAGCGTGATAGGCTTTGATGGAGCTTTCTCGATGCACGGGTGTCGTTTTGCATGATTTAATTAAATTTTAGATTCTGAGTTTTTCGACCATTTTTCCATGTGTTAAACCTTACGTTTTTTGATCGTTACCCCCTTCTTGTATTGAAAACGAGTGGATAAAATTACCTGGCGTGGATGGAGAATGCGCGAGTGGTCAATACGTACTTTATTACGAGAAGACGTCCGCGTTCGGTGCGTAGTTTGTCAATTAAAGGCGTTTGAATGTCGAAAAAAGTGTCATTAATACAACGTTTTCGGTGGCGAAAAATGTCGGATACTCGAATTTTTAGAAATGAACATGAAAAGGGAGCGTGATAGGCTTTGATGGAGCTTTCTCGATGCACGGGTGTCGCTGCGCATGATTTAATTAAATTTTGGATTCTAAGTTTTTCGACCAATTTTCCAACCATACGTTTTTTAATCGTTATCCCCTTCCTGTAGTGGAAACGAGTGGATGGAATTACTTCGCCTGGACGGAGAATGCGCGAGTGGTAAAAACGTACTTGATTAAGAGAAGACGTCCGCGTGCGGTGCGTAGTTTGTGAATTAAAAGCGTTTGAATGTCGAAAAAAGTGTCATTTATACAATGTTTTCGGTGGTGAAAAATGTCGGATACTAGAATTTTCAGAAATGAACATGAAAAAGGAGCGTGATAGGCTTTGATGGAGCTTTCTCGATGCACGGGTGTTTTTGCGCATGATTTAATTAAATTTTAGATTCTGAGTTTTTCGACCATTTTTCCAAGTCCAAACCTTACGTTTTTTGATCGTTACCTCCTTCTTGTGTTAAAAACGAGTGGATAAAATTGCTTGGCGTGGATGTAGAATGCGCGAGTAGTCAATACGTACTAGATTACGAGAAGACGTCCGCATGCGGTGCGTAGTTTGTCAATTAAAAGCGTTTGAATGTCGAAAAAAGTGTCATTTATAAAACGTTTTCGGTGGTGAAAAATGTCGGATACTCGAATTTTTAGAAATGAACATGAAAAGGGAGCGTGATAGGCTTTGATGGAGCTTTCTCGATGCACGGGTGTCGCTGCGAATTATTTAATTAAATTTTGGATTCTAAGGTTTTCGACCAATTTTCCAAGTGTTAAACCATACGTTGTTTGTACCTTACCTTGTACCTTACGTTTTTTGATCGTTACCTCCTTCTTGTATTGAAAACGAGTGGATAAAATTACTTGGCGTGGATGGAGAATGCGCGAGTGGTCAATACGTACTTGATTACGAGAAGACGTCCGCGTGCGGTGCGTAGTTTGTAAATTAAAAGCGTTTGAATGTCGAAAAAAGTGTTAATTATACGAGGTTTTCGGTGGCGAAAAATTGCGGATACTCGAATATTCAGAAATAGGCATTAATCGGGAGCGTGATAGGCTTTTATGGAGCTTTCTCGATGCACGGGTGTCGTTTCGCATGATTTAATTAAATTTTGGATTCTGAGTTTTTTGACCATTTTTCCAAGTCCAAACCTTACGTTTTTTGATCGTTACCTCCTTTTTGTAATAAAAACGAGTGGATAAAATTGCTTGGCGTGGATGGAGAATGCGCGAGTAGTCAATACGTACTTGAATACGAGAAGACGTCCGCATGCGGTGCGTAGTTTGTCAATTAAAAGCGTTTGAATGTCGAAAAAAGTGTCATTTATAAAACGTTTTCGGTGGTGAAAAATGACGGATACTCGAATTTTTAGAAATGAACATGAAAAGGGAAAGTGATAGGCTTTGATGGAGCTTTCTCGATGCACGGGTGTGCTGCGCATGATTTAATTAAATTTTGGATTCTAAGTTTTTCGACCAATTTTCCAAGTGTTAAACCTTACGTTTTTTGATCGTTACCTCCTTCTTGTATTGAATACGAGTGGATAAAATTACCTGGCGTGGATGGAGAATGCGCGAGTGGTCAATACGTACTTTATTACGAGAAGACGTCCGCGTTCGGTGCGTAGTTTGTCAATTAAAGGCGTTTGAATGTCGAAAAAAGTGTCATTTATACAACGTTTTCGGTGGCGAAAAATGTCGGATACTCGAATTTTTAGAAATGAACATGAAAAGGGAGCGTGATAGGCTTTGATGGAGCTTTCTCGATGCACGGGTGTCGCTGCGCATGATTTAATTAAATTTTAGATTCTAAGTTTTTTGACCAATTTTCCAAGTGTTAAACCATACGTTTTTTAATCGTTATCCCCTTCCTGTAGTGAAAACGAGTGGATGGAATTACTTCGCCTGGACGGAGAATGCGCGAGTGGTCAAAACGTACTTGATTAAGAGAAACGTCCGCGTGCGGTGCGTAGTTTGTGAATTAAAAGCGTTTGAATGTCGAAAAAAGTGTCATTTATACATTGTTTTCGGTGGTGAAAAATGTCGGATACTAGAATTTTCAGAAATGAACATGAAAAAGGAGCGTGATAGGCTTTGATGGAGCTTTCTCGATGCACGGGTGTTTTTGCGCATGATTTAATTAAATTTTAGATTCTAAGTTTTTCGACCATTTTTCCAAGTCCAAACCTTACGTTTTTTGATGGTTACCTCCTTCTTGTATTAATGGGGAGTGGATAAAATTGCTTGGCGTGGATGTAGAATGCGCGAGTAGTCAATACGTACTTGATTACGAGTAGACGTCCGCATGCGGTGCGTAGTTTGTCAATTAAAAGCGTTTGAATGTCGAAAAAAGTGTCATTTATAAAACGTTTTCGGTGGTGAAAAATGTCGGATACTCGAATTTTTAGAAATGAACATGAAAAGGGAGCGTGATAGGCTTTGATGGAGCTTTCTCGATGCACGGGTGTCGCTGCGCATGATTTAATTAAATTTTGGATTCTAAGGTTTTCGACCAATTTTCCAAGTGTTAAACCTTACGTTTTTTGATCGTTACAACCTTCTTGTATAGAAAACGAGTGGATGAAATTACTTGGCGTGGATGGAGAATGCGCGAGTGGTCAATACGTACTTGCTTACGAGAAGACGTCCGCATGCGGTGCGTAGTTTGTTAATTAAAAGCGTTTGAATGTCGAAAAAAGTGTCATTTATACAACGTTTTCGGTGGTGAAAAATGTCGGATACTCGATTTTTTAGAAATGAACATGAAAAAGGAGCGTGATAGGCTTTGATGGAGCTTTCTCGATGCACGGGTGTCGCTGCGCATGATTTTATTAAATTTTGGATTCCAAGTTTTTCGACCATTTTTCCAAGTCTAAAACCTTACGTTTTTTGATCGTTACCTCTTTCTTGTATTGAAAACGAGTGGATAAAATTACTTGGCGTGGATGAAGAATGCGCGAGTGGTCAATACGTACTTGTATACGAGAAGACGTCCGCGTGCGTTGCGTAGTTTGTAAATTAAAAGCGTTTGAATGTCGAAAAAAGTGTCAATTATACGAGGTTTTCGGTGGCGAAAAATTGCGGATACTCGAATATTCAGAAATAGGCATCAATCGGGAGCGTGATAGGCTTTTATGGAGCTTTCTCGATGCACGGGTGTCGTTGCGCATGATTTAATTAAATTTTGGATTCTGAGTTTTTTGACCATTTTTCCAAGTCCAAACCTTACGTTTTTTGATCGTTTCCTCCTTCTTGTATTAAAAACGAGTGGATAAAATTGCTTGGCGTGGATGGAGAATGCGCGAGTAGTCAATACGTACTTGATTACGAGAAGACGTCCGCATGCGGTGCGTAGTTTGTCAATTAAAAGCGTTTGAATGTCGAAAAAAGTGTCATTTATAAAACGTTTTCGGTGGTGAAAAATGTCGGATACTCGAATTTTTAGAAATGAACATGAAAAAGGAGCGTGATAGGCTTTGGTGGAGCTTTCTCGATGCACGGGTGTCGTTGCGCATGATTTAATTAAATTTTAGATTCTGAGTTTTTCGACCATTTTTCCAAGTCCAAACGTTACGTTTTTTGGTCGTTACCTCCTTCTTGTATTAAAAACGAGTAGATAAAATTGCTTGGCGTGGATAGAGAATTCGCGAGTGGTCAATACGTACTTGATTACGAGAAGACGTCCGCGTGCGGTTCGTAGTTTGTGAATTAAAAGCTTTTGAATGTCGATAAAAGTGTCATTTATACAACATTTTCGGTGGTGAAAAATGTCGGATACTAGAATTTTCAGAAATGAACATGAAAAAGGAGCGTGATAGTCTTTGATGGAGCTTTCTCGATGCACGGGTTTCGCTGCGCATGATTTAATTAAATTTTGGATTCTAAGTTTTTCGACCAATTTTCAAAGTGTTAAACCATACGTTTTTTTGATCGTTACCCCCTTCCTGTAGTGGAAACGAGTGGATAAAATTACCTGGCGTGGATGGAAAATGCGCGAGTGGTCAATACTTACCTTATTACGAGAAGACGTCCGCATGCGGTGCGTAGTTTGTCAATTAAAAGCGTTTGAATGTCGAAAAAAGTGTCAATTATACGAGGTTTTCGGTGGCGAAAAATTGCGGATACTCGAATATTCAGAAATAGGCTTCGGGAGCGTGATTGGCTTTTATGGAGCTTTCTCGATGCACTGGTGTCGTTGCGCATGATTTAATTTAATTTTAGATTCTGAGTTTTTCGACCATTTTTCCAAGTGTTAAACCTTACGTTTTTGGATCGTTACCTCCTTCTTGTATTGAAAACGAGTGGATAAAATTACCTGGATTGGATGGAGAATGCGCGAGTGGTCAATACGTACTTGATTACGAGAAGACGTCCGGGTTCGGTGCGTAGTTTGTCAATTAAAAGCGTTTGAATGTCGAAAAAAGTGTCATTTATACAACGTAATCGGTCGCGAAAAATGTCGGATAGTCGAATTTTTAGAAATGAACATGAAAAGGGAGCGTAATAGGCTTTAATGGAGCTTTCTCGATGCACGGGTGTCGCTTCGCATGATTTAATTAATTTTTGGATCCTAAGTTTTTCGCCCAATTTTCCAAGTCTAAAACCTTACGTTTTTTGATCGTTACCCCCTTCTTGTATTAAAAACGAGTGGATAAAATTACTTGGCGTGGATGGAGAATGCGCGAGTTGTCAATACGTACTTGATTACGAGAAGACGTCCGCGTGCGGTGCGTAGTTTGTGAAGTAAAAGCGTTTAAATGTCGAAAAAAGTGTCATTTATAGGAGGTTTTCGGTGGCGAAAAATGGCGGATTCTCGAATATTCAGAAATAAGCATGAATCAGGAGCGTAATAGGCTTTGATGGAGCTTTCTCGATGCACGGGTGTCGTTGCGCATGATTTAATTAAATTTTAGATTCTAAGTTTTTCGACAATTTTTTCCAAGTGTTAAACCTTACGTTTTTTGATCGTTACCTCCTTCTTGTATTGAAAACGAGTGGATAAAATTACCTGGCGAGGATGAAGAATGCGCGAGTGGTCAATACGTACTTGATTACGAGAAGACGTCCGCGTTCGGTGCGTAGTTTGTCAATTAAAAGCGTTTGAATGTCGAAAAAAGTGTCATTTATACAACGATTTCGGTGGTGAAAAATGTCGGATACTCGAATTTTTAGAAATGAACATGAAAAAGGAGCGTGATAGGCTTTGATGGAGCTTTCTCGATGCACGGGTGTCGCTGCGCATGATTTATTTAAATTTTGGATTCTAAGTTTTTCGACCAAATTTCCAAGTGTTAAACCATACGTTTTTTAATCGTTATCCCCTTCCTGTAGTGGAAACGAGTGGATGGAATTACTTCGCCTGGACGGAGAATGCTCGAGTGGTCAAAACGTACTTGATTAAGAGAAGACGTCCGCATGCGGTGCGTAATTTGTGAATTAAAAGCGTTTGAATGTCGAAAAAAGTGTCAATTATACGAGGTTTTCGGTGGCGAAAAATTGCGGATACTCGAATATTCAGAAATAGGCTTCGGGAGCGTGATTGGCTTTTATGGAGCTTTCTCGATGCACTGGTGTCGTTGCGCATGATTTAATTTAATTTTAGATTCTGAGTTTTTCGACCATTTTTCCAAGTGTTAAACCTTACGTTTTTGGATCGTTACCTCCTTCTTGTATTGAAAACGAGTGGATAAAATTACCTGGATTGGATGGAGAATGCGCGAGTGGTCAATACGTTCTTGATTACGAGAAGACGTCCGGGTTCGGTGCGTAGTTTGTCAATTAAAAGCGTTTGAATGTCGAAAAAAGTGTCATTTATACAACGTAATCGGTCGCGAAAAATGTCGGATACTCGAATTTTTAGAAATGAACATGAAAAGGGAGCGTAATAGGCTTTAATGGAGCTTTCTCGATGCACGGGTGTCGCTTCGCATGATTTAATTAATTTTTGGATCCTAAGTTTTTCGCCCAATTTTCCAAGTCTAAAACCTTACGTTTTTTGATCGTTACCCCCTTCCTGTAGTGGAAAGGAGTGGATAAAATTACCTGGCGTGGATGGAAAATGCGCGAGTGGTCAATACGTACCTGATTACGAGAAGACGTCCGCATGCGGTGCGTAGTTTGTCAATTAAAAGCGTTTGAATGTCGAAAAAATTGTCAATTATACGAGGTTTTCGGTGGCGAAAAATTGCGGATACTCGAATATTCAGAAATAGGCATCAATCGGGAGCGTGATAGGCTTTTATGGAGCTTTCTCGATGCACTGGTGTCGTTGCGCATGATTTAATTAAATTTTAGATTCCAAGTTTTTCGACCAATTTTCCAAGTGTTAAACCTTACGTTTTTTGATCGTTACATCCTTCTTGTATTGAAAACGAGTGGATAAAATTACTTGGCGTGAATGGAGAATGCGCGAGTGGTCAATACGTACTTGATTACGAGAAGACGTCCGCATGCGGTGCGTAGTTTGTCAATTAAAAGCGTTTGAATGTCGAAAAAAGTGTCATTTATACAACGATTTCGGTGGTGAAAAATGTCGGATACTCGAATTTTTAGAAATGAACATGAAAAAGGAGCGTGATAGGCTTTGATGGAGCTTTCTCGATGCACGGGTGTTTTTGCGCATGATTTAATTAAATTTTAGATTCTAAGTTTTTCGACCATTTTTCCAAGTCCAAACCTTACGTTTTTTGATGGTTACCTCCTTCTTGTATTAAAAAGGAGTGGATAAAATTGCTTGGCGTGGATGTAGAATGCGCGAGTAGTCAATACGTACTTGATTACGAGTAGACGTCCGCATGCGGTGCGTAGTTTGTCAATTAAAAGCGTTTGAATGTCGAAAAAAGTGTCATTTATAAAACGTTTTCGGTGGTGAAAAATGTCGGATACTCGAATTTTTAGAAATGAACATGAAAAGGGAGCGTGATAGGCTTTGATGGAGCTTTCTCGATGCACGGGTGTCGCTGCGCATGATTTAATTAAATTTTGGATTCTAAGGTTTTCGACCAATTTTCCAAGTGTTAAACCTTACGTTTTTTGATCGTTACAACCTTCTTGTATAGAAAACGAGTGGATGAAATTACTTGGCGTGGATGGAGAATGCGCGAGTGGTCAATACGTACTTGATTACGAGAAGACGTCCGCATGCGGTGCGTAGTTTGTTAATTAAAAGCGTTTGAATGTCGAAAAAAGTGTCATTTATACAACGTTTTCGGTGGTGAAAAATGTCGGATACTCGATTTTTTAGAAATGAACATGAAAAAGGAGCGTGATAGGCTTTGATGGAGCTTTCTCGATGCACGGGTGTCGCTGCGCATGATTTTATTAAATTTTGGATTCCAAGTTTTTCGACCATTTTTCCAAGTCTAAAACCTTACGTTTTTTGATCGTTACCTCTTTCTTGTATTGAAAACGAGTGGATAAAATTACTTGGCGTGGATGAAGAATGCGCGAGTGGTCAATACGTACTTGTATACGAGAAGACGTCCGCGTGCGTTGCGTAGTTTGTAAATTAAAAGCGTTTGAATGTCGAAAAAAGTGTCAATTATACGAGGTTTTCGGTGGCGAAAAATTGCGGATACTCGAATATTCAGAAATAGGCATCAATCGGGAGCGTGATAGGCTTTTATGGAGCTTTCTCGATGCACGGGTGTCGTTGCGCATGATTTAATTAAATTTTGGATTCTGAGTTTTTTGACCATTTTTCCAAGTCCAAACCTTACGTTTTTTGATCGTTTCCTCCTTCGTGTATTAAAAACGAGTGGATAAAATTGCTTGGCGTGGATGGAGAATGCGCGAGTAGTCAATACGTACTTGGTTACGAGAAGACGTCCGCATGCGGTGCGTAGTTTGTCAATTAAAAGCGTTTGAATGTCGAAAAAAGTGTCATTTATAAAACGTTTTCGGTGGTGAAAAATGTCGGATACTCGAATTTTTAGAAATGAACATGAAAAAGGAGCGTGATAGGCTTTGGTGGAGCTTTCTCGATGCACGGGTGTCGTTGCGCATGATTTAATTAAATTTTAGATTCTGAGTTTTTCGACCATTTTTCCAAGTCCAAACGTTACGTTTTTTGGTCGTTACCTCCTTCTTGTATTAAAAACGAGTAGATAAAATTGCTTGGCGTGGATAGAGAATTCGCGAGTGGTCAATACGTACTTGATTACGAGAAGACGTCCGCGTGCGGTTCGTAGTTTGTGAATTAAAAGCTTTTGAATGTCGATAAAAGTGTCATTTATACAACATTTTCGGTGGTGAAAAATGTCGGATACTAGAATTTTCAGAAATGAACATGAAAAAGGAGCGTGATAGGCTTTGATGGAGCTTTCTCGATGCACGGGTGTCGTTATGCATGATTTAATTAAATTTTAGATTCTGAGTTTTTCGACCATTTTTCCAAGTGTTAAACCTTACGTTTTTTGATCGTTACCCCCTTCTTGTATTGAAAACGAGTTGATAAAATTACCTGGAGTGGATGGAGAATGCGCGAGTGGTCAATACGTACTTGATTACGAGAAGACGTCCGCGTGCGGTGCGTAGTTTGTGAAGTAAAAGCGTTTAAATGTCGAAAAAAGTGTCATTTATAGGAGGTTTTCGGTGGCGAAAAATGGCGGATTCTCGAATATTCAGAAATAAGCATGAATCAAGGGCGTAATAGGCTTTGATGGAGCATTCTTGATGCACGGGTGTGGTTGCGCATGATTTAATTAAATTTTAGATTCTGAATTTTTCGACCATTTTTCCAAGTACCTTACGTTTTTTGATCGTTACCTCCTTCTTGTATTGAAAACGAGTGGATAAAATTACTTGGCGTGGAAGAAGAATGCGCGAGTGGTCAATACGTACTTGATTACGAGAAGACGTCCGCATGCGGAAGGTAGTTTGTAAATTAAAAGCGTTTGAATGTCGAAAAAAGTGTCATTTATACAACGTTTTCGGTTGCGAAAAATGTCGGATACTCGAATTTTTAGAAATGAACTTGAAAAGGGAGCGTATAGGCTTTGATGGAGCTTTCTCGATGCACGGGTGTCGCTGCGCATGAATTAATTAAATTTTGGATCCTAAGTTTTTCGCTCAATTTTCCAAGTCTAAAACCTTACGTTTTTTGATCGTTACCTCCTTCCTGTAGTGGAAACGAGTGGATGGAATTACTTCGCGTGGAAGGAAAATACGCGAGTGGTCACTACGTACCTGATTACGAGTAGACGTCCGCGTGCGGTGCGTAGTTTATAAATTAAAAGCGTTTAAATGTCGAAAAAAGTGTCAATTATACGAGGTTTTTGGTGGCGAAAAATTGCGGATACTCGAATATTCAGAAGTAGGCATCAATCGGGAGCGTGATAGGCTTTTATGGACCTTTCTCGATGCACGGGTGTCGTTGCGCATGATTTAATTAAATTTTGGGTTCTTAGTTTTTCGACCAATTTTCCAAGTGTTAAACCTTACGTTTTTTGATCGTTACCTCCTTCTTGTATTGAAAACGAGTGGATAAAATTACTTGGCGTGGATGAAGAATGCGCGAGTGGTCAATACGTACTTGATTGCGAGAAGACGTCCGCATGCGGTGCGTAGTTTGTAAATTAAAAGCGTTTGAATGTCGAAAAAAGTGTCATTTATACAACGTTTTCGGTGGCGAAAAATGTCGGATACTCGAATTTTTAGAAATGAACATGAAAAGGGAGCGTGATAGGCTTTGTTGGAGCTTTCTCGATGCACGGGTGTCGCTGCGCATGATTTATTTAAATTTTGGATTCTAAGTTTTTCGACCAAATTTCCAAGTGTTAAACCATACGTTTTTTAATCGTCATCCCCTTCCTGTAGTGGAAACGAGTGGATGGAATTACTTCGCCTGGACGAAGAATGCTCGAGTGGTCAAAACGTACTTGATTAAGAGAAGACGTCCGCGTGCGGTGCGTAGTTTGTGAATTAAAAGCGTTTGAATGTCGAAAAAAGTGTCATTTCTAAAACGTTTTCGGTGGTGAAAAATGTCGGATACTAGAATTTTCAGAAATGAACATGAAAAAGGAGCGTGATAGGCTTTGATGGAGCTTTCTCGATGCACGGGTGTTTTTGCGCATGATTTAATTAAATTTTAGATTCTGAGTTTTTCGACCATTTTTCCAAGTCCAAACCTTACGTTTTTTCATCGTTACCTCCTTCTTGTATTAAAAACGAATGGATAAAATTGCTTGGCGTGGATGTAGAATGCGCGAGTAGTCAATACGTACTTGATTACGGGAAGACGTCCGCATGCGGTGCGTAGTTTGTCAATTAAAAGCGTTTGAATGTCGAAAAAAGTGTCATTTATAAAACGTTTTCGGTGGTGAAAAATGTCGGATACTCGAATTTTTAGAAATGATCATTAAAAGGGAGCGTGACAGGCTTTGATGGAGCTTTCTCGATGCACGGGTGTCGCTGCGCATGTTTTAATTAAATTTTGGATTCTAAGTTTTTCGACCAATTTTCCAAGTGTTAAACCATACGTTTTTTGATCGTTACCCCCTTCCTGTAGTGGAAAGGAGTGGATAAAATTACCTGGCGTGGATGGAAAATGCGCGAGTGGTCAATACGTACTTGATTACGAGAAGACGTCCGCATGCGGTGCGTAGTTTGTCAATTAAAAGCGTTTGAATGTCGAAAAAAGTGTCATTTATACAACGTTTTCGGTGGTGAAAAATGTCGGATACTCGAATTTTTAGAAATGAACATGAAAAAGGAGCGTTATAGGCTTTGATAGAGCTTTCTCGATGCACGGGTGTCGTTGTTCATGATTTAATTAAATTTTAGATTCTGAGTTTTTCGACCATTTTTCCAAGTCCAAACCTTACGTTTTTTGATCGTTACCTCCTTCTTGTATTAAAAACGTGTGGATAAAATTGCTTGGCGTGGATGGAGAATGCGCGAGTAGTCAATACGTACTTGATTACGAGAAGACGTCCGCATGCGGTGCGTAGTTTGTCAATTAAAAGCGTTTGAATGTCGAAAAAAGTGTCATTTATAGGAGGTTTTCGGTGGCGAAACATGGCGGTTTCTCGAATATTCAGAAATAAGCATGAATCAAGAGCGTAATAGGCTTTGATGGAGCATTCTTGATGCACGGGTGTCGTTGCGCATGATTTAATTAAATTTTAGATTCTGAATTTTTCGACCATTTTTCCAAGTGTTAAACCTTACGTTTTTTGATCGTTACCTCCTTCTTGTATTGAAAACGAGTGGATAAAATTACTTGGCGTGGATGAAGAATGCTCGAGTGGTCAATACGTACTTGATTACGAGAAGACGTCCGCATGCGGAAGGTAGTTTGTAAATTAAAAGCGTTTGAATGTCGAAAAAAGTGTCATTTATACAACGTTTTCGGTGGCGAAAAATGTCGGATACTCGAATTTTTAGAAATGAACATGAAAAGGGAGCGTAATAGGCTTTGATGGAGCTTTCTCGATGCACGGGTGTCGCTGCGCATGATTTAACTAAATTTTGGATCCTAAGTTTTTCGCCCAATTTTCCAAGTCTAAAACCTTACGTTTTTTTATCGTTACCTCCTTCCTGTAGTGGAAACGAGTGGATGGAATTACTTCGCGTGGAAGGAAAATGCGCGAGTGGCCAATACGTACTTGATTACGAGTAGACGTCCGCGTGCGGTGCGTAGTTTATGAATTAAAAGCGTTTAAATGTCGAAAACAGTGTCAATTATACGAGGTTTTCGGTGGCGAAAAGTTGCGGATACTCGAATATTCAGAAGTACGCATCAATCTGGAGCGTGATAGGCTTTTATGGACCTTTCTTGATGCACGGGTGTCGTTGCGCATGATTTAATTAAATTTTAGATTCTGAGTTTTTCGACCATTTTTCCAAGTCCAAACCTTACGTTTTTTGATCGTTACCTCCTTCTTGTTTTAAAAACGAGTGGATAAAATTGCTTGGCGTGGATGGAGAATGCGCGAGTAGTCAATACGTACTTGACTACGATAAGACGTCCGCATGCGGTGCGTAGTTTGTAAATTAAAAGCGTTTGAATGTCGAAAAAAGTGTCATTTATAAAACGTTTTCGGTGGTGAAAAATGTCGGATACTCGAATTTTTAGAAATGAACATGAAAAGGGAGCGTGATAGGCTTTGATGGAGCTTTCTCGATGCACGGGTGTCGCTGCGCATGATTTAATTAAATTTTAGATTCTGAATTTTTCGACCATTTTTCCAAGTGTTAAACCTTACGTTTTTTGATTGTTACCCCCTTCTTGTATTGAAAACGAGTGGATAAAATTACCTGGCGTGGATGGAGAATGCGCGAGTGGTCAATACGTACTTGATTACGAGAAGACGTCCGCGTTCGGTGCGTAGTTTGTCAATTAAAGGCGTTTGAATGTCGAAAAAAGTGTCATTTATACAACGTTTTCGGTGGCGAAAAATGTCGG
Source organism: Ceriagrion tenellum (assembly GCA_963169105.1). Classification (NCBI taxonomy): domain Eukaryota; kingdom Metazoa; phylum Arthropoda; class Insecta; order Odonata; family Coenagrionidae; genus Ceriagrion; species Ceriagrion tenellum. The sequence continues at coordinate 6,251,386 of OY720641.1, read as the reverse complement.
ATACCCGAATTTTTAGAAATGAACATGAAAAGGGAGCGTGAAGAGCTTTGATGGAGCTTTCTCGATGCACGGGTGTCGTTGCGCATGATTTAATTAAATTTTAGATTCTAAGTTTTTCGACCATTTTTCCAAGTGTTAAACCTTACGTTTTTTGATCGTTACCCCCTTCTTGTATTGAAAACGAGTGGATAAAATTACCTGGAGTGGATGGAGAATGCGCGAGTGGTCAATACGTACTTGATTACGAGAAGACGTTTGCGTTCGGTGCGTAGTTTGTCAATTAAAAGCGTTTGAATGTCGAAAAAAGTGTCATTTATACAACGTAATCGGTCTCGAAAAATGTCGGATACTCGAATTTTTAGAAATGAACATGAAGAGGGAGCGTAATAGGCTTTGATGGAGCTTTCTCGATGCACGGGTGTCGCTGCGCATGATTTAATTAAATTTTGGATTCTGAGTTTTTCGACCATTTTTCCAAGTGTTACGTTTTTTGATCGTTACCCACTTCTTGTATTGAAAACGAGTGGATAAAATTACCTGGCCAAGATGGAGAGATCGCGAGTGGTCAATACGTACTTGATTACGAGAAGACGTCCGCGTTCGGTGCGTAGTTTGTCAATTAAAGGCGTTTGAATGTCGAAAAAAGTGTCATTTATACAACGTTTTCGGTGGCGAAAAATGTCGGATACTCGAATTTTTAGAAATTAACATGAAAAGGGAGCGTTATAGGCTTTGATGGAGCTTTCTCGATGCACGGGTGTCGCTGCGCATGATTTAATTAAATTTTGGATTCTAAGTTGTTCGACCAATTTTCCAAGTGTTAAACCATACGTTTTTTGATCGTTACCCCCTTCTTGTATTAAAAACGAGTGGATAAAATTACTTGGCGTGGATGGAGAATGCGCGAGTTGTCAATAAGTACTTGATTACGAGAAGACGTCCGCGTGCGGTGCGTAGTTTGTGAAGTAAAAGCGTTTAAATGTCGAAAAAAGTGTCATTTATAGGAGGTTTTCGGTGGCGAAAAATGGCGGATTCTCGAATATTCAGAAATAAGCATGAATCAGGAGCGTAATAGGCTTTGATGGAGCATTCTCGATGCACGGGTGTCGTTGCGCATGATTTAATTAAATTTTAGATTCTGAGTTTTTCGACCATTTTTCCAAGTGTTAAACCTTACGTTTTTTGATCGTTACCTCCTTCTTGTATTGAAAACGAGTGGATAAATTTACCTGGCGTGGATGGAGAATGCGCGAGTGGTCAATACGTACTTGATTACGAGAAGACGTTCGCGTTCGGTGCGTAGTTTGTCAATTAAAGGCGTTTGAATGTCGAAAAAAGTGTCATTTATACAACGTTTTCGGTGGCGAAAAATGTCGGATACTCGAATTTTTAGAAATGAACATGAAAAGGGAGCGTGAAGAGCTTTGATGGAGCTTTCTTTATGCACGGGTGTCGCTGCGCATGATTTATTTAAATTTTGGATTCTAAGTTTTTCGACCAAATTTCCAAGTGTTAAACCATACGTTTTTTAATCGTTATCCCTTTCCTGTAGTGGAAACGAGTGGATGGAATTACTTCGCCTGGACGGAGAAAGCTCGAGTGGTCAAAACGTACTTGATTAAGAGAAGACGTCCGCGTGCGGTGCGTAATTTGTGAATTAAAAGCGTTTGAATGTCGAAAAAAGTGTCATTTCTACAACGTTTTCGGTGGTGAAAAATGTCGGAAACTAGAATTTTCAGAAATGAACATGAAAAAGGAGCGTGATAGGCTTTGATGGAGCTTTCTCGATGCACGGGTGTTTTTGCGCATGATTTAATTAAATTTTAGATTCTGAGGTTTTCGACCATTTTTCCAAGTCCAAACCTTACGTTTTTTCATCGTTACCTTCTTCTTGTATTAAAAACGAATGGATAAAATTGCTTGGCGTGGATGTAGAATGCGCGAGTCGTCAATACGTACTGGATTACGAGAAGACGTCCGCATGCGGTGCGTAGTTTGTCAATTAAAAGCGTTTGAATGTCGAAAAAAGTGTCATTTATAAAACGTTTTCGGTGGTGAAAAATGTCGGATACTCGAATTTTTAGAAATGAAGATGAAAAGGGAGCGTGATAGGCTTTTTTGGAGCTTTCTCGATGCACGGGTGTCGCTGCGCATGATTTAATTAAATTTTGGATTCTAAGTTTTTCGACCAATTTTCCAAGACCATACGTTTTTTGATCGTTACCCCCTTCCTGTAGTAGAAACGAGTGGATAAAATTACCTGGCGTGGATGGAAAATGCGCGAGTGGTCAATACGTACCTGATTACGAGACCACGTCCGCATGCGGTGCGTAGTTTGTCAATTAAAAGCGTTTGAATGTCGAAAAAAGTGTCAATTATACGAGGTTTTCGGTGGCGAAAAATTGCGGATACTCGAATATTCAGAAATAGGCATCAATCGGGAGCGTGATAGGCTTTTATGGAGCTTTCTCGATGCACTGGTGTCGTTGCGCATGATTTAATTAAATTTTAGATTCCAAGTTTTTCGACCAATTTTCCAAGTGTTAAACCTTACGTTTTTTGATCGTTACATCCTTCTTGTATTGAAAACGAGTGGATAAAATTACTTGGCGTGAATGGAGAACGCGCGAGTGAACAATACGTACTTGATTACGAGAAGACGTCCGCATGCGGTGCGTAGTTTGTCAATTAAAAGCGTTTGAATGTCGAAAAAAGTGTCATTTATACAACGATTTCGGTGGTGAAAAATGTCGGATACTCGAATTTTTAGAAATGAACATGAAAAAGGAGCGTGATAGGCTTTGATGGAGCTTTCTCGATGCACGGGTGTCGTTGCGCATGATTTAATTAAATTTTAGATTCTGAGTTTTTCGACCATTTTTCCAAGTGTTAAACCTTACGTTTTTTGATCGTTACCCCCTTCTTGTATTGAAAACGAGTGGATAAAATTACCTGGAGTGGATGGAGAATGCGCGAGTGGTCAATACGTACTTGATTACGAGAAGACGTCCGCGTTCGGTGCGTAGTTTGTCAATTAAAAGCGTTTGAATGTCGAAAAAAGTGTCATTTATACAACGTAATCGGTCGCGAAAAATGTCGGATACTCGAATTTTTAGAAATGAACATGAAAAGGGAGCGTAATAGGCTTTGATGGAGCATTCTTGATGCACGGGTGTGGTTGCGCATGATTTAATTAAATTTTAGATTCTGAATTTTTCGACCATTTTTCCAAGTGTTAAACCTTACGTTTTTTGATCGTTACCTCCTTCTTGTATTGAAAACGAGTGGATAAAATTACTTGGCGTGGAAGAAGAATGCGCGAGTGGTCAATACGTACTTGATTACGAGAAGACGTCCGCGTGCGGTGCGTAGTTTGTGAAGTAAAAGCGTTTAAATGTCGAAAAAAGTGTCATTTATAGGAGGTTTTCGGTGGCGAAAAATGGCGGATTCTCGAATATTCAGAAATAAGCATGAATCAGGAGCGTAATAGGCTTTGATGGAGCATTCTCGATGCATGGGTGTCGCTGCGCATGATTTAATTAAATTTTGGATTCTAAGTTTTTCGACCAATTTTCCAAGTGTTAAACCTTACGTTTTTTGATCGTTACCTCCTTGTATTGAAAACAAGTTGATAAAATTACTTGGCGTGGAAGAAGAATGCGCGAGTGGTCAATACGTACTTGATTACGAGAAGACGTCCGCATGCGGAAGGTAGTTTGTAAATTAAAAGCGTTTGAATGTCGAAAAAAGTGTCATTTATACAACGTTTTCGGTGGCGAAAAATGTCGGATACTCGAATTTTTAGAAATGAACTTGAAAAGGGAGCGTATAGGCTTTGATGGAGCTTTCTCGATGCACGGGTGTCGCTGCGCATGAATTAATTAAATTTTGGATCCTAAGTTTTTCGCCCAATTTTCCAAGTCTAAAACCTTACGTTTTTTGATCGTTACCTCCTTCCTGTAGTGGAAACGAGTGGATGGAATTACTTCGCGTGGAAGGAAAATGCGCGAGTGGTCAATACGTGCTTGATTACGAGTAGACGTCCGCGTGCGGTGCGTAGTTTAAGAATTAAAAGGGTTTAAATGTCGAAAAAAGTGTCAATTATACGAGGTTTTCGGTGGCGAAAAATTGCGGATACTCGAATATTCAGAAGTAGGCATCAATCGGGAGCGTGATAGGCTTTTATGGACCTTTCTCGATGCACGGGTGTCGTTGCGCATGATTTAATTAAATTTTGGGTTCTTAGTTTTTCGACCAATTTTCCAAGTGTTAAACCTAACGTTTTTTGATCGTTACCTCCTTCTTGTATTGAAAACGAGTGGATAAAATTACTTGGCGTGGATGAAGAATGCGCGAGTGGTCAATACGTACTTGATTGCGAGAAGACGTCCGCATGCGGTGCGTAGTTTGTAAATTAAAAGCGTTTAATGTCGAAAAAAGTTTCATTTATACAACGTTTTCGGTGGCGAAAAATGTCGGATACTCGAATTTTTAGAAATGAACATGAAAAAGGAGCGTGATAGGCTTTGATGGAGCTTTCTCGATGCACGGGTGTCGTTATGCATGATTTAATTAAATTTTAGATTCTGAGTTTTTCGACCATTTTTCCAAGTGTTAAACCTTACGTTTTTTGATCGTTACCCCCTTCTTGTATTGAAAACGAGTGGATAAAATTACCTGGCCTGGATGAAGAATGCGCGAGTGGTCAATACGTACTTGATTACGAGAAGACGTCCGCGTTCGGTGCGTAGTTTGTCAATTAAAAGCGTTTGAATGTCGAAAAAAGTGTCATTTATACAACGTTTTCGGTGGCGAAAAATGTCGGATACTCGAATTTTTAGAAATGAACATGAAAAGGGAGCGTGATAGGCTTTGATGGAGCTTTCTCGATGCACGGGTGTTTTTGCGCATGATTTAATTAAATTTTAGATTCTGAGTTTTTCGACCATTTTTCCAAGTCCAAACCTTACGTTTTTTCATCGTTACCTTCTTCTTGTATTAAAAACGAATGGATAAAATTGCTTGGCGTGGATGTAGAATGCGCGAGTCGTCAATACGTACTGGATTACGAGAAGACGTCCGCATGCGGTGCGTAGTTTGTCAATTAAAAGCGTTTGAATGTCGAAAAAAGTGTCATTTATAAAACGTTTTCGGTGGTGAAAAATGTCGGATACTCGAATTTTTAGAAATGAACATGAAAAGGGAGCGTGATAGGCTTTGATGGAGCTTTCTCGATGCACGGGTGTCGCTGCGCATGATTTAATTAAATTTTGGATTCTAAGTTTTTCGACCAATTTTCCAAGTGTTAAACCATACGTTTTTTGATCGTTACCCCCTTCCTGTAGTAGAAACGAGTGGATAAAATTACCTGGCGTGGATGGAAAATGCGCGAGTGGTCAATACGTACCTGATTACGAGAAGACGTCCGCATGCGGTGCGTAGTTTGTCAATTAAAAGCGTTTGAATGTCGAAAAAAGTGTCAATTATACGAGGTTTTCGGTGGCGAAAAATTGCGGATACTCGAATATTCAGAAATAGGCATCAATCGGGAGCGTGATAGGCTTTTATGGAGCTTTCTCGATGCACTGGTGTCGTTGCGCATGATTTAATTAAATTTTAGATTCCAAGTTTTTCGACCAATTTTCCAAGTGTTAAACCTTACGTTTTTTGATCGTTACATCCTTCTTGTATTGAAAACGAGTGGATAAAATTACTTGGCGTGAATGGAGAATGCGCGAGTGAACAATACGTACTTGATTACGAGAAGACGTCCGCATGCGGTGCGTAGTTTGTCAATTAAAAGCGTTTGAATGTCGAAAAAAGTGTCATTTATACAACGATTTCGGTGGTGAAAAATGTCGGATACTCGAATTTTTAGAAATGAACATGAAAAAGGAGCGTGATAGGCTTTGATGGAGCTTTCTCGATGCACGGGTGTCGTTGCGCATGATTTAATTAAATTTTAGATTCTGAGTTTTTCGACCATTTTTCCAAGTGTTAAACCTTACGTTTTTTGATCGTTACCCCCTTCTTGTATTGAAAACGAGTGGATAAAATTACCTGGAGTGGATGGAGAATGCGCGAGTGGTCAATACGTACTTGATTACGAGAAGACGTCCGCGTTCGGTGCGTAGTTTGTCAATTAAAAGCGTTTGAATGTCGAAAAAAGTGTCATTTATACAACGTAATCGGTCGCGAAAAATGTCGGATACTCGAATTTTTAGAAATGAACATGAAAAGGGAGCGTAATAGGCTTTGATGAAGAATTCTTGATGCACGGGTGTGGTTGCGCATGATTTAATTAAATTTTAGATTCTGAATTTTTCGACCATTTTTCCAAGTGTTAAACCTTACGTTTTTTGATCGTTACCTCCTTCTTGTATTGAAAACGAGTGGATAAAATTACTTGGCGTGGAAGAAGAATGCGCGAGTGGTCAATACGTACTTGATTACGAGAAGACGTCCGCGTGCGGTGCGTAGTTTGTGAAGTAAAAGCGTTTAAATGTCGAAAAAAGTGTCATTTATAGGAGGTTTTCGGTGGCGAAAAATGGCGGATTCTCGAATATTCAGAAATAAGCATGAATCAGGAGCGTAATAGGCTTTGATGGAGCATTCTCGATGCATGGGTGTCGCTGCGCATGATTTAATTAAATTTTGGATTCTAAGTTTTTCTACCAATTTTCCAAGTGTTAAACCTTACGTTTTTTGATCGACACCTCCTTGTATTGAAAACAAGTTGATAAAATTACTTGGCGTGGATGGGGAATGCGCGAGTGGTCAATACGTACTTGATTACGAGAAGACGTCCGCATGTGGTGCTTAGTTTGTCAATTAAAAGCGTTTGAATTTCGAAAAAAGTGTCATTTATACAACGTTTTCGGTGGTGAAAAATGTCGGATACTAGAATTTTCAGAAATGAACATGAAAAAGGAGCGTGATAGGCTTTGATGGAGCTTTCTCGATGCACGGGTGTTTTTGCGCATGATTTAATTAAATTTTAGATTCTGAGTTTTTCGACCATTTTTCCAAGTCCAAACCTTACGTTTTTTCATCGTTACCTCCTTCTTGTATTAAAAACGAATGGATAAAATTGCTTGGCGTGGATGTAGAATGCGCGAGTAGACAATACGTACTTGATTACGAGAAGACGTCCGCATGCGGTGCGTAGTTTGTCAATTAAAAGCGTTTGAATGTCGAAAAAAGTGTCATTTATAAAAAGTTTTCGGTGGTGAAAAATGTCGGATACTCGAATTTTTAGAAATGAACATTAAAAGGGAGCGTGACAGGCTTTGATGGAGCTTTCTCGATGCACGGGTGTCGCTGCGCATGTTTTAATTAAATTTTGGATTCTAAGTTTTACGACCAATTTTCCAAGTGTTAAACCATACGTTTTTTGATCGTTACCCCCTTCCTGTAGTGGAAACGAGTGGATAAAATTACCTGGCGTTGATGGAAAATGCGCGAGTGGTCAATACGTACTTGATTACGAGAAGACGTCCGCATGCGGTGCGTAGTTTTTCAATTAAAAGCGTTTGAATGTCGAAAAAAGTGTCATTTATACAACGTTTTCGGTGGTGAAAAATGTCGGATACTCGAATTTTTAGAAATGAACATGAAAAAGGAGCGTTATAGGCTTTGATAGAGCTTTCTCGATGCACGGGTGTCGTTGTGCATGATTTAATTAAATTTTAGATTCTGAGTTTTTCGACCATTTTTCCAAGTGTTAAACCTTACGTTTTTTGATCGTTACCCCCTTCTTGTATTGAAAACGAGTGGATAAAATTACCTGGAGTGGATGGAGAATGCGCGAGTGGTCAATACGTACTTGATTACGAGAAGACGTCCGCGTGCGGTGCGTATTTTATGAATTATAAGCGTTTAAATGTCGAAAAAAGTGTCAATTATACGAGGTTTTCGGTGGCGAAAAATTGCGGATACTCGAATATACAGAAGTAGGCATCAATCGGGAGCGTGATAGGCTTTTATGGACCTTTCTTGATGCACGGGTGTCGTTGCGCATGATTTAATTAAATTTTAGATTCTGAGTTTTTCGACCATTTTTCCAAGTCCAAACCTTACGTTTTTTGATCGTTACCTCCTTCTTGTATTAAAAACGAGTGGATAAAATTGCTTGGCGTGGATGGAGAATGCGCGAGTAGTCAATACGTACTTGATTACGAGAAGACGTCCGCATGCGGTGCGTAGTTTGTCAATTAAAAGCTTTTGAATGTCGAAAAAAGTGTCATTTATACAACGTTTTCGGTGGTGAAAAATGTCGGATACTCGAATTTTTAGAAATGAACATGAAAAAGGAGCGTGATAGGCTTTGATGGAGCTTTCTCGATGCACGGGTGTCGTTATGCATGATTTAATTAAATTTTAGATTCTGAGTTTTTCGACCATTTTTCCAAGTGGACCTTACGTTTTTTGATCGTTACCCCCTTCTTGTATTGAAAACGAGTGGATAAAATTACTTGGCGTGGATGAAGAATGCGCGAGTGGTCAATACGTACTTGTATACGAGAAGACGTCCGCGTGCGTTGCGTAGTTTGTAAATTAAAAGCGTTTGAATGTCGAAAAAAGTGTCAATTATACGAGGTTTTCGGTGGCGAAAAATTGCGGATACTCGAATATTCAGAAATAGGCATGAATCAGGAGCGTGATAGGCTTTTATGGAGCTTTCTCGATGCACGGGTGTCGTTGCGCATGATTTAATTAAATTTTGGATTCTGAGTTTTTCGACCATTTTTCCAAGTGTTAAACCTTACGTTTTTTGATCGTTACCTCCTTCTTGTATTGAAAACGAGTGGATAACATTACTTGGCGTGGAAGAAGAATGCGCGAGTGGTCAATACGTACTTGATTACGAGAAGACGTCCGCATGCGGAAGGTAGTTTGTAAATTAAAAGCGTTTGAATGTCGAAAAAAGTGTCATTTATACAACGTTTTCGGTGGCGAAAAATGTCGGATACTCGAATTTTTAGAAATGAACTTGAAAAGGGAGCGTATAGGCTTTGATGGAGCTTTCTCGATGCACGGGTGTCGCTGCGCATGAATTAATTAAATTTTGGATCCTAAGTTTTTCGCCCAATTTTCCAAGTCTAAAACCTTACGTTTTTTGATCGTTACCTCCTTCCTGTAGTGGAAACGAGTGGATGGAATTACTTCGCGTGGAAGGAAAATGCGCGAGTGGTCAACACGTACTTGATTACGAGTACACGTCCGCGTGCGGTGCGTAGTTTATGAATTAAAAGGGGTTTAAATGTCGAAAAAAGTGTCAATTATACGAGGTTTTCGGTGGCGAAAAATTGCGGATACTCGAATATTTAGAAGTAGGCATCAATCGGGAGCGTGATAGGCTTTTATGGACCTTTCTCGATGCACGGGTGTCGTTGCGCATGATTTAATTAAATTTTGGGTTCTTAGTTTTTCGACCAATTTTCCAAGTGTTAAACCTTACGTTTTTTGATCGTTACCTCCTTCTTGTATTGAAAACGAGTGGATAAAATTACTTGGCGTGGATGAAGAATGCGCGAGTGGTCAATACGTACTTGATTGCGAGAAGACGTCCGCATGCGGTGCGTAGTTTTTAAATTAAAAGCGTTTAATGTCGAAAAAAGTTTCATTTATACAACGTTTTCGGTGGCGAAAAATGTCGGATACTCGAATTTTTAGAAATGAACATGAAAAAGGAGCGTGATAGGCTTTGATGGAGCTTTCTCGATGCACGGGTGTCGTTATGCATGATTTAATTAAATTTTAGATTCTGAGTTTTTCGACCATTTTTCCAAGTGTTAAACCTTACGTTTTTTGATCGTTACCCCCTTCTTGTATTGAAAACGAGTGGATAAAATTACCTGGCGTGGATGAAGAATGCGCGAGTGGTCAATACGTACTTGATTACGAGAAAACGTCCGCGTTCGGTGCGTAGTTTGTCAATTAAAAGCGTTTGAATGTCGAAAAAAGTGTCATTTATACAACGTTTTCGGTGGCGAAAAATGTCGGATACTCGAATTTTTAGAAATGAACATGAAAAGGGAGCGTGATAGGCTTTGATGGAGCTTTCTCGATGCACGGGTGTCGCTGCGCATGATTTATTTAAATTTTGGATTCTAAGTTTTTCGACCAAATTTCCAAGTGTTAAACCATACGTTTTTTAATCGTTATCCCCTTCCTGTAGTGGAAACGAGTAAATGGAATTACTTAGCCTGGACGGAGAATGCACGAGTGGTCAAAATGTACTTGATTAAGAGAAGACGTCCGCGTGCGGTGCGTAGTTTGTGAATTAAAAGCGTTTGAATGTCGAAAAAAGTGACATTTCTACAACGTTTTCGGTGGTGAAAAATGTCGGATACTAGAATTTTCAGAAATGAACATGAAAAAGGAGCGTGATAGGCTTTGATGGAGCTTTCTCGATGCACGGGTGTTTTTGCGCATGATTTAATTAAATTTTAGATTCTGAGTTTTTCGACCATTTTTCCAAGTCCAAACCTTACGTTTTTTCATCGTTACCTCCTTCTTGTATTAAAAACGAATGGATAAAATTGCTTGGCGTGGATGTAGAATGCGCGAGTAGTCAATACGTACTTGATTACGAGAAGACGTCCGCATGCGGTGCGTAGTTTGTCAATTAAAAGCGTTTGAATGTCGAAAAAAGTGTCATTTATAAAAAGTTTTCGGTGGTGAAAAATGTCGGATACTCGAATTTTTAGAAATGAACATTAAAAGGGAGCGTGACAGGCTTTGATGGAGCTTTCTCGATGCACGGGTGTCGCTGCGCATGTTTTAATTAAATTTTGGATTCTAAGTTTTTCGACCAATTTTCCAAGTGTTAAACCATACGTTTTTTGATCGTTACCCCCTTCCTGTAGTGGAAACGAGTGGATAAAATTACCTGGCGTGGATGGAAAATGCGCGAGTGGTCAATACGTACTTGATTACGAGAAGACGTCCGCATGCGGTGCGTAGTTTGTCAATTAAAAGCGTTTGAATGTCGAAAAAAGTGTCATTTATACAACGTTTTCGGTGGTGAAAAATGTCGGATACTCGAATTTTTAGAAATGAACATGAAAAAGGAGCGTTATAGGCTTTGATAGAGCTTTCTCGATGCACGGGTGTCGTTGTGCATGATTTAATTAAATTTTAGATTCTGAGTTTTTCGACCATTTTTCCAAGTGTTAAACCTTACGTTTTTTGATCGTTACCCCCTTCTTGTATTGAAAACGAGTGGATAAAATTACCTGGAGTGGATGGAGAATGCGCGAGTGGTCAATACGTACTTGATTACGAGAAGACGTCCGCGTGCGGTGCGTATTTTATGAATTATAAGCGTTTAAATGTCGAAAAAAGTGTCAATTATACGAGGTTTTCGGTGGCGAAAAATTGCGGATACTCGAATATTCAGAAGTAGGCATCAATCGGGAGCGTGATAGGCTTTTATGGACCTTTCTTGATGCACGGGTGTCGTTGCGCATGATTTAATTAAATTTTAGATTCTGAGTTTTTCGACCATTTTTCCAAGTCCAAACCTTACGTTTTTTGATCGTTACCTCCTTCTTGTATTAAAAACGAGTGGATAAAATTGCTTGGCGTGGATGGAGAATGCGCGAGTAGTCAATACGTACTTGATTACGAGAAGACGTCCGCATGCGGTGCGTAGTTTGTCAATTAAAAGCTTTTGAATGTCGAAAAAAGTGTCATTTATACAACGTTTTCGGTGGTGAAAAATGTCGGATACTCGAATTTTTAGAAATGAACATGAAAAAGGAGCGTGATAGGCTTTGATGGAGCTTTCTCGATGCACGGGTGTCGTTATGCATGATTTAATTAAATTTTAGATTCTGAGTTTTTCGACCATTTTTCCAAGTGGACCTTACGTTTTTTGATCGTTACCCCCTTCTTGTATTGAAAACGAGTGGATAAAATTACTTGGCGTGGATGAAGAATGCGCGAGTGGTCAATACGTACTTGTATACGAGAAGACGTCCGCGTGCGTTGCGTAGTTTGTAAATTAAAAGCGTTTGAATGTCGAAAAAAGTGTCAATTATACGAGGTTTTCGGTGGCGAAAAATTGCGGATACTCGAATATTCAGAAATAGGCATCAATCGGGAGCGTGATAGGCTTTTATGGAGCTTTCTCGATGCACGGGTGTCGTTGCGCATGATTTAATTAAATTTTGGATTCTGAGTTTTTCGACCATTTTTCCAAGTGTTAAACCTTACGTTTTTTGATCGTTACCTCCTTCTTGTATTGAAAACGAGTGGATAACATTACTTGGCGTGGAAGAAGAATGCGCGAGTGGTCAATACGTACTTGATTACGAGAAGACGTCCGCATGCGGAAGGTAGTTTGTAAATTAAAAGCGTTTGAATGTCGAAAAAAGTGTCATTTATACAACGTTTTCGGTGGCGAAAAATGTCGGATACTCGAATTTTTAGAAATGAACTTGAAAAGGGAGCGTATAGGCTTTGATGGAGCTTTCTCGATGCACGGGTGTCGCTGCGCATGAATTAATTAAATTTTGGATCCTAAGTTTTTCGCCCAATTTTCGAAGTCTAAAACCTTACGTTTTTTGATCGTTACCTCCTTCCTGTAGTGGAAACGAGAGAATGGAATTACTTCGCGTGGAAGGAAAATGCGCGAGTGGTCAATACGTACTTGATTACGAGTAGACGTCCGCGTGCGGTGCGTAGTTTATGAATTAAAAGGGTTTAAATGTCGAAAAAAGTGTCAATTATACGAGGTTTTCGGTGGCGAAAAATTGCGGATACTCGAATATTTAGAAGTAGGCATCAATCGGGAGCGTGATAGGCTTTTATGGACCTTTCTCGATGCACGGGTGTCGTTGCGCATGATTTAATTAAATTTTGGGTTCTTAGTTTTTCGACCAATTTTCCAAGTGTTAAACCTTACGTTTTTTGATCGTTACCTCCTTCTTGTATTGAAAACGAGTGGATAAAATTACTTGGCGTGGATGAAGAATGCGCGAGTGGTCAATACGTACTTGATTGCGAGAAGACGTCCGCATGCGGTGCGTAGTTTTTAAATTAAAAGCGTTTAATGTCGAAAAAAGTTTCATTTATACAACGTTTTCGGTGGCGAAAAATGTCGGATACTCGAATTTTTAGAAATGAACATGAAAAGGGAGCGTGATAGGCTTTGATGGAGCTTTCTCGATGCACGGGTGTCGCTGCGCATGATTTATTTAAATTTTGGATTCTAAGTTTTTCGACCAAATTTCCAAGTGTTAAACCATACGTTTTTTAATCGTTATCCCCTTCCTGTAGTGGAAACGAGTGGATGGAATTACTTCGCCTGGACGGAGAATGCACGAGTGGTCAAAACGTACTTGATTAAGAGAAGACGTCCGCGTGCGGTGCGTAGTTTGTGAATTAAAAGCGTTTGAATGTCGAAAAAAGTGTCATTTCTACAACGTTTTCGGTGGTGAAAAATGTCGGATACTAGAATTTTCAGAAATGAACATGAAAAAGGAGCGTGATAGGCTTTGATGGAGCTTTCTCGATGCACGGGTGTTTTTGCGCATGATTTAATTAAATTTTAGATTCTGAGTTTTTCGACCATTTTTCCAAGTCCAAACCTTACGTTTTTTCATCGTTACCTCCTTCTTGTATTAAAAACGAATGGATAAAATTGCTTGGCGTGGATGTAGAATGCGCGAGTAGTCAATACGTACTTGATTACGAGAAGACGTCCGCATGCGGTGCGTAGTTTGTCAATTAAAAGCGTTTGAATGTCGAAAAAAGTGTCATTTATAGGAGGTTTTCGGTGGCGAAAAATGGCGGATTCTCGAATATTCAGAAATAAGCATGAATCAAGAGCGTAATAGGCTTTGATGGAGCATTCTTGATGCACGGGTGTCGTTGCGCATGATTTAATTAAATTTTAGATTCTGAATTTTTCGACCATTTTTCCAAGTGTTAAACCTTACGTTTTTTGATCGTTACCTCCTTCTTGTATTGAAAACGAGTGGATAAAATTACTTGGCGTGGATGAAGGATGCTCGAGTGGTCAATACGTACTTGATTACGAGAAGACGTCCACATGCGGAAGGTAGTTTGTAAATTAAAAGCGTTTGAATGTCGAAAAAAGTGTCATTTATACAACATTTTCGGTGGCGAAAAATGTCGGATACTCGAATTTTTAGAAATGAACATGAAAAGGGAGCGTATAGGCTTTGATGGAGCTTTCTCGATGCACGGGTGTCGCTGCGCATGATTTAATTAAATTTTGGATCCTAAGTTTTTCGCCCAATTTTCCAAGTCTAAAACCTTACGTTTTTTTATCGTTACCTCCTTCCTGTAGTGGAAACGAGTGGATGGAATTACTTCGCGTGGAAGGAAAATGCGCGAGTGGTCAATACGTACTTGATTACGAGTAGACGTCCGCGTGCGGTGCGTAGTTTATGAATTAAAAGCGTTTAAATGTCGAAAAAAGTGTCAATTATACGAGGTTTTCGGTGGCGAAAAATTGCGGATACTCGAATATTCAGAAGTAGGCATCAATCGGGAGCGTGATAGGCTTTTATGGACCTTTCTTGATGCACGGGTGTCGTTGCGCATGATTTAATTAAATTTTAGATTCTGAGTTTTTCGACCATTTTTCCAAGTCCAAACCTTACGTTTTTTGATCGTTACCTCCTTCTTGTATTAAAAACAAGTGGATAAAATTGCTTGGCGTGGATGGAGAATGCGCGAGTTGTCAATACGTACTTGATTACGAGAAGACGTCCGCATGCGGTGCGTAGTTTGTCAATTAAAAGCGTTTGAATGTCGAAAAAAGTGTCATTTATAGGAGGTTTTCGGTGGCGAAAAATGGCGGATTCTCGAATATTCAGAAATAAGCATGAATCAAGAGCGTAATAGGCTTTGATGGAGCATTCTTGATGCACGGGTGTCGTTGCGCATGATTTAATTAAATTTTAGATTCTGAATTTTTCGACCATTTTTCCAAGTGTTAAACCTTACGTTTTTTGATCGTTACCTCCTTCTTGTATTGAAAACGAGTGGATAAAATTACTTGGCGTGGATGAAGGATGCTCGAGTGGTCAATACGTACTTGATTACGAGAAGACGTCCACATGCGGAAGGTAGTTTGTAAATTAAAAGCGTTTGAATGTCGAAAAAAGTGTCATTTATACAACGTTTTCGGTGGCGAAAAATGTCGGATACTCGAATTTTTAGAAATGAACATGAAAAGGGAGCGTATAGGCTTTGATGGAGCTTTCTCGATGCACGGGTGTCGCTGCGCATGATTTAATTAAATTTTGGATCCTAAGTTTTTCGCCCAATTTTCCAAGTCTAAAACCTTACGTTTTTTTATCGTTACCTCCTTCCTGTAGTGGAAACGAGTGGATGGAATTACTTCGCGTGGAAGGAAAATGCGCGAGTGGTCAATACGTACTTGATTACGAGTAGACGTCCGCGTGCGGTGCGTAGTTTATGAATTAAAAGCGTTTAAATGTCGAAAAAAGTGTCAATTATACGAGGTTTTCGGTGGCGAAAAATTGCGGATACTCGAATATTCAGAAGTAGGCATCAATCGGGAGCGTGATAGGCTTTTATGGACCTTTCTTGATGCACGGGTGTCGTTGCGCATGATTTAATTAAATTTTAGATTCTGAGTTTTTCGACCATTTTTCCAAGTCCAAACCTTACGTTTTTTGATCGTTACCTCCTTCTTGTATTAAAAACAAGTGGATAAAATTGCTTGGCGTGGATGGAGAATGCGCGAGTTGTCAATACGTACTTGATTACGAGAAGACGTCCGCATGCGGTGCGTAGTTTGTCAATTAAAAGCGTTTGAATGTCGAAAAAAGTGTCATTTATAAAACGTTTTCGGTGGTGAAAAATGTCGGATACTCGAATTTTTAGAAATGAACATGAAAAAGGAGCGTGATAGGCTTTAATGGAGCTTTCTCGATGCACGGGTGTCGTTGCGCATGATTTAATTAAATTTTAGATTCTGAGTTTTTCGACCATTTTTCCAAGTGTTAAACCTTACGTTTTTTGATCGTTACCCCCTTCTTGTATTGAAAACGAGTGGATAATATTACCTGGCGTGGATGGAGAATGCGCGAGTGGTCAATACGTACTTGATTACGAGAAGACGTCCGCGTTCGGTGCGTAGTTTGTCAATTAAAGGCGTTTGAATGACGAAAAAAGTGTCATTTATACAACGTTTTCGGTGGCGAAAAATGTCGGATACTCGAATTTTTAGAAATGAACATGAAAAGGGAGCGTGAAGAGCTTTGATGGAGCTTTCTCGATGCACGGGTGTCGCTGCGCATGATTTAATTAAATTTTGGATTCTAAGTTTTTCGACCAATTTTCCAAGTGTTAAACCATACGTTTTTTAATCGTTATCCCCTTCCTGTAGTGGAAACGAGTGGATGGAATTACTTCGCCTGGATGAAGAATGCGCGAGTGGTCAATATGTACTTGATTACGAGAAGACGTTTGCGTTCGGTGCGTAGTTTGTCAATTAAAAGCGTTTGAATGTCGAAAAAAGTGTCATTTATACAACGTTTTCTGTCGCGAAAAATGTCGGATACTCGAATTTTTAGAAATGAACATGAAAAGGGAGCGTTATAGGCTTTGATGGAGCTTTCTCGATGCACGGGTGTCGCTGCGCATGATTTAATTAAATTTTGGATTCTGAGTTTTTCGACCATTTTTCCAAGTGCTAAACCTTACGTTTTTTGATCGTTACCTCCTTCTTGTATTGAAAACGAGTGGATAAAATTACTTGGCGTGGATGAAGAATGCGCGAGTGGTCAATATGTACTTGATTACGAGAAGACGTCCGCATGCGGAGCGTAGTTTGTAAATTAAAAGCGTTTGAATGTCGAAAAAAGTGTCAATTATACAACGTTTTCGGTGGCGAAAAATGTCGGATACTCGAATTTGGAGCGTGAAAATGGAGCGTGATAGGCTTTGATGGAGCTTTCTCGATGCACGGGTGTCGCTGCGCATGATTTAATTAAATTTTGGATTCTGAGTTTTTCGACCATTTTTCCAAGTCCAAACCTTACGTTTTTTGATCGATACCACCTTCTTGTATTAAAAACGAGTGGATAAAATTACTTGGCGTGGATGAAGAATGCGCGAGTGGTCAATACGTACTTGATTACGAGAAGACGTCCGCATGCGGTGCGTAGTTTGTCAATTAAAAGCGTTTGAATGTCGAAAAAAGTGTCAATTATACGAGGTTTTCGGTGTCGAAAAATTGCTGATACTCGAATATTCAGAAATAGGCATCAATCGGGAGCGTGATAGGCTTTTATGGAGCTTTCTCGATGCACGGGTGTCGCTGCGCATGATTTAATTAAATTTTGGATCCTAAGTTTTTCGACCATTTTTCCAAGTGTTAAACCTTACGTTTTTTGATCGTTACCTCCTTCCTGTAGTGGAAACGAGTGGATGGAATTACTTCGCATGGACGGAGAATGCGCGATTGGTCAATACGTACTTATTTACAAGAAGATGTCCGCGTGCGGTGCGTAGTTTGTCAATTAAAGGCGTTTAAATGTCGAAAAAAGTGTCATTTATAAAACGTTTTCGGTGGCGAAAAATGTCGGATACTCGAATTTTTAGAAATGAACATGAAAAGGGAGCGTGAAGAGCTTTGATGGAGCTTTCTCTATGCACGGGTGTCGCTGCGCATGAATTAATAAAATTTTGGATTCTGAGTTTTACTACCATTTTTCCAAGTGTTAAACCATACGTCTTTTAATCGTTATCCCCTTCCTGTAGTGGAAACGAGTGGATTGAATTACTTCCCCTGGATGGAGAATGCGCGAGTGGTCAATACGTACTTGATTACGAGAAGACGTCCGCATGCGGAGCGTAGTTTGTAAATTAAAAGCGTTTGAATGTCGAAAAAAGTGTCAATTATACAACGTTTTCGGTGGCGAAAAATGTCGGATACTCGAATTTTTAGAAATGAACATGAAAAGGGAGCGTGATAGGCTTTGATGGAGCTTTCTCGATGCACGGGTGTCGCTGCGCATGATTTAATTAAATTTTGAATTCTAAGTTTTTCGACCAATTTTCCAAGTGTTAAACCTTAGGTTTTTTGATCGTTACCCCCTTCTTGTATTAAAAACGAGTGGATAAAATTACTTGGCGTGAATGGAGAATGCGCGAGTCGTCAATACGTACTTGATTACGAGAAGACGTCCGCATGCTGTGCGTAGTTTGTCAATTAAAAGCGTTTGAATGTCGAAAAAAGTGTCATTTATACAACGTTTTCGGTGGCGAAAAATGTCGGATACTCGAATTTTTAGAAATGAACATGAAAAGGGAGCGTGAAGAGCTTTGATGGAGCTTTCTCGATGCACGGGTGTCGCTGCGCATGATTTAATTAAATTTTGGATTCTGAGTTTTTCGACCATTTTTCCAAGTGTTAAACCATACGTTTTTTGATCGTTACCCCCTTCCTGTAGTGGAAACGAGTGGATAAAATTACCTGGCGTGGATGGAAATGCGCGAGTGGTCAATACGTACCTGATTACGAGAAGACGTCCGCATGCGGTGCGTAGTTTGTCAATTAAAAGCGTTTGAATGTCGAAAAAAGTGTCAATTATACGAGGTTTTCGGTGGCGAAAAATTGCGGATACTGGAATTTTTAGAAATGAACATGAAGAGGGAGCGTGATAGGCTTTGATGGAGCTTTCTCGATGCACGGGTGTCGTTATGCATGATTTAATTAAATTTTAGATTCTGAGTTTTTCGACCATTTTTCCAAGTGTTAAACCTTACGTTTTTTGATCGTTACCCCCTTCCTGTAGTGGAAACGAGTGGATAAAATTACCTGGCGTGGATGGAAAATGCGCGAGTGGTCAATACGTACTTGATTACGAGAAGACGTCCGCATGCGGTGCGTAGTTTGTCAATTAAAAGCGTTTGAATGTCGAAAAAAGTGTCATTTATACAACGTTTTCGGTGGTGAAAAATGTCGGATACTCGAATTTTTAGAAATGAACATGAAAAAGGAGCGTTATAGGCTTTGATAGAGCTTTCTCGATGCACGGGTGTCGTTGTGCATGATTTAATTAAATTTTAGATTCTGAGTTTTTCGACCATTTTTCCAAGTGTTAAACCTTACGTTTTTTGATCGTTACCCCCTTCTTGTATTGAAAACGAGTGGATAAAATTACCTGGAGTGGATGGAGAATGCGCGAGTGGTCAATACGTACTTGATTACGAGAAGACGTCCGCGTGCGGTGCGTATTTTATGAATTATAAGCGTTTAAATGTCGAAAAAAGTGTCAATTATACGAGGTTTTCGGTGGCGAAAAATTGCGGATACTCGAATATTCAGAAGTAGGCATCAATCGGGAGCGTGATAGGCTTTTATGGACCTTTCTTGATGCACGGGTGTCGTTGCGCATGATTTAATTAAATTTTAGATTCTGAGTTTTTCGACCATTTTTCCAAGTCCAAACCTTACGTTTTTTGATCGTTACCTCCTTCTTGTATTAAAAACGAGTGGATAAAATTGCTTGGCGTGGATGGAGAATGCGCGAGTAGTCAATACGTACTTGATTACGAGAAGACGTCCGCATGCGGTGCGTAGTTTGTCAATTAAAAGCTTTTGAATGTCGAAAAAAGTGTCATTTATACAACGTTTTCGGTGGTGAAAAATGTCGGATACTCGAATTTTTAGAAATGAACATGAAAAAGGAGCGTGATAGGCTTTGATGGAGCTTTCTCGATGCACGGGTGTCGTTATGCATGATTTAATTAAATTTTAGATTCTGAGTTTTTCGACCATTTTTCCAAGTGGACCTTACGTTTTTTGATCGTTACCCCCTTCTTGTATTGAAAACGAGTGGATAAAATTACTTGGCGTGGATGAAGAATGCGCAAGTGGTCAATACGTACTTGTATACGAGAAGACGTCCGCGTGCGTTGCGTAGTTTGTAAATTAAAAGCGTTTGAATGTCGAAAAAAGTGTCAATTATACGAGGTTTTCGGTGGCGAAAAATTGCGGATACTCGAATATTCAGAAATAGGCATGAATCAGGAGCGTGATAGGCTTTTATGGAGCTTTCTCGATGCACGGGTGTCGTTGCGCATGATTTAATTAAATTTTGGATTCTGAGTTTTTCGACCATTTTTCCAAGTGTTAAACCTTACGTTTTTTGATCGTTACCTCCTTCTTGTATTGAAAACGAGTGGATAACATTACTTGGCGTGGAAGAAGAATGCGCGAGTGGTCAATACGTACTTGATTACGAGAAGACGTCCGCATGCGGAAGGTAGTTTGTAAATTAAAAGCGTTTGAATGTCGAAAAAAGTGTCATTTATACAACGTTTTCGGTGGCGAAAAATGTCGGATACTCGAATTTTTAGAAATGAACTTGAAAAGGGAGCGTATAGGCTTTGATGGAGCTTTCTCGATGCACGGGTGTCGCTGCGCATGAATTAATTAAATTTTGGATCCTAAGTTTTTCGCCCAATTTTCCAAGTGCTAAACCTTACGTTTTTTGATCGTTACCTCCTTCCTGTAGTGG